>OY997270.1:597935289-599300289 GCA_963921465.1 Triticum timopheevii
CCTGACTGTAATCCTTTGAGAAGATCTGATTGCACAGGGAAATAAATAATGTTACATAAAAAATTAAGTATGATTTGCACACAAAAAAAGTAAGTATGATTTGCACAACCACGCCCGTCCTCCTCTCTGTCTCTACATGATGGCATTTTCACTAGTGAAGTATGATTTGCAAAATGAAAAGTCCAAGTGTTTACCATCTTGCTCTTCCCTCTGATGACTGTCGAGCGAGTGACGGTGCTGACATAGTATGGTATGGGAGGTTGGCACTTTGTTACTATGGATTTGAGACAGTCCCACCGATCCTCGTTTAGCGATACATGGTTGCGGTAGAAGATGCGACCCTCGAAAGTTCCGAGTTTATTTCTTATGATAGATTCCGTTCAACATGTGGAGTAAGCAGCACTCTGTGAAGGCTACGGGATCGCGAGAGCCCGAAAAGCCCCGTGCCTTCGTAGATGATGGCAGCCATGATGAATCATTTTGAAAGCAGCAAGAAGTAAGTGTGGTTGAATCGAAGCCACCAAATCATGGGGGCGAAAATAAAAATGTGGTATTGCAATTATTTAAGAATGAAGAGTATGCTTCGTACGATACTGAGAAAAAAAAAAGAAAAACAAGACTCCATCAGAGTCTACAAATGATTCCGAGGACACGAACAATAAAAAGAGGAAAATCGGCTCTAGCAACTTAAAAAAGAGGCCAGAAGTTACTGAAACCCAGAGGGACCAGCTAGATGTGGTTCGACAGGATTTCGTGGCGTCACTGATCAACAGTACAAATCATGAAAAACAAATGGTCCTAGTTGATGACATTGTCGTGCTATCGAAGCATTTGCAATGCCTCACCCAAAAAGATGGTTCTGAAGAAGCCATATGGTTGGGTGACGAAGTAAGATATTTCATAAATTAGTTCATTAAGTTTCATTTTTGTACAATACAATTAACTTAATTATTGTTGTGGGTGGTTGATGCTGCGATCCAGCTCATGCGTCATGATGACCCAATTGACACAAGGGACGGCCAACTGGTTTACATTGAGAGGGTGGCCGACGTCGCTAATCTCAAAAGAGATGGTAGGATAGAGGAGTGCTACGAGGACGCTTTGGCAGGCATTCCTGGAACAACACAAGCCACCAGCTACCTGAAACATGATATGGTATTTTAACCTGACTTTGAACAGATTTTTTTATTACTATACACGTTGATCAAATTATCTGTGCAATCCAGGTTTTCCTACCTACGAACAGCCAAGGCGTCCATTGGTTACTTGTGGTCGTAAAACCCAGAAGGAAGGAGATTCAGGTTCTTGATTCACTTTTCCACTGTATGGTACCCAAAGAAGCACATAACGTGGTGAGAATTTCAACATATGTAATTATAACAAAGGATTTGACATCGTATGTAAGTATTAGTCGTAGGCAACTTTTCATCCCATTGGGCTTGCAGGTACGTGGGATGGAAGCACATCTGAGAGCAGCAAGGCGAGTCAATGGGATAGAAAGCAATGCATGGGAAGATATTAACGTGACGCAATGGCCAGTACAGAACATTAATGTGCCAAAATCCGATGAAACGTCAGTCAAAAATATTAGCTTTTGTTTCTGTTTTAGATTGTTAATATTTGGAATGCTAATCTAACAACATAAAATGTTGCAGTTCTTGTTGTGCAATGTACATGTTGAAGAACATCGAATTATTTACGGGACTAAAACTGAGTAAGAAGTATGACGAAGTACGTAGAGTCACACCTAAAATTATGTCATTTTCTGATCTTAAAGGAACGATACTAACATATCCTTGCATGCAGGCGTACATCGAGAAATTCAGAAAAGAGCTACCTGTTGTGCTTGTCGATTCACCCTACAACAAAATGAAATACAGGAATAGGTTCAAGCAGTATCATGCTAGGCTATCGGATGTAGTTGCGGTTGAAGATGACGAAGATGCAAGCAGTTAGTCCAGCAGTGTGGAGTGTTCACTTGGCCATAAAATGATAGAGTAGGGTGTGGTTGGGTTTTAGTCCCAAAGAAGGTTTCCTAGCCGTGTTCTTAGTCCATTGCACATGAGTCAAGTTGTAAAACTACAATATTATTGGTTACTATATTTTGCTTGAAATAAATTTGGTCTATACGGGATCTCATAGAAATCTATATTTGCTTTTTACTACCATGTGACAGTAATGGTGCCTGGGGCAACCCTAGAAGAATAATGGACTATGATATGTCTATTATCATACGAGAGAAAAAGGTACGAGCATGAGCATAGCCTCACAACAGAAGTCAAAAATACTGCCTGATTCAACATGCAATCCCAGCTATGTCTCGTAGGCAGGCCGCAAAGCCAAAAAAATAGAGCATAGGATAACAAGAGTAAAGCACGTACCATAGGGGGCCTCTGCAGCTGCTGCAACGCTGAATTGAAGCAATCAGCTTCAGGAGCATAGTGGTGTGGCCATGGTACATCCATCCTGCCTCAGGGAATCACATAGCATGTTCTGTCATAGCCCTGCAAAACAGAGGAAAATTTACTACTTGTACTAACCTTGTCAAGTGTGTGCATGTAACAAATGTTGGACATAACTAAACACGAAAGAATGAAATGCAACATATGGAAGAATGAAATGCTCATTCCTTTGTCTCTGCTTTTTGCGAGGACCATTACTCTCCCTTTAACTAGGCTAAAACATCATAATAAGAATTAACAGCAATCTTGAAAAGGTGGATATCCCATGTGAATCTATTTTTTCATATAAAGCACATGCCAAGTCTGTTGTTCCCAGTCCAGCAATTGCACAAGAAGAAGCGAGCATCATAAATATTGAGTAACATAAGCTATGAATTGTTTATAGTACATTCTAAAATTAATAGCTTATCATCTCTATTGAGCTCCAAATCTCACCTATCAGCCAAATTGATAGAATACATGTTGAATGCAACGATTGAACGTTCGTAGATCATGCAGTCGGGGCTGGACGAATGGGGCTGGCCGTCGAGGCCGGCGGCCGGCTTCATCTAGTCCCGCAGAACATGATCCATAATGCATGGCCAGATCAAAGCTGTAGCCATGGCTGAGAAATGATATGTAGAGGGCGCAAATTAACAACCAATTGGAGGACCCCGCATAGAGGACTGGGAGGTGGGATGGCGCCGACTCTTCGCTGGCGGCCGCCGCGTGGAGGGCAGTGGGCCTTCTCTAGTGTTCGTTGAAAAGGTGGTGCGAGATCGCGAGGGAGTTGGGGTGGAGGAAGGGAGGGGCCGCGACGCGCGCCTAGATCCTGCCGGCGACGAGGGAGGGAGGGGGCGCGACGCGCGGCTAGATCCTGCTGGCGATGAGGCAGGGAGGGGCCGCGGCGAGGAATAAGAACTGGATAAAACCCTAGCGGCGGCGAGGAATAAGAACGGGATAAAAACCGAACCGAAAAAACCCTGAAATTCGTACCGAGAATACCCTCGAAAAATTTGGGAGCGAAAATCATATCAGTTCAAAATATTTTTTTCTCCCGAAAATGCCCCTCGGGGTCTGATATAATACACGTGACATCAGCGTATTGCATCGGATTTGGACCGTTGAATTCGCTCCGACGGACGGTCCATATCGTCCGGATGCACCGTAAAATGGCTCTTAGAAAGACCTATATTTAGGAACAGAGGGGTATTAGAGAAGAGGTTTACAGATTTTCACTAAAATGGAGTTTTTACTAGATACATGGCCTTATTAATTACAAATTGAGCACAGGGTCGGCCCTGAGGGGGGGGGGGGGGGGGGGGCAGAGGGGGCGGCCGCCCCGGGCCCCCGAGTAGTAGGGGCCCCCGGTGGCTTGATTTCCCCCTGTATGTGCGTGATGTTTAGCCCATCTGCCCGTTCAACAGATCGTTAACCTTGATTTATAGGCTTTTACAGGATGGTTAATCTTGATTGGTCAATAGGTGAGCGGGGCGGCCCACCCTCTGAAAATCAGGGGGAAGAGGTTTGTGATTGGTTGTTAGATGAAAGAAGCGTGTAAAAGCGTGTAAGTCTTTGTATTTCTAGCATTTTTGACTCATGTCCGTAACAGATCGAGTGATTGTCAATCAAACACGAAAGGAATCCTAACGGATCCATTAATTCTGGGCTTGCCCCACGCGCGCGGTCTTCTCGCCTTCTATTCCTTTTCTTTCCCAACTGGTAACGAATGAGCCATGCCAGTGCCAAGGTCGACGGCGCGCCGCTGGATCTAGTTGTGATTTTCCGCTGCTGAGCGGGATTAATGATGGTAATTTGATATTTCAGATTCCATCAACCTCCTCCTCAACGGAAATCCCCTCTTTTTATAGCTTTGGCAGATCGTTCGTTTCCTGAAGTTAATTCTTGTACATACTTATATCTTTCTCAGACTCTTATTTCCTGATTTCCTGTATTGATTGGGATTAGAAAAGGGAAACTCAGATTTGTGTTCCTGACTCGTAAGCAGCACCAAGAGCTTTCGATTTCTAATTTTCTTGCCATGATCCAGGTACCTTTTGCAATGCCCTTTTTAGCATTTTTATTTACTTAGAAATGTCCTTAATTTATTGGTCTGGGTGCTAATTAGCAAGACTGTTATCTATTTAGCAAGATTTTGTCTGAAAATTATCCATCTAACATTGAAACCAAAAAACATGCATGTATGTTGATTGAGTTCCAGAAAGGAGTTATTGACATTTTTTTAGAATACATACAAGTACTTTGGTTGCTTCCTGACAAAAAAAGATGGTACGTTTACTGCTAGGACTTCTGAGATATTAGTATTAGTTACTGTTGAAGAGCAAAACCTAGTGAAAAACTATAGGATGATAAAATTTGAGAAGGCAGGGACGTGATACTAATTCACATAACAAAAAATATAAGTGTGTATTGATAACGATGGCCAACTTTCAGTGTGAATGTTTATAATTCCTGGTTTCCAAAATATCCAAGATGACAAGGCAACCTAAATTATACTCCCTCCGTAATTAAATATAAGACCATTTAGATCACTAAAATAGAGTTATCTAAACACTCTTATATTTGTTTATGAAGGAACTAGTGTACATAGTATTTATTTGCAATTAAAATAGAAAATACATGTATATGTTTATCGCTTTAGGGCCCCCTCGTATTGTGTTGCCCCGGGCCCCTGAAATCTCAGGACCGGCCCTGATTGAGCACAGCTTAGGCCTGCGTTCAAAAGATTCCTTCGATCCTGAGCAGGCACGAAGACCATGGAGCTAACCGATGGTTACCACGGGTCCATGACATGGGCATATAATTTACTCCTGATCACGTTAATTCCTATGCAGTTTATATTTTCCCTGCAGATCTGTACCAAATTGCTTTTTGACTCTTGCGATGATTGACCCTGCTCGCTCGCACTGGAAAAATACTGACAGTAGCTAGTGGACTGACAGCGTCGAGCATCTTGTAGGCCGCGCACATGGTGTTCCGTTGGCAGTAGCTGGGTTGATTTGACGGAGAGAGGCAGGCATGTGGAGTTCGACCTGCAGGGCTAACTGTATTGCCGATCAAGCCGGGACTTCGTGATGGTCAAACCGGAGAACTGAAATGCTAGCAGGCGTTTAACCGCTGAGCGCGTGGTTGGTGGCTTTCTTCATACTGGAGCATTGCAGATGGAGCACCGTAGCTTGCTTGAGTAATTGCTTGGACCGAATTGACGGTTCTATCGACCGATCCTATCGTGGCAGAATATATTTATTTATCTGGTGAAATCCCCACCGCATCAAGCAACCATATTCATATCTGAAACTGGACGAGATCTCGATCACATGATTGAATAGGCCGCACTAAATCAACTACTGAATCATCCTTCCCTTAAGAAAAAGACTACTGAATCATCCATGTCATGTCATGTGTATGAAGTCCATTTTCCTTGTGCTTGTGATGAAGTACTGATGTGCAAAGTACGTACAATTGACTTCTCCCTCTTTCTCATAATGTAAAATATTTTTTTATCAAAAAATATCTTATATTATGAAACGGAGAGAACAATATTTACAGAGGGAGTACAAACCGAGTGCAGCTTAGGCCTACATTCTGAAAAGATGGCTTTGATCATGAAGAGGCACGAAGACGATAGAGCTAAGAGCATCTACAGCCGGACTTGGTAAATCCGGCCACTCAAACACCCGCGGACGCACCTGGGCATGTCCGCGGACATTGACCGGACACCCCTTAAATTTTCACAGTTGCAGCCGGACATGTTATACTAGATTCTTAAATCCATACAAAGACATGCAAACTAAACAAACCTACGCACTATTTTTTTAAAGGAGGATGTATCTCGGCCCTCAGCATCTGGTCGATGCATGCAACCATTTTATTAATTATTCATAAAGACCATACAAGTTAATACATCAGTAAGCCTAAAGCCACAATCTTGGCAACACTTGTCGCTACTTCTATCCGTGTGATGAATGGGTGCAGAATGTCTGAGCCTAATACTAATCAGACATCACACCAACACCTAACATCTAATACCGGATGCCCCATCCAAGCCACAATACTTGGACTGGGTTACACACCGGTCCGGCACACTTTCAGTGGGCACCACATGCGCACGCTGCAAGGGCCGTCACCTCCTTCATCCATCAATCCATCCTCAGATCAAATACTGACGCATCGACCTTGCCAGGCCTCTCTGCCATCGACGCCACCACGACGCCAGACATCGTCGTCCTCCTGCGCGAGTCCATCGCCACCCATCGGACGCCGAGTCTCCACTGTGCCAGCCACCGAGATCCGCCGCCATCGATGTGTAGGATGAAGCACTGCTCCACCATCTATCGACGCCCAACCACCAAGGCATCCACATGTCCGTCCAGCTGATGAATGTATCCAAACATGATACCCTCACGGGGTGAAAACGAAGACGTCGCCATCATCCGATCCAGGAGGCCCCT
Source organism: Triticum timopheevii (assembly GCA_963921465.1). Lineage (NCBI taxonomy): Eukaryota > Viridiplantae > Streptophyta > Magnoliopsida > Poales > Poaceae > Triticum > Triticum timopheevii. The sequence continues at coordinate 597,942,203 of OY997270.1, forward strand.
CAACGCCTCCAATGAGGGCTATGCCGCTCATGGGCGCCGCCGTCAATGGTAGCCTCCTCTAGATCCAAGGTTTCCCCTAGAAACAATGGAGCGAGGGACGCCCCACCATCGCCGACGATGGTGGCATCCTCACCCACTTCAGCAGCTAGGCTACCATCTCCTCTTCCAGTTGATCTGCCGCTAGAAAGCCGTCGCGATGCAACACCCGCCGACTAGATCCCTTTGGACAGACGATGAAGACAACCAAGGGTAGAGGAGGTCACATTGCTGCGTAACCGACACCATGGCCACACACACGTTGTCCCGAGGCTCAAGATCCACCGTCACAGTCACGTCTTCAATCCGCGACGGAGAGACGCGCTGCCGCCGCCATCATTCCCCGCACGGGCTTTGCCCAGTCGGCATCCGGCGGCGACGGGAGGGGAGGCAGAGGGGAGGGGAGACAGTCGGGAGGCGGAGTAGATCGGGAGGGGCAAAAGGGATCAGGAAGCGGAGGAGATCGGAAGGGGCGGAGGGGATTGGGAGGCGAAGGCGGACGGTAGCCCTCACGAGATCGGGAGTTGGATTAGTACAATTCAAAATAGCATGAAAAATTGGGGGAGAATTTCACTTCCCCGGTCTCTGCACCAACTAGGGATGTATACGACCTTTTAAGTATGAGTAATAGGATTTTTAATCTCGGTTACGCACCGAGCCTATTCCTCAATCACCTACGTACTACGTCGATCACCTAGATACTCATCGTCGGAGATGTCAACGATCTCCGTGCCTAGCTCCGGCAGCTGTAGCTCGGGCCTCCTCCGCCTCTATCTCCGCATCGAGTTCAGCGAAGAGTGCGTCAGACTCCTCATGTTCCCGCCAGAGGAACGCCCGTTGGCCTCCACATAGGCATCATCCTGGATGGACTCCAGGATGGCCTGCTACTCCGCGATCTCCTTTGACTGGCTGACGGCGAACTCTGCCTCCGCCTGCTCCATGTTGAAGTCGGGAAGCTGCTGCTCTGGCTCCTGCTCCCTCGCCTCCTCCACCTCCATCGGAGCCATGTCCTCCTCCTCCTCCTCCGGCTCCGGCAGCCCGACAGCGATGCGGGCGGCGCGCGCGGCTTGCCTCGCCCGAATCTCCTGCTGGATCTCGTAGCGCCGCTCCGGCGTCAGCATGGCGTAAAAGGTCATTTTGCTCCGGACCATGGCGGAGTGCCGAAGCGGGAGGGGGAGGAGGTGGATAGGCTCTGACAGGCGGCGCAGAGAGGGGGGGGGGGGGGGTCAATGGGTTAGGGTTGCGGGACGCTAGCGGCTTAAATAGCCAGATTCGGTCTTGGTCGGCGAGCCGGAGTGGCGCCACGCGGCGTTCACACCCGCGGCGACGGACGCGACGTCCGTCGGACTGCCGAGTTTCCAAGTGTTTTCGGGTGGGATCCCTTCGTCAGTCCGACGTGGCGGGCTTGTCCGGAAGCCGCATATTTGGGCTGGATACGGAGGTGCCGGTCACCCGGGCGTTTGAGAACTGTTTAAAGAGTTTGTCTTAGTCAAAAAATCGTGACCGGAAGGTGACCGATGGCCTGCTCGGACGTATAAGGCAGGTTTGAGAGTTCCTCGTTACCACGAGTCCATGACATGGACATATAATTTACTCCTGACCACGTTAATTCCCTATACAGTTCATTTTTTCCTGCAAATCTGTAACAAATTGCTCTTTGACTCTTCCGGTGATCGACCTTGCTCGTTTGCAGTGGAAACATACCGACAGTAGCCAGTGGACTGACCGCGTCGAGCATCTCGTAGGACGCGCTCATGGCGCTCCGTTGACATAAGCCAGTGCACCGACAGTAGCAGGATTGACTTGATGGAGAGAGGCAGACATGTGGAGTTCGATCTGCATGGCTGTAGGGTCGACCACGCCGGGACTTCGTGATGGTTAAACCAGAGAATTGAAATGCTAGCTAGGCGTTCAACCGCTAGCTGAGCGCATGGTTGGTGACTTTCTTAAACTGGAGCTCTGCAGACGGAGCACCGTAGCTTGAGTAAATTGTTTGGAATGATCAAACAGACTGTTACTGATCCATCCTATCGTGACAGCATGTATTTAATTATGTGGCCAAATCCCCACCGCATCAAACAATCATATTCATATTTGAAACTGGACGAGATCTCCATCACATGATTGACCAGGCCGCACTGAATCAACTACCGAATCATCCAAGCAATGTGTATGAAACCAACCCTGCACTTTGACTATGTTTGGAGAGTTTTGACTAAGCCAACGTACACATCTTTCCAAATTCTGACTATCAATATCAGACTTAAAACATATTCGGATTTGGTACTTGATGTCTACTCCGATCCGAGTCATCTATCTAGTACTCCCTCGTTTCAAATTACTTGTCGCACGATAATGGATGTATCTAGATGTATTTTAATTCTAGATACATCTATTTCAGCGACGAGTAATTTGGAACGGAGGGAGTATTATACAGTATTATTCAACAATCAAGAGATAAATAAGGCTCCATATTCCCCACAAAGGGTAAGTTATATTCTCCGTTAATCATGTAGTGGACCATAATTGTAATGGACCAGATTTAAAATCAACACTGAAGAAAACTACGTGTTACTATTTGATACAACAATAGGCACACCAAACCACAAAAAGAGCCATACCGAATTGGTTGATTACACACATGACATCAGTGATGAAATCAGCTACTCGATATGAAAAGGAGTCCTCCCCGCCCCCGCGTCGTCTCCACCGAGGCGACTCGGGGGAAACCCTAAATCGCCGCCACCGCACCCCTCCTTCCCCCCTTCCCTTCCCCTCCGCCGCCGCCAGAGGTGTGCGTCGGCGTGCGCTCGACACCGATAAAGGTGGCGGCGGGGGATCTGATGGCTCCACCTCGCGTGGAGGGCTCGGCATCCGGGGCGGCGGCCCCGGGCGGAGAGCGTCGGGTGGCCCGGGCGGCGGGCCACTCCGGCCGGAGCTGGTGAGGCGCCGCCCTCGGCCTCGCGGGGGACGAGGAGGCGTCGGTCCACGGTCCCTGGTGTGCGGTCTCCCCTGCGCGGCGGCCGTCGCCAAACGCATCTCACCCTCTCCGCCCCCGATCTGCTCCTTCCATCGCCGGATCCGGGTCCTCCCGGGCGTCGGCGGCGCGGATCTCGTCGAGTGGGGTTGGTTCCGGGGGAAACCCCTGGCCGGCGCAGCCACATCGCAGGCGACGCCCTGGGCGCCGTTCCCCTCCCTGGAGGCTGTGGTGAGGATCCTTTCCCCCCTTCTTCCGCTCCCTGCTAGGTGAAAGCCTAGGTCCCCTGATTCGGGCGGCGATGACACATCCGTGTCGTGTTCCTTCTTGGAGGCGCAGTCCGGGGATCGCAGGGGCGGCGAGAGAGTCGGGTTGTGGGCGTGATGGTGGCGGGTGGCAGCTTGGCTCGACGCTTCAATGGCTCTTCTTCGGTGGCTCATCGCTGTTGCCCTTGTTGCTGTGACTGTGGCCGACAGCTTTTGCCCTTCGGTGTGGCTTAACCGCGGACGACGACGGTGCTCGGAAGGGTGTGATCTATGCTAGCAGGTCTGCTCCTAGTTCTTTCTACATGCGCAGCTTGGACGTCTTCCCCTGGGTTCAAGGGTGAACCGAGCTGCCGCCTGCCGGTGCGGCATCCTTCGAGCCAGGATGAGAGGGCAGGGGCCCTTTGCAGTGGCAGTTCCAGAGGAGTGTCAGTGTTGTCTTCGAGTTTGGCTACGATCACGAAGCTTACGCGGTGGTGCATCCTCTCAAGTCCGTTGCCTGTCCGGTTGGTGTAGGCCGTCCTGCAGGGTGTTGGCGGCAGCATGGCGTGTTCTTGCTATCGCTGCTGCCTTTGAGTCTGTTTCGCTTTGCTCCCTGTATCAGCCGCTTGTTCCTCTTCTTGCTTTCCTTGTAAGTTGGTGATTATGTAATCCTGGCCGGTTGATGGCTTTGTTAATTCAAAGTCGGGCTCTCCTTGAGCCTCCGTTCTAAAAAAAAGCTACTCGATATGATTCTGTTGTGTTGGCCTATTTTTTAGGGTAATTCAAAGTCAGGATGTACAGAAGGTGACAAGCTCTCCGGTGAATTATGTGTGTGTGCCATGGCTTACAAGCGGGGCTCGCACATAAGAAACAGCTTCACAACGTGGTTAGAGAGTCATCAATATTTTACGCAATGTGATTAATGTGGACCGGTGATTTTACGCTACAAAAACATATTTTGATGATTTTTTTGCGAGATATATTGTGATGATTTTGGCCGCAATTTGTCTTGGTCTATGTACTTAATTCCGTTCATGTCTTATTTTTTGTTGACATAATGGTCACATGGACAAAACAAGTATGCACAACCATTTTTTTTTGAAGAAAAATAGAAGAGGCGGAGAATATTTGACATAGATTTTTTCTTTTGAAAAAAAACTAGGGAACAATTTTAGGAGAAAACAAAAATGAAAGAATGCTACATAATTCAAAATTTGCAGAAATGGCGCCCTAAGCAAGTTCGCCTAGATATCTTGCTATTGTTAGGCATGGTTACTTTACTAGATTTAATATGCAATTTGTGATTTCCTTTTTTTCTTTATTCATTCGTATTTCCTATTTTTTATAAGTTGATGGATGTATTATATTTTCCCCCTGATGTTTGGATGATGCAAACTCGCCATGTTTTGACACATGGGCACATCATTTCACAAAAATATTGATATGTACCTAGGAGTGATGTCAGGCAACACTAACACAATATTGACAATGTAATTTTGAGAACTAAGGGGGTGTGTTATTTTCCCACAAAAAAGGTGAAAGTGCATTGACTCTCAATTGCGATTTTAATGTTGATAACAACTGAATTAGCAAGATCTAATGTCAGTTGACAAGTTTATCTAGAACATTGATAGCTCTTATTTGTCTACGGACTTTGGTGCCCCCTATTCAAAAAGGAGAAAAGACCGTGTTTCTTCGGTGGCTTGGAAAGTTTTTCGGTTGATTTTGACTCATAGGAGAAATCGTACTGTTAAGTGGGGTTGCTGAGATTAGGGAGTTGGGTGTACTCATTCCGTTTCCATATACATTGCCCCAAATATGCCAACTTATCGGAAGGTTTTTCCAAGAAAGAGGTGGCCTTCAAGTGCCCATGGTCTTGGACCTTCGGGTGCCCTGAGGCACCAGAGAGATGTCTTCGAGCCTTGCGTGGTCTAGGTGCCCGGGGTCTCTCAACCTCTAGGTGCCCTCATGGACACCCCTGGGTGGTCCGGGTGCCCAAGGTCTCTGGACCTCCAGGTTCTCAGAGTAGGGAGTTTCCCTCTAGATAGTCTGAGTGTCTGGGACCCTCGACCCCTAGGTACCCGGTGATCCCTCATGCTCAGTGTCAGCCTTGTCAGGTTGCCCGGGTATGCCTGGCTGCCCTTCGATGGTCCGGGTGCACGGACCCCTTTCACTCGGGTGCCCGGAGGTGCCTGCTGGGCAATGTTACATCTGCCTTGGGGGTATAAGTACTCCTGCTTCTTCCACCTTCAACCCTAATGTTCTTCAAGCTTCCTTCCACCATTTCCAAACCCTAAAATCTTGAGATCTTCGCCCCCATCCACCCAAACACTCTGATTCTTTGGCGATTGGAGGAGATTCACCCGATCTATATTCCTACCAAACCAATTTGTGTTTCCCAATGGAGCTTGGGCTCCTAGACGGCTAGAGGTTCCTCCGGAAGCTTCCGTTCTTGTGGTGTGCTCGAGAGACATATGTAAATGTGTGGCGGTCACCTTCAAGACCAACCCCGAGTGATTCGAGGCTCGTCCGTCGGCGGCGACTTGGAGAGAATACTTTGATCCTTTCGCGGCATTCCGAAAGACTTGGCTCCGGTACCGCTCCAATGGAGATTGACACTTTCCCAATATTGTTGCTGAGCATAGATTACTTTAAGTTTGCTTGCCATATAGGTTGTGTTAACTTAGTTGGATTTCTACCGAACCTTATTCATCCGCTTATCTTTAAAATTGGCAACTAAACTTAAAATTCTCTCATCCTTATTTACCTGCTTATTTGCTTGCGTCATTTGAGGTAGAGGCGAGGAAGAAACTTAACCCGGGGTGTTTGTGCTGGGAAGGCCGCGGGTGGAGGAGGAAGAACTGTCACGCGGGAGGAAGAAGATAACATGTGGCGGCGCTCTACTAACCGTTGGATGCTGATCAGATGATCGAGAGAGAAAGTGACTGGCCCTGAATTTTTTTCCAGGTACCTGACGTATAGGTGGTCCCCACATTTTCAGATGCACAACAAAATAATTTTACATGTCCTCATCGAATCATTCAAATGTGCATGCAGAAATCATAATTGTTTTCTCTCATTAGTAGTGAATTAGGCAATTAGCTTACCCGGGTGCACATGCTGGTGGATCTGCTAGCACTAGCATGTTACTCGCGAGGAGTAGTTCAACTCTTTAACCAAAAAGGCTTTCGCTCCGCTTTATATATAAAGCAATGACCAGATATACAAATCCGGATACAACACGCCACCACCCCAAACAACACACACAACCAAGGCAAGATACAAGGGTGCCGATGCACCACAACACTACCCAATCGACCACAAAGCATACTACAAATGAGCCAAAAGGAACTACTTGGGACCGACGAGGACCTCCCGAGACCTAGCCACCGAGAAGTGAAGCAAGACAGTGACGAAGCATGGACTCCGAGTCGGTGCCTTCAAGAAGGGCATGACATCGATAGTCGCCACCGCCCGACCCCGAGGATCAAGTTTTCACCCGTAGCAACATGGAGAGAAGAGAACACCATGACGGAGCCTTCATGAAGGAAACGACGCCTGTGGCCGCTGCCACCGTCGGCCGGAGAAGACCGGGCAAGTTATGCACTTTGGTGTTAACCCTCCGCCAAACCAACCGTGCCACCCGCGTGAAGATGACTGCCCGACTGCACCCAAGATGCACACTCCGCCCACGAACACCGCGTCTCCAGCCGCCAGGGCCGCCGCCTTGCATCCAAGTCTCCATGAACGCCCAAAGGTCTTGGCTATGGCCTGACTAGTAGCACCCGCCGATGGAGCAGCCAGCATCCGCCCTGCCTCGAACATCGCCAGAACCTCGCCAGAGGGCACATGGCCGAGGAAAGGGGGAGGAGGAGCGGACACGTCCAGACTGGTGCACCCCCGCACCGGCGACGGGTGGCCCGACATCGGGGCCTCCCATCCCTCCTGAGAACTCCCCACCGGACACACATCCGTGTCGCCTCACCGTGGCGGCCGACGCAGCTCGACGCGAGGCCACCAACGACAGCCTGCCCAGCCATCGACAAGGAGCACCAAGCCACCCCTCACCCGCAGCCAAGAGCACTCACGGGAGAGCCATCCTGCGCTGCTCGCGGTCGTCCAGGGGCTGGAACAGGGGAGGCCCGATTGGAGCTCAGCCAACACGGACCACCAGCACGCGCGCCCGCAGCGAGCCTGACCACCGCGCCGCACGCAGCAGTAGAATCTCCCGCGCCCGCCGGCAAGGCGTCGCGCGCCGCCCACACCCGCCGGACCGCCAGATCTGGCTGAGCCCAGACCTGGCCGCCACCGCAACCACGAGCGCGAGCCGCCCCGTGAAGCTCACCGCGCCGCCACCAAGCCCTTGCTACCCCGCCGCCGCGCCTCCGCGCTAGCGCGAAGCACCGCCGAACATCGTCGCCCCTCGCCAACAGCCTCCGAGCAGGATGAAGAAGAGCCCCGCCGTCACCGGCGGGCTTTGCCCCGCAGCATGGTCCAGCGGCGGCGAGGGAAGGAAGGGACTAGGGGAGGCCCGAAGCCGGCGGCTAGGGTTTCCCCCCGGTCGCCACACGGGAGCGACGCGGGGAGGGGAGCCGTCTGTCTCTCCCCTTCTTCTCCTTGATTCAACTCTTTCATAAGCCCATACGTATACTGTGGTATACTTATATCAAGCAAAAGTTAGCTAGCTAAGGCGGGGAAACATACAATGGCCTTTCAGCTCAAGCAGCCAATTGTCGCATGTCTCTTCACCATTCTCTTCTTCCTGTCGATCACGTCCTACCCCCACACCAAGGCAAAGCCATGCAATTGCACTGGCTCCGACCAGAACCGGAGGAGCAAGAGCAACAGGACATACACCATGGACGACCCCGACTTCCAATTCTATCTCATCGACGAAGACTCCAATTCCGTACGGGCGGTTGGCCTCAACTCCGTCCGCAACCTCTCCAACACCGAGCTTAAAAATTAAAATCACCGGTGGGTTATCCACCATCCATCAACCAATACCACTCTGGGAACATTGGTTTGACAGGGACATCGCGGAGGCGTCGTTCAGCGTCATCATCGTCTATGAGCCGCTGTGGAGCCCGCTGTGGAGCGAGGAGAGCAGGAATCAATCGTCGACGCCGGAGTTCTACCGTAGTCGCCTTACCTTCCTCATCCTTCCTGAAACTGATCTAATGTTTCTTGAACAAAGGGACAGTTCAAGCACCTTAGCGAAGCAACTGGTGGCCAGCTTCGGCTTGCTCGAGCTCCACAATGATACAACGCGCACCGACATCGTCGCCGGCACTTTGGTCGCCGTCAGGATCGGTGCTCTGACTAAACACGCCCGGCGGACAGGGTCCGATGGTACCATCATGGGCGTGGATATCACCGTCGACACCCCGTCAATGGAGCTTACGTTCAACTATTCCGTGTGGATCGACTATGACCGCGTCGGCCGCCGCTTGTCGGTGTACGTGGGCATCAAGGGCAAGCCCAAGCCTGTCAACGCTATAGCCGAGGCGCACGTCAGCATCAGCGACTTCACCGACCAATTTGTGCGCTTCGGCCTCCTCTCCACGATGGCGCAACTGCTCGCCTCTGGAGGCATCGACTTGAGCGCGAAGGTGGAGGGCCTCCCTGATGACTACTCCTACAGAGGAATGTCAAGCAAGGTGACCGTCACCATCCTTTCCAGCGTCCTCGGATCCATAGCCACCATCGCCGTTTTGGCCACTGCCGTCGCGTGCTACTTCACCTCCAGGTACCGAAAGTGGCACACGGATCTGGGTCAGCTCGCCATGTCCATGCAGCGCCTTCCCGGTGTGCCCACGAAGGTGGAATTCGCTGACATCAAGAAGGCCACCAGCAACTTCCACGAGGCCATGAAGCTCGGGGGAGGCGGCTTCGGAACCGTGTACAGGTGCACCCTGCCCGCCGCCGCTTCCAAGACGGAGCGACCCATGGATGTGGCAGTCAAGAGGTTCACGCGCGACGTGCAGAACCGCTGCTACGACGACTTCCTCGCCGAGGTCAGCATCATCAACAGGCTGCGCCATAAGAACATCGTCCCCCTCGTCGGTGAGTACCTACGTGCTTTTCCTAGTCCATACGCGCGTATGCGTGCTTGCTAGCTAGAGTAGTAGTAGGAGTAGTATTTTCTGAGCACTTGCATAGCTACGTATATACAGTATATTCTAAATCACGAACGTCTTTATTCTTTAACATCAAATACGGTGCTTTAACACTAGTCATCCTGTCTTTTTTTTTTATGAAATTTGTTTCATTCATATCACGAATCAGAACAAACTAGTTGACTCTTACAAGCACACTGAAACACAAACACAAAGGAACATGAACACCTAGAGTACCCTAAGACAAACATAACACAAGAAGATCTCCGGAGCCCTGTGTCATCATCCCTGAATCTTGAGAGAAGACCCCTGCAGCAGAAGGATCTGCAACCAGTCGCAAACAGGTCATCATCTTCGACCACGGTACAATTGCCGCCCCGCTGCTTCCTCCTTTCTTGACACCAGCGCTGAGAGGGCATGAACATCAATCCAACACACCTGCAACAGCCGTCGCCATCTTTGGCTTTGAGTACCGTGAAAAGTGTCCCTTCCGGAAGGAAGAGAACTCGAGTCATCCGACCGGTCCAGCATCGCGGCCGGGCCATCCGCCCGGACAAAACAGGATCTCCCACCAGCATCAGCGCAGAGGAAGGAGAAGAACAGCAATAGCAAATCATACCAACAAGGAAGAAGAAAGGTCTTCGTCTCCCAGCATCCATCGTCCATCTGAGGACCCAAACGGCCAGTGCCGATGGACCTCCACCCACCATAGCCCGCGACCTCGACGAGATTCGGGGATCCCCAACTCCGCTGGCTCCTAGACAAAAGCAAAAGCCTCGCCTGACCGCGAACGGAGCCCGGAGAAACTTATTCCGATGCGACACCACCGCAACGGCCTCGGCAGCGTCTCCCTTAACCCTAATCCTACCACACACATAGCAAGCGAACAGACCCGAGGTTCCCCCTCCCTCCCGCCGCCGGAACGGCCAACGGAGAGAGAGGGAACCGGCGGCGTCACTGGCGGCGTGCAAGGAAACCCCGATCGCCTCCTTGATCGCCTGTGCGATCCTAATTTCCCGGAGCGGCCGGTACCGGGTGGCGACGTTTTTGTTATGTCTTAGTCATCCTGTCTTAACATCATACCAACGTGCAAGTATATGGGTGTAGGATAGGAGATGGAATTGCAGGCCACGGATCCAGCTACCAGCACCCATATTGTCCCTCTCCTCACTTTAATTGGTTTGATTTGATTCCCCTAAAAAACTACAAGTGGGCTTGACTGATGGCGTTGTCGTGGTTTTCACAAGTGAGTAAAAAATATTGGATTTTTTCTAACAAAAATCATTTACAGGAATTTTCAAGATTTATACAGGATTTAATTGTTCTAAACCAATTATATATTTATAACTTTTAAAATAAAGATTTCATAATTATAGAAAAAAGAGATCATTTATATCTAAGTCGAGTGAGAGTTGCCCCTAATTTGTTTATGAAAAGTAATACTGGAAAACAACAACTTGCCTATAATAGAAATGAAAAGGAAAAAACACCCCCACATCGCCCTCCTCTGGCGACACGAGGGTCGATACCCGCGCACGGCCGCCGACTCCCTTTCTTCCTCCTACTCGCCGTGCCGCCGCCAGAGGCGTCACCGGCGAAGCCTGGGCGGGCTCCAAGGACGGCGGTGGCGGGGCGGTCCCATGGGCAATCCCCGCCCAACTCTCCCAACCTCGTGGCTGGTGGCGGCGGCACTGCGAACCTCGTCCGATCTACCTGCCTCGGCGGTGAGATGTGGCGGCGGACATTGGTGGGTGTCTGGCAGGAGCCCAGGTACGTGGCGGCCGAGGCTGGCGGCCCAGATCTGGGCGCCGCAAGCCTGCAACTGCCTTCATGTCCGCCCACGTTGGGGGAGACACAACATTTGCTGCTTGCGGCAGGTGTAGGTGGTGTATGGCGTGGTCTTTGATGGTGGCGTTGATCTGAGGATGGGCCCGCTCCATCCCCAAGCTAGCAGCGTGCAGGGTACCCAAAGGGCTGAACTTTACCATTGAGGGATTTTCTATCGACAGGGGTGCCTTCACGTCATCTTTGCCTCCCATCTAGTGGCGGTGCACTACCGGGGAGCTCGCCTTTGCCCTGGAGGGGCAAGACGAGGAGGTTGACTTGGGGGCTGTCCTGGGGTGCGGAAGGTGGTGCCTTCCGCCCGTCTATTCTTTCATCTTTGTTGGCATTGTGGGGCAAGGGTGAAGTTGGAGCCATGGATGCCGGGGCGGCGGCCTTAGTGGTGGGAGCTGCGATGCTCGGGGTGGAGCTCGCGGCTTGGGTGTTGGTTGGGTGCCATGGTCATGCGGGCGGCGTGGTGGCCAGCGTCAGTCAGAACGAATGATTTGCCGTGATGATGACCACCGGCCTCCTCGTATATTTATACACGTACGTACAAAGGATAAATACAAGGTTGTTAGGGTTACAACTGATGGCGTGATCTGCCCTTATCTACAGCTAGCCTAACAACCAAAATCCTAACTATACATCACATTTAACATTCCCCCGCAATCTCATCCTGACACAAGGTTGAGATTGGTGCGCAGCCGCTCAAGCATGACCTTCGTGAGAGGTTTGGTAAATGCATCGGCTACCTGATCAGCAGAGGCAATGAACCGGACGTCAAGTGCACCCATGGCCACCTTTTCTCTCACAAAATGGAAATCCACCTCAATGTGTTTGGTACGAGCATGAAACACCGGATTCGCTGTGAGGTACGTGGCACCGAGGTTGTCACACCATAGAATGGGTGCTCGAGGCTGCGGAACGTGCAACTCTTTCAGCAAGGATTGTATCCAAGAGGCTTCAGCAGTTCCATTCGCAAGCGCCTTGTATTCGGCTTCGGTGGATGAACGCGAGACTGTCGGCTGTTTCCTCGCACTCCATGAAACGAGGTTTGGTCCAAAAAAGACAGCAAAACCACCGGTGGATCTTCGGTCATCGCTGCAGCCAGCCCAATCAGCGTCAGTGAATACACTGATCAAAGTTGATGGCGAGCGCCTGATGGTCAGGCCTGTCGCAACTGTCCCTTTCACAAATCGCAAGATGCGTTTAACAGCTTCCCAGTGCACATTAGTGGGCCTTGACAAGAACTGGCAGACTTTGTTCACGGCGAACGATAGATCCGGCCGTGTCAAAGTTAAGTACTGAAGAGCTCCAACGGTGCTTCTGTACTTGAAAGCTTCATCCTCATTCAGTTTATGTCCAGCATCACGAGTGAGCTTCTCATGGGTGCACATGGGTGTTGAAATTGCTTTGCAATTCACCATATCAGTACGCTGCAGCAAATCAAGGGCGTATTTTGTCTGAGTAAGAGTCATTCCCCCGGAATTGCGAAGTACTTCAATACCGAGAAAATAATTCAGAGAACCAAGGTCTTTCACAGGGAAGGTATCCGAGAGTCGCTGAAGCAGATTATGCATGGCAGAGGCAGATGAGCTCACGATGACGATATCATCCACATAGACAAGCATGTAGATGGTGACACCTCGATCAACAAGGATGAACAGAGATGTATCAGCTGCTGACGGATGAAACCCAAGCTGCTGAAGACGCTCACTAAGACGGGCATACCATGCACGAGGGGACTGTTTGAGGCCATACAACGCCTTGTGGAGCTTGCAAACATAGTCCGGCCGTGACTGATCCTGAAAGCCGGGGGGCTGCTGCATGTAAGCTTCTTCAGTGAGGACACCGTGAAGGAAAGCATTGCTGATGTCCACTTGACGGAAGTGCCAGCCACGGGAAACAGCGAGCGAGAGGACGAGGCGCACCGTGGCAGGTTTGACTACCGGAGAGAATGTTTCCGAGTAATCAAGCCCGTACTGCTGAGTGAAGCCGCGCGCGACGAGCCGTGCCTTGAACTTGTCGAGAGAGCCATCTGCCTTATGCTTCACTTTGAAGACCCATTTGCAGCCTATAACATTTTTGCCGGGAGGTCGAGGCACCAATGACCATGTCTTGTTTTGTTGAAGAGCTTGGAACTCAGACTCCATCGCGGGCCGCCACTGGGCATCGGCGAGGGCGGCGCGATATGAGCGAGGCTCCGCGTGGAACGCACGACGGCGAGGGTCGTAGCGGACGGTGCCATCGCTTGGCACGAGCGTCTTGACGATGTTGTTGCGAAGGCGAGTCGTCATCGGATGCAGGGCGCTGGACGAAGCAACTTCAGTCTCCGCTGCAGCATCGGACGACGGGGTCGCCGGCGGCGTCGCCGACGGTACTGACGCTGGAGTTCCGGTGGAAGAACAGGCCGGGTCGACGTTGTCAGCCTGGTTGGGCGTCAGACTAAGCCGGCTGACAGGAGAAGCCGGGCTGCGCGATCCAGACGGCGTGACGAGAACGGCCGAGGGTCCGGCTGAAACATCTGCATGGCCCCCGTCTTTATGGCTGCTACGTGGCGCACATGGCGACGTGAACTCCTTGCGAGTACCTGCAGGAGACAAAGACGAGCTACACGAAGCATCAGGCAGCAAGGTCATGTCATATTTGCGCATGCGATCATCCATTAGAGCCGGCTCGGTGATGGGAAAAAAAGAGGATGGTGTGGAAAGAATGGATGAGGACTTTTGCACTACTGAGCTAGTTGAGAACGGAAACACTTGTTCATCAAAAGTGACATCACGAGAAATATAAATGCGACCACTAGAGCGATCTAAGCATTTGTAGCCTTTGTGCATGGAGCTATATCCCAAGAAAACGCATTGCCGAGACCGGAATTCTAGCTTGCGGTTATTATAAGGGCGCAGGTTCGGCCAACAAGCGCAACCGAAAGCACGGAGAAATGTATAGTCTGGTTTATCGCCAAAAAGACAAGAGACTGGTGTGGAGTTTTGAAGGACTCGAGTGGGCATGCGATTTATGAGATAGCAAGCGGTGAGAAAAGCCTCGTCCCAAAACCGAACGGGGAGGGAGGAGTGAGCGAGAAGAGCGATGCCTGTTTCGACGATATGACGATGTTTCCGTTCTGCGATGCCATTTTGTTGTGAGGTGTGAGGACAAGAAACCCGGTGCGCAATGCCTTCTTTTTGGAAATAACGGGAGAGACGGCGATACTCGCCGCCCCAATCCGTCTGAACAGTTTTAATTTTTGCATCGAGCATGCGTTCAACATGTTTTTGGAAGGTGTAGAAGGCTTCTTCAACATCGGATTTTCGTTTAAGGAGATAGATCCATGTAAAACGGCTATAATCGTCCAAAAAACTCACATAATATTTAAAACCACCAACGGAAGTAGTAGCAGGGCCCCATACATCCGAATGAATAATTTCAAGAGGTGTATAAGTGACATGATTAGAATCTCGAAAAGGTAGCTGATGAACTTTTGCGCGCTGACACGCATCACAAACACTAGACTCGGTAGATGGTGCACAAGCAAATTTATTTAACCTAAGAACTGAATCAACGATACTTTTGGACGGATGACCTAATCTTTTATGCCATAAATCTGAAGATAGCCTGATGCTGGAAAGAGCTCGAGGACCAGATACGAGCGACGACTGCTTGTAGCTTGGCACCGGGTAGAGACCATTGCGGCATCTACTTTGAAGAAGAACCTCCTTCGTTGCTTGGTCCTTAAGACGAAAAAGATCAGGATAGAATTCAGCAAAAGCATGATTATCATAGGCAAGTTTTTGTGCAGACAGGAGGTGTTTGTTGATGTGTGGAACATGCAGAATGTTACGGAGGTGCAGAGGTTTGGATAGACCGGGAATAGTGGAATGACCAACATGCGCAATAGACATACCTGCTCCGTTGGCTGCGTGCACCTTGTCCTTGCCACCATACTTCTCATGGAAGCTGAGACGGTCCAGGTCACTCGTCAGGTGATCGGTGGCGCCGGTATCTACATACCAGTCGGTGTCGACGGAGTACGAGCCTGGGCCGGTGTTGGCGACGTTGCCGGAGCGCTCACGCTGCTCTTCTGGCTGGAAGGCGTGGTTGAACCGGTTGCGGCAGTGGAGGGCGTCGTGGCCGAACTTGGAGCAGACCTGACACTTCAGGTTAGTCCGGCCATTGCCGCGGCCGCGTGTTCCGCGACCACGTCCGCCCTGATCGCCGTGTCCGCCGCGTGCGCCTTGGCCGCCTTGTCCGCCACGATGACCATCAGTGTGGCGCGCAGCAACGTTTGCGGACGGATGGATGTTGCCGGACGAAGCCTGCTGCTCGAGGCGAAGTTCGGCGCTGAGGAAGAAGGCATAGAAGCTGCTGAGGCTGATGGGGTCGTTGCGCGCCGTGATGGACGCGACCAGAGGCTCGAACTCAGGACCTAGTCCGGCGAGTATGTAGCCCAGCACCTCGTCATCGTCGAGCGGCTTGCCGATGGAGGCCATGGCGTCGGCGAAGCCCCGCATCTTGCGGTAGTATTCCGAGGCGGTGAGGTCCTTCTTCTTCAGATTGGATAGCTGGTAGCGCAACTGCATGATACGAGCACGATTCTGTGATGCAAACAACTCATGAAGAGTAGTCCAGACCTGAGCAGAAGTGGTGAGCTGGGTCATCTGCCCGAGTATATCCTCGGTCATGGAGCCGAGGAGCGCGATCATGACGAGCTGATCCTTCTGGAACCAGCGAAGGAACTCCGGGTTGGCGACCTCGACAGCTGCATCGCCAGTGCCCTCTATGAGGGTCTGCGGCGGCGCTTCCTCGGTGCCGGCAACATAGCCGAACAAACCGTTCGAGGCGAGGGCAGGGACGGCTTGAGTCTTCCACAGCAGGAAGTTGTCCCGCGTGAGGCGCAGCGTGATGAGGTTGCCGAGAGAGGTGACGGAGATTGGAGCGGAGGAGGAGGAGCCGGCGGCAAGGGTGCCGGCGTTGACGGTGGAAAGGGCGCCGGAAGTGTTTGTGATGGGAGCAGCGTTGGAGCCGGCCATGGTGGGTAGGATTGGATCTTATTGCTCTGAATACCAAGTCAGAACGAATGATTTGCCGTGATGATGACCACCGGCCTCCTCGTATATTTATACACGTACGTACAAAGGATAAATACAAGGTTGTTAGGGTTACAACTGATGGCGTGATCTGCCCTTATCTACAGCTAGCCTAACAACCAGAATCCTAACTATACATCACATTTAACAGCGTCCAACTGTGGTGGCGTTGGCGCGACGGGCTTGACCTATTGTACTACGCTTCGGAGGAGAAGTGCTTCCTGGGGTGAAAGCCTGCTCTGGCTCTGCCAGGCTGACGACAACAACGGCTATGGGCGACGTTTCATTCTTGAAGGCGTCGTGGCTACTCTTCATCCTCCATGTTGCTTCGAGGGAAACCTAAATCCTTGAATCAGGCGGTGGCGGTGCTTCGGCATCATTCCCTTGTTGAAGGTGCTGCCTTGAAGTACCCGGCTCATCGTACACGACTTCGTCTCTCCGAGGTGACTCGCTAACGGTTGAGAGTTCCGCTGACTCCAAGATTGTTCTCGTGTAGTGTTCTTCGAGTTTTCAGGGTTGTGTAGTTGTCCTTAACACTCTTGTATCTAGCCTTGTGTGCGTGTATTGTAGTGTCGTATTGTATGACTTGGTTTGAATCATTGTTTTATATATAAAGCGGGGCACGAGCCTTTTTCAGTATAATAGAAATAAAAAAGTCCATAAATGTATTAATGAATTAGGGGAAAACAAAAGTATGCTGGAGAATTACGGAATTATACTCCCTACGTGCTGAATGTATCTAGACACATTTTAGTGTTAGTACATCCATATGTAGAATAATCTAAGACAATAATTTGGGACGGAAGTAATAGATGATAACATAAGAACATTCACGGAAAATGACCACTTCTCTTTGTTATCACATGAATGTTCAAAATTGTTTGTGTTTTCCATTTTATGAAATTCTTGGATAGCCAAATTATTTTTATTCAAACTTCAGATGTTTCCAGCTTTTTTTTTTCCATAATAATTTTTCATTTGCATGATCTTCTCTGCCTTTTATTTCTTTCCGAAAAATACATCACAGGCTGGGTGGGTCGTGTGGAAACCACTAGCTTTGTCATCCTCAAACCGCTTTGATATTAACAATCCCAATTTAAAAACCCTCCGTTCCAAAATAGATGACCCAACTTATAAAGTTGAGTCATCTATTTTGAAAGGGAGGGAGTACATCGCAATCAGCTAATATTGCGCATTAAGCATACACTTGAGTATGAGAAGTGTGCAAGTTCAAGAAAGCAATGCAATTCCAGTATATGTTCTATGTGGATTGCGGTGGGGATAAATTAGATGTTAACCTCGATGCAAAGAAAACGATGAAATAGGCAATCCTGTGTTTACACATAATCTCTAACTTGCAACGTATACAATTCTACATACCTCTGCAACCACAACCACAGAAGGACTAATTTTTATGCATGCTACATACATACAAAATTGCAGGGTGGTCATACAACAAAGGAGAGCCGCTGTTGGTGTTCGAGTTCATGACCAACGGCAGTTTAGACCAACATCTCTTCCCCAAAGAGGGCAGCGGCAGCGGCAATGGTACAGGCATCCAATGGTCCATCCGGTACGAGATCATCAGGGACATAGCCATCGGCTTGCACTACGTCCACCATGAGTACGAACCAATGGTGCTCCACTGTGACATCAAGGCGAGCAACGTGATGCTGGACTCGAGCTTCCGTGGCCGACTCGGGGACTTCGGCTTGGCCTGCATCGTCGCCGTCAACAGGAACTCTGCCACCGGCACTGGTGGCACACGGGGATACATGGCGCTGGAGTATGCTCTGAGTGGCAAGGCAACGCGGCAGACGGACATCTTCGCACTCGGGGTGCTCATCCTCGAGGTTGTCACGGGCCAGCGGGCGCTGATTCACCGGGCCTCGGATGACGACGACGTCCATATCACAGATCGAGTGTGGCGCCTCCACCGTGAGGGGAGGCTAACGGAGTGCGTGGATCCCGTCGTGCTCGCTGCTTTTTCCGAGGACGACGAGGAGCAGCTGGCCCTGGACGTCTGCGATGATTTGCCACGCCTGCTGCTACTTGGCTTGGCGTGTAGCAACCCCAACCCGTTGGATCGCCCGAATATGCCCGAGGTGGTGCGGATCATCGCCAAGTCGGCGCCACCGCCGGAGGTGCCTCTGATGAAGCCAAGGTTCGTGTGGCCGCCGCCAGAAGGGGAGGACTCGGATGGTGACGACAGTGCAGGCCCATCGAGGATGACTAATCTTGACGGGAGTGCGGTGAGCACAAGCGAGCTGCAATGTCCGCTTGGAGACGACCACGGCGCAGGCCTCCGGCGGACATGCCTCGTTTCAACTGGAGCACTCTGTTTATGTCAGCGCACCCGGTGGTCTTGCCTCCGATATAATTCTGAGCGGGATGTAGCGCACTAGCGGCATCCTCTTGTCTGGCAATATATGGTATGCCGACCTCCAAATCCGGGTTTAGGTGTGCCCCTTGCCTGTATCGTTTAGCCTTGCATAAAGACACTATCCTCAGTTCGTAGAAAATTCTCTTTACAGTTTGTTCGAAGGCGAGTCATACGCGCCGGTGCGCCGGCCAAAATTTGGGCCGGATCAAATATCGGGTAGCCACACGATTCTCTCTCCTTCCTCTGCCAATGTCTTTCTCCTTTAGAAAAAAAAGCTTCCATCAAGTAGCCATGGACTAGCGACGCGCCCGGCCTTGAAGCACCGTCTGGCATGTCTCGCCAGTCGTTGCCCTCGCCGCCGGTCGTCCTCATCCCTGCAAGTCGCCGTCATAGCCACCACAGCCACCTCTTGCGTTTCCGCTACATGCATGCAGCAGCGTGCGCCCGCGGCTGCAGCTCCCTGTGGCGACGGCCGCAGCTCCGGTGGCGCCGGTCGCCGGTCGCAGCATGCTGACAATGAGCTAGCAAAAAGGAAGTATTCACCCTCATTGCTGAATCAATATCGGTCAAAACGCAATCCTCCCAGCCAATATGAGTACATAGAAGTTTGCCGGTAGCACATGTTTGGGCCCCACGTTACTGGTATGTAGCAGTAGCGTCTGGTACAAAACGTGCTACTGTTACTGAATAGCACAGTGTTGGTTAGCACGGGCCGCGCTGCTGTTACGTGGGCCGCAGGGCCAAAACGGTAGCCCATTTAGCTGTAGCGTGGGTTGTGCATCGGCGCTACAGCTAGTGGGTTTAGCAGTAGTGCCGGCCCGTACGCTGCGCTACTACTACACCAAAAGAACCCCCCCCCCCTCCCCGCACCCTCTCACTTCGATCGTCCTCCCCTCCGCCCGATGCCGCCGCGCGGTTAGGGTTCCTCCCCCAGCCATCGCGCGCCACCGCTGCCACAGGTAATGGTCATCCTTCCTCCACTGCTCCTCCCCCCTCTGCGCCGCCTGCGCGCTCTCGCCGGCCGCCTCCCCACTCCCCCTGCTGCCTTGTTGGGGAACGTAGCATGTAATTTCAAAAAAATCCTACGATCACGCAAGATCTATCTAGAAGATGCATAGCAACAAGAGGGGGAGAGTGTGTCCACGTACCCTCATAGACCGAAAGCGGAAGCGTTAGTTAACGCGATTGATGTAGTCGAACGTCTTCACGATCCAACAGATCCAAGTACCGAACGTACGGCACCTCCGTGTTCAGCACACGTTCAGCTCGATGACGTCCCTCTAACTCTTGATCCAGAAGAGGGTCGAGGGAGAGTTCCGTCAGCATGATGGCATGGTGACGGTGTTGATGATGTGATCCGCGCAGGGCTTCGCCTAAGCACTACGACGCTATGACTGGAGGAGTAAACTGTGGAAGGGGCACCGCACATGGCTAAGAGAAATCTTGGTGTGCCTTTGGGGTGCCCACCGCCCCCCATATATAAAGGAGGGGCGGAGGAGGACGGTGGCCTAGGAGGGGCGCGCCAAGTGTGGGGAGTCCTACTAGGACTCTCTAGTCCTAGTAGGATTTCCCTTTTCTTTCCTGAATAGGAGAAGAGGGAAAGAGGTGGAGGAGAAGAAGGAAAGGGGGGCCGCGCCCCCCCACCCCTAGTCCAATTCGGTTTGGGCTGGGGGGGGGGGGGCACGCGCCTCCACTTGGCCGCCGCCTCCTCTCTTCCACTAAGGCCCATTGAAAGGATCGATATAGTTGACTAGAGGGCGGGGGGGGGGGGGGAATAGGCAACTAACAATTTTTAAGCTTTTCTTTACCAAATTAAACTTTGCAACAAAATAGGTTGTCTAGATATGCAACTATGTGAGCAACATATATGATGCAATAACAACTAGCACATAAGCAAGAAAGGGATACAACACAAGTAGCTTGCAAAAGTAAAGGCACGAAATAACCAAGAGTGGAGACGAGGATGTGTTACCGAAGTTCCTTCCTTTTAAAGGGAAGTACTGTTGGGGAACGTAGCAATTTCAAAAAAAATCCTACGCACACGCAAGATCATGGTGATGCATAGCAACGAGAGGGGAGAGTGTTGTCCACGTACCCTCGTAGACCGATAGCGGAAGCGTTATAACAACGTGGTTGATGTAGTCGTACGTCTTCACGGCCCGACCGATCAAGCACCGAAACCACGACACCTCCGAGTTCTAGCACACATTCAGCTCGATGACGATCCCCGGACTCTGATCCAGCAAAGTGTCGGGGAAGAGTTTCGTCAGCACGACGGAGTGGTGACGATCTTGATGTTCCACCGTCGCAGGGGTTCGCCTAAGCACCACTACAGTATAATCGAGGTGGACTATGGTGGAGGGGGGCATCACACACGGCTAAGAGATCCAAGGGATCAATTGTTGTGTCTATGGGGTGCCCCCCTCCTCCGTATATAAAGGAGTGGAGAAGGGGGCCGGCCAAGGGGGTTGGCGCGCCCAAGGGGGGGAGTCCAACTCCCACCGGGAGTAGGACTCACCCCTTTCCTATTAGGAGTAGGAGATGGAAGGAAGATGAAGGAGGGAGGAAGGAAAGGGGGGGCCAGCCCCCCTCCCAATTCGGATTGGGCTTGGGGGAGGGGGGGGGGGCGCCCCCTCCCTTGCTCCTTTCCCCT
Organism: Triticum timopheevii; assembly: GCA_963921465.1. NCBI lineage: Eukaryota > Viridiplantae > Streptophyta > Magnoliopsida > Poales > Poaceae > Triticum > Triticum timopheevii. Next base: position 597,963,527 of record OY997270.1, read on the forward strand.
CCTTTCCACTAAGGCCCAATAAGGCCCATATACCTCCCGGGGGATTCCGATAACCTCCCGGTGATTCGTTTTGTCCCAATCTCACCGGAACCTTTCCGGTGTCCAAATATAGTCGTCCAATATATCGATCTTTATGTCTTGACCATTTCGAGACTCCTCGTCAAGTCCATGATCATATTCGGGACTCCGAACAACCTTCGGTACATCAAAACATATAAACTCATAATGAAATTGTCATCGTAACGTTAAGCGTGCAGACCCTACGGGTTCGAGAACAATGTAGACATGACCGAGACACGTCTCCGGTCAATAACCAATAGCAGAACCTGGATGCTCATATTGGCTCCCACATATTCTATGAAGATCTTTATCGGTCAGACCGCATAACAACATACGTTGTTCCCTTTGTCATCAGTATGTTACTTGCCCGAGATTCGATCGTCGGTATCTCAATACCTAGTTCAATCTCATTACCGGCAAGTCTCTTTACTCGTTCCGTAATACATCATCTCACAGCTAACTCATTAGTTGCAATGCTTGCAAGGCTTAAGTGATGTGTATTACCGAGAGGGCCCAGAGATACCTCTCTGACAATCGGAGTGACAAATCCTATTCTCGAAATACGCCAACCCAACATGTACCTTTGGAGACACCTGTAGAGCTCCTTTATAATCATCCAGTTACGTTGTGATGTTTGGTAGCCCACAAAGTGTTCCTCCAGTAAACGGGAGTTGCATAATCTCATAGTCATAGGAACATGTATAAGTCATGAAGAAAGCAATAGCAATATACTAAACGATCGAGTGCTAAGCTAACGGAATGGGTCATGTCAATCACATCATTCTCCTAATGACGTGATCCCGTTAATCAAATGACAGCATATGTATATGGTTAGGAAACATAACCATCTTTGATCAACAAGCTAGTCAAGTAGAGGCATACTAGTGACACTCTGTTTGTCTATGTATTCACACATGTATTATGTTTTCGGTTAATACAATTCTAGCATGAATAATGAGCATTTATCATGATATAAGGAAATAAACAATAACTTTATTATTGCCTCTAGGGCATATTTCCTTCAGTCTCCCACTTGCACTAGAGTCAATAATCTAGATTACACTGTAATGATTCTAACACCCATGGAGCCTTGGTGCTGATCATGTTTTGCTCGTGGAAGAGGCTTAGTCAACGGGTCTGCTACATTCAGATCTGTATGTATCTTGCAAATTTCTATGTCTCCCACTTGGACTAAATCCCGAATGGAATTGAAGCGTCTCTTGATGTGCTTGGTTCTTTTGTGAAATCTGGATTCCTTCGCCAAAGCAATTGCACCAGTATTGTCACAAAAGATTTTCATTGGACCCGATGCACTAGGTATGACATCTAGATCGGATATGAACTCCTTCATCTAGACTCCTTCGTTTGTTGCTTCTGAAGCAGCTATGTACTCTGCTTCACATGTAGATCCCGCCACAACGCTTTGTTTAGAACTGCACCAACTAACAGCTCCACCGTTCAAGTTAAACACGTATCCGATTTGCGATTTAGAATCGTCCGGATCAGTGTCAAAGCTTGCATCAACGTAACCATTTACGATGAGCTCTTTGTCACCTCCATAAACAAGAAACATATCCTTAGTCCTTTTTAGGTATTTCAGGATGTTCTTGACCGCTGTCCAGTGATCCACTCCTGGATTACTTTGGTACCTCCCTGCTAAACTTATAGCAAGGCACACATCAGGTCTGGTACACAGCATTGCATACATGATAGATCCTATGGCTGAAGCATAGGGAACTTCTTTCATCTTTTCTCTATCTTCTGCAGTGGTCGGGCATTGAGTCTTACTCAACTTCACACCTTGTAACACAGGCAAGAACCCTTTCTTTGCTTGATCCATTTTAAACTTCTTCAAAACTCTGTCAAGGTATGTGCTTTGTGAAAGTCCAATTAAGCGTCTTGATCTATCTCTATAGATCTTAATGCCCAATATGTAAGCAGCTTCACCGAGGTCTTTCATTGAAAAACTCTTATTCAAGTATCCCTTTATGCTATCCAGAAATTCTATATCATTTCCGATCAGCAATATGTCATCCACATATAGTATTAGAAATGCTACAGAGCTCCCACTCACTTTTTTGTAAATACAGGCTTCTCCAAAAGTCTGTATAAAACCAAATGCTTTGATCACACTATCAAAGCGTTTATTCCAACTCTGAGAGGCTTGCACCAGTCCATAAATGGATCGCTGGAGCTTGCACACTTTGTTAGCTCCCTTTGGATCGACAAAACCTTCCGATTGCATCATATACAACTCTTCTTCTAGAAATCCATTCAGGAATGCAGTTTTGACATCCATCTGCCATATTTCATAATCATAAAATGCGTCAATTGCTAACATGATTTGGACAGACTTCAGCATCGCTACGGGTGAGAAGGTCTCATCGTAGTCAACCCCTTGAACTTGTCGAAAACCTTTCGCGACAAGTCGAGCTTTGTAGATAGTAACATTACCGTCAGCATCAGTCTTTTTCTTGGAGATCCATTTATTTTCAATTGCTTGCCGATCATCGGGCAAGTCAACCAAAGTCCACACTTTGTTCTCATACATGGATCCCATCTCAGATTTCATGGCCTCAAGCCATTTTTCATAATCTGGGCTCACCATCCCTTCTTCATAGTTCGTAGGTTCATCATGGTCTAGTAACATGACTTCCAGAACGGGATTACCGTACCACTCTGGTGCGGATCTTACTCTGGTTGATCTACGAGGTTTAGTAACAACTTGATCTGAAGTTTCATGATCATCATCATTATCTTCCTCACTAATTGGTGTAGGTGTCACAGAAACCTGTTTCTGCAATATACCACTTTCCAATAAGGGAGCAGATACAGTTACCTCATCAAGTTCTAATTTCCTCCCACTCACTTCTTTCGAGAGAAACTCCTTCTCCAAAAAGTTTCCGAATTTAGCGACAAATGTCTTGCCTTCGGATCTGTGATAGAAGGTGTACCCAACAGTCTCCTTTTGGTATCCTATGAAGACACATTTCTCCGATTTGGGTTCGAGCTTATCAGGTTGAAGCTTTTTCACATAAGCATCGCAGCCCCAAACTTTCAGAAACGACAACTTTGGTTTCTTGCCAAACCACAGTTCATAAGGCGTCGTCTCAACGGATTTTGATGGTGCCCTATTTAACGTGAATGCGGCCGTCTCTAAAGCATAACCCCAAAATGATAGCGGTAAATCTGTAAGAGACATCATAGATCGCATCATATCTAGTAAAGTATGACTACGACGTTCGGACACACCATTACGCTATGGTGTTCCGGGTGGCGTTAGTTGTGAAACTATTCCGCATTGTTTCAAATGTAGACCAAACTTGTAACTCAAATATTCTCCTCCACGATCAGATCGTAGAAACTTTATTTTCTTGTTACGATGATTTTCATCTTCACTCTGAAATTCTTTGAACTTTTCAAATGTTTCAGACTTATGCTTCATTAAGTAGATATACCCATATCTGCTCAAATCATCTGTGAAGGTGAGAAAATAACGATATCCACCACGAGCCTCAACATTCATCGGACCACATACATATGCATGTATGATCTCCAATAAATCAGTTGCTCCCTCCATAGTACCGGAGAACGGTGTTTTAGTCATCTTGCCCATGAGGCACGGTTCGCAAGTACCGAGTGATTCATAATCAAGTGGTTCCAAAAGTCCATCAGTATGGAGTTTCTTCATGCGCTTTACACCGATATGACCTAAACGGCAGTGCCACAAATAAGTTGCACTATCATTATCAACTCTGCATCTTTTGGCTTCAACATTATGAATGTGTGTATCACTACTATCGAGATTCAATAAAAATAGACCACTCTTCAAGGGTGCATGACCATAAAAGATATTACTCATATAAATAGAACAACCATTATTCTCTGATTTAAATGAATAACCGTCTCGCATCAAACAAGATCCAGATATAATGTTCATGCTCAACGCTGGCACCAAATAACAATTATTTAGGTCTAAAACTAACCCCGAAGGTAGATGTAGAGGTAGCGTGCCGACCGCGATCACATCGACTTTGGAACCATTTCCCACGCGCATCGTCACCTCGTCCTTAGCCAATCTTCGCTTAATCCGTAGTCCCTGTTTCGAGTTGCAAATATTAGCAACAGAACCAGTATCAAATACCCAGGTGCTACTGCGAGCATTAGTAACGTACACATCAATAACATGTATATCACATATACCTTTGTTCACCTTGACATCCTTCTTATCCGCCAAATACTTAGGGCAGTTCCGCTTCCAGTGACCAGTCTGCTTGCAGTAGAAGCACTCAGTTTAAGGCTTAGGTCCAGACTTGGGTTTCTTCTCCTGAGTAGCCACTTGCTTGTTCTTCTTCTTGAAGTTTCCCTTCTTCTTCCCTTTGCCCTTTTTCTTGAAACTAGTGGTCTTGATAACCATCAACACTTGATGCTCCTTCTTGATTTCTACCTCCGCAGCTTCTAGCACCGCGAAGAGCTCGGGAATAGTCTTTTCCATCCCTTGCATATTATAGTTCATCACAAAGCTCTTGTAGCTTGGTGGCAGTGATTGGAGAATTCTGTCAATGACGCTATCATCCGGAAGATTAACTCCCAGTTGAATCAAGTGATTATTATACCCAGACATTTTGAGTATATGCTCACTGACAGAACTGTTCTCCTCCATATTGCAGCTGTAGAACTTATTGGAGATTTCATATCTCTCAATCCGGGCATTTGCTTGAAATATTAACTTCAACTCTTGGAACATCTCATATGCTCCATGCCGTTCAAAACGTCGTTGAAGACCCGGTTCTAAGCCGTAAAGCATGGCACACTGAACTATAGAGTAGTCATCAGCTTTGCTCTGCCAAACGTTCATAACATCTGGCATTGCTCCAGCAGCAGGCCTGGCACCCAGCAGTGCTTCCAGGACATAATTCTTCTGTGCAACAATGAGTATAATCCTCAAGTTACGGACCCAGTCCGTGTAATTGCTACCATCATCTTTCAACTTTGCTTAGCATGGGCCATCTATCTACAATCAACATAGACAAGCAAGATACTATCAGGTACTAAGTTCATGATAAATTTAAGTTCAATTAATCATATTACTAAAGAACTCCCACTTAGATAGACATCCCTCTAATCCTCTAAGTGATTACGTGATCCATATCAACTACACCATGTCCGATCATCATGTGAGATGGAGTAGTTTCAACGGTGAACATCAATATGTTGATCATATCTACTGTATGATTCACGCTCGACCTTTCGGTCTCCGTGTTCCGATGCCATATCTGTTATATGCTAGGCTCATCAAGTTTAACCTGAGTATTCTGTGTGTGCAACTGTTTTGCACCCGTTGTATTTGAACGTAGAGCCTATCACACCCGATCATCACGTGGTGTCTCAGCATGAAGAACTTTTGCAACGGTGCATACTCAGGGAGAACACTTCTACTATGATAATTTAGTGAGGGATCATCTTATAACGCTACCGTCAATCAAAGCAAGATAAGATGCATAAAAGATAAACATCGCATGCAATCAATATAAGTGATATGATATGGCCATCATCATCTTGTGCTTGTGATCTCTATCTTCGAAGCACCGTCATGATCACCATCGTCACCGGCGCGACACCTTGATCTCCATCATAGCATCGTTGTCGTCTCGCCAATCTTATGCTTCTATGACTATCGGTACCGCTTAGTGATAAAGTAAAGCATTACATGGCGATTGCATTGCATACAATAAAGCGACAGCCATATGGCTCCTACCAGTTGCCGATAACTCTGTTACAAAACATGATCATCTCATACAATAAAATTTAGCATCATGTCTTGACTATATCACATCACAACATGCCCTGCAAAAACAAGTTAGATGTCCTCTACTTTGTTGTTGCTAGTTTTATGTGGCTGCTACGGGCTTAGCAAGAACCGTTCTTACCTACGCATCAAAACCACAATGATAGTTTGTCAAGTTGGTGTTGTTTTAACCTTCGCAAGGACCGGGCGTAGCCACACTCGGTTCAACTAAAGTTGGAGAAACTGACACCTGCCAGCCACCTGTGTGCAAAGCACGTCGGTAGAACCAGTCCCGCATAAGCGTACGCGTAATGTCGGTCCGGGCCGCTTCATCCAACAATACCGTCGAACCAAAGTATGACATGCTGGTAAGCAGTATGACTTATATCGCCCACAACTCACTTGTGTTCTACTCGAGCATATGACATCTACGCATAAAACTTGGCTCGGATGCCACTGTTGGGGAAAGTAGTAATTTCAAAAAAATTCCTACGCACACGCAAGATCATGGTGATGCATAGCAACAAGAGGGGAGAGTGTTGTCCACGTACCCTCGTAGGCCGATAGAGGAAGCATTATAACAACGCGGTTGATGTAGTTGTACGTCTTCACGGCCCGACCGATCAAGCACCGAAACTACGGCACCTCCGAGTTCTAGCACACATTCAGCTCGATGACGATCCCCGGACTTCGATCCAGCAAAGTGTCGGGGAAGAGTTTCTTCAGCACGACGGCGTGGTGACGATCTTGATGTTCCACCGTCGCAGGACTTTGCCAAAGCACCACTACAGTATTATCGAGGTGGACTATGGTGGAGGGGGGCATCGCACACGGCTAAGAGATCCAAGGGATCAATTGTTGTGTCTATGGGGTGCCCCCCTCCTCCGTATATAAAGGAGTGGAGGAGGGGGCCGGCCAATGGGGTTGGCGCGCCCAAGGGGGGGAGTCCAACTCCTACCGGGAGTAGGACTCGCCCCTTTCCTATTAGGAGTGGGAGAGGGAAGGAAGAGGAAGGAGGGAGGAAGGAAAGGGGGGCCGGCCCCCCTCCCAATTCGGATTGGTCTTGGGGGGGAGCGCCCCCTCCCTTTCTCCTTTCCCCTCCTTTCCACTAAGGCCCAATAAGGCCCATATACCTCCCGGGGGGTTCCGATAACCTCCCGGTGATCCGGTATTGTCCCAATCTCACCCGGAACATTTTCGGTGTCCAAATATAGTCGTCCAATATATCGATCTTTACGTCTCGACCATTTCGAGTCTCCTCGTCAAGTCCGTGATCATATCCGGGACTCCGAACAACCTTCGGTACATCAAAACATATAAACTCATAATGAAACTGTCATCATAACGTTAAGCGTGCGGACCCTACGGGTTCGAGAACAATGTAGACATAACCGAGACATGTCTCCGGTCAGTAACCAATAGCGGAACCTGGATGCTCATATTGACTCCCACATATTCTACGAAGATCTTTATCGGTCAGACCGCATAACAACATACGTTGTTCCCTTTCTCATCGGTATGTTACTTGCCCGAGATTCGATCGTCGGTATCTCAATACCTAGTTCAATCTCGTTACCGGCAAGTCTCTTTACTCGTTCCGTAATACATCATCTCACAACTAACTCATTAGTTGCAATGCTTGCAAGGCTTAAGTGATGTGTATTACCGAGAGGGCCCAGACATACCTCTCTGACAATCGGAGTGACAAATCCTATTCTCGAAATACGCCAACCCAACATGTACCTTTGGAGACACCTGTAGAGCTCCTTTATAATCATCCAGTTACGTTGTGATGTTTGGTAACACACAAAGTGTTCCTCCGGTAAACTGGAGTTGCATAATCTCATAGTCATAGGAACATGTATAAGTCATGAAGAAAGCAATAGCAATATACTAAACGATCGAGTGCTAAGCTAACGGAATGGGTCATGTCAATCACATCATTCTCCTAATGATGTGATCCCGTTAATCAAATGACAACATATGTCTATGGTTAGGAAACATAACCATCTTTGATGAACAAGCTAGTCAAGTAGAGGCATACTAGTGACACTCTGTTTGTCTATGTATTCACACATGTATTACGTTTCCGGCTAATACAATTCTAGCATGAATAATAACTTTATTATTGCCTCTAGGGCATATTTCCTTCAAGTACGTCTCCGTTAGAGCGGTGTGGAGGCACAATGCTCCCCAAGAAGCCACTAGGGCCACCGTATTCTCCTCATGCCCTCACACAATGCGAGATGCCGTGAATACACTATTGGTGCCCTTGAAGGTGGCGACCGAACCTTTACAAACAAGGTTGGGGCAATCTCCACAATTTAATTGGAGGCTCCCAACGACACCATGAAGCTTCACCGCAATGGACTATGGCTCTGAGGTGACCTCAACCGTCTAGGGTGCTCAAACACCAAAGAGTAACAAGATCGCTAGGGATTAGTGGGGGGAATCAAATTTCTCTTGGTGGAAGTGTAGATCGGGGCCTTCTCAACCAATCCCGAGCAAATCAACAAGTTTGATTGGCTAGGGAGAAAGATCGGGCGAAAATGGAGCTTGGAGCAACAATGGAGCTTTTGGGGGAAGAGGTAAGTCAACTTTGGCGAAGAATACACCTTTATATAGTGGGGGAATCAATCCAACCGTTACCCCCCCCCCCAAACAGCCACGCACAGAGCGGTACTACCGCTTGGGCAGGGCGGTACTACCGCTGAACAAGCGGTATTACCATTCCCTCCCAGCGGTACTGCCACGCTCACGAGGGTTGCAGGGTCCTGGACCCAGAGCAGTACTACCGCGGAAGTACGGGTGGTACTACCGCTTGGAGCGGTACTACCGCCACTACTGCCGCTACTAGTACCGTAAAACCCGGCACGAAAAACAGCGGTCTCGAGTAGAGGCGGTAGTAGCCCGAAACCACTGCGGTACTACGACCGAAGACCGCAAGCGGTACTACCGCTCGGGGAGCGGTACTACCGCTTGACGTGCTTCGGCGGTACTACCGCTGAGGACCGCGGTACTACCATTGGGACAGGACAGGGCAGGCAAGGAGAGGAAAGATAGCTCCAATGAAGCGCAAAGGAACATCGGGTGTGATAAGGATGTGTACGTGTTTATTCCATCCTAGCCTTACCAAAGCGGATCCCCTCTTGATAGTACGGTGACTCCTACGAAACTAGTCCACCAACAGAGAAACGGAGGAGCTACACTGTCTTGAATAAAACACAGAGGGGGGGTAATCATCTCGTACCAAAGGATGAATCTCTGAAAGAACTCAATGCACACGATTAGTTCGCAAAAGCATTGTCATCAATCACCAAAACACCTTGGGGATAGATATGCCTTTACAATCTCCCCCTTTTTGGTGGATTGATGACAATACGGGATTTGCACGGGAAGAAGGCGCAAACCCCACAACTCACAAATGTAGATGAGCTCCCCCCTAGATGTGTGCTTATCTAGAAAGGTGCTTTGGACTACACGACACACATACTAGGATTAACGCTCCCCCTACATTTTGGAGACCAACAACCTAAGCAATATATATGAGAGAAAAGAGTATATAACAAGATAAGCATGCAACTCAGAAGCTAGGTAGACATAGATAAAGATAATCTAGAGATAATGTAGCATATGTCTCACACCATATGTCTGGAACTTAGGTCTCACTAACACAAAACCAACCAAAGCAAATAGCGAGAAAGCACACCACAAAGAAGACACACTCGCAAAACAGACAATGACGACACAAATCCCTAAACTCTCTCCCCCTTTGGCATCGAGACACCAAAAAGAGAGGGAGTGAAGCTACAGCTCCAGGTGATAGCAAGGTCACGAACATCAGATCTCAGCGTGATCGTCTTCGCCACCATCGTCGGTCGGGAACTGCTCGGCATCAGAATCTGTCCACGGTCAATGCTGCTGAACCCAGTCCTCCTCCTCAGTAAGCTGGTCCTCAGATCCACTGATAACGATAGCATCCATCTGACGCATGAGCTCCTTGTGATGACCCCTGGCCTTCTTCTCAGCAACATGAGTCATGTACTGGCCATGAGACTCCATGCAGAACAGCTTCTTTACCTTGAGCTTGAGCTTCTTTGCCCAAGAGGGCTCAGCCCAAGAAGGCTCACAATCATCATCATCCTCAGCCTCAGCCTCCTCCTCGATCTCCATGGCAGCAGCAAACGATGCACCCCCAGACTTAGGGGCCTGAGTGCCGCAGTTGTCCTTCTTCCTCAGACGCTTGACCTCATGAGACACTAGCTCTCTAGTCTCTAGCATAACCTTGGGATAGAAATGATCCCAGGCCTTCTCAATAAGCAGCATGATGAACGGACCATAAATCGGGCACTTGCGCTCAGAGATAGCAAATAAGAGCTCAGACCACATAACATGAGAGATATCCAAGGACTCACCGGTGTTTTCTTCCTTCTCATGCTGGCAGAAGAGAAGAATGTCCACGAGATAAGAATGAACCATATCCAGATTCCCGATGCGAGGGAAAAGAGTCTCACGGAAAACACGGTGAAGAAGGTTCAGAAAGGCAGGCAGCTCATACGTTTGCTTCTTCGTCTCAGGGTTGATCTTCAGAGTGTAGTAGGGCCAGAGTGCTTGCTTGTGAGTGGAGGTGGTGTTGCGGTGTGGGCGAAAGCCGACAGGAGATGTAAGCCCGTGATCTTCCACTCCAATCAACTGCATGAACGCCTTCCACTTGACAAAAAGCAACTTTCCATTGGTCATCCAAGTCAGTGTCCTGTCCTCATCAGTCCCGAGATGAACCGTGGCATAGAATTGGGCCACAATATCAGCATCATAATCTTTGTTGAATTGCATGATACCAAGAATGTTCAGTTGAGTGCACACTTGAAGAGCTTCACCAAAGTATTCAGGATCCTTCTCCATATGGTCGGTGTCGATGGAGTGCACATTGACATAGAGGTTCTTCTTGGCCTTGAGCACATCAAAGAAAATGGCAAACTGAAACCTGTTCCAGAACGGACGGTTGACCAAAGAGGGATCTTGGTCAGCCTCATAGGGGTTGCGACGACGCCTTGCCCAGAACTCCTTGGCTTGCATTTCCAGCACGGTTTTGCCAGATTGCTTTGGCTTGACAGCAGACTTCTTCTTGAGTTGAGGTGGAGGTGGAGCACTTGAGGAACCTCCTGCAGACTTAGTTGTGCGGTAACGCTTTGACGTGGCACGACCGGGGTTGATACGCCGAGCCTGATGTTCAGGATGTTCATCACCTAGAACCACACACAAGAACACGCAAAACAACCAGAAAGAAAGAGCATAGGCCACAAAACACAACAAAAGGATCACTGAATGGTAAGAGTATGGTGGAACTGGGCAGTAAGCGGTAGTACCGCGACCTGTAAGCGGTAGTACCGCTCCAAGCGGTAGTACCGCTCCAGGAGAGCGGTAGTACCGCTTGAGACGGGGAAACAACAGTTTTCCACTACCGTGGTCAGATCCGGCACTACCGTCCTACCAAATTCAAAAATACTTCTACCAACCACTAATCCAAACTGCCTAGATGCCTTCTCCATCCAACTCAAGCGTAGATTTGGCCAAAAGTCTAGAGATGCAACCACTATTGCCCCTAAGATGCTAGATTGAAAATCTAGACAAGAAGAGAGAGGGAACGGGGGCAATACCGGCATCCATGGCAAGAGGATGAGGTGGGGATCGATTCCACCGAAGGGAATGGAGAGGGACGCCCCGGAGACGGAGAACCGTCGGAGCCCTTCCGCGGCGACCGGTTACTGGAGAGACAAACGGAGCGAGGGGGCGAGGGAATGGGTATGGGGGAGAAGAAAACTCCCCCTGCCCCCGATATAACCCCCTGCCCCCGCCTCGCAGCGGTAGTACCACGCTGGTGGGCGGTAGTACCGCTTATAAGCGGTAATACCACGCACCACCAGCGGTAGTACCGCCCAGCAACCAACAGGCCTCTAGACAGACGGCTAAAGCTCAAAAAGAAACAAAAAACATAGCCAAGAAGGAGGAAAGACCAACACGGTCACAAACACACTAACAACAAGCCAAAACACACCTCTTCAAGAGAGGGCGGTGGCCGAGGCCACCTATGTTTGAGTCAAGAGGTATGGCGTCGCGAAGATTTTAACCTTGGACCCATGACCAAAACTCGTCCTTGAAGCACAAGTACCATAAAAAATGGTTAAAGTGAAAGACTAGATCAATTTATGCATAATGGGGGAGGGAGAGTTCATTGAGAGAACAACACTCCCCCTATGTCCATGCCTACATCTAAACTAGACAACAAGTTGAGTGATGTGGGGTGTGCAAGGGTTCAAGTCTCATTGCTCGAATCAATGATATTTAGCTCATGCCTTAACTCGCAAAATCTTGCTTCATCCAAGGGCTTCGTGAAAATATCTGCAAGGTTATCATGAGTGTTGACGTACTTGAGCTCAATCTCACCTTGCCTAATGTGATCTCGAATGAAGTGATACCAAATCTCAATATGCTTCGTCTTGAAATATTGCACCGGGTTGAGAGAAATCTTGATGGCACTTTCATTATCACACCAAAGAGGCACTTTGTCACAAATGACACCGTATTCCTTTAAAGTTTGCCTCATCCATAAGAGTTGTGCACAACAACTACCGGCCGCCACATATTCCGCTTCGGTGGATGAGAGAGATACACAACTTTGCTTCTTGGAAGACCAACTCACCAAAGAGCAACCAAGAAATTGACACCCTCCAGAAGTGGACTTCCTATCCACTTTCTCTCCCGCCCAATCGGAATCCGTAAATCCTTCAAGCTTGAAGTTTGCTCCTCTTGGGTACCATAGGCCAAAGTTTGGGGTATGAGCCAAATATCGAAAGATTCGCTTGACCGCCACATAATGGCTTTCCTTTGGTGCGGCTTGAAACCGTGCGCACATTCCCACACTCAACATGATATCCGGTCTAGATGCACAAAGGTAAATCAAGGATCGAATCATAGAGCGATATACCTTTTGATCCACCACTTTACCATTGGGATCAATGTCAAGTTGGCACTTGGTAGGTATTGGAGTAGAAGCCGGCTTGACATCACTTAGCTTAAATCTATTTAGCATGTCTTGAGTGTATTTGGCTTGGTTGATAAAGGTACCTTCTCTTCTTTGTTTGATATCAAAACCAAGGAAGAACTTCAACTCTCCCATCGAAGACATCTTGAACTTAGAGGTCATGAGAGCGGCAAATTCTTCATTGAAAGCTTTGTTAGTGGAACCAAAGATAATGTCATCAACATATAGTTGGCACACAAACAACTCCCCTTTGACCTTCTTAGTAAAAAGAGTGGGATCGATTTGCCCAACATCAAATCCACAATCTTGTAACAACTCGGTAAGGTGATCATACCACGCACGTGGGGCTTGTTTAAGGCCATAGAGTGCCTTATCGAGTTGATACACATGATCGGGAAGTAAGGATCCTCGAACCCTGGGGGTTGCTTGACATAAACCAACTCATTAATAGGACCATTAAGAAAAGCACTTTTCACATCCATTTGTTGTAACTTAAAGTTGTGATGGGAAGCATAAGCAACCAACAAATGAATGGATTCAAGGCGAGCAACGGGCGCAAAGGTTTCATCATAGTCGATACCCTCGACTTGGGAGTTGTCGGTGTCAAAACCGGCGGATCTCGGGTAGGGGGTCCCGAACTGTGTGTCTAGGCGGATGGTAACAGGAGACAAGGGACACGATGTTTTTACCTGGGTTCGGGCCCTCTCGATGGAGGTAAAACCCTACTCCTTCTTGATTAATATTGATGATATGGGTAGTACAAGAGTAGATCTACCACGAGATCAGAGAGGCTAAACCCTACAAGCTAGCCTATGGTATGATTGTTGTTCGTCCTATGGACTAAAACCTTCCGGTTTATATAGGCACCAAAGAAGGTTAGGGTTACACAGAGTCGGTTACAATGGTAGGAGATCTACATATCCGTATCGCCAAGCTTGCCTTCCACGCCAAGGAAAGTCCCATCCGGACACGGGACAAAGTCTTCAATCTTGTATCTTCATAGTCCAGGAGTCCGGCCAAAGGTGATAGTTCGGCTATCCGGACACCCCCTAATCCAGGACTCCCTCAGTAGCCCCTGAACCAGGCTTCAATGACGACGAGTCCGGCGCGCATATTGTCTTCGGCATTGCAAGGCGGGTTCCTCCTCTGAATACTTCATAGAAGATTTTGAACACAAGGATAGTGTCCGGCTCTGCAAAATAAGTTCCACATACCACCGTAGAGAGAATAATATTCACACAAATTCAATCTGCTAACGTATTCCGTGGTGTGACATCACACCGCGGCCAAGCCTTTATTCGTTTTATTGTCCCACCTCAACGCGTTTAGCGAGGCGGTTTCCTTGGCACGTCTTGTCAAAGCAGAGATCGTGTCCCCTTATTTCAGAATTCTCATCAATACGGGCGTGGGTAACCCAAAGGCGCCATTGATTATGGCGCTTGGGAGATAAGCGAGTTTTACCTGGCTGGTGGGGACGCATAGCTTCGTCCACCAATATAAGGGGATAAGGATCCACTTTCTCGCACACGCCTTCTTCCTCCTTTGCTCATCCATTTCCGCGCACTCGAGCTCCAGCGCCCAAGTCCGCACACCTTGCCTCAACCTTCCCCAGCCATGTCCGGAGGGGGAGGCAAGTGGATGGTCTCCTCCGTCACGGAGGGACACATCAAAAAGTTGAGGAAAGCCAGATACTTGTCCAGCGACATCGCGCATCGGCTCCCCGACAAGGGGCAACTTATCCTCACCCCCAGGCCCCATGAGAGGGTGATGTTCCTCACCCACTTCCTCCACGGACTAGGTTTTCCACTTCACCCATTTTTCCGAGGGCTCATGTTCTACTACGGCCTGGATTTCCACGATCTGGACCCGAATTTCGTCCTCAACATCTCGGTGTTCATCGTCGTGTGCGAGGCCTTCCTTTGCATCTGGCCCCACTTCGGCTTATGGCTGAAGACCTTCAATGTAAAGCCGAAGGTAGTGGGCGGCCGCCAGGCGGAGTGCGGAGGTGCCATGGTGGGCAGGATGCCCAACATTTTATGGCTCGAGGGCTCCTTCGTGGAGACCATAAAGGGGTGGCAATCGGGGTGGTTCTACATCACTGAGCCGCGTGACCCCAAATGGGTGGCGGCCCCCGAATTCCGATCTGGCTTCCCTACACGGCTCAACTCTTGGAAAGAGACGGGCCTGACATGGGGCGATTTGGAAGAGCTGACCGGACTCCAAACCTGCGTCCAAACCATGGTGAACAAGAAGCTCAAGCTTGTCAACGTAATCCAGGTCATGCTCATCCGCCGGATCCTCCCGTGCCAACAACGGGCCTTTAACCTGTGGGAGTTTGATCCGGCACAACACCAAACCTTGAGCAGGCTCTTCGACACTACGTACGAAGATGCCTGGAAGGTGCTGTTCAAGGGCGCCGAGGCTCTCGCATCCGCTACCGAAGATCGCGAATTCAGCTCGCAGCATCAAGCCAGCGAGGTAAGCTATTTTACCCTTTACAGGACACTTGTTTTTCATAGTTTGACTCTATGCGGGATCTAAACTCCCTTACCTTTGACAGGCCTGGCAGAAGACGTCCGGGCAGGTTAACTGTCCGGCTCCCTTGCCAGAAGACCCAGCGAACGCCCGATTGACGGGGCTGCTGGTTCCGGCACCTCACGTGGTGTTGGAGAAGAAGGCCAAGAAAAAGGCCACAGGAACTCGAAAGAGTTCCCGGCGCCAGGTGTTATCGGACTCATCGTCCAATGACTCTGAGGCGGACTCCTCCCACGAAGACGAGGAGGAGGAAAAAGAGGCCTCTCCCCCAGCGGGGGGAGAGAAGAAAAGAAAGGTCGCCCCAACTGAGGATGCCGGAGGGTCCAAGAAGGGGAGGACCCTTTCTTCGGACTACTCCACCAATGCCGACGACGGCGAAGAGGAGTGGCCACCGAGGGCTAAGCCCCCGGGGACATCGTAAGTATCCGGAAACCAGAATAACTCATGGTGTTTCATCTGTCGTGTAGAATCTCTTAACGCTGAATACAACCCTGCAGCCCGCCCAAGGACGGGCTCGACACTTCAACGAGCGGCTCCCTGGCCCCGTCGGACGTGAATAGCATTTCACTTCCGGCCGCCTCCTCTCCTCGCGCTGCGTATGACGCTGAGGTGGGGTCCCAAAAAGGGTCCAGCCAAGAGGAGGAGGTCCCGGAGGCACCACAAGGCAACCTCCCGGACTCCGGGCATGAGAGGGATCAAACCCCAAAGGGCTCTAAGTCCGGCCCTGGGCCGGACTCCGCACCGGAACCTTCAGTGGTTCCGGAGTTCGGCAGGCGGCCCCTTCGTAAGAAGGGCGAGACTGCGACAACGGCAACCTCCGTCCAGCCGGAGGCACCGGATAATTTGCTGGAGGCGCTTAACGGCGCCTCCATCGACGAGGAGCACCGCACTGTTATGAGTGTGGTGATCCAGAAACTTCAGTCCGCGAAGAGCGGGCTGACTAAATCATGTGCCAGCCTTCTAACAGGATTTGAGGTATGTATTTAAGATATGTAAAAATATTACCGCATAGACAGTAGCCCCTGATGCTTAGTTTGTTGTTCAGAAAGAAAAGCCGAACTGAGGATCTAAAAAGATGTACGCAGGAGTCTAACATAGGTATGTCAATATGGGGAATGCAGGCTGCACTGCTGACCTCTGCCGCACTAACTGCGGAGGTCGATGCATTAAAGCAGAGCCTCGAGCGGTCCGAGAACGAACTCAGCCTTGCCAAAAAGTGGCTCGAGGACAAGGAAGGTAAGTTGTACCTTATGGAAGTATATAAAAGATGTGGTTGCAAAAAAATAGCAGGAATAACGTGAGAATTGCAGGGGCCACAAACGAGGTGGCGACCCTGAAGGAAGTGGTGTCCAAGGCCGAAAGCAATGCGGTCGCGGAGCGCACTGAGCGAGAGAAGCAGGAGGCGCGGATGGCAGAGGTGCGGCAAGAGCTCCAGGCTCTCGTGGAAAAACACGAGAGTTTGGAGCGTGACTCAAAGACTCAAGAGTCTGAGCTCGCCTCGGCTCTTGAGAGCGCCAAAGCCGCTAAGGCCGAAGCCCAAAAAGCCCTCCAGGAAATTGAGGCGATGAGGAAGATAGCGGCGGGTAAGGCATTCTTCATGCAAAGCAAACACGTGAAAGTGAATTACTTGTTACTTACCCGAATTCGGAGCTCTCCAGGAGCATTCACAGATCTGCCCCACAGTGTGTCTGACGCTGCCGCATTCTACCGGGCCGAGGAGGGGAGCTCGACGGAGAAGGTGTTCTGGTCTCAGTATGCTGAGGCCAGACAGCTGGTGCCCTTGAGCGACCAGCTGAAGCAGCTGGTCGAGCTCCATAAGGTGGCCGAACAGGCCATGAAGGGCCTCATAGTTCGGCTGTGGCCTAAGGAAGCTATTCCTGGGAGCTACTTCGGGCTGGTGAGGCGGCTGGTGGATGCCTGTCCATGGATTGAAGTCGTCAAGCGCTCCGTCTATATCGAAGGTGCCCGTAGGGCCCTTGCCCGTGCTAAAGTGCACTGGGGCAAGATGGATGCTGAGAAGCTTCTGACGGACGCTCCACCACCGGGCAAGGAGTATCGCACGCCCGAGATGTATTATGCGGGCGTCCTGAAGGGTGTCCGCCTTATAGCGGGTGAATGCTCCAAAGATGTAATTTTTGAGTGAACTCGCATTTGTTATCCTGTACGCTTGAAAACTAGTTCATATGCGCTAAGCAACGCTTGACAATTTAAAATATTACCTTCTGTGCGGCCGTTTATTAATTTTGAGAGATGGAGAGTCATCGGCTTCTGCCCCCGTGCCACGAGTGCTGGGGTGTTCGGGATAAACTTGAGCGCTCTTTTTCCCATTCTTGGGTCCTTTGAGGGAGGCGCTCAACGCAACGAACAAAGGCAACCGGACTATAATGCTTGAACACTCTCACTTAGCCATAGAATTCTATAATTTTAAATTTCGGCGAAGCCCCTAGTATTCGGAAGACCGAATTCAGGGTGCTATCCACGCCTGGGCCGGACAAAGCCGTCTCCTCGCTCTAAGCGGCATAAGTCTTTAGGGACTTGAAAACCTCTCGAACAGCGACCGGCTCTCGCCCTATCATGACGGTCAGTTTTAGCTTTCTCCACTGAGGTTCTCAACCCAGCTCAACCAGGGCACAATCGCAGTGGTTCTCCCTGCGCTACCTTAGCCGATATAACGGAACGTAAGGTACCAAAACATGGGAGCCAGGCAAACCCAACTATTGACCCAAGACATGATTCGGAGCCGATGCATATAATGCTATAAGTTCGGGGTGCCGCACTTGTGAAAGTGTTCGGACTTATCACACCATATTTTGGGGTACTTAAGCCCCTGGTGTATTTGGCCGTACCAAAGCGTACGGATGCAACATGTCATAAGTGAACATATATAGGTAAAAAAAGGAATGCAATAATAGACACAAGCTTTGCATTGTTTATTCAAAAAAAACTGCGGTAAAAGCAGAACGATACAAATAGTGCGATAAGCAAGGGACGGGACTATTTGACATGTCCCCCTCCAGAAGCAAGCTGCGGGATGATATGTAAAACAGGTATACTGCTCGTTATAGAGACCACCTGGACACTCGACGTAGCTTTCTGCTTCCCTGGCTGTTGCATCGTGTGTTCTGCGATTCTACTGCCGGACAGGGCTTCTTGATAAAGGAGTCCTGAAAGTAAGAAAGAAGAATTACACAATCGGGAGCTCCTGGTGCGGTTGAGCCGCATCTGGGCCTGCCGTGGTCGTGCCCCTCCCCCTATGCCCATGGTATTTCCAGAGCGTAATTATGTACACGTAGTACTGGTTTCGCAATTTCGCGAGGGCTGGGGTTGGGGCCGCATTGCTACGCGTGCTCGGGACGTGCCGGGTAGTCTTGTTGTAGGTTACTCCGGGCGCGCTTGACGGTGTCCGGACGTTTAATAGCCGGACTCGAGAATTGTCTTGAGAGGCTGCTTTGTATTTCCGCCGTGAGAGCCGCAGTATGCTCCTCCGTTCGGAGAGAGCGTTCGGTGTTTCCGTTGACCGTAATGACTCCTCGAGGGCCTGTCATCTTGAGCTTGAGATATGCGTAGTGCGGCACCGCATTGAACTTTGCAAATGCGGTTCGTCCGAGCAGTGCATGATAGCCACTACGGAACGGGACTATGTTGAAGATTAACTCCTCGCTTCGGAAGTTATCCGGAGATCCGAAGACCACTTCAAGTGTAACTGAGCCTGTACAGTTGGCCTCTACACCTGGTATGATGCCTTTAAAGGTCGTCTTTGTGGGTTTAATCCTTGAGGGGTCTATGCCCATTTTGCGCACTGTATCCTGATAAAGTAGGTTTAGGCTGCTGCCGCCGTCCATCAGGACTCTAGTGAGGTGAAATCCGTCAATGATTGGGTCTAGAACTACTGCGGTGAATCCGCCGTGACGGATGCTAGTGGGGTGGTACCTTCGATCAAAAGTGATCGGGCAAGAGGACCACGGGTTGAACTTTGGGGCGACTGGCTCCATCGCATATACGTCCCCTAGTGCACGCTTCCACTCCCTTTTGGGTATGTGGGTTGCGTATATCATGTTCACCGTCCGCACTTATAGGGGGAAGCCCTTCTATCCTCTATTGTTCGGTGGCCGGGGTTCCTCCTCGTCGTCGCTATGCAGCCCCTTGTCATTGTTTTCGGTATATAACTCGCCTGCCTGCTTGAACACCCAACAATCCCTGTTGGTGTGGTTGGCTGGTTTTTCGGGGGTGCCGTGTATCTGGCACGAGCGATCGAGTATTTGGTCCAAATTGGACGGGCCCAGAGTATTTCTTTTGAATGGCTTTTCCCACTGAACGGGTTTAGAGCCTCTGAATCCGGCATTGACTGTCATATCCTCAGCATTATCACCATTAATGCGGCACTTGTGCTTGTTACGACACGACCTGTCATTGCTGTCCTTGGTATCCGAATTACCAGGGCTCTTGGTCATGTTGTTACTATGAGCTAGCCAGCTGTCTTCTCCCGCGCAAAAGCGGGTCATGAGTGTTGTGAGGGCTGCCATGGATTTCGGCTTTTCCTGTCCTAGGTGCCGGGCAAGCCACTCGTCGCGAATGTTATGTTTGAAGGCTGCAAGTGCCTCTGCATCCGGACAGTCGACAATTTGATTTTTCTTGGTTAGGAACTGTGTCCAGAATTGTCTGGTCGATTCCTCTGGCTTCTGAATTATGTGGCTTAGGTCATCGGCATCTGGCGGTCGCACATAGGTGCCCTGGAAGTTGTCGAGGAATGCGGCTTCCAGGTCTTCCCAACTACCAATTGACTCTGCTGGCAAGCTGTTCAGCCAATGCCGAGCTGGTCCTTTAAGCTTGAGTGGGAGGTATTTGATGGCGTGTAGATCATCACCGCGGGCCATGTGGATATGAAGGAGATAGTCCTCGATCCAGACCGCAGGATCTGTTGTGCCATCGTATGATTCAATGTTTACGGGTTTGAAACCCTCAGGGATTTGATGATCCATCACTTCGTCTGTGAAGCACAGTGGGTGTGCAGCGCCTTTGTATTGGGCTATATCACGACGTAGCTCGAATGGGCTTTGTCTGCTGTGTTCGGCCCGGCCAGATTTGCTATATCCAGCATGATGGTTGTCATCACGTGTAGTGAGGCGCCCACGCGATCCGTAGATCGATCTAGTTTGCCTTGCCTTGTCCTCCAATATGTCTCGCAGGTCTGGCGCACTTCCCCGTGCCTTGGTATTTTTTGAGCGGCGCCGGGGTGCGGTTTGAGTGGAGGGCCGAGAGGCCTCTCTGTCGTGGCCACGAGGTGGTCGGTCTGCCACATCCTGCGCTGGTGATGTAGGTTTGAGTGCTTCCTCCTCTAATCGGGGTAGCAGCCTGCGTTTTGGGTAGCTCTTGGAGGGGCGTTCGAGTTCGTACTCTTTGGCCGCAAGGACTTCAGTCCATCTGTCAGCTAGCAAATCTAGATCAGCTCTAAGTTGTTGCTACTTTTTCTTGAGGCTGCTTGCGGTGGCCATAAGCCTGCGTTTGAAACGCTCATGTTCAACGGGATCCTCAGGCATGGAAAATTCATCGTCGTCGAGGCTTGCCTTGTCTTCGGAGGGAGGCATGTAATTATTGTCCTCTACCTCTCTGTCTGCCGCTCTCTCATGAGGGCTGGCTTCTCCATCCTCACGTGATGAATCTTGCTTGTAACGCCCCGGATTCGTTGCGCCAAGTTTCTGCCGGTTATTCGCCGTCGTTGCCATGTCATTTGCTTGCGTGTTGCATTTTATCATGTCATCATGTGCATTTCATTTTGCATACGTGTTTGTCTCATGCATCCGAGCCTTTTCCCCATTGTCCGTTTTGCAATCCGGCGCTCCTATGCCCTCTAGCGTTCCCCTTTTGTCTCCTGTTGTGCGCGGGTGTTAAACTTTCTCAGAATGGCCAGAGGTTTGCCAAGCGGCCTTGGTATACCACCGGTAGACCGCCTGTCAAGTTTCCTGCCATTTGGAGGTCGTTTGATACTCCAACAGTTATCCGCGTAGCCCGAAACCCCCATTTCTCTTTGCAACCCAACACCCTTCCAAACTGGCCCAAAACCCATCTAACTCCCCACCATGCTCTCGGTCGTTCGATCACGATCGTGTGGGTGAAAACCGTGCCTCATTTGGACTCTCCTAGCTCCCTCTACCTATATATTTGTGCCTCCCCCCAAATTCCCGCAGTCCAAACCCTAGCTTTCGTCCTCCTCCCGCAGCCGGACATGTCCGTTCAGCCGTCGGACATATCCAACCGCCCCCGCGCCCAATCAGAGGCCGCCGCGTGTCCCCGCTCCGCCCTCCGTCGCCGCGGCCCGCGGGGCCCAAAGCGGGCCCGCGCGCCGCCGCCACCGGCCCGTCCGCCCGGCCTCTTGTGCAGCCGTCCGGCCCCGCCGCCTGCTCCCGCTCGCCGGAGCCGCGCCTCCTCGATCGTCCGGACCTCGCCACCATCCGGCCCCGCCGTCGCTGGCCTCCGCGGCTTGCGCGTCGTCGCCTCTCCTGTCGCCATCGCCGCCGCGCCATGGCTCCGCCGTCCCGCCGCCGCCCGGGATCTCCTCCGCCCGCGCTCCCGTGCTGCCCGGCTCGCTGGAGCAGCCGAGCCCGCTCGCCTCCGTCGTGGATCCTGCCGGCGCCCCGCCGGAGCTTTGGTCCTACGCGCCGCCCGCGCCCGCTTGTCCCTCGCCGCCGAGCCCTCCGGCTTCCGGCGCCGCCCCGCCGCCGCGTCCCCTCGCCGGAGTTCGCGCCGTCCTTCGACGGAGTCGCGCCGTCCGGATCCGTGTCGGCCTGGACCAGATCCACCAGGCCCACCATCAAAACGTCGTCCCCGACCCGTACCACTCTGTCCCGCTGCACGTCCTCGTCCACGTTTTTCACGGGGTATAAATTCCACTAAGTCCCTGTACTTTGTCATTATCATGCCATGTTCATCGCATTGTATCTCTGTATCCATAGCTCCATTTCGTGCGTGTAATATGTCAAATGGTTCATCTCAACGAGTACTTCATTTCATTCCATTGCATCATTTTCATTTGAGCTCATCTTAATGCCTGAATCATCGTTGCAAGAGTGCTTCATGATGTTAATTTGCTGAAACTGTTATAACGTGCTCATTTGTCATTTTTGCCATGATTGATGTGTGCATCCTATGAGGTTGATGTCTATATGTGTTTTGATCTATGATATGTCTTCTTTACAGAGGTGCTTACCATGTATTTTTGTGATCAATGTGGTGACTAGCACAAGCATGCAAACTAGGCATCGTAATGTTGCTGATTTGTCCCTGTTCTGCTGTTATTTTGATGCCATGTAAACTTGATGCTACAGAGAGATCCATGCATATTTTGAGATACTTCAGTAAGGGTGTTTTGAACATATGGTTATGCTCTATCCATCCCTGCCCTTGGTTGCAATTATGGAGTAGTCTAGCATGTCATTTTCGTGCTCTACTTTTGCTTCAAAATGTTTCCTGGCAGATTGTTTACATGTTATTCAATTTTGCCAAGGTTGTTGTAGTTGATCCGTGCATGCTATGAACTTGTTCTTGACTTGGTTTGTTTCACAAACATGTCTTCTTACTGTTGGTTGCCTTGCCGTGCCATGTTTTGCTCTGTAGTGAGTTGCACAAGCTCATCTACATGCCTTAATAATTCTGTTTCTGCCATGTATGAATCTGTATTATAACTTGCTATGTTTACATGGGGGCCATTTTATTTTCTGTTCCTTTTTGGCTCATGGTCAGTAAGGGACTTTTGATCTATGCTTTGAGTAGAACCATGCCATGTCTTGTTTTGCTATTATAAGTTCCTGTAACATGTTGTTTGATAGCTCTAAACATTGCAACCTGATGTTATTTTCTGCAAAGTCTGAATTGTTATTATTTGCAATCTTGCCATGTGTGTTTGAGCATGTTCTAGTGATTTCTGGAGATAGCTCAGTGTTCATGTTTTGTTATTCTTTACCTGTACATCATGCCCATGCCTTTAGTTATTATGTTGGGGTGCTGTAGCATGTTGTTTTGATGCTTGCAAGATGCCTAGTTGCTATTTTGGATAGATTGTTGCTATAACTTGTTTCATGTGTGTGTGTTGAACCGTTGCTTCGTTTTGAGTGTGTTCTATATGAAACTTGCTTGATTTTGCATGTAGTTCTTATTATCATGTTGCATCCATGTTTTGAGGTGTTTGCTTGATGTTTGGGTGCATTTCGCATCAACGCCATGTTTAACTTGTTTTGCTCA
Organism: Triticum timopheevii; assembly: GCA_963921465.1. Classification (NCBI taxonomy): domain Eukaryota; kingdom Viridiplantae; phylum Streptophyta; class Magnoliopsida; order Poales; family Poaceae; genus Triticum; species Triticum timopheevii. The sequence continues at coordinate 597,987,187 of OY997270.1, forward strand.
TATCTTCTAGGCCGTAGCTCCGAACTAAATGAACTTTATATGTAACTTGACTAGAATCTCGTGTAGATCATCTTTGTGCATCTTAACTTGTTGTTTAACAACTTGAACATAAGGTTTATTCAGATCTGTACCAATTTCGAAATATGCATATGAGGACTTACCGGAATTGTTACATATTGTTCTCGGCCTCATTTAAACTTGTCTTGATGTGTTGCTCTTGTTTGCATCATCTCTTGCCATGAGTAGCTTCATGTAGCCTTTGTCATGCATCATGCTTGTTGTGCATCATGTCTTGTCTATGTGTGGTGTGTTTACCATGTTGTGTGCTTCTTCTTGTTAGTTCTTGTTTCGTTGCGATCGTGAATTCGTTCGTCTACACTTGGTTCGTCTTCGTGGCTTCATCTTCTTCATGGACTCATTCTTCTTCCTTGCGGGATTTCAGGCAAGATGACCGCTACCCTGGATCTCACTACTATCATTGCTATGCTAGTTGCTTCGTTCTATCGCTATGCTGCGTTACCTATGTTTTGCTCATCAAGCCTCCCATATTGCCATGAACCCCTAACCTTTGACACCTTTCCTATGCAAACCTTTGCTTGGCTATGTTATCGCTTTGCTCATCCCCTCTTATAGCGTTGCTAGTTGCAGGTGAAGTTGAAGATTGCTCCATGGTGGACAGGATTTTGGTTGGGATATCACAATATCTCTTATTATTATTAATGCATCTATATACTTGGTAAAGGGTGGAAGACTCGGCCTTATGCCTGGTGTTTTGTTCCACTCTTGCCGCCCTAGTTTCCGTCATACCGGTGTTATGTTCCCGGATTTTGCGTTCCTTACGCGGTTGGGTGATTTATGGGACACCCTTGACAGTTCGCTTTGAATAAAACTCCTCCAGCAAGGCCCAACCTTGGTTTTACCATTTGCCTCACCACCACCTATACCCTTCCCTTGGGTCGGCCAACCCAAGGGTCATCTTTATTTTAGACCCCCCCCCCCCCCGGGCCAGTGCTTGTCTAAGTGTTGGTCCGAACTGAGCTGCCTGCGGGGCCACCTCGGGGTAACTCGAGGTCTGGTTTTACTCGTAGCTAGTCTCATCCAGTGTTGCCCTGAGAACGAGATATGTGTAGCTCCTATCGGGATTTGTCGGCGCATCGGGCGGCTTTGCTGGTCTTGTTTTACCATTGTTGAAATGTCTTGTAAACCGGGATTCCGAGTCTGATCGGGTCTTCCTGGGAGAAGGTATATCCTTCATTGATCGCGAGAGCTTATAATGGGCTAAGTTGGGACACCCCTGCAGGGTATAATCTTTCAAAAGCCGTGCCTGCGGTTATAGGCAGATGGGAATTTGTTAATGTCCTGTTGTAGATAACTTGACACCAGATCCGAATTAAAACGCATCAACCGCGTGTGTAGCCGTGATGGTCTCTTCTCGGCGGAGTCCGGGAAGTGAACACGGTTTCTGGGTTATGTTTGACGTAAGTAGGAGTTCAGGATCACTTCTTGATCATTGCTAGTTTCACGACCGTTCTGCTTGCTCTCTTCTCGCTCTTATTTGCGTATGTTAGCCACCATATATGCTTAGTCGCTGCTGCAGCCTCACCACTTTACCCCTTCCTTTCCTATTAAGCTTTGCTAGTCTTGATACCCATGGTAATGGGATTGCTGAGTCCTCGTGGCTCACAGATTACTACAACAACAGTTGCAGGTACAGGTTATGCGATGATCATGACGCGAGGGCGATGTTACTTGTTTTGGAGTTCTTCTTCTGCTTCTTCTTCGATCAGGGATAGGTTCCAGGTCGGCAGCCTGGGCTAGCAGGGTGGATGTCGTTTGAGTTTCTATTTGTGTTTCATCCGTAGCCAGATGATGTTGTATTCATGTGACATTGTATGCCTTATGTATGTATCCCCATCTATTATGTAATGTTGATGTAATGATATCCACCTTGCAAAAGCGTTTCAATATGCGGGTCTATCCTTGGTGGGACCTTCGAGTTCCTTTTGGATAGGGTCGCATATTGGGCGTGACATTGCTGGAGGGGGTTGTCTTCGGCACTTTCTGGGGTGTTATTTTCTCCCGTGTCGGAATCACCATTTTTGCTGTGGCGGGATTTAGAGCGGCACCGTTGACGTCGGCGCTTAGGTTGTTTCTTGGAGGGTCATCCTCCATTGTTCCATCGCCATTCCCATCTTTTGGGATGTCCACCATGTAAATCTCGTAGGAAGAGGTGGCCTTCCAGTGCCCTATAGCAGCTGGTTCTTGGTCATCTCCTACATCGTCGTCCATACCGTCGATGTCTTCGGAGTCGAAGTCGAGCATGTCGGTTAAATCAACGACAGTGGCTATGAAGTGGGTGGTGGGAGGGCTTTGAATTTCTTCGTTGTCCGCATCCCAGCCTTCCTGACCATAGTTCGGCCAGGGGTCTCCTAATAAAGAGAGAGACTTTATTGAATTCAGGATGTCGCCAAAGGGCGAGTGCTGAAAGATGTCCGCGGCGGTGAACTCCATGACCGGCGCCCAATCGGATTTGATTGGCAGGGGCACGGAAGGTCCGGAGTCCGGAGAGGAGTCCGGTACCTTGGAGTTACGAGCCTTGCAAAGGACAGGGACAGTATTCGGCTCCATCGCCGCAGAGATAGCAGCCTCCGAGGTGGTGTCCAGCCACCCGTCCTCGGCCGGCGCAGTCAGCTCCGAGCTAAGGGTCGGAGCGGACACTTGTGCGGCATCCAGGGCACTGTCCGGCGGCAGAGCTAGATCGTGCCCATCGTGACAGTGCGGCGCGCTCGGCTGTGGCTCGAACCCGTCGAAGATCAAGTCTCTGCAGACGTCAGCCGTAGAGTTCAAACTTCCAAATCTGACCTGATGGCCAAGGGTGTAGCTTTCAATCTGCTCCAGATGGCCAAGCGAATTGGCCCACAGTGCAAAGCCGCCGGATACGAAGATCTGTCCGGGGAGAAAAGTCTCACCCTGGACCGCATCGTTGTTGATGATCGGAGGAGCCATCGGGCCTAAAGATGACGACACAAAGGAACTCTCAATGAAAGCACCAATGTCGGTGTCAAAACCGGCGGATCTCGGGTAGGGGGTCCTGAACTGTGCGTCTAGGCGGATGGTAACAGGAGACAAGGGACACGATGTTTTTACCCAGGTTCGGGCCCTCTCGATGGAGATAAAACCCTACTCCTGCTTGATTATTATTGATGATATGGGTAGTACAAGAGTAGATCTACCACGAGATCAGAGAGGCTAAACCCTAGAAGCTAGCCTATGGTATGATTGTGGTTCGTCCTACGGACTAAAACCCTTCGGTTTATATAGGCACCGAAGAGGGTTAGGGTTACACAGAGTCGGTTACAATGGTAGGAGATCTACATATCCGTATTGCCAAGCTTGCCTTCCACACCAAGGAAAGTCCCATCCGGACATGGGGCGAAGTCTTCAATCTTGTATCTTCATAGTCCAGGAGTCCGGCCAAAGGTGATAGTTCGGCTATCCGGACACCCCCTAATCCAGGAGTCCCTCAGGAGTAGCCTTGTGCCACCAGTCTTGCCTTCTTGCGAATGATGTTCCCATGAGCGTCTTGCTTGTTCTTGAAAATCCACTTGGTTCCAATGATGTTATGGTTCCCCGACGGCCGTGGCACCAATCTCCACACCCTGTTGTACTAGAAGTTGTTGAGTTCTTCATGCAAGTCATTGAGCCAATCCGAATCTTCGAGCGCCTCATAGACCTTTTGGGGTTCAACACAAGAGACAAACGCATGATGTTCACAATAGTTTGCTAATTGTCTAAGAGTTCTTACCCCCTTTCTTAGGCTTCCAACCACATTCTCCATGAGATGCCCTATGGTGGTGAGCTTGGAAGTAATCTTCGCGGCACGACGCTCTAATTCCTCCTCGGATGTGGAGGGAGGAGGATCAACTTGAGTATCTTGAGCGCCGTCTTGAGCTTGTTCGAGATCTTGAGCTTGCTCTTGATCGTGAACTTGCTCGAGGGGGAGAACTTGACCTTGGGCATCATTTGGTGGTTCACCACCATCTTGATGTTGATCTTGCCCTTGGTCTTGTTCATGAGGTTGAGGGCCTTCACTTTGTTATTCGGAAGCGTGTGGGTCTTGGGGAGGTGATGGCTCCACTTGAGTGGAGCATTGTCCTTCTCCTTCGGCCACAAGGGGTTCCTCAATGGGTAGAATATGACCAATACCCATTCTTCTTATGGCTTGGGGAGGAATTTCATCACCTACATCACAAGTACCACTTTGCTCCACTTGGGAGCCGTTATTATCGTTAAACTCCACGTTACACGTCTCCTCAATGAGTCCGGTGGACTTGTTGAGAACACGGTAAGCATGAGAGTTTGTAGCATAACCAACAAATATGCCCTCATAAGCTCTAGCCTCAAATTTAGACAAACGAACACCTTTCTTGAGAATGAAACACTTACACCCGAACACCCGGAAGTACTTGAGATTGGGCTTGTTACCGGTGAGTATTTCATAAGGAGTCTTGTTCAAGCCTTTACGGAGATAGAGCCGATTTGATGCATGACACGCGGTGTTGATGGCTTGGACTCCGCCATCATGGTCCTTGCCGCATCCATCAACGTCCGGTTCTTCCTCTCCGCAACACCATTTTGTTGAGAGGTGTAAGGAGCGGAATATTGATGCTTGATCCCCTCATCACTAAGGAACTCATCCAAGGTGTAGTTCTTGAACTCGGTGCCGTTGTCACTTCTTATTGTCAAGATCTTTGCATCATGTTGTCGTTGAGCTTCATTTGCAAAGTCGATGACGGTTTGTTGAGTTTCACTCTTCCTCTTGAAGAAATATACCCATGTGTATCTTGAATAATCATCCACAATCACCAAGCAATACTTTCTTCCACCAGGACTATCAAAGGATGGAGGCCCAAAGAGGTCCATGTGAAGGAGCTCCAAGGGTCTCTTCGAGTAGATGATAGTCGTGGGAGGGTGTCGGAGTAATGGGCCACGGGTAGGCTAACCCGAGCCCCAGGACATTTCAAGACATCGGGGCAGGCCGCACCCCTCAGGCCGAGTCCCAGGAGCGACTCCAAGATATGCCGAGTCCCAGGAGCGACTCCAAGATATGCCGAGTAGCAGGCGGCGACTCCCAGGTAAGCCGACTCCAAGCTGGCGACTTCCAGGGAGGCCGACTATGGAGAGTCGGCCCAAGACTCCTCCCTTATCCCAAAGTACGACGCGGGGTATGGTTACGGCATGGCCGTTTCCACCCAGCTTACGGAGGGCCGGCATGGCTACAGTAAGCCGTACCGCTGGAAGATCTCCGGCGAGATACGACACTGTTGCCATGCCTGCCCTGACCTCAGCCACAGTACGCAGTGCACTGTGCCCACGACACCGGCCTGTAGGACCCGAAGGCAGCAGGGCCACCTATCAGTGGGAGGGCCGAAGCCGGCCTGGGCAACCCGAAGACGGGCCCGTGGGAGTCGGCCTCCCTGGAGTCGGCCGACTCCTCCCGGGCCCCACGAGCCATTAATCAGATAAGATGGGAAATGGCGACAGTGATCGCCCGATAGACGGCGCCACTGTTGCCACGACCCGATGACCAAGCCTGCGTCATCAGGAGTGCCGCTACAGTATCAAGCCTGTTCGCGGGACCCGCCAGTCGGCGGGCCCCAGAAGCCGGCGGGAAGGACGGCTGCCTGAGAGACAGACGGCTGGGACCCGCGCCCAGCCGGATTACTATTGTACCCCCGGGGGGTAGGCCTATATAAACCCCCCGGGGCACCCATGCAAAGGGTTCGGACCCAGAGAGAGAGAGATAGACCAGATAGCCCAGGAAGGAGAGAGCTAGCCTTGCCCTCTCCTACCTCCCGAAACAGCTCCAGGAGCACCATTGTAGTCACTTTGCTTTAGTGATCATGCGGAGACCCCGCAGAGCAGCAGTAGGGGTGTTATCTCCTAGGAGAGCCCTGAAGCTGGGTAAGTTCCGCCGGCGTGCATGCCTTTCCCTCATCCCGCTTCCAGGCACCGGCGACGTTCTACTCGCTCCCACCATGATAAGCCATCCTTTGGCATATGTCGTACCCAACCCCCGACATTTGGCGCCCACCGTGGGGCGAGGTGCACCGTCGTCCGGAGATCTGCTCTGGACGGGAACCCTGTTCCTCCCCGGCGAGCACAGCCAGCCCGGCACGCCGGACGGCGTCTGTGCCGACGCGCTACGCGGCGCTGAGATCGCCTGTGCAGCCAGCTGTCTCGCCGATCTTGTCGGCAAGGTTTGCCTCTCCAACAAGCATGCGCCCGATGCAGGCACGAATGGCCCCGAGAGCCTCCTCGCGGGCCTTGTCGACCAACTCCACGTCGCCGGCGAGCCTGCCGCGGACCTGGAGTCCATAGGATCCACCGATCCGATGCTGGTCGACTCCGACACCGCGTCGCTCGACGCGTTCCCCACCAATGTGGTGGTCTACGACGAGCCGCTCTCGTACGCGGGGAGCGGCAGAAGCACCGTCACTGAGGTCCTTGTCCTCGAGCACGGCGAGCGCTCCGGCGAAGGAGCGCATGACCGGTTTGACGCGGCCCTGCGAGACCTTACAGCACCGATTCTGGAAGACGCCGACGCCGGGACGCTGGAGGCGCTCCGCCTTCAGCTCATCGAGGGCGCGAAGAAGCTGGCAAGCATGAGGCGCTTGTCAGAAGCTTACCAACGAGAGATCGCGCCGTAGGCGGCTCGCCGGCTCCAATCGGGCCTAGCCGCCTAGGCGCGGTCCGACAGCGCGGCGCGGCAATCGCCAACCTCTTCGGGGCTGATCGCCCTGTGTACGCGACGCCCGCAGAGAATATCCGTGCTGCCCAGGCGGCGGTAGACGAGCTCGACAACTTCGAAGGCGAAGAGCGCCGCATAATGACGGAGCGAGTTCAGCAGCTCCTCGACGCGGCTGCCACGCAGAATAATGTCGGCTGCCGCACCGAGGCGCCACAGCGCCAAAACGACGACCCACCGCCTCGCCGAGATCAAGGTGCGACGTCTCGAACGCCGACTGGCGGGGCCCGTGGGAAGAAGGACAAGGAGCCGGCTGCCAGCCGCAGCCGGACTCACATCACCATCGAGCGCGACCAAGACGGCCGCCCTAGAGCGGTGGAACGGTGGGACGACTACGTAGCTCCACCTCCCCGCAGAGAAAGACAAGTCTCCCTGCCGCCCGTGGAACATCCGACTCTCGGCGACCGCCTTGGCCGCCGAGAGGGAGTCGGAGAGAATGATGCCCGCCACCGGATCGACCGACTCCACCGATCCCTGGCGCTGGAAGAAGAAGATGAGTTGGGTCCCCCTGCTTTGGACCCCGCATCTGGGACGAGCCCTTTCCCAAAGGGTTCACGCTCCCCCGAGACACGCCAAATATACCGGCACCGTGAAGCTGGAAGATTGGCTGATCGACTACTCCACGGCCGTCAACATAGCGAACGGCAACAAGCATGTTGCCGTAAGATATGTCCCGCCCATGCTCCAGGGCTCGGCCCGGACGTGGTTAAACAGTCTGAAGCCTCGCAGCATCAACAGCTGGGTCGACTTCACCGAGGCTTTCGTCCGCAACTTCACGAGCACGTACAAGCGACCTCCCAAGCCACGCTAGCTCTCCTTGTGCGTGCAAGGCCCTGACGAGTCTACTCGCGACTACCTCACGCGATGGGGCGAACTCCGGAACTCCTGCGAGGGCGTGCACGAGGTGCAGGCTATCGAGTACTTTACCGCCGGGTGCAGAGAAGGCACCCTCCTCAAGCACAAGCTCCTCTGCGACGAGCCGGAGACCCTCGACGAGCTGCTGATCACAGCGGACAAGTACACCACGGCCGACTCCTCCATGAAGGCGGAGATTCGGGTCAGCACAACTGGTAAAGTCGCCCCTCAGGCTCCAAGAACTCCGGCTGGAGACACCAGTCGGCGGCAACAGCAGAACGACCAGAAGCGCAAGGCCCCGCAGCCGACTTCCAGTAGTCGGCATGTGGCAACGGCAGAGGACCAGCAGCTGGAGGGACCGCCTCCGGCGAAGCGGCAGAAGGGCGGCAAGTCCAACCGGCTGCCGGCTTTCTCCTATGAGCAGACTCTAGATGGTCCCTGCAAGTTTCACAGCGGCGCGAAGCCGTCGAACCACACCACCAGGAAATGCCACTGGCTGGCGAGAATCGCCAAGGGGGACGGCCTGCTCCCTCCCGCTCCTACTGGGCCGCCTCCTCCACCACCGCCCCAGCAGCCGGCCGTCAGGCCAGTCGGCGCGATACAAGACGAGTTCCCAGATGAGCACGGAGCCTATGTGGTGTTCACCAGTGTAGCGGATGACTTGCGCAGCAGGCGCCAACAGCAGCAAGAAGTAAACGCGGTTGCATCAAGCACTCCGGAGTTCATGCATTGGCCCGAGAGGCCTATCAGTTGGAGCAGAGCTGATCACCCAGAGGTGATGCCGAGTCCAAGCTCCTACGCCTTGGTCTTAGGCGCCACGCTCGCCACGGATAGGCGGGCCGCTCGCTTCTCGCGAGTACTGATAGACTGAGGCAGCAGTATCAACATCATGTACAAGGATACAATGGAGAAATAAGGAATCAAGTGAAAACAGCTTCAGAGCAGCCGGACTGTGTTCCACGGAATCGTCCCTGGCCTTTCCTGCTCTCCAATCGGCAAGATCCTGATAGATGTCCTCTTCGGAGACAAAGATCATTTCCGCCGAGAGCCAATTTGGTTTGAGGTGGTGGACCTTGAGAGTCCATATCATGCACTGCTTGGCCGACCCGCCTTGGCCAAGTTCATGGCGGTCCACCACTACGCCTACCTCAAGATGAAGATGCCGAGTTCCAAGGGAATCCTAACCGTGTCCGGTGACTACAGGAAGTCGTCCGCTTGCGCGGCCGAAAGCAGTCGGCTGGCCGAGTCTTTGGTGATCGCGGCTGAGAAACGGCTCCTTGATCGGGTCGTGGCGATGGCCGGCAAGCAGCCCGAGTTATTACCCGACCCCAAGGAGTCGGAAGCAGAAGGATCATTCAAGCCGGCCAGAGAAACAAAGAAGATACCGTTGGACCCGGAGCACCCGGAGAGGTACGCTGTCATGGGGACAGGCCTTGACAGCAAATAGGAAGGCAAGCTCGTCAATTTCCTCCATGAGAATCGCGACATCTTCGCATGGTTCCCCAAGGACATGCCTGCTGTCCCGACGGAATTCGCCGAGCACAAGTTACACGTCCGATCTGATGTGAAGCCCGTCAGGCAGCCCTTGCGCCGCCTGTCAGAAGAAAAAAGAAGAGTTGTTGGAGAATAAATAGCCCGGCTCCTTGCAGCTGGCTTCATCATGGAAGTATTTTTTTTCCAGAGTGGCTGGCAAACCCAGTACTGGTGCTGAAGAAGAACAAGCAGTGGCGGATGTGCATTGATTACACGAGCCTCAACAAAGCCTGCCCCAAGGACCCATTTGCTCTGCCAAGAATTGATTGATAGACTCCACAGCCAGATGTGAGCTGTTGAGTTTCCTAGATGCATATTCAGGATATCATCAGATCAAGCTAAACCCGGCTGATAGACTGAAGACCGCCTTCATCACGCCGTTTGGAGCCTTCTGCTACCTAACCATGACGTTTGGCTTGAGAAACACCGGCGCCACCTTTCAGCGTTGCATGCAGAAGTGCCTCCTGAAGCAACTCGGCAGAAATGCCCACGTCTATGTGGATGACGTGGTGGTAAAGACAGAAAAGCGTGGAACCCTGCTGGAGGACCTCAAGGAAACATCTGAGAATCTGCGCTGATTCCAGATCAAGCTCAACCCGGAGAAGTGCATTTTCGGAGTACCAGCCGGCCAGCTCCTCGGTTTCCTGGTCTCCGAACGCGGCATAGAGTGCAATCCAGTGAAGGTCAAGGCTATCGAGAGGATGGAGGCACCCATACGACTGTTAGATGTGCAGAAGTTCACCGGCTATTTGGCATCCATCAGCCGATTCATCAGTCGACTGGGCGAGAAGGCTCTCCCCTTGTATCAGCTCATGAAGAAGACGACCTTCTTTGAGTGGACTCCCAAGGCGGACGAGGCTTTTCTCCAACTAAAGAAGATATTGACTACTCCCCCTGTGATGGCGGCTCCGACTCCCAAAGAGCCCATGCTCCTATACATTGCCGCCACCAGCCGAGTAGTCAGCACGGTCATTGTAGTCGAACGCAAGGAGGAAGGCAAGGCGCTACCCGTCCAGAGACCGGTATATTACTTGAGCGAGGTGCTGTCGACCTCCAAGCAGAACTACCCCCATTACCAGAAGATGTGCTACGGCGTGCATTTCGCCGCCAAGAAATTGAAGCCTTGCTTCCAGGAGCATCCAATCACCGTGGTCCGCACAGCTCCACTGGCCGAGATCATTAGAAGCCGAGATGCTTCTGGCCGGGTGGCCAAATGGGCCATCGACCTGGCTCCCTACACCATCTACTACGAGCCCCGCACCGCCATCAAGTCACAAGCACTGGCCGACTTCCTCGTCGACTGGGACGAGACCCAGTATCTGCCGCCAGCACCCGACTCCACCCATTGGCGGATGCACTTCGACGGCTCCAAGATGCGCACCGGCCTGGGAGCCGGCGTCGTCCTCACTTCCCCCAAGGGCGACAAGCTCAGATATGCGCTATAGATCCACTTCGCCACTTCCAACAACGTGGCCGAGTACGAGGCGCTCATCCACGGGCTCTGGCTTGCCAAAGAACTCGGCATTCGCCGGATCCTGTGTTATGGCGACTCTGACTTGGTGGTCCAGAAATCATCTGGCGATTGGGACGCCAAGGACGCAAATATGGCGAGCTACCGTTTCCTTGTCCAGCAACTCAGCGGATACTTCGAGGGGTGCGAGTTCCTCCACGTGCCAAGGAACGACAACGACCAAGCAGACGCCTTGGCACGAATCGGCTCCACCCGCCAGGCAATACCATCTGGTGTCGCCCTCCGGCGCCTCCTCAAGCCTTCTATCAAGCCGTCACCAGAATCAGATTCAATCTATGTGCCGGCTCCGCCTGAGGAGGACGGATCCAACTCCAAGAAACATACAGTCGAAGCCGGCCCGGGGACTTCAGAACCCGGCCCGGGGACTGCAGTAGCAAGATCGAAGACTCCAGAGCTCGACCCGGGGACTGCTCCTGTCGGCCCCGGGACTTTGTCAAATCAGCAAACGGCTGCGGACTCCAACCCGATGCCTCCCAGCCCGGCCGCCCTTATCCAAGTCGCACTAGTGGCAGTTGAAGAAATAGCAGCACCTTCATGGGCCCAGCCCATCCTCAGATTCTTAGTAAACAGAGAGCTGCCAACTGACGAAATCTTGGCTCGGCAAGTGCAACACCGAGCAGCAGCCTACACCACAGTCAACAGAGAGATGGTCAGGCGCAGCGTTACCGGCGTCTTCCAACGCTGCGTCGAAGCAGAGCAAGGTCAGGCAATCCTCAGAGACATCCACGAAGGCGAGTGCGGTCACCACGCGGCCTCAAGGGCACTCGTCGCCAAAGCCTTCCGGCACGGTTTTTTCTGGCCAACCGCTCTGGAAGAGGCCAAAGAGTTAGTCCAAAAGTGCAAGGGGTGCCAGATTTTTCGTTCCAAGCCACTTCAGCCGGCTTCCGCACTCAAGACTATCCCCATCGCCTGGCCCTTTGCAGTTTGGGGCCTGGACATGGTGGGACCATTCAAGACAGCACGAGGTGGCTTGACTCACCTACTTGTCACAGTGGACAAGTTCACCAAGTGGGTGGAGGTGAAACCCATCAAGAAACTGAATGGTCCGACTGCAGTGACCTTCATCGCTGACATCACAACTCGGTACGGCATCCCACACAGCATCATCACCGACAATGGCATGAATTTTGCCAAAGGCGCCTTGGCCCGTTTCTGCGCGGCACAGGGCATCCGACTGGACTTAGCGTCCTTTGCCCACCCGCAGTCAAACGGCCAGGTGGAGCAAGCAAACGGCCTCATCTTATCCGGCATCAAGCCTCGACTCGTCGTACCGCTGGAGCGATCTGCCGGCTGCTGGCTCGAGGAGCTGCCAGCCGTCCTCTGGAGTCTGCGCACGACTCCAAACAAGTCAACCGGCTTCACACCATTCTTCCTCGTCTATGGCGCCGAAGCCATCATCCCAATGGACATAGAGTTCGACTCCCCGCGAGTCACCATGTACACCGAGGAAGAAGCAGAAGAAGCACGTCAAGACGGCGTCGATCTGCTGGAAGAGGGCCGGCTATTGGCACTCAGCCGGTCCAGCATCTACCAGCAGAGTCTGCGTCGATACTACAACAGGGAGGTCAGGCCAAGATCCTTTCAAGAAGGCGACCTTGTGCTCCGGCTGATCCAACGAACAGCCGGCCAGCACAAGCTGTCAGCACCTTGGGAAGGCCCCTTCATCATCAGCAAGGTGCTAGGGAATGACGCCTACTATTTGATCGACGCCCAGAAGCCCCAAGCGCGCAAGAGGGACGATTCCGGCAAAGAGACAGAGCGCCTATGGAATGCAAATCTTCTTCGAAGATTTTACAGTTGATGCAGTATGTATCACACTACCCCTTTGTATTAAAGTACTAAGACTTTGGGCCCCCTGAGACGAGCTCGGAAACTGCCCTTTTTATCTATACAATAAGAATTATGCCTCCGAGTACATTACTTTCATTATAAGCCACTTGGCACCGGGCTTGACTAGTCGGCCCGGGGACTCGCCGCCTTGCACTATGAGAAGCTTCCCGCAGTCAGACAAGTAGTGTGCGGTGCCCAATCCGCCTCCTGGCAAAGCCGCAGCTCGCAGAGCGACTGTGAGGGAGGCAGGAGTGAGGAAGAACAGGCACCCACACGAAAAATGGCTAAGGACCTAAAGCACGAACATAGCATAAGACGGCCTCCAGCATTTCTGAAGCGGAAGGCCGACTCATGAGTAGCCGACTCGCCGTCCTTATTAGCCTCTATTAAGGACGGCCGACTCTTGGGTAGTCGGGATGTCGCTTTCTATCTAACTTGCTAAAGAAACTCTAAACGGCCAAGTCCTTGCCTTCCCAAAGTAGCCAAGCACTTGACCCAGCGACAGTCCGCAGAGCGGCTGCTCGACTGACAAGGGAGCGACTAAGGAAAGGCGGCAAAAGGAAAAGCCTAAAGAGCAGTAAGCAAGGAAAGACGGAAAGCAGATTAATATTTACATAGGCCCTTGGCCGAATCTTCGAATAGAAGTTCAAGATACACCCCGCGGGTGGAATTGTTCGAATCTAACAAAGTTTTCAAAAGATTACTAAGACACACAAACAGAGGCAAAAAAGTAGCCTAGGAGGCGGCATATGGGATCGGAGGAGACGGCGGTGTCAGGTGCCGGGGTAGTTGGCTGGGCGGTCTCGGTTTGATCGCCTCCGGCGGCAGTCGTTTTCTCTTGACGCGGCTCATTGCTGGAGGCGCGGTCGAGCTAAGGCTGGCCGCGTGCTCCGTCTTCGGGCACCTCCGCCTCACCTTCGGCCTCCGCCTCGTCCTCCTCCTCGGTGCTGGAGTCGATCACCTCCGCCGAATCCTCGCCATACTCCGGGTTCATCCCGAACCACTCTGCTGGCACTTCCTCGCCGCCTTCAGCCCGCTCGGGCATGAAGACGCTGGTGTCCGTCTATTCGGCGATGGCCGCCGCATGCTCGATAAGGGCGCCTTCCACGGCCTCCAGTTCGGCCTGGGCTTCTGACCGGAATGCAGCCAGGCGGTCCAGGTCCAGCCCTGGATACCACGCCTTGACGAACTCCAAGGCCCGGCACGCTCCGGCCCGGGCCGAGGAGCCCTTCCAGGCCTCAAGACGGCCGACAGAGACTTCCAGCCAGTCGGCGGTCCGACTGGCAGTGCACAGAGCCGGCGTCTCCGGCCACAAAGCGGCAACCGTCTGGGCGCTGGCACCCTGAAGCCGGCGCATCTGCCGGTGGACCGGACGAAGATGGGCTTCAATGCTCAGGAGTTGTTCATCAACGGTTCGGGGGGCAATTGCGGCGATCTCCTCACCATTCGCCCTTCGCGCCTCACGAGCAGCCTCGATGGCTAGAGGGACCGCCTGCGAGTGACTAGGGAAGAAGTCTGCCAAGACAAAAAAAGAAGAAAGTCGAAAAATTAGAAGTCGGCCCGACACATAGTCGGAAGCGCGAAGAAGCGAAAGAAACGTACCATCCACAATATCCTCGATCTCGTGGAAGCCGGAGGTCAGCATCGCCTCCCTGTCAGTCCAGGAGGTGCGCTCGCTCTCGAACTCGGCCAGGAGAGCGGCTTCCTTCTTCTCGGCCTTGTCCTGCGCCTTCTTGAGCATCTCCTTATGCTCGGCCAGCTGTGCCGCCAGCAGGTCGCGCTCCGTAGCAAGCCTGTCACACTCCTCCTCCTTGGCGCGACGGGCGGTATTGGCCTCGCCCAGCTGCTCCTGAAGAGCGGCGTTGGCTCCTGAAAATCGAAAGAGAAAACAAATCAGTCCTCAGCAAAGAAGATCGCTGGGAAGATCCGGCCCGACTGCTCAGCAGTCGGCCCGAATCTCGGGGACTATAGCCCGCGGGTGTGCCAGCGCGCCCCCGCGAAGAAGAAGAACTCACTCCAGCTTTCCGACAAGTCGGCAGCCCGCTTGCTCAACTCCTCACCATTGCGGTTGAAGGCAGTGGCGCGGAGGTTGTGATACTCCTATATTAAGTCATTGAAGACGAAGTTAGTGTTTGGAACTCGCCAGAGGGAGTTCCGAACCGCCCGCTCAGCAGCCGGCCCGGAACTCGGGGAGTACACCCAGTGGGTGCGCTGGCGCGCCCCCACAGAGAAAAACAAGAATCAAGCAGAAGAAACTTACTCGGACGGCCGTTCGCGCGGCCAGGTGCGCTCTGGTGCAAGCCTGAAGGGCGTCTCCTTCGGCCCGCAACTTCACCTGGACCTCCAGGAGCAATTGATTTAGCGGCCCGGTGCCGCCTCCGCGCACCCACCCGGTGGGCGCGGTGCTTGTGGCCTCGGCGTCTAGAGCTGTCGAGCTGGCAGCGCCGATCTCCCGAGGTCGCGGCGCCGAGGTAGCCCTCTCAAGACGGCGACGCACCGGCGAGGCGACTCGGAGAAGCAGCCGCGCTTCGGCCTCGTCCATGGCCGGTGGCTCCGACGGATCCACCGGCTGTTTGCCGTGCGGCCTCCCAGACGGCGGTGGAGGCGGTGGCGGCGGCACGACAGCATCCGACATGGAGGCCTCGCCGCTCTCCTTCTCCGTGATGGGGTTCTCGGTGCCGGCTCCCCCGGTTTGCCCCGTGAACTCTGGAGGCGGCGGTGCAGATGATAGTGGGGGGACGAGCATCACCGATCGGCGACGCGCGGCCTCCTCGGCGCGCCGTCTCGCCGCAAGGGCGGCTTCGGCATCATCCAGCTTTTTCTAGGCGGAGGCGGCCGCCCTGTCGGCCTCCGCCTTCTCCAAACGCGCGGCCTCCTCCTCCTCGCGCTTCTCCCGCGCATTCCGCTCCGTCGCCTCCCAAAGGTCGGCGGCAGGGTCGGGCCGCCGAGTATTGGCGGACGTCTCTGCCGACCCCATGACGGAGGAGACGGCGACTCTCTCAAGCGAAAGAGGGGCCCTGAAGAAGAATGGAGGGAGTATATAAACGAAGACTCGGACAAGATTCAACGAAGAAAATAAAAGAGCGTAAAGACTTACGCGGATACCAGCGGCGGCTTTCTCACTTCCCTTCGGAAGCAGTTGGCCTTCGCGGCCGCCTCCTGTCGTCTGGTCGCGGCGGCCGCCCCCTTGAACTTCTTCAATTTACCGCCGGGCGCACTCGGCCCGGTGTGACGCCTCTTCGCGCCGCCTTGGCCGGCGGAGGAGCCGGCGCCCGGCGGGCCGATCCTCAGCTGGTGGCGCGGAGCGACTTCGCCTTCGGCGTTGTCATCAGGCCAGTCGGCGAAGGTGGCCGAGGGCCTGAAGTCGCCTTCTGCCCCCCCTCCCCCGCCTTCTGCTTCGGCTTCCATCGCCGCCGTCCCCAAGTCGGGGTCGTCGACGTCGCTCTCCGTGCGGTCGGGAACATACTCGCGGGGCTGCCTCGTGGTGCCGGCGGCAGGCTGCATAAGAGGATTCTAGTTCAGAAGAAGCTAACAAGAGTCAGAAGCCAGAGTCGGCTGCGGAAAAAAGATAAAACAGCAGGGAGACGCGACTTACTACTGGTGGAGGGTTGTCGCGCGAGTACGGCTCCTTGCCGAACCGCCAGTCCTCCTCGTACTCGCAGTGCGCGATGTAATTCACCATGTTCGCCACCTCCTTGCGGGGAATCTCCTTGGTGCTCATCCGACTTGGGTCTCAGAGGCCGCTCATCTGACAGATCAGGTGAGGCCGGCCTTGGAGCGGGAGAACTCGGCGCGCCACGAAGGCGGCCAGCAAGTCGGCCCCGACGAGTCCCTCCGACTGCTTCAAGACTCGGAGTCGCGCCACGGCGGCGGCTCCGGCGGGAGTCAGCGTCTTGACTCGGTGGGACCAGCTGGGGAGCCGCCCAGTCAGGGGAGCGGCGTTGTAAGGCGGCAAGTTGACCCAGTCGCCGTCGGAGGCGAGATTCTTCACGTAGAAGTACGAGTGCTGCCACATCTTCACCGACTTGATCAGCGTGATGGGAGGAAAGGGGTTGTCGGCCGTCGAGCGCCGCATCGCGATGAAGGCGCCGCACTGGGCCGGCACGCCGGCGATGTGCTTGCTGAGCTTAGAAGAGAAGAATTCTCCCCACAGCTCGATCGTGGGGAGAATGCCGAGGAAACCTTCGCACAGGGTGGCGAAGGCGGAGAGCAGCACCACCGTGTTCGGTGTGAGGTGGTGCGGCTGAAGGCTGTGAAACTCCAGGAATGAGCGGAAGAAGCCGCTCGCCGGCAGCCCCAGGCCACGCATAAGGTGCGAGCGGAAGATGACCCGCTCGCCCTCTTTCGGCGCCGGCCGGATTTCCCCCTCCGGCGTGGCGCGGGCGCGCACGAGGTCCGCGCTAGGGAGACGACGGGTCTGGCGGAGGAACTCGATGTGTTCTTCCTCTACCTCCGAGCCGTCCCACACGCCGGAGCGCATGGCAGAGGCCGCGGCAGAGGAAAAGCTCATCGCCGCGGTATGATGTGTTCCTGCTCGACGGCGGAGGAAGGAAGGAGAGAAAGCAAGATGAGGCGGGGGAGCGGTGAAGAAAGGCGCGCAAGCTGTGCCGCTCTGCTTCCCCCCGCCTACTTATAGCCCTGCGGGCTGAGGAGCCGAGGGGGCGGGCGTGGGATTAACTGGGCGCGATGCCCCACGCCGCCCACGATTTACCCACGAAGTTACTGCACGCAGTAACGACGTGGGAAAATCAACCGTCCTCAGCCACAGCGGATCCGTCCGTATGCCGAGGCGCGATAGTGGAGGGCCCCGCCTGACGGCCCGTCCCGTCGCGCGCGTGGGCAGGCAGACTGTTCTCCCCACGTGGCGCCACGCGATAGGACCGCCCCAATGGCTGCGGGGAAGCATATCAGGCACGCCGCCTGGCTTCCCGCCGTGACCTTCGAACTAAGGCTCTCCACCGAAGTTCCTACTTTCGATAGTCGGCCGAAGGGAAGACGACAGTCGAGTCCCAGAGTCTGCACTTTTAAAGATTGAAGTTGTTGAAGCCCCACAATGCAGCGACCGCAGGGTTTCACCAGCTTCGGGGACTACTGTCGGAGTAATGGGCCACGGGTAGGCTAACCCGAGCCCCAGAACATTTCAAGACATCGGGGCAGGCCGCACCCCTCAGGCCGAGTCCCAGGAGCGACTCCAAGATATGCCGAGTCCCAGGAGCGACTCCAAGATATGCCGAGTACCAGGCGGCGACTCCCAGATAAGCCGACTCCAAGCTGGCGACTTCCAGGGAGGCCGACTGTGGAGAGTCGGCCCAAGACTCCTCCCTTATCCCAAAGTACGACGCGGGGTACGGTTACGGCATGGCCGTTTCCCCCCTGCTTGCGGAGGGCTGGCATGGCTACAGTAAGCCATACCGCTGGAAGATCTCCGGCGAGATACGGCACTGTTGCCATGCCTGCCCTGACCTCAGCCACAGTAAGCAGTGCACTGTGCCCACGACGCCGGCCTGTACGACCCGAAGGCGGCGGGGCCGCCTGTCAGTGGGAGGGCCGAAGCCGGCCTGGGCAACCCGAAGACGGGCCCGTGGGAGTCGGCCTCCCTGGAGTCGGCCGACTCCTCCCGGGCCCCACGAGCCATTAATCAGATAAGATGGGGAATGGCGACAGTGATTGCCCGATAGACGGCGGCACTATTGCCACGACCCGATGACCAAGCCTGCGTCATCAGGAGTGCCGCTACAGTATCAAGCCTATTCACGGGACCCGCCAGTTGGCGGGCCCCAGAAGCTGGCGGGAAGGATGGCGGCCTGAGAGACAGACGGCTGGGACCCGTGCCCAGCCGGATTACTATTGTACCCCGGGGGGTAGGCCTATATAAACCCCCCGGGGCACCCATGCAAAGGGTTCGGACCCAGAGAGAGATAGACCAGATAGCCCAGGAAGGAGAGAGCTAGCCTTGCCCTCTCCTACCTCCCGAAACAGCTCCAGGAGCACCATTGTAGTCACTTTGCTTTAGTGATCATGCGGAGACCCCGCAGAGCAGCAGTAGGGGTGTTATCTCCTAGGAGAGCCCTGAAGCTGGGTAAGTTCCGCCGGCGTGCATGTCTTCACCTCATCCCGCTTCCAGGCACCGGCGACGTTCTACTCGCTCCCACCATGATAAGCCATCCTTTGGCATATGTCGTACCCAACCCCCGACAGAGGGTGAGCCGTCTCATGAAGCTTTCCTTCGATACAAGCACTGCAAGCACGATCTTTGGCAAAACTAACATTTGTTAGTCCACGGACATGGTCCCCCTTGAGAATACTTTGCAAAGATCTCATATTGACATGGGCTAAACGGCGATGCCAAAGCCATCCCACATCAACTTTAGCCATTAGGCATGTCGTGGTCTTAGTGGGTCGCTCCGAAAAGTTAATCACATAGAGACCATTCTCGACATGCCCAACAAAGGCTACTTTAAGAGTCTTGCTCCACAAGAGGGCCATGGTATCAATGTCAAAGAAGGTGGCAAAGCCCATGAGTGCAAGTTAACAAACGGAAAGTAAATTGTACGCAAGGGACTCAACAAGCATGACTTTCTCGATCGTTAGATCATGAGAAATGACAACCTTGCCAAGACCCAATACCTTAGAATGTGAGGCATCACCCCACTCGACATTGGTGGGCATAGATGGGATCTTTTGCACGTCCACCACCAAGTCCTTGATCCCAGTCATATGATTTGTTGCTCCACTATCGAGCAACCATGATCCCCCACCCGAAGCAAACACCTACAAGAGGTCAATGCTTGGTTTTAGGTACCCATTTAGTAATGGGTCCTTTGATGTTAGTAACAAGGGTCTTAGGAACCCAAATAGACCATTCAATGTACTCATAAGAAGAACCAACAAATTTAGCATAAACATGCCCATCACTAGCACGGCACAACGCATAAGAAGGGTTAAAGTCGCCGGTTTTGTTGGGAGAGATGACTTTGCCCTTTTTGGCATCACCACTCTTCACATTGCTCTTCTTCTCCTTAGGAGCACCCTCTCCCTCTTTCACAAAAGTTTTCTTAAGCGGGGGAGGTCGTTTGGTGTTGTCATTCTTCTTCTCGTTCTTCTTCTTGTTCTTGGACTTGGGTGAGGACCAAACTCCCTCCTTGGCCACAACTTCCTTTTGATTTCTCAAAAGGTCATTTATGTTCTTCTCACCTTGTATGCATGACACAAGGCCTCTCTTGAGTTGTTCCTTTAACTTGGCATTCTCCTCCACAAGATGCACATGCTCACAACACGGGCTAGTAGAATTTGTGTTATCAATTAAGATCATGTGAGGAAAGGTGGCCTTCTCCTTGGTTAGCTTAACTTGGAGTTGAGCATGAGACTCCTTGAGGTTAGCATGAGCACCCTTCAAGACCTTGTGGGCCTTGTCAAGCACATCAAACTCCTCCTTGAGTCTAGCATGATCAACCCCAAGTTTAGCCTTCTCAGAAGTTAGCACACGAGACACAACAAGAGCATGATCAAGATCTTTCTTTAACTTGGCATGGTCATCATTTTGTGACTCCTCAAGAGCCAAACGATGCCAACACTCTTCCTCAAGAGCATTAGAGAGATCCGATATCTCATTGGCATAGTCACGACTATGACCTTCCATCTTAGAGATGGTTTCTTCATGAGCCTCGATCATGTCATTGGCTTCACCAAGTTGTTCCAAGAGAGCAACAAAGTGCTTCTTGGATTTTCCCTTGAGCTTACTCATAAAGGACTCAAAATCATTTACTTCCTCATTAGACCCCTTACCATCATCAATGCCAACCGTCAAAGAAGGATTTGGAATAATGGTGGTTTTGATGTTGGGGGTTACCTTGTTGGTGGTTTTACCCATGCGGCACTTGGCGGTGATGTTCTCGTTGGGTGAGTCGAAGAGAGACACCCGGGGAGTTGTGGCAATGGCAACGGATGCCATGGCCATTGCATCACTATCTTCATCATCATCATCATCCTCACGGTATTCCTCTTGAACCACCAACCCTCGAGTAGGAGTCTTCTTGGTGAAGTTGTTCTTGTTGGGGAAGGACTTGGCTTTGTCTCTGGGGATGAGCTTGCCACCATTGTCTTCCCGCTTCTCGTAAGGACAATCCGCAACGAAATGGCTCACATTGCCACAGTTGAAACAAGTTCTAACTCGTTGCTTGCTCTTGAAGCCACTTGAGTTGTTCTTGTTGAAGTTGGTTCTTGAGTTCTTCTTGCTCCAAAATTGCCTTGAAGCAAGAGCCATGTGCTTGTGATAATCATATTTTGTGTCTTCGGGGTTGCTCTCCTCATCTTCCTCTTCTTCCTCTTCTTCCACAATAACATTGGCCTTCAAGGCAAGGTTGGGCTTCTTTGCCCTTTGAGACTGGAGCACCGCGTTATCGGCGGTCTTGTCCAAGATGCTCATGGCAACGAACTCATCCAACACTTCACTTGAGGTCATGGAGTGTAAGTTCGGTCTTTGACGAATGACGGAGGACATGGCCTTGTTGTAGGGCATCATGGCCTTGAGGAACTTGCGTTTGATCCAATTGTCATCTGTGTCCTTGCTCCCATGATCTCGGAGCGAGACCGCAAGTTTGGTTCCTCTCCGAAAGAGCTCACGAGGTTCTTCATCTTCCTTCATAGCAAACTCATCGGCTTCATCTTGCACCACTTCATAGTTGGAGCGTTGAATGCTCGCACTTCCTCGATAGAGAGACACAACGCAATGCCATGCATCTTTCGCCGTGGCGTAGGGTCGAAGATGAGGGAGATCTTCGGGGAGAATTGCCTCTTGGATGATGAAGAGAGCATTCTCATTGAATTGATTATCCACGGCTTCTCGAGGGGTGAAGTTGCTTGGGTCATGTGGATAGAAACCTTCTTCAATGATTCTCCAAAGATTAGTATTAACATGCTTTAAGTGACGCTTGAAGCGGTACACCCAAGAATAAAAATCCTCATTTTTCACAATCTTAGGTGGAGGACCGACATGATTTAAATGAGTAGAGGGAATCGGTCCACCATAAGTTGGAGGTTCCACATGGGCAAAGATGCCGGTGCCATTTCTACCGCTAGTAGAAGGACCCTTTTCACTGTTAGCTTCCCCCTTGTCGGAGGTAGCATCTGTCACCTTGTTAGTGGGATCACCCACTTTCATCGGCGAGGTGGACAGTTTAAGTCCTTCTAGAAATTTAGTAAACATGCTTTCAACCTTGGTCGTCATGGAGTCTTTCAATGTGTCTAGAGCCACATTGAATTTCTCACGAGAGACCGAGGTTCCCCCATCGGCCATAGACAAGATAGGATTCACACCGGAGTGCTCCTCCGCACCGTCTGTGGTGTCAACCATACTCTTCGGACGGCAAAGTCCTTAATAAAGAGACGAGGCTCTGATATGAATTGAAACGATCGATATAGTTGACTAGAGGGGAGTGAATAGGAAACTAACAATTTTTAAACTTTTCTTTACCAAATTAAACTTTGGAACAAAATAGGTTGTCTAGATATGCAACTATGTGAGCAACCTATATGATGCAATAACAACTAGCACATAAGCAAGCAAGGGATACAACACAAGTAGCTTGCAAAAGTAAAGGCACGAAATAACCAAGAGTGGAGCCGGTGGAGACGAGGATGTGTTACCGAAGTTCCTTCCTTTTAAAGGGAAGTACGTCTCCGTTAGAGCGGTGTGGAGGCACAATTGAAAGTGCAACTATCCCTAGGTGGTTTTGGTAATTCATAACAACATATAGCTCATTGAGCTAATGCTATTCCAAGACTATTATTTCAGGAAAGCTCAATGAATGGCATGGCATGGATGATGAAAGTGGATCCCTCAAAATACTAAGGACAAAGGATTGGCTCAAGCTCAAAGGCCCAAGACTCTTTATTTTATATTTTAGTGATCCAAGATCACATTGAGTCTATAGAAAAAGCCAATACTATCAAGGAGGGATGAGGTGTTGCTTAATGAGCCTCTTGCTTCATGTGCTTTGCGATATGCTCCAAAACCCTCAGCTACTTTCCCACATCCACAAATGACCTAAACCCAAAGCCAAAATCGGTCACACCGATTCTTCCTATCCGGCGCCACCGATTCCAAAAGTCATAGCCACTGCCCCAAACCCTAAGCAAATCGGTCCTACCGATAGGGATCTCGGTCTCACCGAGATGGGATTGTAATCTGTCTGTTTCCCTTCATAATGTTTCGGTCTAACCAAAGTGAGCGATCGGTCCCACCGAGATTGCAATGTAAACTCTCTATTTCCCTTTTGTAACATTTCTCACCGAAAAGAGCAAATCGGTCCCACCGAGTTTACCTGGCCAACTCTCTAGAAAGCTTATTACCAAAATCGGTCTTACCGAGTTTGTGTAATCGGTCTTACCGAGATTATGTTATGCCCTAACCCTAACCAAATCGGTCTCACCGAGTTGCATGTCAGTCCCACCGAAAATCACTAACGGTCACTAGGTTTACTAAATCGGTTCGACCGAGTCTGTTGAATCGGTCCCACCGAGTTTGGTAAATTGTGTGTACCGGTTAGATTTTGTGTGGAGGCTATATATACCCCTCCACCTCCTCTTCATTCGTGGAGAGAGCCATCAGACTGAACCTACACTTCCAACTTACCATTTCTGAGAGAGAACCACCTACTCATGTGTTGAGGCCAAGATATTCCATTCCTACCATATGAATCTTGATCTCTAGCCTTCCCCAAGTTGCTTTCCACTCAAATCCTCTTTCCACAAGATCCAAATCCTATGAGAGAGAGTTGAGTGTTGGGGAGACTATCATTTGAAGCACAAGAGCAAGGAGTTCATCATCAACGCACCATTTGTTACTTCTTGGAGAGTGGTGTCTCCTAGATTGGCTAGGTGTCACTTGGGAGCCTCCGACAAGACTGTGGAGTTGAACCAAGGAGTTTGTAAGGGCAAGGAGATCGCCTACTTCGTGAAGATCTACCGCTAGTGAGGCAAGTCCTTCATGGGCGACGGCCATGGTGGGATAGACAAGGTTGCTTCTTCGTGGACCCTTCATGGGTGGAGCCCTCCATGGACTCGCACAACCATTACCCTTCGTGGGTTGAAGTCTCCATCAACGTGGATGTACGATAGCACCACCTATCGGAACCACGCCAAAAACATCCGTGTCTCCAATTGCGTTTGAATCCTCCAAACCCATCCCTTTACTTTCTTGCAAGTTGCATGCTTTAATTTCCGCATCCTATATACTCTTTTGCATGCTTGCTTGCACTGTGTGATGATTGCTTGACTTGTCCTAAAATAGCTAAAATCTATCAAACTCTAAAATTGGGAAAAGGTTAAGTTTTTAATTGGTTAAGTAGTCTAATCACCCCCCCCCCTCTAGACATACTTCAAGGTCCTACAAGTGGTATCAGAGCTTTGGTCTCCATTTGCTTTGAGTTACATAGCTTTTGGTGGTCATAGCCTTGGTTTCACAACCTAGGAGAGTATGGCGTCTAGCGAGGGAAATTATCACCGTAGAGGTCCTTACTTTGATGGTACTAATTTTGCTAGTTGGAAGCATAAGATGAAAATGCATATTCTTGGACATAACCCCGCCGTTTGGGAAATTATTTGTATTGGCTTGCAAGATGAATTCTTTGATGGGAGAGAACCGAACCATGAAGAGAATGCGGAAGAATTGAAGATGCTGCAATACAACGCTCAAGCTTGTGATATCATCTTCAACGGATTGTGCCCCGAAGAATTCAACAAAATCAGCCGTCTTGAGAATGCAAAGGAAATTTGGGATACTTTGATTGATATGCACGAAGGTACTGAATCCGTCAAGGAATCCAAGTTGGATGTGCTCCAAAGTCAGCTTGACAAGTTCAAAATGAAGGATGGTGAAGGTGTCGCTGAAATGTACTCTAGGCTTGCACTTATCACAAATGAGATTGCCGGCTTAGGAAGTGAAGAGATGACCGACAGATTCATCATCAAGAAGATCCTAAGAGCATTGGATGGAAAGTATGATACCGTGTGCACATTGATCCAAATGATGCCAAACTACAAAGATCTCAAGCCAACAGAAGTCATTGGAAGAATTGTTGCTCATGAGATGTCACTCAAGGATAAGGAGGAACTTCACAACAAGTCAAGTGGTGCTTACAAAGCCTCAAGTGAAGCCCCCACATCATCAAGTGAGAAACAAACCTTCAATGAAGAATTGAGCTTAATGGTGAAGAACTTCAACAAATTCTACAAGAGTAGAAGCAAAGAAAGAAGCTCCAAATCAAGGTCTTATCATGACAAAAGATCTTCTAGTCGAGAGCGCAATTGCTACAATTGTGGGAGGCCTGGACACTACTCCAATGAGTGTACGGCACCCTACAAAAGAAGAGAAGATTCTCCAAAAAGAAGAAGCAAAAGAGAAGAATCACCACCAAGAGAGAGGAGGAGTAGAGATGATCGTTATGAACGAAGACCCTCATGGAGAAGCAAGGATTCGGAGAGGAAGGACAAGTCATCAAGGAGCTACACAAAACAAAGACATCAAGCTCATGTTGGTGAATGGATTTCCGGCTCCGACTCCGACAAACACTCCGAGAGAAGCTATCACTCCGACTCCGAATATACTCAAGATGAAGGTGTTGCCGGTCTAGCACTTGTGTCAACCAACTCCTACGACATATTTGATTCACCAAATGAAGGAATTGGAGGATGCTTCATGGCCAAAGGTCCAAAGGTAACACATCCTGAGTATGTTGATTTCAATAGTGATGAAGATGACTTGCTTGTGGATGATGATTTACTTGTTGACAACTCTAGTGATGAATACTATGATGAAACTCAATTAATCATGCTAATCAAATGAATGACAATGATAAGGAGCAAATTGAGCTTCTAACTAAAGAACTAAACACTCTAAAGTTGGCTCATGAAACTATCTTCGAAAATCATCGAGAACTTTTAAGGGCTCATGAGAAGTTACGCTTTGAAAAGCTCAATCTTGAGCAAGAGCATGAGTTCTTAAAGGCAATCAATGATGATCTCCGTAAGAAAAGTTCTTCTTACATTGCCAAGCGTTTACTCTTATCTACTTACATGCCTCAAGTCAAGTCTGGTAACAAGTACAAGAAAGATACTTCCTCTAGTAGTAACAATAATAATGTTAAATCCAATATTGTTGCTTCTAGTAGTTCTCTTGATTCCACTAATGATTCTCTTAGCCAAGTTACACTTGAGCAAGAAAACAGCTTATTGAAGGGAATTATAGAGAAAGGTGTTTACAAGAGTCTTGCTGGGAGTAAGCAATTCGAGGAAATTGTACGCAAGCAAGGAAGACACCGGAAGAATCAAGGTGTTGGTTTTGAATGAAAGTTCAATGCCAATGGAGTTGAGTGGGAAGAAGATCAATACCCCAAGACGAAGTTTGTTCCTCAACAAGAGAAGTATGATCCTACCTCCTTCAAGGGGACACAAGCTCAAGATGATCTTCCTCCACAAGACCACAAGAACAAAGGCAAGGATAAGCTTCAAGAAGAGATTGATGCATTTGAAGAAGCACCTAAGGTCTCGGTCAAGTGGATTCCCAAGACTACGTCAAGTTCTACTTCATCAAGTACAACCACAACTCCAAGGATTCCCATCAAGATGATGTGGATCCCGAAGAAGAAGAACTAGAGAGTTCTTGAGGGTGACTCCGCCAACATTATTCACTCATATATTTATGGCAAGGACAAGTGTAATCAACTTCCACATCTTGCACTAGTTCAAGGAGTCACAAACCCTCATGTTGGTAAGGCAAGGGACAAGGTAACCTAATGTTTTCATGGACATCATCATGTGTGTGCATCACTCTATGTCTATGGATATTCTTGTTTGTTCCTTGTGGGACTAACCCATGTAGGTAAGTTGAAAGTGCAACTCACTCCAGAGGATTGCTTCAAATGATCTACTTCAACATTGAGCATCCTCATCTTCAACACCTACATGAAGTCATCATCGACAAAACCCATGGTTAGTTCATCCCTCTAAAGGGGGGATCTCACATCTAGGGGGAGCTTAACTCAAAAATTGAGTCAAAGCAACTCTAATGGTGTGAACACATAAATGCATTATGTAAAAGTGGTAACCCCACTTGAGCTTAAACGATGAGTATGACCTATGATCAAATGTTCTCATTTGACTCCTAAGTCAATATACTCATATATAGATGACCTAGTCATCGCCAATTGTTTGATAGATGCTAGAATTGGTTGTGCATGCTTTGCCACATATTTCATTTGCTATCTTATTGTGTGAGCATGTTGGTGCATATTTTACTCATTCTAGGACATCCACTTGTTGTTTTGATTGTTTGGTTCCTTCTTCTTTTGGCCAAGTGGATGGACTAGAATGCCTAAGAACCCTCTCTAGCTATCTATGCTTTTCTCGTCTCAAACTCTACTCATGCTACATCACAAAATTTGATCAAGTCAGATTAGAACCACTCTGTGTGAGGAGCACTCGGAGTCCCCGATTCGTCATAGACTTAAACTTCCAAAACCTCTTTGTGATTCTCGGTCTGACCGATTCCTCCATTTCGGTCCCACTGAGATCATTAAGTTGATCTGAGTTTTCAATCTCGGTGCAACCGATTTGAACTTTTCGGTCACACCGAGTTGTTGTAATTGAACACAGTTATGCATCTCGGTGCCACCGAGTTGTTCCACTCGGTCACACCGACAGGGTCGGGCTATATATAGTCACGGGCAAAGTTTTGGAAATTCCTCCAAACCCCTTCGCCCGCGCAATAGCTCGCTCTGCCATCGAAGGTCTCCGGATCGTCTCCTTGTTGCCAGCCGCCTCCTGTCGCTGTTCTCCGCCGCCATCAACGGAATTCAACCCCACCGTTGCCGCCATAGCGAGTTCATTGCCGCACTAGGGTATGGACTCGATCTTTGTGCTATCCACATCTGATTCCTAGCACATTGTACTCTTATTGATTCTTGCTACGATTGAAACAATCCTATCCAGCCAAAGTAGTCTGTAGAGTAGATTAGATTCAAATTTTTTGGGTTAGGTTTCCGCCGAAACCATCTCGGACCCACCGAATTGAAAAACTCGGTCTCACTAATTTGGCATATGTGATTGCACTAGTGACTCTCGGTCTGACCGAGAATTACTAATCGGTGGGACCAATTTTAGGATTCTGTGAAACCCTAGCAGTCTCGATGCCACCGAACTATGACTCAGTCCAACCGAGTTCATCAGTTTAGGTTCCAAAAGCTGCTTCGGTATCACCGAGTTTGAAAATTGGTTGATCCGAAATGCTTTCTGTGGAAAACTAAAACTGAATTTTTGAATCATTCTTTTGAAAAATCTCTGCATTTTGTGATGCTCATCCACTCCATCTCATCTATAACTCTTCACAGGGTCAGCAGTCAGCTTTTGCAGCATGTCAGACCAGAGTGACAGTCAGAACAGGTCAGCAGAGCAGATTCACATGAGTGAGGGCACTAGTCCCTCCAGCACTTCAGATGAAGGAAGCAGAAGCACTCCTAGCAACCTGCCTAAGGCTGCTACCAGGCAAAGGAGAAAGAGAACCTCAGACTCAGAAGATGAGGACTACAAAGCTGAAGAAGATGAGGCTACTTCCAAGAAAGTGGTGCTCAAGAAGGAATATGGCTCAGCAAAAGATACTAAGCCAGGCATGAAGAATAAGAGTCCTGCAGGAAGACAACCTATGTCCAAGGCCAGAGCATCAACTCAACTGCCTGAAAATCCTAATCCCAAAGAGCCAGCTGCTGAAGGCAAGAAGAGGAAGGAAAGGGTCAAGAAGACCATGGCCAGAGTTGTTGGGCAACCTTCCATGATGGAAGAGGAAGAGCTTACTGAACCAGCACCAAAGGCACCAAAGCTTATGGGTGATGCTATTAAATCTGGGGCTGCAACATCTAAGCCCAAGGAAGCACCCAAAGCTGCCCCCAAGGCCAAGTCTGCACCAAAGAGGAATACCAGGAGTATTCCAGCTACTGAGAAGAACAAGGCCCCAGTGCCTGAGGTTGCTGAGGAGGAAGATGAAGAAGGACAGGTTCTAAGGAAGCTCAAGCCAAAGATACCAGATCACCATGATGCCCATCCTGTGGCTGAGGACATGAACATCAGAAAAGACTCAGGATTGAGACTATGGAGGATGGTAGATCCATATGCCACAAGGAGAAGAACTGTTGTTGATTACAGGTTCCACACAAAGGAACAGCAGGACTTTTATGAGACAATCTTATTGAACAAGAAGCCCATAGTTTGTGATATGAGGTGGGTCGACTGGACCTACATGAAGGAAAATGAAGAGCACTATCCTGGAGTGCAAGACAGCTTTGTTGCTTGTGGAGTTGCAGATTTTGTTGGGCAAAAGCTCACAAACTGGAATGATGAACTTATCATGCAATTCTACTCCACAACACATTTTTACCCAGATGGAAGAATTGTTTGGATGTCTGAAGGTACAAGGTACCAATCCACTATTGAAGAATGGGCAAAACTGATAAATGCCCCAAAGGAAAATGATGATGATCTAGATGTATATGCCAAGAAGAAGATGGGACACAATACCATGGCACACATGTACAAGGAGATCCCAGACAAAGCCCTAGAGACTTTCTCTTTTGGATCAGTCCATTTTCTGTTGTCAGGGCTGCCAACTATCAATTGGATTCTGAGGCACACTCTGTTGCCCAAGTCTGGTGACCAGAACATGATCAGAGGGCATGCTATCAATATGTTGCATTTATTTGATGTGCCATAGAAATTCAAAGTCATGAGCCTTATAGTTGAAACCATTAAGAGGACTGCAGCAGATAAAAAGAGAAGTTGTGGATATGCCCCTCAGATTCAGGAATTGATCAACTCAAAGATGGGAACTGGCAAATATCTATTAGATAGGGAACATTTTCCACTCTATCCAGACTTTGAAGACAATGAAGTTGTCATGAATGAGGATGATCCATCATCAGTTCAAGTTCAAGAGAAGAAGGAGAAGGCAAGGAAGGAGAAGGCTGCCAAGATGCCAACTCAAGAGGAGGCATCTGAGTATTTCTTGAAAACAAGCAAGAGCAGCTTGGTTACTTGATAGCATCATCTCTGAGGATTGAGAAGGGGTTGGCCACCTTAACTCAGAATCAGGAGAGCTTGGAGAGAATCGTGGAACAAAAATTCTATGATCTAGATGTCAAAGTAACTGAGATTCAGTCAGTTGTGGAGCAACTGCAGGATGACATGCAGGAGAGGAAGCGAAAGACAACCACAAATGTCTTTGCCAGAGTGCCTAGAGCTCAGAGGACAGCTGTTGTGCCAGTGCCAGACACTAGAGCAACATCTTCAGCACCAGCTACTGCCCCTTCAGCCCCAGTGCAACCAGCTTCAGCATCAACTCCAGCACCCTCTACATCAATTGAAGCCTTCATCCTTGGAGTTATCCGGACACCACCAACTGAAGATCAATCCTGAGAGTCAATCTAGCACTATGCATTTTCTATGAACTTTTTGGTAAATTGTTGCCAAAGGGGAGAAAAATGTATAGATCATATGCTTCGAGAGAGAGTGTGTTGTTTTTGTTCTCTCTTGCTTTGTTGGTTTAAACTTGTTTGCTTTTTGATTGGTTGAGATACTATGCTTGTGAGACATTGATGATCATGTGTTTGATCATAAGCTACACTTATGCATGTTTGATGATATTATCCTATCTATCTTATGTGATCATTCACTTTGCTTGGTGATGAGTGCATGTATTCAATAGTTATCATTTTGAGCGCTCCACCAAGATGTATGTGACATGGAAGAGTAACCCATGAGCCTAATTCCTTGTGCATTTGCAGTCCAAAGCAAATTTTAATCTATGCACAAATTTAGGGGGAGCTCTTGCTTATCACATACTTCTCAAAGCGACGATGTTTTTATTCTTATTATCATTTGTCGAAGCTTTGATCTATATGTTGTCATCAATTACCAAAAAGGGGGATATTGAAAGTGCAACTATCCCTAGGTGGTTTTGGTAATTCATAACAACATATAGCTCATTGAGCTAATGCTATTCCAAGACTATTATTTCAAGAAAGCTCAATGAATGGCATGGCATGGATGATGAAAGTGGATCCCTCAAAATACTAAGGACAAAGGATTGGCTCAATCTCAAAGGCCCAAGACTGTTCATTTTATATTTTAGTGAACCAAGATCACATTGAGTCTATAGGAAAAGCCAATACTATCAAGGAGGGATGAGGTGTTGCTTAATGAGCCTCTTGCTTCATGTGCTTTGTGATATGCTCCAAAACCCTCAGCTACTTTCCCACATCCACAAATGACCTAAACCTAAAGCCAAAATCCGTCACACCGATTCTTCCTATCCTGCGCCACCGATTCCAAAAGTCATAGCCACTGCCCCAAACCCTAAGCAAATCGGTCCTACCGATAGAGATCTCGGTCTCACCAAGATGGGATTGTAATCTCTCTGTTTCCCTTCGTAACGTTTCAGTCTAACCAAAGTGAGCGATCGGTCCTACTGAGATTGCAATGTAAACTCTCTGTTTCCCTTTTGTAACATTTCGCTCTCACCGAAAAGAGCAAATCAGTCACACCGAATTTACCTGACCAACTCTCTGGAAAGCTTATTACCAAAATCGGTCTTACCGAGTTTGTGTAATCGGTCTTACCGAGATTACGTTATGCCCTAACCCTAACCAAATTGGTCTCACCGAGTTGCATGTCAGTCCCACCGAAAATCACTAACGGTCACTAGGTTTACTAAATCGGTCCGACCGAGTGTGTTGAATTGGTCCCACCGAGTTTGGTAAATTGTGTGTAACGGTTAGGTTTTGTGTGGAGGCTATATATACCCCTCCACCTCCTCTTCATTCGTGGAGAGAGCCATCAGACTGAACCTACACGTCCAACTTACCATTTCTGAGAGAGAACCACCTACTCATGTGTTGAGGCCAAGATATTCCATTCCTACCATATGAATCTTGATCTCTAGCCTTCCCCAAGTTGCTTTCCACTCAAATCCTCTTTCCACCAGATACAAATCCTATGAGAGAGAGTTGAGTGTTGGGGAGACTATCATTTGAAGCACAAGAGCAAGGAGTTCATCATCAACGCACCATTTGTTACTTCTTGGAGACTGGTGTCTCCTAGATTGGCTAGGTGTCACTTGGGAGCCTCCGACAAGACTGTGGAGTTGAACCAAGGAGTTTGTAAGGGCAAGGAGATCGCCTACTTTGTGAAGATCTACCGCTAGTGAGGCAAGTCCTTCGTGGGCGATGGCCATGGTGGGATAGACAAGGTTGCTTCTTCGTGGACCCTTCGTGGGTGGAGCCCTCTGTGGACTCGCGCAACCGTTACCCTTCGTGGGTTGAAGTCTCCATCAACGTGGATGTACGATAGCACCACCTATCGGAACAACGCCAAAAACATCCGTGTCTCCCATTGCGTTTGAATCCTCCAAACCCATCCCTTTACTTTCTTGCAAGTTGCATGCTATAATTTCCGCTGCCTATATACTCTTTTGCATGCTTGCTTGCACTATGTGATGATTGCTTGACTTGTCCTAAAATAGCTAAAATCTTTCAAACTCTAAAATTGGGAAAAGGTTAAGTTTTTAATTGGTCAAGTAGTCTAATCACCCCCCTCTAGACATACTT
The DNA here is from genome assembly GCA_963921465.1 of Triticum timopheevii. Lineage (NCBI taxonomy): Eukaryota > Viridiplantae > Streptophyta > Magnoliopsida > Poales > Poaceae > Triticum > Triticum timopheevii. The sequence goes on from OY997270.1 coordinate 598,019,393, forward strand.
CAAGGTCCTAGAACAATGCTCCCCAAGAAGCCACTAGGGCCACTGTATTCTCCTCATGCCCTCACACAATGCGAGATGCTGTGAATCCACTATTGGTGCCCTTGAAGGCGGCGACCGAACCTTTACAAACAAGGTTGGGGCAATCTCCACAACTTAATTGGAGGCTCCCAACGACACCACGAAGCTTCACCACAATGGACTATGGCTCCGAGGTGACCTCGACCGTCTAGGGTGCTCAAACACCCAAGAGTAACAAGATCCGCTAGGGATTAGTGGGGGGAATCAAATTTCTCTTGGTGGAAGTGTAGATCGGGGCCTTCTCAACCAATCCTGAGCAAATCAACAAGTTTGATTGGCTAGGGAGAGAGATCGGGCGAAAATGGAGCTTGGAGCAAAAATGGAGCTTTTGGGGGAAGAGGTAAGTCAACTTTGGGGAAGAAGACACCTTTATATAGTGGGGGAATCAATCCAACCGTTACCCCCCCCCCTCCCAAACAGCCACGCACAGAGCGGTACTACCGCTGAACAAGCGTTACTACCGTTCCCTCCCAGCGGTACTGCCGCGCTCACAAGGGTTGCAATGTCCTGGACCCAGAGTGGTACTACCACGGAAGTACGGGCGGTACTACCGCTTGGAGCGGTACTACCGCCACTACTGCCGCTACTAGTACCGTAAAACCCGGCACGAAAAACAGCGGTCTCGAGTCGAGGCGGTAGTAGCCCGGAACCACTGTGGTACTACGTCCGAAGACCGCAAGCGGTACTACTGCTCCGGGAGTGGTACTACCGCTTGACGTGCTTCGGCGGTACTACCGCTGTGGACAGCGGTACTACCGTTGGGACAGGACAGAGCAGGCAAGGAGAGGAAAGATAGCTCCAATGAAGCGGAAAGGAACATCGGATGTGATAAGGATGTGTACGTATTGATTCCACCCTAGCCTTACCAAAGCAGATCCCCTCTTGATAGTACGGTGACTCCTACGAAACTAGTCCACCAACAGAGAAACGAAGGAGCTACACCGTCTTGAATAAAACACCGAGGGGAGGTAATCGTCTCGTGCCAAACAATGAATCTCTGAAAGAACTCAACGCACATGATTAGTCCGCAAAAGCATTGTCATCAATCACCAAAACACCTTGGGGATAGATATGCCTTTACACCCATGAAGGCCCATTAATCCCCCGGGGGGTTCGGGTAACCTCCCGGTACTCCGAAAAATGTCCGGACCTTTCCAAAACCATTCTGTTGTCCAAACATAACCTTCCAATATATCAATCTTTACGTCTCGACCATTTTGAGACTCCTCGTCATGTCTGTGATCTCATCCGGGACTCCGAACAAACTTCAGTCATGAAAAACACATAACTCTTAATACAAATCATCATCGAACGTTAAGCGTGCAGACCCTACGGGTTCGAGAACTATGTAGGCATGATCGAGACACATCTCCGATAAAAAACCAATAGCGGAACCTGGATGCTCATATTGGCTCCTACATATTCTACGAAGATCTTTATCGGTCAAACCGCACAACAACATAGGTTGTTCCTTTTGTCATCGGTATGTTACTTGCCCAAGATTCGATCGTCGGTATCATCATACCTAGTTCAATCTCGTTACCAGCAAGTCTCTTTACTCATTTCGTATTGCTTCATCCTGTAACTAACTCATTATTCACATTGCTTGCAAGGCTTATAGTGATGAGCATTACTGAGAGGGCCCAAAGATACCTCTTCGATACACGGAGTGACAAATCCTAATCTTGATCTATGACAACTCAATAAACACCTTAGGAGACACCTATAGAGCATCTTTATAATCACCAGTTATGTTGTGACGTTTGATAGCACACAAGGTGTTCCTCGGTATTCAGGAGTTGCATAATCTCATAGTTAGAGGAACATGTATAAGTCATGAAGAAAGCAGTAGCAATAAAATTGTAACGATCATAATGCTAAGCTAACGGATGGGTCTTGTCCATCATATCATTCTCTAATGATGTGATCTCGTTCATCAAATGACAACACATGTCTATGGTTACGAAACATAACCATCTTTGATTAACGAGCTAGTCAAGTAGAGGCATACTAGGGACACTATGTATTCACACATGTACTAAGTTTCCGGTTAATACAACTCTAGCGTGAATAATAAACATTTATCATGATATAAGGAAATATAAATAAAAACTTTATTATTGCCTCTAGGGCATATTTCCTTCAGTCTCCTAGTTGCACTAGAGTCAATAATCTAGATCACAAAGTAATGAATCTAGCACACATGGAGTCTTGGTGCTGATCATGTTTTGCTCGTGGAAGAGGCTTAGTCAACGGGTCTGCAACATTCAGATCCGTATGTATTTTGAAAATCTCTATGTCTCCCACCTTCACTTGATGACGGATTTGAAGCATCTCTTGATGTGTTTGGTTCTCTTGTCAAATCTGGATTCCTTTGCCAAGGCAATTGCTCCAGTATTGTCATGAAAGATTTTCATTGTACCCAATGCACTAGGTATTACACCTAGATCAGATATGAACTCCTTCATCCAGACTCCTTCATTTGCTGCTTCCGAAGCAGCTATGTACTCTGCTTCACACGTAGATCCCGCCATGACGCTCTACTTGGAACTACATCAACTGACAGCTCCACCATTCAATATAAATACGTATCTGGTTTGCGACTTAGAATCATCTGGATCAGTGTCAAACTTTGCATCAACGTAACCATTTACTACAAGCTCTTTGTCACCTCCATAAACGAGAAACATATCCTTAGTCCTTTTCAGGTATTTCAGGATGTACTTGACCCATGTCCAGTGATCCACTCCTGGATTACTTTGGTACCTCCCTACTATACTTATAGCAAGGCACACATCAGGTCTGGTACACAGCATTGCATACATGATAGAACCTATGGCTGAAGCATAGGGAATGACTTTTATTTTCTTTCTATCTTCTGCAGTGGTCGGGCATTGAGTCTGACTCAACTTCACACCTTGTAACACAGGCAAGAACTCCTTCTTTGACTGGTCCATTTTGAACTTCTTCAAAACTTTATCAAGGTATGTGCTTTGTGAAAGTCCAGTTAAGCGTTTTGATCTATCTCTTTTGAGCTTAATGCCCAATATGTAAGCAACTTCACCGAGGTCTTTCATTGAAAACTTCTTATTCAAGTATCCTTTTAAGCTATCCAGAAATTATGTATTATTTTCAATTAACAATATGTCATCCACATATAATATTAGAAATGCTACAGAGCTCCCATTCACTTTCTTGTAAATACAGGCTTCTCCAAAAGTCTGTATAAAACCATATGCTTTGATCACATTATCAAAGCGTATATTCCAACTCCGAGAGGCTTGCACCAGTCCATAAATGGATCGCTAGAGCTTGCACATTTTGTTAGCACCTTTTGGATCGATAAAACCTTCTGGTTGCATCATATACAACTCTTATTTAAGAAATCCATTAAGGAATGCAGTTTTGACATCCATTTGCCAAATTTCATAATCATGAAATGCGGCAATTGCTAACATGATTTGGACAGACTTAAGCATCGCTAGGGGTGAGAAGGTCTCATCGTAGTCAACTCCTTGAACTTGACGAAATCCTTTCACAATAAGTCGAGCTTTGTAGACAGTAACATTACCGTTGGTGTTAGTCTTCTTCTTGAAGATCCATTTATTTTCTATGGCTTGCCGATCATTGGGCAAGTCCACCAAAGTCCACACTTTGTTCTCATACATGGATACCATCTCAGATTTCATGGCCTCAAGCATTTTCACAGAATCTGGGCTCATCATCGCTTCCTCATAGTATGTAGGTTCATCATAGTCTAGTAACATGACTTCCAGAAAAGGATTATCGTACCACTCTGGTGCGGACCGTACTCTGGATGACCTACGAGGTTCGGTAGTAACTTGATCTGAAGTTTCATGATCATCATCATTAGCTTCCTCACTAATTGGTGTAGGAATCACTGGAACTGATTTCTATGATGAACTACTTTCCAATTTGGGAGAAGGTACAATTACCTCATCAAGTTCTACTTTCCTCCCACTCACTTCTTTCGAGAGAAACTCCTTCTCTAGAAAGGATCCATTCTTAGCAATGAATATCTTGCCTTCGGATTTGTGATAGAAGGTGTACCCAACATTTCCCTTTGCGTGAAGACGCACTTCTCCGATTTGGGTTCGAGCTTATCATGTTGAAGCTTTTTCACATAAGCATCGCAACCCCAAACTTTAAGAAACGACAACTTGGGTTTCTTGCCAAACCATAGTTCATATGGTGTCATCTCAACGGATTTCAATGGTTCCCTATTTAACGTGAATGCACCCGTCTCTAAAGCATAACCCAAAAACGATAGCGGTAAATCAGTAAGAGACATCATAGATCGCACCATATCCAATAAAGTACGGTTACGATGTTCGGACGCACCATTACGCTATTGTGTTCCAGGTGGCGTGAGTTGCGAAACTATTCCACATTGTTTCAAATGAAGACCAAACCCATAGCTCAAATATTCGCCTCCACGATCATATCGTAGAAACTTTATTTTCATGTTACGATGATTTCCCACTTCACTATGAAATTCTTTGAACTTTTCAAACGTTTTAGACTTATGTTTCATTAAGAAGATATACCCATATCTGCTCAAATCATCTGTGAAGGTTAGAAAATAACGATACCAACCACGAGCCTCAACACTCATTGGACCACATACATCAGTGTGTATTATTTCCAATAAGTCAGTAGCTCGTTCCATTGTTCTGGAACACGGAGTTTTAGTCATCTTTCCCATGAGGCATGGTTCGCAAGCACCAAGTGATTCATAATCAAGTGATTCCAAAAGCCCATCAGCGTGGAGTTTCTTCATGCGCTTTACACCAATATGACCCAAACGGCAGTGCCACAAATAAGTTGCACTATCATTATCAACTTTGCATCTTTTGGCTTCAATATTATGAACATGTGTATCACAACGATCGAGATTCAACAAAAATAGACCACTCAACAAGGGTGCATGACGATAAAAGATATTACTCATATAAATAGATCAACCATTATTCTCTGATTTAAATAAATAACCGTCTCACATCAAACAAGATCCAGATATAATGTTCATGCTGAACGCTGGCACCAAATAACAATTATTCAGGTCTAAAACTAATCCCGAAGGTAGATGTAGAGGTAGTGTGCCGATGGTGAGCACATTGACCTTGGAACCATTTACGACGTGCATCGTCACCTCGTCCTTAGCCAATCTTCATTTAATCCGTAGCCCCTGTTTCGAGTTGCAAATATGAGCAACAGAACCAGTATCAAATACACAGGCGCTACTATGAGCATTAGTAAGGTACACATCAATAACATGTATATCAAATATACCTTTCACTTTGCCATCCTTCTTATCCGCCAAATACTTGGGGCAGTTCCGGTTCGAGTGACCAGTCCCTTTGCAGTAGAAGCACTCAGTTTTAGGCTTAGGTCCAGACTTGGGCTTCTTCCCGGGAGTAGCAACTTTCTTGCTATTCTTCTTGAAGTCCCCCTTCTTCCCTTTGACCTTTTTCTTGAAACTAGTGGTCTTGTTAATCATCAACACTTGATGCTCCTTCTTGATTTCTACCTCCGCAACCTTTAGCATTGCGAAGAGCTTGGGAATCGTTTTCGTCATCCCTTGCATATTATAGTTCATCAAGAAGCCTTTATAGCTTGGTGGCAGTTATTGAAGAACTCTGTCAATGACAATATCATCAGGAAGATTAACTCCCAGCTGAGTCAAGTGGTTATGGTACCCAGATATTCTGAGTATGTGTTCACTGACAGAACTATTCTCCTCCATTTTACAGCTATAGAACTTGTTGGAGACTTCATATCTCTCAACTCGGGCATTTGCTTGAAATATTAACTTCAACTCTTGGGACATATCATATGCTCCATGACGTTCAAAATGTCATTGAATTCCCGATTCTAAGCCGTAAAGCATGGCACACTGAACTATCGAGTAGTCATCAGCTTTAGTCTGCCAGACGTTCATAATGTCCGTAGTTGCTCCTGCAGCAGGCCTTGCACCTAGCGGTGCTTCCAGGACGTAATTCTTCTGTGCAGCAATGAGGATAATTCTCAAGTTACGGACCCAGTCCGTGTAATTGCTACCATCATCTTTCAACTTAGCTTTCTCTAGGAACGCATTAAAATTCAAGGGAACGGTAGCACGGGCCATTGATCTACAACAACATAGATATGCAAAAAAAAATCAGGACTAAGTTCATGATAAATTAAAGTTCAATTAATCATATTACTAAAGAACTCCCATTTAGATAGACATCCCTCTAGTCATCTAAATGATCACGTGATCCAAATCAACTAAACCATGTCCGGTCATCACGTGAGATGGAGTAGTTTTCAATGGTAAACATCTCTATGTTGATCATATCTACTATATGATTCACGTTTGACCTTTCGGTCTCAGTGTTCGGAGGCCATATCTGCATATGCTAGGCTTGTCAAGTTTAACCCGAGTATTCTGCACGTGCATAACTGGCTTGCACCTGTTGTATGTGAACATAGAGCTTATCACACCCGATCATCACGTGGTGTCTCGGTACGACGAACTATAGCAACCATGCATACTCAGGGAGAACACTTATACCTTGAAATTTAGTGAGGGGTCATCTTATAATGCTACCGTCGTACTAAGCAAAATGATGCATAAAAAGATAAACATCACATGCAATCAAAATATGTGACATGATATGGCCATCATCATCTTGTGCCTTTGATCTCCATCTCCAAAGCACCGTCATGATCTCCATCATCACCGGCTTGACACCTTGATCTCCATCGTAGCATCGTTATCGTCTCGCCAACTATTGCTACTACAACTATCGCTACCGCTTAGTGAGAAAGTAAAGCAATTACATGGCGATTGCATTTCATACAATAAAGTGACAACCATATGGCTCCTGCCACTTGCCGATAACTCTGATATAAAACATGATCATCTCATACAACAATTTATATAACATCATGTCTTGACCATATCACATCACAACAAGCCCAGCAAAAACAAGTTAGACGTCCTCTACTTTGTTGTTGCAAGTTTTACGTGGCTGCTACGGGCTTCTAGCAAGAACCGTTCTTACCAACGCATCAAAACCACAATGATTTTTTGTCAAGTGTGCTGTTTTAACCTTCAACAAGGACCGGCCGTAGTCAAACTCGATGCAACTAAAGCTGGAGAAACAGACACCCGCCAGCCACCTATGTGCAAAGCACGTTGTTAGAACCAGTCTCATGAACGTAGTCATGTAATGTCGGTCCGGGCCACTTCATCCAACAATACCGTCGAATCAAAGTAAGACGTTGATGGATCCAAATCAGCCACTTACAAAGCAACGCATAAACTAGGGTTTAAGCTTCTGTCACTCTAGCAACTCATCATCTACTTATTACTTCCCAATGCCTTACCCTAGGCCCAAATCATGGTGAAGTGTCATGTAGTCGACGTTCACATAATACCACTAGAGGAGAGACAACATACATCTCATCAAAATATCGAACGAATACCAAATTCACATGACTACTTATAACAAGACTTCTCCCATGTCCTCAGGAACAAAAGTAACTACTCACAAAACATATTCATGTTCATAATTAGAGGGGTATTAATATGCATTAAGGATCTGAACATATGATTTTCCACCGAATAAACCAACTAGCATCAACTACAAAGAGTAATCAACACTACTAGCAACCCACAGGTACCAATCTGAGGTTTTGAGACAAAGATTAGATACAAGAGATGAACTAGGGTTTGAGAGGAGATGGTGCTAGTGAAGATGTTGATGGAGATTGACCCCCTCTCAATGAGAGGATCGATGGTGATGACGATAATGACGATTTCCCCCTCCCGGAGGGATGTTTCCCCGGGAGAATAGCTCCGCCGGAGCCCTAGATTGGTCCTGCCCAGGTTCCGTCTCAAGACGGTGGCGCTTTGTCCCGAAAGCTTCCTTATGATTTTTTTTCAAGGGTAAAAGACACCATATAGCAGAAGATGGATGTCGGGGGCCTACCAGGTGGCCCATGAGGCAGGGGGCGCGCCCTCTACCCTCGTGGCTGGTGGGTGGCCCCCCTCTGGTGCTTTCTTCGCCCGATATTTTTAATATATTCTAAAACTGACTTTCGTGGAGTTTCAGGACTTTTGGAGTTGTGCAGAATAGGTCTCTAATATTTGCTCCTTTTCCAGCCCAAAATTCTAGCTGCCGGCATTCTCCCTCTTCGTGTAAACCTTATAAAATAAGAGAGAGAAGGCATAAGTATTGTGACATAATGTGTAGTAACAGCCCATAATGCAATAAATATCGATATAAAAGTATGATGCAAAATGGACGTATCACCTCCCCCAAGCTTAGACCTCACTTGTCCTCAAGCGAAAGTCGATATCGAAAAATATGTCCACATGTTTAGAGATAGAGGTGTCGATAAAATAAAATACGAACATGAGGGCATCATGATCAATCTTAGAACAGCAACATATATATTGTCATATGATTCCTTATGCTAAAGTAACAATCTATTCACAATGTAAAGTATGAATTAGAAACTTCATTGAAAACTAACAAGCTATGATCTCGGTCATTGAAGCAATTACAATTTATCATAACATCGGAAAGAGTCAATATAAGAGCTTTTCAGCAAGTCCACATACTCAACTATCATTTAGTCTTTCACAATTGCTAACACTCACGCGATACTTATGGGTATAAAGTTTCAATCGGACACAAAGAAAGATAGGGGCTTATAGTTTTGCCTCCCAACCCTTTACCTCAAGGGTAATGTCAGTAGTAATAATTTACGAAAACCTACATCCAAGTGGATATATATATCAGGATCTTTCCAACACATAGTGCTTTCCAAAGGATAAAGTGTAAAAAGGAAAGGTGAAGATCACCATGACTCCTGTATTAAGGTAGAAAATAAAAAAAAAGATAGGCCCTTCGCAGAGGGAAGTAGAGGTTGTCATGCGCTTTTAAGGTTGGATGCACAAAATCTTAATGCAAAAGAACGTCACTTTATATTGCCACTTCTGATAAGGACCTTTATTATGCAGTTCGTCGCTTTTATTTCTTCCATATCACAAGCTCGTATAAAGCTTATTTTCTCCACACTAATAGATCATACATATTGAGAGAGAAATTTTTATTGCTTTCATCAATGACAACTTACTTGAAGGATCTTACTCAATCCATAGGTAGGTATGGTGGACTCTCATGGCAAAACTGGGTTTAGGGATGTTTGGAAGCACAAGTAGTATCTCTACTTAGTGCAAAGAATTTGGCTAGCATGAGGGGGAAAGGCAAGCTCAACATGTTGGATGATCCATGACAATATACTTATTCGGATATAAGAAAACGTAACTCATTACGTTGTCTTCCTTGTCCAACATCAACTTTTTAGCATGTCATATTTTAATGAGTGCTCACAATCATAAAAGATGTCCAAGATAGTGTATTTATATGTGAAAACCTCTCTTTCTTTATTACTTCCTATTAATTGCAACGATGGCCAAAACTATGTTTGTCAACTCTCAACAACTTTTATTCATCATACTCTTTATATGTGAAGTCATTACTCTCCATAAGATCAATATGATCTTTTTATTTCTTTTTTTATTCTTTCTTTCTTTTATTCCCTCAAGATCATAGCAAGATAGCAAAAGCCCTCACTCAAAACTAGTCTTTACTAGTAGACTGCCCGTGCGTTGCCACGGGCTCTTGAAATAGTTTGCAAGAGTTACATGTTAACTTTCTAAGGCCTCGCCTTGCCGTAGATCCAGACCCCCGCCACTGATGCCACCCCGTCTAGGCCGCCGCCTGCCGCCGCGCTGCCCCATCGCGTTTGCCTCCGCTCCGGCCACCCCGACCCCGCTCGCCTCCTCTCCGGCCGCCTCCGCCTCCGGTCCATCCTCCGCCCGGCCCCGCTCCGTCCGCCTCCTCTCCGGTCCTGCTCCGTCCGCCTGTCTCTCCGGTCCGCCCGCCGCCCCGCTCCGTACGCTTCCGCCCCGCGCCGCACGCCGCCGCCCCGCTCCGTCCGCCTCCGCCCCGCGCCGCACGTCGCCGCCCCGCTCCCCGCTTGGCCGCCGACCGCTCCCCGATGGCGCCGAAGAAGACGCTGAAGGGAAAGTCCGGTTTCTTTGGCATGAGGGCGAAGCCCTCCGGGAACTTCGGACTGGAGTTCTCCGACGCCGGGCAGCGTTGGTGGCTCGGCATGTATCCCACCGCCTATGAGGCTGCTCGTTCCTATGGTGGCGGTGTGGCGTGCCGGACGGCCGAAGACGGACCTAAACTTCCCGAAGGGCGAGCCCCAGCCGATGGCGGAGTGGCTTCTGCCGCAGGGCATCTGGATGGAGGAGATGTCGGCTAAGAATGCGAAGAAGAGATAGGCGGTGTCGCTCCTGGCGAGAGCGACGAGGCGGCGATGGCTTGGTTTGCGCGATTTGCAATTTGCTGCAAAGCCATCTCTAATGAAAAGCTATTTGCTACATTTTTAAATAGAAAAATTATTCCGATCAGCCAGCCGTAACTCAACAGACCAATCTATAATGAAATGCTATTTGCTATATTTTTTAAATAGAAAAATTATTCCGATCATCCAGCCATAACTCAACAGACCAATCCGAACCCACATTTTCTAAAGTAAAGAAATTATTTCCCTTGATAGATCAAGATGCCAAAGTGTCATTTGCCTGACTGCTATGTTCCTACACACGCAGAGCAAATTATTTTTCAAATCAAGGAATTAAGAAAAGGAAGAATATCATGATGTTCGTGGCACTTGCCAGGTCTGCCATGCTACCATGGCATCGTCTTTTTAGTCTCTACCCACATGCCGAGTTGAGAAATAATCTTCAGATATACCCACCGCTAACACACTCACGTACATAATGGCCCTTGGCTGATAGATTTGGCTGGCTGTTAACCCAAGCACACAACATACAAAATCAGTTGATGGCCACACGTATGCATTGTTTACTTTATTCCAATTGTGATGCAATCGTGACACCTACTCGCCCCGTCCGCTCGCCCATCACGGTAATTGCCTACTCGCCGCTGGTGCCAACCGCTCGACCTCGCCACTGCCGCTCGCCACTCAGTCTCCACCGGCTGCCCATTGCCTCTTGCAACACCCGCGCGCTCGCTCGGCCCAATGTTGTTGATTGGAATGTGGGACTGAAGGTAATCCATGGACAGGTTTCAATTCTGCTTGCATCAAACTTTGGTACTTGTCAATCCATCTAACGCACAAAAAAATCTCTCCTCCCTCCTATTCTCCTTCGCACTGAACTCCTTTCTGCTTTGCTCCCCCGAAACTCTTTACGTAAACTTCAACTAGCATGAGAGTTTAGTAGAACAAAAAATCTATATATCTGAAGAAATGATAGTACAAGCAGAATAGCAGACTAAACTGAATGGGAAAGTGTTGGTCATGTAACTATTGCCATTTCCAATAGATGTACAATGCACAAAGTGGCATCATCTTCAATTTATTTAGCTATCTATAATTGGATTAGCAAGTATGTATACAATCAAATTCAACATGAAAAATTCAGTAGAACCTGAAAAATTCATTAACCTACAGCAAATTTGTAAACCAAAATTAAGAGTAGTGACAATGAATGAAATATCTAAGATGATGTGGGAATATAAAACAAGAATTTAGCCAGAAGACTAATTGTACTCACAGGTCACAACAAGGCAAAAGTAAAACAATAGCTATATGCGAAAATCATAAACTTCATGGATTTGCTATAAATAAATAATCAGTGAGAGGCGGTACATGATCGAAAAATATATAAATAATTTAGAGAAAAATATCTAAATATTTAAACATAGGAAGACAGATATAAGGCATTAAGTAGGTTACATGTCTCTAGTTCTGTAACCTTGTGGCTTCCATGGTGCCAAACATGTTTTATGGTTATTGCATCATGCATCAAACAGAAGGACAACGCCGAGTGAATTTTTCCAATGTGAACCGACATTTTACTTGCACTTACCCTAAGAGTAAAGTTTCTAGAAAATAAAGTAATGCATCGGATCAAATATATAGTCAAGATACATGCAGAAACAACATCCATTAATGAAAAGGCCCAACGTATTGTCCTACTCCAGACTTACAAGATACTGGAGTGAGATCCTCACCTCTCTCTACGCAACGTACACCAACTCTAGAAGCATCAGCCTCAGCCTCTCGTCCCTGTAAACCAAAGCAACCCTGCAAGCAAACCAAATCAGTAATAAAAACTGAACCAAATCAAGCCAGGAAGCAAGAGATTTCCACCTATCACGTGTGTGCTCTAGCTATTTTGAGCAAAACCGCATGGCAGCAAGCCCCTCAAGCAGCTCTGCCGGGTAAGGTCTGATGAGCGAGAAGCTAAACACAGCTCCATCTTTGATGTCTCTCTCTTCTTAATTTGGTGCCTCTCCTCAGCTGGCCTGACCAACAACCTAGGATGGGGAGGGGAGGAAACAAAATGACCTACATACTCCCCTTTATAATAGTAGTAGATATATACTTGCCAGGCGATGCGCCAAATAAAAAAACTACGTTTCGAAAATACATAAGAGAAACAGTAAAATGTGCAGGCATTTATCTCACATCAAAACTAACGCTACTACATCTCAGATGTAATCACTAACATATTTGAAATTCCACTATGATGACATAATTCCAAAAGGCACAACTTATTAGATAAATAAGCAAATAAAAATGTAATATACTGACTAATATTCGATCACTTGTATCTATGAGTTGGTAATCTGATAACACCTTCATACAAATTTACAAATACAGTCAACGAAAATTTCACAGGAATATCATGCATAATACATCCACTGTATACATAAACTGGTATAGCAAACTGAATATAGGAATAACTTTAATTGAGGGTTAGACAACAAAGTGTCAAGCAACGAACAGTTACTCCAAAGTGGATAAAAACAAGATTTCTGAAGACTATTTGAGTACAATTTAGACACAGAGAAGCTCATAATTCATACAAACAGCAATATATCTCAAAGGACAACTATACCACATAATGGCAAGCAATATATCCTTCCAGTTCATGGGTCGAACACGATATGATGGGCTCGACATTTGCATGTAAAATGGATCCACATAACGGCGGTCCTTAGTACTGGTCTAAGAAGGAGATGACCTCGCTTGCTGCTGGCAGAATCTCTGCACATGATAGTAATTTCAAAAAAAAAAATCAGTCACGAACCACTAATAACGATACCCAAAATTTTGTACTGAATTAAACTAATTAATGTCTGTAATCATGCTTTCTGCCACAATTAAACTAATTTCTTTATTGAGTATATGCTCCTATCATCTTGACCAGTGTCTATCCAGCTTCCAAATCCTTTCCCAAAAGATTAACACCACACAGACATCGTAGTTTAGGAATCATTATTTAGAACAACATAATTCCTCTGGTACCCAGCAAATGCTGGCTTCATATTAATTAATTTGACGGTGGCAACAATTTACAACTAAATCCTGATCAGGTGCGAGTGTGCAGTTTAGAGCTTTAGCTCAACTGTGGGTGCAAGAAAGGAATTAAATTCAATATGTAATAATACTCTCAATAACATCCAGCGCTTATGCAAGAAGATTTTTTTTCAGTTTTGTGTGCCACTACCAACACACCTACAAACTTTTTTTAATTGACATGAAATCAAAGATTTTAGAGCCGCCTCACCGGTGAAGAACTGGAAGAACTTGACAGGGAACATGATGGTCTCCGGCATAACCTGCGTGGCACTATCGATCACCATGACATCATCTCATATCATTTTGGGCTTCTCAGAGATGCTCGGCAGCCAGGGGAGCCTCGCGTGGAGCTTTGCCTGTTCTGAGTTGCGTTCATCGATGGCAGCTGAGGCGTCCTCAATGTTCCCATCCTTTTTCTTGGTCTCCACAGCAGAACCCTCTTGCCCAACGCAAGTGGTCTGTAAGTAGATTGACAATACCCTAAAAATGATCAAACAGTACTTGACGTATTACTATTGATGACTACAAAAAATGTTGCAATCAAAACAAATGCATGAGGTTTGTCTTTTTATATAAAACATATGCATTCTAGTCCAATATCAAGGCATTGATGCAACACCAAGAAGTAGAGATATCTCTTTCATCAAATTATGTCTTATAATTTTATAAACCTTCTCAAGGAAAAACGTAGGTTAAATTTTTAGTAAATTTCACTTCTACATCCTCAACCCCCCCCCCCCCCCCCCCAACACACACACACAAATGGTAATTATTCTTTAATTTGCAGTCCCTCCATCCCAAAATAAGTGTCTTAACTCTAGTACAATTTTATACTAAAGTTAGTACAAAGTTGAGCACTTATTTTGGGACGGATGGAGTAGTATTTACGAGTGAAACTGCCTTGAAATGCAACATATCGACACATTTATACCAGTTGTGCGATGTGCCCTGTTAGTTTGCCATTCCATAGTCCATTCCCAGGATGATCCATTAACCTAGAGAGAGAACACCAATTTCAATTAAAAAAAAGCAAAACATAAGGTTGTAATGTAATGAAGATCTCAGTTGTACGATACAAAAGAGAGAAGCTATTGTATCTAATCAGAAGCAGCAGCACATATCATGGACTATACTTATATTATATACAGAATTCGATTTCAGAACACCCAAGTAGTCTGTTACCATATTCACAATGCTCTGTCAATGGTAAAACATTGCTAGTGCCTGCAAAAAAGTGTAAAAACAAAATGATGGAACATTATAAAATAACAATTAATAATTGATGTCAACAACATCTACTTTGCCAAGCTGCAGATGCCCTCTAACTTCCTAATGATTGAAATTCCACAAATATTCCTTCAAGTCAGAAACGGCTATATAACTTGACTCGTGGAGACATCACCAGATTTTTCTTCCGTTCTTGCCTCCAAAAGGATTAGCATGTAATACATTAGGGTAAATGGATAGGTGCAAATCATCTCCTAAATTGAAAACTTGCATAGGTGCAATGTTGAGACGGGATAGCCTCTGACTATGAGATGCTAAGCATGCCTTGGCATCTGGACTGAACTTCTGAACTTCTGTGAACCAACTTTTGACTATAGTTTTCAAGCAGAAAGCATCTCAGTATTTTGCATCTAAAGTGCCTTCCCTGAATATTTCCCGTGTGCAAAAATGAGAATGATTTGGAGCGTGGGGTTGGGGGATTTGGAGCGTTACCTTGAGGATGTCGAGCCTAACAGAGCCGTAGACGACACCGACGCCGATGCCGACCGCGGAGATCCTGGCCACCTACAAAGCAACATCGCGAGGGGAAGAAACCTTGAGGATGGAGGGTGTCAGTACCTTTGATGTCTACGTGCTGCAACCCGTCACCGACGTCGATGTCCACCACACCAGCAAGCACCGAGAGAAGGCCGCCGCCGCCGCCCCATCCCCATCCATCCATGGGTGGGTGTTGGGCTAGGGTTTCATCCCCATCCATCCATTGGTCGGGCCGGACCTCCATGGCCGATCTCGAGGGCCAAGTGGACGAGGGCGCGGTGGTGCCGCTGCGGATCTGGGCGCCCCCTCACCTTGTCGCGCGATATGGAGCCTTCTCTCCCATAGCCCCACACCTTGTCGCACGGATCCAGGCTGAGAAGGTGAGGGGCTGGAGCGGCGGCGCTACAGGAGGAGGAGGTCAGCGGCTGTGGGATTGAGGCGCGGTGGTGGTGGTGCGGTGGTGGCGGTGCAGGCGGCGGCGTCCTGGTGATCCACGACGGCGGAGACGGTCGCCGGCGTCTCCCTGGTTCGGCGGCGGCGGCTGCATCCCGGGAGAGGAGGAGCAGCGGCTTGGGATCTCGTCCGCGTCTTCCCTGCGAGGTCCGCGGCGGCGATCTGGTGCGTCTGCAGTCACAGATCGTAGGTTGAGGGGATCGAGAGGGCAGTCTCGCTCGTGCGTGCGAGTTCTGGTTTTTTTCGTAGGTTTTTTTTCGTAGGTTTTCTTCCAGGACGGGAGGTTGGGCGGGTGCGGACTCGATCGCGGGTTTTTTTTTTTGGTTTTTCGCGGCTGGGAGGGAGGTGGGAGGAAGTACCAAAGAAGTACCAAAAAAGACCGGGTGAGATGGGACGAAAATAAAATCCGGAACGCGACCTACCAACTGAGACATTAGGAGTAGAGATTATATATAGCTCATGGACTCGGTTACATATATAGGGATCAAAACAAAACCCAAAGCTAGATCAAACTAAAACTTTATTCTACTAGATCAAGATATAACTAAAAGGATCGGACTGAGAAAAATAGTAAAGATAGAAGTGTGATGGTGATACGATACCGGGGCACCTCCCCCAAGCTTGGCAGTTGCCAAGGGGAGTGCCCATACCCATGTATTTATGTATCTTTTTTCGGAGGTGGCGATGTGATATTCTTAGCGATGATGCCCTTCAGAATATGATTCTCGTCCTCGAGCTTATTAACTTGTTGCTTGAGATTCATTATTTCCTTACGGAGTTTACCCGTGATGATTAAGGCTCCATTCACCCAGGGAGGTTTCATAGCTGCGGGAGAAAAGGCAACACTCTTTTTCATATTTTTCATAAGAAAGAAATCTAGCATTGGGAGGGATGACCAAATTTGGAATTGCTGAGCTCTGAAGTTCCTCCATCATGAATCTGGCTTGAAGACGAGAGGTAAATTCTTGATCCTCCTCCATGGCATCTACCCTTTTCAAGTCGGCCTCCATCTCTTCCTCCGTTGATGGCCCAAAGTGATCAGCGTCGTTGTTTGCTCTTGATCCTGGTGTCGGATGAGATACCCGACTCTCCCCGACTGACTCTTGAGAAGAGATCTTGCTCTAAATCTGTTGCATAAGCAACTCAAAACAAAAACAGAGGATTTCACCGTGGTACGGTGGTCAAAACCTTCGGGAGAATATATAATGAATTTTTACCGACCGAAAGAAGTATCATGCAAGAAAACAGAGTCCGGAGGGCACACGAGGTGGCCACGAGGCAGGGGCGCACCCAGGGGGGTAGGACGCGCCCTCCACCCTTGTGGACGCCTTGTGTCTCTTTCGTACTACTTCTGATTTTCCTATTTTTTTTTAAATATTCCAAAACAGACAAAAATTGCTATTTGAGCAATTTTGGAGTCGGTTTACTTACCGTACCTCATACATATTCCTTTTTGGAGTCGGAAACATTCTGGAAAGTGTCCCTTATGTACTCCTCCGGGGTTACGGTGTCAATAACATTGGTTTCAACATTTATGGGATTACCTAAGATATAATGTTTGATTCTTTGACCGTTCACCACCTTCGCATTTGTGCCTTCGACGTTGTTGATTTTGATGGCACCGGAATGATAGACCTCCTCGATAATGTAAGGACCTTCCTGTTTAGAGATAAGTTTTCCTGCAAAAAATCTTAAACGAGAGTTGTATAGCAAAACATAATCACCTACATTAAAATCACGCTTTTGTATCCTTTTGTCATGTCATCTTTTACCTTTTTCTTTAAACAGTTTGGCGTTCTCATAGGCCCGGGTTCTCCATTCATCAAGTGAGATAATGTCAAATATCTTCTTCTCACCGGCAAGTTTGAAATCATAATTGAGCTCTTTAATAGCCCAATATGCCTTATGTTCTAGTTCAATAGGTAAGTGACATGCTTTCCATAAACCATTTTATATGGAGACATACCCATAGGATTTTTATATGTAGTTCTATAGGCCCATAATGCATCATAAAGTTTCTTGGACCAATTCTTTCTAGATCTATTAACAGTCTTTTGAAAAATCAATTTAATCTCTCTATTACTCAATTCCACTTGACCACTAGACTGAGAGTGGTGGTATGGAGATGCAATTCTATGATTAACATCATACTTAGCAAGCATTTTATGAAAAGCACAATGAATAAAATGTGAACCGCCATCAGTCATTAAATGTGTAGGGACTCCAAACCTCGGAAAAATAACTTCTTTAAGCATTTTAATAGAGGTGTTATGATCAGCACTACTAGTTGGAATAGCTTCTACCCACTTAGTAATGTAATCAACAGCAACTAAAGTATGTGTATACCCATTAGAGGAAGAAAAAGGTCCCATATAATCAAAGCCCCAAACATCAAATGGTTCAATAACAAGTGAATATTTATAGGCATTTCTTGATGTCTACTAATATTACCAATTCTTTGACATTCATCGCAAGACAAGACAAACTTACGGGCATCTTTGAAAAGAGTAGGACAATAAAAACTGGATTGCAATACCTTATGTGCAGTTCTATCTCCAGTGTGGTGTCCTCCGTAAGCCTCAGAGTGACACTTCCATAGGATCTGTTTGTGTTCATGCTCAGGTACACAACGTCTAATAACACCATCTACTCCTTCTTTATAAAGGTGTGGGTCATCCCAAAAGTAATGTCTTAAATCATAGAAAAACTTTTTTTGTTGGTATGTGAAACTAGGTGGTATAAATTTAGCAACAATGTAATTAGCATAATTAGCGTACCATGGAGCAGTACGAGAAGCATTTATGATAGCTGATTGTTCATCAGGAAAGCTATCATCAATAGGTAGTGGGTCATTAAGAACATTTTCTAACCTAGACAAGTTATCTGCAACGGGGTTCTCAGCTCCCTTTCTATCAATAATATGCAAATCAAATTCTTGTAGCAAGAGAACCCATCTAATAAGTCTAGCTTTAGCATCTTTCTTTTCCATGAGATATTTAATAGCAGCATGATCAGTGTGAACAGTTACTTTGGAATCAACAATATAAGGTCTGAACTTATCACAAGCGAACACAACTGCTAAAAATTCTTTTTCAGTAGTAGCATAATTTCTCTGGGCACTGTCTAGAGTTTCACTAGCATATTGGATAACATTTAATTTCTTATCAACTCTTTGTCCTAGAACAGCACCTACAGCATAATCACTAGCATCACACATAATTTCAAAGGGTAAATTCCAATCAGGTGGCTGAACAATAGGTGCAGAAATCAAGGCTTTCTTAAGTATTTCAAATGCTTCTACACAATCATCATCAAAGAAAAAAGGGACATCTTTTTGCAAGAGATTAGTCAGAGGCCTAGAAATTTTGGAGGAGTCTTTAATAAACCTCCTATAGAAACCAACATGACCAAGGGAACTTCTTATACCTTTGATGTCTTTAGGACACAACATCTTTTCAATAACATCTACTTTAGCTTTATCAAATTCAATACCTCTTTCAGAAATTTTATGCCCCAAGACAATACCTTCATTAACAATAAAGTGGCACTTCTCCCAATTCAAGACAAGGTTAGTTTCTTCACATCTCTGCAAAACTCGATCAAGGTTGCTTAAGAAATCATCAAAAGAAGTTCCATATATACGGAGAAATCATCCATGAAAACCTCAACAATCTTTTCACAAAAGTCAGAGAATATAGCAGTCATACATCTTTGAAAGGTAGTAGGTGCATTGCATAAACCAAAAGGCATACGTCTATAAGCAAAGGTACCGAAAGGGCAAGTAAAAGTGGTCTTTTCCTGATCCTCTTTTGACACAGGTATTTGAGAGAAACCATAATAACCATCTAGAAAGCAAAAATGTGTATGTTCGGATAACCTTTCTAGCATTTGATCAATAAAAGGTAGAGGGTAATGATCTTTTCTAGTAGCTTTATTTAACTTGCGGAAATCAATTACCATTCTATAACCAGTAACAATTCTTTGTGGGATCAATTCATCCTTATCATCAATGTTTGGGAAAGCATTTTTAAGCGTCGCTTAAGCGCTGAGTAAACACTTCGCTTCTGACCTTAGCGGTGATTTTAGCATTTAGCAGTTTTTAGCGGCGATTTAGCATCGCTTTAGCACTAGGCGCTGGTTAACGTGCGCTGAGCGCTCTTACTCGATGGAAAAGCGATGGGAAAGCTCTGAAAACGGTTGGGCTAGAGGGCCACAAGGGGTGTAAAGGGCTTGGTCCAAAACAGGCCTATTTCGGCTAGGGTTTATATGATCCACAAGAGGGGAACGAAGAGAGTTTTGTGGCGGCTGCTCCTGCTCTAGATCCAGTGGCAGCTCCTGGCGTTCTTCCTCCTCCTTGGCAGTCCACTGGATCTGGCCACCAGCAGCTCCTCCTCCTCCTCCTGGACGTCCCCTCCTACCAGTTCAGGTGAGGATCTTCACCTCCCCTCTCCTCCTTCTTCTTAGCTCCTCTTCTCCTCCTCTGTTCCTTAGATCCATAGATCCTCCTCTAATGCTTTCTTCAGTTCTCATCCATAAGCAGGCATGCAGCACTACAGCAGTAGTTTCTTTGTTCTTCTAGACTTCTAGTTCAGTTCTTTGTTTCATTCATTGCCTCAATGGTCTTTGCTTAAGCAAGGAGTAGACAGCAACTGTTTAGTGGTTTGTTTAGGAATAACAAACCTACAAAGGTAGGCACTAAAGAGGAATTTGTCTAGTACTACTGTACTAGTATGGAGTCAGGAGAAGGAGATGGTGCTGGTGCTACTGCTGCAGCAACAACAGCAAAAGAGAGAGCAAAGATTCTGAAGAGGAATTCCGATGATATGGGTTGGGCTTACGGTCAGCTTGTTGATCCTAACAATCTTCAGAGAGTGAAGTGCAATTTCTGCAGTCAGATTTTCACGGGAGGTATTTACCGGCTGAAGCAACACATTGCGGCAAACTCAAATGCGGTGAGGACCTTCCTGTGGTGCCCACAAGAAGCTAAAGAAGCTTGTTTAAAAGCTTTTGAAGAAAAGGCATCAAAGAAGCAAAAAAAGTATGAGCACGAGAAGGCTGTGAGAGATGTCATTGTTATTGATGCATCATCTACTCCTCAAGGTCATGCTCGAGATGATGATGAACTCACTTGCATTGGTAGCTCACAACCTCATGTGTTAGGTCATATAGATAAGTGGACACGTACAATTGACCCCAAGTTATCCGAAGAAGCAAGACTCAAGCAAATGAAGATTAACAAGGCAGCAAGGGAGGAGAGATCACTTTGAGCACATGAGTACATTGCAAGATGGGTGTATACACATGGTGAGAGCTTGCTGCCCTGTTTTTTGCCAATTGAATTGTAGATTGTTTGCTTCTCCAGGACTCGCACCCTCGCGCGTTCTCCTACGCAATCAATGAGGATGTCTCGGTGCGAGATTGGGATCACGTCACTTGGAATGGCCTTTCACCTGCCGCTCTCCCCCCAAGCGCTCGATGAGGTCAGGCATCTCCAGGCCACTGCTTCTTCCATCCAACCAACGACCTCGACATCGGATGTCTGGACCTATATTTGGGGCAAAACTACCTACAAATCAACGGACTTTTACTAATTCTACTTTAGAGAGATCCAGGTGCACAAGGTTTTTGGCTGGCTCTGGAAGTCCAAGTGTACCATGAAGTTAAAGGTTTTTGCCTGGCTACTGCTCCATGGTCGTTTAAACACCAGGAACATGCTGAAGAGACGCCACCACAATATTGGAGATGACCACAATTGTCTGCTCTGTGGCCGCAACATTGAAGAAACGGTCGAGCACATGATATTTACTTGCACGTTTAGCAAACGATGCTGGCGAGCCCTGGATATCAACTGGGAACCCTTTGGGGGTCGGTTACAAGCCATTGAAGACCAAAAAAGGGATCACCGCACGCCTATGTTGTCTGAAAAAATCACTGTGGCCGCGTGGAGCCTTTGGAAGGAAAGGAACAATAAGCACTTTAGGGCTGTCGACCCATCCTTTCGATCGTGGCTGAATAGATTCAAAAAGGACTTTGAGCTCTTGCAACATAGGGTCAAGGAGGCAAATAGGCCTCTAGTGCTGGATTTTGTAAACTCTCTAAACTAGGACCTTATTTATCTTTTCTTCTAGGTGGGCCACAAAGTGCACCCCCACCTCTCCCCCCCTGATGTAAATATCCACATTGTACAGTTGCCTCATTTTCTTTAATTTATTTACACAGTAGGAGCCTTTCCTACTGTTTCTGGTCAAAAAAAAGAGTGCCTCTCTTATATGCAATGCAGCAATACCATTCAATGCAATTGACAATGATGAGTTTAGGCAGATGGTTCAGGCCATTGGTCAATTTGGTGCAGATCTAGATCCACCTAGTCAATATGATCTCCGAGAGACTTTGCTGAAGTCTGAGTATGCAAGAACCAAGAGTGAACTCAAGGACCGAGAGGTTGAGAAAGGCAATCATGGTTGCTCTCTCATGAATGATGCTTGGACTGATATGAAGAGGAGAAGCATTATGAATCTGGTCACACATTGCTCGGAAGGTGTTAGCTTCATCAAGTCAATGTTCCGAGTTGTGAACTATGAAATAAGCAAGTTCCAAAGCAGAGAGGGTTCCTTTGCAAAGAAGCTTGCTAGGACTTGCCAAAACTTTGACTACAATCCTGGTTAGTCATTACTTGCAAAACTTTCACTTAGCTGCATATTTTGTCCAGTACTCAAGTTCCTATAGTATTATTAGTTCCTGACTATGAAAAATTCCTCTTCCTAGTGGCTTGGTGGAGAATGTATGGAGGTGAGACACCAGGGCTGAAGGACATGGCTATGAAGATCCTTTCTTTGACCTCAAGTTCTTCCGGTTGTGAGAGAAATTGGAGTTGTTTTGAGTCAGTTAGTTTCCAAAGCTGAATTTGTTCCAATGCTTTGTCAAGTTCATATTACCTAGTTCCTGACTAGTAGCATTGGCACTTTTAGATACATACCAAGAGGAGAAATAGACTTACAACAGATCGCCTCAATCAGCTTGTGTACATCCAGTTCAACTCAAGCCTGTTATCCAAGAAGAGAAAGATCAAGCAGAGGAAGAACATCGATGTTCTCCTCACTACTGATGCATCTCAAGCACAAGGCTTCTTGTTTGAGGGAGGAGATGATCATGCTTTCATGGTGTTTCCAGATGGAGATGAGGGAGCAGATGGCATACCTTGGAGTGTGGTTGGAGATGCTATGGGAACCAGTAAACAACTTGAGCTTCGTCGAAGTGCAAGGGTTAGAGATCTCCATGATGAAGAGTTTGAGTCACACGAAGAAGAAGTAGAGGAGACAGATTCAGAGGAGGAAGACATAGAGTACGAGGATGATGAAGATGAAGTGGTGACTGGGTGCACTTATGTGGATGCGGACTAATCCATGAAGTCATGAACTGCTACTTGCTTGCTGTTGTTCGTTTGTTGTTGTTGCTTCTTGGCTGTTGCTGCTGTTTGGCTACTGCTGCTGCTTGGCTGCTGCCTTTTATCTTATATGCTCTAAGACTATATTGTGCATTTATGCTTGTTGTGTGAACCACTGAACCTTGTCCATATGTGTTATTTGACTATTTGTTGTGGTTTGTGAACCACTGAACCTCAACCTTATATGCTATTTTAGATTTTCAGTTGCCTATGTGCTATATTTCCTATTTTCTTGTGCATATTATTCAAAAGCAGCCAAATTTTAGCCAATTTTAAAAAAAACGCTTAATCCTGGTTAAGCTGCGCTTAAGCGGCAATTGCTCTAAGTTGTGGCCTTCCGCTCCGCTTACGCTTACCGCTTTCTCAAACATTGCTTATCATTAGGAACAGCAATAATACCTCCCTTCTTAGGGACACAATGGACAGGACTTAGTCTCTGACTATCAGCAACAAGATAAATTATACCTGCCTCCAGAAGCTTTAGTATTTCATTTCTTACCACTTCTTTCATCTTAGGATTTAACCGTCGTTAGTGATCAACAACTGGTTTAGCATCTTTCTCCAGTTTTATTTTGTGCTGGCATAGAGTGGGACTAATGCCCTTAAGATCATCAAGAGTATATCCAATAGCAGCACGGTGCTTCTTCAGAGTTTTCAATAATTTCTCTTCTTCATGCTCTGAAGGTTAGCACTAATAATAACAAGATATATCTTATTTCATCAAGATAAGCATATATAAGAGTATCAGGTAAATGTTTAAGCTCAAACACGGGATCACCCTTGGGTGGAGGAGGATCCCCTAGGATTTCAACAGGCAAGTTGTGTTTCAAAATAGGTCCCTGTTTAAAGAATACTTCATCTATGTCCCTTCTTTCATTCATAAACATATCATTTTCATGGTCGAGCAAATATTGTTCTAAAGAATCATTAGGAGGCACGACAATAGAAGCAAGACCAATAATTTCATCTTTACCAGACAATTCTTTGTCATGGGGTTGTCTACGAAATTTAGTAAAATTAAAATCATGAGACATATCCCCTAAACCAACAGTAACAATATCATTTTCGCAGTCTATCTTAGCATTACAAGTATTCAAGAAGGGTCTACCAAATATAATGGGACAAAAGTCATCTTGTGGGGAACCAAGAACAAGAAAATCAGTAGGATATTTAATTTTCCCACATAAGACTTCAACATCTCTAACAATCCCAATTGGTGAAATAGTGTCTCTATTGGCAAGCTTAATTGTAACATCAATACCTTCTATTTCAGCAGGCGCAATATCATGCGTAATTTCTTTGTATAAGGAATGAGGTATTTCATTCACACTAGCACCCATATCACATAAGCCATGATAACAATGATCTCCTATTTTAACAGAAACAATAGGCATGCCAACAACAGGTCTATGTTTATTTTTAGTATCGGGTCTAGCAATTCTAGCAGCTTCGTCCTAGAAGTAAATAACATGCCCATCAATATTATCGACCAAGAGATCTTTGACCATAGCAATACTAAGATCAACTTTAATTTGCTTAGGGGGTGTAGGTGTTCTAGACTTACTCTTACGAACCACAGTTGAAGCTTTAGCATGATCCTTTATTCTAACAGGAAAAGGTTGTTTCTCAATATAAGCAGTGGGAACGATAGGATCAACATTATAAGTAATAGTTTTTTCTTTAACTTTAATAGGTTCTATTACCTTTACTTCAATGGGAGGATGATATTTAAACCACTTTTCCTTAGGGAGATCAACATGAGTAGCAAATGTTTCACAGAAAGAAGCTACTATCTCAGAGTCAAGTCCATATTTAGTGCTAAATTCACGAAAAAGCATCGGTATCCATAAAAGATTTAACACAATCAAACTTAGGGGTTATACCTGACTCCCTACCTTCATCAAGTTCCCAATCTTCAGAGTTGCATTTAATTCTTTCCAATAAATCCCATTTGAATTCAATAGTCTTCATTATAAAAGAACCAGTACAAGAAGTATCGAGCATGGAGCGATCATTAGAAGAAAGCCGAGCATAAAAACTTTGAATAATAATTTCTCTTAAGAGCTGGGCATGAATTTAAAATTGACTTAAGCCTCCCCCAAGCTTGAGAGATACTTTCTCCTTTACGAGGCCAAAAATTATATATATAATTACGATCACGATGAACCAGATGCATAGGATAAAACTTCTGATGAAATTCCAATTTCATTCGGTTGTAGTTCCATGATCCAATACCATCACATAGCCTAAACCATGTCAATGCCTTTCCCTTCAAAGATAAAGGGAAGACCTTCTTCTTGAAAATATCCTCGGGCATACCTGCAAGATTAAATAATCCACAAAATTTATCCACATAGATTAGGTGCATATCGGGATGTAATGTTCCATCTCCTGTATAGGGATTAGCTAGCAGTTTCTCTATCATACCCGAAGGAATTTCAAAGTAAATATTTTCAGTAGGTTCAGTAGGTTGAGGAGCAACTATTTGCACTTCTGGTCTGGGTGAAGATACCGCGAACAAACCCCTCAAAGGATTATTTTCCATAGTAACAAGTGACCGTAAATTTCAGCACACTATATAAATGTTTCCTTACCTATTTCCACTCACCAAAGGCGCTTCACTCCCCGGCAACGGCGCCAGAAAAGAGTCTTGATGACCCACAAGCATAGGGGATCTATCATAGTCCTTTCGATAAGTAAGAGTGTCGAACCCAATGAGGAGCAGAAGGAAATGACAAGCGGTTTTCAGTAAGGTATGCTCTGCAATCACTGAAATCATCGGTAACAGATAGTTTTGTGATAAGATAATTTGTAACGGGTAACAAGTAACAAAAGTAAACAAGGTGCAGCAAGGTGTCCCAATCCTTTTTATAGCAAAGGACAAGGCTGGACAAACTCTTATATAAAGCAGAGTGCTACCGAGGACACATGGGAATTACTGTCAAGCTAGTTTTCATCATGCTCATATGATTCGCGTTCGTTACTTTGATAATTTGATATGTGGGTGGACTGGTGCTTGGGTACTGCCCTTCATTGGACAAGCATCCCACTTATGATTAACCCCTATCGCAAGCATCCACAACTATGAAACAAGAATTAAGGTAAACCTAACCATAGCATGAAACATATGGATCCAAATCAGCCCCTTACAGAGCAACGCATAAACTATGGTTTAAGCTTTTGTCACTCTAGCAACCCATCATCTACTTATTACTTCCCAATGCCTTCCCCTAGGCCCAAATCATGGTGAAGTGTCATGTAGTTGACATTCACATAACACCACTAGAGGAGAGACAACATACATCTCATCAAAATATCGAACGAATACCAAATTCACATGACTACTTATAACAAGACTTCTCCCATGTCCTCAGGAACAAACGTAACTACTCACAAATCATATTCATGTTCATAATCAGAGGGGTATTAATATGCATTAAGGATCTGAACATATGATCTTCCACCGAATAAACCAACTAGCATCAACTACAAAGAGTAATCAACACTACTAGCAACACATAGGTACCAATCTGAAGTTTTGAGACAAAGATCGGATACAAGAGATTAACTAGGGTTTGAGAGGAGATGGTGCTGGTGAAGATGTTGATGGAGATTGACCCTCTCTTGATGAGAGGATCGATGGTGATGACGATGGGGACGATTTCCCCCTCCCGGAGGGATGTTTCCCCGGCAGAACAGCTCCACGGGAGCCCTAGATTGGTCCTGCCCAGGTTCCGCCTCGAGACGACGGCACTTCATCCTAAAAGCTTCCTTATGATTTTTTTTCAAGGCAAAAGACACCATATAGCAGAAGATGGACGTCGGGGGACTACTAGGTGGCCCACGAGACAGGGGGTGTGCCCTCCACCCTTGTGGCTGGTGGGTGGCCCCCCTCTGGTGCTTTCTTCGCCCGATATTTTTAGTATATTCCAAAACTGACTTTCATGGAGTTTCAGGACTTTTGGAGTTGTGCATAATAGGTCTCTAATATTTGCTCCTTTTCCAACCCAGCATTCCAGCTGCCGGCATTCTCCCTCTTCGTGTAAACCTTATAAAATAAGAGAGAAAAGGCATAAGTATTATGACATAATTTGTGGTAACAGCCCAAAATGCAAAAAATATCGATATAAAAGCATGATGCAAAATGGACGTATCAGGGCGCGCCAAGTGTGGGGAGTCCTACTAGGACTCCCTAGTCCTAGTAGGATTCCCCTTTCCTTTCCGGAATAGGAGAAGAGGGAAAGAGGTGGAGGATAAGGAGGAAAGGGGGCGCGCCTCCACCTGGCTGTTGCCTCCTCTCTTCCACTAAGGCCCACGAAGGCCCATTAATCCCCGGGGGGGTTCCGGTAACCTCCTCGTACTCCGGAAAATGTCCGAACCTTTCCGAAACCATTCCGGTGTCCGAACATAACCTTTCAATATATCAATCTTTATGTATCGACCATTTCGAGACTTCTCGTCATGTCCGTGATCTCATCCGGGACTCCAAACAAACTTTGGTCATCAAAAACACATAACTCTTAATACAAATCGTCATTGAACGTTAAACGTGCGGACCCTACGGGTTCGAGAACTATGTAGACATGATCGAGTCACATCTCCGATCAATAACCAATAGTGGAAACTGGATGCTCATATTGGCTCCTACATATTTTACGAAGATATTTTTGGTCAAACCGCACAACAACATACGTTGTTCCTTTTGTCATCGGTATGTTATTTGCCCGAGATTCGGTCGTCGGTATCATCATACCTAGTTCAATCTCGTTACCGACAAGTCTCTTTACTCGTTCCATAATGCTTCATCCCGTAACTAACTCATTAGTCACATTTCTTGCAAGGCTTATAGTGATGAGCATTACCGAGAGGGCCCAGAGATACCTCTACAATACACAGAGTGACAAATCCTGATCTTGATCTATCCCAACTCAACAAACATCTTCGGAGACACCTGTAGAGTATCTTTATAATCACCCAGTTACGTTGTGATGTTTCATAGCACACAAGGTGTTCCTCCAGTATTCGGGAGTTGCATAATCTCATAGTCAAAGGACATGTATAAGTCATGAGCAGTAGCAATAAAACTGTAACGATCATAATGCTAGGCTAACAAATGTGTCTTGTCCGTCACATCATTCTCTAATGATGTGATCATGTTCATAAAATGACAACACATGTCTATGGTTAGGAAACATAACCATCTTTGATTAACGAGCTAGTCAAGTAGAGGCATACTAGGGATACTATGTATTGTCTATGTATTCACACATGTACTAAGTTTCTGGTTAATACAATTCTAGCATGAATAATAAATATTTATCATGATATAAGGAAATATAAATAACAACTTTATTATTGTCTGTAGGGCATATTTCCTTCATGCCCCACTATCTCGGCCGCCGCCCCACTCCCGCCGGCTCGGGCTATATTGAGCCCATGAGTCTCGACGCTCCGAGTCCAATGACGAGAGAGACGGTGTTGTTGAGAGCCCCGCTGCTCTAGTGTAGTAGTGTAGGCTACCGAGATGCATCGGCCCCTGGTCTAGTGTCTGCTGCTATGGTTGTGGTTTTTTTTATTCCTCACAGTAGTTGTTTTTTTATGATATTGTAGTTGGTGTACTACTGTTTAATTTTAAATAATGAATATAACTGATTTCTAGCCCTCGAATCTGCAGTTGTGCAACTGTTCGCATATGGATTGGGTTAATTCTAGCATCTCTAGATCCTACTGTTAGTATCACATAGGATCCTCATACAATCTGTTGCTAACCTCATATCATCTTATATGTTACTAGATCTTAGGATTATAATTGTCCATCAAATTGCTTCTCGCGGAAGAATCTCTTCATCTAGAGATCGGTGATATACATGGCAGTTCATGTTATATGTAATGTCCTCAAACTGCGGAATCTAATAAGTTTTGAAATTTTGTTTTGTTTATATGCACAAGATAAACAGCAAAGATTGTCCAAAATCGCCATATGTATTCGTTAGCCTTGTGACTAGATATTTATGTCGCTTGTACGACATGTTGCAACTTGCAAGTGTTGATGGTTTTTATGTAAATATAAAAGCTGGACAGAAGCATATGCATGCTGTTAATTTTAGTTACTAAATCTGAATATTCTGTTTTCCGATTAAGATCGGCGCATTGTATTGTAGCAACTCTGAAGGGTGTTCTCTAGCTAGCTAGCTTATGTAACAGTGAGTCTTGTTGGCTGATTTGGCATTTGCTTGCTAGCTGTTGATTCTATTCTAGAAGGTGTTAGTAAGTTAATTGAGAACTTTGTGTTTACTTTGGGATCGAGAGTTCCACTATGAAAATATAACCGAAGAAGAACCAAAAATAGCACATGCTACTATTTTTCTGTCCTGTGAAGTGGATCGTACATCCTTGCTCATATTGCTTTAGGAAATTACGCCACCACCACCACCACCATTCGACTGTGCAAGTCAAGATGCGCCAGCGGCCTTGCAACTGGCACGTTGTTCTGCATCTACTTACAGCCGAGTTTTCTTCATGCGGCGGTAACAAATTATATGAAACTTGTAACAACTATTTTGTTTTTAGTGTTATTGGCATTAATGCATTGTGTACATGTCATTTTGCTTCTTTACACAGATCGTCCCATGCAACGTGAGGTTGGAATTCAACAAGCTGACCGGAGACACTGCGACCTTTGAGGCTCCTGGGAGCCCCTACACTATGGAGGTCGAGAAAGGACGAAATATGTCACAGATGGGAGGAGATGGATGGGTCTCACCCACGTGGGTATTACTAGTGGTGAGTTTATTAGCTTCTCCTGCAAAGCAGAAAGACCCAAGTTGGCCGTCATTTATGTCAACACGGAGGAAGATGATGAAGATGATGATGAGGACCCACTTGATGAAGCCATCTATTCTTAAAGAATGAGGCTGAGCGAGGAGGTGTGCAACCTATGGGACATAATTCCGTCACGTGCTGACTTTGTTAGGATGCCATTCTTGACCCGCCTGACAAGTACCATGGTTGATCGGCATGTCATGGTATGTTATACTTACTGTAGTAATTTGATGATATGCTTTATTGTTATACTTACAAATGCAAATTATCCGATGATATGC
The DNA here is from genome assembly GCA_963921465.1 of Triticum timopheevii. Classification (NCBI taxonomy): domain Eukaryota; kingdom Viridiplantae; phylum Streptophyta; class Magnoliopsida; order Poales; family Poaceae; genus Triticum; species Triticum timopheevii. Next base: position 598,049,717 of record OY997270.1, read on the forward strand.
TTAGTGTAGAGTCCAATGATATGTTGTGTGTGGAAGCTAGCCGATGATATGCTTTGGTGTAGAGTCCGATAACATGCTTAATTAGTGTAGAGTCCAATGACATGCTTACTATTCGATCGATGATATGCTTTAGTGTGTAGCTAGAGTCCAATGATATATATGATTACTGTAGAATCCTATCGATGATATGCTTTAGTTTAGCTAGAGTCCAATGATATATATGCTTAGTGTAGAATCCAAGGAACTGTTAATAGTGTAGAATCCATACTTATTAGTAGAATTCATGCTTAGTAGAAATGTAGTACTGTGTCTTTTGATAGTGTAGAAATCTATACTTGGTAGAAATATATTTGCAAGAATATGTGCGACGCTGCTTATTAATTGATATGTTTTTCTTATTCAGAAATTGCCAAAGAGCCTATCTGAGTTGTGGTATTGAGCCTGATAAAGAAGGCTCTACTAGAATACGTCTTACCGCAAGGGGCTCCATCACCGCCTGTGCGTACGGCGTGGACATGGACGGTCGCACACACTTAAGCTCGGTTGGGTGGAAGAGTTTCCTCGTTGGAAAGAATCTTCATGTTGGACAGGCCATCCTAATTACTATCAGAAACACCCACCGCCAACGCTTGAGGATGATGATCGTCATCGATATCATCTAGAACTATATATGTGTGTGGCTGATGAACCATATATATGCTACTGTATGACTACCTAGTAGACTGCTTATCAACTATTATTAGTTCGCCATATGAGATCTATCCATGCATGTTGACTATATATATATGAGTATCTATAATGCTTGATGATATTGTATGACTATATATGAGTATCTGGTATTGTGGTTAATGATATTGTTATATGAGTACCTAGTATTTGTGAAATTGTAGTTTATTGAAACAGGTACTTTTCTACAATACAGAAAGAAGAAAAAAAGGTTGAAAGATATAGCAGCAGCACGGGGACAGGAAAAGCGCTACAGCTACCTAGTAGTAGAGCGTTACTGAAGAGCACTACTGATACAGTTACTAGTAGTAGCGCTGGGTTAGACCGCGCTACTACTACCAGTTAGCTGTAGCGCCGTAGTAGTAGCGCGGCTACCCGCGCTACTGATAGCAATAGAACTCGTGCCACTACTAGGGTTTTCCCTAGTAGTGTGCACCCTTCATCTCTACGCAGCCATGTCTCCCTACTCGTGCACTGCCAACCCCCTCACAACTCCCATAAAAAGACAACCAGGGCCAAATCTGGATTTTGCCATCCTAAAAGACTTTTTCTTGCCAACACCGCCACTCCCTCTATCTCACCTATCCCTCCCACTTATCGCTCCGCACCTCAAGGACCCAAATTGGCAACATGCAATGTGTGAGGAATATGATGCTTTACTTAAGAATTTGACTTGGTCTTTGGTTCCCAAGCCTGCAGGTGTAAATGTGGTGACACTCAAGTGGATCTTCCGCCACAAGTTCAACACCGATGGTACTTTGATGCGTTACAAGGCACGTTGGGTGGTTAGTGGCTTCACTCAACAAGAGGGTGTTGATTATGATGACTTGATGAGACGTTCAGCCCGGTGGTCAAACCAACCACCATTCGAGTTGCGCTGAGCATTGCCACATCCAGCTGTTGGCACATTCACCAACTCGACGTCAAGAATGCATTCCTCCATGGTGATCTCAAGGAGATCGTATATTGTGCTCAACCCGCCGGGTTTGTGGATCCCTCGCACCCCGATCATGTGTGTCTCCTTCTAATTCTCTCTATGGCTTAAAGCAAGCTCCCCATACTTGATTCCACAGATTTCGGTCATTCCTCGTGTCCCTTGGGTTTCTCGCTTCCAAGAGCGACTCCTCTCTTTTCATTCTCCACCATGGTTCTTCCATTGCCTGTCTCCTAGTCTATGTGGATGATATCATCCTCACCGCTAGCACACCACATACCCTTCACCGTGTCATTCATGCCCTCAAACAAGAGTTCTCCATGACCGATCTAGGCGAGCTTCACCATTTCTTGGGCATCAACGTTACACCCAACAGCTCCGGCTTGTTCTTGTGCCAACAATAATATGCCCTCAAAATTCTTGATCGCGCCCACATGCTAAATTACAAGCCTTTCTCCACCCCCGTCGACACACAGTCTAAACTATCCGCTCGTGATGGTGACCTCTTGGCCAATCCCACTCTATACCACAGCCTTGCTGGAGCTCTCCAATATCTCACTCTCATTCGGCCGGATCTCTCCTATGCGGTTCAACAAGTGTGTCTCTTCATGCACGCACCACGTGACTCCCACATGCAACTCATCAAACGCATTCTTCGGTATCTCCGTGGTACATCACACTTCGGCCTGCAGCTCTACAAGTCCTCCTCACATGATCTTGTGGCATACACGGATGCTGACTGGGCCGGCTGCCCAGACACACGAAAGTCCACATCCGGGTTTTGCGTTTTCCTCGGGCAGAATTTATTGTCATGGTCTTCCAAACGGCAAACAACCATGTCACGTTCGAGTGCGGAGGCTGAATATCGCGGTGTGGCAAACTGCATCGCCGAATCTTGTTGGCTGTGACAACTGTTGCATGAACTTCGGTGGCCTCCCTCTCAGGCAAGAGTGGTCTATTGTGACAACATCAGCGCCTCGTACATTGCATCTAATCCCGTGCAACACCAGCGCACGAAGCATATTGAGATTGTCCTCCACTTCGTCCGCGACCATGTGGCACTTGGTGAAGCTCGCGTCCTTCATGTTCCATCGAGTTCTCAGTTTGCGGACTTGTTCACCAAGGGCTCCCGTCACAGGTATTCCATGAGTTTCGAGCCAACCTCAACGTCCAACCGAATAGCGTTCCGGCTGAAGGGGGTGTTAGCATGTAATATACATGTGTATCTTGTTGTACATGTATGCATACTGTTTTCTTGTATTTAGGATCGTGACTCACGTCCTGGCTTGCGTGCCACTTCTCTTAGGCACTTGGTTACGACTCCTCCAGTGTATATGTTGTATATGTTGTATCAGTTGTGAATGAATCAATATACGGAGCGCATTCCATCACCTGACTCTTTCCTCTCCTCCTCGATTTTTTTTGGACTTTTTTTTAACACGGTACAGATACAAGCGTTCATATACACGTGCATACACTCACCTTTAAGAATCTGTTCTTTGCAATGGATAGGGGTTAGCCCGGTTAAAAAAAAAAGAACTCGGCGGCAGCTTGGCGCAGGCGGCGAAGCGGAACGACAGGAACTCGGCGTGCAGCAACCCGAACCCGTCGGTGGTCGGACCAGCCGGTCAAGAAAAAATCAACTTTGTACGAGTTATAATCAAATTCCAACGAACTCAATACGTACTTAATAAATAGTCCTGCCCATAGAGAATCCGCAGCGTCCCAGCTGAATCTCAGCAACCTCTGCCACGGCGGATCGATGGAGATGTGGAGACATCGAGTCCTAGGATCATCGATGGCGCTGCTCCTGCTGCTACTCACCCTCGTCCAACCGTTTACTCTGAACCAGATCGCAGAAGACGCGCCGCCGACGCTCGGAGGCATCGAGGACTCGCCGGGGCCAGAGAAGGTGTACGGAGGCATCGAAGACTGGCCGGGGGCAGAGAACGACCTCGGCGTCGTCGACCTCGCCCGCTTCGCCGTCTCCGAGCACAACAGCAACACCGTAAGCCCTCTCCTCTCCTCTCCCTCTCTCGTCTCCTTCTTCCCGAGTCAGGTCCAACCAAAACTGAATCGGTGTCATCAGCCAGACCCACGGTTGCTTCAGTTGAAATTACCAATAATTATCCAGTACATCTGGGCATGAGTGACAATGGAGGTTTAGGGTTGAGGGTTAATGATCTTGGCGCTGCTCCTGTTGCAGAATGCTGTGCTGGAGTTCAGGAAAGTGGTGAAGGTGAAGCAGCAAGTTGTTGAAGGCATGATGTATTACATTACAATCGAGGTGGATGAAGGCTGGGCAAAGAAGCTCTATGAAGCCAAGGTTTGGGACCGGCCGTGGCTGGATTCCAACCCCAGGCAGCTCTCGGAGTTCAAGCCGGCGGAGGATAAACTGTGTACCTTGTTGCGTAACATGCCTGCTTTTCTGCCGGGGTTGAATCGTGCAGGCTGTATTGAATATAAATAACTATGTTCACAAGTTTCTTGATCAAGCATAAGGACTATGAGTGAACTTCCAAAAAGGCTTGTGATGTTGCCTTTTTTTTTTTTGCTGAAGTCTTTCCTTTGTGATGTTGTCAATATGAAAATTTATCGTGGGATAGATCCCTTTGTTTCTCCCACGGCCCTGCATATATATTACTCTATCTATCTATAGAACTGTTCATCATCCATGCATGATGCGTCATTAGAGATTAAGACACGTGATGTGTATAAGAATATAACCTTGTTCGCCATTTGTTTGCCGACATTTGATTAATCCAAAGCTGCTAATTTCAGGCACTTCCCTACTGCGCAAGGATCTTCACATATGGTTTAGCGTGCTCTCTTGTGTAATATCAAGAATAAGTTTACTTCTTGCAAATCGTTGCTAATAGAAGAGTGTATGCACACTATCTCAGCTCGAGCTCATCGGGTGAACAGAAAAATCCGATAACAATGACAAAAAACAGAAACTTTTTTGTGGCAAACGTTGATGAACGTTTTGGGTGCTTGCAAAGTTTCATCAACACTCAAAACATTTTGTCAATGTTTGGCACAAAAAAAACCCAGAAAATTTCTTTTTCATTTTTCTCTTTAGATTTTACTGTTCATGCCCGAGCTTATATGAACTCAAATTGAGAAGGGTCTTTTCGATAGAAGAGCAAATAACACAAAACACAATTTCATGGATCATTATTGCACTTGACCACCACTATCGGGGTTTGAACCAAGGAGCCACATGAGCATCCCATTGCCAAAAGCTTTACTTATGAGAGAAAATTTTGATGTAGGGGATTCAGCCCTATCTACGACATACCCTAAACCTTTATTTTTCTAAGAAAATAGTTTTGTATGAGAGTGGCGATATGGGTCATACTATCATATAGTCCCATTATCTGGACCATGCAACACCCTCATCTAGCAGGCTAGCAGCGCATTGAATGTCTGACGTGCGAGCTCTCAAAAGTGCTGTATTCCGCGGCGGACGTACAGCACCCGTATGATACGACCGTGTACCCGCGTAGGCTGAAGACCTGCTGATTTGGCAGGTTGGCGGGGGCCCGCAGGAGCAGGCGTGCAGTTGACGAGATGGACCGCCGGCACAGTACTTGCGGCTTAACTGGACCAACGTACAGAATTTTCATCCATTTCAAAGAACTGTTCGCTACAAAGAACAGGCACCGCTCGGCCGCTTTAATGGTGACATGCGGGTGGCTGCCAACAAGATGAAGCAAGCCCGATAAATTCGGGGTAGTGCTTCCGGCGCAAGGTGTGGCGGAGCCGCCATGGATTTCCCGGAAGATTCGGATCGCAGGTGAGTCTACTAATGTTTTTTCTCGCACGGTCACCAATGTTATTGGGTAGCCACTGAGAACCGTGGGCAAGCTAACGATCTTCATGTACGTCGTTGTGCACCCAGCCCCAGATCTGAGTGAAATGAACGAGATGAGTAGCCAGCGGGTACCTCCGTTTGTTCACGGAGAGGAGATCATGGCGGACGATGCCAAAAGCAAGGACAATTGTCCGGCCGAGTCTGCTGTGAAGCCAGATCGTCGAGCGCCGGGATGGATTAAGAAGTAATCGCCTGATGATATGTACATAGCATACTACCAAATGGATCGTAGTGCAGTGATTACGGAATACGGATACGTAATTTGTGGACGTGCATGATTCCTGCTGTTTTCTGAAGCTCGTGTGTACTCAAATTCTGAGTCGTTTTCGTTCATATACTGAATGAACATTGCTTGATACATAAGTGAACTAGCGCCATGTTTGCAGACATCTAAAAAAAATATTGAAAAAAAAACAATATTGAATTATGAAACAATTCTGAAAGGGAACCTAAAAAACAAGAATTCTGAAAAAACAATATTGCGAGGGTAATCAATCAACATTTCTGCTTGCATTTCTATCCTGAGTTCTGGTAGTAGAGTGATTGTGGATTGCCAAGTCGAACTTGCGCTAGTGTGTGAACCTCGGTGGTACGTAATTTTTGATTTTGTTTGTCGCACATGATCGGAGAACATTTCTGTTCGGAAATGTGATAGCTTTTTCTTCTCTAAAAATAAATACAAAAGCAAGGTTCGAGTAGGCTCAACCCACTGAAAGGTCGTCATGCGCCATGGGGCTCTCCAGAAATGGATCAGGAGGTTCGCAGAAAGACATGGTGATGAACGACCCCTATATGAAAAAATCTAGTACTACGTAAAACGTACTCTGTCATTACAACTAGTACGTACCATTTCAAGTCCTTTTATGGTTGACGTGACTGATTAATCTGAAATGACCTGGGTAGTTGAGGAAACTAAAAATTATAGTGAAGACTTGCTCAACATGATGGGCGAGGAGGAAAACGAGCAGCCCTTTGTTGAGGCATGAGGGGTTGGTTACGGAGAAGTGAGCAGCGGGATTAAATAAATTAGGTTGATAGTGTTGGAAACGATAGTTTTGGCAATGCTTCACGATGTATTGATCGGTGCAAAGCGCACGTATATATGGAGTACAAAGTGGGCCACAACCTCAACTATACAAAGACTAGGAGGTGGGCCAGGCTATACAATATACATGCAGAAACCATATATTCAACACCCCCCCCCCCCCCCCCCCCCCGCAGTTGAAGCGTCGCCGGAGACGCAAAGACTGGACCTGAACTCCTCGAAAACAGAAGTATGCAGTCCTTTCGTCATGATGTCGGCGAACTGCTGCGCCGTCGGGACGTGGAGGACCCGGATGCGCCCAAGAGCCACCTGCTCACGAACGAAGTGTATATCGAGCTCAATATGCTTCGTCCGACGATGATGGACCGGGTTGGCGGAGAGGTAAACAGCGGAGACGTTGTCGCAGTAGACGGGCGTAGCTTTGTGAACATCACAAAGCAACTCCTGGAGCAGCTGACGGAGCCAAGAGCATTCAGCAACGGCGTTAGCCACTGCTCGATACTCAGCCTCGGCACTCGAGCGGGAGACGGTGGGTTGTCGCTTGGAGGACCAAGAGATCAGGGACGGCCCAAGGTAGACACAGTACCCCGAGGTGGAGCGCCGTGTGTCGGGGCAGCCAGCCCAGTCCGCATCAGAGTAGGCGACGAGGTCGGTGGAGGCGGAGGCCGTCAACGTAAGTCCCAAGGACTGGGTGTCGCGTATGTATCGGAGGATACGCTTCACCAGAGTCCAGTGAGAGTAGCGCGGAGCATGCATGTGAAGACAGACCTGCTGAACGGCATACTGCAAGTCGGGGCGCGTCAGGGTCAGGTACTGCAGGGCGCCCACACTGGAGCAGTAGAAGGCCGCATCGGATGCAGGCGAACCCTCCAAAGCGGAGACCTTGGCCTTGGTGTCGACTGGCGTGGGAGCAGGCTTGTAGTTAAGCATGCCAGCTCGGTCGAGAAGCTCATGGGCATAGCGCTGCTGATGCAGGAAGAATCCATCTGGCCGTCGAACCACCTCAATGCCAAGGAAATAATGCAGAGGACCCAAATCCTTCAGGGCAAAAACTCATCACGAAGACGAGCAGTAAGCCGCTGGAGGAGCGCGACAGTGGATGCCGTCAGTATGATGTCGTCGACGTACAACAGCAAGTAGGTCGTGTCAACTCCGTGATGATACACGAAGAGGGACGCATCGGAGCGAGTCGATGTAAATCCGAGCGTCTGCAGGAAGGCGGCGATGCGCTGGTACCAGGCTCGAGGTGCCTGCTTCAGCCCGTAGAGAGAACGGGAGAGCAAGCACACATGATCTGGATGCGTGGCATCGACGAAGCCGGTGGGCTGCTCACAGAACACCTGCTCAGCCAGGTGGCCGTGCAAGAAGGCATTGGACACGTCCAACTGATGCACAGACCATGCTCGGGACACGGTGAGCTGCAGCACGGCGCGGATCGTGCCCGGTTTAACAACCGGGGCAAATGTGTCGGTGAAGTCCACGCCCGCGCGTTGCCGAAAACCCCGAACCACCCAGCGAGCTTTATAGCGCTCGAGAGTGCCATCCGGACGAGTCTTGTGCCGAAAGACCCACTTGCCCGTGATAATGTTGGCACGGGGCGGCCGAGGGACAAGCTGCCAGGTACGGTTCCGCTGGAGCGCATCGAACTCTTCCTGCATCGCAGCGAGCCAATGAGGATCCCGAAGGGCGGCTCGAGCTGACGATGGGAGAGGATACGGCTCATAGGCGGAAGCAGCGAGAAGATACTCATCGCTGGGGTACCGCGTGCTCGGGCGAAGGGTGCCAGCCCGAGAGCGAGTCATCGGGCGGAGCAGCGGGTCCGGAGGGGAGGCGGGCGAGGACGAAGACGAGCCCGCCTCCGATGGGACCGCCGCGGACGAGGCCGCCGGCGAGGCCGCCTGTGTAGCAGCGGGCGAGGCCGCCGGCAGGGTCGAGGCCGGGGACGCCGTGGGCGTCGCGGGCGTCGAGGGAGGTGCAGCCCCTAGGGCAGCCAAACGGGGAGAGACTCGACCCGTGGCGCGGGGGGCACCCTCAAAGCCGGGAGGCGGCCCAAGAGAGGCACGTGGGCGGCCATCACCGGGAGCGGGCAAGGCCGCATCATCCGAAGGTACCTGCTGGAACGGAAAAACCATCTCATCAAAGTAAACGTGTCGTGAAGTGATCACCTGATGAGAGATAGGATCATAGCAGCGGTAGCCTTTGGTGTTAGGAGGATAGCCGAGAAAGATGCAGGCCACAGACCTAGGTGCGAGCTTATGAGGAGCGGTGGAAGCAATGCTAGGGTAGCACAGGCAACCAAAGATGTGGAGCTCAGCATAGGAGGGTGGCGTGCCAAACAAGAGGTGATGAGGTGCGAAATTCCCGCGAGTGCGACAGGGACGAATGTTAATGAGTGGTGATGCGGTGGCAAGCGCGTCGGGCCAAAAACATGGTGGCACGTTGGCATGAAAGAGGAGGGTGCGAACGCAGTCATTGAGAGTGCGTAGCACGCGCTCTGCGCGGCCGTTTTGTTGCAAAGTGTACGGGCAAGTGAGACGAAAGATCGTGCCGTGTGTGGCGAGAAGGTTGCGGATCGCAAGGTTATCGAACTCCTTCCCGTTGTTTGTTTGCAACGCATGAATGGGACGTCCAAACTGCGTGGAGACATAGGAGTAGAAGGCGGTGAGAGTGGCAACAGAGTCTGACTTTCGCCGCAACGGGAAGGTCCACACATAGTGTGAAAAATCATCAAGTATGACAAGATAATAAAGATAGCACGTGTTACTTGCAACAGGAGAGGTCCAGACATCACTATGAATTAACTCAAACGGGTATGATGCGACATGCGAGGAATTGCTAAAAGGAAGACGAACATGTTTGCCGAGGCGACAAGCATGACAAGTGTGATCGTCGATCTTATTACACGTGAATGAAAAACTCCGAAGAATATGACGAAGGGTGGCGGTGTTGGGATGACCGAGACGAGCGTGCCAAAGGTCCACTCCGGCGGAAAGCGCCATGGGTGCAGCAATGGATGAGGTAGGTGAGTGGACCGGGTAGAGCTCGTCGGGGCCGTCACATCGGTGGAGCACCATCCGGGTACGGGCATCCTTGACAGAAAAGCCAAACATGTCAAATTCAACAGTAACAGGATTTTTGCATGTAAGAGAACGAACGGAAACAAGATTTTTAATGATGTCAGGAGAAACAAGCACATTAGAAAGATATAATGGCATGGAGTTAGAAGGAAAAGCAGCATGGCCGACATGAGTAATGGGCATGGAAGAACCGTCACCCACGGTAATGCGAGCAGCGGTGTGAACGGGGTGAGCGGCAAGAAGGTTACCGGGGTTGGCGGCCATGTGAGCCGTGGCTCCGATGTCCATATACCAGTCGCCACCGCCAGTGTACTGCTGTGGCATGGGGGCGGTGTGGAGAGCCGCTAGGAGCGCGGGATCCCAAGGCGCCGGCGGGAGGGCCAGGGCAGACGGCGCCGGCTGAGGCGGGGGCGCCACATACCCATAGCCCAAGGGGCCGTAGAGCGGCGCGGGCTGGTACGCCTGAGGGGCCACGTACAGGGCCTGATGAGGAGCCGGGCGGGCGCCAAAGGAACCGGGGACGGGGGCACGCGGTATAGGCATGGAGTACGCGTGCACAACCCCCGTCCAAGGGTTCTGGCCGCCCTGCCAGGGCGCCGGCGGCAGCGGGTGCTGCAGCTGGCAGGGCGCCCCGCCGTGGGCAGCGGGCTGCTGCGGCTGCTGCTGCTTGCGGCCTCCACGACCGCGACGCCCGCTCCGGCACTGCTGCTGCTCGGCAGGGGGCGGAGGGGCCTGCGGCGGCGCCGGGTAGGGAAACCCAGGCGGCGGCGGCACCTGGAAGGGACCCAGGGCGGGCCGCGGCGGTGGGGCCGGGGCGGTGGGCGGCGCGCCTCCACGGGTACCGGCGGTGAGGGTCGTGTGGGTGGCCCGGGTGCGTGACATCCGCATCCGCCGCTCCTCCAGCTTCAGGTACGCGACGATCTTGGAAAAGGTCGGGTTGGTGATGAGGGGTATGTTGGAGGCGGCGTTCCCGAAGTCATCGTTCAGGCCGGCGATGAGGGTGCTGAGGAGAAGCTCATCGGAGACCTTCTCGCCGAGGTCACGGAGCTCGTCAACAAGCTTCTTGAGGCACATGCAATAATCGTCAATGGACGACTCAAGCTGTTGGCACCCAAAAACTCGCCGTGCAAGAAGACCTTGCGTTGGAGCGCGTTGTAGGTGAAGAGGCTGTTGAGCTTGATCCAAACGGCGTGAGCGTCATCGTCAGCGGAGACCACCGTGTGGAAGAGGTCCTTCGAGATGGTGGTGTAGAACCAACGGATGAGAGTGGCGTCGATGGCCGTCCACTCCTCATCATCCTCCATGAAGTGGGAGTCCATGGAGCCATCGATGTGATCCCGGAGATTGTACTCACGGAACACGAGGGAGAAGTACGTCTTCCAGGCATAGTACATGGAGGTGAGGTGGTCGAGGACGACGGGAACCCGGGCGAGGATGTTGAGATCGCGGATGACGACGGGATCGGGACCTTCGAACGGGTTGGTGCGGCGGCTGCGGGAGGTACCGGTGGAACCGGGGGAGGCCATGGCCGAAAGGGGGTCGTGCGGCGGCGCTGGAGCGGCGGCGCGGCAGGGAGGAAGGCGGCACGGCTTGGGGGCGGCGCGGCGGTGGCTGGCGGAAGCGCGGGCGGCGGCGGCAGACCAGGGCGGCGGCGCGGCGGCGTAGGTTCGCGGCGGCGGCGGCGGCACGAGGTGGCGGCGGTGGCGGCGGCGGCGATGGGATCGCGGCGGCGGCACGGGTTAGGGTTAGGACCGTAGGTATGATACCATGTTGGAAACGATAGTTTTGGCAATGCTTCACGATGTATTGATCGGTGCAAAATGCACGTATATATGAAGTACAAAGTGGGCCACAATCTCAACTATACAAAGACTAGGAGGTGGGCCAAGCTATACAATATACATGCACAAACCATATATTCAACATATAGCTTTAGACGGACGCCTCGATCCTGGTCCTAATGTTACACATAGTCGGTCCACGAAATGCTACCACGACCCTGGACCGTAGAGGACTAACATCTGTTCTAGCATTAATTATGCACAAGCCGGAGGCAGAACAACTGTTCCTATATTTCAAAGAAAAGTAATACGTCTAGTTATACAACTGGAGGCCCAGATCCCTATGCAAACCATAGGTCTAGATAATACGAGCATATGATCGTATGAGCCATATTGAATTTTCGGTTTTGTATGCCTTATATTGTTGCACTTCTCCCTATTTTTACTCTGGGAAAGGCAAACTCTCAGTAAAAATGAGGAGATGCTCGCTTCCCATAACAATTGCCACACTGCCAGCGCAGAGCCCTATTCGACCATCACCGGCTATAAATCCTGGCGCCATGCCCCAAACACTAGCCCACACCGCCCTCGACCCATTTATGTTGTCGTCTTCGCTGATTCGGGCCTCCACCTTCCTCGATTCGGTCCACAGCTGACGCCCCCTTGAACTCGAGATCATCACCGCTCTCGAGCACCACCGCATCTTGAGCTCCACGCCGCCTCCCGGCGCTCCCGTGTCGCCTTTCCTGAGCTCTAGGCCACCTCCAGTCGCCTTCCGCGTTGTCTTCTCCGTCTCAAGCTCTCACCGCCATGGTTCGTGAGAAGGTGGCCACATACAAGATGCTTACGGTCGAGCAAGGCACGAAACTCACCTTGAGGAGTGTGAGTATGTCGCGTGGCACACACTGTCGCCGGCGAGCATCCATGCTCGTCGGAGCCGAGCTCAGAGGAGGAGGGCATGCAGGTAGACCCGTCTGCTGGGTTCACCGCCACTGGGTTCGAGGTGGTCAACGCTGCGGCCAGGGACAATGGTGAAATTGCATTGTCTCTCAAGTAATGTCTTGATGCTGATGGCAACAAGATTAGTGAGATATAGTGTCATTTTTCAAGACTATTTCAAGATTGGACTGTCGGTGATTGTCTGCGGACATGGGTGACCCCTATTTAAAAAGGAGGTGGTTTTCCGAAGACTCTGAAGTTTTTTGGTTTATTTCAGTCGTAGGGAGGCCACACTACAAAGAGGAGACACGGTGTTGAGAGTGTTGGGGGTCATTTCCAAATACATAAAAGCCTTCCCCACCATGCCATCTTTGGAAAGGGTAAAACCCCAAGTTAGGACAACTAATGCAAGGACCTCCAGGTGCCCCGGGCCTTCGAGCTCTGGGTGTCCAGAGTTACTAGAGAAGAAACGGTATCCAAAGCTCCCTCTAGATGGGTCGGTTGCCCCCTGTGGATATATCGCCCCTGGAGTGGATACCATGGGTGCCTGGAGTTTCTAGTTTGGGTGCCCGAACATCTCTGGGTGCTTCTCTTGTGTGCAACCCGAGTGCCCGGAGTCCCGGCGGGGCAACTACTCTTTTGACTATGAGGGGGAAGGTGTAAATACCCCCATTCTTCTACCTCTCAATCTAACCTTGACTAAGAGCTGCTCCACCATTTTCCAAACACGAAAATCTCGTCTACTTCCTCCCCATCTGCCTAAACACTCCGATTCTTTGGGGACTGGAAGAGGTTCACCCAATCTAACCGATCTGTGATTCCTCAAATAGTTCTTTGTCAACACTTGTTGCACTTGGAGCTTGGGGGCCTACGCAGTTAGGTTACTCCAGAAGCCCTTGCTTGTGTTGTGCTTCAAGTTTGTAAAGGTGTGGTGGTTGCCTTCCGGACCACCACCGAGTAAGGGTGGGTATCAGGTGACACCACCTTTTACATGCTCTCATGCTACAAATTTTGAAAAGTCACATTTAGATGTTTCAACAAAGTATGTTTTTTTGTGGATGTTCACAAGACATATGTCTATAACCCCTAAAAAATTCATATCAAAATTCGAAATGTACATTGAGAAACTAAAAGACAAATCTATATGTGAATAGTGTGATTTCTGACGTTGTTCATGTTTTGTCTTCTTTTGTCACTATTCATTCTAGATTTGTCATTTTTGTTTCTCAACAGACATTTCAAATTTGGATCTAATTTTTTTACGGGCCGTAGACGTATGTCTTGTGAATATCCACAAATATTTTCAGAATTTTCTGAAACATTTAAATGTGATTTTTCAAAAGTTCTATCACTTATTGTAAATTTGAGGGGCAGAAATATAAATATGTACATCCCTGAAACTGCAACTGACGTGGTCTTCCACACTCTTTAATTCCCTTCCCGGATCGGCAGCGTCCACCGCCGCTCCAGCCGCCATCCGCCGCCCAAATCGAGGACCGCCGCCGCAAAACCGAGCCAGCTTCTCCCCTCCTCCGCCGCTGCGGCCGACCCCGATCGATGGAGATGCGGAGATACCACCGAGTCCTACGATCGGTTGCTGCCCCTGCCCTCCTCCTGCTCCTGCTACTCACCCTCGTCCTGCCGTTTATTCAGACCCAGATGCAGAGCGCACGAGAGAAGGCTGCCGACGAGCTGCCGTTGGACGGAGGCATCGCGGACTCGCCGGGGGCAGAGAACGACCTCCGCATCATCGGCCTCGCCCGCTTCGCCGTCTCCGAGCACAAGAACAAGACCGTAAGCCCTCCACCCACTACCCCTCCCTCTTCCCTGCTTGAATCTGTATGTTTCTGTTCGATCGACGCACGCAGGTCCTTCCTTGTGTAGGAGTATTTGTACATCGATCTATGCTAAATTCGAGTGCTGTAAACAATACTACTATGAGTAGCATGTGCGATTTGATTTTCTGCATGACTAATAATTTTGGTTGCAGAACGCTCTGCTGGAGTTTGAGAAAGTGGTGAGGCTGAAGCAGCAAGTTGTTGCAGGCATGATGTATTACATTACAATTCAGGTCAATGAGGGCGGGGCAAAGAAGATGTATGAAGCCAAGGTGTGGGAGAAGCCATGGATGGATTTCAAGAAGCTCGTGGAGTTCAGGCCGGCAGAGGGCGCCTCTGCGAGCCCTTAAGGTAAAACTGCATCTATTTCATGCAGCAAAGTATCAAGGTTGGTGGTACTTGGTACTCGTTTCAACAGCTGGCTTTCTTTTTTGCCCTGGTTGACTGATGCAGACTGTGATAAATAACCACGGTGACATCTTTCTTGATTAATCACAAGGACTATGAATGAACTTCGAAAAAAGCTTGTGATCTTATATATGTTTTTTTTTTCATGCGATCCCTTTGTTTCTCCCAGGACCCTGCGTATTAGTTATACAAGATAATTGTTCATCATGCATGCATTACTAGAATAGAGATTAAGACACGTCTCACAGCCTTATACTCCCTCCGTTCCCAATTACTTGTCGCAGAAATGGATATATTTAGAACTAAAATACATCTAGGTACATCCATTTCCGCGACAAGTAATTCCGGACAGAGGAAATATATATGTAACCAAAAACCTTGTATTGTAATGTGTTGTTCTCCGCATATCACTGTCATTCCCTCAAAAAAACTAAGATCGCGTGATGTACAGAACCTTACTCACCCTTTTGTTTGTAGATAATCGATTACTCTAAATCTGCTAATTTCAGGCGGGTCGGTCCCAGCTGTGCAAGGATCTGCAGATATGGTGTGGATATAGCTATCTATCTATGGGACATGTGCTCTCTTGTGTAATATCAAGAACCAGTCTGCTTCTTGCGAGTTGTTTTGAGCTGCCCATCATATATCTTAATTAGAGTTACAGATGGCTGATATCCAATGCGGTTAATTTAGCTTGGCCTGATGGCCTCTCTTTTGATGGGTGACCTAGCATGAGCTGCTAACTAACTTTTCGGGGTAGGACGACATAAACCGGGGCTTCGAGTCACTCAAATTCGAATTGTTTCGTTTGGGGTATTGATGATAGCTTAAAATTCAGAAGGTTTCTTAGGAAGGAAACTATGGCTATGCGGCAAAACCTGAAGGGTATCTTGCGTGTGGCCAGATCAGGTTAAGTAATGAGCCTGACGCCCTGACTGTGTTAAATGCTCGATGACGAAATGTGGTGACTTTACTGTTAAATCTTGCTATGGGTATCTTGTGGCTAGAAGAGTAACTTTTTCCATGTACAAAATGATGTGGACTTCAAGCTACACTTGAGGATCAAAGTGTTTTCTGTTAAATCTTAAGAAAAGGGGATGGAAGGAGTCTGACCTGTGTGAAAATTTTGTGGTGGTGGAGTCCTTGCTCTTCCTCTGCCCTCCAGCTAAATGTGTCTGGAATGTTACCTCAGGGTCAGGACAAAGCCTACTGGTTTCTCTGATTTGTCCAATGCTTGGTTTAATTCTTTTTTTTTCTGGTAGGGATCGGAGGGGCTGCTGCCAGTTTTGTATTGCTTACCACATATGTCACGTGGTCTGCCAAATCACTGCATTGATGTAAATAAATTATCTGATGATGATGGTCCATGTGTCATGCTACAGGAGCAGAGCAAAGTTTAAAAGACGGTGTTGCCTTCAAAAGTCCGTCTCCATCCTTCTTGACCAGCCATGGGAGATTTGAACTCCAACCCTTAAAATTTACTTCAAGTATTAGTAACCAACCATGACAGGTTACTTGTTGTGACCACTTTTTTTCTTTTTCGCTTTTATTATGTGCAAATGTAACTTCGTGAACTTTCAAGCCGGATTTGTCATGTTTTTTAAAACCAGGTTTTGTTCTGTTTTTTTCCTTTTTATTTTTATTTTTTGTTCCTTTTTCAAATGTGTGAACCTTTAATAATTAAATAAAATCAAATTAGTAAACTTTTTCTCAAACTTATGAATCTTTTTCATTATTTTTAGTGCAACATTTTTAAAATCTATGATTTTCTGAAATTCATGAATAGTTTTTCAAAATCAATGAACTTTTTTTCAGATCCTAACATGCGCCCGGCGGGGCGATGTCATCGCCTAGTTAGCTAAGGCCTAAGCGTTTCTTTTTTATTTTCTCGTTTTGCTTCTATTTTCTCCTTTTAAAACTTTATTATTCCTTTTGAAACCTGTTCAGAAATTTAAAATATTGTTTGGAATACCAAAAATGTTGTTGTTTTCAAATATTGTTTTAAAAATTTAAAAGATATTCTGGAACTGCAAAAAAATCCCTTTTTTGAAAAAATTTCACAAATTTAAGAAATGTTTGTGTTTCAAAAATATGATTACTTTCTAAAAATAAGTACGTGAGTTGCAATTTGTGGTCAAATTTTAATATCAATTGTTGCGAATTTGTTAACAATTTTGAAAAAAGTGTTCAAGTTTGTAAAAAAAATATTCATACACAATTTGAAATTTCAAAATTGTTGAATTTTTTAAGAAATGATTAGGAGATAAGAAAATGTTCGTGTTGATTGATAATGATAGAAATTGCAAATAACAGAAGCATCCCGATTAGGAAAAACTACATGCTCACGCATTCACCCGTCTAGCGCATTCCTCTCAACTGGAGATTTTTTTTGGACTATGGATGAATGACCTTAACTTTTGCAACAACGTGACATGCTCACGGTAGACATCCGTACCAGGTTTGAACGTCCGACACCATATGCAAGTCGTGACGTATCCGGTCATTTATCAGACTTTTTCGTCCGAGAAAACTTCAGGAAATACAAAATTTATCGAAAACCAAAATAACTTGGCATGGTGCTTTGAATTTGTCATACAAGCCAAAAAAGATTAAAGTCATTTGACGGATGTCGAGAAACAACGTGCTCTTAAATGGAGCCTTTTGGCTTTACATGGACACCCCAACTTTTGCCAGCAGGTGAGCAATGCCCATGGTAGGCATCCATGCTTTGAATGACTTCCGACACCATATGCAAGTTGTGACACGTCCTACCATTTGTCGGTCTTTTTTGACCGAGAATTTCTAGAAAATGTAAAAATTATCGAAAACCCAAGCAACTTAGTATGGTGCCATGAATTGGTCATGGTAAACGTTTTCAACCGGCGCACCGACCGAAGCTGCGGCCGGTCGCACGGGGCACGTTAAATTAAGGATGGCAATGGGTAGGGTATGGGGCGGGTAGAGCAATACCATACCCATACCCGTGTAGTCAATGGATACAAAATTCTACTCATATCCGTACCCATGGGTATGAACCTTTACCCGTACCCATACCCGACGGCTAGCCATACCCATTGGGCACCCAACGGGTAGATCAAACCGTACACAAGTTGTTCGCAATTTTACATTCATCTATAGCACATTTGACAAAAAAAATATTGATCTCAACTTGATAACAGTTAGATGAGTACATGATAATTATCTCAGTTCAAATTGACAATTGGTGACAACTTTAACATAGGTTCATAAGCTCATGACACAAATTTAACATAGGTACACTTGTGAATCACGGGTAAAATTTACATGTTAGTATAAATGGGCTGGGTATGGGTATATCTATGGATAAAAGGCTATACCCATACCCTACCCATGACTTAACGGGTAGTGTATGGGTACTACCCATGGGTACAAAATTGTGCTCATACCCTACCCATGCGGGTATGGTTTCCGCGGGTACCCATACCCATCGGTAAAATTGCCATCCTTACGTTCAATCGAGTGGGATCTAATCAACCGTTTTTCTACTCCGGGTACAGCTGGACTAGGTCATGTGGCCCACTCTCCACCAAACATTCCTTATCCTTTTCTTCTTCCTTCTTCTTCCTCCTTCCGCATCTAGACTTCACGGCTACTTCTTTTTCCTCCCGTAGCAACCCCTCGCAAGCTGATGGTTTTCTGCATGGGAGGCGGTGGTGCTGAATGGCAGCCACGTCACGACCGAGCCTCCGCCCCCCCCCCTCGTTGTTGCCCGCGCACAGACCGATGCGAGGTCAACGCTCATGACGATGCAACATCTCCATGGATGTGCCCACACAGCTTTGCTTTTTTCTTTTACGGAGTGCTGCAACCGGTCATGGGAGATGCTACATCCGCCGTGAGGGATGCTACAACCCATAAACTTTTTTGCTAGAACCAACTACTGTATTTGTCGTTGAATATTTTTTTGCTGGAACCAGTGTTTTGTTTTGCTACCACCATACGCAGCGACCGACCGACGTCAAGTTTTTTCTTGCTACAACCATGTCATATTTTTGCTGCAACCGGCAGCCACAAAAGCTACAATCGATTAACATTTTTGCTACAATGGCGATGACGGGGGCGCCGGCGAGCTTTTAATTTGCTAGTACCGTTACCCTTTTTTGTTACAACCGTTTGTTCTTTTTGCTGCTACCGACACCTCGATGGAGAGTACAGTTTCTTAAGAGCTCACCGTCGGAGGTGTTGCGACCTGCAACCACCGCATGCCGGAGCTGCGACCGTCGTCACGAGGAGCTGCAACTACGAGGACATGCTGTTGCATGCACGGAACCGACAAGAAACACATGAGATGAAGGTGGCGAGGGGCGGCGACCAGCGGTGAGGGCGGCCACCGGCGGCATGGTCGGCGACCAGCGAGACCCGCCAAGCGGTGTTTCTAGGCCGGGCGAGGAACGTTTGTGTTTTGCGGTCAGCGTGCATGAGCTTAACATGGATGCAACAGTGGAGCGACGGAAAAAGCTAAGAGGCAGCTAAGTCGGCGACCTGGAGCGACGATGGCGACCAGCGGCCGGCAGCGACAACGGCGAACGGCGGGGAGGGCAGCGATAGGCGAGCGCACGCAAAAGCTGCTTCGTGGCGGGGCGATGGAAGCACTTTTTTATAAAAAGAAGAAGATGACTGATGGAAGAAGAGGTAATCGTGTGGCTAGGCGCTGTATGATCGTACGGGTGGGGTGCGTCCGGCCCAATGATTGCGCCGGTGTGCCAGCGCAGATTAGTGGCCATTGGTCATGTTGGAAATATGCCCTAGAGGCAATAATAAATTAGTTATTATTATTATATTTCCTTGTTCATGATAATCGTTTATTATCCATGCTATAATTGTATTGAAAGGAAACTCAGATACATGTGTGGATACATAGACAACACCATGTCCCTAGTAAGCTTCTAGTTGACTAGCTCGTTGATCAATAGATGGTTACGGTTTCCTGACCATGGACATTTGATGTCATTGATAACGGGATCACATCATTAGGAGAATGATGTGGTGGACAAGACCCAATCCTAAGCCTAGCACAAAGATCGTAGTTCATATGCTAAAGCTTTTCTAATGTCAAGTATCATTTCCTTAGACCATGAGATTGTGCAACTCCCGGATACCGTAGGAATGCTTTGGGTGTACCAAACATCACAACGTAACTGGGTGGCTATAAAGGTGCACTACAGGTATCTCCGAAAGTGTCTGTTGGGTTGGCACGAATCGAGACTGGGATTTGTCACTCCGTGTAAACGGAGAGGTATCTCTGGGCCCACTCGGTAGGACATCATCATAATGTGCACAATGTGACCAAGGGGTTGATCACGGGATGATGTGTTACGGAACGAGTAAAGAGACTTGCCGGTAACGAGATTGAACAAGGTATCGGCATACCGACGATCGAATCTCGGGCAAGTACAATACCGCTAGACAAAGGGAATTGTATACGAGATTGATTGAGTCCTTGACATCGTGGTTCATCCGATGAGATCATCGTGGAACATGTGGGAGCCAACATGGGTATCCAGATCCCGCTGTTGGTTATTGACCGGAGAACGTCTCGGTCATGTCTGCATGGTTCCCGAACCCGTAGGGTCTACACACTTAAGGTTCGATGACGCTAGGGTTATAAAGGAAGTTTGTATGTGGTTACTGAATGTTGTTCGGAGTCCCGGATGAGATCCTAGACGTCACGAGGAGTTCCGGAATGGTCCGGAGGTAAAGATTTATATATGGGAAGTCCTGTTTTGGTCACCGGAAAAGTTTCGGGTTTTATCGGTAACGTACCGGGACCACCGGGAGGGTCCCGGGGGTCCACCAAGTGGGGCCACCATCCCCGGATGGCAGCATGGGCCAAGTGTGGGAGGGGACCAGCCCCAGGTGGGCTGGTGCGCCCCCCCCCCCACCAAGGCCCAAGGCGCAGGGAAGAGTGGGAGGGGGCAAACCCTAGGGCAGATGGGCCCTAAGGCCCACCCCAGGTGCGCCTCCCCTCTCTCCCCCTCTGGCCGCCACCCAGATGGGATCTGGGGGCTGCCGCCACCCTTGGGGAGGGAACCCTAAAGGGGGCGCAGCCCCCTTCCCTTCCCCTATAAATAGTTGAGGTCTAGGGGCTGCCCAACACATGAGTTTCTCTCCCTCTTGGCGCAGCCCTACCTCTCTTCCTCCTCCTCTCCCGCGGTGCTTGGCGAAGCCCTGCAGGATTGCCACGCTCCTCCATCACCACCACGCCGTTGTGCTGCTGCTGGACGGAGTCTTCCTCAACCTCTCCCTCTCTCCTTGCTGGATCAAGGCATGGGAGACGTCACCGGGCTGTACGTGTGTTGAACGCGGAGGTGCCGTCCGTTCGGCACTAGGATCTCCGGTGATTTGGATCACGACGAGTACGACTCCTTCAACCCCGTTCTCTTGAACGCTTCTGCTTAGGGATCTACAAGGGTATGTAGATGCACTCTCCTTCCCCTCGTTGCTGATTTCTCCATAGATAGATCTAGGTGACACGTAGGAAAATTTTGAATTTCTGCTACGTTCCCCAATAGTGGCATCATGAGCTAGGTCTATTGCGTAGATTCTTTGCAAGAGTAGAACACAAAGTAGTTGTGGGCGTTAATTTTGTTCAATATGCTTACCGTTACTAGTCCAATCTTGTTTCGACGGTATTGTGGGATGAAGCGGCCCGGACCGACCTTACACGTACTCTTACGTGAGACAAGTTCCACCGACTGACATGCACTTGGTGCATAAGGTGGCTAGCGGGTGCCAGTCTCTCCCACTTTAGTCGAAACGGATTCGATGAAAAGGGTCCTTATGAAGGGTAAATAGCAATTGGCATATCACGTTGTGGTTATGCGTAGGTAAGAAACGTTCTTGCTAGAAACCCATAGCAGCCACGTAAAACATGCAAACAACAATTAGAGGACGTCTAACTTGTTTTTGCAGGGTATGCTGTGTGATGTGATATGGCCAAGAATAATGTGATGAATGATATGTGATGTATGAGATTGATCATGTTCTTGTAATAGGAATCACGACTTGCATGTCGATGAATATGACAACCGGCAGGAGCCATAGGAGTTGTCTTTATTTATTGTATGACCTGCGTGTCATTGAACAACGCCATGTAATTACTTTACTTTATTGCTAACCGGTAGCCATAGTAGTAGAAGTAATAAGTTGGCGAGACAACTTCATGGAGACACGATGATGGAGATCATGATGATGGAGATCATGATGATGGAGATCATGGTGTCATGCCGGTGATGATGATGATCATGGAGCCCCGAAGATGGAGATCAAAAGGAGCAATATGATATTGGCCATATCATGTCACTATTTGATTGCATGTGATGTTTATCATGTTTATTCATCTTATTTTCTTAGAACGACGGTAGTAAATAAGATGATCCCTCAATAAAATTTCAAGAAAGTGTTCCCCCTAACTGTGCACCGTTGTGAAAGTTCGTCGTTTCGAAGCACCACGTGATGATCGGGTGTGATTCTTACGTTCCCATACAACGGGTGTAAGCCAGATTTATACACGCGAAACACTTTGGTTGACTTGATGAGCCTAGCATGTACAGACATGGCCTCGGAACACAAGAGACCGAAAGGTCGAGCATGAGTCGTATAGTAGATACAATCAACATGAAGATGTTCACCGATGATGACTAGTCCGTCTCACGTGATGATCGGACACGGCCTAGTTGACTCGGATCATGTAATCACTTAGATGACTAGAGGGATGTCTATCTGAGTGGGAGTTCATGAGATGAACTTAATTATCCTGAACATAGTCAAAAGATCTTTGCAAATTATGTCGTAAGCTCGCGCTTTAGTTCCACTATTTACATATGTTCCTAGAGAAAATATAGTTGAAAGTTGACAGTAGCGATTATGCGGACAGTAGAAAGCTTATGTCCTTAATGCACCGCTTAGTGTGCTGAATCCCAATCCTCGTCTGTGGATGTTGCGAACATCGGACATACACGTTTTGATAACTACGTGATAGTTCAGTTAAACGGTTTAGAGTTGAGGCACCAAACACATTTTTCAAAATGTCGTGGAACATATGAGATGTTTCGAGGGCTGAAATTGGGATTTTAGGCTCGTGGCCACGTCAAGAGGTATAAGACCTCCGACAATTTTCTTAGCCTGCAAACTAAGGGAGAAAAGCTCAATCGTTGAGCTTGTGCTCAGATTGTTTGAGTGCAACAATCACTTGAATCGAGTGGGAGTTGATCTTCCAGATGAGATAGTGATGTTTCTCCAAAGTCATTGCCACCAAGCTGCTAGAGCTTCGTGATGAACTATAACATATCAGGGATAGATATGATGATCCTTGAGGTATTCATGATGTTTGACACTGCGAAAGTAGAAATCAAGAAGGAGCATCAATTGTTGATGGTTGGTGAAACCACTAGTTTCAAGAAGGGCAAGGGCAAGAAGGGACACTTCATGAAACGGCAAATCAGTTGCTGCTCCAGTGAAGAAACCCAAGGTTGAACCCAAACCCGAGACTAAGTGCTTCTGTAATAAGGGGAACAGCCACTGGAGCAGAATTACCCTAGATACTTGGTAGATAAGAAGGCTGGCAAGGTCGATAGAAGTATATTGGATATACATTATGTTAATGTGTACTTTACTAGTACTCCTAGTAGCACCAGGGTATTAGATACCGGTTCGGTTGCTAAGTGTTAGTAACTCGAAATAAAAGCTACGGTGACTAGCTAAAGGTGAGCTGACGATACGTGTTGGAAGTGTTTCCAAGGTTGATGTGATCAAGCATCGCACGCTCCCTCTACCATCGAGATTGGTGTTAAACCTAAATAATTGTTATTGGTGTTTGCGTTGAACATAGACATGATTGGATTATGTCTGTCGCAATACGGTTATTCATTTAAGGAGAATAATGGTTACTCTGTTTATTTGAATAATACGTTCAATGGTCTAGCACCTAAAAGGAATGGTTTATTGAATCTCGATCGCAGTGATACACATTTTCATGCCAAAAAGGATATAAGATAGTAATCATAGTACCACTTACTTGTGGCACTGCCATGTAAGTCATATTGGTGTAAAACGCATGATGAAGCTCCATGTTGATGGATCTTTGGACTCACTCGTTTTTTAAAAGTTTGAGACATGCAAACCATGTCTATTGGTGTGTACGCATGAAGAAACTCCATGCAGATGGATCGTTTGGACTCACTTGATTTTGAATCACTTGAGATATGCAAATCATACCACATAGGCAAGATGACTGAAAAGCCTCGTTTTTAGTAAGATGGAACAAGATAGCAACTTGTTGGAAGTAACACACTTTGATGTGTGCAGTCCAATGAGTGCTGAGGCATGCAGTGAATATCGTTATGTTTTACTTCACAGATGATAAGTAAATACTATATATTTACTTGATGAAACACAAGTCTGAATTATTGAATGGTTCAAGTAATTTCAGAGTGAAGTTGAAGGTCATTGTGACAAGAGGATAAAATGTCTATGATATGATCATAGAGATGAGTATCTGAGTTACGAGCTTTGGCACACAATTAAGACATTGTGGAAATTGTTTCACAATTAATACCGCCTGGAACACCATAGTGTGATGGTGTGTCCGAACATCATAGTTGCACCCTATTGGATATGGTGCGTACCATGATGTCTCTTATCGAATTACCACTATCGTTCATGGGTTAGGCATTAGAGACAACCACACTCACTTTAATAGGGCACCACGTAATTCCGTTGAGACGACACCGTTTGAACTGTGGTTTGGAGAAACCTAAGTTGTCGTTTCTTAAAAGTTTGGGGCTGCGACGCTTATGTGAAAAAGTTTCATCGTGATAATCTCGAACCCAAAACGGATAAATACATCTTCATAGGATACCCAAAATGGTTGGGTATACCTCCTATCTCAGATCCAGAAGCAAAAGTAATTGTTTCTAGAAACGGGTCCTTTCTCGAGGAAAAGTTTCTCTCGAAAGAATTGAGTAGGAGGATGGTGGAGACTTGATGAGGTTATTGAACCGTCACTTCAACTAGTGTGTAGCAGGGCACAGGAAGTTGTTCCGATGGTGCCTACACCAATTGAAGTAGAAGCTTATGATAGTGATCATGAAGTTTCGGATCAAGTCACTACCGTACCTCGTAGGGTGACAAGGATGCGTACTACTTCAGAGTGGTACGCAATCCTGTCTTAGAGGTCATGTTGCTAGACAACAATGAACCTACGAGCTATGGAGAAGCAATGGTGGGCCCGGATTCTGACGAATGGCTCGAGGCCATAAAATCCGAGAAAGGATCCATGACTTTGGAAGAAATACTTGATGGTTGTAAGGCCATTGGGTACATATGGATTTTAAAAGGAAGACAGACAATGATGGTAAGAATTACCATTAAGAAAGCTCGACTTGTCATTAAGATGTTTTCCGACAAGTTCAAGGAGTTGACTACGGTGAGGCTTTCTCACTCGTAGCGATGCTAAGAGTCTGTTGGAATTGGATTAGCAGTTACTGCATTATTTATGAAATCTTGCAAATAGAATGTCAAATAACCATTGTTTCCTCGACAGTTTTCTTGAGGAAAGGTTGTATGTGATACAACCAGAAGGTTTTGACAATCCTGAAGAACGCTAACAAATATGCAAAACTCCAGCAATCCTTCTAAGGACTGGAGTAAGCATCTCGGAGTTGGAATGTACGCTTTGATGAGATAATCAAAGATGTTGGGTTTATACAAAAGTTTATGAGAAACTTGTATTTCCAAAGAAGTGAGTGGGAGCATTATAGAATTTCTGATGAGTATATGTTGTTGACATATTGTTGATCAGAAATGATGTAGAATTTCTAGAAAGCATATAGGGTTATTTGAAAGTTGTTTTTCAATGGAAAACCTGGATTAGGCTACTTGAACAATAAGCATCAATATCTATAAGATAGATCAAAATGCTTAATAATACTTTCAATTGAGCACATACCTGGACATGATCTTGAAGGTGTTCAAGATGGATCAGTCAAAGAAGGAGTTCTTGCCTGAGTTGTAAGGTATGAAGTTAAGAGTTAAAGCTCGACCACGGCAGAAGAGAGACAAAGGACGAAGGTCGTCCCCTATGCTTCAGACGTAGGCTCTATAGTATGCTATGTTGTGTGCCGCACCGGAAGTGTGCCTTGCCATGAATCAGTCAAGGGGATACAAGAATGATCCAGGAATGGATCATTGGACAGCGGTCAAAATTATCCTTAAGAGGGATAAGGAAATGTTCCTCGATTATGGAGGTGATAAAAGTTCTGCGTAAAGGGTTACGTCGATGCAAGCTTTAACACCTATCCGAATGACTCTGAATAGCAAACCGGATACGTATAGTGGAGCAACCATTTGGAATAGCTTCAAGTGGAACGTGGAAGCAGCATTTACAATATGACATAGAGAATTGCGAAGTACATACGGATTTGAATCCTGCAGACCCATTGACTAAAACTTCTCTCACAAGGAAAACATGATCAAACCCCAGAACTCATTGAGTCTTAATCACATGGTGATGTGAACTAGTTTAGTAACACTAGTAAACTCTTTGGATGTTGGTCACATGGCGATGTGACCTATCAGTGTTAATCACATAGCAATGTGAACTACATTATTGACTCTAGTGCAAGTGGGAGACTGTTGGAAATATGCCCTAGAGGCAATAATAAATTAGTTATTATTATTATATTTCCTTGTTCATGATAATCGTTTATTATCCATGCTATAATTGTATTGAAAGGAAACTCAGATACATGTGTGGATACATAGACAACACCATGTCCCTAGTAAGCTTCTAGTTGACTAGCTCGTTGATCAATAGATGGTTACGGTTTCCTGACCATGGACATTGGATGTCATTGATAGCGGGATCACATCATTAGGAGAATGATGTGGTGGACAAGACCCAATCCTAAGCCTAGCACAAAGATCGTAGTTCATATGCTAAAGCTTTTCTAATGTCAAGTATCATTTCCTTAGACCATGAGATTGTGCAACTCCCAGATACCGTAGGAATGCTTTGGGTGTACCAAACATCACAACGTAACTGGGTGGCTATAAAGGTGCACTACAGGTATCTCCGAAAGTGTCTGTTGGGTTGGCACGAATCGAGACTGGGATTTGTCACTCCGTGTAAACGGAGAGGTATCTCTGGGCCCACTCGGTAGGACATCATCATAATGTGCACAATGTGACCAAGGGGTTGATCACGGGATGATGTGTTATGGAACGAGTAAAGAGATTTGCCGGTAACGAGATTGAACAAGGTATCGGCATACCGACGATCGAATCTCGGGCAAGTACAATACCGCTAGACAAAGGGAATTGTATATGGGATTGATTGAGTCCTTGACATCGTGGAACATGTGGGAGCCAACATGGGTATCCAGATCCCGCTGTTGGTTATTGACCGGAGAACGTCTCGGTCATGTCTGCATGGTTCCCGAACCCGTAGGGTCTACACACTTAAGGTTCGGTGACGCTAGGGTTATAAAGGAAGTTTGTATGTGGTTACCGAATGTTGTTCGGAGTCCCGGATGAGATCCTGGACGTCACGAGGAGTTCCGGAATGGTCCGGAGGTAAAGATTTATATATGGGAAGTCATGTTTTGGTCAGCGGAAAAGTTTCGGGTTATATCGGTAACGTACACTAGTAGAAAAAGGGTCAAACGTGAAGCACATTACTGCCGGTTTGTATTAGAGCCGACACAAATGTATACATTAGTGCCGGTTCCAATGGCTAGCCGGGCCGCTCTCATTAGTACCGGTTCGTGGCTAACCTTTAGCACCGGTTCGTGCCACGAACCGGTACTAATGAGGGTGGTGGCAGGATGTTGCCAGTCTGGGCCCCCTCCAGCACCTTTAGTACCGGTTCGTGCCACGAACCGGTACTATAGGTCCTCCTACATATAAACCCTTCGTCCAGCTCGCTCTGTTCTTCCCCCTTTCCCCTCTCCTCTCCTCTCTGTTCTTCCTCTTCTCCCCTCGAGCTCATCACACATTTTGCCCAAAATTTGTCAAGATTTGAAGGCCCCCATCCATTCAAGTGATCACAAAGGTTAGCAACTTTGTCCTTTCATCTCTCATTGCTAGATTAGCTCTTGCAATGCTTTATATAGTTATTAATTTGTGAGTTTAGTAATTTGGGAGGAAATATATATATATGTGCTAGTATTTGATTTATATGCAATTTGAGGTCAAAATAACACTTAGTTTGCATATGTAGGTGTGGTTTACTTAGTGCCTTCTAAATCTCCGTCGTAACCACCGTCGATCGCCTGCATCGTCCCGTCGCCGGCACCACCTTGTGGTGAGCCTCTTGTTCATGAAATTTTATATAAAAAATTGATGTTTGTGTGATTTGGATATATAGTTACTCGTATAATAATTATCTTACCCATACGTTCTTTGTTATACATAGTGCCATGGTTTTGATATCCATCCCCGTCGGCCCTCGTCCTTGTTATGATTCGGATGTGGTATATTCTCTTTTAAAACTATTTGTTGCATTTCGTGTTTATGACAAATTATGCCCATCAAGTTGACATAGATATTTTTATCTAGGAGGTATGTGAACCGGAAATTCCAACCGACCCTATTGTCGAGAGGTTAAATTTAGTTGAAAGAGAAAACGAGTACTTGAAAGAAAAATTGAAAAGAATTGAGGGGAAGAAGATGGAATTGGAGTTGCATGTTGCCGATGTCGTCGATGATCACAAGATCAAGAAGGATAAAATGCGCTTGAAGATTAGAAAGATTAGAAAATATGCCATCGATAGTGAGGCTTGGTATCATTATGCTGTTGGATCAATTGTTACCTTAGTTGCGATCTTGATCGCATTTGTTGTTGCATTTAAATGCTTTAGCTAGAGAGTTATTTGTTTGTTGCATTTAAGTGTTGTATGAACTTTATGTATGAACTTGTATTAATTTGGTCTATTCGGTGTTGTGTAATGAAGATGAGCCGGCAATGGATGTACGATGACCGATGCTCTCCCCAGTTCATTGAGGGCGTGCATACTTTTCTGCTTGCGGCTGAGGCAAACAAGCGGGCGGATGGTTTTATGCCTTGTCCATGTGTTGGCTGTAAGAATGGTCGCAATTACTCTACGTCAAGAACCATTCACGTCCACCTGTTTGAGTCCGGTTTCATGCCCCACTATAATGTTTGGACCAAGCACGGAGAAAGAGGGGTTATGATGGAAGACAATGAAGAAGAAGAGGACGACGACAGCTATCCTGGCCAAGGGTTCCCTGAATACGATGATACAACAATGGGGGAAGAAGCTGAGCCGGTAATGCGGGAAGAAGCTGAGCCGGCAATGTGGGAAGAAGCTGAAGAAGAGGCATCAGATGAGCCCATTGATGATCTAGGTCGGGCCATTGCCGATGCAAAGAGAAACTGCGCATGTTAGAGGATCACAAAAAATTGTTGTACCCGAATTGCGTAGGTGACAAGAAAAAGCTGGGCACCACACTGGAATTGCTGCAATGGAAGGCAGAGAATGGAGTATCTGACAAGGGATTTGGAAAGTTGCTGGTAATGATAAAGGATATGCTTCCAAAGGACAACGAATTGCCCGAGAGTACGTACAAAGCAAAGAAGGCTGTCTGCCCTCTAGGGTTAGAGGTGCAGAAGATACATGCATGCCCTAATGATTGCATCCTCTACCACGGTGAGTACGAGGATTTGAACGCTTGCCCGGTATGTGGTGCATTGTGCTATAAGATCAGCCGCGATGAGCATGGTGATGTCGAGGGCGAGCGCCCCAGGAAGAAGATTCTTGCCAAGGTGATGTGGTATTCTCCTATAATACCACGGTTGAAACGTTTGTTCCAAAACAAAGAGCATGCCAAGGCGATGCGATGGCACAGAGAAGACTGTAAGAAAGACGGAAAGTTGAGAGTACCTGCTGACGGGTCGCAGTGGAGAAAAATCGAAAGAAAGTACGGGAAGGAGTTTGCAGATGACGCAAGGAGCGTATGGTTTGTTCTAAGCGCAGATGGCATTAATCCTTGGGTTTTTATCATTTATGCCATCGGTTGTGTCCCACTACTCAGTTTTGCCACTAGGAATTTCAACTACTCAAAAATGCCATCGCTTTGTTAGACACGTGTTCAAAAATGCCACTGGGCACCATTATTGTGATCTCAAATCTCTTTTGCCATGTTATAATGACATAAATACCTATGAACCAGCATGCCAGCTCTCCTTCTATCTTACTACAATAAAGTGTGGGGCCCACTTGATCCCAACGACGTTCTTATTTTTCTATAAAATTATTCGCTTGGTTACTCCTGACAAGTGGGGCCACACTTATCATTGTGAGATAGAGAGAACTGACATGTGGGTCTAGGCTTATTTTTGTCATATAACATGGTCAATGAGTTTGATGTGAAAATAACGATGTCTAATGGCATTTTTTAGGAAACATCTAACGGAACGATGGCATTTTTGAGCAAACATCTCACGGATCGATGGCATTTTTGAGTAGTTGTAACTTCTAATGGCAAAACTGAGTAGTGGGACACAACTAGTGGCAAAAATGATAAAAACCCTTAATCCTTTTGGGGAGCAGAGCAGCAACCATAGCACCTGGCCTGTGACTCTATGTTTGTATAACCTTCTTCCTTGGTTGTGCATGAAGCGGAAGTTCATTATGATGCCAGTGCTCATCCAAGGCCCTAAACAACCCGACAACGACATTGATGTGTACCTAAGGCCATTAGTTGAAGAACTCTTACAACTGTGGAATGGAACAGGTGTACGTGCATGGGATGAGCACAAACAGGAAGAATTTGACCTAAAGGCATTGCTGTTCGTGACCATCAATGATTGGCCTGCTCTCAGTAACCTTTCAGGACAGACAAACAAGGGATACCACGGATGCATGCACTGTTTGGATGATACCGACAGTATATATTTGAATAGTTGTAAGAAGAATGTGTACCTGGGACATCGTCGATTTCTTCCGAGCAGGCATCCCGTAAGAAAGAAAGGCAAGCATTTCAAAGGTGAGGCGGATCACCGGACGAAGCCTCGCCACCGTACTGGTGCTGATGTACATGATATGGTCAAGGATTTGAAGGTGATATTTGGAAAGGGTCCTGGCGGACAACCTGTTCCAAAGGACGCTGACGGACGCGCACCCATCTGGAAGAAGAAATCTATATTTTGGGACCTGCCATATTGGAAAGACCTAGAGGTCCGCTCCGCAATCGATGTGATGCACGTGACGAAGAATCTTTGCGTGACCCTGCTTGGCTTCTTGGGCGTGTATGGGAAGACAAAAGATACACCTGAGGCACGGGAGGACCAGCAACGTATGAACGGAGAAGACGGCATATATCAGGGTCATGCAAGCTACGCTCTTACCAAAGAAGAGAAGGAAATCTTCTTTGAATGCCTGCTCAGTATTAAGGTACCGTCTGGCTTCTCATCGAATATAAAGGGAATAATAAACATGGCAGAGAAAAAGTTCCAGAACCTAAAGTCTCATGACTGCCACGTGATTATGACGCAACTGCTTCCGGTTGCATTGAGGGGGCTTCTACCGGAAAACGTTCGATTAGCCATTGTGAAGCTATGTGCATTTCTCAATGCAATCTCTCAGAAGGTAATCGATCCAGAAATCATACCAAGGTTACAGAATGATTTGGTGTAATGTATTGTCAGTTTCGAGTTGGTGTTCCCACCATCCTTCTTCAACATCATGACACACGTCCTAGTTCACCTGTGCGAAGAGATTAACGTTTTGGGTCCTGTATTTCTACACAATATGTTCCCCTTTGAGAGGTTCATGGGAGTCTTAAAGAAATATGTTCATAACCGTGCTAGGCCAGAAGGAAGCATCTCCAAGGGCCATCAAAATGAGGAGGTCATTGAGTTTTGTATTGACTTTATTCCTGACCTTAAGCCGATTGGTGTTCCTGAATCGCGGCATAAGGGCAGACTGGATGGAAAAGGCACGCTAGGAGGGGAACAAATAATATGTATGGACGGACATTCTCTCACTGAAGCACACTACACAGTTCTACAGAATTCCGCCTTGGTGGCTCCGTATATGGATGAACACAAGAATTTGCTATGCTCCAAACACCCGGAGCGGTCTGATGACTGCATTACACGTGAACAAACCAGGAGTTTCGCCAGCTGGTTGCAGACATGTACCATGCATGACACCTCTATTGAAGATGACATGTACTTGCTGTCCCAGTTACTATCTTCGAATATAATGACTTTCAAAGGGTACGAGATAAATGGTAATACATTTTACACGATCGCCCAAGATAAGAAGAGCACCAACCAAAACAGTGGTGTCCGCTTTGATGCAGAAACCAAGACGGGAAAGGAAACATATTATGGTTATATACAGGACATATGGGAACTTGACTATCGACGTGGTTTAAAGGTCCCTTTGTTTCGGTGCAAATGGGTCAATATGACACGAGGCGGGGTAACGAAAGACCCGTAGTACGGAATGACAACAGTGGATCTCAACAATCTTGCGTATGCAGACGAACCATTCGTCCTAGCCAATGATGTGGCACAGGTTTTCTATGTGAAGGACATTTCTACCAAGCCAAGAAAAAGAAAAGATAAGGAAGCGAATGCATCGTACGATGAGCCAAAGCGGCACATAGTTCTTTCTGGGAAGAGAAACATCGTGGGAGTGGATGACAAGACAGACAAGTCAGAAGATTATGAAAAGTTTGATGAAATTGCTCCATTCACAGTGAATATTGACCCGAGCATCCCGTTAAATGATCAAGATTTTCCATGGTTACGGCGCAAAGGGACACATGCGAAGAAAAAGTTTCACACCCAAAGATCTGGGATGTGATCGGCTTCACTAGAAATTTTAGTTATCAAAATCCAATCATTAAAAAAATGTTACTTTTTGCGGGCATATAGCTAGTATTTGTTCTCGACGATGCCCGGCCCGCATCCTCGCCGTCGACCCGTTCGGGACGACGTCCAGCCGACCCATGTCCAGGACTGGGCTCCGCCGGGCTGGCACTGGGAGGTGCTGCCTGGAGGGGCGCGCCGCTTGATGAGGAACCCGGCCCAGGGTCCCGTCGTCGACCCTGATCTCGTTTGGTGGCATTCGCGTGGGCCAGTTTCGGTGCGGAGGGACCCGGCCCCACCGGAGCTGGTACGTCGTCGTGTCAGGGAGGAGGACGAGCACGTCCATCGCTACATGGTTGTGTTAAAGGGCGGCAGGTTCTCCAATACCTGGCAGTATCTTCGAGGATCTCACTTCAGCTATGATCCTGTGAGGGTTCCTTCTCTTTGGGTGTCCACCGCCCGCGCCGCAGGAACCGCGAGTGTCCTAGATTCTTCTGTAGTATTCGATCTTTAATTAGCTAGCCAGTGATGTACTATTCAATATTATATATTATTCGAGACGATGTATTCGAGATTATATCTATTATTCTAGACGAAGTATTCGAGATTATATCTATTATTCGAGACGATGTAATTTGAATACTAAATTGTTTTATATTTCTTTTGAATTAGTTAAATAAAAGCTATGGCAGACAATACCGACAGAGAGGGAGAACAGACCATGTTCGATATGATACGTGGGCCAAATGATGATCAGAATGAAGAAGATTATGACGGCTCCGAATTTCTAAACAACACCGAAGAGGGTGATATGATATTCGATCGCGACGACCGAATTGATGAAGTCATGAACTACGATTATGACGATGACGAAGAACATGTTGATCCTGAAACAACAAAGACCGGCGAGGTATATATATTTATATAAGCAGGTATCTGGTGATCATCACATGTTTTAAATGACTTGAAGATATATTAACGAATCGATCTTTGTTCTTTCAGCCATCTGGATCGAGCAAATCTTCAGGCAAAAGGACGAAACGAGGCCTGAACAAAAAGTTGAAGGAGGGCGTAAAGTACAATATCAAGGCAGTCAGACCTAATGGCGAACCATTAGCGCCTAAGAAGATTGCGGACAAGTTCATTCGTCAGTGCGGAGTTCTTGTGAAGGACCAACTCCCGATCTCCCTTCAAGAATGGAGAGAGCCAGCAAAAGACAAAAGACAAAAAGGCAAAGAGGACGCTGCTCCACGTCCATATGTTACTTTTATCGACAAGAATCAAAAAGATCTGCTTTGGGATACTCTCATGGAACATTTCACCCTACCAGATCATTTCACAGAAGCAGATGTGCAGAAAGTCAAGGACGCTGCTCTTAGGAAGATGGCGGTTGCATTCAAGAACCACAAGAATCGTGAATGGGACAAGTACGTCAAGGGAGGAAGGAAGACTCCAGTATTCGAGGGAACACTAGAGAACCAACATGCTCATTGGGACGATTTCGTGAAATTCAAGGATTCGGAATTAGCTAAGGAACGGTCGAGAATAAACAAGAAGAATGCCGAAAAAAAGTATAAGTTCCATAAGCTGGGGCCAGGTGGCTATGCGGTGGCAATGCCTAAGTGGGATAAGTCTGAGAAAGATGTAGGTGCCACTCCGGTTACTAAGAGCTGGCCCCCCAGGGTCAGGACTTGGTTCTATGCGCATGGGGGGGAGTTGGACCCGAAGACAGGCAATGTTTCGACGAGGGCAAGTCTGAAGGGAGCCGACGATGCGATACTTGTTGCAATAGAAGATGCATGATCGGGGGTGTTCCAGCCCAACAGAGAGAACGACGAGCTTACGCGTGCCCTGGGAAATCCTGAACACCAGGGAAGAACACGAGGCAAGGGCGCTATTCCGTGGTATGAGGGGTTCTCAGACTGGAACAACGACTACAGAACCCGTGCGAGAAAGAAGATTGCGGAGGAGAAGAAGAGGAAGATGGAGGAGGAGCAGAGGAAGCGGGACTATGAACGCCTTCAAGGCCTAGAAGCAAGTCAAGCGGAATTGGTAGTCAAATTCCAGCGGCAGCAGGAGCAGATCGACTCACTTACCCAGCAAAGGGGGTCTCAGCAGCTGCAGCAGCTAGCGAATGATCCAGCATTGGATAGCACCGCCCCATCCATGCCGAGAAGCAGCATGGGTTCCGCCCCGGACGACGCAATGCTGGGTAGATACCCCGTGGATGATATCACGGAGAACACTAGCTGCGAGCTACACGTCAAAATGAAGAACATATCCATGAAGGTGGCGGACGCCATTGCTTTTACAAATCCCCCCGAGGCAACCTTCCATTGCAACCCGATTCCAGCGGGCTATGCTCGTGTCTTGGTTGATGAGGTGGTGGACCCATATTCGGAGCTAGAGCTTGACTATCCTGGAGGTGACGACGAGCGCTTTCTCGGAGACGCCAAACATTGTATCATCCTATGGAAAAAGGATTGCATCATCATTCGAAGGCCACCGACACCGCGTCAGCCGACTCCTCGTCGAAGTCCGCCACCGAGTCAGCAGTCTCCCGCTCCTGCAAGTCCACCAAGTCCGGCAAAGTGTCAGGCCACTCCTCCTCCAAGTCCGGCAAAGTGTCAGGCCACTCCTCCTCCTCCAAGTCCGCCACAGCGTCAGACATCCACTCCTCCTCCAAGTCCGACACAACCTCAGGCCACTCCTCCTCCAAGTCCGGCACAGCTTCAGGCGGCCACTCCTCCTCGTCCAACTCAGCCACGTCAGCCGTCTCCGCCGCCTCAGCAATCACAGAAGAGACACCCCGCAGCTATGGTGCGTAGCGGTACGAGTCGAGGTAGTACAGGAAGTACAGGCGGAGGCAAGCGATATAAATATGGTCCAAGCCTCACGCCTCTTCCGCAGAGGGCTTATGACAGGTCCGAGGAGGAAATCGCAGCCATATCGAAGTCCGAGGTGGAAGCCCATTTTGCACCAAAACCGCCAACGCCGCCAAGGGAGAAAGTGCCTGAGGAAACGATTGACCACTTCATTCGTATGGCTCAACCACCAGCTCCCAAGCCTGTTGACATAGACTATGAGCGCCACATCAGGAAGTTAAATCGAGCACGTGTACGTAAGGAGGCGAGCTCAGGATCGAGCAAACAAGAAGCAGCTATCAAAAAATGCGGGAAAACCATTCCCCAGCTGGGAGAACAGGCGGCGCAATCGATCCCCTCGCTTGTTGTGCCAACAACACGTGACAGTACGCGCGCCCAATATTATTGTGGGCAAACAGTTTACGTTCCTGAGGTGGGCAATGTGGTAATAATGGAGGAGCATATAATGCAGGCTGAAGTTCTCAAAATCACTGTTGGACAACTCCTCGAGATCGAGCCCATGCCTGTGCTTAGAGAGGATGAAATAAAACGGAAATATGTCTGGGGCCAACCTTTGGTCGAGCCAGACAAGGTCAAGAACCTCCCAATGAGAATGTATGAATTGCATCAATGGTACATGGACATTACCAAGATTTCCGATCGATTGTCCCTCATGGTGAATGTCAAGGAGGATCATTACTACCATGAGAAAGCTGTGTCCGTTGAGTATTCTGAACTGTTTCAGTTATATAATCAAGACGCACTCGACAAATCTATCGTCAGTTGCTATTGTCTGTAAGTGATTTCTTTCTGTAATTTAAGTCTCAAGCTAGCTGTAGTGATCCTTTTGATCAATCATTACCTGTAATTATCCTCACTATATTCTTTTCTGTGGTATTATATGCAGGATGAAGATGTATGAAATGAGAAAAGGTGGACGCTATGGCATTGGGTTCATTGACCCAAACACCGTTAATGAATACACATGGAAATTAGATGAACGTCATCGAAAGGCCGTAGAGGACAGCATGCTAGAGTTCTTGAAGCGCCTCAAATACAATGAAGATATACTACTTCCTTACAACTTCCAGTGAGTCACACTGTCTTGTACTACAAATTCTCTGTTTTTGCCTACTAGCTAGCTATATGTTTTTGCTTACATATGCCCGCTTAATTAAGACATGCAAACGTGTGTGCATGCAGATATCACTGGGTCTTGTGTATCATTAAAGTTGATGCCGGAACAGTTGAAATACTGGACTCACTACTCAAAGAAAAAACTGACTATAACATCTTGTTTGGGATAGTCAACAGGTAATTTCAATCATTATTAACTATATATCTCGGCCTATTTAGTTCGTCATTTCATGATATGAACTATTTAATAACCCCTTTATTCATTTTCTTTTTCGGCGGGTAGGGCTTGGGCAAGGTTCATCAGGGTCACGGACGGCGAATGGAAAGAAAAGCTTAAATGGGGAAGACCCAAGGTAAGTAATTAAGTAGTACTAGCTAGCTAGCTAGCTGCCATCTCTTTAATTATCATGCTTGATTAATTATTATCTGATCAAATTCCATTCTCGTAAAGGCCCTGAAGCAGGCGCAGGGGACTGATCTGTGTGCATTCTGCGTTTGCGAGAACATTCGCATGATGGCGTCCGAAAGGAGCAGATCTCAAAGACAGGAATGGGTACGCTTGTCAAAACACTATTCACAATTTTTACACCATTATCGATATCTAGTCACACAACTAATACACATGCATATTGATCTCCTTCTTAACAGTTCAGAGAGGTGCGGGCGAAGCTCCTAGAAACGGAGCGCATAGAAGCACTTCAAGAGGAAATAGCGGGATTTTTGCTCGACCAGGTCATAAATCCGAAGGGAGAATACTATTACCCGCTACCGCCCCCATGAAAACCACTTCCAATTGTCATCGTGCTCCGAAGGCACCAATTAGGCTATAATGCCATTGGCTCTGAAGGCAATGCATATGTAGGAGAAATTGTATATAGCTATACATGTGTGTATGTATGAATTAATTAATATGATGGTTTGTGCGACATTGATGATATATATATGCATGATTGGTTCTACTAGAAATTCTATATATATATATATATATATATATATATATATATATATATATATATATATATATATATATATATGCATAACGTGTACAATGTGTAGTATCGTAAAATACCAGCAAATGAAAAAGAATTAAAATGGAAACACAAAATTAAATGAAAAAGAAATCATAAAACTAAAACCCCCCAAACCTTATAGTACCGGTTGGTCTTACCAACCGGTACTAAAGGGCTCCAGGCCCCCGGAGCTGGCTCGTGCCACGTGGTTGCCCTTTAGCACCGGTTCGTGCTGAACCGGTACTAAAGGGGGGGGGGGCTTTAGTAACCACACTTTAGTGCCGGTTATGGAACCGGCACTAAAGGGCCTTACGAACCGGTGCTATTGCCCGGTTCTGCACTAGTGTACTGGGACCACCGGGAGGGTCCTGGGGGTCCACCAAGTGGGGCCACCATCCCCGGAGGGCAGCATGGGCCAAGTGTGGGAGGGGACCAGCCCCAGGTGGGCTGGTGCGCCCCCCCCCCCCCCCCACCAAGGCCCAAGGCGTAGGGAAGAGTGGGAGGGGGCAAACCCTAGGGCAGATGGGCCCTAAGGCCCACCCCAGGTGCGCCTCCCCTCTCTCCCCCTCTGGCCGCCACCCAGATGGGATCTGGGGGCTGCCGCCACCCTTGGGGAGGGAACCCTAAAGGGGGCGCTGCCCCCTCCCCTTCCCCTATAAATAGTTGAGGTCTAGGGGCTGCCCAACACATGAGTTTCTCTCCCTCTTGGCGCAGCCCTACCTCTCTTCCTCCTCCTCTCCTGCGGTGCTTGGCGAAGCCCTGCAGGATTGCCACGCTCCTCCATCACCACCACGACGTTGTGCTGCTGCTGGACGGAGTCTTTCTCAACCTCTCCCTCTCTCCTTGCTGGATCAAGGCATGGGAGACGTCACCGGGATGTACGTGTGTTGAACGCGGAGGTGCCGTCCGTTCGGCACTAGGATATCCGGTGATTTGGATCACGACGAGTACGACTCCTTCAACCCCGTTCTCTTGAACGCTTCTGCTTAGCGATCTACAAGGGTATGTAGATGCACTCTCCTTCCCCTCGTTGATGGTTTCTCCATAGATAGATCTTGGTGACACGTAGGAAAATTTTGAATTTCTGCTACGTTCCCCAACAGGTCATACAATGTTATGGCGGAAAATTGTAGCCAATTGACGGATGTCAGAAAAAAAGGGAAAAAGGGCATGCTCTCGAATGGAGCCTTTTGGCCTTCTCGGACATCCCACGTTAAACATGGTGTTTTTTGGACATCTTGAAATGACCCTAACTTTTGTCGGCAGGTGGGCATTCCCATGGTAGGCATATATGCCAGGTTTAAATGATTTCCAACACTGTATGCAAGTTGTGACACGTCTTGCCATTTATCGGCCTCTTTTTACCAAAGAAACCTTCAAAAAATGCATAACTTGTCAAAAACTCAATCAACTTGGCATGGTGCCTTGAATTGATCTTACAAGACCATAGAAAAACTTGGGGCCATTTGACTGATGTCAGAAAAACAATGCTAAAAACAGTGCTCTCGAATAGAGCTTTCTACCCACCCGAACACCCTACGTTGATGTGTTTTTTGGATATCCTTGAAATGGCCCCATTTTTTCATCAGGTTGGCATGCCAATAGTAGGCATCCATGTCAGGTTTGAACGATTTCCCACACAGTATGCACCTTGTGACACTTTCGGCCCTTTTATCGGCCTTTTTTGACCAAGAAAACTCTAGAAAATGCAAAACTTATTTAAAAAACCAAACAACTTGGCATGGTTCTTTCAATTGGTCATAGAAGTCCATGAAAATCAATTGGGGCCATTTCAAGATGCCGAGAAATAGTGTGCTCTCAAACGGAGCCTACTGACCTCTACGGGACATCCTCCGTTGAATATGGTCTATTTTTTGACATTCTTGAAATGCCCAAAACTTTTTTAAGCTGGTGGGAATGCCCATGATATGCATCCATGTCAAGTTTGAATGATTTCTGATACTGTATGCAAGTTGTGACACGTCCGGCCATTTATCGGCCTTTTTACTGAGATAACTTTAGAAAATGCAAAACTTATCGAAAACCCAA
Source organism: Triticum timopheevii (assembly GCA_963921465.1). Taxonomy (NCBI): domain Eukaryota; kingdom Viridiplantae; phylum Streptophyta; class Magnoliopsida; order Poales; family Poaceae; genus Triticum; species Triticum timopheevii. The sequence goes on from OY997270.1 coordinate 598,089,283, forward strand.
GAAACTTGGCAAGATGCCTTCTAGCCTTCCAGCCTTGTCAAGAAACAACTACGTTGAACATGGTATTTTTTTTCAACATTCTTGAAATGACCCTAACCTTTTCTAGCAGGTTGGCATGCCCATGGTAGGCATTTATGCTAGGTTTTAACGACTTCCAACATCGTATGCAAGTTGGGACATGTCCGGCCATTTATCGGCCTTTTTTGACCAAGAAAACTCTAGAAAATGCAAAACTTATCAAAAACTCAAGAAACTTGGCATAGGGCCTTAAATTGGTCGTACAAGGCCATGGAAAAATTGAAGGGCCTTGAATTGGTCATACAAGGCTACCAAAAGAACTTGCTCTTAAAGGAAGCCTTCTGACCTACCCCGGATACCCTACGTTGAACATGGCATATTCTTGGATATCCTTGAAATGACCCAACTTTTTGAACCAGGTGGTCATGCAAGTGGTAGGCATCCATGTCAGATTTGAATGACTTCCTATAGGGTATGCAAGTTGCGACAAGTTCGGCATTCATCATCCTTTTTATCGAGAAAAGTCCAAAATGCAATATTTGTTGATAACGAAAAGAACTTGGCATGGTGTCTTGAAAAGGTCACAAGTCATTGAAAAAATTGAGGTCCTTTGGTGGATGTCAAGAAACAACATGCTCTCAAATATTAAAATTATAATTTAAACAAGCACTTAATTATTATTTTAAGTTTTGACATAACGAGTAATACAAAGGGATAAAATTGAAACTAGTAAATGCTTTGTTAAAAGGCATTTCATAAATATTTGAAGGAAAAAAGAATTTAAATGATAATATAAAATAGTTACTTCATTTATTATTTTATTATTGCAAACAATATTTTAATATTGTGAATTTTTTCAATTTCAAAAAGGAGAAAAATTAAATAAGAAGAAAAGAAAATAAAAAAGGAAAAAAATGGAAAACAACAAAAACGCTTAGGCCTTGGCCCAACTATGTGATGACATATGTGAAGGAAATATGCCCTAGAGGCAATAATAAAGTTATTATTTATTTCCTCATATCATGATAAATGTTTATTATTTATGCTAGAATTGTATTAACCGGAAACATGATACATGTGTGAATATATAGACAAACATAACGTCACTAGTATGCCTCTACTTGACTAGCTCATTAATCAAAGATGGTTATGTTTCCTAACCATAGACATGTGTTGCCATTTGATTAAAGAGATCACATCATTAGGAGAATGATCTGATTGACATGACCTATTCCGTTAGCCTAGCACTTGATCGTTTAGTATGTTGCTATTGCTTTCTTCATGACTTATACATGTTCCTGTAACTATGAGATTATGCAACTCCCGTTTACTGGAGGAACACTTTGTGTGCTACCAAATGTCACAACATAACTGAGTGATTATAAAGGAGCTCTACAGGTGTCTCCAAAGGTACATGTTGGGTTGGCGTATTTCGAGATTAGGTTTTGTCACTCCGATTGTCGGAGAGGTATCTCTGGGCCCTCTCGGTAATGCACATCACTGTAAGCCTTGCAAGCAATGTAGCTAATGAGTTAGTTACGGAATGATGCATTACGTAACGAGTAAAGAGACTTGCCGGTAACGAGATTGAACTAGGTATTAGATACCGACGATCGAATCTCGGGCAAGTAACATGCCGATGACAAAGGGAACAACGTATGTTGTTATGCGGTTTGACCAATAAAGATCTTCGTAGAATATGTAGGAGCCAATATGAGCATCCAGGTTCCGCTATTGGTTATTGACCGAGAATGGTTCTAGGTCATGTCTACATAGTTCTCGAACTCATAGGGTCCGCACGCTTAATGTTACGATGACAGTTTTATTATGAGTTTATATGTTTTGATGTACCAAAGGTTGTTTGGAGTCCCGGATGTGATCCCAGACATGACGAGGAGTCTCAAAATGGTCGAGACATAAAGATTGATATATTGGAAGCCTATATTTGGATATTGGAATCGTTCCGGGAGAAATCGGGATTTTTCCGGAGTACCGGGGGGTTACCGGAACCCCCCGGGGGTTATTGGGCCTACATGGGCCATGAGGGAGAAGAGGAGGGCCGGCTAGGGCAGGCCGCGCGCCCCCTCCCCCCTAGTCCGAATAGGACAAGGAAGGGGGGGCGGCGCCCCCCTTTGCTCTTTCCCCTCCCCCCTTTCCTTCTCCACCAAGGCAAGAGGGGGGAGTCCTACTCCCGGTGGGAGTAGGACTCCTCCAGGCGCACCCCTAGGGGGCCGGCCGCACCTCCCCCTCCCTCCTTTATATACGGGGGCAGGGGGCACCTCTAGACACACAAGTTGATCTTCGTGATCGTTCCTTAGCCGTGTGCGGTGCCCCCCTCCACCATATTCCACCTCGGTCATATCGTTGCGGTCTTTAGGCGAAGCCCTGCATCGGTAGAACATCATCATTGTCACCATGCCGTCGTGCTGATGGAACTCATCCCCGACACCCTGCTGGATCGGAGTCCGGGGATCGTCATCGAGCTGAACATGTGCTAAACTCGGAGGTGCCGTACGTTCGGTGCTTGGATCGGTCGGATCCTGAAGATGTACGACTACATCAACCGCGTTGTCATAACGTTTCCGCTTACGGTCTACGAGGGTACGTGGACAACACTCTCCCCTCTCGTTGCTATGCATCACCATGATCTTGCGTGTGCGTAGGAATTTTTTTGAAATTACTACGTTCCCCAACAATGGCATCCGAGCCTTGGTTTTATGCGTTGATGTTATTTGCACGAGTAGAACACAAGTGAGTTGTGGGCGATACAAGTCATACTGCTTACCAACATGTCATACTTTGGTTAGCGGTATTGTTGGATGAAGCGGCCCGGACCGACATTACGCGTACGCTTACACGAGACTGGTTTTACCGCCGTGCTTCGCACACAGGTGACTAGCGGGTGTTTGTTTCTCCAACTTTAGTTGAACCGAGTGTGGCTACGCCCGGTCCTTATGAAGGTTAAAACAGCACTAACTTGACGAACTATCATTGTGGTTTTGATGCGTAGGTAAGAACGGTTCTTGCTCAGCCCGTAGCAGCCACGTAAAATTTGCAACAACAAAGTAGAGGACATCTAACTTGTTTTTGCAGGGCATGTTGTGATGTGATATGGTCAAGACGTGATGCTATATTTTATTGTATGAGATGATCATGTTTTGTAACCGAAGTTATCGGCAACTGGCAGGAGCCATATGGTTGTCGCTTTATTGTATGAAATGCAAACGCCCTGTAATAGCTTTACTTTATCACTAAGTGGTAGTAATAGTCGTAGAAGCAATAGATGGCGTAACGACAACGATGCTACGACGGAGATCAAGGTGTCGCGCCAGTGACGATGGTGATCACGACGGTGCTTCGGAGATGGAGATCACAAGCACAAGATGATAATGGCCATATCATATCACTTATATTGATTGCATGTGATGTTTATCCTTTATGCATCTTATCTTGCTTTGATTGACGGTAGCATTTTAAGATGATCTCTCACTAAAAATTATCAAGAAGTGTTCTCCCTGAGTATGCACCGTTACGAAAGTTCTTCGTGCTGAGACACCACGTGATGATCGGGTGTGATAGGCTCTACGTTCAAATACAACGGGTGCAAAACAGTTGCACACGCGGAATACTCAGGTTAAACTTGACGAGCCTAGCATATAACAGATATGGCCTCGGAACACGGAGACCGAAAGGTCAAACGTGAATCATATAGTAGATATGATCAACATAGTGATGTTCACCATTGAAACTACTCCATCTCACGTGATGATCGGACATGGTTTAGTTGATTTGGATCACGTGATCACTTAGATGACTAGAGAGATGTCTGTCTAAGTGGGAGTTCTTAAGTAATATGATTAATTGAACTTAAATTTATCATGAACTTAGTACCTGATAGTATTTTGCTTGTCTATGTTTGTTGTAGATAGATGGCTCGTGCTGTTGTTCCATTGAATTTTAATGCGTTCCTTGAGAAAGCAAAGTTGAAAGATGATGGTAGCAATTACACAGACTGGGTCCGTAACCTGAGGATTATCCTCATTACTGCACAGAAGAATTACGTCCTGGAAGCACCGCTGGGTGCCAGGCCTGCTGCTGATGCAACTGACGACGTTAAGAACGTCTCGCAGAGCAAAGCAGATGACTACTCGATAGTTCAGTGTGCCATGCTTTACGGCTTAGAACCGGGTCTTCAACGACGTTTTGAACGTCATGGAGCATATGAGATGTTCCAGGAGTTGAAGTTAATATTTCAAGCAAATGCCCGGATTGAGAGATATGAAGTCTCCAATAAGTTCTATAGCTGCAAGATGGAGGAGAATAGTTCTGTCAGTGAACACATACTCAAAATGTCTGGGTATAATAATCACTTGATTCAACTGGGAGTTAATCTTCCTGATGATAGTGTCATTGACAGAATTCTTCAATCACTGCCACCAACCTACAAGAGCTTCGTGATGAACTATAATATGCAAGGGATGAACAAGACTATTCCCGAGCTCTTCGCAATGCTAAAAGCCGCGGAGGTAGAAATCAAGAAGGAGCATCAAGTGTTGATGGTCAACAAGACCACCAGTTTCAAGAAAAAGGGCAAAGGGAAGAAGAAGGGGAACTTCAAGAAGAACATCAAACAAGTTGTTGCTCAAGAGAAGAAACCCAAGTCTGGACCTAAGCCTGAGACTGAGTGCTTCTACTGCAAGCAGACTGGACACTAGAAGCGGAACTGCCCCAAGTATTTGGCGGATAAGAAGGATGGCAAAGTAAACAAAGATATATGTGATATACATGTTATTGATGTGTACCTTACTAATACTCGCAGTAGTACCTGGGTATTTGATACTGGTTCTGTTGCTAATATTTGCAACTCGAAACAGGGACTACGGATTAAGCGAAGATTGGCTAAGGACGAGGTGACGCGAGTGGGAAATGGTTCCAAAGTCGATGTGATCGCAGTCGGCACGCTACCTCTACATCTACCATCGGGATTAGTTTTAGACCTAAATAATTGTTATTTGGTGCCAGCGTTGAGCATGAACATTATATCTGGATCTTGTTTGATGCGAGACGGTTATTCATTTAAATCAGAGAATAATGGTTGTTCTATTTATATGAGTAATATCTTCTATGGTCATGCACCCTTGAAGAGTGGTCTATTTTTATTGAATCTCGAAAGTAGTGATACACATATTCACAGTGTTGAAACCAAAAGATGCAGAGTTGATAATGATAGTGCAACTTATTTGTGGCACTGCCGTTTAGGTCATATCGGTATAAAGTGCATGAAGAAACTCCATATTGATGGACTTTTGGAATCACTTGATTATGAATCACTTGGTACTTGCGAACCGTGCCTCATGGGCAAGATGACTAAAACGCCGTTCTCCGGAACTATGGAGTGAGCAACTGATTTATTGGAAATCATACATACTGATGTTTGTGGTCCAATGAATATTGAGGCTCGCGGCGGGTATCGTTATTTTCTCACCTTCACAGATGATTTGAGCAGATATGGGTATATCTACTTAATGAAACACAAGTCCAAAACATTTGAAAAGTTCAAAGAATTTCAGAGTGAAGTGGAAAATGATCGTAATAAGAAAATAAAATTTCTACGATCTGATCGTGGAGGAGAATATTTGAGTTACGAGTTTGGTTTACATTTGAAACAATGCAGAATAGTTCGCAACTCACGCCACCCGGAACACCACAACGAAATGGTGTGCCCGAACGTCATAATCGTACTTTACTAGATATGGTGCGATCTATGATGTCTCTTACTGATTTACCGCTATCGTTTTGGGGTTATGCTTTAGAGACGGCCGCATTCACGTTAAATAGGGCACCATCAAAATCCGTTAAGACAATGCCTCATGAACTATGGTTTGGCAAGAAACCAAAGTTGTCGTTTCTTAAAGTTTGGGGCTGTGATGCTTATGTAAAGAAGCTTCAACCAGATAAGCTCGAACCCAAATCGGAGAAATGTGTCTTCATAGGACACCTAAAAGAGACTGTTGGGTACACCTTCTATCACAGATCTGAGGGCAAGATTTTCGTTGCTAAATTCGGATCCTTTCTAGAGAAGGAGTTTCTCTCGAAAGAAGTGAGTGGGAGGAAAGTAGAACTTGATGAGGTAAATGTACCTGCTCCCTTATTGGAAAGTAGTCCATCACAAGAACCGGTTCCTGTGACAACTACACCAATTAGTGAGGAAGCTAATGATATTGATCATGAAACTTCAGATCAAGTTTCTACTGAACCTCGTAGGTCTACCAGAGTAAGATCCGCACCAGAGTGGTACGGTAATCCTATTCTGGAAGTCATGTTACTTGACCATGGCGAACCTATGAACTATGAGGAAGCGATGATGAGCCCAGATTCCGCAAAATGGCTAGAAGCCATGAAATCTGAGATGGGATCCATGCATGAGAACAAAGTATGGACTTTGGTTGACTTGCCCGATGATCGGCAAACCATTGAAAATAAATGGATCTTTAAGAAGAAGACTAACGCAGATGGTAATGTAACTGTCTATAAAGCTCGAGTTGTTGCGAAAGGTTTTCGACAAGTTCAAGGGGTTGATTACGATGAGGCTTTCTCACCCGTAGCGATGCTTAAGTCTGTCCGAATCATGTTAGCAATTGCTGCATTTTATGATTATGAAATTTGGCAAATGGATGTCAAAACTGCATTCTTGAATGGATTTCTGGAAGAAGAGTTGTATATGATGCAACCAGAAGGTTTTGTCGATCCAAAAGGTGCTAACAAAGTGTGCAAGCTCCAGCGATCCATTTATGGACTGGTGCAAGCATCTCGGAGTTGGAATAAACGCTTTGATAGTGTGATCAAAGCATATGGTTTTATACAGACTTTTGGAGAAGCCTGTATTTACAAGAAAGTGAGTGGGAGCTCTGTAGCATTTCTGATATTATATGTAGATAACATATTATTAATTGGAAATGATATAGAATTTCTGGATAGCATAAAGGGATACTTGAATAAAAGTTTTTCTATGAAAGACCTCGGTGAAGCCGCTTACATATTGAGCATCAAGATTTATAGAGATAGATCAAGATGCTTAATTGGACTTTCACAAAGCATATGCCTTGATAAAGTTTTGAAAAAGTTCAAAATGGATCAGGCAAAGAAAGGGTTCTTGCCTGTATTACAAGGTGTGAAGTTGAGTCAGACTCAATGCCCGACCACAACAGAAGATAGAGAGAAAATGAAAAATATTCCCTATGCTTCAGCCATAGGCTCTATCATGTATGCAATATTGTGTACCAGACCTAACGTATGCTTAGCAATAAGCTTGGCAGGAAGGTACCAAAGTAATCCAGGAGTGGATCACTGGACAGCGGTCAAGAACATCCTGAAATACCTGAAAAGGACTAAGGATATGTTTCTCGTATATGGAGGTGACAAAGAGCTAGTCGTAAATGGTTACGTCGATGCAAGCTTTGACACTGATCCGGACGATTCTAAATCGCAAACCAGATACATGTTTTTATTAAACGGTGGAGCTGTAAGTTGGTGCAGTTCTAAACAAAGCATCGTGGCGGGATCTACATGTGAAGCGGAGTACATAGCTGCTTCGGAAGCAGCAAATGAAGGAGTCTAGATGAAAGATTTCATTTCTGATCTAGGTGTCATACCTAGTGCATCGGGACCAATGAAGATCTTTTGTGACAATACTAGTGCAATTGCCTTGGCAAAGGAATCCAGATTTCACAAAAGGACCAAGCACATCAAGAGACGCTTCAATTCCATCCGGGACCAAGTCCAGGTGGGAGACATAGAGATTTGCAAGATACATACGGATCTGAATGTTGCAGACCCGTTGACTAAGCCTCTTCCACGAGCAAAACATGATCAGCACCAAGACTCCATGGGTGTTAGAATCATTACTGTGTAATCTAGATTATTGACTCTAGTGCAAGTGGGAGACTGAAGGAAATATGCCCTAGAGGCAATAATAAAGTTATTATTTATTTCCTCATATCATGATAAATGTTTATTATTCATTCTAGAATTGTATTAACCGGAAACATGATACATGTGTGAATAAATAGACAAACATAACGTCACTAGTATGCCTCTACTTGACTAGCTCATTAATCAAAGATGGTTATGTTTCCTAACCATAGACATGTGTTGTTATTTGATTAAAGAGATCACATCATTAGGAGAATTATGTGATTGACATGACCTATTCCGTTAGCCTAGCACTTGATCGTTTAGTATGTTGCTATTGCTTTCTTCATGACTTATACATATTCCTGTAACTATGAGATTATGCAACTCCCGTTTACCGGAGGAACACTTTGTGTGCTACCAAACGTCACAACGTAACTGGGTGATTATAAAGGAGCTCTACAGGTGTCTCCAAAGGTACATGTTGGGTTGGCGTATTTCGAGATTAGGTTTTGTCACTCTGATTGTCGGAGAGGTATCTCCGGGCCCTCTCGGTAATGCACATCACTATAAGCCTTGCAAGCAATGTAGCTAATGAGTTAGTTACGGAATGATGCATTACGTAACGAGTAAAGAGACTTGCCGGTAACGAGATTGAACTAGGTATTAGATACCGACGATCGAATCTCGGGCAAGTAACATGCCGATGACAAAGGGAACAACGTATGTTGTTATGCGGTTTGACCGATAAAGATCTTTATAGAATATGTAGGAGCCAATATGAGCATCCAGGTTCCGCTATTGGTTATTGACCAAGAATGGTTCTAGGTCATGTCTACATAGTTCTCGAACCCGTAGGGTCCGCACGCTTAACGTTACGATGACAGTTTTATTATGAGTTTATATGTTTTGATGTACCAAAGGTTGTTCGGAGTCCCGGATGTGATCCCAGACATGACGAGGAGTCTCGAAATGGTCGAGACATAAATATTGATATATTGGAAGCCTATATTTGGATATCGGAATCATTCCGGGAGAAACCGGGATTTTTCCAGAGTACCGGGGGGTTACCGGAACAGGACAAGGAAGGGGGGGCGGCGCCCCCCTTTCCTCTTTCCCCTCCCCCCTTTCCTTCTCCACCAATGCAAGAGGGGGGAGTCCTACTTCCGGTGGGAGTAGGACTCCTCCAGGCGCACCCCTAGGGGGCCGGCCGCACCTCCCCCCTCCCTCCTTTATATACGGGGGCAGGGGGGCACCTCTAGACACACAAGTTGATCTTCATGATCGTTCCTTAGCCGTGTGCGGTGCCCCCCTCCACAATATTCCACCTCGGTCATATCGTTGTGGTGTTTAGGCGAAGCCCTGCATCGGTAGAACATCATCATCGTCACCACGCCGTCGTGCTGACGGAACTCATCCCCGACACCCTGCTGGATCGGAGTCCGGGGATCGTCATCGAGCTGAACGTGTGCTGAACTCGGAGGTGCCGTACGTTCGGTGCTTGGATCGGTCGGATCGTGAAGACGTACGACTACATCAACCGCGTTGTCATAACGCTTCCGCTTACGGTCTACGAGGGTACGTGGACAACACTCTCCCCTCTCGTTGCTATGCATCACCATGATCTTGCGTGTGCGTAGGAAATTTTTTGAAATTACTGCGTTCCCCAACAATATGTCTCATCAGACGCTAGTTGGGACAGCCCAACCGCTCGCCGATTGGAAAAAAATCATCGATTTTTTGAAAAAATGTTACAAGAATTGAAAAATTCACAGATTTTATTTAAATGACTAAACAAAGTTGTAAAAAATGGTGTTAGGCGGTTTTGGGAACCTAGGGAGAGCAACTAATTAACGAGCGCTCCTTCAGGAGCCTTGCAACGATCAGTGCCACTTGACGCACTCCCAGCCGTCTGCCACGTGTCGCGCTCTGGATGCTCCTTTCGGATTTTGTTTTTTTTTCACACGCGTTTTTGGCTTTTTAAATGGTTTATTGCTGGGGTTTTCGACGTTTCAGTTTTCCACCAGTCTTCTTGAACTTTTAGACAAAAAAATCGATTTTTTTCCCGCGAATAAACGAGTTTTTTTCCTTTCGCGAGTCACGGTTTTGTTTTTTCACGAGAGTCACGGTTTTGTTTTTTGCCTCTCGAAAACGGAAAAAACGTGTTTTCTGTTTTTTTTTCTTTCGCGAGAGTCACGGTTGTGCTTCCGCGAGAGGCACGGTTGTGCTCTCGCGAGAGTCACGGACATGCCTTCTCGGAAACGAAAAAAAACGCATTTTCTCTTTTTTTCCTTCCGCGAGAGTCACGGGTTTGTTTTCGCGAGAGGAACGATTTGTGATTTCGTGAGAGGCACGGGCGTGCCTCTTTCGAAAAGGGAAAAAAATTGTGCTCCGGGTTCGGTTTTTTCGTCTTTTTTTTTATGAAAAAAAAGTTTGTCAAAACCTATCAATATGGGATCTAGTTTTGAAGATCTCGATGCAAGGAATCCAACGGTGAAAGCGGTTCGAGATTTGGACTCACGATTTAAGAGATAAAACATTTTGAATAAACAGATCTACGAAAAAAGAGAAAACTCTCGGGTTGCGACAAGTGGCGCACATGCAGGGCGCCACTTGTCGCAACTGGGAAGGTTGGAGTGATCTTTGCAACGAGTACTCCTCAACTAGTGATTTCGGAACCTAGGAGTTTCCAAATCGTGTGTTTTTTTTTTTTCCATTTCGTTTTGTCTTTTATATGTTTTTTCTGAGTTTTTTTTCTTTGTTTTTTCTTTTCTTTGCATTTTTCATTTTTTCTGTATATTATTCCTACTTTACTAAGTTCAAAAAATTTCAAATTTCAAAATTAAGTTTACAAGTTTGAAATATTTCATGTTCGGAATTTTAAAATATTTCATGTTCAAATAATGTTTAGACTTTTGGATTTTTGCATATTTATAAATGATGACCTAAGAATCTAGAAAATATTTAGAATTTCCAAATTCCCTTCATGCTTCAATTTTTGTTCATACTTATTAATCGATGTCCAAAAAGTTAAAAAATGTTCACACTTCGAAAAAATGTTCGTAAATTTAAAAAAAAAAGGTCAAGTTATTGTTCAGTCTTTATAAAACTGTACCCATTTTCGAAAGTTGCTGAGAGATCCAAAAAATGTTCACATTCTGAGCAATTTTTAAAAACAAGGTCATTTTTTAAAATATCTATAAAATATTTTTTAAAGAATTAACGGATTTAAGAAAATGGAACAGAAAAAGTTCATGGATTGGGGCCATCTCAAGTTCATCGATTTGAAAAAAGTTAACAAAATTGAAAAATGTTAATTGATTTGAAAAAAAAGTTCACAGATTTTGAAAAAGTTTGTGAAATTAAAAAAAGTTGATCAATTTTTATAAAAGTTCATGTAATTGAAAATTTTCAACTATTTGCAAAAAAAAAATCATGGATTTGAAAAAGTTTGCGAATTTTATGAAATGGTGTGGCTAGATCTCAGTCAACTAAGACTTAACCAATTCTCAATCAAATGAAAAAATATATAAAATAAAAAAATAATTTTTTTTCATGGATCTCCATGCAAGGTCTCACTAATATAGCATCGACTGAGGCCTGATTAAGTCTAAATCGACTGGGATTTAGCAACCCCGTTTAAGTAAATGTTCATGGATTTGAAAAATTATTTACAAATTGGAAAAGGTTCACAAATTTAAGCAATTGGAAAAGAAAGGAAAAAAGAGAAAAAAATGAGTACAACTGGAAAAAACAGACAGAGAAGATCACAACTAGAAGAAAAAAGAAAGTAATTAGGCACAACAAGGTTGCTTTCCTGGTTGGTTAGGTGACATGGAAGTACACCCGGAGGTTGAGAGTTCACTTTGCGCACCTATTTTTTTCAGAGGTTAAAAAGGAAAAAAGGAAAGGCTAATGGGCACGTACGGCATATACATTCTGGCGAACGATCCATCATACATGCAAATGTGAATACGATGTGCCAAAGATTCATATTATCCTTTATACGTTTAGTGAGGGAGTTGTATCGAAGCAAGGCTCTTTCATTTTTCTTTATCGGCCGCGAGCGTGAAACGTGACTGGATTTCACTTTCCAGTGAGCCCATATGAGCAGTCATCTGGGAACAGAAACTAAAATGTGAACAGGAGCAATAAAAATGAAAAGTAGTTTACTTGTTTATTTTTGCACCAATTATCCACATGGTTACGGATTACTTATTGTGATTGATTATGTTGTACGTAGATGACAGACCGAAATAACTGGGTTAACCTGAGACCAAATCAGATAATCATCACACTCATGCGCAAGATACTTCACGCCCCACGGTCCAGCTGCCTGGGAAACATTTTTGATGTGCAACTTGGCTCGAACTCTTACAAGGCTTGTCAGAAGACCGAGGTGGTATTGATCACCTGGGATGCAGTCTGACGTCAAGACTTAACTGCAAAGGGATGTTTTTTATTGGACCAGTTTCAAAACTAACAATTGAAAACGAAGTGCAGCTCGGATGAGCTGAGGTGTGTCTAAATCTAAAGACGGATTCAGGGGCTACTAACAATGTTCCAGCTAGGGAGTCTCTCATCATGTCGACTCCCCCGCCTAGTGAAAGACCCCTTATCATTTTTGACCCGGGCCCATCGGACGGCCTATGACGTATGATCAGAAGGTTCCAAAAGACTTGCGTACACTACAAGGTGTTGGTTCCGGTGGAGGACGCTAACTCCTGGAACGTAGCCGGCTAGGATCCATCACTTGTCGCCGGGGTTCCAACGCCCCAATGCCGGCCGCCATGGGTCTCCAACACAAGTCGCGGCCGTCACCAGCACCGGTGGGTGTTGGTTTTGCAACACTTGTCACCGGTAGGGAAAAGAGGGTGGGGTGGGGCAGCCACGGCCACCACACGATAGAAGAAACAAAAGTGGGAGGTGGAGGGGGGCTAGTCTCTACAAAGAGGAAGTGGGTAGAGCATGGAGCTCGCGTTGCAGAGGGGATGCGCTTGTGCATGAGTTCGTTCGATGGTGGATCCATGTTGCAGACGAGCAAGTCGTGGAGTGAGCGGTGTGACCGGCCGAAAAATCAGCCGGGCGACCGGATATAAACGTTTCCTTAAAAGAATTGATAACACCCATTTTTTCACTAAAATAAGCCAGCAATTGAAGACGCTCTTAATTACTACAGTACCTTCTCGGATCGGCAGCTTCCACCAGCTATTGAAGACGCTTTTAATTACGTTCCCGGTTCGGCACCGTCCACCGCCACTCCAGCCATCCGCCGCCCAAATCCAGCACCTACACTACAGAGCCACTCCAGCCAAGCCATCCGCCGCCCCGAAATCGAGCCATCTTCTCCCCTCCTCCGCCGCTGCGGCCGAGCCCGATCGACGGAGATGTGGAAACACCACCGGGTCTTAGGATCCGTGGCCGCCCTGCTCCTGCTACTCGCCCTCGTCCTGCCGTCTATTCAGACCCAGTCCCAGAAGCAGAGCGCGCCAGAGAAGGCTGCCATGGCGGCGGAACCCGCGCGGCGGTTGGCCGGAGGGATCGTGGACTCGCCGGGGCGAGAGAACGACGTCTAGATCGTCGGCCTCGCCCGCTTCGCCGTCTCCGAGCACAACAAGGAGGCCGTAAGTCCTCGACCCACCACCCCTCCATCTTCCCTTGGTCTAATCTGAATTCACCGTTGTTGCAGAATACTCAGCTGGAGTTGGAGAAAGTGGTGAAGATGAAGGAGCAAGCTGTTGCCGGCAGGCTCTACTACATCACAATCCAGGTCGACGAGGGCGGGGCAAAGAAGCTGTATGAAGCCAAGGTGTTGGAGCAGCTGTGGCTGGATGTCAAGAAGCTCCTGGAGTTCAAGCCGGCAGAGGGCGCCTCTCCCAACGTTTAAGGTAAAAAAAGTTGTGCTGGTTGTCACTCGTTTCAAGACCATATCATGTTTGCTTTTTTTTGCCCTGGTTTTGGTAGGTTTCTTGATTAATCGTAAGGACTATGAACTTGGATCGAAAGAAGCTTGTGATGCTGCCATATGGAAATTTATCATGGGGCCCTGCTTATCAATTATAGAAGAGAATTGTTCGTCATGCAAGCATTACTTACTAGAATATAAAGATTTTTACTGATTAATGTAAATCTCCTAATTTCAGGGTCGTCCCAACTGTGCAAGGAACTGCAGATTTGGTGTGGATATAGCTACCGCTCGTGCGACATGTGTTTAGTGTGCTCTCTTGTGTACTAGTATCAAGAACAAGTCTGCTTCTTGCGAGTTGTTTTAACCTGCCCATTATATAGTATCTCGTCATTCGAGTTTCGGATGGTGCATGTCCAATGCAGTTAATTTAGCTTGGCCTGAAATGTTGCTGGTGGTGCCTTAAGGTTAGAGATCAGCACAATGCCTGCTTGCTCCTCTGTTTGGAGCGATACCTAGTTTAAGTCTTGTTTCTGCTAGAGATCGGAAGGGCATTATGGCCGGGGGCACTGCCATTTTTCAGAGTCCCTGGAAAACAAGAAATAAATCTTGTTTCCAAGCCAACGTTGGTCGAACCTTCAGAAAAGCGCGCAGGCTGATAGTGTTGTTCTGTACGCTGTCATCTGAATTGAACGCAGTGCTGCTGAATCTGTTTACCTAGCAGCTGCAACTTATTAGCTGCTGCAGTTTGCTGTCATTTCGCTGCTGTTTCCCTACTTCAGTTGGCTTCTGGCAGTGCGTACTCAAGACCTGTTAGTATGGTGCAGCTTCTCAGACATAACCGTCATTTCAACAATCTCTCGACACATCCTACATAGGTGCTTGGCTATTTACAAATAAGTAGTACTCCCTCCGTTCCTAAATATAAGTCTTTGGAGAGATTTCACTATGGACCACATACAGAGCAAAATGAGTGAATCTACATACAAAATGCATCTATATACATCCGTATGTGGTTCATAATGAAATAACTACAAAGACTTATATTTAGGAACGGAGGGAGTAGTATGTTCCTCTGGCAAATGCAGTAAGACACACGCGCACCCAACTCATCTAACCGGCGCACAACTACACCCCTGATCAAGCCCTCAAACTACCACACTACACCGCAGACGACGGTTAAGCAATCCAAAAGGTAGCCATTGGCGCTATGGAATAACCCTACAGCAGCAGCGCCAAATCTTACTCGATTCAAACGTGTGACCTCACACCACAATCTTGGCCGACAGCAAAGCAATGTAGTCCGCGCATTCGTACAGCTCTTTCTTCATCTCGGCAGTCGTCTGCTCCACAAACTCCTTGTACTCCGCGATGGAATCAATGAGCTTGAGCAGCTCCCTCGCGCACATCTGGGTTTCTTCGTCGGTCTCCTTCAGCGCAGCTTGGAGACCCTCTTCAGAGTTCTGAAGAATCACAACAGTAACGTAAATAAATTATCTGATGATGGTATGTGTGCCATGCTACGGGAACAGGCGAGTTTAAGAGACAATTTTACCTTCAAAAAGACCTCTGCCTCCTTCTCGATGGTGCTCAAGTGATGTTCCTTTTTCCCTAGCTCGTCTTTCATTTTTCTAGCATCGGCTGTGCAGCGTGAAACGTGGCTTTGGATTTCGCGATCCAGTGAATCCACCTGAGCAGTCATCTGGGTACAGAAACTAAAATGTAAACAGGAACAATACAAACGATAACTAGTTTACTGTTTTATATTGCACCAAATTATCCACAAGGTTACAGACTAGTTTCTGATTGTGTTGTGTGAAAGGGGAGTCCAAAATATCTAAGTTGCGACAAGTAATTCCGGACGGAGGGAGTACTTTGCTAGAGTTCACTTGAGCACATAAATAATAAGCCAATTATTTTTTTTCTAGGCTGTAATGAGTACTCCCTCCGTCCGGAAATACTCGTCGGAGAAATGAATAAAAATGGATGTATCTAGAACTAAAATACGTCTAGATATATTCATTCCTCCGACAAGTATTTCAGGACAGAGGGAGTAATAAATTAATGACATTTTAGACAAGTGGAGTAAGTTGATCAACTCATAGTACAGAACCTTCATTTTGCTAGGATAATGAACAACTTTTGCTACAAGATATACAGGCAGAATTTCCACTTTGATGCATGAGTTTTTAATAAGTCAATCATGAACATACTATGGGTTAAAATGGACTTGAGGTCTTTTGTTTTATTTTGTCATGCTGTGATATTACCATATATCGTATAAGGTGACTGACCTCATTATTTTTAGCCTGTAGAACAGAAACATGACTCCTTTTCTCCTCCAGCATTTTAACAATTCCTTGCAGCTGCTTTTGTAGATCAATTGACTCGTCGTGCTTTGAGATAATTAGCCTTTTAGTTTCATTGGCAAGAGCATTGAGCGCGGGCTTCAGGGTGGTTTTGTAGGTGGTACCAAGGATCTCAGCCGGGGAGGATCCTTTTGCATTTACCTCGTACTGGAAATCAATACTGGGTTTCAACCTGCAAAATGGTACAGTGATGTTTGACAGTAAGGCAACAAGCTCTACTGCTCTACATATAAATTGACGAAAGAGAAGTCAAAGAATAAACAACATATAGGGAACCATAATAAAATGATATCTTTTCTGAGATCTTGATCTTCGTTTGCTTCAGTCTGCCACTAACTGAGCACTGAGGGGCAATACTTAAGAATACTGTGTTACACAGAATCTATCTCGGCGATGTTTTTTTTTATTACAAAATGTTGGCATGGCCTTCATTTTTTATATTTCTCAGTTATGAAGAATATTATGATGTGAAACATATTAGAAGCTTTTTGTGAAGACTTATGTATCATAGCCATACCCAATTAACATATAGACATGCGATATATAATATTGTTGCAATAGAGGAGCAGTGTGCATTAATTCTAACTAAGTCTGCCTAAATATTGTGTTCATCACCCAAAAGAAAGATTTAAAAAATACCGATAAAACACACATATAGCTTTATAGCCCTGCTGGAAATGCTTTCATATGAAGTCATCGATTTGCAACATGATACCATGTTCAACAGCAAAACTTAAGAAAAGGAATGATGAGAAACAGAGGGGAAGGAATTACACAGAGAGTTAAGCTACATAAACAAATGAGAAGAGGGAATGGGAGGTAAAGTAAATCAAGGGCAAAAACATACGATGTCCTACAACTTCCCTGAACTTCCTGATGTGTAACACTGCAACATTTGAACCGTCTCTATTAGCTAATGTTAACTACTGGAGGACTGCCTTGTGCACGCCCTTATTCAGTGTCTCAATCAGAATTCTATGTATGCACAGATACAAGCGGCTGACAATATAACTATTTTTGATGAACAGAAAGCAGTTTCCTTGTTTTAACTTGACATCTCAATCATAGTCCATAAAAGAATCATGCCTTCTCCTAACATATATAATTGAACACATAGCACACTAGCAGAGTTACTCCAAACCGTTAAGAAAACAAGCAACAATACAAGTTAAGACATCAGGAAAGGTAAAAGGTAACCTAAAAGACAAAAGACTGATTGCACAATCAAGAGAGTACTATCGCAAGCTAAAGCACAATCTTGTAAACTGAGTGACCAAAACTCCTAAACAAAGCAAAAGATTATCAAAATAATCCTCTGACATTGAGAGATTGAAGTGCTGAGGCAAGACCAAAACTAATTGATTCACCGAAAGAACTACTATTTGAACTCTGGAGGGTAAGAAGAACAAACATATTGAGCTATGGAGCACCATGTCAGCATTGGAATAGATAGATGTTTGTTTAAGTACTTCATTTCTACTCCCTCCGTCCAGAAATACGTGTCATCAAAATGGATAACAAGGGATGTATCTATAACTAAAATATGTCTAGATATATCCCCTTTTATTCATTTTGATGACAAGTATTTCTGGACAGAGGGAGTACATATCAAATAAGAGAGGCATGGTTACTTCATCAGTTTTAAGGTGCTTAAATAACAAGTATTACATTGGTGAAAGAATAACAAACATGGAGAAAAAAAATCGAAAATCAGGAGATTCAAAGTTCTTTGGGGGAGTTCATACTTCCTGAGGGACTGGTTGCACAGCTCCGCAAGGCCCTCGATCTCCTCGAGTTTACTGACCAGTGCAGCTTCGAGTTCCCACCCCTTCTCCTCCAGCACGGCATTCGCATTCTCCAGTTTGGCAATGTCATTCTCCACAGCTTGCATCTCCCTAGCCATCCTATCGACATCCCTCACATTGACCACCTGCGTCTCGACCTGTTTCACCAGCTCCTCATTCTCGGCCATGGTCTGCTGGCAATTCATCACCTTGGCCTCCAGCTCCTTCTCCACCTCCACCAATGCCTCTTCCTTCTCCTTGATCTTGGTGGACCAGCTCTTCACCACGGCCTCGAACTTCTGAACGTCTGCAGTAAATGCATCCTTCTTATCCCCCAGCGCCTTGAGGCGAGAGGGCGCCGACATTTGCTTGCTCCGCTTGGCCTCGAGATCCTGAAGCTCCTTCTCCAGCTCCTGGATGGCCGCTACCCTCTCACCGATTTGGGTGCGGGCCTTGGCGTGGTACTCGTCGTCGAGGGAGGCGACGGCGTCATCCTCGCCGGTGAGGAACAGGTGGTAGCTCTCGGTGATGTAGGTCATGAGGTCATTGGAGGCGGAGACGGGAGGGGAGGCGTCGAGGCTGTCGGTGAAGCGGCAGAGAAGGGTGAGCCAGTAGAGGACGGAGAGGAGCGGCGGCCAGGAGTGCGGGGTGCCGGGGGCCTTGAGGGCGGATCTGGTGACCTTGTAGGGGCAGCCGAGGGAGCGGAGGAGGGCGAGGAGGTCGTCCTCCCAGGCGGCGGGCTTGAGGGGGTAGCGGAGGCGGTCGGCGAGGTGGTGGAAGGCGGCGACGATGTCCTTGGCGGGCGGGAGGGACGGGCGGAGGTGGATGGCGGCGGGCGCGAGGTAGTTGTTGACGGCGCGGAGGGCGGCGACCTGCGAGCCGCGGTCGGAGAGGCTGGTGATGGGGCCCCCGGCGTGGGAGGCCGCCTGAGCCGTGCCGATGGAGGAGGGGCGGCTGCTGCAGATGCTGTAGGCGTCGGAGTCGCGGCGGGAGAAGGCGTGGTCGAGGTTCCGCTGGATGCTGAAGGCGTCCGACATCGGGGTGCGGTCGACCGCCGCCGAGGAGGGGGGCGCCTTCGGGTGCCGCCCGCCGCCGCCGCCGCCGCGCCCGCGACGCATTTCCGGTGCCGGAGTTGGGGTTGGGGTTGGGGTTTGCTCTGGAAAATTGCGGGGTTCCGATTTGATTTTGGGAGAGCGAGCTGGGGTTTCGGCGGAGAAGAGAAAATGGAGAGTCTTGCCTGGGCTGCGCTGGGCTTTTGCGTGGGCCACGCGGCCTGCGACGGAAGCCAGGCTGCTGGGCGAGCCTGCTAGGCCCGGGCGGGGAGCCCAGGTCGGACTGAGACTTCGACTCGGCTTTGGGCCCAACAGGCTATATACATACATTGGACGGGCTGCTCCCTTGCGCACGCAACTCGATCCCCGTCAACGGAAAGCAGAGTCGAATCGCCGGAGTCACGTCGTCAGCCGTCCTCCATGGACGACGCCGACGACTACCTCGCGGTGCTGCAGGCGATGACCCGACTGCACCTGGATTTCCCAGGAGACAGCAGCCAAGGGGCTACAACTCATCGGGACGACGCTGATGCCCCGGCACAGCCCGCTGCCGCGGAGAACAGCCATGTAAAGCAGCCGGCGGGTGAGTGGGCGGAGGTCCTGGTGAGCGAGATGGCGAGCGCCACCTCCATGGACGACGCCCGGTGCCGTGCCGCCAGGATCCTCGAGGCATTCGGAGGCGCCGTCTGCGCTCGCGCCGCGCGGGTAGTCGGCGATAAGGACCGCGAGCTGGAGAACGTCCGGCGGCAGAACACCATCCTGAAGAAGGCGGTGGTGATCCAGCACCGGCAGCACATGGAGGACGAGGAGAAGGGCGGGGAGCTCCAGGTGCAGGTCGCACAGTACCGGGAGCAGGTCAGGCGGCTCGAGGCGGATAATTATGGGCTGTCCATGCACCTCAGGAACGCCGGCCGCGGGACCTCCATGCCGGGGAGCTTCCACCCAGAAGTTTTCTGATCAACCGAAGACGGATGGTGATTCTGTGGGAATCTGTCTAACCGACTGTTATTAGCGGGTTGATTTCCATAGCATGATGATATATAGATTGATAGCCCATCCTCTATTTGTTTATTTTGCGATGTCCCATCCTCAATTCAGGGTCCGGATATTTTTGTCTTGTACTCCCCCGATCCAAAATAAGTGTCGAAGTTTTGAACTAGGGAGGGTTAGTTTAAAAATCAAAACAATGACACTTATTATGGATCGAACTTGGCATTTAACATTGATAGTTGGACATTTTTCATCACTAATAATAGCATTTTTTTTGTCTGTTTATTCTATTTATATGTTTATTCATCTCGCCAAGGTATCTTTTTTGCCTTAATATTACCTAGATACTTCCCACCGACTAGCACTCTCGCGAGATGATAATGCACAAATGTTTAGCACCCGTCGTCACCCAATTTAGAGCCTCGCTACATACTTGAGCGGAAGTGATTGTTGGCGGCTTGAATTTACTGTTGAAGACTCCTGTGTTGCGCTAGTTCCAATTTCTCAATGCCACAAGCATAAGAGAGGGCATCGTCTTGCACCTTTTATGGTCATTATGCACCAAAAGGGTTTAGGGTTTGAAATATTGTGAACATTAAAGACTCTTTCATGGTCATTATGCACCAAAAGAAACTTGCCAATATTACAGGTTGAGCCCCGGGACCGCAAACCAATCCTTGGCCAAATTACAAATCCTAAGGGAGTGGCGGCATTGGAAGAGCGAGTGTGCCCTCGTTTCATGAGCCCCCTTACAAAAGGGTCAAAACCCCACAATTTGGCCGCCCTCGTTTCTCAAGGTGGTCCGCCATCCAGATCTGTTTTGTTAATGATTAGCCAAGCAAAGAAATTGCACTTAGTGGGGCTTCCAATTCCTCCCGATGGTGCTCTTGAGGTTGGTGGTGTTGTCTCACCTGAATTGTGGCTTATATGCAGAAGCCGTCGAGTACTGGCCGATAGCAATCATCCTACAAACAATGAAGTCTTAATGCCCCTAACATGGTAGAGTTTGTGAAAGTGATCTTGCAAATACTGAGGAACTCCCGGATGTGGTGAGTTGTGAGCCCATTGGCGACGTTTGTGTCCAACCCAACATTATTGTGAAGAGACCTTCTAATGCACTATTTTTTTTCCTTTGAGATGGCAAAAATAGATGGCGACCATTAGCCTAAGTGGAGTTCTAGAAGCTAGCCTTGTTGCCGTCTTCGATGGTAATGCTGGTGAGGGCATAAAAGAATAAAAGATGTTCATATCATTGTCGTTGAATGGATTTCCCGTGCCCAACCAAGTTCTATTTGGAATGTCCATTCAAGCCACGACCACTGAAGTCTAGGGCGTGCCAAGTTGCAAGTCCATCAGTGATGTTCATTTTGGTCCACCCAAACATTATTGTGAAGAGTCTTTAATGTGCCCATTTTTCTTCTTTGAGATGGCATACATAGATGGGTCCAAATGTTTCGGCCAACGACTATTAGCCCAAGCATTTTAAGACTTCCAGCGGAAATATCCAGGAGCGTAAGATGTTATACTGTTATGATTGTGAGCACCGCCTTGACCAAACCGGGACAACCAGCAAGAGTGTAGTGCTCTCCCCACCAAGGGAGGAACTGGCTCACAATCATATTTTGAAAATGAGTTCTCTTCAACCGCTTGAGCACAAGAGGGAGCTCGAAAAATCGGACATGAAATGTTGTTCCGGCTGCTGGTAAGCTCCGCATGATCTCTTCGAGGTTTAGGTCGCGGCAGCGGGTGAGGGAAACAACCTTCTTCTGAAAATTGGCCCGTAAACCGGCGAAGTTGCCATGTTATTTAGGACACTGGCAAGTAGGGCTGCAAGAAAAGCTCGAAGCTCGTGAGCCGCTCGAGATCAATTCGTTTTTTGGCTTGACTCAAGATTGACTCGAAAAGAAACAAGCTGAGTTTGAACACTTTATGTAGCTCGACCAAGAAACAAGCCAATCTTAAGCCAATATTGACTCGCTCGATTTTAGCTCGATAGCTCGACATAATACCATTATGTTAAATGATCGTGCCAAATATTAAATAGAAATAAGATAATTTGTTACCATATATGATGTGCGTGATTTTTCTCCATTTTATTTACCAGCAAACATGGAAGCTTAATTAGGCGCAGACAAAATTTAGGCCTAATTATGATACATGGTCACCTATGTCTTAAATATCCTGTTGCTTTTAGCAAAATTTCCCAGCATATGCACCTTCTTTTTCTTGTGTTTCATCCACGAAGAGCACCATCTATTGCTAGTTCGCCCAAGAGACCAAGATGAGCTCTCCCGAGCACGACAAGATTGTCGTACAAAGTTGTGTCGTGTTGTGTCCTTATCTAGTTGGAATAATCACCATAGATTTATAATTTTTAAAGTCTAACTTAGCTCGAAACTAGCTCGAGATCGACTCGAGATCATTACAAGCTGAGCACGAGTCATGTTCTACAGCTCGATCTTGAGTTTCACTCAATTTGAGCTCGCTCGAATTTTTATATGAGTTGAGCTGAGCCAACTCCAACTCGCTCGAACTCGACTCGTTTGCAGCCCTACTGGCAAGGGGTCGGACTATTTTTGGGTGAAAAGTTTAGAAATCCAAATCAGCGAAATTTTGTAGGGCCATAGGAACATTCTAATTTTGAATCACAACGTAAAATGAATCTGAATCCATGGGCGGGGGAGCTTTTTAAATCCAAAGTCAACGTAGCGTAGGAAGGCCATCATCATTGTGTGCCAACAATGTCAAACCTTTCTTTTCGGCGATGGCTTGAGTTTGACTCCAACACTCGTCTTTCTCCCTCCCTCCGCTCCGCGCGGCGAACATGGGCACCGCCGCACGCGTCGTCTCCCTTCCGCCTCGGCTCCCCCGCCGGCCCGCGACCTCAGTCCCTTCCGCCGCACGTCGGCTCCCCCCTCCCCGCACCCCGAGGCCGCGCCCGCGTTGACCCTCGCGTCCCTACTCTCCACCACCGAAGGCGCCAACCACCTTCTTCCACCTCCTGCTGCCGCCCCCCTTTGCGTCCCCTCCAAGCCCCTTCATGGCGTCGAAAGGCATCTCCCCCTCCCCCATTTTAGCATCTCCCACCCCCCTTCGCCTCCCCCCCCCACCACCAAGCACCACCCCGCATTTCTTCCCCGGCCGCTGAGGTTTGCTTCCTTCCGGGCCCGGCTTCCATGTCACTGGACCACAGCCCCACGGGTTCCCTCGTCGTGTACGGCGATGACATCGAGGAGGCCATGTCCCCCAACCGGAGCGTCGCCGCCGTGGCCGTCAAGGACGGCGACGCCTCCGTGTACAAGATCATCCACGGCTTCCTCAAGCAGAAGAACAACTCCATCATCAACGTCGCCGCCAGCGTCGCCCGGAAGGCGGCCTCCAACAAGTAATGCAGATTGCTTCTGCGCTAGTGCCTGTCACTCTGTCAAATTTCGTCATGGATGCCGGCTTCAGGGATTGATTCTGCGCTCTGTTTCGCAGGCTGTCGAGGAAGACTTCGGATGTCTTCGACACCTTGATTCAGCAGCAGCAGAGCAGGCTGGGGAACAAGACCGGGCCTCTGCTCTCTGGGATATCCTACTGTATAGCCTCTTGCAGCATGATATTGCTCAACAAAGTGGTTCTCTCCAGCTACAATTTTAATGCTGGCATATCACTGATGTTGTACCAGGTAATCAGTCTGTTTAGTACTGTCTCTTATTGAACCATTTTGAAGTAACTTCATAGCTCAATACTGGCATATGAGATGTGGTGCTTCCATTGACAAGTTATTATCGATTCATCGTTGAGCTGATCATGACTACTTTGGTTCAGAATCTCATATCCGTGGTCATTCTTGTGGCACTCGAGTTCTTCAGCGTAATTTCAACGGAAGAACTGACATGGAAGTTGATCAAAGTCTGGATTCCAGTTAACCTCATTTTTGTTGGAATGCTAGTGACCGGAATGTACAGGCGCGTCCTGCTTAAATGTGTACTCCATGGTCTGAATTGATTTCTACAATCTTCTTACAATAAAATTGGCCTAACCTTCTTTTTTTCCTTTTCTTTGTATCATTTTTTTCAGTTTGAAGTACATAAATGTTGCCATGGTGACGATATTAAAGAACATGACAAACATTTTAACAGCCCTAGGGGAGATATATGTTTTCAGGAAGTGTCAGAACAAGCAGGTTTGGGCCGCCTTATGTATGATGGTACGTCCTACTTGTTAGCATTAGCTAATGAACTTCACCACCGACCTGTTTTAAGAGTGTAACAACAGACCAACATGATTGCTGACCTCAGTGCACTTTCTCTCTGTGTTCTCCTGCAGATTATATCAGCTGTAAGTGGCGGCATGACAGATCTTTCTTTCCATCTAATCGGTTACACGTGGCAGATTTTGAATTGCTTTCTGACAGCAGCCTATTCGGTTAGTTCATTCTGTCCTCATAGTGTTACGCACACGCACACGCACGCATAAAGACGCCCCTTTAGTGTTTAACCTTGAACCATATCAGTTTCAGTGTCCCTCTTTGACTCATCGCTAACATATGGTTTCTCATATCAGCTTACACTGAGACGCCTGATGGACACAGCCAAGCAATCAACTAAATCGGGTTCTCTCAATGAAGTTTCTATGGTGTTACTTAACAACGCGCTCTCGATCCCTTTCGCGGTCATTTTGATTATTGTCTTCAACGAGTGGGAGTATGTGTACCAAACGTAAGAACTTAATCTTACTCCCTATCTCAGCCATACATAAAAAGCAATATGAACTTACTATGATGTGCAGCAACTCTTATTTATTCAGGACCGAGTATTTATTTTGTTTACGAAACAGAGACTGAGTATTTTAGAGTATAGTTTACATTACTAACTTGCTCAGCAGTAGTTATCATGCATGCACTAACTTTTCCATTTATGCAAGTCATGTATCTGTACATATGAAAAACTCATTTTTGCTCTGTTCCACTTTGAAATTTTAACTTGCCTTGGACATTTTGAGTTTGCTCACAAAAGAAGCCATCTCTCTAACCAACTCTAGCATGAAGTCGGATTAAATGGAAAAATGAAAGAGTGCTCCAATACTGTGTCCCGTAATATTTTTACCCTTTATACGTTTTGTAAGGGGGGTTGTACCGAAGCGGGACTCTTTTATTTTTCCGAAAGATGTCCGCAGCTCTGACTTTGCATTAACTCATTTTAGTGCTTTCAAAGGTAGAAAAATTCATGGTTGTGCGTTTTTTTCAGTTGCACTTATGCGTGTTTTCTCATGCCATCTGCAGCGAAGTTATCAGAGAGCCCATGTTCTGGTTTTTTGCGACAGCCAGCGGGTTGTTAGGTCTAGCGATCAGCTTCTCATCCGTGTGGTTTTTACAGGAGACTGGCCCAACAACTTACAGGTGAGATGATACCACTAACTCAATACCTTCTTCATTGTGCCCACAGGAATGTTTGCATGACAAAAAAGTATTCAATGTTCTTGACATGTTGATAATCACTCTTCTCCTTTTCAGTCTTGTTGGCTCACTAAACAAGATACCCATTTCGGTCGCTGGTGTCTTGCTATTCAACGTCCCTGTTAGCGTGGAAAATTTGTTCAGCATAGTTTTCGGTGAGTATTTTCTTTCATCAAGTGCATGTTACCTCGCTACCCCAAGAGTATCTCTGATTGATATATTTTTCTACCCGATCTCAACATCTGCAGGTCTTTTCGCTGGGATATTCTTCGCAAAGGCAAAGATGTCCAAGTCCTAATGCTCATTTGCATGGCGTGACTGTAACACGAAAAGGTTGCACGGCAAGGCCTCCTATCAATCAACTGTACAGATATATGATCAGAGTCCGTTTGACCTTGTCGAGTCGATCGGGATTTCGTGAAACATTCTGTTTATTCTTTCCCAGATTTGTTTCATAACTGTGTCAAGCAAGCAAGCAGAAGGCAGTTTGCAGGACTTGGCACAGCTTCTATCCATTTGTTGATCTCTGCTCAAGAAGTTGAGCAGGACAACCATACAAAATAAAGGGAAAAGATTTGGCCATTTCAACACCGGAAATTTGCTGTTGCTGTGACCCAAGAGCTTCCTCTGTTTCTCTCTCTGATATTTTCAGTTTGTTAATCGTTGCAAATAAATTGGAATATCACAGCCAACCAATCTTTGGCTATGATCTAGATAATAGATATGTATACTTATGTTTAAAATCAGCAGTCCCAGAGTTATAAAGGTTGTCAGTATTGGGATCTTAGCAAAGCAAGCTTAACATGGGTACATCATGCACATACTGAGCCTTTGAGAGAAATTACTCCAGAAGTTGTGTGAAGAAGAATACAAATCTATAAGGCATCACAGCAAGAATCGTTTGAGTAGTCACACCGCGTGTACATATATGCAAATCTCTGCGATGTTTTTCATGGAGTTTACAGCAATAAATCCAGCTATGAGAAGCGCGCGCGCGTACTTATGTGGTTCAGCTTTTCTTGGCGAAGAGGCCGCCGAGGTTGAACCCGCCGCCGCCCTCGCCGCCGGCCGCGGGCTTCTTGCCGGAGGTGGTGCCGCCGGCCTTCCTGGAGGCGGTGCCGCCGGCGGAGGGCGCCGGGCCGTCCACCTTGTTGAGCAGCGGGTTGGTCTCGATGAACTCCTGCTCGTCCTTGACGATGGCGCTGACGATGAAGTCGAGGATGCTCTTCTCCTTCTTGGCCGGAGCCGGCGTGCCCCTCGTGGCCGCCGGCACCGCCAGCCGCGTCCGCTGCGGGCGAAGGCTACTCCTCCCCGCCGTCGACGACGCCGGCGCCACGGCCGCCACGCTGCTGCCGAACCCCACAGACGCCATTGCTAGCTACTGGCTCTCCTGGATTTCTTGGCGATTCTTGGCGGCGATAGATATGGATGTATGGTGGTACTATTGAACTTGGTGAGGGTGGCGATCGGGAGGCCGGCGGGTGGCCATATATGCGTGCGCGGCAGGGAGGCGATCGGGAGGGGATGGTGGCCACAGGCGGCTTATCCGCACCTACGTATGCGTGCCACGGTGCCAGCCACCGGCGGGTGGGGTGCACTGGCCGTGCGTCCCGCGAGAGGTCGGCGTGGGCTCGGCACAAGCGCAAGTGGGGTCGACTCGGTTGTAGGGCCAGCGTTGCTTCGCCTCCTACCGTAAAAAACTCACAAAAAGATCCCAAGACAAATGACCATATATATGCAATGTTTGTTTATTTGCGGGAATATAGATGCAATACCTACAAACAAACATCCAAGAGTCAATTACACCACAGGTGTCTAAACTTGGCACAAAAAGTCAGTTTAGTGCTGAAACTTGTGGCATACGTTGACCTGGTTACAAAACTTGGCTTGATCGTTCATATACGGTCAGAATCACGTTTGGATACGAATAGAGGGCTGTCTGGGATCGCCGGCGTGGCGACGGGCCCATTGTCAGTGGCTGCAAGGCGCGGGCAGAGGCGTGTGGCCTGGATGTTTGCAGAAAAACCCCTGGAAGTTTTATTTTTGTCACGAAAAAGCCCCTGCACAGGCGGGAGAGGTTTGGCATGTTAGTTATACGGCCCCGCATATGGCTGAATCAGTTTACTAAAACCCTCCCTCATCGACTCCCTCGCCTCGTGCTCTCATCCTGTGTCTCTCCTCTTGATCGTTTGCAGGTGACGGCGGCGTCGATCGGGGCGACGGCATTGATCGGCGGCGTCGACGATGATGGAGCCCCGTCGGCGAGATCCCAGGGAACCAGCCCCTGTATATGGTGAGCATGCCCTCTCTCTCTCTCTCTCTCTGTGTGTGTGTGTGTGTGTGTCCGCCACCTCTTTCTCCCCTGTTTATGTTAGGGTTTTAGTCAATGTGCTCGAACCGGTGAAAACCTTTAGATTGGCCTTGATTTCGCCAGTCGATGCTTGCTAGATGCCCTGACGTAAGAAGCCCCCTTTTCCATTCATCCATAGCGTGGGATGTGTATAGGATTTATCCCGGGTCCAAAAGGGCTCTGTTTTCGTGATCTGAAATATTCAGATATCTCTGAATAATTAACCCCCCGTGTAGAAGATTATTAGAACATGTTTGCTCCAGTGAAACTATTGGATGTGGCACATCAGCTTGTATTTTTGATGAAATTGTACTTAACTGAATTTTCGACACTTGCTAACTGAATCTTCGACAGTTGATAACCGAATATTTGGACAACAGTAGATATTTGAAAGTTCGGAATTTTGAGTAGTTTGTTTGCTGTTTTTTTCAATAAGCAGTGTCAACTACAAATCCAGTAGTTAGATCCATTATTTGTAACTGGACATGATAGATTCGTAATGGAATTTGACATTAATGTTAAATGAAGATGTGCATTCTCGACTAAATTTATTTTGGTTGTGTGTGTTGGGGAATGTAGTAATTTCAAAATTTTCCTACGCACACGCAAGATCATGGTGATGCATAGCAACGAGAGGGGAGAGTGTGTCCACGTACCCTCGTAGACCGAAAGCGGAAGCGTTATGACAACGTGGTTGATGTAGTCGTACGTCTTCACGATCCGACCGATCCAAGCACCGAACGTACGGTACCTCCGTGTTCTGCACACGTTCAGCTCGATGACGTTCCCCGGACTCCGATCCAGCAGGGTGTCGGGGATGAGTTTCGTCAGCACGACGGCGTGGTGACGATGATGATGTCCTACCGGCGCAGGGCTTCGCCTAAACTCCGCGACGATATGACCGAGGTGGAATATGGTGGAGGGGGGCACCGCACACGGCTAAGGAACGATCCGTAGATCAACTTGTGTGTCTCTAGGGTGCCCCCCTGCCCCCGTATATAAAGGAGCAAGGGGGGAGGCCGGCCGGCCCTAGGGGGCGCGCCAAGGAGGGGGGAGTCCTCCTCCTAGTGGGAGTAGGACTCCCCTTTCCTAGTCCCACTAGGAAGGAGGAAGGGGGAAGGAAAGAGAGGGAGAGGGAGAGGGAAAGGGGGGGCCGCGCCCCCTCCCCTAGTCCAATTCGGACTCCTCAAGGGGGGGGCGCCACCTCCTGGGCTGCTGCCCTCTCTCCCCTCAGGCCCACTAAGGCCCATTACTTCTCCCGGGGGGGTTGCGGTTACGCTCCGGCACTCCGGTTTTCTCCGAAATCACCTGGAACACTTCCGGTGTCCGAATATAGTCGTCCAATATATCAATCTTTATGTCTCGACCATTTCGAGACTCCTCGTCATGTCCGTGATCACATCCGGGACTCCGAACAAACTTCGGTATATCAAAACTTATAAACTCATAATAAAACTGTCATCGTAACGTTAAGCGTGCGGACCCTACGGGTTCGAGAACTATGTAGACATGACCTAGAAGTGTTTCCGGTCAATAACCAATAGTGGAACATGTATGTTCATATTGGCTCCTACATATTCTACGAAGATCTTTATCGGTCAAACCGCATAACAACATACATTGTTCCCTTTGTCATCGGTATGTTACTTGCCCGAGATTCGATCGTCGGTATCCAATACCTAGTTCAATCCCGTTACCGGCAAGTCTCTTTACTCGTTCTGTAATACATCATTCCGTAGCTAACTCATTAGTTACAATGCTTGCAAGGCTTAAGTGATGTGTATTACCGAGAGGGCCCAGAGATACCTCTCCGACAATCGGAGTGACAAAACCTAATCTCGATATACGCCAACTCAACATGTACCTTTGGAGACACCTATAGAGCACCTTTATAATCACCCAATTACGTTGTGACGTTTGGTAGCACACAAAGTGTTCCTCCGGTAAACGGGAGTTGCATAATCTCATAGTTGTAGGAACCTTGTATAAGTCATGAAGAAAGCAATAGCAATATACTAAACGATCAAGTGCTAGGCTAACAGAATGGGTCAAGTCAATCACATCATTCTCCTAACAATGTGATCTCGTTAATCAAATGACAACACATGTCTATGGTTAGGAAACATAACCATCTTTGATTAATGAGCTAGTCAAGTAGAGGCATACTAGTGACATTATGTTTGTCTATGTATTCACACATGTAACATGTTTCCGGATAATACAATTCTAGCATGAATAATAAACATTTATCATGATATGAGGAAATAAATAATAACTTTATTATTGCCTCTAGGGCATATTTCCTTCAGTCCCCACTTGCACTAGAGTCAATAATCTAGATTACATAGTAATGATTCTAACACCCATGGAGTCTTGGTGCTGATCATGTTTTGCTCGTTGAAGAGGCTTAGTCAACGGGTCTGCAATATTTAGATCCGTATGTATCTTGCAAATCTCTATGTCTCCCACCTGGACTTGGTCCCGGATGGAATTGAAGCGTCTCTTGATGTGCTTGGTCCTCTTGTGAAATCTGGATTCCTTTGCCAAGGCAATTGCGCCGGTATTGTCACAGAAGATTTTCATTGGTCCCGATGCACTAGGTATGACACCTAGATCGGAAATGAACTCCTTCATCCAGACTCCTTCATTTGCTGCTTCCGAAGCAGCTATGTACTCCGCTTCACATGTAGATCCCGCTACGACACTTTGTTTAGAACTGCACCAACTTACAGCTCCACCGTTTAATATAAATATGTATCCAGTTTGCGATTTAGAATCGCCCGGATCAGTGTCAAAGCTTGCATCAACGTAACCTTTTACGACAAGCTCTTTGTCACCCCCATACACGAGAAACATATCCTTAGCCTTTTCAGGTATTTCAGGATATTCTTGACCGCTGTCCAGTGATCCACTCCTGGATTACTTTGGTACCTCCCTGCTAAACTAATAGCAAGGCACACATCAGGTCTGGTACACAGCATTGCATACATGATAGAGCCTATGGCTGAAGCATAGGGAACTCCTTTCATTTTCTCTCTATCTTCTGTAGTGGTCGGGCATTGAGTCTGACTCAATTTTATACCTTGTAATACAGGCAAGAACCCTTTCTTTGCCTGATCCATATTGAACTTTTTCAAGATTTTATCAAGGTATTTGCATTGTGAAAGTCCAATCAAGCGTCTTGATCTATCTCTATAGATCTTGATGCCCAATATGTAGGCAGCTTCACCGAGGTCTTTCATTGAAAAACTTTTATTCAAGTATCCTTTTATGCTATCCAGAAATTCTATATCATTTCCAATCAACAATATGTCGTCCACATATAATATTAGAAATGCTACAGAGCTCCCACTCACTTTCGTGTAAATACAGGCTTCTCCAAAAGTCTGTATAAAACCATATGCTTTGATTACACTATCAAAGCGTTTATTCCAACTCCGAGAGGCTTGCACCAGACCATAGATTGATCGCTGGAACTTGCACACTTTGTTAGCTCCCTTAGGATCGACAAAACCTTCTGGTTGCATCATATACAACTCTTCTTCCAGAAATCCATTCAGGAATGCAGTTTTGACATCCATCTGCCATATTTCATAATCATAAAATGCGGCAATTGCTAACATGATTCGGACAGACTTAAGCATCGCTACGGGTGAGAAGGTCTCATCATAGTCAACCCCTTGAACTTGTCGAAAACCTTTTGCAATAAGTCGAGCTTTGTAAACAGTAATATTACCGTCAGCGTCAGTCTTCTTCTTGAAGATCCATTTATTCTCTATTGCTTGCCGACCATTGGACAAGTCAACCAAAGTCCACACTTTGTTCTCATACATGGATCCCATCTCAGATTTCATGGCTTCAAGCCATTTTGCGGAATCTGGGCTCACCATCTCTTCTTCATAGTTCGTAGGTTCATCATGATCTAGTAGCATGACTTCCAGAATAGGATTACCGTACCACTCTGGTGCGGATCTTACTCTGGTAGACCTACAAGGTTCAGTAACAACTTGATCTGAAGTTTCATGATCATCATCATTAACTTCCTCACTAATTGGTGTAGGTGTCATAGGAACCGATTTCTGTGATGAACTACTTTCCAATAAGGGGGTTGGTACAGTTACCTCATCAAGTTCTACTTTCCTCCCACTCACTTCTTTTGAGAGAAACTCCTTCCCTAGAAAGGATCCATTCTTAGCAACGAATGTCTTGCCTTCGGATCTGTGATAGAAGGTGTACCCAACTGTCTCCTTTGGGTATCCTATGAAGACACATTTCTATGATTTGGGTTCGAGCTTATCAGGTTGAAGTTTTTTCACATAAGCATCGCAGCCCCAAACTTTCAGAAACGAAAACTTTGGTTTCTTGCCAAACCATAGTTCATAAGGAGTCATTTCAACGGATTTTGATGATGCCCTATTTAACGTGAATGCAGCTGTCTCCAAAGCATAACCCCAAAATGATAGCAGTAAATCGGTAAGAGACATCATAGATCGCACCATATCTAGTAAAGTACGATTACGACGTTCGGACACACCATTGCGCTGTGGTGTTCCGGGTGGCGTGAGTTGCGAAACTATTCCGCATTGTTTCAAATGTAGACCAAACTCGTAACTCAAATATTCTCCTCCATGATCAGATCGTAGAAACTTTATTTTCTTGTTACGATGATTTTCAACTTCACACCGAAATTCTTTGAACTTTTCAAATGTTTCAGATTTATGTTTCATTAAGTAGATATACCCGTATCTGCTTAAATCATCTGTGAAGGTGAGAAAATAACGATACCCGCCGCGAGCCTCAACATTCATTGGACCACAAACATCAGTATGTATGATTTCCAACAAATCAGTTGCTCGCTCCATAGTTCCGGAGAACGGCGTTTTAGTCATCTTGCCCATGAGGCACGGTTCGCAAGTACCAAGTGATTCATAATCAAGTGATTCCAAAAGCCCATCAGTATGGAGTTTCTTCATGTGCTTTACACCGATATGACCTAAACGGCAGTGCCACAAATAAGTTGCACTATCATTATCAACTCTGCATCTTTTGGCTTCGACATTATGAATATGTGTATCACTACTATCGAGATTCAATAAAATAGACCACTCTTCAAGGGTGCATGACCATAAAAGATATTACTCATATAAATAGAACAACCATTATTCTCTGATTTAAATTAATAACCGTCTCGCATCAAACAAGATCCAGATATAATGTTCATGCTCAACGCTGGCACCAAATAACAATTATTCAGGTCTAAAACTAATGCCGAAGGTAGATGTAGAGGTAGCGTGCCGACCGCGATTACATCGACTTTGGAACCGTTTCCCACGCGCATCGTCACCTCGTCCTTGGCCAGTGCTCGCTTATTTCGTAGTCCCTGTTTCGAGTTGCAAATATTAGCAACAGAACCAGTATCAAATACCCAGGTGCTACTGCGAGCTCTAGTAAGGTACACATCAATAACATGTATATCACATATACCTTTGTTCACCTTGTCATCCTTCTTATCCGCCAAATACTTGGGGCAGTTTCGCTTCCAGTGACCAGTTTGCTTGCAGTAGAAGCACTCAGTTTCAGGCTTAGGTCCAGACTTGGGTTTCTTCTCTTGAGCAGCAACTTGCTTGCTGTTCTTCTTGAAGTTCCCCTTCTTCTTCCCTTTGCCGTTTTTCTTGAAACTAGTGGTCTTGTTGACCATCAACACTTGATGCTCCTTCTTGATTTCTACCTCCGCAGCTTTTAGCATTGCGAAGAGCTCGGGAATTGTCTTGTTCATCCCTTGCATATTATAGTTCATCACGAAGCTCTTGTAGCTTGGTGGCAGTGATTGGAGAATTCTGTCAATGACGCTATCATCCGGAAGATTAACTCCCAGTTGAATCAAGTGATTATTATACCCAGACATTTTGAGTATATGCTCACTGACAGAACTGTTCTCCTCCATCTTGCAGCTATAGAACTTATTGGAGACTTCATATCTCTCAATCCGGGCATTTGCTTGAAATATTAACTTCAATTCCTGGAACATCTCATATGCTCCATGACATTCAAAACGTCGTTGAAGACCCGGTTCTAAGCCGTAAAGCATGGCACACTGAACTATAGAGTAGTCATCAGCTTTGCTCTGCCAGACGTTCACAACATCTGGCGTTGCTCCTGCAGCAGGCCTGGCACCCAGCAGTGCTTCCAGGACGTAATTCTTCTGTGCAGCAATGAGGATAATCCTCAAGTTATGGACCCAGTCTGTGTAATTGCTACCATCATCTTTCAACTTTGCTTTCTCAAGGAACGCATTAAAATTCAATAGAACAACAGCACGAGCCATCTATCTACAATAAACATAGACAAGCAAAATACTATCAGGTACTAAGTTCATGATAAATTTAAGTTCAAAATATCATATTACTTAAGAACTCCCACTTAGACAGACATCTCTCTAGTCATCTAAGTGATCACGTGATCCAAATCAACTAAATCATAACCGATCATCACGTGAGATGGAGTAGTTTTCAATGGTGAACATCAATATGTTGATCATATCTACTATATGATTCACGCTCGACCTTTCGGTCTCCGTGTTCCGAGGCCATATCTGCATATGCTAGGCTCGTCAAGTTTAACCTGAGTATTTCGCGTGTGCAAAACTGGCTTGCACCCGTTGTAGATGGACGTAGAGCTTATCACACCCGATCATCACGTGGTGTCTGGGCACGACGAACTTTGGCAACGGTGCATACTTAGGGAGAACACTTCTTGATAATTTAGTGAGAGATCATCTTAAAATGCTACCGTCAATCAAAGCAAGATAAGATGCAAAAAGATAAACATCACATGCAATCAATATAAGTGATATGATATGGCCATCATCATCTTGTGTTTGTGATCTCCATCTTCGAAGCACCATCGTGATCACCATCGTCACCAGCGCGACACCTTGATCTCCATCGCAGCATCGTTGTCGTTACGCCATCTATTGCTTCTACGACTATCGCTACCGCTTAGTGATAACATAAAGCAATTACAGGGCGTTTGCATTTCATACAATAAAGCGACAACCATATGGCTCCTGCCAGTTGCTGATAACTTCGGTTACAAAACATGATCATCTCATACAATAAAATATAGCATCACGTCTTGACCATATCACATCACAACATGCCCTGCAAAAACAAGTTAGACGTCCTCTACTTTGTTGTTGCAAATTTTACGTGGCTGCTACGGGCTTAGCAAGAACCGTTCTTACCTATGCATCAAAACCACAACGATAGTTCGTCAAGTTAGTGCTGTTTTAACCTACGCAAGGACCGGGCGTAGCCACACTCGGTTCAACTAAAGCTGGAGAAACTGACACCCGCCAGCCACCTATGTGCGAAGCACGTCGGTAGAACCAGTCTCGCGTAAGCGTACGCATAATATCGGTCCGGGCCGCTTCATCCAACAATACCGCCGAACCAAAGTATGACATGCTGGTAAGCAGTATGACTTGTATCGCACACAACTCACTTGTGTTCTACTCGTGCATATAACATCAACGCATAAAACCTGGCTCGGATACCACTGTTGGGGAACGTAGTAATTTCAAAATTTTCCTACGCACACGCAAGATCATTGTGATGCATAGCAACGAGAAGGGAGAGTGTGTCCATGTACCCTCGTAGACCGAAAGCGGAAGCGTTATGACAACGCGGTTGATGTAGTCGTACGTCTTCACGATCCGACCGATCCAAGCATCGAACGTACGGTACCTCCGTGTTCTGCACACGTTCATCTCGATGACGTTCCCAGGACTCCGATCCAGCAGGGTGTCGGGGATGAGTTCCGTCAGCACGACGGCGTGGTGACGATGATGATGTTCTACCGGCGCAGGGCTTCGCCTAAACTCCGCGACGATATGACCGAGGTGGAATATGGTGGAGGGGGGCACCGCACACGGCTAAGGAACGATCCGTAGATCAACTTGTGTGTCTCTAGGGTGCCCCCCTGCCCCCGTATATAAAGGAGCAAGGGGGGAGGCCGGCCGTCCCTAGGGGGCGCGCCAAGGAGGGGGGAGTCCTCCTCCTAGTGGGAGTAGGACTCCCCTTTCCTAGTCCCACTAGGAAGGAGGAAGGGGGGAGGAAAGAGAGGGAGAGGGAGAGGGAAAGGGGGGGCCGCGCCCCCTCCCCTAGTCCAATTCGGACTCCTCAAGGGGGGGGGGGCGCCACCTCCTGGGCTGCTGCCCTCTCTCCCCTCAGGCCCACTAAGGCCCATTACTTCTCCCGGGGGGGGGGGGGGGTTGCGGTAACCCTCCGGCACTCCGGTTTTCTCCGAAATCACCCGGAACACTTCCGGTGTCCGAATATAATCGTCCAATATATCAATCTTTATGTCTCGACCATTTTGAGACTCCTCGTCATGTCCGTGATCACATCCGGGACTCCGAACAAACTTCGGTAGATCAAAACTTATAAACTCGTAATAAAACTGTCATCGTAACGTTAAGCGTTCGGACCCTACGGGTTCGAGAACTATGTAGACATGACCTAGAAGTGTTTCCGATCAATAACCAATAGTGGAACCTGGATGTTCATATTGGCTCCTACATATTCTACGAAGATCTTTATCGGTCAAACCGCATAACAACATACATTGTTCCCTTTGTCATCGGTATGTTACTTGCCCGAGATTCGATCGTCGGTATCCAATACCTAGTTCAATCCCGTTACCGGCAAGCCTCTTTACTCGTTCTGTAATACATCATTCTGTAACTAACTCATTAGTTACAATGCTTGCATGGCATAAGTGATGTGTATTATCGAGAGGGCCCAGAGATACCTCTCCGACAATCGGAGTGACAAAACCTAATCTCGATATACGCCAACTCAACATGTACCTTTGGAGACACCTGTAGAGAACCTTTATAATCACCCAGTTACGTTGTGACGTTTGGTAGCACACAAAGTGTTCCTCCGGTAAATAGGAGTTGCATAATCTCATAGTTGTAGGAACCTTGTAAAAGTCATGAAGAAAGCAATAGCAATATACTAAACGATCAAGTGCTAGGCTAACAGAATGGGTTAAGTCAATCACATCATTCTCCTAACGATGTGATCTCGTTAATCAAATGACAACACATGTCTATGGTTAGGAAACATAACCATCTTTGATTAATGAGCTAGTCAAGTAGAGGCATACTAGTGACATTATGTTTGTCTATGTATTCACACATGTAACATGTTTCCGGATAATACAATTCTAGCATGAATAATAAACATTTACCATGATATGAGGAAATAAATAATAACTTTATTATTGCCTCTAGGGCATATTTCCTTCAGTGTGAACTATAGATCCTTGCTTTTTTCTTTGCACTGAATTGCAGATGCATGCTATTTTTGGCACTATGAAGTGAACATGTTAGCTGTTGTAAGCATAATTAATTGAAGATGTGTATAGTTTACTGAATGATTTTGCATTCTCTCCATTGTAGGTGATTTTGATGGGCGATTCACGGTTGAAATTCATCACAAAGGATTTTTCTGTGGAGCTGCTGCATTGACTATGAAGTTGACTGGTTTGATCACTGTGACTCTGACACTTGGTCCATACTGTGGATTGAAGACTTTGTGAAGCAGATGGGCTATGATAGAGAAACAGGGCAGCATGTTGTATACTGGTGTTAGCCTGGTAGGACAGTTAAAGAAGGAATGAGAGATGACTTGTGATGCTGATAGTCTTGCAATGATAGCAGCTAGTACATTCCACAAGAATCTGTTGCTACTCATAGACCATGGAGAGACACCGATTAGCCTTCTTAGAGATGATGTTACAGTTGATGGACTGCCCGAGTTGCCAAAGGTCATAACCCCAACAAAAGATGGCAAGGGCAAAGAACAAGCTAGCTCAGCTGAAGTGATAAGTGACTCAACTAAAAGGAGAGCAAGGAGATTGTTTACTAAAGCAACATCTTCAGGATGTGCTTCTGAAGAAATGGAGGAAGAAGATGAAAATCGTGCAGCAGGTTCAGACACAGATGAGGAATTCTATGACAGTGACTATGATATTATGGACGGAGATGATGATCTGTTTGAGGAACATGTTGACAAAGAGGTGGATGATCACAGAGAGAAGGTTTACACATGTGACTATGAAACAGAGCTAGCTGAAGATGCTCTAGACGATCCAACCATAATGTTATCCAAAGAAGAGGGGGACAAGCTCAAGTACAACTTCAAGGCTTTTAATCCAGAAACTAATTTGAATGCCCCTGTATTCAGATTAGGTATGATGTTTGGTACTGTTGAGGAGATTAGGCATGCTATTACCTCTTATAGCATCAGAAATAGGGTTCCAATCAAAAAGACCAGAAACACATCAACTACTGTAGAAGCAGTATGCATTGATGATTGCCCATGGTACTTGAAAGCAGGGATGGACAACAGGAAAAATAGCTTTGTGATCAAGAAGTACTTTGATGAGCACACATGTCCTAAGACATGGAAGCTCAAGGGTCTAACTGCTCCATTTTTAACCAAGAAATTCAGAGATGAGTTCAGGGGCAATGAGAAGATGCCATTGCAGAAATTTGAGGAGAAGGTTCAGCAAGAGTACAATCTAATTCCAAGCAGGAGCAAATTGGGAAGAGCTAGAAGAGTATCAGTAAAGCAGATTAGAGGTGAGGATGATGACCAGTATACGATGTTATGGGATTATGGAGAGGAGTTGAGACAAACAAACCCTGGCAACAAGCTCTACCTTTTCACAAAGGAGATCTTTGATGAAAAGACCAAGGAGACAAAAGAACATTTCTCAACTTTGTACTGGTCATTGGATGCGTGCAAGAGAGGTTGGTTGATGGGATGTAGGCCAATAATATTTGTAGATGGATGTCACATTAAGAACAGGTACAAAGGGAATTTACTGAGAGCGGTGGGCATTGACCCCAATGATTGTATTTTCCCCCTAGCATTTGGGATTGTGGAAGTGGAGTCCAGTAGCAGCTGGGAGTGGTTTTTGGCTAGCCTAAAGGATGACCTCAACATATGCAACACCTCTCCATACACAATAATGAGTGATAAGCAAAAGGTATGTGCAATACCTTATATTTTTTTACCTTATTGCTTACTATAATATAGTGTAGTTAGATTTAATGGGTACTTGCATTGTTTATGTGTTCTCTAGGGTTTCATAGCTGTAGTTGCAAAGGTGTGGCCAGATGCTGAACACGGACTTTGTGTCAGGCATATGTATCAGAATTTCCATAAGCTTCACAAGGGGGAACAACTAAATAATAATCTATGGGCTATTGCAAGAGCCACTAACAATCCAACATACAAAAAAGCAATGGAGAAGATGAAGGCAAACAGTGTGTGTGCATACTAATGGGTTGAGAAATGGCCACCAAGAACATGGATTAAAGCTTTTTTTAATCCTTTTCCAAAGTGTGACATCCTTCTCAATAATATGTCTGAAGTATTTAATAGGCACACATTTCTTGGTTGTGCTTTTCTGAACTGTTAAATGCACTAAAGTGTTAAATGGAATGAACTAACAAGTTTTTTCATTTGAAATGACAGCTGGATTTTTCCATCCAGAGAACTTCCTATTTTCTCCATGGTGGACAACATAAATAGCAAGATAACAATAAGGTTGTACAGCAAGCAGAAGGAAGTTGCACAAGATAGGAAATGGAGTATGAGATTGTGCCCAAAAATCCAGAAAAAGTTGGACAAGTACACTGATTGGGCTGCAAACTGCATGGTCTTTGGAGCTGGTCAGAAAGTTTTCAAGGTTGTTTCAATGAACCACTCCTACATAGTGGACTTGGAAATGGAAACCTGTGACTACAAGAGATGGGACCTGTCCGGCATCCCATGTCACCATTCTATTGCTTGTGCTAGAAATGAGAGAATTGATCCTGCAAGCCTGGTGCATGAGTGCTATTCAGTAGGGACATACAAAAAGGCTTATGCTTTCAATGTAAAACCTGTGAGGGACTAGGAATATTGGACTAAGATGTATGGCATTGATGTACATCCACCTGGGTACACTAAATTAATGGGCAGACCAAGGAGGAACAGAAAGAAAGATCCATAAGAGAAGTTGATGAAAGAAGGAGGGAAGAAGTTGACAAAGCATGGTGTAACCATGCACTGCTCTCTTTGTGGAAGTGCATATCACAATAAGAAAGGGCATAAGAAGTGGGAGGAGACCAACAGAGATGCACCGCAACCTACAAATGTTGCATATGATGAAGAAGAGGAGTATGATGATCCTACAATCATTTCTGTAAGATGTAACATGTTGACCAACTCAATTTACTGCTCATATACACTTGGCAACATATATTGACAAGTTGTTTATGCTTTCTTTAGAACATTATGCCACACACAGTACATGCACACATGGATCCAAGTCAAACCCCAGTGTCCATGGTTTATCTCATGCAACAAATGGTAACCTTCTGTTGACCATGTTAATCTTTTTGGTTTCTGAATTTTTGTCTAATTGTGCATTTTGGTCCACTCAGGAGAGGAGAGCATACAAACCAAGCATGGATCATGGACCTCTTCCAGAATCTACATTTGTTGCACAAGAAAGAAATGACATACCCCCTCCCAGGGTTACAACTGTTATGTCAAGAGGCACGGTTAGAAGAAGAGGAATCACTGAAGACATACCAGAAGATGTACCACAGTCGAGCAACCAAGCAGCTGCAGCTTCAAGAGGAAGAAAGAGAAGAGCTGTTGGAGCTGGTGGAGCAGCTGGCAGGGTAGGCAGAGGATCTATAGGAGCAGTAGGCAGGGGAGGAAGAGGTTCTGGAGGAGCACACAATAGGAGAGGCAGGGGAGCTAGGAAATTAGCTGGCGGAGCAGACGGAGGATATGTACAACAGTCAAGCAACCAAGCAGCTGGAACAGGAGCAGGGGAAGCATATACTGGACCAAGTGTTGGGTTCTGGAACCTTATGTTTGGACCAAATTCCGATAGTTCTTATGTGCAAGCAGAAGAGGAGGCAGTGACACAAAATGCACCAGAAGAAGACTGGACTGGTGATTTCCAAAGCTTATAGGTCACAATGCCAAGTGACTTAGTTCATGAGTGAATTAGATACAAGTGCAAGTTTATGTATGAACTTTTGTCATAAGACATGCCATAAGACTAATTTCCCTTTTGTTTATGCTGTAATGTGAGGATCTGAACAAGTGTTTCGCTGCTCCCTTTAAGACAAAAATGCAGTACTAATGATGTTCTGCTGCTATGAAGTTTCAAATTGTCCTGTCAAAAACTGCTATTTTTTCTTTACTGTGTGACTAACAAAAGCTGCACTTTCTGATATTTTGATGTCAAAACAGCATATACAAATCTGCAGAACTATTAGAGGCACACATTGCAGACTATTAAGT
The DNA here is from genome assembly GCA_963921465.1 of Triticum timopheevii. NCBI lineage: Eukaryota > Viridiplantae > Streptophyta > Magnoliopsida > Poales > Poaceae > Triticum > Triticum timopheevii. The sequence goes on from OY997270.1 coordinate 598,130,487, forward strand.
ACATACGCACATTAATTTGGGCATGACAAAACAACAACCAGTGATGTAAGAGTAGTGGAGAGGGATCTACTTGATGCTTGCCCCAGTACACGACCGAGGTAATCTTGGCCCAAGGTTCGTATTCCTCCTCCATCCACCATCCTGGGTATGCCGGTCCCTCCCATCTAGAAACAGGGGGAGAGGTGCGAGATGTGTGAGAGAAGAACTGTCAGAGGTGTGAGAAAAGGGGTGCTGAAAGAAGAAATGCGTGAGCTAACCGCCGCCGCCGCCGCCGCTGTGCCGCCGCACCACTGTGGCGCCGCCGTCATCGTTGTGCCTCCGCTGGGCCGCTGTGCACCGTCGTCGCTGCTGGGCCGCCGCTGTGGCACCGCCGTCGCCGCTGTGGAGCCGCCGCCGCCGCTGGCGTGCAGCCGCTCTACTGAACCAAGGGAAGAGCCGCCACTCTGCTATGGAATTGGGGATCGCGGGTTAGTGATTTTGGACAGACAGAATTCAGATCCTGGGGTTATATGTGGTCGCGGGGCTTTTCGTGACAAAAATAAAGCTTCCAGGGGGTTTTCTGCAAACACCCAGGCCACACGCCTCTGCCCGCGCCTTGCAGCCACTAACAATGGGCCCATCGCCACGCTGGCGACCCCAGTCAGCCCTCTATTCGTATCCAAACGTGATTCTGACCGTATATGAACGATCAAGCCAAGTTTTATAACCAGATCAACGTATGCCACAAGTTTCAGCACTAAACTGACTTTTTGTGCAAAGTTTAGACACCTGTGGTGTAATTGACTCAATATCCAAAGTTCAAGCACGCCTGAATCATGAACCAAAAACACAAATCCAGCTGTGAATGGAGATGTGGGCCCCTTTGACGTGTCCTTGTTGACTGGGCAAGCTTTGACCTAGACCCGCATGTAAGTGAGAGAGGGAGAGGGGGTTGGGAGAGATTTTAATCCTTCTCTTTATTACAGGGCCCTACATGTAAGTGACATACGCCGAGAGGGGTAAAAGCGTCTGGAGAATGTCTCATAGACGGTCAAAACCCTTTAACTGGATAGAAAGAACACGCAAAGGCATTTCTGTAAGGATTCTGAGCAAGAGCAAATTTGAGCGTAGTAAATGGCGACGGCAGGTTCGAGTTATGGGCACAAATAAAATTGTCCATTGTCGTGGTTGGCTCTTCAATGCATTGGAGAACAATCCCATGACTACATGGGTATAGTGGTAACGTTGCGCTATGCTTGGTTGGGAATTCATGCTAGCATTCTGATTAGTGGTGGAGCTTCACTAGGGCCAAGGGGCGCCCCCTACCCTTGAGAAATTATGTGAAATACCGTTAACTGTTAAGCTATTTTTTAAGAGATTAACAAAGTTTAAGCAGAATTTGTCGAACTCTGCCACTGATTCTGATCATGTCTTTTGTGTACTAGAGCATCTACATTGATCAAATTCTTACAAAGGGCAAAATGCCATACCGGTATGCTAACCTTTTAAAAAAAGCTTTTGAAGAAAATACAGAAGTTACTGTTTTGAGTCTCATAAATTCTGGATCACTTGGTTCCTATGTGATATGCACATTCCACTTATTAGTAAGGGTGGAAAGTGACAGCGGGTCATATTCGAAGAAACACCTATATGGCAACTAAAGGTGTCTGAGTTAAAAAAATGTTACAGGGTTCACTGTATGATCAAAGTTATGGGGTTGGACTTCAGATAATATAATACAAACTATATTTTGGAACAAAGGTAGTAAATCATAAATGAGACGTGGCAACTAAAACAAAGTGATGTCCACTTTATTCTTTAGATCTATTTTCTTTGGCAAACATAAGGTCTCCTTTGGTTTATAGGATATGAATATCAAAGGAATAGGAAATCATAGGAGGTGAGATACCATAGATGTCATTTCATGCATATGATAGATTTTTTTTCACTGAGTCTAGGCTAATGTTTTTTTCTTTGAAATGTGAAGAAAGAAAGATTGCTTCCTATCCTACATAGGAATAGAAATTTATTCTTACAAATCAAAGGGCTCCAAAGTAAATTTTCGTACAAATTCATGTAAACCAAAGGACACGTAAACACTCGAAGTAACAATGCCAAGTTTCCCATCTCGAAAAGCAACACAAGGGGAGGACCGCCTTTCTAACGTGCCCCAACAATGTCACGTGCACATCGTAGCATTCTCGAAGGCCTAGCTTTTGGAGAACAATCTTGTAATCCTTTCTTATTTCTTAAAACAATCTTTCCAACTTCAAGATTATCTCATAGCTATCTTTGTTTGTTTGTTGTCAAGAGATGGTTTGATAGAGGCGAGTGTGTCCCGATCTTTCAATGAGATGATAACTATTGATTTGGTGGAAAACGACTCTGACGATCCGACTACAAACGTGCAACGATGTTGCGCCTTAGCAATCGCTAAACCAATCTCTTGAGGTTACAAACGATGCTAGAAGCACGACCAGCCTGACCACGAAGGTCTATTCGTGCATGCAATCGAAGAACAAACAAGAATATGATAAAGCAATTTGAATATTGCGAATATATATGAAGTATAGATAAAAGTGAGGATCCGAAAGCGGTCTTGGCCTGGTCGTTGGACACAAACGAAGTACACCAAGTTGCAATGACTAACTTTTAACTAAACAAATACGAAGCAAAAAGCTACTAGATTGATCTAATTGTATAGGAGAAAGGGGTGGCGGCCAAGGAGGTGGGAGGACGTTCCAAGGCAGCCTAAAACTAACCCTAGGTCGTACAAGGCCCATGGGCCCAAGTGGAGGTGATGCAATACCTTTGGACTTGTAGTTTGACTCGGATTCCGCTGAAGTGTCAGCTTGTTTCGTCAATATATCAATGCTCCAGACAAGTTTGAAGGTGAATCCAATTGGGTTGAAAAGTGCACGAAATAAACTTTCAAATAAAAAAAGAATCATCCAATTCGGAGTCCGGATGAAATAGTTCTTGCATTTTGAGTCAGGTATATCTGTGCAGTCCAAATCTGAGTCCAGAACGTGGAGGACTTGGACTCTATCTTCTCTTGGGCCAAAAGTAACGTGACAGGACTTTTTCAGTGGCACAAAATCATTTCCTTTGACGTGAGACAACTTCTTAAACAACACCTAACCATTTTCTTTTTCTTTGTCTTCACACGTAGTTCGTACAAGTGTTCAGCAATTCCGCATTTAGGCATGAAATAAAAATAGGTGAAGTATTTTTTTTTCGAATAACATAAATAAATTACTGCATAATTCTTATAAGAAATCACCTCACAAATATGTATGTATATAACATTATTGGCCGTATCCAAGATAGTTATGTCCTCATCATGGTTAGTCGTCGTTGTTCTTTTGTTTGTTGTTTAAGAGATGGTTAGTCATCATTGTTTTCCCTTCTCTTTCTCTCGATCACTCACTTACACAAACACCGATCAAAGACATAAGAGTGCCACCCGAGCACAAAAAACCCCAACACTCGGGGCATGCTTTCTCGCAAAGCACCTCGCTGGCGGAGTGCCCCGATGTCTGGATTTGATCTCACGTCTGCCGGTGGCATCTCGGCCCCACCGTAGACCCCGTCACCGTCATCTAGGAAGCGCATGCACGATGACAATGGGGTGTCATCATCGCTGCGGAGCCGCGCGACCCCGGAGCTCGGCAGCGGTCGGCGCTACGTGTGGTTGCAGGTGCGATGTGGGCAGCGAAGGCGGGGCGGGGCCGCTCTTTTGTTTTCATCGACATTGTTGTATTTTTATTTCTCAATAAGAGGACAGTTGCTCTTTCGAGTACTCCTTCCGTCCGGAAATACTTGTCATCAAAATGGATAAAAGGAGATGCATCTAGATACAACTCTTTTTATCCATTTTGATGACAAGTATTTTCGGACGGAGGAAGTATCTGTATAGGTTGTCGGTGCCCATTAATAAGTGCTCGACACAAGAATGACCCGGCGTAAATATCAAAACAATATCAATGAAACAAAAATTACAGACAAACTCTGAGAATGGTTTATGAAAAGTTGAGTCTACAAATATTAAAACTATGTTCTTAACATTTTCAAGAAAATTATATAGATATGCTACTACATTTTTCAGGGCATATATCATAAAAACTTTTACACAAAAGAATGCAAGTACACATTTCATTAACCAAAACTCATAAACATTTCAAATTTGCATGTGCTATATTCGATGTGCGTTACTATCTCTCTTTTGGTTTATTCTAGATAATAATTTTGACCAAAGAAATATATATTCTATTATAAGAAATTTCAACCATAAATCTGTATTCTAAAGAAAATTTGAATTTTAGATTTGTCTTCTTTCATCCTCTAACCATTTTAGTTGACTTCTTGCATTTGTGGTATTATTGTACTCCCTCCATCCGGACATACTTGTCAAAAAAATGGATGTATCTAGATATATTTTAGTTATAGATACGTCCACTTTTATCCATTTCCGTAACAAGTAATTCCTCCGTTCCAAAATAGATGACTCAACTTTATACTAAATTTAGTACAAAGTTAGTACAAAGTTGGGTCATCTATTTTGGAACGGAGGGAGTAGGTGCTAATACTCACGTGTTGATATATTACAGTTTGAACAAATTAGACTAACCAACACGTCGAACCATGTCAACATGTGAGGTCACACATTAATACGACCATATCAATTTTAGAATATGACACACTTTAATGACATTTGCTGATAATTTTGTCTGACTTTGTGAGAAAACGTGAGCACCATCTCAACTCCCCTCCCAGAAAATTTAAAGCCCCATACTAGGTGTAGAGCAAGAGATCAACCATCATCACATATTTTTAATATGACTATATGAGTAAATATACACATTTAGGTCATGATAATATGTTCAATATTTTATCAAAATTGATAACTGCTAAACTCAGAAAATCTCATTGCTCCGCCCGAACGCCTTAATAGCCATTGCACGAATCTTGGCAAGCTCACGTTGCCACGTCATCACTAGGACTTGTTTGGGACAAGGCCAAAGTCTTGCGAACGTTTTTTTAGTCGTTGGTGGTGCGCTCCGTATCTACCCCACTGCCCCCGTTCTCACCTCTTCTTCCCCCAATTTCAATTGCACCGCCTTATCTACATGGACGGGGGAGGCCATCCACCGGCGACAACAATCCCATCCACAGTGGGCTAGCAACGTGCCCCCCTCCAACCCCGGGATGCGCTTCCCTGAGGTGGGCTGTGGCGGGCTCCAGCGAGAGGGGGCACCACCCCCGGCAACGTGGGCGCACCATCACTTTTGCGGCATGTCTCCTACAACATGGCAATTTTAGTTAAAATACCATGGCATTTCTTAATATGCTTCTTCCATGGCAAATTTGTTCTTTTCTTTTGTACTGTTCATTCTACTTTTTTGCATGACATTTGTTGCCATGAGAATTTTCTGAAACATAAAATTTTGCAAAGGCAATTCTGGAAAATCGCCATGACATAAATTTTCTTACACTTGCCATGATATTAGAGCTCGTTTTTAATTTCATATACCATGCCAATTTTGCATTGCCAGACCATGGCAATTTTACTTTCAAATCCATGGCAACTTATTTTTCACAGCAATGGCAACTTAATTTCTTTCATGCACCATGGAAAATTATTTTCATAATCATGGCAATTTAGTTTTTACCCGGACAAAAACCATGGTACTTTTATTTTTTACACAATGTCATTTTCATTAGTTAGCCAATTTTTGTATTTACAAATTTGTCATGTTTAGATGGCAAGTTCTATTTTTTTAAATGGTAGCATGATTTTTGGGAAAACAATTTTTTTCATGCCCCCCTGGAATTTATAAGTTTGCCATTTTTTTGTTCAAAGAACATAATTTTATAATTTTGCAATCCTTTTTTCTTCAATCAAAATTCATTTTTTCGAAAGTGAATCTGATATGCATAAAAAGCATAACAAAAAAGATGTGATCGTGGCCTTTTACTAATCATTCTTAAATGTGGGCCTTTTTAGGTGACCCAATTATTTTACTTTTTATATTAGGCTTTGTGGGCTTTTCATTACGGACTATTTTTATCCATTGGTGATTTGCGCATCCCCCCCCCCCCCCCCCCCCCCGCCCCCGGCAATCTTAGGGAACGATTATGGCGGTACCCTAGACCGAACGTTTGGTCTCCATCGATGTCCTACTTTATCCCCTCCACAATTGATCAACGACGTGACTAATTAGATATTTGGAACCGTTAGACATGAAAGTTGTAGTGGCAACAAGTCGAGCTTTCGATGCCATTCAGAGGGGACTGTCACACAAAAGTAATGCAGCAACTTTTGCATATTGATCCACATGGTCTCTTTTTATATCCGCTTGATTTGAATTGACCGCCATACTTTATACATTCGGAAGAAATAGCATATAGCCCACTGCCACTACAAGTAATGCAACCCCTCACACTGTCATGTACACCCTCCGTCCGGGTGTATTAGCCTCCCTCTTATTTTTGGGCCAAAATTTGATCATAAGTTTAACTAATAAAATATAGAGTACATTCAAAACAAATATACCATGGGAGACCTTCTCAAATACAAATCCAACATTATACTTTTTATAGCATTTACTCTATATTTTTCTATTTATATAGATGGCCAGAATTTGATTGAAAATACAAGGGGATACAATAAACTCGGAAGGATTGAGTAACAAGTAGTAACACACGTGCATTTAGTTTTTTTGGAAAAGGAGGCTTGCCCCCGGCCTCTGCATCGAAACGATGCATGTAGCCATCTTATTAAAAAGTCTCGAAGTAGCACAAAGTCATAAAAGTATACAGCTCGCAAGCGGAGCAAAAAGGAAAATAAATGTGAATGCTTAATATCACAACCGGTATGACAATGAAAAGGACAAGCTCCCTAGACTCCTATCCTGTTATGCGACCGCTATCCAAACCGATTGAATATAGCCCGTGCTACCATCTCCCACTGGTTGCACCCAGTAACCAATGGCTTCCTGGAGTCCGTAAGAGTGAGTAAGGACCACGTACGGATCCATGCAGTAGCTCTGAAAATGACCTGCAAGAAAGTTAAAATATGTTGTCTATTAAAAATCATATCATTCCTGCAATTTCATATAGCCCATAGGAGCGCACATATTCCAATCCGAATACGAGCCGCAGTAATATGATCAACCCTAGCTAACCACGTCTCAAATAACGATTCAATGTTAACTGGTGGAGTAATGTTAAAGGCTATATGGATCGTTCTCCAAAGCAATTCGCGAGCGGGCATTCTATGAATAAGTGTTGTATTGTTTCATCATGATCACAAAAACAACAACGTGAACTGCCTACCCACCGCCTCTTTAATAAGTTATCTTTGGTGAGGATCACTTGCTTGTGTACGAACCACATAAAAATTTTAATACGCAAGGGAACCTTAACCTTCCAAATATGTAATGATCTCGAGATTGGGCCAGAGTTAACTAGATCCATGTAAAAAGATTTCACCGTAAACACCCCATTTCTAGCTAACTTCCAGTGCATCGAATTGGGTTGGTCGAATAATTGAACATCTATCAATCTCTGTACCAAGTGCATCAGAGCATTCCATCGCTCACCAACTAACGCTCGTCTGAACTGAATATTCAAGGGAATCGATTGAAATACCGTGCCTACGTAATCCTCCTTACATTGCACAATGTTATATAGGGTGGGGTATTGTATGGCCAGTGGTGTCTCCCCTAACCATGTATCCTCCCAAAATCTTGTTGTCATCCCATTACCAACCAAAAATTTGATCTTACGAAAGAACACATCTTTCGTTCGCATGAGTCCCTTCCAGGAATGGCGAGTCAGTTAGACTCACGGTAACCTGGGCTAGCGTTTTTGATTGTAGATACTTGTTGCGCAGTATCTGTGCCCACATACCACCTAACTCTGTCTCTAATCTGTAGAGCCATTTACTCATAAGACATTTATTCTTAATTTCCAGGTTTTCAATGCCGAGACCCCCCTGGTCCTTGGGTCGGCATAAAATATCCCATCGTGCAAGACAATATTTCTTCTTGGCCTCATCCGACTGCCAGAATAAACGAGATTGAAAGAAATCAAGTCTCTATAGAAACATCGACATACTAGTAAGTACCAAGTTAATCATCACTAGCCGACCTCCATGTGACATTAGCTTGCCCTTCCAGCAACTAAGTTTTTTTTTCAATTCAATCTTCGATGCACTTCCATTCTTTATTAGATAACTTACAGTGATGAATCAGTATGCCCAAATAACTAAAGGGCAAAGAACCTAATTCACAACCAAACAATTGTGTATATGTGTCTTTCTCTTCTTTGGCCTTACCAAAGCAGAACAACTTGCTCTTGTGAAAGTTTATTTTTAATCCAGACAATTGTTCAAAGAGACATAATATGAGTTTCATATTCCGCGCTTTTGCAATGTCATGTTCCATGAAAAGGATAGTGTCGTCAGCATACTGTAAAATGAAAACTCCCCCATCGACCAAATGAGGGACAAGTCCATCCACTTGACCGTTCTCCTTGGCCCTGCCTATAAGAATGGTCAACATATCAGCCACTATATTAAAAAGGAGAGGAGACATCGAATCCCCTTGCCTCAATCCCTTGTGTGTCTAAAAATAGTGACTAATATCATCGTTAACCTTGATTCCGACACTACCTTTTTGGACTAGAGAACCCACTTGGTTCTGCCATGCCTCATTAAAGCCTTTCATGCGCATTGCTTGCTGAAGGAAAGGCCATTTAACTTTATCATATGCCTTCTCGAAATCCACTTTGAAGATAACCCCATCTAGCTTCTTCGAATGAATTTCATGCAGCGTTTCATGCAGGATGACGACCCCTTCAAGAATGTGTCTCCTAGGCATGAAAGTTGTCTGGCTTGGTTGCACCACCGAATGGGCAATCCGTGGCAATCTATTGGTACCCACTTTCGTGAATATTTTGAAACTCACGTTGAGAAGACATATTGGCCTAAATTGCTTGATTCGAACTGCCTCTTCTTTCTTTGGCAACAACGTAATCATGCCAAAGTTAAGATGAAACAATTCTAAATGACCGTAAAAAAATTCTTAAAACAAAGGCATAAGATCATCCTTAATAATATGCCAACATTTCCTATAGAATTCCGCTGGAAACCCATCTAGTCCCGGTGCTTTATTCGGTTTCATTTGTAAAATGGCATCAAGAACCTCTTTCTCAGTAAACGGTGCAGATAGAATATCATTCTCCTCCGACCGAAGCTGAGGGATATCTCCAATAACAAACTCATTAAGGGACACCGTGCTCACTGCCGGAGGCCCGAAAAGTTGTTTATAATAATTAGATATATAAGCTTTCAGATTCTCATGACCCACAATTGTCCCTTCGTCCTGTTCAAGCTGTATGATTTTCTTCTTCCTATGTTTCCCATTCGCAATCGTGTGAAAGAATTGTGTATTGTCATCCCCTTGTACGACCTTAAGCACCTTAGCACACAATGCCTGTTTGAGCTCCTCTTCTCTAAGAAGAGCTCATAGGCGTTGCTCGGCTTCGGATTTTGAGCTCTGCTCGGCTGCATTAAGAATGTTTACTTCTGCTTTTAAATCCATAGCATCTATTAACTGAATGAGTCGCTCTTTTTCTTGTTTGTATATCCCACTCTCATTTCTGGCCCAACCCCGTAAAAGTTATCTCAAATGTCTAATCTTGTTTTGCCATCTCTCTATACTTGATAGTCCACTAATAGGCTTCGCCCATTCTCGTGCAATGATATCCATGAAGCTCTCTTTCTCGAACCAACCTAGTTCGAAAGAGAAAGCGTCCTTGTTCCCAATATGGGTTGCGTCTCCCTAGTCAACTAGTAATGGTGTATGGTCTGAGATCGCCCTCTGCATCGCATGTACCGACACTAATGGGTACTTTTGTTCCCATTCCACACTAGCGAGCACCCTATCTGATACGTCTCCAACGTATCTATAATTTATGAAGTATTCATGCCATGTTTACAATAGTTTATATGATTTTGGTATGATTTGATTAGAACTAACCCAGACTGACATTGTTTTCAGCAGAACTACCGTGGTGTTGTTTTTGTGCAGAAATAAAAGTTCTCAGAATGTGCTGAAAATCAACGGAGAATTTTTCTGAAAAATATAAAAATACTGGAATAAAGAGTTACCAGAGGGGAGTCCCGTGGGCCCCACGAGGGTGGAGGGCGCGCCCCCTGCCTCATGGACTCTCCGTGGGGCCCCATGACTTGTTCTTGACGCCAACCTCTCCTATAAATCTGCAAACCTCCAACAAATAACATAGATCAGAAGTTCCGCCATCGCAAGCCTTTGTAGCCACGAGAAATCAATCTAGGCCCTCTCTGGCACCCTGTCGGAGGGGCCATTATCACCGGAGGCCATGGGGAAGGATCCGGGAGGGCCATCATCGCCATGAAGGCCAAGATCCAGAGGGAGAACCTTTCCCTATCCAGGAGGGGCCATGGAGGAGGAAGCACAAGGGGGAGAACCTCTCCTCCTCTCTCTCGGTGGCACCGGAGTGCCATCGGGAGGGGAATCATTGGTGCGGTGATCGTCTTTGAGGGAGTCCTGGACTAGGGGGTGTCCGGACAGCCAGACTATCATCGTCAGCCGGACTCCAAGACTATGAAGATACAAGATTGAAGACTTCGTCCCGTGTCCGGATGGGACTTTCCTTGGCGTGGAAGGCAAGCTTGGCGATACAGATATGTAGATCTCCTACCATTGTAACCGACTCTGTGTAACCCTAGCCCTCTCCGGTGTCTATATAAACCAGAGGGTTTTAGTCCGTAGGACAACACAACCATTACAACAATCATACCATAGGCTAGCTTCTAGGGTTTAGCCTCCTTGATCTCGTGGTAGATCCACTCTTGTACTACCCATATCATCAATATCAATCAAGCAGGAGTAGGGTTTTACCTCCATCGAGAGGGCCCGAACCTGGGTAAAAACATCGTGTCCCTTGTCTCCTGTTACCATCCGCCTAGACGCATAGTTCGGGACCCCCTACCCGAGATCCGCCGGTTTTGACACCGACATTGGTGCTTTCATTGAGAGTTCCTCTGTGTCGTCACCTATAGGCCCGATGGCTCCTTCGATCATCAACAACAACGCGGTCCAGGGTGAGACTTTTCTCCCCGAACAGATCTTCATATTCGGCGGCTTCGCACTGCGGGCCAATTCGCTTGGCCATCTGGAGCAGATCGAAAGCTACGCCCCTGGCCATCAGGTCAGATTTGGAAGCCTAAACTTCACGGAGGACATCCGCGGAGACTTGATCTTCGACGGATTCGAGCCCCAGCCGAGCGTGCCGCACTGTCACGATGGGCATGATTTAGCTTTGCCGCCGGACAGTGCCCTGGAGGCCGCACACGAGTCCGCTCCGACCTATAGTTCGGAGCCGACCGCGCAGATCGAGGTTAGGTGGCTGGACACCACCTCGGGAACTGCAACTTCTACGGCGATGGAGCCGAATACTGACCTTGTCCCTTATAAAGCTCGTGACTCCGAGGTGCCGGACTCCTTGCCGGACTCCGAGCCTCCTGCGCCCCTACCAATCGAATCCGATTGGGCGCCGATCATGGAGTTCACCGCCGTGGACATCTTTCAGCACTCACCCTTTGGCGACATCCTAAATTCGCTAAAGCATCTCTCGTTATCAGGAGAGCTCTGGCCGGACTGCAGTCAGGATGGTTGGGATGCGGACAACGAAGAAATTCAAAGCCCACCCACCACCCACTTTATAGCCACTGTCGATGATCTAACCGACATGCTAGACTACGACTCCGAAGACATCGATGGTATGGACGACGATGCCGGAGACGATCAAGAACCAGCGCCTACAGGGCACTGGAAGACCACCTCGTCATACGACATATACATGGTGGACACCCCAAAGGATGGGGACGGTGGAGAAGCAGCGGAGGCAGATTCCTCTAAGAAACAGCCCAAGTGCCGACGTCAGCGGCGCCGCTCTAAATCCCGCCACGGCAAGAATGGAGATTCCGGCACAGGAGATAATAACACCCCAGAAAGTGCCGAAGACAACCCCCTCCAGCAAGATTCAGCGCAGGAGGATGCAGAAGCCAGCCCTCACGAGAGAGCGGCAGACGAAGAGGTCGAGGATGATAATTACATACCTCCCTCCGGAGACGAGGCAAGCCTCGACGACGACGAATTCATCGTGCCTGAGGATCCCGTCGAACAAGAGCGTTTTAAACGCAGGCTAATGGCCACGGCAAATAGCCTAAAGAAAAAGCAGCAACAGCTTCAAGCTGATCAAGGCCTGCTGGCCGACAGATGGACCGAGGTCCTCGCGGCCGAAGAGTATGAACTCGAACGCCCCTCCAAAAGCAACCCAAAACGCAAGTTGCTCCCCCGATTAGAGGAGGAGACATATAAACCTTCATCACCAGCGCACAATATGGTAGACCGACCACCTCGTGGCCGTGACAGAGAGGCATCTAAGCCCTCCACCAGAACCGTACCCCGGCACCGCTCGAAAAGCACGAAGCCACGGGGGAATGCACCGGACTTGCAGGGCATATTGGAGGACAGGGCAAGACAATCCAGATCTATCTATGGATCACGTGGGCGCCCCACGACCCACGACGACTACCGTTGCGCCGGATACAGCAACTCCGGCCGGGCCGAACACAGCAGACAACGCTCTCTTGAGCTACATCGTGACAGTGCTCAATATAGAGGCGCTGCACACCCACTATGCTTCACAGACGAAGTAATGGATCATCAAATCCCCGAAGGGTTTAAACCCGTGAACATTGAATCCTACGATGGCACAACAGACCCCGCGGTTTGGATCGAGGATTATCTCCTTCATATCCATATGGCCCGCGGCGACGATCTCCACGCCATCAAATATCTCCCACTCAAGCTTAAAGGACCAGCTCGGCATTGGCTTAACAGCTTGCCCGCAGAGTCAATTGGGTGTTGGGAGGACCTGGAAGCCGCATTCCTCGACAACTTCCAGGGCACATATGTGCGACCACCAGACGCCGATGACCTAAGCCACATAATTCAGCAGCCAGACAAATCGGCCAGACAGTTCTGGACACGGTTCTTAACAAAGAAAAATCAAATCGTCGACTGTCCGGATGCAGAGGCCCTTGCAGCCTTCAAACACAACATCCGCGATGAGTGGCTAGCCCGGCACCTAGGACAGGAAAAGCCGAAATCCATGGCAGCCCTCACATCACTCATGACCCGCTTCTGTGCGGGAGAGGACATCTGGCTAGCCCGCAGCAACAACCTCAGCAAAAATGCTGGCAGTCCGGATATTAAGGACCACAATGGCAGGTCGCGTCGAAACAAAAACAAATGCCGTGTTAACGGCGATAACAATGAGGATACGGCAGTCAACGCCGGATTCAGAGGCTCTAAACCCGGTCAGCGGAAGAAGCCATTCAAAAGAACTACTCCGGGTCCGTCCAATTTGGACCGAATACTCGACCGCTCTTGCCAGATACATGGCACCCACGAAAAGCCAGCTAATCACACCAACAGAGATTGTTGGGTATTCAAGCAGGCAGGCAAGTTAATTGCCGAAAACAATGACAAGGGGCTGCACAGCGACGACGAGGAAGAGACACGGCCGCTGAACAGTAGAGGACAGAAGAGTTCCCCCCACAAGTGCGGACGGTAAACATGATATACGCAACCCATATACCCAAGAGGGAGCGGAAGCGTGCACTTAGGAACGTATATGCGATGGAGCCAGTCGCCCCGAAGTTCAATCCATGGTCCTCTTGCCCAATCACTTTCGATCGAAGGGACCACCCGACCAGTATCCGCCATGGCGGATTCGCCGCATTGGTTTTAGACCCAATTGTTAATGGATTTAACCTCACTAGAGTCCTGATGGATGGCGGCAGCAGCCTGAACCTGCTTTATCAGGATACAGTGCGCAAGATGGGCATAGACCCCTCAAGGATTAAACCTACAAAGACGACCTTCAAAGGCGTCATACCAGGTGTTGAGGCCAATTGCACAGGCTCAGTCACACTGGAAGTGGTCTTCGGATCCCCGGATAATTTCCGAAGCGAGGAGTTAATCTTCGACATAGTCCCGTTCCACAGTGGCTATCATGCTCTGCTCGGACGAACCGCGTTTGCAAAGTTCAACGCGGTGCCGCATTATGCATACCTTAAGCTCAAGATGCCAGGCCCTCGTGGAGTCATCACGGTCAACGGAAATACTGAACGCTCCCTCCGAACGGAGGAACACACAGCGGCTCTCGCGGTAGAAGTACAGAGTAGCCTTTTAAGGCAATTTTCGAGTCCGGCTGTTAAACGACCGGACACGGCCAAACGCGCCCGGAGTAACATCAACCAAGACAACCTGGCACATTCCGAGCACGCGTAGCAATGCGCCCCAACCCCAGCCCTTGCAAGATTGCAAGACCAGCTCTTCGCGTACACCATTACGCCCTAGAGATACAATGGGCATAGGGGGAGGGGCACGACCACGAAAGGCCCAGAGTGCGGCTTAACCACACCAGGGGCTGCCAAGTGTGTCACTCTTTTTTCTTCTTTTTTTTCATAGGACTCTGTTCATCAGAGGCCCTGTCCGGCAGTAGATCTGCCGAACTCACGATGCAACAACCAGGGAAGGACAAAGGCTACGACGAACTCAGGTGGTCTCCATTATGAGCATTAAATTTGTTAAATACACCATTCCGCAGCCTACCCCTGGAGGGAGACACTTCTAATAGTCCAACCCTTGCTTACCGCACTATTTGTATCGTTCTGCACTCATGGCAGAATCTCTTGAATAAACAATGCATCACTTTTTGTTTATAATTGCATTTCCTTTTTTATATATATGTTCATTAATGACATCTTGCATCCGTACACTTTGGGACGGCCGAATACACCAGGGGCTTATGTTCCCCGCATTATGGTGTGATAAGTCCGAACACTTTCACAAGTGCGGCACCCCGAACTTATAGCACTATATGCATCGGCTCCGAATCATGTCTTGGGTCAATAGTTAGGTTTGCCCGGCTCCCATGTTTTGGTACCTTACATTCCGTTCCGTCGGCTAAGGTAGCACTGGGAGAACCACTGCGATTGCGCCCCGGTTGAGCTGGGCGAGCGCCTCAGTGGAGAAAGCTAAAACTGACTGTCATGATAAGGCGAGAGCTGGTCGCTGTTCGAGAGGTCCTTTCGAGTCCCTAAAGACTTATGCCGCTTAGAGCGAGGAACCGGATGGTGTCCGGCCCAGATGTGGATAGCGCCCCGAACTCGGTCTTCCGAATACTAGGGGCTTCGCCGAAATTTAAAATTATAGAATTCCATGGCTAAGTGAGAGTGTTCAAGCATTATAAGTCCGGTTGCCTTGTTCGTTGTGTTGAGCGCCTCCCTAGATGGACCCAAAAGTGGGAACAAGAGTGCTCAAGTTTATCCCGAACACCCCAGCACTCGTGGCACGGGGGCTGAAGCCGACGACTTTCCATCTCTCAGATTTAATAAACGGCCGCACAGAAGGTAATATTTTAAATCAACAAGCGTTTCTTAGCGCATATGAACAAAGTTTTCAGCACACAGGATAATACATTGCGAGTTTACTCAATAATTACATCTTTGGGGCACTTATACGCAATCTTGCGGGCACCCTTCAGGACACTCTTATAGTACATCTCAGGCGTCCGATACTCCTTGCCCGCTGGCGGCGTGTCTGTTATAAGCTTCTCAGCATCCAGCCTACCCCAGTGCACCTTTGCGCGGGCAAGGGCCCGACGGGCACCTTCAATGCAGGCGGAGCGCTTGATGACTTCCACCCATGGACACGCATCCACCAGCCGCCGCACCATGCCGAAGTAGCTCCCAGGCATGGCCTCTCCAGGCCAAAGCCGGACTATGAGGCCCTTCATGGCCTGCTCGGCTACCTTGTGGAGCTCGACCAGCTGCTTCAGCTGGTCGCTAAGGGGCACCGGATGTCCGGCCTCAGCGTACTGACACCAGAAGACCTTCTCCGTTGAGCTCCCCTCCTCGGCCCGGTAGAATGCGGCGGCATCGGACACGCTGTGGGGCAGATCTGCAAACGCTCCTGGAGAGCTCCGAATTCGGGTAAGTAACAGGTAATTCACATTCACATGCTTGCTTTGCATGAAAAATGCCCTACCCGCCGCTATTTTCTTCACTGCCTCCATCTCCTGAAGGGCTTTATGGGCCTCGGTCTTAGCAGCTTTGGCACTCTCAAGAGCCGAGGCAAGCTCGGACTCTCGAGTCTTCGAGTCGCGCTCCAAACCCTCATGCTTTTCCATGAGATCCTGGAGCTCTTGCCGCACCTCCGCCACCCGTGCCTCCTGCTTCTCTCGCTCCACTCGTTCCGCGGCCGCATTGCGTTCGGCCGCGGATACGGTTTCCTTCAGGGTCGCCACCTCGTTCGTGGCCCCTGCAGTACCCAAGTTATCCTTGTTATTTCTATTGCAACCAAAATCCTTTTCTGTAAGGTACCAATTTATTACGGTGTTACTCACCTTATTTGTCCTCGAGCTGCTTATTGGCAAGGCCGAGCTTGTTCTCGGCCCGCTCGAGGTCCTGCTTCAAAGCACCGACCTCCGCAGTCAGTGCGGCAGAGGTCAGCAGCGCAGCCTGCAAACCCATATTGACATAATTTTTAGCACTCCTGCGTATATCCTTGTTAGATCCTCAGTCCGGTTTTTCTTTCCGAACACCGAACCGAGCACCAGGGGCTACTGTCTATGTGGTATTACATTACATATTTTAAACTTCTTACCTCAAAGCCTGTTAGACGGCTGCTGCAGGCTTCGGTCAGCCCGCTCTTGGCAAGCTGAACCTTCTGAATCACCGCACTCATGATAGTGCGGTGTTCTTCCTCGATGGAAGCGCCATTTAGCGCCTTCAACAAGTTGTCCGGCGCCTCCGGTTGGACGGAGGCTGCCGGTGTCACGGTCTTGCCCTTCTTACGAAGGGGCCGCCTGCCGGACTCCGGAACCACTGCGGGTTCCGGCATGGAGTCCGGCGCAAAGTCCGGGAGGCTGCCTTGTGGCACCTCCGGAGCCTCCTCCTGATGGGTCCCCTCCTGGGATCCCACCTCGGCGTCTTCAGCGTCGCGAGGGGTAGAGGCAGTCGGGATGGAATCTACATCCGACGAAGCCAATGACCCGCTTGATGAAGCGGGAAGATCATCATCGGCCGGACTACAGGTAGTGTGCGGCATTAGAAGGACACTATGTGACACAAAAGAGAAATTATAAATCACTCAGGAATCCGGATACATACGATCTCGCCAGGGGCTTGACCCTTGAGGGCCACTCCTCGTCGCCACCATCGGCGTTGGTAGAGCCGTCCGGAGGAAGGGTCCTTCCCTTCTTGGACCCTCCGGCCTCCCCTGTTGGGGAAGCCTTCCTCTTCCTTCCTCCCCCCTCCTGGGGAGAGTCTTCTTTCTCCTCCTCGTCTTCGGGGGAGGAGTCCGCCTCGGAGCCATCGGACGATGAGTCCGATATCACCTAGCGCCGGGAACTCCTTTGGGTTCCCGTGGCCTTCTTCTCCGGCACCACATAAAGGGCCGGGACCAGTAGCCCCGTTAAACGGGCATCCGCTGGGTCTTCGGGAAGGGGAGCCGGACAGTCTACCTGTCCGGACGTCCTCTGCCAGTCCTGTTAAAGGCATTGGGAGTTTTTAGATCCCACATAGAGTCAAACTATGAAAGAAAATAAGTGTCCCATAGAGGATAACAAAGCTTACCTCACCGGCCGGGCGCTTGGTGCTGAATCCGCGATCTTCAGTCGCGGATGCGGGGGCTTCTTCGCCCTTGAATAGCACCCTCCAGACGGCTTCGTACGTCATGTCGAAGAGCCCGCTCAGAGTCCGGTGCTGTGCCGGATCGAATTCCCACAAATTGAAGGCCCGCTGTTGGCAGGGGAGAATCTGGCGGACGAGCATGACCTGGATCACATTGACAAGCCTAAGCTTCTTGTTCACCAAGGTCTGGAGACAGGACTGGAGTCCTGCCAGCTCCTCCGAACTGCCCCATAGCAAGCCCTTCTCTTTCCAGGAGGTGAGCTGCATGGGGATACCAGATCTGAACTCGGGGGCCGCTGCCCATTTAGGGTCACGCGGCTCGGTGATGTAGAACCACCCCGATTGCCACCCCTTGACGGACTCCACAAAGGCCCCCTCGAGCCAGGTGACGTTGGGCATCTTGCCCACCATGGCGCCTCCGCACTCCACTTGGACGCCCTTCACTACCTTCGGCTTGACATTGAAGGTTTTGAGCCACAGGCCGAAGTGGGGCTGGATGCAGAGGAAGGCCTCGCACACGACGATAAACGCCGAGATGTTGAGGATGAAGTTTGGCGCCAGATCGTGGAAGTCTAGGCCGTAGTAGAACATGAGCCCCCGGACGAAGGGATGGAGTGGGAAGCCCAGTCCGCGGAGGAAGTGGGGAAGGAACACGACCCTCTCATGGGGCCTGGGGGTGGGGATGAGCTGCCCCTTGTCGGGCAGCCGGTGCGCGATGTCGCTGGAAAGGTATCCGGCGCCGCGCAGCCTTTCGATGTGCCCCTCCGTGACGGAGGAGGCCAACCACTTGCCTCCCGCTCCGGACATGGCTGGAGAAGGTTGAGGCGAGATGTGCGAACTTGGGCGCTGGAGCTCGAGTGCACGGAGATGGATAAGCAAAGGAGGAAGAAGGCGTAGGTAAAAAAGGTGGATCCTTATCCCCTTATATATGGGCGGACGAAGACTATGCGTCCCCACCGGCCTGGTAAAACTTGCTTATCCCCCAAGCGCCACCATCAATGGCGCAGTTGGGTTACCCACGTCCGTATTGATGAGAATCCCGGAATAAGGGGAACACGATCTCTGCTTCGACAAGACGTGCCAAGGAAACCGCTTCGCTAAACGCGCTGAGGTGGTATAATAAAAAACGATTCAAGTAAAGGCTTGGTGGTGGTATGACGTCATGCCACAAAATATGTCAGCAGATTGAACCTGTGTACATATTATTCTCTCTACGGTGGAATGTGGAATTTATTTTGCAGAGCCGGACACTATCCTGGTGTTCACAATCTTTTATGAATTATTCGGAGGAGGAACCCGCCTTGCAATGCCGAACAATATGCGCGCCGGACTCATCGTCATTAAAGCCTGGTTCAGGGGCTACTGAGGGAGTCCTGGACTAGGGGGTGTCCGGACAACCGGACTATCATCGTCAGTCGGACTCCAAGACTATGAAGATACAAGATTGAAGACTTCGTCCCGTGTCCGGATGGGACTTTCCTTGGCGTGGAAGGCAAGCTTGGCGATACGGATATGTAGATTTCCTACCATTGTAACCGACTCTGTGTAACCCTAGCCCTCTCCAGTGTCTATATAAACCGGAGGGTTTTAGTCCGTAGGACAACACAACCATTACAACAATCATACCATAGGCTAGCTTCTAGGGTTTAGCCTCCTTGATCTCGTGGTAGATCCACTCTTGTACTACCCATATCATCAATATCAATCAAGCAGGAGTAGGGTTTTACCTCCATCGAGAGGGCCCGAACCTGGGTAAAAACATCGTGTCCCTTGTCTCCTGTTACCATCCGCCTAGACGCATAGTTCGGGACCCCCTACCCGAGATCCGCCGGTTTTGACACCGACAGTCTTCATCAACATCACCATCCTCATCTCTTTTACGCGGTCCACTCTCCCGCACCCTACTGTAATCCCTACTTGAACATGGTGCTTTATCCCACATATTATGATCCAATGATGTGTTGCCATCCTATGATGTTTTGAGTAGATATCCTTTGTCTTTAGGTTGATTGATGATCTAGATTGGTACGAGTTATATGTTTTTATTTTGGTGCTGTCCTATTGTGCCCTCCGTGTCGCGCAAGCGTGAGGGATTTCCACTGTAGGGTGTTGCAATACGTTCATGATTCGCTTATAGTGGGTTGCTTGAGTGACAGAAGCATACACCTGAGTAAGGGGGTTGTTGTGTATGGGATAAAGGGGACTTGATATGTTAATGCTATGGTTGGGTTTTACCTTAATGATCTTTAGTAGTTGCGGATGCTTGCTAGAGTTCCAATCATAAGTGCATATGATCCAAGAAGAGAAAGTATGTTAGCTTATGCCTCTCCCTTATATGAAATTGCAATAGTGATTACCGGTCTTGTTAACAATTGCCTAGGATAATTCCGCACACCGACCCATCATTATTCCACACTCGCTATTTATAATACTTAAGTAATATATTCTAACTCTATGCTAACAGCACCTACTTTTATAATTTAGCTCTCTGTTATCATGCAAAGTTATCCTCTTCATACCCACAATGTAGTTTTATTTCTCGTTTCTAGTTGGAAGCAAACATTCAGTGTACGTAGAGTCGTATCAGTGGCAGATAGGACTTGAGAGAATATTGATCTTGCCTTTAGCTCCTTGTGGGTTCGACACTCCATACTTACCACTTCCACCTTTGGGAATTGCTATGATGATTCCCTGCACTTGGGGATTATCACTATCCAACTTCTCACATGTTGGATTGGGCAACGTATTGGCTCATGTAAACTGCCTACCTGTGAGTTCAATCTCTCTCAAACTAATACTCTCGATAATCATGTTAAACATCATGGACCAACGTCCATCAAAGTTATCATTGTTCTTTTCATCTCTCCTTCGAATTATATTAAAAAAACTCCGACTAGGATTGGAAGAGTTTCACCCCCACAAATCCGCACCAAGTCCGCTAGAAAACCTGGTTTTAAGTTCGGGTTGTGCTGCACCATATACCGCTACCAGAGACCATCGGAAACCATCCAACTTCGATCTCACCCGGAACTTGACCGCAAAGTCCCCCCCGAACCACATTAATTACCTCAAGTGATTCACACATAACCCCCCAGCAATATCCCACCGGATCTTGCTCCAGGAGGTAAACAATGCCAATAAAAATCAATTCCACCGGATAAAGTTCCAAGGAACTGTGAGGTGAAATTATCTCGCCCTGTTTCAAGTAGTGCAATGAAATCTAGTTTGTGCTCTATCGTTGTCTCTGCTAAGAACCTTCTTTTAGCCAAGTCAGCTAGACCTCTGCTATTCCAAAAGATTCCTTTCATAGATCATCATGGATTTTTTTCTTAAGCTTAACCCTAGCACTTCTACGAACTGCCGAAGTAGGATATACTTTCCATTTCTAGGGTATCTAGGGCTTCTCCCCATCGCCCTTCGAGACAGTATTACTGGAAGAACTCGAGACAGTACCTTCCATCATTAAAGGCTCTACAGTGTCCCCAGTCTTCGACCCCTCTTCACCTCGGCTTCCGTATTAGGCATTAGATTATTACATAATTTTTCAAGGGCGGATATCCCTAAATTTTTCATATCATCGTCATTCATAAGTCTAACAGCTGCGAGATTATGAATAATTTTAGAAGCCCGCTCTGCTTCTAAGTCTAAGAGATCATGCACAGATTTCGCAACTTCCTTCTCATTCGACCCCAGATATATTCCTAAGTCATTTGCCTTATCGATAATTTCATGTTCGATGAAATGCAAAATTGAACAACTCTTATCAAAAGACATACCTGTAGTTGCCTCGACATCGCGAAGCTTGGCCGCCCTCATGGCACGCCCTAACTGCAGGTCATCCGCATCTGGTTGCTCCTGGATCCGGTTGCTGACACGCCTGCCAGCTGATAACCCACAAGTATAGGGGATCGCAACAGTTTTCGAGGGTAGAGTATTCAACCCAAATTTATTGATTCGACACAAGGGGAGCCAAAGAATATTCTCAAGTATTAGCAGCTGAGTTGTCAATTCAACCACACCTGGAAACTTAGTATCTGCAGCAAAGTGTTTAGTAGCAAAGTAATATGATAGTGGTGGTAACGGTAGCAAAAGTAAAGACAGCAAAAGTAATGTTTTTGGTATTTTGTAGTGATTGTAACAGTAGCAACGGAAAAGTAAATAAGCGAGAACCAGTATATGGAAAACTCGTAGGCACCGGATTAGCGATGGATAATTATGTCGGATGTGGTTCATCATGTAGCAGTCATAACATAGGGTGACACAGAACTAGCTCCAGTTCATCAATGTAATGTAGGCATGTATTCCGTATATAGTCATACGTGCTTATGGAAAAGAACTTGCATGACATCTTTTGTCCTACCCTACCGTGGCAGCGGGGTCCTATTGGAAACTAAGGGATATTAAGGCCTCCTTTTAATAGAGAACCGGAACAAAGCATTAGCACATAGTGAATACATGAACTCCTCAAACTATGGTCATCACCGGGAGTGGTCCCGATTATTGTCACTTCGGGGTTGCCGGATCATAACACATAGTAGGTGACTATAGACTTGCAAGATAGGATCTAGAACACACATATATTCATGAAAACATAATAGGTTCAGATCTGAAATCATGGCACTCGGGCCCTAGTGACAAGCATTAAGCATAGCAAAGTCATAGCAACATCAATCTCAGAACATAATGGATACTAGGGATCAAACCCTAACAAAACTAACTCGATTACATGATAAATCTCATCCAACCCATCACCGTCCAGCAAGCCTACGATGCAATTACTCACGCACGGCGGTGAGCATCATGAAATTGGTGATGGAGGATGGTTGATGATAACGACGGCGACGAATCCCCCTCTTCGGAGCCCGGAACAGACTCCAGATCAGCCCTCCCGAGAGAGATTAGGGCTTGGCGGCGGCTCCGTATCGTAAAACGCGATGATTTCTTCTCCCTGATTTTTTTCTCCCCGAAAGTCAATATATGGAGTGGAGTTGGCGTCGGAGGGCCACCAGGGGGCCCACGAGGTAGGGGGGCGCGCCCAGGGGGGAGGGGCGCGCCCCCCACCCTCGTGGAAAGGGTGTGGGCCCCCTGGTCTTCATCTTTGGCGAGGATTTTTTATTATTTATTCTAAGATATTCCGTGGAGTTTCAGGTCATTCTGAGAACTTTTGTTTTCTACACATAAAACAACACCATGGCAATTCTGCTGAAAACATCGTCAGTCTGGATTAGTTCCATTCAAATCATACAAGTTAGAGTCCAAAACAAGGGCAAAAGTGTTTGGAAAAGTAGATACGACGGAGATGTATCACCAGCCGTCACCGGATCCATGATCCGACCAAAATCGATAAGCTCCTCCGTAGACCTCTCCCAAGGTGTCTTCTTCCCGCTCCCACGCCCATCCTGTGTTGCCGGTGAAGATTGGTAGGGTGCGGTCGAGCGTGCACCGCTGTGACGCCCCCGATTCAATCGTACACTAATCATGCACGCAAATGTGTACGATCAAGATCAGGGACTCACGGGAAGATATCACAACACAACTCTAAAAACATAAATAAGTCATACAAGCATCATAATACAAGCCAGGGGCCTCGAGGGCTCGAATACAAGTGCTCGATCATAGACGAGTCAGCGGAAGCAACAATATCTGAGTACAGACATAGGTTAAACAAGTTTGCCTTAAGAAGGCTAGCACAAACTGAGATACAGATCGAAAGAGGCGCAGGCCTCCTGCCTGGGATCCTCCTAAACTACTCCTGGTCGTCGTCAGCGGGCTGCACGTAGTAGTAGGCACCTCCAGTGTAGTAGTCGTCATCGACGGTGGCATCTGGCTCCTGGACTCCAGCATCTGGTTGCGACAACCAGAAAGAAAGGAAAGGGGGGGAAAGGGGGGAGAAAGCAACCGTGAGTACTCATCCAAAGTACTCGCAAGCAAGGAGCTACACTACATATGCATGGATATATGTGTAAAGGGCCATATCAGTGGACTGAACTGCAGAATGCCAGAATAAGAGGGGGATAGCTAGTCTTATCGAAGACTACGCTTCTGGTCACCGTCGTCTTGCAACAGGTAGAAGAGGGCAGTATGAAGTCCTCCAAGTAGCATCGCCAAGTAGCATCTCCAATTAGCATCTCCAGTAGCATCGCATAGCATAATCCTACCCGGCGATCCTCTCCTCGTCGCCCTGTTAGAGAGCGATCACCGGGTTGTCTGTGGAACTTGGAAGGGTGTGTTTTATTAAGTATCCGGTTCTAGTTGTCATAAGGTCAAGGTACAACTCCAAGTCGTCCTGTTACCGAAGATCACGGCTATTCGAATAGATTAACTTCCCTGCAGGGGTGCACCAACTTACCCAACACGCTTGATCCCATTTGGCCGGACACACTTTCCTGGGTCATGCCCGGCCTCGGAAGATCAACACGTCGCAGCCCCACCTAGGCAAAACAGAGAGGCCAGCACGCCGGTCTAAACCTAAGCGCACAGGGGTCTGGGCCCATCGCCCATAGCACACCTGCACGTTGCGAGGGCGGCCGGAAGCAGACCTAGCCTAGTGGCGTTCCAGTCCAATCCGGCGTGCGCCGCTCCGTCGCTGACGTCTGAAGTGCTTCGGCTGATACCACGACGTCGGGATACCCATAACTACTCCCGCGTAGATGGTTAGTGCGTATAGGCTCGTAGCCAACTCAGATCAAATACCAAGATCTCGTTAAGCGCGTTAAGTATCCACGAACGCCGAACAGGGCCAGGCCCACCTCTCTCCTAGGCGGTCTCAACCTGCCCTGTCGCTCCGCCACAAAGATCCACTCACGGGTGCTCCACCAGCCGACCCGACTTTAGTCTCCACATGTATCATGTATAAAGTATATAGTATATACCCGTGATCACGTCCCGAGTGATCACGGCCCGATAGTATAGCACGGCAGACGGACAAGAATGTAGGGCCACAGATGAATATACTAGCATCCTATACTAAGCATATAGGATTACAGGTAAAGGTAACAACAGTAGTAACAAGGCCAGGCTATGCATCAGAATAGGTATAACAGAAAGCAGTAACATGCTACACTACTCTAATGCAAGCAGTATAGAGTAGAATAGGCGATATCTGTTGATCAAGGGGGGGGGGGGCTTGCCTGGTTGCTCTGGCAAGAGAGAGGGGTCGTCAACTCCGTAGTCGAACTGGGCAGCAGCAGCGTCGGTCTCGTAGTCTACCGGAGAGAAGAGGGGGAAGAACAATGAATACCATGTAAACAGATGCATATCGATGCATGACAAGACAAGTAACGATGCTAGGCGTGCCCTAACGTGGTATGAGGTGGTACCGGTTAAGGGGGAAAACATCCGGGAAAGTATTCCCGGTGTTTCGCGTTTTCGGGCAGAGGAGCCGGAGGGGGAAAGTTGCGAGTTCGATAGGTTAGGGGGGTATGGCGGACGAACGGACTGCGTATCCGGATTCGTCCCGTCGTTCTGAGCAACTTTCATGTTGAAAATATTTTAATCCGAGTTACGGATTAAAAGATATGATTTTCTAAAGATTTTATTAATTTCTGAATTTAATTAATTATTTAATTAATTCGAAAATGGATTTATGACATCAGCATGATGTCATGCTGACGTCAGCAGTCAACGTTGGCCGTTGACCTGGTCAACCTGTCATGTGGGTCCAGGGGGACCCACCTGTCAACCTCTAATTAGGTTAATTAGGGTTTAGGTTAATCTAATTACAGTTTAATTAAACTTAACTAGTTAATTAAATTAATTAAACCGAATTAATTAACTCAATTAATTAATTAATTAATTAATTAATTTTATTAAATCACTTTCATTTTTATCAATTATTTTTATTTTTAATTCTCTCTTTTTTTTAAACGTTCTAGGGCGTGGGCCCCTGTGGTCAGTGGCCCATGAGGCTAAACGGGCGCGGGTGCGGGCGCTCGCCCGAACAGGGCGCGGGCAAGGCCGTGGCCGGCGGCGCGGCGCCGGTAAGGGGAAGCGGGGGCGAGGCCCGACGTGATGGTGGCCGGGGCGGCCGACGGAGAGGCGGGGGAGCACGGGGCCGCCGCAGCAGCGGGGCACCGGCTGAGGCGGCGAACGGCGCGGTCATGGCGAGTGGTGGCCGGCGACTGTCCGTGGCCAGTGCGGTCAGTAGAGGAGGCACGGGACGGTGTTCAGGGGCGCGCTCGCGCGAGGCAGAGGCAGGGGAGCAGCACGGGGGAGCGGGGAGGGGCCGGCGTCGCCGGAGGGTGAGGAGGCCGGGGTGTGGTCACGCACCGTGCGCGGACGGCGAGCCGACCTGGGGGGAGAGGGCGCGGCCACGGGCGCGAGGGTCACGGTGAGCGCGACGAGCGTGGGGAAAGGAGGAGACGGGGGCGGGGCGGTCCGGCGCGATTGGTGTCGCGCGACGGTGGCACCGGAGCGCGTCGAGCGGCGACGGCCGAGGCGACCTAGGGGGAGAGGGGGCGAAGGGGGAAGCTCACGGGGGGAGTAGGGGACGGGGCAGTGGGCTCGGGGGCGGTCGGGGAGGACCGGCGAGGAGGAGGACGAGGAGGCGTTCGGCGGCGACGAGGCCTGGCGGCGGCGGTGGTCTCCTCTGGATCTCGATCCAGATCAGGAGAGAGGAGGGGGGCGCGCGGGGTGGGGTGAGTGGGGGATCGATCCCGATCCAGATCGGATCGGGAGAGGGGAAGTGGGAGCGAGTGGGGAATGGGTTAGGGTTTCGGGTGTCGTGGGGGGGGGGGGGGGCATGTGTAGGCCAGGGGTGGGCTGGCCTGGGCCAGTTGGGTTGGCTGGCTGGGCCGGTTGGCCCATGTGGGGAGGGGGGCTTGTTTTGTTTTGTTTTTCCTTTTCTATTTTTGACCTTTTCCTTTTATTTATTTCCTTTCTGTTTTAAATGATTTTAAATTATTTAGGCCTTTTATAAAAATGTGTTCATTTCATGATAATCTCCTATGCAATATTTGGCAACCCCCGAACATTTTTGTTTCTACTTTCGAAAACT
The DNA here is from genome assembly GCA_963921465.1 of Triticum timopheevii. Classification (NCBI taxonomy): domain Eukaryota; kingdom Viridiplantae; phylum Streptophyta; class Magnoliopsida; order Poales; family Poaceae; genus Triticum; species Triticum timopheevii. The sequence goes on from OY997270.1 coordinate 598,157,279, forward strand.
TTTATTGTCGACATTAATTTTAAATTTTAATTTGAACGGTTTCGAACTATTGCGAGGATAGCAACAGTAACCGAGGTGTCATGGCATGATTAGCGTGGGATTACTGTAGCTTGATTATCCGGGCGTCACAACCGCTAACAGTAGCGACAGGAGAGCGAGACCGTGGAGCCTCCTGCTCGACAGTCCCACTCCCCACCAAACCGTCAGCACGGCTTGGACTCGTCACGGGAGGAGAGGAGCTGCGAGTCTCCTGCTCGTGCCCCTCCCCACTCTGCCTGGAGCTGACCATGGTGAGAGGGTGGTGCGGGCCTTTTGCCCGCGACCCTCCTCACGGTGGCTCGAGACCGACATAGGTGATATGGAGGTGCGGGCCTCCTGCCCACGACCCCCCACTCGCGACGTGCGACCCGACGTCCGTAGTACCAGCGGCCGCAGAGACCATCGGGGTGCGCTTCCTCTCACCGACCGGGACGACGCCCGGAGATACCGGTACTGGAGAGCAGTCGCGACCCTCTTAGCCGGTCGTCCCTCCGGTCACCACAACCTCAAGACTCGGTGAAACTACCTTCGGCCCGGGGACCTCCCTCGGTGATGTGGGAACCGTCGGTGATATGCAGTCATGAAGCATCACCGGCGGTAACTCAAGTTCCGCCAGACCGTCCGTCTCGACCCGGTTGCTCCATAACCGACTGGGAGCAGAACACGATCCAAAAGAACCAAAACAAAGTGTATTCATCGGAGTCGTGGAAGATGACGCCCCCTTGGCAGACTTATCCGCCTTATCAGACTGCGAATTCGGCCCCTTAGCCGACTCCCGCGGTGTGTTCTCAGGCCCCTTGTTCTGATTCCCGGGGGCTCCATCCCCCTCAGTCGTATCCATATCCTGATGCTCATCCCCCTCCTGAGGTATCGACGTATCCTCAATCTCAATCTCGAGCCCGTACGTGACCCCGGCATGTGTCCACTTGATCACATCCGGCATGAACTCAATACTGACCACACTGACAAGTAACTGCGCAACTCCATGTGCACGAGCGAACGACATATCTACCTGTTCTGTCTTGCCAATGAGAGATCCCAAACTCCAGGTTACCAAAAAGTTGTTCAACGGTTTGGGTGGTGCACCAGAGAGCCGTACCCAAATCTGCTCTAAAGGTGTTACCTCGGATTCTTTCTGCTTCCATTCGTCAAAAGCCATGATGATGTTAGTGCTCGGTACCCCGCACATGCCAAACTTAAGAATATGTAACTGATCCTCCTTAATGGAAAAATCGACCTTGTAACACATGCATTTAGTTGCTAAAAGAAAACACACATAAGTACTCAAAGCGCGAGGCAAGGTGCCGGCCCACTAACACAAATTTGGGCCGACCACCTAACAACTATCTGATCTGGCGGGCTCGAACGAACCAAACTTTGACTGCCCAACACAAATTTGGGCCGGCCACTTAGCAATGGCTCCGCTGGCCACGATAGGGAGAAGGTTGGACGCGAGCCGCGGTAGTGGAGGAGCTCTCCCGTGTAAGATGGGAAAAAGATGCACCGTGCGAGAGATCGAAGACGAAGGCGAGAAAGGAAAGAGATAAGGTTGTACCCGCAAGAGCACGTGTCGCCTTTGGATTGGTTTATTTCCGCCGCATGACGAGGCGACTGGCACAAAACTAGGCCGCTCAGTCGTCTGGAATCGTTTGTCATACTCAAACCATAAACACGATTTTTTTTGTCAAACAGTGATTAAAGGCTACTTTACTCTTTAGATCTTTTTTCTTTTTGTTTGAAGGAAGGCCATCATGGTTACTTTACTCTTTAGGTCTAATTTTTGACAAGCATACATTCTAAACTCTAAAGTGACATGCCAAGTTTCCCATCTTGAAAGTGAGGGGGTTGCCTTTCTCACGTGCCCCAACGGAACAAACCCTTGAGAGCAGAGCGGCTGCACTGCGGTACCCCAACCCAACCCCAGGCGCCCAAAACCCCAGCCCACGCCGCGGGGGCATTCCCGCAAACACCTCGCCGGCGGAGCGCCGCGCCCCCGATGGCCGGATCCGACCTCCCGTACACCGGCTCCGTCGGCGGCGGGATCTCTCCCCCGCCGCGTACCCCGCCGTCGGCGTCGAGGAAGCGCAGGCGCGGCGACAGCGACGACGGGGGGCCGCCCTCGCTGCCGACCCGCGAGACCCGGGGCTCGGTCGCGGCGCGGGAGGCCGCGGTCGGCGCGGTGCGGACGGCGCGGCGCGCGGCAGCGGGGGCGATGTGGGCGGCCAAGGCGGGGCGGGGCCGCGGGCGCGGCCTCGGCGACGTGGGGCGGATGCGGGAGGTGCTCCTCGCGGCGCGCCTTGCGCGCTACGCCCGCGTCCCGGGCGACGACGACGACTACCCGTACCCGCAGGTGAGGCCTCTCGCCAAGCGGCGGCGCGAATTCGTCCTGTTGGAGCGTGCGGAATGGGGGTTTTTGGTCCGCGGCGTCCGTGTCCTTGGTGCACCGGGGTGTGATTGGAGCGGGGCCTTACTCGGGGCTCGCCGCCGATGACGCCGCCTCGGCACCCGGTGATCTTTGATCTGTCGCTGTTTGTGGTGATTATGGTGGGTCTTGCGCCAACGATTGCACGCGTTTGCTCTTGCTACGACGCGGGATTACCTGCTCTGTGTTTGCCTGTGCGAATTTACGGCTGCTAGGATTTGCCTGTGCGATGCGATGGTTACTCATGAACTCATCTCTTGCGTGTTAGGATTCTCTGTACTAGTTACGGCACCCGTTATTAGTCGCCATGGTCCAAGAATTAGGTAAGAATTGGCGTGTCTCTTCATTCATTTATTGCCAGTCTCCCCAGAGCTTGGTCTCTCTGATACTCTGATGCCACTTAGGGGCGAAGTTCATGGTGCCTTTATGACTAAGCCGGACATGGAGTTATACTACTTTCAAGATGGAATCTTATTCTATTCTATTAATACTAGTTATTAGCTCACATTTGTGCTAGACTGGTAACTGGTGTGCTTTGATGAGATGAAATGTTGAATTGATGTCACCCCTTTTAATCTCTGCTGCATTTTCTCAAAAAATTTGCTTCACCATTTGCTATATTTTCTCTGCTATTTATTTTGTGTCTAAATTCCAGATTTTATTGTGATGATGAATGTACAAAAAACACATATGTATATCAAATTATCATAGTAGATATGCCGCATCGGTTGGTACCTACAAACTCGTATGTTGCCGTAGGATATGTGGTGCGTCTTTTGACAGGGTGGCGTCATCATATTCTTATGCTGTGTTTTCACGCGGGAGTTGGGTCAGCTGTCTGTAGATTTTTTATGCGTGAATATGGGTGACTGTATATTATTTGGCGCTTAAGCGAAAAAACTGGCAGGAGTGGTAACACATCTGTGTAAAAGATGGAACGATGTCAGTGAAATCCGTTTGGTCATTCGAGCTGATTCCACACAGGCATATGCTTTTGATTCCGTGAGAAATGCAGGTTTGAATTTTTGGATCTAGCTGCTCTCGGAGGCAAGCTATATATAGGGGTGATTCGCTTTTGTGGCCTGTTATCTTTTACCTATTGATGCATTTTAGATAAACTGTTTGGTTCGCATGTCTACCCATGACGTGCGCGGGGGGGGGGGGGGGGGGGGGGGGGGGGGACATGTCTCAATCGTCTGTTTGGTGTGCATGCACTACCCATGACACCAACTCATTTTGATAAAAATATATTATGGCCTTCTAAACTTGATTTCTATCTCAATCAAATGTTCTGTTCACATCAGAGTAGATCGTGGTTCTTGAATTCCCATGGTAGTTCAGATTTGGCAGGTCAGAAATATGCACATTCATTAATTCTGACATTGCCATTCCAGTTGAAAGATCATGTAGTGTAGCCCTGCAAGTGGGTGTTGCTGCATTTAAGGATTAATAAGTCACATCATATGCTCCTTTCAGGTGTTAGTCCTAAGAGCTTATTTATGGTTGTGCACTTAACATGCTTGAAAAATAGATGGGACTTGTCGTCCTTGGGTTATCCAAGATTAGGTTATTATGGTTTAATCATGTTAAATCATGTCTTTATGCCGAGAGATGCTGATTGTGCAGCGCACTTGTGTGCTAAATATCCTAGTCCTGCTGACTTGGCACTATGCTACCCTTCTAATAAGTTAGAATAATTCCAACAAAATTTGCCGCATGAAATTACTTGGAGCGGGATTAAAAGACAATCAAATGCCACTCAAGAATATCTGGCACTGCTATCGCTTGTTCTGCAATATGCTTTTCTATTTATTAAATGTTTCTTGAGTTATAAAACCAATTTTCTTTGATCTGATCATATACTGAGCAACACCGTTGCTTGAGTCTTGTCTAATTTGCTTCTCCATGTTGCCAGGAAAGTAGGAGTTCTGAGAGGGTAAATTGTAAGATCGGCTACTTATCTAGTTATCCGCTGAAACGTGTTAGAACAGACCCGGTCGAGCATCAAGCTTCTGTCCCTGAGTGGAAAAATGCTCCATCGGTGGAGTATACTGATGATTACAAAGCTGCAACCTTACCAAAACTGGGCACAGTTGTCTATCCACTAAACATGGATATCTCAGCAACTAACAAGTCAGAGAAAAAGAGGAAAAGATTGGTAGACAAGTGTAAGTGTTCTAGTCCTGGATCTGAGGACTGTGTACGAATTCACGTAAAGAAGGCAAGGAGCTGGATCAAGGATCAGTTGGGTGAGGAAGCTTTCAAAAACTGTGGGCTAGATGCAATGGGTGAGCAAGTTGGAGAGCAATGGACCACAGTTTTCAAAAGGAAACTTGAAAAAATTGACAAGTTGATTCCTCAGAATAAACATCAGAAATTCATGGAGATTGCCTTGAAGGAGCTCGGACAGAAGGAAACAAAGGATTTGGCGAAGTATTACTACAATGTTTTTCTTCCCAGAAGATTGGCAAGCTTGACCAGGGCAGAGCATAAAAAGGACGAAGCTGTTGATACGAGTGATGAAAAGAGTGATCAAGAGGATGACGAGAATGAACAACATCCTCGAAAGAAAAGTAAAAAAAGCTCTGGATCTTCTTCCACAAGGTATTAACATTACATGATGCTTCTGAAGATCTTTTTTACTTTCTGCAACACATGCCTGTCATTACTATCTCGGATGTTATCATTTCGCACTATGCTTGAGCAATTAGTAAGAAGTCAAAGGGGTGTCTGTGGTGAAAATCATTTTACTTTCTGCAACATATGCTTGTCACTACTCTCTCAGATGTTACCATTTGTCACAATGCTTGAGCAAATACCAAGAAGTCAAAGCGGTCTCGGCAGTGCTAAATTACTATTCTATTACTGTCTTATGAAATAATAACCTGCATATTTTTTGCACAATCATGTCAGCATGTACACATTAATTACTTATGCATTTCTTTGTTGTTGGAGAATTTGTTATGGAAATAAATCAGGCACTGGTCTACTTCGAAAGTCAAGAAATAATCCATGTCCACTCTATTCCCATTTAGCTACCGAAAATCTGCCATTGCTCTTTGCTAGTGTGGTAATTTAGTTAACTTAGAATCACCTTCTTTGACAGGTGCAAGAAGTAGAAGAGTCAGAGGAATTCGACGGGTGGGCCAACAGTTACGTTGCAGTGGAAGAAGAATTAACAGTTTTGTTGCAGTGGAAGAGGAATTAACAGTTTTATTGCAGTAGAAGAAGAATTAGGAAACTTGAGAAAGCGGGTTCACGTGATAAGAGTTTGCAGTGGAGTCAAGACTGATATCCGGACCCATGCAGTCGCAGATCTCCAGCGGTCGTATAAGTACAAGATTCTTACATTAGTTACCGGTGACGGGCATCCTAAGCAGGTTTCACCGCCACCACGACATTTGATGTAAACATGTGTTCATGAGTTCGCTTCATTTTTTATTTGTTGTTGATGTAATGTGCATGGCACAAAGGAGAGAAGGGAAGTGATATATGGAGAGTGGACATAGAGCCTGTCCAGAAATGCATTTAGGTATTCTTTTGATATGTCCGGAAACTTAAAATCTGCAGATGTGGGTTGTTCAGTTGGTCTTGTAATTACGGATTTTTGGGGAATGTCGCATACATGCTTGAGTTTGGATCATGATGTGATTCTCATCTAGGGCATTCTTCAGTAATGCGGGCTTGCAGATTAGTGATAGTGGTGTGCTTATTTCTTCTCCCGTGATTGATGAACATAAACAGTCAGATAACTAGCAGTCTACACAAACTTTTTTCCTTGTTCTTTTACTTTTTTTCGGTTTTATTTTCCACTCTTTTTTTTGCTTTCCTTTCCTAGCTGAGAAAACACGTGAACACCTTTTTCAAAGGGAAATGATTAGAATCATCTAGCTGAGAAAACATAAGATTCTGCAACATTGCCCATGTATAGGAAACATGGGGAATGTTGCAGTGACAACACAACGGTGTGATGATGCAGGCAAAAAAATAAATCTGCAACGTAATCTCTGCTGCAAAAAATTCTGCAACAGAACCTATATTACAAAGATCTTTTGCAACATTTTGCAGAAAAAACGGCAACACAACCTATGTTGCTAAGTGAAGGACGATGCTAGGCGTTAGATTCTGCGAAATCTGACGGTTCAAGAGGCAGCGAATCATTTTAAACGACCTGTCAGCCGGCGCGTAGCACGTCCCTTTTTCAAAATCACATGAATATATTTTCTAACATATGGAAACAACCATTCTCGTTTTTTTCCAATACATTTAAAAAAAAAGAGACCATCCAAGACTAGCCCTTGGAGGCATAATTTTTATATAAGAAATCTAAAGCACTATGTGCTGCTCAGGCCTCGAGCGCGGGTGGGCTAGCTCGCTCCTTGCGAGCCTAGCAGGGTGACACCCAGTTCTCAGAATTGAGAATGGATATTTTTTCAAACACATTTAAAAAGTTTCATGTGCATGAATATTTTTGGAATATGAGATGGACATTGTATTCATATGAACGTGTACATGCATGTACGTGAATATTTATATTTTCTATATGCAATTTTGTTTTTCATTATTTAGTTGATTTTCATTTTTTTAACAAAAAAAATTAAATAGTAGTACGAGTTAATGGGCCGTCCATTACGAAATTATTTGGGCGTTGTCCCCCTTGTAGGCCTGTACTCCGGCTTGAGTCGCCACTGTTCGCTCAAAGAGCAAGAAAAAACTTCCTCGCTCGTCTCCGTCTCTCCGACGCCTTTGGATCTCGCCGCCGCCCGCGTCGCCATCGTGCCTCCTCGCCGCTGCGAAGGTACAGCTCCTCGTCGCCCCCTTGTTCCCACCCCTCTCTCGCTCTCGTCCGCCGGCGCGCATGGGAGAGCAGGGGCTGCTCCTGCTCCTCCTCCCATCTCCCCCCTCCCCGGAATCCTTCATTATTAACTTGATTTTGGGGTGCGGTACGAACAGAGGAGGGGTCGCACTCCCGCACGAACGAAGGAGCCAGGGTTCTCCGCCGCAGCCGTCCCTCCGGCGAACCTCCGGCACGCACCGCCGCCCCCCGGAGCAGCGCTCCTCCGCCGGCCCAGGTAATCCCTCCTCCCTCCTCCCTCCTTTCTCCCCACTCTTCCTGCATCGACCGGATCTGCTGGCTCGCTGCAGGCCGCGCCGCCTCTATGTAGTCGTAATTGCAGTGTATGCCATCTAAATTTTTTGCAGTCTATGTCCTCTAAAAAAGACTGCAGGCAGTGACCCTGAATATATATGTCTGCAGTGCATGTTGTGTATGGAAAATATGATGATTATTTCCTATGTACTGCATATTGTGAGGTTATATCGTATAATGGAGTTTGCTTGGAAGGTGTTTGTGAAAATGTTTGTATGGAAATAATTTAATTGACATTGGGACAACATACATAGCCATTAGAAATATGGAAGCGTACAGCTTAGGAGGCTTGTAAGATAAATCTACTTCTTCCTGTTATTGTTATAAAATTTACCAATGTGTAGATCACTGCTTTTGTGGTCAATTTGCATATAATCATATTCACTCAGGCCCAGAGGCATTACAGACAATTCACAGCCAAATCTACAATTTCACACTTGTCTCAACCAAACAGCTTCCAGCTTTTCCATAGCTGGAAGTTCACAGCAGCTTGCTCACAGCTCACAGCAGTTTTTGTACAATCCACAGCTCAACCAAACACATCCTTAGTTAATTTATATGTAGTAGTTTGGATCAGATCGACGTTCCACTCCTTAATTGTGCATGACCAAATCAAATATATGGCATCAACTTGAACGACGGATTATGCATTTCACTGCATATCAGCAATGGTGTAGGTAGGTTGTATCAAGGCAGTGGACTTGGCATTTCTTAATTTGTAGCTTTTGTATCGTTATGATGTCCAAGTCAAAGCTATCTGTATGAACAATTTCAGTTCCGAACAAGTTAGGTGGCCAAATCCTCGGTTAGTTGTATATTACCAAACTTCTATTTGTCGTTGATTATCTGATGTATATCTTTCTATCTACATCTTATACAGGAATTTAGCTGTTAATTCTGGTCAGCCTTCTGCTGTGGCCATGGGGACAGTTGCAATCTACAGCCTTTTCATCATCAACAAGTCTGGTGGCCTTATATACTACAAGGTATCTTCTTTGTACTTCTCTTCCTCTTCTACTCCATAGAGAGCTAGAGATAGAGTCTGAATAACATGCGCATCTCCCCAGGACTATGGCTCAGCAGGGAGAATGGACACCAACGACAGTTTGCGCCTCGCGAGTCTCTGGCACTCGATGCACGCAATCTCCCAGCAGCTGTCCCCTATCACAGGCTGTACTGGCATTGACCTCTTACAAGCCCACAACTTTGACCTCCATTGCTTCCAGCCCCTCACAGGTCTTCACTTCCCTTAAGTTGTGTGCCAACGTGCTTGATAATGATAAATCCTCATTACAAGCTTATACTAGTGGGTTTCTGTACTTTTTGGGTTGTAGTGAATAATGTTTTAGTAGTGGATCTTGGCAAGTAAAGCGGTACAAGCTGTGGTTTTACTTTCACTTACTAGTTCACAGATGGTCCCTTAAACTTAGAGAAATTTGTCTCTGACCTTCGCTAAATGTTTGAAAATAATCTCATGAAAATACAAATGATTAAAAACACATGTGTCCTCTCCATTATCCGCAGAAGTTGTGTTTTGAGCACAATACGTGCATATTAACTTAAGTGACGTCATTGAGTTCGGTAACTTTATGTTGCTCTTTTATTTGCCATCTAGGAGAAGCAAAACCTGTCATTCCTTGGACTTGTAGGCCATAACCATTTCCTTGGTGAATGATGTTCATTAAATGTTATGTACTAACATAACTCAGCTCATATCATCTGATTTGTCAATGACTTAAATTTTATTTCTATTCATGTCATGCTAGAGTACATGTCTAACCCACAAAACTATGAGCAGTAGAAGAACTCAACTGATCAATCTAATTGCATCTGCTCTGGACTTGATCCTGGTGGGTATATGTGATATTTGTTTTTTCGGGGGATATACTCCCTCCGTTCGGAATTACTCGTCCAAGAAATGAATGTATCTAGATGTATTTTAGTTGTAGATACATCCATTTTTATCCATTTTTGTGACAAGTAATTCCGAACGGAGGGAGTATATATGTGAAATTTGTTGTACGTTCCTTCAACAGAAGCTACTCCAGGGCCTCCTTGTGCTTCCCACCTGCTAACTACTTTAGCTGCTAGGTCACGAAAAGTGTTTGACACATAAGTATAAAACTTCCTTCCTTGCTATGCACCAATATATCACTTATGTACTGTTATTTTGATGCTTCAATCATAGTAATGACGCTAGTAGCTTTGCTCACTGAACTCTGTTGTGTGACTGTTTGCCATTGGCGTGGGCACCCCTTCAATAAATTTCCTTCTGGTGGGAATTAGTTTCTTAGGGGCTAAGCACCATCCCTGCCGAAGGGGCAGCATACCCCATATGATGAAGCAATTAAATAACCAGAAATAATTTTACACTCTATACCATCCGTTGCATGATAAGGATTAGGCCTTGCTGGCAGAAAGATGAGGCCGAGTGCCCTATTCCTGGTCTTTGTATCCTCAGCAACCGCAGCACACGGCACTGTGGTCTGTAGGACTAGGACATGCACGAGTGAAGTACTCGTATGTAAGTGTGGTAGTTTATATTTTCCGCCAAAAAAATGGAAGTGTTGGCTGTTGGTTATGTTAATCCCTCCGATCCATATTAATTGTTCCTGCTTTAGTATAAAGTTGTACTAAAGCAGTGACAATTAATATGGATCGGAGGGACAACCAATTTATTTGAATGCAAAAGTGAATGTGGGGCCTATACCCAGAGCTAATTTATCATGTTATATTTTGTTAATTTCATTTGGTTAGAATTTGTTCTAGGTAGTGATTCAAGACTTTGAAAGTGGTATGGCCGTATAGTATTAAAAATGATGATCAACATGAGAAAGTCGATATTCTAAAACTGGAAGTATGGTGACGCCCTTCAGTTTTTCTCTCTTTTTTCAGCTTGTGTTCATAGTAAATGGTATGAATATTGTTTGAAACCAGCAGGGCCCAACTATGCCCATAAACTGTGGATTGGTTTCTTTATCTGTTAACTGTGTCATTTTATGCCCTGGCATTGTCTATGTATAGTTACTGACCTGGCTGGTTGCTTGGCATGCTCCAGGGACGAAATTTTTCGTTGTATGCGAAACAGGCGCTCAAAATATGGAAATCCTGCTGAAAACGATATATGAGCTGTACACAGAGTTTGTTTTGAAGAACCCGTTCTACGAGATGGAGATGCCAATCCGGTGTGAGCTCTTTGACCTCAACCTAGCTCATGTCATCCAGAAGGACCGTGTCGCACTTCTGGGCCGGTGAAACATGAAAGGAACATACGGAGCACCGACTCTTGCAATTTCGTGTGTCTTTTTCTACCATATTTGTATTTGGTCACCTAGAACATGTTTCCTCTTGAAAGTGATTCTGGCTGATAACATGAATGCAGCAGAGACTTTCATATCTGTAAATCTGATATACAATGCTGGGTTACAGCATTTCTAAGACAGACAATGTGTGTAGACTTTGACATTGCTCATTTTGAATTTGCATGTCTCCATGATTTGAACAAGATTATGTGTTGGTGGCCATGTGGGTAAATAACCTGCATTCTTGTTTTGGATACTCGAATACTGTAACACCATGAATAACAAATGTTGTATGCTGGCTGTCTTTGGACGGAGGGAGTACTTACCGAGCAACAGAGTGTGGCGGCCAACATCTTAAGCAGGTTTAGCTGTCACCGAGTAAACACTTTGTTTATGAGTTTGCTGCTGTTGCTTCTATGTGCATGGCACAAAGGAGGGAAGGGCGCATAGAGCCTGGCCATATAGGAGTATGTCGGTCGTCATTTAGGGGGCCTTTTGGTACATCCTAAAACTGAAGTTTATGCAGATGTGGGTTACTGTATTGGGCTAGGGAATCATACATGCATGCTTTGGATGATGGCATGCTTCTCATATATGGCATTTTTTCAGTAATGTGGGTTTAGTGCATCTCCAACGTGGGCCCCCAAACCACCCGCAATCGTTTGGACTGAGCGGTCCAAATGTAGTTTGCCATCCAATGAGGTACCCCGTCGGTCCGTGGAGCGGTCCAGATGTGAGTAAATTGTTGAAAGCCACCACATTTGTGGCTAGGGTACTGCAAAACTACCGCTTTTACCAAAAATCACAAAAAACCACCAACTCTGAGGCAAGTGAGTAACAAATCACACCGATTCACAGATTAGCTCGCACAAACAGCAAAACTGACTGGTGGGACCCACTTGTCGGTCCAACATGGCATGTCTATGTGTACACTTTGCTAAGGTGGAATGTGGGTCCCACATGTCATCCACCCACCTCATTTTCCCTCTCTTCTTCTTCCCCATCCTCTTCTCCTTCCCCGTCCTCCTCAGGTGCGGCCATGGAGCTCCAGCGGAAGCGGCGGGCTGCGGTGGTGCATCTCAGGTGCGACCATGGCTGCGGTGCTCCCGCTGGGGCACGCGCACTCAGCCCGGCCTTCTCTCGTTGGGACACGGGCAGCCGACCCGACCTTCTCCTGCTGGGCGAGCGCATTGATGGGAGGCGGCTGGAGGAATGGGAGGAGCCGCCGTGAGGGCCCGACGGCGGATCCCGGCGGCTGTAGCCGGATCTCGGCCGCGGGCATCGGGACCACCCCGTGCGTGCGCGGGATCGAGACTATAGGAACAGATTGGGCGGCGTCGCGGCAGGACTGCCTCCAGCAGCTTGGGCGCTCCCTGGGCACGTGTGCCGCCAGCATGGCTACCTCGACGGGAGGGACACTCGCCGGAGCTGGAGCGGCGCTGCTCACCAGCTCGGGCTCCGGGCACGGCTCGCTGGGCTTGTGCGCCGACGACATGGCTACCTCGACGGGAGGCGCGCTCGCCAGAGCTGAAGCGGCGCTGTTCGCCATTGACCTTGCATGCCTACCTCGCTGGGAACCAGGAGTCGGGGCTGTCGCCGTCAGGGCAGGGCCAGAGTCAACGGGGGAGAGAGGGAGGGGAAGAGAGATGTAAGAGGCGTGGGGCTGCCACGTGGGACCCTTGGCCACATCAGCGTATTGTCCATGTAGATATACCAAGTGGACCCGACAGGTGGGCCAGCCCTGTAAGTTTTCCTATTAGTTGCGGCTTGCAGCTCGTTTAGTGCAATCTGTTACTCACTTGCCTAAGAGTTGGTGGTTTTTTGTGATATTTAGCAAAAACGGTAGTTTTGCAGTACCCTAGCCACAAATGTGATGGCTTTCAGCAATTTACTCTCCAGATGTCTGTTTTCCTGCAAATCGGACACACATTAGGGGCTTTTGTGGGTGTCCAATCCACTGCCATGTACACGTCAGACACCTGGACCCACCCGAAAACCTCTCCCGTGCTCGAGCCCTCTTCCGCGTGAAGCGGTTGCCGCGAATTCATGCCGGTCAGCGTCGCTCCAGAGTGCCAATGACGCATTCATGCCGGCCCAGAGCGGTCCAAATGTATACATTGCGCTATTTAGGACATGCATGCGACATGAATTTCCCAGTTTTGGGCCGACATGTTGGATTGTTATGGCCCCGTTTGTAAGGGTTTTGTGTCGCGGTTGAGAGTAACACCCACCAAGCCGTAATGGACCGGCTGATCTTCCTAGTTTTGAGAAGACATTACTTGGTTTTTGTTTTTGCTTCTTTTATGTGTTTTCTATTGGTTTTAATTTGTTTTCTTTTGTGTTTTTCCTACTATTCTTTTTGTGCTTGTTTTCTTTCTTTTACCTTTTATACTATTTAATCTATGGCTATTTTGTTAAAATAAATGAACATTTAAAAAATGATATTTTAAAATCCACAATTTTTTTAAAAAATTCATCAATATTTTTAAAGTTAGTAACATTTTTAAGTCTGTGATTTTTAAAATTTGCAAACCTCTTTTGAAATTCCTGAACATTGCTATGAATATTTTTCTAGTTTTCTGAATATTTGTAAAAATATATAGTTTTAATTAATTTTTTAAATCCAAGTTTTCATAATTCATGAACATATTTTTATTTAATAAAAGAAATTGGATTGCCGTTTTTTTTCTGAGCGAGCGAAAAAAAATCTAAGTTAGCAAGCAGAGAATGGAGCTGAGCTGAGCGAGTGAGATTTTCATTGTCCGGTCCATGTGAGTTATAGGAGCACTTCCATGGAATAAGAGCTTCCAACTGGCTCACGTAATCACCGCCGGCTGACACCGAAGCGGAAACATGTAAGGACATTACAACATACACTGAACAAGTTAATTCTTCTCTGCCATGCCGAGTTACACTTGCTAATAGACACATGAAAGTGTCGCCGGTTTGCCCATCATGCTTGAATGGTCCGGAAGATACAAAACACGTCCTGTTTTGGTGTCAGAAGGCCAAAGAAGTTTAAGAAAAAAAATTAGGTTTGCACGACGTGATCAATAAAGCTTGTGTTGTTGACCGTGCGGGGGTGCGGTACTAGAATTCTTACTTCTTAAGAAAGATCAGGAAATAACTATTATGGGCACCCAAAATGCACGTGAGTTGATCGCTATAACAGCTTGATATTTATGATGGGATAGACGTAAGCTGGTTCACGAAGAAAAGTTATTGGATGCAAATCAAACTTCGATGGGGGCTCGTGCTATAACGGCAAACTATGTTAATGCATACTCACCCAAAGCAACTCGTAAAATAGGGGGATGGAGTATCCCTCCTAGGGGTTTTGTGAAGCTGAATGTTGATGCCTCTTTTGACCATGATCTTCTCCAAGGTACAACGGGGGCGGTCCTGAGAGATGACAAGAGGAGGTCTGTCGTGGGTGGAAACTGGAGGATTGATCGCTGTGATGATGTATTAACAGCAGAAGCTCTGGCTCTAAAGTTTGGTTTATTCCTTGCACAGAAGGTGGGCTGCAACCGCCTTGTTGTGAACTCAGACAATATGAAAGTGATCGATACAATGAAGAATGGAGGACACTCGGCGGGAGCGGCAGCTGTAGTTTTTGATGATTGTTATTTTTTGGCTTGTGATTTTTCTATAGTTAAATTTGAACATTGTAATAGGGAAGCAAATAAAGTGGCCCATGAAATAGCTAGGTTAGCAAAAATTTCAGCCACTAGGGATTAGTTTGAGGAGCCTATGAATGATATTGTACCTCTTTTTATGGACGATGTAACAATTATTTCTAATTAATAAAGTCGAAGTTTTATTAAAAAAACAAGTTAATTCTTCTCTAAACAAATACTGTTTCTTTTAGGCTTCAAAAATCCACCCGCAACAACAGACCAACATGACATACAAATGAGATAGAAGCACCGCCATAGCATAACTAAAACCCAAGCTAACATAGATAAAACCAAAACGATGCAACCGACCGCAATAACATACTTGGAAGAAAGAGTTAATCAGTTATGTAGTTATCCTTCCCATGAGTGAAGAACAGTGCGGCAACGCATGTTAGCCTCTAGTTTGTTCTGTACCAGAGTGTGTTTGATTAAACAATGGAAAAGTAAAGAATTCTTTGCAAGATGTTTGAGTGATTTTCCCCCTAAATGTAGTGCAATGAACATCTTGGGGAATATTCCTGTAGGATTAACTTGCAAATCAAACAATAAACATAGGAAAAATTCCAAAAGATTAGATCGTCCAAAATTTGTGGAAATCAAAGAGGCCCTGAAATAATATCGTACACTTGGCAGAAATCACCGAGTAGTTTAGTACAGTACTTTAGGAATAACGGAACAGTGTTCGAACATTGATCTCACGTCCAGTACCTGTGCAAGCTATATATACACAAAACCTAGCTAGCGCCCGCACGGAGTTGGAGCAGTTGGCTTCACTCCGAGCCACCGGCCGGCCGCCGGCAGAAGTCCTCGAAGTCCTGGACCGCCTGCCACTGCGCCGGAGCCAGCGACACCCGGGGCCGGAACGACCGCACGTGATCGTACGCCTCCTTCGCCGTCATCCCCTTGTACCTCACGAGGTAGCACATTACCACCGTGGCGCTGCGCGCGCGCCCGGCCTTGCAGTGCACGTACGTCTTCCTCCCTCGCTCCCCGCTGCTGTGGATGAAGGCCGCGGCGCGGCAGAGGTCGTCCTTGGACGGCGCGTAGAGGTAGTCCGTGGTTGGCAGCACCAGGTTCTCCATCTCGTGTTTGGTGTACAGCGACTTGGGCACCAGCCGCTCGTAGGGCTCGGTGAGGGTCACCACGTCGCGGACGCCCAGTTCGTGCAGGCGCGGCACGTCGCTCGGGAACGGGACGGCGCCGAGGTACACGTGGGTGCCCTTGATGCGGTCCCACCACTGGAAGTCGGGCGAGAGGCGGTGCCGGGCCAGGCTGTAGGCGAGCGTCGGGTAGAAGAGCGCCCGCGCGCCGACGCCCACCGCCGCGTGCTTCGCCGCGTCTAGAGTCATCGCCGATGACGATGACGACGACGACGACTCCTCCGAGGCTTTACTCCGGCCGGCCACCAGCTTGTAGGCCAGCTTCGGGTAGAAGAGCACCCGCGCGCCCACTCCCACCGCCGCCCGCTTCGCCGCGTCCAGAGCCTTCGCCGATGATGATGTCTCTGCCGAGGCTTCCTCGTCCACGAATCTGGCGCCGCCGTCGTCGTCGAAGACGTGCCCGCCAAAGAGCTGCAGCTCCACTCCGGCGGAGTCGACGGGGAGCTCGTTGGAGCGCATCTCTGATCGTGAGGAAGTGTTCTTGGAAGTCGATGTCTCGATGCGATCGATCGGAACCCTCGGAAAGAAACAACACGAGCAATATGCCCGATGGGAATCAATCTACAAATAGGGAGGACGGCGAGCAGCGCATGTTGTCCGAGTAGGTTACGTGCTGGGAATTTGGATCGGGCCCGTCACGTTTTTTTTTCTTCCTGAATCGAACCGGTCACCGTGTGTATTACTCCGATGCTGCCGTACGATATGTATTTTGTCTCCGACGCTGGCACCAAAAGTGGGAGAAGAGACCCTAGCACCGTTATCTGGGGCTCTTTTGCCCATATACGCAAAGTGAGTCCGTTTCAAAAAAGGGTTGTGCACGTTTCAAAGGATACGTTTGTCTAAAAAAAAACGTTTCTTTTTCTTTTGAGGAAAAGAAAACATTTCAAAGGATACGCAACATGAGTCCGTCTAAAAAATGACACTTAAATATCCGAAGGACATGATCCAGAAGGGGATGTGCTATCCGTCGGTTGGTTGATCTTTCTAAAAGACCTGCCGCCTCGGCAACTGTTAGATCTGGGGCCATCCAGGGGCTCAACACCGTCCTCATCATTGCAACAAATTTGATGTTGCACAACACTTTGCAACAAATGCCTTGTTGCAGAAACATTTACAACAAAGGTTGTGTTGTATTTGTTTAGGGTCTTCACTTTTTGCAATATATAGATGATGTTGCGGAAGGACTTATGCAACATGGATGATGTTGTAGATTTTTTTTTTTGCAATGAAAGATGTTGTCGAATAGAAGGAGCACCGTCATTGTTGTTGTCGTTACAATTGCAACAGGAGGCCGGTGAAGAATTCAATAAAATGTTTGGCATGAATGATGAGCATGATTGCAATGTTGTTAGTATGAATTCTGTAAGTATCCAAAATGCTAACGATGATTGCACTAGTCATGAAAATATAGGTTTCTTATAAGCATGTCAATTTTTGTGGAGTGGAAAGACTTTGTGAAATTATTCCTTATAGGGATGATAGATTTTGTAAGAAGCATAAACATGATAGAACCAATTTTTTGCTCAAGGTGATAGATAAATTTTCTACAAAATTATGCTCTCTTTATCCTATTACTTGTGAACTTTGCAATAAAGTTGGTCACCTTAATTTCCAATTGCATGCTTTTTCATGATCGAATCATGTTCAAATATTGCAATAACTTGATCACCCTTGAACTTTATAATGAACTTTGTTTATTTTTGGGGTGTGAAGAATTGTCACATAAAAAATGGTTGGTGTGAAGCATTCATATTCACAGACCATGCTGAAACTAATTTGAAAGAAATCCATATGTTTTTGCATGGTAAACTGCAATGAAAATGCTTATATTGCCAACTATAGAAATACGGGAAAACCAATGAAATACAAAAGGAATACTAATGAAAGGGTAAAGATTTCTACTTTCCCTCCTATTGTCTCTCATGATGAAATAGGTGACGAAGAGGAGCTCCCTATTCAACTGATCTCATCAATAAGAAGCTCGAAAAAATTAATTAAACTCACACATGATGTGGGGAAGAAGAAGAAGAAAAGAAGAAAGAGTAGAGGTAAAAAGGTATCCCTCCCAAATGATGTTTCTCCTATTATTGTGGTGCCTCATGAAAATGAATCAAAAATAGTTGTGGAAGATGATGCACTTGATGATGATATTGCTTCTTTTTCTTAAGAAAAGAAGAAACAGTAGAGGTAAAAAGGTATCCCCCCCAAACGATGTTTCTCCTATTATTGTGGTGCCTCATGAAAACGAATCAAAAATAATTGTGGAAGATGATGCACTTGATGATGATATCGCTTCTTTGTCTTATGGCACAATGTCCGAAAGAACTATTGATGATGATTTTGTTATGCCTATTGCTTGTTGTGATGATAATGATACTTCTTATAATCTTGAATTTTTTTTTGGCATCAACTTGGAAAATTATGATGATGATAATTGTTATACTATTGGTGCTATTCATACTATTAATGATGAGAGTGATTATGCTTATGATATGCCAAGCCACAAGCTTGGGGATGCTATGTTTGATGAGAATGACATGTTTCAGAATTTATTTGCTGCAATCAATGTTTGTCCCAAGGTTGGGGATGCTATGCTTAATGAAGATGATCTTTTTAGTCCCCCTACTTTGAATGATCAAATTTGTTATGATGATTGTGTGCCTCCTATCTATGATGAGAACAAAGCTGCTACTTATGATGATTATTGTGATGATACTTATGTTATAAAAAGTAGTGATAATTATTTTCATAATTTTGAATATCCTTTTACTGAACATTACTCTTTTAATTTGGAAACAATTATAGTATTCGAGTTTCATATGATACTCCCACTATTATGAATGAGAACAAAATTGCTTGTGTGGAGGGTAATAAAAATACTAGGCTTGTGGATCATGAAAGGAATGCTTTGTGTGATAGTTATATTGATGAATCCATTCGTGATGCTACTGAAAATTATTATGAGAGAGGAACTTGTGAGTCATGATGCTCTCTTTGTGTTTCAACTCTTTACTTTCATGCGAGCATCATTGAAATCATCATGCCTAACTAAAGGGCATTAAAGAAAAGCACTTGTTGGGAGACAACCCAACACTTTAACTATTGTTTTTGTGTGTTCACATGATTAAGCTACTTTAGTAATCATGTTGCATTGCTTTTGTTTAAATAAAGTGCCAAGTAAAACCTTTGGGATAGTGTGGATGATTGTTGACTTGATTCTGTGCAAAAAAACAGAAACTTTTGCGCTCAGTCCAGGAATTTTAAAAATTCACTGGAAGATTTTTTTGATCTGATTTTTTACAAGTGATAGATATACAAATTCCCTCTGTTGTCCTAATTTTGCATAATGTATTGAGTAGCATAAGTATGGTAGTTGTCCAAATCATTACAGACCATTCTATTTTTGACAAATTCTGTTTTCAATGTATAGTTTGCTTGTTTCCTAGTTTCTATGGCTTATATTGCTCAATATAAATTATGGAAATGATAAGTTACAGTGGGAATTGTGTGAGAACAATTATGGATCTTGTCTTGACTATACCAAAGTAAATGATTTGCTCTTTATTATACTAACTGATCTCACGAAGTTCCATTAAGTTTTGTGTGATTGAAGATTTCAAGTTTTGGGTGACATATCGATATGAGGAGAATAAGGACTGACAAGACCCTAAGCTTGGGGATGCCCAAGGCACCCCCGATGGCCGGATCCCACCTGGGCGTGCTTGGGGGTCCAGGCGCGCCCTGGTGGGTTGTGCCCACCTTGGTGGCCTCCCGCACCGCCTCTCCGCCCTATAAATTCCCAAATATTCCAAAACCCCCGAAGATAACGCTAGACCGGAAGTTCCGCTGCCGCAAGCCTCTGTAGCCACGAAAAACCAATCTAGACCCCGTTCCGGCACCCTGCCGGAGGGGGAGATCATCACCGGAGGCCATCTTCATCATTCCTATGGTCTCCATGATGAGGAGGGAGTAGTCCACCCTCGAGGCTGAGGGTTTGTACCAGTAGCTATGTGTTTAATCTCTCTCTCTCTCTCATGTTCTTGAGATGGCATGATCTTGATGTATCGCGAGCTTTGTTAATATAGTTGGATCATATGGTGTTTCTCCCTCTCTATCTTGTTGTGATAAATTGAGTTTTCCCTTTGAGATTTCATTTTATCGGATTCAATACTTTTATGGATTTGAGAGCACTTGATATATCTCTTGCATATGAATACCCATGGTGACAATGGGGTATTATATTGATTCACTTGATATGTGTTTTGGCATTCAACTCGCGGATTCCCGAGGTGACATTGAGGTAATCTATGCATAGGGGTTGATGCACGTTCTCATCTTTATTTCTTCGGTAGAAATCTTGGGGCACTCTTTGAGGATCTTTGTGTTGGATTGAGTATTATGAATCTGAAATTGTTTGATGCATATCGTATAATCAACCCACGGATACTCGCGATGACATTGGAGTATCTAGGTGACATTAGAGTTGGTTGATGTGTATCATATGGTGTTATTTTAGTACAAACTCTTGGTTAGATCGATCATAAAGAATAGCTTGGTGTTATTTTAGTACGAACTCTAAGATAGATTGATCGGAAAGAATAGCTTTGAGGTGGTTTCGTACCCTACAAACAATTTCTTCTTATGTTCTCCGCTAGATAAGAACTTTGGAGTGATTCTTCATCACACGTTGAGGGATGGTTATGTGATCCAATTAGATTAGCATTGTTGAGAGAATTCATTAGCAAAAGTACGGACCCTAGGCCTTGTTTTCAAGCATTGCATTACCGTTTTTGCTCACTTTTGTTACTTGATACCTTGCTGTTTTTATTGTTCCTATTACAAAAATCAATATCTACTATCATTACTACACTTGTATCATCATCTCTTCTCCGAACTAGTGCACCTATACAATTTGCCATTGTATTTGGTGTGCTGGGGACACAAGAGACTTTTTATTATTTGGTTGCAGGTTTGTTTGAGAGAGACCATCTTCATCCTACACCTCCCATGGATTGATAATGCTTAGGTTATCCACTTGAAATTTGCTATTGTCCTACAAAACTCTGCGGGAGGCCCAACACGAGTCTACAAGAACAAGTTGTGTAGTAGACATCGACTTCTTGAACACAAAATTAGTTTGGTTAGGTTTACTATGAATAATACTTTCATAGTATTATACATACTAGCACACTTTCCTCATGCTTAAACTCAATAACTTGACTTAGAGAAAAACTAAGATTTCCGTTAATTTGGGGTGATGGAAAACACAAGTCTTGACTTTTCCTAGTAGCTAATCATATGGGTCGCTAGTTCTTGGCAGGTTGAACACATTTGTTGAAGAATGTAGGATGAAGTTGGTGGTAGGCGGTACATGAAGCGAGGCATTCATGTCTTCCTTGCTTAGCTATGTCTGTTGGCTTTTTTCTCCTTGATGGACAGTGGGTGGAAGGTTAACAAGTCCATCTGGTTCAATGGGTCTGGCACTGTGCTCTAATTTCCCTATTTGATGATGTTAATTACCCTGGTACATGGATGAAGCCTATCTATAGATTACAGTCAAGAGGTGGGTTCCTGGGGCCGTGTCTTACCTGTTCACTATAGCAACCATGGGAGCTCTCATTCGGCTTGGTTAGTATCGTTTTTTCCATTTGTTTTGCTGGGTTGGAGTGGACTTACGTATCCATGTTCATAGGTTATGTTATGTTCGACATTGTCAACATCCTACTAGTGTAAGTATTACTCTCTTTGTTTTTCAAGAAAAAAGGGTGCAAGTGATTACAATAATTATTGATTGAAGCTATTTTGTATCCATTTCTATAGATTATGGTAAAATATTTTGCCATCCAAACGAAATCCATTCCAAATTGTTTGTTAGAGTATGTATAGAATACAATATTACTAATATATATATATGTTAATGTTAATTTTCTTCTGGCTAAATTACCCAACATTTTAAATATGATCATCTCATTTATTGATAAATTTATAATGATTAACTTTTAATTCATCTATACTATTTCTTTTGCAAGTAGTATATGTAGTTTGTGGCAAGACTACATGATTTAGTCGTAGTCCATATGGGGAACTGATTATAAGCTACATGTTTACTGACCTTTCCCAGGCTCCTAGAAATACATGATTTAGTCGGTAAACTACATGATTTAATTCATTGCGGATTGACGTTGTACATATCAGGGTCGTTTTATTAACATCTTGAAATATCTTAGAATTTGGCTCTAGAGCATACATATGTAAAAAAAAGCCTAGAGGTTTCTTGATTGTGATTATTTACCTTATACATAATAAATAACTAAAATTCTAACATGTAAGCTGTGGAGGTGTGCTCAAAGATGAGTGAACACATCTGTTTTTTCGTCATGGTGGTTGTGGTGACTGCGTGTGAGTGTGAGGGCGCGTGTGTGCGCCCACACACAGAGACGGAGAAAGAAGGTGTTGACCATTGATCTTGCTGGATCATGTTGTATCTCCTACTTCCTATAGGCGGAAGGTGTTTGTACTGGAAATGGTGATGTTAGCAAAGGCGAAGCTTCTTATGGGATCTTTGTTGTGCTGAATTTAGTTGCTACAGTTACGTGACTAAGACAAACAAGGTGTGCAATCGAAACAATTGTAAAAAAATATTATGAAATAGGCGAGGGAGATGGGTTTCCCGTAACCTTACACGTGTGAGGATCACAAAATAAACACCAAATATTGGTATCAATGACAAAAAAGGTAACATATATGAATAAGGGGGTGACACTCCTTAAGACTCCTAGGACAACTTCATGTTGCACCGTAGGATAAGTTTTTAAACCTCGGTTCCAATGCTTACCATCCTAGGAGAGATCTCTCGAAATAGGCTTTTGCACACTTTATATATAAAGCAACAATCGAACAAAGTACATGGTTGAGTGATATAAGGTGGAGAGGTAGCTCTCTTACAAAGCCGTTCCTAGGATAATCGGCACAAGCACACCACAAGCGACTATGCTACCGAAAGAAAACACGGGAGGAACGGAGTACAATGCCATGCCACGCCCTAGTACACCTAAACTCCACGACAATGCACTCAGGAGGGAAACTGGTGCAATGCATCAGCGTTGCTGAGTCCACAATGGAAAAAGGATTTTACCCGGAACCCGGACACGAAGGGGAGCACCACGACGACGCCTTTAAGAAGAGAGTGGCACATGTGAGTGTCACCGTCGTTGGCACAAGAGTGCTAAGCTTTCACCTGGTAGCTCCCGTGTGTCAGCACGAGGTCTTCATGAGGGGCACGACGAGATCAGAACCCTAGATCTAGATCGGGGCACCTCCACTACCAGAGACAGAGAGCACACCAGAGCCACCCTCTGATATGCCTCTCGCGGCCCACACAACCAAGAGGCATCACCACCACCGCCACCATGGTGCCCGCCCGAGATCCAACCATGTGTATTATCTTCCAGGGCCACCGCCCCGGCATCCAAGCCATGAGACATCGCCAACCGCCCGCTTCACGGTGCACAAACCACGTCATGGGAAGTAAGCCATTAGCCCCCGAGCCAGGTCAGCGCCACCACCGTAGGGGCACCAACACCTGAATTCCCCTCCAATCCTGGTGGACCAGGGAGCGTGAACCACAAGCTGCCCACGGCCATTGCTGAGCACATAGCCTAGACGACGCCAAGTCCACAGCTATCAGCACTGATCTGACTACCGGCTTAGCACTGTCATGACCACCATCGTCGCGGACCTCCATCGACGCCATTGAAAGATCGTGGATGTCGCCTAGAGGGGGGGGGTTGAATAGGCGCTTTAAAATAATTACAGTTTAGGTTTGAACAAATGCGGAAGAAACCTAACGGTTAATTTGTCAAGCACAAAACCTGCAACAACTAGGCTCATCTATGTGCACCAACAACTTATGCTAAGCAAGATAAACAACTAAGTGATAGCAAGATATATGACACGAAGCAATATGGCTATCACACAGTAAAGTGCATAAGTAAAGGGCTCGGGTAAGAGATAACTGAGGCACGCGGAGATGATGATGTATCCATAAGTTCACACCCTTGCGGATGCTAATCTCCGTTTGGAGCAGTGTGGAGGCACAATGCTCCCCAAGAAGCCACTAGGACCACCGTAACCTCCTCACGCCCTCGCACAATGCAAGATGCCGTGATTCCACTAAGGGACCCTTGAGGGCGGTCACCGAACCCATACAAATGGCAACCCTTGGGGGCGGTCACCGAACCCGTACACTTTGGCAACCCTTGGGGGCGGTCACCGGTACCCGCAAATTGCTCTGGGCGATCTCTACAACCTAATTGGAGACCCCGATGCTTGCCCGGAGCTTTACACCACAATGAAAGCAATTCATCACAAGATGTACCAACATTGTGAGTAGATGAATTACAAGGACTAGCACATGGCAATATAGCATTTTGACTAGAAGTGGTGCTAGTATCCACATGAGGCTCACTAGATGTTACCTTAGCAATCATGGCCCCATGAGCTATCTTTAGCACATTATGGGATGCTAGAAGATCATCATGAGAGCTTGAGAGATTTTCATGGCTTTCTTCCAATTTCTCAACTCAAGTTGAGCCTGAAGCTCAACATTCTCCTTCAAAATCGATGCTTCACAAGTAATAGAGTTAGTAACACAAGCATCATCAACAATACCAAGAGGAGAAGGCAACTTTACAAGATCTTTTGAGTAAGAAGCTTTAAGTTGTGCATGAGACTCGGTGAGTTTGATGAGCTCACCCTTGATGACCCTTGAGCCATTTTTGAGGTGCTCAAAATCCTCAAGGAGTCTAGCAGGAGCAACTTCAAGCTTAGCATTTTTAGTTTCAAAAACATTGGCCACCTCAAGAGCTCTATCATGAGATTCCTTCAGTCTAGATAATTGTAGAGCAAAAGTCTCCTCAAGATATTCCTTGGTGGTTTGTTCAAGTTCAAGAGCTTGAGAGAGGTCCGCAATTTCATTAGCGTAATCACGCTCATGACCTTCCATTTTATCAATGGTGACCTCATGCTCCTCAAGACGAGATTCCAACTCATCAATATATTTCTTGCCCTCAATAGCAATAGACATGATTTCCATAAAGTTGGAACGAGAAATTTTATTCTTAAGAAGAGATTTAAAAATCATTTCCCCCTTAGTTTTTAAGGATCCAACATCATCACAAGATATATTGGGATTCAAGGTGGGAGATAACTTTGAAGCCTTGGCCATAAGGCAAAAAGCAATAGATGATGATGTAGGACCCTTTGAAGCACCATTCAAGACCACATCTTGTTCCATGGAGTGTTGGGTTTCCTCTACATTGTTAGCACAACAACTCGAGGAAATGCATGCATTCTTATCATGGCAACAAGATATAGCAAGCATATCATCATGAGATTTAGTCAAGCAATTTTTACATGATACGTAAGGACTATCAACACAAGCATGTGAAACATTTGGAGTGCTCGAAGTGCTAAAGTCCAAAGATGAAGCATTGCAATAAGAAAGTGATGAAGGATTATCAACAATAAGCCCACTATCATCATTGCAATGTACACCACTACTCACCATGTCATTACCTTGTGGCAAACCACATGTAGGTGAAGTAGAAGAAGTTGAGAACACAACACGACCGGAGGTGGAGGGAGAACAATCATCCTTACAAATCTTGGACACGCCATATTTATCTTGAAGCTTTGTCCACAACTCATGAGCATCCCGAAACGGCATGAGTTGAAATATAACTACATTGCTCAAAGCATCAACAAGCACATTAGAAGCTTGAGCATTGAGATAAGAGTTTTTCTCATCCTCTAAAGATAATCTTTGGGAATCCTTTGGAGGAGAAAAACCCATATCTACAATTTGCTCTAAATTTGGGTCCATGACCCTAAAGAGATTAAGCATGCGAATAACCCAAACATCAAAATTTGTGCCATCAAAACTAAGAGTGGCAGAGAATCCTAAACCCCTAGTCGACATCCTTACTCTCTAGGCAGTTAAGCCCTAGAGGGGGGCTGAATAGGCGCTTTAAAATAATTACGGTTTAGGCTTGAACAATGCGGAAAAAACCTAATGGTTAATTTGTCAAACACAAAACCTACAACAACTAGGCTCACCTATGTGCACCAACAACTTATGCTAAGCAAGATAAACAACTAAGTGATAGCAAGATATATGACACGAAGCAATATGGCTATCACACAGTAAAGTGCAAAAGTAAAGGGCTCGGGTAAGAGATAACCGAGGCATGCGGAGACGATGATGTATCCCGAAGTTCACACCCTTGTGGATGCTAATCTCGATTTGGAGTGGTGTGGAGCATAATGCTCCCCAAGAAGCCACTAGGTCCACCGTAATCTCCTCACGCCCTCACACAATGCAAGATGCCCTGATTCCACTAAGGGACCCTTGAGGGCGGTCACTGAACCCGTACAAATGACAACCCTTAGGGGCGGTGAGGGAGTCCTGGATTAGGGGGTATCCGGACAACCGGACTGTCTACATCATCCGGACTATACAAGCGTGAAGATACAAAACTCAAGACTTTGGCCCGTGTCCGGATGGGACTCTCCTTTGCGTGGAAGACAAGTTTGGCTATCCGTGGATTGTGTTTCCTTCCTTATAACCGACTCCATGTAAACCCTAGCCCTCTCCGGTGTCTATATAAACCAGAGAGGTTGGTCCTTAGAAGGCCGATCACAATTACAATCATACCATCATAGGCTAGCTCTTAGGGTTTAGCCTGTACGATCTCATGGTAGATCTACTCTTGTACTACCCACATCTTCAATATTAATCAAGCAGGAAGTAGGGTTTTACCTCCATCGAGAGGGCCCGAACCTGGGTAAATATCTGTGTCCCTTGCTTCCTGTTACCATCAGCCTTGACGCACAGATCGGGACCCCCTACCCGAGATCTGCCGGTTTTGACACCGACATTGGTGCTTTCATTGAGAGTTCCTCTGTGTCGTCGCTGACGGGCTCGATGGCTCCTTCAATCATCGTCAACGACACGGTCCAGGGTGAGACTTTTCTCCCCGGACAGATCTTCGTGTTCAGCGGCTTCGCACTGCGGGCCAATTCGCTTGGCCATCTGGAGCAGATCGACAGCTATGCCCCTGGCCATCAAATCAGGTTCGGAAACCTGAACTACACGGCGGATATCCGCGGAGACTTGATCTTCGATGGATTCGGGCCCGCGCCAGGAGCACCGGACAGTCACGACGAGCATGGCCTGGACCTGCTGTCGAACAACACTCGGGATATCACCCCAGCAGTAGCCCTGGACTCAAATCTGGAACAGGCTGCGTTGCCTAAGGACGGAGGGATGGACCCTGCCCCACAGGCCGTACCCTCATGGGCGGTGGAGCCGAACACAGGCCTCCCTTCTGAGAAAGCCTGTGACTCCGGACCCCCGGATTCGTATCCGATTGTAGGTTCCAGTCCGCGCGTTCCCGAGCCCGTCGAGCCTGGTTGGTCTCCGGTAATGGAGTTCACCGCTGCGGACATCTTTCAGCACTCGCCCTTTGGCGACATGTTGAACTCATTAAAGTCTCTCTCTTTGTCAGGAGGCTCTGGACCGAACTATGTCCGGCTTGAGTGGGAAGCAGGCAACGACGGAATTCGTTGCCCACCCACCACCCACTTCATTGCCACGGTCGATGATTTAACCGACGTGCTTGACTTCGACTCCGAAGACATCGACGGTATGGACAACGATGCAGGAGAATTACAGGAGCCACCGCTCACAGGGCGGTGGACGGCCACCTCCTCATATGATATATATATGGTGGACACTCCGAAGGAAACCAATGGCGACGAGGCAACAGAGGATAACCCCTCAGGAAGAAAAGCAAAGCATGGGCGTCGTCGGCGCCGCTCCAAGCCCCGCCACAGTAATACCAGCCCCGGAGATGAAAGCAATCCGGATGGCGCCGAAGAGGAATATAACCCCGACCAGCCCGCCTTCGAGCAGGCCGAACAAGAAGATGAGCAGGTCAGCCCAGAAGAACAGGCGACGAACGGATACCCGGAGGAGGACAACTACATTCCCCCCTCCGAAGACGAGATTAGCCTCGGCGACGACGAGTTCGGCGTGCCTGAGGATCCCGTGGAGCAGGAGCGCTTCAAGCGTCGGCTTATAGCCACTGCGAGGAGCCTAAAGAAGAAGCAGTAGCAACTCCAAACTGATCAATACCTGCTCACAGACAGATGGACTGAAGTCCTGGCAGCCGAGGAATATAGACATTAGCGCCAAACGGCTGACCAGCCACCCCGTGGCCTGGATAAAACAGGATATCAGCCTGAATACCAGCCCGCACCCCCACGCCGATACACTACGGCCCGGGGCAACAGGCAAGACCTGCAAGATATTCTGGAAAACAAATCAAGACAACCAAGATCGATCTACGGATCGCGGGGGCGCGCCCCAACGCGCGACGATGACCGTCACGCCGGATACATTATCAACAAGTCCGGCCGGGCCGAACACAGCAACCCAGACCAATTCGAACTGCGGAGCCACATAGCCCGGCACAGAGGCGCCGCACACCCCCTCTGCTTCACTGACGAAGTGATGAATCATGAATTCCTAGAAGGGTTCAAACCCGTAAACATCGAATCATACCATGGCACAACAGACCCTGCAGTATGGATCGAAGATTTCCTTCTCCACATTCACATGGCCCGCGGAGACGATCTACACGCCATCAAATATCTTCCCCTTAAGCTCAAAGGACCAGCCCGGCACTGGCTAAACAGCCTGCCAGCAAATTCCATTGGCAGTTGGGAAAACCTGGAAGACGCATTCCTCGACAACTTCCAGGGCACATATGTGCGACCACCGGACGCTGATGACTTGAGCCACATTACTCAACAGCCCGGAGAGTCAGCCAGGAAATTCTGGACTCGGTTCCTAACTAAAAAGAACCAAATAGTTGACTGTCCGCACGCCGAAGCCCTGGCAGCTTTTAAGCATAATATCCATGATGAGTGGCTTGCTCGACACCTCGGCCAGGAAAAACCCAAGTCCATGGCAGCTCTCACAACACTAATGATCCGCTTTTGCGCGGGCGAGGACAGCTGGTTGGCTCGTAGCGGCACCATGCCATATTCCGGCACTTCGGATGTCCGCGATAACAACGGCAAGCCACGACGCAACAGACATAAGCAACAGAACAATGGTGACAACACTGAAGACACGACAGTAAACGCCGGATTCAGTGGATCCAAGTCCGATCAGCGGAAGAAGCCGTTCAAAAGAAATAATCAGGGACCGTCCAGTCTGGACCGCATACTGGAGCGCTCGTGCCAAATTCATGGCACCCCGGACAAGCCAGCCAACCACACCAATAGAGACTGCTGGGTGTTCAAACAGGCCGGCAAAATAAACGCTGAAAATAAGGACAAGGGGCTGCACAACGACGATGACGAAGAGCCCCGGCGTCCGAACACGGGGGGACAAAAGAAATTTCCCCCCAGGTGAAAACAGTTAACATGATCTACGCCACTCACATCCCCAAGCGGGAACGGAAGCAAGCACTACGGGACGTTTATGTGATGGAGCCAGTCGCCCCCAAATTCAACCCATGGTCAGCTTGTCCGATCACCTTTGATTGTAGGGATAATCCTATTAGCATCCGTCACGGCGGCTCAGCCGCATTGGTCTTAGACCCAATCATCGATGGATTCCACCTCACGCGAGTCCTTATGGACGGAGGCAGCAGCCTGAACCTGCTTTATCAGGACACAGTGTGCAAAATGGGCATTGACCCTTCAAGGATCAAGCCCACCAAAACCACCTTTAAAGGTGTAATTCCTGGAGTAGAGGCCCGCTGTACGGGCTCTATAACATTGGAAGTGGTCTTCGGATCTCCGGACAACTTCCGGAGCGAAGAGTTAATCTTCGATATCGTCCCTTTCCGTAGTAGTTACCACGCACTGCTCGGACGAACCGCATTCGCTAGATTCAATGCGGTACCACATTATGCATACCTCAAGCTCAAGATGCCAGGTCCGCGCAGGGTCATAAGAGTCAACGGAAACATGGACCGCTCTCTCCGTACAGAAGAGCATACTGCAGCCCTCGCGGTAGAAGTACAATGCGGCCTCCTCCGGCAAACCACCAATCCGGCGACGACAACCTCAAGCACCGTCAAGCGAGTCCGGAGCACCCTGCAACAGGATCATCCGGAACGCCAAGAGCGTGATTAGCAGTCCGGCCTCCGCTCAAGCCCCATCAAAGCAGCATTCGTGCCACACGTACACAATTACGCACTGAAGATACCATGGGCATAGGCGGAGGCGCAACAACGACTCAGTCAATAGTGTGGGTAACCGCCACATACCTTCATAATCTTTCCCTTTTACCTTTCAGGACATCGCTTTAGTGCAGCATCCTCAGAAGAGCCGGATTGCCGGACTTACATAGGAGAGACGACCAAGGAGGCAACAGGCATTGCGCACAGAAGAAAATACCCAGGTGGATCTATTTACGATCGTTATACCTGCTTTATCTATCTGTACACAGCCTGCCCCTTGATAGGACATGTCAAATAGTCCTATTTATCTCCGCTTAATGCATCCATATTAAACATACACTTAAACGTATTATTCATCAATGGGAGATCATATATAGCGTCAGCTTACTATTCTTATTTGAGCATTTTTTTCTCATAAATGTTTATTTGATATTGCATCCGTACACCTTGGTGCGGCCAGTTTGCCAGGGGCTTCTTATGGCACCCCGTAATATGGCAAGACAAGTCCGAACACTTTAAACAGTGCGGCACCCCGAACTTATAGCACTATATGCATCAGCTCCGAATCATGTCTTGGGTCTACAGTTGGGTTAGCCTGGCTCCCTTGTTTTGGTACCTTACGTTCCGTTATATCGGCTAAGGTAGCGCAGGAAGAACTACTGCGATTGTGTCCCGGTTCTTCCGGACGAGCACCTCAGTAGAGAAAGCCGAAAACTGACCGACATGATATGGCGAGAGCTGGTCGCTGTTCGAGAGGTCTTAAAATCCTTAAAGATTTTCCTCTTTAGGTGATAAATCGGCTTCATCCGATCTAGGCGTGTATAGCGCCCCAATTCGGCCTTCCGGATTCTAGGGGCTTCGCCGAAATTTAAAATTGTAGACTTCTATGGCTAAGTGAAAGTTATAAAGCCGCATAGTTCGATTGCCTTGTTCGCTGCGCTGGACACCTCCTTAAGGGACCAAACATTTGGATAAAGAGTGTTTGGGTTTTCCACGAACACGCCAGTACTAGTTACATGGGGGCGGAAGCCGACGACTGGCCTACTTTCAGAATTTTATAAATAGTGGCAGAGGTACATTTAGTCAAAGATCTTGTCCTTGGTACACTCATCGGCCACGAGACGGGCGCCCTTCATAACGCCATCATAGTACTTCTCGGGATGGCGATGCTCCTTGCCCTCTGGCGGACCGTCCTTCACCAGCTTCTCAGCATCCAGCTTGCCCCAATGCACCTTCGCGCGGGCAAAGGCTCGGCGGGCACCCTCAATGCAAACAGATCGCTTGATGACTTCAAGCCGCGGACAGGCATTCACCATCCGCTTGATCAGGCCAAATTAGCTAGTGGGCACGGGCTCACCAGGCCACGCCGGACTATGAAATCTTTCATAGCCACTTCGGCCGCCCTCTGGAGTTCGACCAACTGCTTCATGTGGTCACTCAGAGGCATTGGGTGTTCGGTCCCAGCATACTGGGACCAGAACATCTTCTCCGTTGAGCTCCCCTCCTGGGCATGGTAGAACTCCGCAGCGTCTGATACACTGCGTGGCAGATCTGCGAATGCCCCTAGAGAGCTCCGAATTCAAGTAAGTAAAAGAAACGCCTCCTCCACATGTTTGCTTTGCATAAAGAATTTCTTACCCGCTGCTATCTTTTTGGCCTCCTGGATTTCCTGCTGTGCCTTCTCGGCTTCGGCCTTGGCATCTTTCATACTCACCAAGGCCTTTGCAAGCTCGGCCTCTTTCATCTTCAGATCATGCTCCATGGACTCGTACTTCTTGCCAAGGTCCCGGAGCTCTTGCTGTACCTCGCCCACTCTAGCACTTTGCTTTTCGCGCTCCTGGCATTCCAAGGATGCCTTGTCTTCAACCTCGGACAACGCTTTCTTCAGGGACGCCACTTCGGCGGTGGCCCCTGTCACACAGTCACGATGCTTTGGCGTTAGACTAACCAATTTTGTCTATCATCAAATACATAAGAGCGGGGAATCACTTACCCTTGTTCTCTTCGAGCTGACTCTTCGTGAGGCCGAGCTCTCCCTGCGCTTGCTCCAGGTCCCGCTTTAGTTCGGCAACCTCGGCCGTGCGGGCAGCAGAGGCAAGCAGCACAGCCTGCTTATGCACATGAATATTTATTATTAGACTCCTATGGATTATTATTGACCCTCTATTTGGTTTTTCTTTCCAAACACCAAACAGAGTATCAGGGGCTACTACCTATCGGGTGGTAATTTCTCAGATTTTTATTACTTACCTCAAAGCCTGTTAGGAGGCTGGAGCTTTGGTTAGTCCGCTCTTGGCGGACGAAACCTTCTGAATCACTGCACTCATAAGAGTACGGTGCTCTTCATCCATGGAAGCGCTTCCAGCAGACAATCCGGTGCCTCGGGTGCAACAGAAGTCCTCGATGCAGGCGGCTCGCCCTCCCTGACGAGGGGCTGTCCGCCTGAGTTCGGAACCATTGAAGGTTCCGGAACAGTGTTCGGCTGAGAGCCCGGCCTACTGTGGCTCTCATCGACACGATCCGCGGGGATCTTGAACCCCGCGTGTCCGACATCTGGAATCCCACCTTGAGGCGTCTCCAGAGTCACCTCCCCCTGCTCTGGGAGCCTTCGGGACAACACCTCCGTGTCATCCGCGGGCTGATGAGTAGTGGCCGTCGGAAGCGAATTCATCTCTGAATCGCTCGCGGACCCGGAAGAACATACCTCGGGGTGAGCCCTGGCCGGACTGCATATATGTTCGGCGTTATAAAAAAGCTATGGAGTGAAGTCATGATAGAGTGCGGACACTTACGATCGCACTGGGGGTTTCCGCCTGGGCAGCCACCCCTCCTCGCTGTGAGCGGCCGTGGTGGAGTAGTCCAGAAGGGACACCTTTCCCTTCTTGGACGCCCCAACCTGTCCCTCCGGGGCGGCTTTTCTCTTTTTCTCCTCCCCAGTGCGGGAAGGAAGAGTTTCTTCTTGCTTCCCCTGCCTCCGTGGGAGGAATCTGTCTCATCGTCGTCGGATGACGTGGGTATGACGGCCTTGCGCCGAGGGCCTTTTTCGGCCCCCTGGTCCGCCTCCATGGGCCCCTCATCCTTTCCGGATGGGGCGTCTTCTTCTTCTTCTTCCTCCCCTTCATGGGAGGAGTGTGCCTCGTGATATGTCTCCAACGTATCTACTTTTCCAAACACTTTTGCCCTTGTTTTGGACTCTAACTTGCATGATTTGAATTAAACTAACCCGGACTGACGCTGTTTTCAGCAGAACTGCCATGATGTTGTTTTATGTGTAGAAAAGAGAAGTTCTCGGAATGTCCTGGAAATCCACGGAGGCACTTTTCAGAATTAATAAGAATTTTTGGCGAAAGAATCAAGGCCAGGGGGCCCACGGGCTGTCCACGAGATAGGGGGTGCCCCCCCTAGGGCGCGCCCTCCTATCTCGTGGGCCCCCTGGACCTCCTCCGACCTCAACGCCAACTCCATATATACCGTCTCGGGGAGAAAAAAATCAAGGAGAAAGTTTCATCGCGTTTTACGACATGGAGCCGCCACCAAGCCCTAATCTCTCTCGGGAGGGCTGATCTGGAGTCCGTTCGGGGCTCCGGAGAGGGGGATTCGTCATCGTCGTCATCACCAACCATCCTCCATCACCAATTTCATGATGCTCACCGCCGTGCGTGAGTAATTCCATCATAGGCTTGCTGGACGGTGATGGGTTGGATGAGATTTACCATGTAATCAAGTTAGTTTTGTTAGGGTTTGTTCCCTAGTATCCACTATGTTCTGAGATTGATGTTGCTATGACTTTGCTATGCTTAATGCTTGTCACTAGGGCCCGAGTGCCATGATTTCAGATCTGAACCTATTATGTTTTCATGAATATATGTGTGTTCTTGATCCTATCTTGCAAGTCTATAGTCACCTATTATGTGTTATGATCCGACAACCCCAAAGTGACAATAATCGGGATACTTCTCGGTGATGACCGTAGTTTGAGGAGTTCATGTATTCACTATGTGTTAATGCTTTGTTCCGGTTCTCTATTAAAAGGAGGCCTTAATATCCCTTAGTTTCCGCTAGGATCCCGCTGCCACGGGAGGGTAGGACAAAAGATGTCATGCAAGTTCTTTTCCATAAGCACGTATGACTATTTACGGAATACATGCCTACATTACATTGATGAATTGGAGCTAGTTCTATATCACCCTATGTTATAACTATTGCATGAGGAATCGCATCCGGCATAATTATCCATCACTGATCCATTGCCTACGAGCTTTTCACATATTGTTCTTCACTTATTTACTTTTCCGTTGCTACTGTTACAACTACTACAAAAACCCAAAAACATTTATCTTTACTTTTGCTACCGTTACCTTTATTATCATACCACTTTTGCTACTAAACACTTTGCTGCAGATACTAAGTTATCCAGGTGTGGTTGAATTGACAACTCAACTGCTAATACTCAAGAATATTGTTTGTCTCCCCTTGTGTCGAATCAATAAATTTGGGTTGAGTACTCTACCCTCGAAAGCTGTTGCGATCCCCTATACTTGTGGGTTATCAAGACTAATTTTTGGCGCCGTTGCCGGGGAGCATAGCTCTATTATCTGAGTCACTTGGGATTTATATATATTGATCACTATGAAGGCCTTGAAAGACGATCGAACTACTATTTTGCCCTCAACTACGAGGGGAGGTAAGGAACTGCCATCTAGCTCTGCACTAGATTCTCTTTCCATTATTAGTAGGCTTGTGACACCTAAAACTGCTACTGCTATGAATTCTAATATGTCGCATGTTATTGATGATGCCACTTCTGCTATGCATGATGAAACTACTTCTGTACGTGATACTACTTTGACATTAGGTGAATTTCTAGATGAACAACTTGCTAGATTTAGGGGGAATGAAATTACTGAAGATCCTATTACTGATGATAGTGATGATGAAGGTCCCCCCAATGATTATGTATTACCTGTTGTTCCTAAAGGTTATGTTATGCATGAAACAACTACTATGGAAATTCTTGCTTGTAATGATAGAAATGATCTTAAGAAATTATTAGCTAAATGGAAGCAGCAGTCTCTTAATGCTAGAATGAAACCTGATCCTGCTTTTGCTACTTCACCTATTTGTGTTACTAATAAGGATTATGAATTCTTTGTTGATCCTGATATTATTACTTTACTTGAATCTGATCCTTTTTATGGCCTTGAATCTGAAACTGTTGTGGCACATCTTACCAAGCTGAATGATATAGCTACCCTGTTTACTAATGATGAGAAGTCTCGCTATTTATATATCCTTAAGATATTTCCGTTCTCATTAAAGGGTGATGCTAAGACTTGGTATAATTCTCTTGCTCCTGGTTGTGTGCGTAGTCCCCAGGATATGATTTATTACTTCTATGCTAAATATTTCCCTGCACATAAGAAATAAGCTGCCTTGCGGGAAATATATAATTTTGTGCAAATCAAAGAAGAGAGTCTCCCACAAGCTTGGGGGAGGCTTCTCCGGTTACTTAATGCTTTGCCTGATCATCCTCTTAAGAAAAATGAAATACTTGATATCTTTTATAATGGACTAACCGATGCTTCCAAGGACTACTTGGATAGTTGTGCTAGTTGTGTTTTCAGGGAAAGAACAGTCGACGAAGCTGAAATACTATTGAATAATATGTTGACTAATGAAAATAATTGGACTCTTCCCGAGCCAGTTCCTGAAGTAATTCCTGAACCAATTGAGCCAACTCCTAAGCCTATTCCTAAACCCACTCCAAAGAAGAGAGGTGTTTTATTTATCAGTCCTGAAGATATGCAAGAGGCAAAGAAATCAATGAAAGAAAAGGGTATTAAATCTGAAGATGTTAAGAATTTACCACCTACTGAAGAAATACATGGTCTTAATATACCGCCTGAAGAACTACATTGTCTTGATAACCCGACACAGGTAGTAAAGGTAAATTCTCTCTATAGATATGATAAAGTTGAAATACCCTCTACTAAATTTCATAGCCCATGCTTAGATGAATTTGATGACTTTATGGCTAGACAAGAAAGTTTTAATGCTTATGTTGGTAGAGAGTTAAAGAATAATGCTTTCGAGATAGGACGCATAGGTGATAATCTGGCTAGAGTTAAAGATGAACTTCACCGCGTTAGCAAATATGCTTCTATGGTTGCTACTCAAGCTGAGCAAGTACTTAAAGCTCAAAATGAATTGCTTGATGAATTAAATAATAAAAATGACTTTGCTGTTAGAGTGGCTACTAGAGCTGGTAGAATGACTCAAGAACCTTTGTATCCTGAAGGCCACCCTAGGAGAATCGAGCAAGATTCTCAGAGAAATAATTTAGAAGCACCTAGTTCTTCTAAAAAGAAGAAAAAAAAACAATAGAACTTTGCATGCTTCTAGTGAACCTACTGTAGACACACCTGAGAATCCCAATGATATTTCTATTTCTGATGCTGAAACTCAATCAGGTGATGAACATGAACCTAGTGATAATGTTAATGATAATGTTCATGTTGATGCTCAACCTAGCAAAGACAATGATGTAGAGATTGAACCTGTTGTTGATCTTGATAACCCACAATCAAAGAATCAACGTTATGATAAGAGAGATTTTGTTGCTAGGAAGCATGGTAAAGAAAGAGAACCATGGGTTCAGAAACCCATGCCCTTTCCTCCTAAACCATCCAAGTCAAAGGATGATGAGGATTTTGAGCGCTTTGCTGAAATGATTAGATCTATTTTCTGACGTATGCGCTTAACTGATATGCTTAAAGTAAATCCTTATGCTAAGTATATGAAGGATATCATCACAAATAAAAGAAAGATACCGTAAGCTAAAATTTTCATCATGCTTGCTAATTACACTTTTAAGGGTGGAATACCAAAGAAACTTGGAGATCCGGGTGTACCAACTATACCATGCTCTATTAAAAGAAACCAGCGGGTCTACCCGCGCATCTGCGCGGCTGATCTTTATTATTTCCCATTTTTGTATTTTATTTTTGTGTGGTGAAACGAAACCTAGTGTCCCATAATGTTTGTTTGTTAGGTGCCACAAAAAATTCGATTGTCAATAATGGGTCTTAGATTATGTTATGATAAATTTAAATATGATGTTTATAATACACACTTATAGATAACGATTTAAATGTTGTCGCGATGTATGCATTGAGGGTTATGTCGATGTAGTTACATTATTTAACTATATTTATTTGTTCTTTGTTGCTTCTTTGCTCTATTTCTCCAAGCCTCTTCAACCATAAAGCTATGCTATTTTTCAAGAGGAGCGTGCTTGATCGGTAACCATCACTGTGGATCAACTATAGTTGTAGTCTGATGCCACTTGCTTTTCTTATGCTTGTCCTATTTTTTTGCCTTTAGTCGGTGTATCAAACCTGATTTTACGATCTTACTTTGTTTGATTCTCCAAACCCCGTCTCTTGTATCACTGAAGTAACTATGAAGTGAATATGGTTTATGTACATTGATAGCGAGGTGGACCTCACCAGTACCCTAGTATTATTTAAAACGTGGTTGGGAGTCATACAATGCATTGTGCTACTATCTTGTTAGTTTTGTAAAACATATACTCCCTCCATTTTTATTTACTCTGCATATTAGAGTTGACTGAAGGCAAACTTCGTAATGTTTGACCAAGTTTATAGAAAACAATATAAACATCTACTATAAGAAATCTATATGATGTCAAAGTACATTCAATAGTAAATCTAATGGTATTGATTTGTTATTGTGTATGTTCATATTTTTGTTTATAAACGTTGTCAAAGTTTACTAAGCTTGACTTTGACCAAAGCTAATATGCGGACTAAATAAAAATGAAAGGAATATAAAATTTGTTGTTCCATTATGTGCCAGCCACCTGTAATTATTATGTGCGACCCAAGCATGGAAGTTTACCATTAAAAAACATGGTAGTGTAACTATGTTGTCTCTCCATCACACGGAGCACTCGCTGACCATCTAGGGTTTTTGACATATGAATTTGGGTTGCCACGATTTTGCCATATGAATTGGTGTTGGCTATTTTCTCAAGGCATTTTTGAGCTCGTGGTTGCATGTAGTTATCTATTGATGATAGCACTGGGAACCTTTTTACTGGATCAAGCGTTGTGTGGTATGTATTAATGCTTCATCACCATACTTATGTTGGACATTCTTCCCCTTCTTAACCCTCAAGTATTTCCTCCTATTTCTTGCATGGTTTGCTCTCCTACCATCAGGTCCAATTCATCTAGCCTGTCACAAACATATAATTTTGCCCGATAAGAAATCTCCAAGTCGAAGCTATAAAGGGAAAGGAAAATGTTCTTCTGTACATTCACAGAATGGTTGGTAGTACCAGATGGATTGCTTGCAAATGTACACATTCATGTTTCAAGAACGTGTTAATTAAATATAAAAAAACCAAAAAGTAATCGATTTTTTATGCCTAAAAAATGAATGCTCTAGAAAGCAATCTTGAAATCAATGTGGTGCAAATATATGTACAAATGTTCATGACCAAAAGAATCAAAGTTTTGGCATTTGATAATATATTATTTGTACCAGAGAGCTCATCTACTTGTTTGACATTTTCTCATGATTCTTCGCAAAAAAAAAGACGACATTTTCTCACGATGAATACTAAGAAAGTTAATCACGTCTGAAATGCCACACGTGCTGCATGCATCAATACTACTCAAGCACTTTGCTCCTCGTGACGCCTCAGCTCGGTTCCAGTTTCACTAAAGCTCCAGCGTCCATGTCAGCGTCGCGGCTGATGCTTACCGTCTAAGCACTTTCCACCTGCTTCGTTGGCACATGACTGCTCTGATTTGAACGCAGCGGTGCAGCTTGTACTCCTGGTGGTCGTACGCCACCTGCTGCTCCACGGCTTACGCGCTAGCACATCCTTTGCCCCAACAGCTGCGGCTCAAGGCCAGCGGCCGGTCGCTTCTAGCTCATTCGGCAGCAGCTGCACAGCGCATGGCCCCTGCTTGCTCATCTGTGTCCTGTGGACGCACTTGTTTCAATCCCCTCTTGCGCCGCTCCTATCATAATGCTCTTGCTTCAACGGTCCTTGGTGTACCCGATGCTGCGTTTGTAGAAGCCGTTATTGTCCGAGCTGTGGCGCCCGCAATCCGATTGGTGTTGGTGGCGCGGCGGCAGGATCGAAGGAGCTTCTAGAGCTCCTGCTTGATGAAGACGATGATAATGAGTTCGACTTAGTCGGGCCGGTGTCAGGCGGCGTGCTAGACTGGTTCGTGTGGGTGTTGAGCCATACAACATGTTCCCAGCCAATTTCACTTCATGCCAACCAAGCAGTTCCCGAAGAAGACCATGCATGCGGCCATGGCCGATGACCTGGCCAGGTCTTGCATGGTGCGTGGAGCATCGTGCTGGCCATCACGACTTGGACTGCCTCCAGGATCAAGCCCATCACGATGTATCTCACAATCAAGCTAGCAAAATTCTTCTTCCTAGCAACCCCAAACTCAGGTCTTCCTGATGTCTCCGTCTCCGACAAGCACTCCATGCCAACCAAGCAATCCTCGTAGAGTCCTTAAAGCGCTCCATCATTATATGGCGGCGGCTGTCGGTCGCCAATGCATAGTACGTCCAATGTGTGACTTCCTTTTTTCTAGGGAAAGAGAGGAGGCTAGGCTTTCTCTTTATAATTACTTTTAGGTTTACCTAGTTTGTACGCTGCCTAATATACACCGTGGCTAGTTACGTTGCGTAACACAACGTTCCACGTGTATTACTTGCGTACTGGAAGTTTTAGTTTACGTGTATTACTTGCCTATTGCTAGTTTTTTTTCTTGGCGTGTATTACTCGCCTAAATCTTGATCGTTGATTTGTCTTTGTTTTAGAGTGTCAAATCATCACCATTCATTTTCTATCATTTTAAGTATATAATAGATAGAAGATTATGTTAGAACTGCTTTATGTGATCTTGGAGCCGGTGTTAGTGTTATGCCTCTCTCTTTATATCGTAGACTTGAATTGAATAAGTTGACACCTACTGAAATATTTTTGCAAATGGCTGATAAATCAACTGCTATACCTGTCGGTATTTGTGAGGATGTGCCTGTTGTGGTTGCAAATTTCACTATCTTAACGGACTTTATTATTCTTGATATTCCTGAGGACGATAGTATGTCTATTATCCTTGGTAGACCTTTTCTTAATACTGCAGGGGCTGTTATTGATTGCAACAAAGGCAATGTCATTTTTCATGTTAATGGTAATGAGCATACGGTATATTTTCCGAGGAAACAATCTCAAGTTCATAGCATCAATTCTATTGAAAAAGTTCCAACTATCATTTTTTGAGGTTTTGAATTTCCTCTCCCTGCTGTCAAGAAAAATTATGATATTCTTATTGTTGGGGATTTTCATATCCCCGTTGAGGTAACTTAGTGTTATTCGAAATTTCTCCGGTTTCGTGTTATTCGGAATGAGTTTGTTAACAAGACTTGATCAACCTTGTTAGTGGGTTCATTTTGATGATCACGAGATGGATGAAACTAGAAGGCACAACC
Organism: Triticum timopheevii; assembly: GCA_963921465.1. Lineage (NCBI taxonomy): Eukaryota > Viridiplantae > Streptophyta > Magnoliopsida > Poales > Poaceae > Triticum > Triticum timopheevii. The sequence continues at coordinate 598,197,837 of OY997270.1, forward strand.
TTCTGTACCCTCTTTTTACTCTCTGTTATTTAGAATAAATAAAGCAAAAATAGTATTATTTGTCTGTTTTCTGAATTATCCATGCATTAAAAAATAGTCTAAAAATAAAAGTGCTCCAAATGCCCTGCAAATTTAGTATGATTTTTTCTGGAATATTTGAGGATTTTAGGCACTGAAAACACTGCAGGAGGGCCAAGCACCAGGCCACGAGAGAGGAGGGCGCGCCCCCCTGTCTCGTGGGCCCCTGGTGGCTCCCATCCACTTATGCCAGCACCCACACACTTCATCTTCTACCCAAAAAAATCCCATCCAGCTCAAGCCCGAGTTCTAGCTCGTTTTGCTGCGATTTTCGATCTCTTAGCTCAAAGCTCCATTCACAAAACTGCTTTGGGAGATTGTTGCTTGGTATGTGACTCCTCCATTGGTCTAATTAGTTTTTGTTCTAGTGCTTTATTCATTGCAAATTTTTGCTGTATAGGTGACCATGTTCTTGAGCTTGCATGTTAAATTTTTGAGATCCCAAGCAATTCCAATGCATGATATAGGCCCTAGGCACTTGTAGGAGTAGTTGCTATCAATCTTGTTTAGTTTTATTCACTTTTATTTTGAAGTCACTAAAATTTCAGAAAAAGAAATATGCTTAGAAGAATGTACCAAGGTGGCTCCTCGGCAAAGAAAGGGCCAAGGATTGCTATACGAGAACAAGATGTTAATTTGCCGAGGGACGCTAATGTACGGGCTTGTGAGTGGCCATCCGATGATTTTATGGTCGAAGCAGGCTTCAAGGGGGAATTTGACGCGTATGTGCGTAATGCTGAGCTTGAGGACTTCTTACAAGATAAGTGTCCCCAATATTATCAATTGACTGATTCCTTTGTGCGGAGGTTCAAATATATTTCTTCGCGTAATTCCCCTAGTGTTATGTTTGATATTTATGATACATCTTATACCATGGATCTAGAGGATTTCACAACTACTTGCAAACTCCCGCAGTGGGGTAATATTAATGATCCTCCCAAATCTGAAGTTAGAGATTTTCTTGCTAGTATTACTGTGGGAGAATCTAGGGACATAACACAAGCTACCATAGGGAGCATTCATTTTCCTGCTATACATTACTTTGCTCTCTTTATTGGTAGATGCATTAATGTAAGGACGAAGTATGTCACATGTGTGCCCCTGATCTTTGCGTCCTCAAGAGCGCTGTGTCAGGTTATAGAGGTTATAACTTGGGGGCAATAGTTGCACGTAGGTTGCATAATAATAGTAGAAGGGGAGATTTCTTTGGAGGAATTTATGCAACCCGTGTGGCTAATTTTCTTAATATAGCTCCACGAGAGGGGGATATGATTGTACCTCCTATTTATTGGATAAAGAAGCTATGTTTGATCATCATTTTCTTGAGAGGAATGAACAATTCCTCCATTATCAACTAACCTATAACAGACGCAACGTCGTCCCTGTTACTCTTCCTGCTCCCTACCTTTTTGATTATCAGACAAAAGGAAGATATGTTTTCACCAGGAAAGAAGCCACTGAATACGAGAGGGGAATGGAGGCAGCTCGCCAACACGCTGCTGCTCAGGAGGCGGTCGCCTCTTCATCTCAGTACTACCCCAGTTTCACTTATGGATATCAGCCAGGTGGTCACTGGTATTAAACCAACTTAGGCCAAAAGCCTAAGCTTGGGGGAGTAGGTATTTCTCACCGACTTTACATTCATGTTCACACAATAGTCGTCGGTGCTCACACTCTTTCATTGTATTATCCATGCTAGTTTAAATTTATTTTTCTAGTTTTCTTCTTGTGTGTTTGATAAACCTTTAGAAAAACCAAAAAAAAATTAGTTAGTTTTCCTTGCCTGTCATAGAAATTAAAATGAAAACCCAAAAATATTTCTAGTGCTTCTTCTTACTTGTTGGGAGCTTTCCCGTGTAAATAGTTTTATTTTCTTTTCTTTCTTTTGGGGGTCGAGAAGACCATATTGAAAATGCTTAGTGGCTCTTATATGCATGATTGTTTATTTAATTTAGAGCCATATTACTTGTCTTCTCTCTTGATGTGAATGCTTGCAGATTCCAGCTTAGTCCAATGCACGTGCACTCTTATTATTATACACATCATTGGTCGTGCAAGTGAAAGGCAATAATGACGATATATGATGGACTTATTGGGATGAGAAAAGCTGGTATGAACTCGACCTCTCTTGTTTTTGTAAATATGTTGATTCATCGTTCCTGAGTCAGCTATTATGAAGTAAACATATTTGCAATGACATTTAGAGATTATAGTTGCTTGTGCCATGCTTGATTAGCTATGAGTTATAATAGTTTACCTTGCGTGCCAACATGCTATTAGAATGATTATGATGTGGTATGATGGGATGGTATCCTCCTTTGAATGTATTAAGTGACTCGACTTGGCACATGTTCACACATTTAGTTGAATCAAATCAACATAGCCTTCATGATATTTATGTTCATGGTAAATTATATCCTACTCATGCTTGTAGTCGGTGTAAATTAATTTTAATGCATGTTTACAACTGTTGTCGCTCTCTCAATTGGTCGCTTCCCAGTCTTCTGCTAGCCTTCACCTGTACTAAGCGGGAATACTGCTTGTGCATCTAAACTCCTTAAACCCCAAAGTTATTCCATATGAGTCCACTATACCATCCTATATGCGGTATTTACCTGCCGTTCCAAGTAAATTTGCATGTGCCAAACTCCAAACCTTCAAATGAAATTCTGTTTTGTATGCTCGAGCAGCTCATGTTTCAACTAGGGCTGCCTATATCTTCCGTGCTAGGTGGGTTATTCTCAAGAGGAGTGGACTCCGCTCCTCATTCACGAGAAAGGGCCGGTAACCGGGATGCCCAGTCCCATGATCCAAAAAGATCAAAGCAAACCAAAATAATTAAACAAAACTCCCCCAGGGCTGTTGTATGTTGGAGACACTCGTTGTTTCGAGCAAGCCATGGATTGATACTTGTTGGTGGTTGGGGGAGTATAAACCTTTACCATTCTGTTTGGGAACTGCCTATAATGCATGTAGTATGGAAGATACAGCCATCTCATAGTTGTTGCGTTGACAGCAAAAGTATGCCGCTCAAAATGTTATTCAATCTCTATTTTAAAATCGAGCTCTGGCACCTCTAATAATCCCTGCTTCCCTCTGCGAAGGGGCCTATCTATTTACTTTTATGTTGAGTCATCATCCCTTCTTATTAAAAAGCACCCGCTGGAGAGCACACTGTCATTTGCATTCATTATTGTTGGTTTATATTGGGTATGACTTGACTGGATCTCTTTTACCATGAATTACAATGTTTAGTCAGTCCTTGATCTTTAAAGGTGCTCTGCATTTATGTTTTGCGGTCTCAGAAAGGGCTAGCGAGATACCATCTTGTTATATCATGTTATGATTATTTTGAGAAAGTGTTGTCATCCGAGTTTTATTATTATGGCTCGCTAGCTGATTATGCTATTGATATGAGTAATTGTGAGACCTATGTGTTATTGTTAGTATGGTTAGTTCGTAATATTTGCTGAAACTTGAATGCTGGCTTTTCATGTTTACAACAACAAGAGCAAACAGAGTTTGTAAAAGTTTTTCTTTATCACTTTCAGTTTATCAACTGAATTGCTTGAGGACAAGCAAAGGTTTAAGCTTGGGGGAGTTGTTACGTCTCCAACGTATCTACTTTTCCAAACACTTTTGCCCTTGTTTTGGACTCTAACTTGCATGATTTGAATGAAACTAACCCGGACTGACGTTGTTTTCAGTAGAACTGCCATGATGTTGTTTTATGTGTAGAAAAGAAAAGTTCTCGGAATGTCCTGGAAATCCACGGAGGCACTTTTCATAATTAATAAGAATTTTTGGCGAAAGAATCAAGGCCAGGGGGCCCACGGGCTGTCCATGAGACAGGGGGGCGTGCCCCTCCTAGGGCGCGCCCTCCTATCTCGTGGCCCCCTGGACCTCCTCCGACCTCAACTCCAACTCCATATATACCGTCTCGGGGAGAAAAAAATCAAGGAGAAAGTTTCATCGCGTTTTACAACACGGAGCCGCCGCCAAGCCCTAATCTCTCTCGGGAGGGCTGATCTGGAGTCCGTTCGAGGCTCCGGAGAGGGGGATTCATCGTTGTCGTCATCACCAACCATCCTCCATCACCAATTTCATGATGCTCACCATCGCGCGTGAGTAATTCCATCATAGGCTTGCTGGACGGTGATGGGTTGGATGAGATTTACCATGTAACCAAGTTAGTTTTGTTAGGGTTTGATCCCTAGTATCCACTATGTTCTGAGATTGATGTTGCTATGACTTTTCTATGCTTAATGCTTGTCACTAGGGCCCGAGTGCCATGATTTCAGATCTGAACCTATTATGTTTTCATGAATATATGTGTGTTCTTGATCCTATCTTGCAAGTCTATAGTCACCTATTATGTGTTATGATCCGACAACCCCGAAGTGACAATAATCGGGATACTTCTCGGTGATGACCGTAGTTTGAGGAGTTCATGTATTCACTATGTGTTAATGCTTTGTTCCGGTTCTCTATTAAAAGGAGGCCTTAATATCCCTTAGTTTCCGCTAGGACCCCGCTGCCACGGGAGGGTAGGACAAAAGATGTCATGCAAGTTCTTTTCCATAAGCACGTATGACTATTTATGGAATACATGCCTACATTACATTGATGAATTGGAGCTAGTTCTATATCACCCTATGTTATAACTATTGCATGAGGAATCGCATCCGGCATAATTATCCATCACTGATCCATTGCCTACGAGCTTTTAACATATTGTTCTTCACTTATTTACTTTTCCGTTGCTACTGTTACAACTACTACAAAAACCCAAAAACATTTATCTTTACTTTTGCTACCATTACCTTTATTATCATACCACTTTTGCTACTAAACACTTTACTGCAGATACTAAGTTATCCAGGTGTGGTTGAATTGACAACTCAACTGCTAATACTCAAGAATATTATGTGGCTCCCCTTGTGTCGAATCAATAAATTTGGGTTGAATACTCTACCCTTAAAAGCTGTTGCGATCCCCTATACTTGTGGGTTATCACCTCTTCGTCTTCGGACGAGGCTTCTGGCACAACCTTACGCCGGAGACCCTTTCGGGTCCCCGGGGCCTTCTTTTCGGCCTTCTTCTCCGGCACCTTGTACGGTGCCGGGACCAACATCTCCGTCAGGAGAGCATCAGCTGGGCCTTCTGGCAGCGGAGCCGGACAGTAAACCTGCTCTGCTGTCTCCACATAATCCTGAACAAATATGCATAACTACTTAAGGCTCCCCCATGAATATATTGGGAAGAACCGAATCCGGTGGTAGTCTGAGAACTCACCTGACTAGGAGGCCGCACGGCGTGAAGCCCGCGGTCCTCGGATGTGGGAGGAGGTACTTCGGAGGCCTTGAACAACACCTTCCATGCGCCTTTGTGCGTCATGTCGTAGAGCTTCCGGAGCGTCTGGTGTTCGGCTGGGACGAACTCCCACAGATTGAATGCCCGCCTTTGGCAGGGCAGAATCCGGCGAACGAGCATGACCTAGATCACGTTGACAGGCTTGATGCTCTTGTCCTTCATGCTTTTGATGCAGGTCTGGAGTCCGGTCAGCTCCGTAGATTCGCCCCAGGACAGGCCCTTCTTTTCCCAGGAGGTGAGCCGCATGGGGGCTCCAGATCGGAACTCGGGGGCCGCCGCCCAGTTGGCGCCGTGCTGCTCGGTGAAGTAGAACCACCCCGATTGCCACCCTTTTACGGTCTCCGCAAAGGAACCGTCCAGCCAGGTGACGTTAGGCATCTTGCCCACCATGGCCCCTCCGCACTCCGCTTGCTAGCCGCTTACAATCTTCGGCTTCACGCAGAAGGTTTGCAGCCACATGCCGAAGTGAGGCTGGATGCGGAGGAAGGCCTCGCATACGACGATGAACGCCGAGATGTTGAGGACGAAATTCGGGGCTAGATCATGGAAATCTAGCCCGTAGTAGAACATGAGCCGCGGACGAAGGGATGAAGTGGAAATCCCAGTCCACGGACAAAGTGGGCGACAAATACGACCCTCTCGTGGGGTCCTGGGGTCGGAATGACCTGCCCGGCGTCCGGTATCCGGTGCGTTATGTCTGCGGCCAAGTATTTGGCTGCCTGAAGATTTGTGATGTGATTCTCCTTGACGGTGGAAGCCACCCACTTGCCTCCTGCTCCGGACATGTTTAGCTGTGCGGAGAAGACTTGGGCTTGGGCGCTGGAGCTCGAGGGGGCAAGAGTGGGCAAAGGAGGAAGAAGGCGTGGGCAAAAATGGGGAAATCTTATCCCTTTATAGAGGCGCTGAAAGCGGTTCGCCTCCCCACTTGCCCGTTGGGAATCGCTTGCTTCCCAAGCGCCACGATTGATGGCGTGGTGAGATTACCCATACCCGTATTGATGAGAATCCCGTGATAAGGGGACACGATCTCTGCTTTGACAAGACGTGTCAAGAAACCGCCTCGCAATATGCGCTGTGGCTGGTTGTTGGAAAATGGTTTGAATAATGACCCGACCGTAATGACACGTCGCGTTGTCTAAAAAGTTGTCAGCAGATTGTATTTGTGAAATATCATTCTCACTACGGTGGCATGTGAAGATCATTTTGTGGATCCGGACACGATTCAAGTGTTCGATAATTACTTAGGAGTATTCGGAGAAGGAACCCGCCCTGCAATGCGGAAGACAAGACTGCGCGCCGGACTCATCATCATTGAAGCTTGGTTCAGGGGCTACTGAGGGAGTCCTGGATTAGGGGGTATCTGGACAGCCGGACTATCTACATCATCCGGACTATACAAGCGTGAAGATACAAGACTCAAGACTTTGGCCCGTGTCCGGATGGGACTCTCCTTTACGTGGAAGACAAGTTTAGCGATCCGGATATTGTGTTTCCTTCCTTGTAACCGACTCCATGTAAACCCTAGCCCTCTTCGGTGTCTATATAAACCGGAGAGGTTGGTCCTTAGAAGGCCGATCACAATTACAATCATACCATCATAGGCTAGCTCTTAGGGTTTAGCCTCTACGATCTCATGGTAGATCTACTCTTGTACTACCCACATCTTCAATATTAATCAAGCAGGAAGTAGGGTTTTACCTCCATCGAGAGGGCCCGAACCTGGGTGAACATCTGTGTCCCTTGCTTTCTGTTACCATCAGCCTTGATGCACAGATTGGGACCCCCTACCCGAGATCCGCCGGTTTTGACACCGACAGGCGGTCACCGAACCCGTACACTTTGGCAACCCTTGGGGGTGGTCACCGGTACCCGTCAAATTGCTCGTGGTGATCTCCACAACCTAATTGGAGACCCCGATGCTTGCCCGGAGCTTTACACCACAATGATTGAGCTCCGAAAAACACCAACCGTCTAGGGCGCCAAGGCACCCAACAGGAACAAGATCTAGGGTTCCCAAACACCCAAGAGTAATAAGCTTCTCAAACTTCACTTCCACGTATCACCATGGAGAACTCAAACCGATGCACCAAATGCAATGGCAAGGGCACACAGAGTGCACAAGTCCTTCTCTCCCAAATCCCACCAAAGCAACTAATGCTAGGGAGGAAAATGAGAGGAAGAACGAAAGAAGAACACGAAGAACTCCAAGATCTAGATCCAAGGGGTTCCCTCACTTAGAGGAGAAAGTGATTGGTGGAAACATGGATCTAGATCTCCTCTCTCTTTTCCCTCAAGAACTGGCAAGAATCATTGGAGGGATTAAGAGTTAGCAAACTCGAAGAAGGTCAACAATGGGGGAAGAACACGAGCTAAAGAGATAAGGTTCAATGGGGAAGAAGACCCCCTTTTATAGGTCCCCAAGAATCTACCCGTTATGTGCAGAAAACTGTAAGACCGGTACAACCGGTGCACGAACCGGTACAACCGGTAAAAGTAGAGGAAAACCAACCTGTAGGAAAAAGGCCTAAGCGGTACAACAGCCCGGGGAACCGATAGTACCGGTTAAACTAAACTAACCGGTACAACCAGTCAACAGCCGCCCAAGAACCGCTCCAAAACAGAAACTAGTCCGGTGGTAGAGCAGTACATGGCTGGTACAACCTTCGGACCAATTCTAGAGCGGTACAACCGCTCCAAACAGCGGTTGTACGGATCAACCGGTACAACCGCTCTAAGGGGCGGTACAACCTCTCTATGTAAAACAGGTAAGATCAAAACAGCCACAACTTTCGCATACGAGCTCCGAATTCGACGAAATCAAGTTTGCTGGAAAGCGAGCGGCAAGGGCTAACACAATATTGATAGAAATAAAAATAAGAGGCAAATAATAAAAGTCCCATAAGAAAATGGTGAGAACCCTTCCTCGAATAAGAGCGGTAAAAACTCCAACACCGAAAACGCAATAGAAGAAGCATGTGAACTCCGTTTTCGATGAACTTGAAATTGTCAAGAAGATGAACATAAGCTCCAAATCTCACAAGGAGAAAACCAAACAAGAACTAAGAAATATGATGTAAGAATGCAATGGTTTGACTCTCTACGAACGATACGATCAAGCTACTCACTTGAGAGCCCCCCTTGATAGTACAGCAAACGAACCTATAACCCGGTCTCCAAACTACCACCATGAGACCGGTAAAATAGAGAACCTATCAAGGCCAAACCTTTGCCTTGTACAAAGTCCACTTGAGCTAGATGTAGACGATCTTGACTTCCTCAAGTAGGACCACCTTTCTTGATTGGGTTGGCTCGGTGAAGACTAGTAGATTGCTCCCCCATACTCCATTACGGGTGAGCCACTTTTTGGCATATCTTCACAAGTCCATTGTCACCACAATGGACGGAAATCTTCAAGCACTTGATCTCTTTGTGATGCATCACTTGAACGTGCACATCGCAACCTAACCCCACAAAGAACTCTCATGAAGACTATGGGTTAGTACACAAAGCGTAATGGACAATGCTTACCATACCATGGGATCACTTGATCCCTCTCAGTACAACTTCTACGCTTTGTGATTTGATCAACTTGACTCACTCTTGACTTAATCTTGATCAACCTTGAACCTTTCCAACTCTCTTCATTTGGATGATGCCATGAAGGTAAGCATGAATGATCACACAATCGTCTTCTTCAAAATATGCTTGCAATAAGCTCAACTCTCACATGACCAATCTCTGGATAATTCCTTAATAGCACCTTGGTCAACACATAAACTCCTTGAAACCAACACATGGACTTCAAGAAGTGCCTATGGACAAATCCTTCAAATATAACTCAATGCAACCATTAGTCCATAGAGAATGTCATCAATTACCAAAACCACACATGGGGGCACTGTTGGGGAACATAGTAATTTCAAAACATTCCTACGCACATGCAAAATCATGGTGATGCATAGCAATGAGAGGGGAGAGTGTTGTCCATGTACCCTCGTAGACCGAAAGCGGAAGCGTTAGCACAACGCGGTTGATGTAGTCATACGTCTTCATGATCCGACCGATCAAGTACCGAACGTATGGTACCTCTGAGTTCAGCACACGTTCAGCTCGATGACGTCCCACGAACTCCGATCCAGCAGAGATTTGCGTGAGAGTTCCGTCAGCACGACGGCGTGATGACGGTGTTGATGATGCTACCGATGCAGGGCTTCGCCTAAGCACCGCTACGATATTATCGAGGTGGAATATGGTGGAGGGGGCACCGCACACGGCTAAGAGATCAAGAGATCAATTGTTGCATCTAGAGGTGCCCCCTGCCCCCGTATATAAAGGATCAGGGGGAGAGGGCGGCCGGCCAGGAGGAGGGCGCACCAGGGAGGAGTCCTACTCCCACCGGGAGTAGGACCCCCTCTTTTCCTAGTTGGAGTAGGAGGAGGAAAGGAAGGGAGAGAGGAGAGGAAGGAAAAGGGGGGGAGCCGCCCCCCTTCCTTGTCCAATTCAGACTAGAGGGGGAGGGGCGCGTGGCCTGCCCTGGCCACCCCTCCTCTTCTCCACTAGGGCCCATGAGGCCCACTAAACCCCCCAGGGGGTTCCGATAACCCCCCGGTACTCCGGTATATGTCCGAAACCTCCCGAAACACTTCCGGTGTCCGAACATAGTCATCCAATATATCGATCTTTACATCTCGACCATTTCGAGACTCCTCGTCCTGTCAGTGATCATATCCGGGACTTCGAACTACCTTCGGTTCATCAAAACACAAAAACTCATAATACCGATCGTCATCGAACTCTAAGCATGCGGACCCTACGGGTTCGAGAACTATGTAGACATGGCCGAGACACGTCTCCGGTCAATAACCAATAGCAGAACCTGGATGCTCATATTGGCTCCTACATATTCTACGAAGATCTTTATCGGTCAAACCGCATAACAACATATGTTGTTCCCTTTGTCATATGTATGTTACTTGCCCGAGATTCGATCGTTGGTATCTCAATACCTAGTTCAACCTCGTTACCGGCAAGTCTCTTTACTCGTTACATAATGCATCATCCCGCAACTAACTCATTAGCTACATTGCTTGCAAGGCTTATAGTGATGTACATTACCGAGAGGGCCCAGAGATACCTCTCCGACAACCGGAGTGACAAATCCTAATCTCGAAATACGCCAACTCAACATGTACCTTCGGAGACACCTGTAGAGCTCCTTTATAATCACCCAGTTACGTTGTGATGTTTGGTAGCACATAAAGTGTTCCTCCGGTAAATGGGAGTTGCATAATCTCATAGTCATAGGAACATGTATAAGTCCTGAAGAAAGCAATAGCAACATACTAAACGATCAAGTGCTAAGCTAACGGAATGGGTCAAGTCAATCACATCATTCTCCTAATGATGTGATCCCATTAATCAAATGACAACTCATGTCTATGGCTAGGAAACTCAACCATCTTTGATCAACGAGCTAGTCAAGTAGAGGCATACTAGTGACACTATGCTTGTCTATGTATTCACACATGTATTATGTTTTTGGTTAATACAATTCTAGCATGAATAATAAACATTTACCATGATATGAGGAAATAAATAATAACTTTATTATTGCCTCTAGGGCATATTTTCTTCAGTCTCCCACTTGCACTAGAGTCAATAATCTAGATTACACAGTAATGATTCTAACACCCATGGAGCCTTGGTGCTGATCATGTTTTGCTCGTGGAAGAGGCTTAGTCAACGGGTCTGCAACATTCAGATCCGTATGTATCTTGCAAATCTATATGTCTCCCAACTGGATTTGGTCCCGGATGGAATTGAAGCGTCTCTTTATGTGCTTGGTTCTCTTGTGAAATCTGGATTCCTTTGCCAAGGCAATTGCACCAGTATTGTCACAAAAGATTTTCATTGGACCCAATGCACTAGGTATGATACCTAGATCAGATATGAACTCCTTCATTTGCTGCTTCCGAAGCAGCTATGTACTCCGCTTCACATGTAGATCCCACCACGACGCTTTGTTTAGAATTGCACCAACTGACAGCTCCACCGTTTAATATAAACACGTATCCGGTTTGCGATTTAGAATCGTCCAGATCAGTGTCAAAGCTTGCATCGACGTAACCATTTACGACTAGCTCTTTGTCACCTCCATAAATGAGAAACATATCCTTAGTCCTTTTCAGGTATTTCAGGATATTCTTGACTGTTGTCCAGTGATCCACTCCTGGATTACTTTGGTACCTCCCTGCTAAGCTAATAGCTAGGCACACATCAGGTCTGGTACACAGCATTGCATACATGATAGAGCCTATGGCTAAAGCATAGGGAACATCTTTCATTTTCTCTCTATTTTCTGCAGCCGTCGAGCATTGAGTCTGACTCAACTTCACACCTTGTAATACAGGCAAGAACCCTTTCTTTGCTTGATCCATTTTGAACTTTTTCAAAACTTTATCAAGGTATGTGCTTTGTGAAAGTCCAATTAAGCGTCTTGATCTATCTCTATAGATCTTGATGCCCAATATATAAGCAGCTTCACCGAGGTATTTCACTGAAAAACTTTTATTCAAGTATCCTTTTATTCTATCCAGAAATTCTATATCATTTCCAATCAACAATATGTCGTCCACATATAATATCAGAAATGCTACAGAGCTCCCACTCACTTTCTTGTAAATACAGGCTTCTCCAAAACTCTGTATAAAACCCATATGCTTTGATCACACTATCAAAGCGTTTATTCCAACTCCGAGAGGCTTGCACCAGTCCATAAATGGATCGCTGGATCTTGCACACTTTGTTAGCACCTTTTGGATCAACAAAACCTTCTGGTTGCATCATATACACCTCTTCTTCTAGAAATTCATTCAGGAATGCAGTTTTGACATCCATTTGCCATATTTCATAATCATAAAATGCGGCAATTGCTAACATGATTCGGACAGACTTAAGCATCGCTACGGGTGAGAAAGTCTCATCGTAGTCAATCCCTTGAACTTGTCGAAAACCTTTCGCAACAAGTCGAGCTTTGTAGACAGTAACATTACCATCAGCGTTAGTCTTATTCTTGAAGATCCATTTATTCTCGATGGCTTGCCGATCATCGGGCAAGTCAACCAAAGGCCATACTTTGTTCTCATACATGGATCCCATCTCAGATTTCATGGCCTCAAGCCATTTTGCGGAATCTGGGCTCATCATCGCTTCCTCATAGTTCGTAGGTTCGCCATGGTCAAGTAACATGACTTCCAGAATAGGATTACCATACCACCCTGGTGCAGATCTTACTCTGGTTGACCTACGAGGTTCGGTAGTAACTTGATCTGAAGTTTCATGATCAATATCATTAGCTTCCTCACTAATTGGTGTAGGCGTCACAGGAACCGGTTTCTGTGATGAACTACTTTCTAATAAGGGAGCAGGTATAGTTACCTCATCAAGTTCTACTTTCCTTCCACTCACTTCTTTCGAGAGAAACTCCTTCTCTATAAAGGATCCAAATTTAGCAACAAAAGTCTTGCCTTCGGATCTGTGATAGAAGGTGTACCCAATAGTCTCCTTTGGGTATCCTATGAAGACACATTTCTCCGATTTGGGTTCGAGCTTATCAGGTTGAAGTTTTTTGCCAAACCATAGTTCATAAGGCGTCGTCTCAACGGATTTTGATGGTGCCCTGTTTAACATGAATGCAACCGTCTCTAAAGCATAACCCCAAAACTATAGCGGTAAATCAGTAAGAGACATCATTGATCGCACCATATCTAGTAAAGTACGATTACGACATTCGGACACACCATTACGTTGTGGTGTTTCGGGTGGCATGAGTGGCGAAACTATTCCACATTGTTTCAAATGTAGAACAAACTCGTAACTCAAATATTCTCCTCCACGATCAGATCATAGAAATTTTATTTTCTTGTTACGATGATTTTCCTCTTCACTCTGAAATTCTTTGAACTTTTCAGACGTTTCACTTAAGTTTCATTAAGTAGATATACCCATATCTGCTCAAATCATCAGTGAAGGTGAGAAAATAATGATACCCGCCGCGAGCCTCAATGTTCATTGGACCACATACATCAGTATGTATGATTTCCAATAAATCGGTTGCTCGCTCCATAGTTCTGGAGAACGGCGTTTTAGTCATCTTGCCCATGAGGCACGGTTCGCAAGTACCGAGTGATTCATAGTCAAGTGATTCCATAAGTCCATCAGTATGGAGTTTCTTCATGCGCTTTACACCGATATGACCCAAACGGCAGTGCCACAAATAAGTTGCACTATCATTATAACCTCTACATCTTTTAGCTTCAAAATTATGAATATGTGTATCACTACTATCGAGATTCAATAAAAATAGACCACTCTTCAAGGGTGCATGACCATAAAAGATATTACTCATATAAATAGAACAACCATTATTCTATGATTTAAATGAATAACCGTCTCGCATTAAAGAAGATCCAGATATAATGTTCATGATTAACGCTGGCACCAAATAACAATTATTCAGGTCTAAAACTAATCCCGAAGGTAGATATAGAGGTAGCGTGCCGACTGCGATCACATCGACTTTGGAACCATTTCCCACGCGCATCGTCACCTTGTCCTTAGCCAATCTTCGCTTAATCTGTAGTCCTTGTTTCGAGTTGCAAATATTAGCAACAGAACCAGTATCAAATACCCAGGTGCTACTGCGAGCATTAGTAAGGTACACATCAATAACATGTATATCACATATACCTTTGTTCACCTTGCCGTCCTTCTTATCCGCCAAATACTTGGGGCAGTTCCGCTTCCAGTGACCAGTCCCTTTGCAGTAGAAGCACTCAGTGTCAGGTTTAGGTCCAGACTTAGGTTTCTTCTCTTGAGCGGCAACTTGCTTGTCGTTCTTCTTGAAGTTCCCCTTCTTCTTCCCTTTACCCTTTTTCTTGAAACTGGTGGTCTTGTTGACCATCAACACTTGATGCTCCTTTTTGATTTCTACCTCCGCAGCTTTTAGCATCGCGAAGAGCTCGGGAATAGTCTTGTTCATCCCTTGCATATTATAGTTCATCACGAAGCTCTTGTAGCTTGGTGGCAGTGATTGAAGAATTATGTCAATGCCACTATCATCGGGAAGATTAACTCCCAGTTGAATCAAGTGATTGCAATACCCAGACATTTTTAGTATATGTTCACTGATAGAACTATTCTCCTCCATCTTGCAGCTATAGAACTTATTGGAGACTTCATATCTCTCAATCCGGGCATTTGCTTGAAATATTAACTTCAACTCCTGGAACATCTCATATACTCCATGACGTTCAAAAGGTCGTTGAAGTCCCGGTTCTAAGCCATAAAGCATGGCACACTGAACTATCGAGTAGTCATCAACACGCGACTGCCAGGCATTCACAATGTCTGCAGTTGCCGGCGCGGGTGGTACACCTAGCGGTTCTTCCGGGACATAATTCTTTTGTGCCGCAATGAGGATAATCCTCAAGTTATGGACCCAGTCCATGTAATTGCTACCATCATCTTTCAACTAGGAACGCATTAAAATTCAACGGAACAACAGCACGGGCCATCTATCTACAATAACATAGACAAGCAAAAATACTATCAGGTACTAAGTTCATGATAAATTAAAGTTCAATTAATCATATTACTTAAGAACTCCCACTTAGATAGACATCCATCTAATCATCTAAGTGATCACGTGATCCAAATCAACTAAACCATGTCCGATCATCACGTGAGATGGAGTAGTTTTCAATGGTGAACATCACTATGTTGATCATATCTACTCTATGATTCACGCTCGACCTTTCGGTCTCAGTGTTTTGAGGCCATATCTGTATATGCTAGGCTCATCAAATTTAACCTGAGTATTCCGCGTGTGCAACTGTTTTGCACCCGTTGTATTTGAACGTAGAGCCTATCACACCCGATCATCACGTGGTGTCTCAGCACGAAGAACTTTCGCAATGGTGCATACTCAGGGAGAACACTTATACATTGATATTTAGTGAGAGATCGTCTTATAATGCTACCATCAATCAAAGCAAAATAAGATGCATAAAGGATAAACATCACATGCAACCAATATAAGTGATATGATATGGCCATCATCATCTTGTGCTTGTGATCACCATCTCCGAAGCACCGTCATGATCACCATCGTCACCGGCACGACATGTTGATCTTCATCGTAGCATCGTTGTCGTTTCGCCACCTATTGCTTCTACGACTATCGCTACCGCTTAGTGATAAAGTAAAGCAATTATAGGGTGATTGTATTGCATACATTAAAGCGACAACCATATGGCTCTTGCCAGTTGCTGATAACTTTGTTACAAAACATGATCATTTCATACAATAAAATTTAGCATCATGTCTTGACCATATCACATCACAACATGCCCTGCAAAAACAAGTTAGACGTCCTCTACTTTGTTGTTGCAAGTTTTACGTGGCTGCTACGGGCTGAGCAAGAACCGTTCTTACCTACACATCAAAACCACAACGATATTTTGTCAAGTTAGTGTTGTTTTAACCTTCTCAAGGACCAGGCGTAGCCACACTCGGTTCAACTAAAGTTGGAGAAACTGACACCCGCCAGCCACCTATATGCAAAGCATATCGGTAGACCAGTCTCGTGTAAGCGTACACGTAATGTCGGTCCGGGCCGCTTCATCCAACAATACCGCCGAACCAAAGTATGACATGCTGGTAAGCAGTATGACTTGTATCGCCCACAACTCACTTGTGTTCTACTCGTGCATATAACATCTACGCATAAAACCTGGCTCAGGTGCCATTGTTGGGGAAGGTAGTAATTTCAAAAAAATTCCTACGCACACGCAAGATCATGGTGATGCATAGCAACGAGAGGGGAGAGTTTTGTCCATGTACCCTCGTAGACCGAAAGCGGAAGCGTTAGCACAACATGGTTGATGTAGTCGTATGTCTTCACGATCCGACCGATCAAGTATCGAACATACGACACCTCCAAGTTTAGCACACGTTCAGCTCGATGACGTCCCACGAACTCCGATCCAGCAGAGCTTTGCGGGAGAGTTCCGTCAGCACGACGGCGTGATGACGGTGTTGATGATGCTACCGACGCAGGCCTGCGCCTAAGCACCGCTACGATATTACCGACGTGGAATATGGTGGAGGGGGGCACCGCACACGGCTAAGAGATCAATTGTTGTGTCTAGAGGTGCCCCCTTGCCCCCGTATATAAAGGATCAGGGGGAGGGGCGGCCGGCCAGGAGGAAGGCGCGCCAGGGAGGAGTCCTACTCCCACCGGGAGTAGGACTCCCTCTTTTCCTAGTTGGAGTAGGAGGGGGAAATGAAGGGAGAGAGGAGAGGAAGGAAAAGGGGGGGGGGCGCCGCCCCCCTTCCTTGTCCAATTCGGACTAGAAGGGGACGGGGTGTGCGGCCTGCCCTGGCCGCCCCTCCTCTTCTCCACCAGGGCCCATGAGGCCCACTAAACCCCCCGAGGGGTTCCGGTAACCCCCCGGTACTCCGGTATATGTCCGAAACTTCCTGAACCACTTCCGATGTCTGAACATAGTCATCCAATATATCGATCTTTACGTCTCGACCATTTCAAGACTACTCGTCCTGTCCGTGATCATATCCGGGACTCCGAACTACCTTCGGTACATCAAAACACAAAAACTCATAATACCTATCGTCATCGAACTTTAAGTGTGCAGACCCTATGGGTTCGAGAACTATGTAGACATGACCGAGACACGTCTCCGGTCAATAACCAATAGCGGAACCTGGATGCTCATATTGGCTCCTACATATTCTACGAAGATCTTTATCGGTCAAACCGCATAACAACATACGTTGTTCCCTTTGTCATCTGTATGTTACTTGCCCGAGATTCGATCATCGGTATCTCAATACCTAGTTCAATCTCGTTACCGGCAAGTCTCTTTACTCGTTACGTAATGCATCATCCCGCAACTAACTCATTAGCTACATTGCTTGCAAGACTTATAGTGATGTGCATTACCGAGAGGGCCCAGAGATACCTCTCCAACAACCGGAGTGACAAATCCTAATCTCGAAATACGCCAACTCAACATGTACCTTCGAAGACACCTGTAGAGCTCCTTTATAATCACCCAGTTACATTGTGATGTTTGGTAGCACACAAAGTGTTCCTCCGGTAAACGGGAGTTGCATAATCTCATAGTCATAGGAACATGTATAAGTCATGAAGAAAGCAATAGCAACATACTAAACGATCAAGTGCTAAGCTAACGGAATGGGTCAAGTCAATCACATCATTCTCCTAATGATGTGATCCCGTTAATCAAATGACAACTCATGTCTATGGCTAGGAAACTCAACCATCTTTGATCAACGAGCTAGTCAAGTAGAGGCATACTAGTGAGACTATGTTTGTCTATGTATTGACACATGTATTATGTTTCCGGTTAATACAATTGTAGCATGAATAATAAACATTTATCATGATATGAGGAAATAAATAATAACTTTATTATTGCCTCTAGGGCATATTTCCTTCAGGCACCGCATGTCCTTTCAACCATAATATGAGGACGCCCCCAAACGAACCACAAGCTCCCACATTGGCCGAGCCGGAGGCAGCCTATAACTGAGCACCGACTCAACGGCAACCAAGCGCCGGACCTTGGGTGAGAAGCAACGAACCTCGTGCAGGAGGACCACATCAAACTCCTACAATGATGGCCAGTTTGTGTTGCCAGCCCACTGCCAGCCAACACACCCGGGAGAGGCGGACACCGTCCCATCAGATCGGAGCCCAGATCCAGATGGAAGGCCACACATGGCAACCGACAACTCCGGTCATTGGGCTGCCGTACCACACCCATGCCAGCGGGGTCTCCCATCGGCTCCCTGTTGGGAAACATAGTAGAAAACAAAACAAAATTGCGCCTACGATCACCCAAGATCAATATGAAGATGCATAACGGGTTGTGATCACGATTGTTACCGTCACCGAGTTGTAGCTAAGAAGAACGTGTCTGTGTAGATCGTACTTGGAGTCCCTCAAATCGTTGATGAACGATCCCTCGTACTGCCCACGAACAATCCCTCGAACCAAAGACCGAAAGCACAACCTCTCTACTTGGTTGCAAGCATGCAACTTTCACGATCCGGCAACGCTTCACAAACGTTGCCAGAGAATTAGAGGAAGGAGATTAGAACCACACAGGGCTTCTAATTATGTGGACAAGAGGATTAGCTTAGCTCTAATTAGTCAATTGGGACCAACTAGAACTAGAATTAGAAGAACTAGAGGAGGCTCAAAAACTTGTATGTTCAATAGAGCAAAAACCCCTAATATATGTAGGTTTGAGGGGAGGGAGAGGGCTGCCACAAAGGGGGAAGGTTTCCTCCTTGGGGCACCGGCCTAGAGGGGAGGAGGATTCGTCCCCGTACTCCAATTCGGCCTCCTTCATATAGGGTAGGAGGCGCCACCTCCACTTGGGCCTTTGTGGCCCAAGTTGCCTTCCACCTCTTAGCCTTTTTAGGCCCGTTGATATTTAAATTAAATATAAAATGTTCTAAATACTTCAAGACCATTATTTTTTAACATCTATGCAAACATTTTCCACACACACACACACACACACACACACACACACACACACACACACACACACACACACACACATATATATATATATATAATTTATTGGTACTACACAGTATTTCCCGATACTCTCCGAAACCCTTTCGATGACCCCGAAACGCTTCCGGAACTTCTCGGAACTATTCTGAATATTCATGACATAATTCCACAAATATATTATCATAGCTCTCGTCCTACTAACACTCAGCAAATCGTGATTTCCTTAAGTTTGTGACCCCGTAGGTTCGGTAACTCATAGACATGAACGAAACTGTTCGTTCAATGACCGACAGCGGGACCGTGGATGTTCGTGTCGATCCCTATGAGAACATGAATGATATTAGAGTGAACCTTTGGTTATCACGTGATGTTCCCTTTGCTTCGTGATACTTTACAAAACCCGGGGTGCATTGGTATCCTCCTGAGTCATCACCATGCTCACTATACCGAAATTCTCGTTACCAGTTTTGTTATTCTTTGTCATTATTGCATTCTAGCATCCCCGTGACGAAGTCACATATGTCTGGGCAGATGATGATCGATGCCATCACATCGAGAGGGCCCTAAGAATATATATCCATCATCGAAGGAGCAAATACCACTCTCGAGCTATCTAGTCCCTTGTCAAAATTTTTGATGAACATGTAAGTTGTCGTCATGATCACCGTGTTATAGGTGACGTTTGAGCAACCCCAAATCCCACTGTACGTTAAGAAGTGACTATGATACTCTCATGGTGTAAGGAGCAAAATCACATGTTAACACACCGTGTTATTACAATTGAATACAAACGATATTAGCTCAATTCATAAAAAACAAGTTTGGGTCGATTCAATATGATCGTTCTTCCAACATGATAATCTCAATGTTGTTTTAGGACTATCTAGTCCCTTGTCAATTCTCAATATTCGACACTTTGCTCACAAGGTACCATGGATAGGGGGACAAGTATGTTTTCAATAACTTCATTTGTTCATCAGATGATTTGTCGTTGGATGATGAAGGGCTTGTGGTTGCTGCAATGGTTGTCAATGACCACATTGCTATGTAGCGGCCTTGGTTCAAAGGCTTGATCCCAGGCCATGCTCCAGCGTTGAACCATAATAGGAAGAGCGGTCATGCCATGCTCTATGCTGATTACTTTGAGGATTCCCCGCTCTTCAAACCCCAGCTTTTCCGGCGCCATTTCTGGATGCCGAGGCATGTGTTTAATCGTATTCGAGAGGGATTTGTAGCATTTGATGATTACTTTGACTGTAAGGAGGATGCCCTTGGCAAGGTTGGCTTTTCCTCTTATCAGAAATGCACTATGGCTATTCATATGCTTCCATGCGGAATTTCCGTGATCTTGTGGATGGGTATGTCCGCATGAGTGTGTCCACGTGTCTTGCATCAATGTACAGGTTCTGTAGAGTAGTGGTGACAGTTTTTGGCCCTGAGTACCTAAGAGAGCCAAATGCCGCAGATACAACCCGTCTCTTGGCGATCAATGCAGATAGAGGCTTTCCGGGAATGCCAGGCAGTATAGATTGTAAGCACCAGAAGTGGAAGAACTGTCCATTTTCTTGGCAGGGGCAGTACAAGGGGCATGTGAAAGGTTGCACTGTCATATTAGAAGCGGTGGCTTCACAAGATCTTTGGACATGACACTATTTCTTCGGCATGGCTGGTCCTCACAATGATATCAACGTGCTTCAGAGTTCTCTAGTGTTTGCAAGGCTTGCGGAAGGGCACTGCCCAGAGGTCATCTTTGAGATAAGTGTTCACCATTACAACAAGAGATACTACCTAGCTGACGGTATTTATCCTCAGTGGTCAACTCTTGTGAAGACAATATCTAATCTAGGAAAGAAAGATTTGCCCAAGCAAAAGAGAGTTCTAGGAAGGATGTGGAGTGCGCATTTGGTATGCTTCAATCTCGATGGGGTATCATTCGCCATCCTGCACTGACATGGAGCACATAGAAGATTTCAGAGGTAATGACTGCGTGTGTGATCATGCACAACCTGATCATGGAGGATGAGCGTGATAACAACATCTACGACCAAGGGTTTGAATATCAGGGTGAAATGTGGTGCCTGACCACCAGGAACCGACAGTGTTTGAACAGTTTACTCAATTTCATCGTGAAATGCATGATTGGCATATTCAAATGCAACTCCAAAATGACTTGGTTAAGCACATGTGGACTCACATTGGTAACCAGCAGATGTATCGGTTCATTTTTCATGACAATTTTGGTTTGGTTGTAAACTTTGTGTTTTTTATTTGGTTGTGAAACTATTTGCATTATTTGATTTATTTGGTTGTAAAACTATTTGCAATGTTTAGTTCAAAAATTGTCTACATTTGGCATCCGGCCGGCTGAGCCAGACCAGATGCGTCGGCCGTGTTGGGAGCACTGCCAATGCATCCATGAAAATGACTGGACGCCACCCCTTTATCTGACCCAAACGAACAAAGCCCGGACAAAACGAACGTGCTTTTGGGGTCGTGTGCTCGATTGGCCTAAGTTGGTTGAAACTCCCCTCGTTAGCTGAGGTGCTACTAAGGGCATGTACAATGGTGCTATCTTAAGACTGCCACATAGGATATATGATGAGGTGGAGGAGAGAGAACTCATAAGAAAAGATTTGTCTTTTTTTATTTAAGCTAAGACAAGAGATGATCTCTTAGCACAATATGTCTCACCACGTTTTTAGGAATAGCTAGTTATTGAAGATAAGGCTAAGAGATGACCCATTGTAGACAAATTTTTTGTCATCTCTAAATTACATGCAAAACTTAAAATAAGACCATCTTATCAACCATTGTACATGCCCTAATCGTTAACAGGTGGGTTGCTCCCGCCCGGTGACCCAACAACAACCACAGAGCTATATCTCGTATTAAACTATACAGGCAAACATCTCACGTCGTCGCGTTACAGTATTGGGTCGGCCCACTAGTGCATTTTTTGGGATCGATCCTGGATCTACAAAGACTAAAAAATTTAGCGTGCAAGAATCAATCATGGATCTCCTCGTTGCGAGGCAAGGCTGCTACCCAGTGCACCAACGTTGAGTTGTTGTCTAATAAATAGGACGCGACCTACTAAAAGAAAAAGAAAGCCACTCTTCATACTGGTTCATTCTTTTTCATCTTTCTATTGTTTTTTCCTTTATTTTTACACGGTTTTCTGTGGTTTTATTCTTTCCACCCTTTTCTTTTGTTTTTGTTTGGTTTTCTTATTTTCTTCTCTTTTTTTTTGTTTTTCTTTGTTCCTTTCATTGTTTGTACCAGTTTTCAATGTTCTTAGTCATTTTCCTTCTTCTATTCTTCATTTTTTTATTTCTTGGTTTTCATTTTTTTCATTTTCTTTTGTTTCTTTTCTTTTTTCTTCTCCATTCTGGTTTTGTCTTCACTCTTTTTTCATTCTTTCTGCATTTGTTTCTTTGATTTTAAACTTTATTCATTTTTTTACTTTGGTTTATTTTTGTTTCTTTTTTTGTTCCATTTCTTTTGGTTCTCTTTCCTTCTATCGGTCTTCATTCTATATTTTTTGTATATGTCAACATCATTTATCTAATACATGTTTAACATTTTATCAATACAAATTCAACATTTATTTAATACATGATCATTGATCAACAATTTTTCTATATATAGTTTAAATTTTCCGAATGCTTTATTAAAAAATTAAATACAAGATTAACATTTTTAAACACATGATGAACATTTTTTCCTGTACACACTTTTAGTTTTTTTTGAATGCTCGATTAACGTTTTTTAAATACAATATTAACATTTCCTAATACATGGTCAACAATTTTTCTATGCAGATTTAACTTTAAAATCTTGATTAACATTTACTAAATTCAATATTAACATTTTTTGGTCACAGGGTCAAAATGTTTTTTGTACACATTTAACATTTTCCAATTGCTTGATTAACATATTTCAAATACTTGTTCAATATTATTTCTAATTATTGATTAATTTTTTATATATACATGATCAGGAAACTTCATCATTTTTTAATACATGGTCAACATTTTTTCTATACACATTTACCATTTTCCAAACGCTTGGTCAACATTTTTCAAAAACTTGTTCAAATATTTTTCAAATGCTCAATTAACATTTTGATTTAGATGATGAAAAAATTCATAATTTTTTAATATATGGTCAACATTTCCCAATACAAATTTTTAAATTTTCAAATGGTTGATCAACATTGAATCAAATAGTTCTTCAGAAAATTCAAATGCTTGATTAAATAGTTTAAATACATGATCAGAACATTTTATACACATTATATATATATATATATATATATATATATATATATATATATATATATATATATATATATATATAATTTATAGTATAAACAAAAGTAAATAATAAAGCAGAAGAAGTAAAAAAAACAGAAACAAAGGAGGCTGTGGCCTCCCGGCTCCTGGCCCGGCTAATCAGGGTCACCCCTTCAGCCAGGTTTCGCTTACTCGCTGAACGCGAGATATATCGGGGCCAGCAACACCCTCGCGTACAGCGTAACATTTTCTGCGGCCCAATTTAGTATACAGCCCAGCTAATTTTTTTTTCCTTTGATCTCAGGGCGCTTTTATATCTCGCTACGTTGACTATTGGTCGCCTCATGCGAGAAAATCTCCAACTCTCACTGAAGCTTTTTCTTCCTCGCGACGTATTGGACCGGCCCATTTACATGCGTATATATTCATAAAAAGGAAATGCAAGAAGCGGCGTTCGATCCCTGGTCTTTATGGTGAACCCGCTTTGCACTAGCCACACTTTTACCATTTTCCAAACGCTTTATTCAACATTTTTCAAATATTTGTTCAAATATTTTTCAAATGCTCAATTAACATTTTTATTTAGATGATGAAAAAAATCATAATTTTTTAATATATGGTCAACATTTCTCAATAGGAATTTTAAAATTTTTAAATGATTGATCAACATTGAATCAAATAGTTCTTCAGAAAATTCAAATGCTTGATTATGAGAAATGGATGTAGCTACACCCGGTAGTAGGATTGCATTTTCCGTATATATATATATATATATATATATATATATATATATATATATATATATATAGAAAAATTATAGTATAAACAAAAGTAAATAATAAAGCAGAAGAAGTAAAAAAACGCAGAAACAAAGGAGGCTGTGGCCTCCCGGCTCCTGGCCCGGCTAATCAGGGTCGCCCCTTCAGCCAGGTTTCGCTTACTCGCTGAACGCGAGATATATCGGGGCCAGTAACACCCTCGCTTACAGCGTAACATTTTCTGCGGCCCAAATTAGTATACAGCCCAACTAATATTTTTCTTTTGATCTCAGGGCACTTCTATATCTTGCCACGGGGACTATTTATCGCCTTATGCGAGAAAATGTCCAACTCTCACTGAAGCTTTTTCTTCCTCGCGACGTATTGGACCGGCCCATTTACATGCGTATATAATCATAAAATGGAAATGCAAGAAGCGGCGTTCAATCCCTGGTCTTTAGGTTGAACCCGCTTTGCACTAGCCACTCCACCCCACCCCCTTTCAAGCTAGGAACTAGGAGCGCCACCTACTTAAGGCTACTCGAGCCATTTTTTCGAGAGGTTTTCCTTTTTTCTTCGGTTTTCTTTATCTCCTTTTTCTTCTTTTATTCTGATTCTTTTTTCTTCTCCGTTTCCCCATTTTTTGTATTTTGTTTCTTTGGTTTTTAATTTTATTTTTATTATTATTTCTATATTTTCGGTATTCTTTGCTCTTTTGGTTATCATTCAATATTTTTGTATATGTCAACAATATTTTGTAAATACATGTCTAACATTTCTTCACCATTTTTCTTTTTCTTTTTTGTTATATTTGTTTTCGTTTTCACTCTATTCTTTTCATATATGTCAAAAACATTAACAAGTACTAAACATTTTTTGTATACAAGTTCAACATTGTCCGAGTGCTTATTCAAGATTGTTTATATACTTGATCAACATTTTAATACTTATTCAACAATTTTCAAATATATGTCCAACATTTTTCAAATACTCGTCTAATATTTTTTATTTATTCAACATTTTCAAATATATTTTCAAAATTGAAATACTTGTTGAAGATTTTCAAATTTTATTCTGCATTTTCAAAAAAAATTTCAACAATTTTTAATAAGGATTCATCATTTGTCAAAAACTTGTTCAAATTTTTTAATATGTATTCAAAATTTTCAAATAATTGTTCAACATTTTTTAATACTAATTCAATATATATAAAATAGTTGTCCAAGATTTTTTCAAATATATTTTATAAAGTGTTTTTCTATACATATTTAGAATATTTTAAAATATAGGAAAAATTCTAAAAAAAAGCAAAACTAGAACAGAAAACAGATAAAAAAAATAAACAGGCCTTGGCCTCCCGAATGGCTAGGCCGGCCTGTCTGGGCTCGTCCTGACACAAGGATGCCCCCTGTGTGCTCACTTAAAGCGAGAAATAGTGGGGAAAATCCTACTTGCCGCTCGTTGCGGCAAGCTGTCGAAGCTTCTCGGAGGTGCGAGCGAGCTAACGAGTGGGCTGGCCCGTTTTAGCGTTACAGCAGAGTTCAGCCGGTTTTTTCCGGTTTTAGGAACATTCTAGAAGGTTCCTGAACCGGCTTTTTCTTTTTCTGTTTTTTTTTCGTTTTTCTTTTTCTATTTATCTTCTTTTTCTTATTTTCTTTTCTGTTTTCTGTTTCTTTTTTTCTTTTTTCTTTTCTTTTATCTTTTTTTCCTTTTCAAGTTTATTTTCAACAAAAATCCGAATTCCAAAAAATGTTCCTGTTTTTCAGATTTTGTTCACAAATTCAAAAAATGTTCCCATTTTACAAAATTTATTCATAAAATCAAAAAATGTTTTTGGTTTCAAATTTTTTGTTCCGAATTTTCAGAAAATGTTCTTGTTTTTTCAAAAATTGTTCGAATTACTTTTTTCCATTTTTTGAGAAATTTGAAAATAATGACATAGATTTCAAAAAGTGCCTATATTCAAAAATTGTTCACACAAAAAAATGTTCTTATTTTTCAAATTTTTGTTCACTTATTGAAAAATTATTCAGATTTTAAATTTGTTTGAGATTTTCAAAATTGTTCTCCATTATACAATTTGTTCTAAAAATTCAAAATTCGTTTGTTATTTTAAAAATTGTTCCCATTTTAAAATTTTGTTCGAAAATTTTAAAAATGTTCATGTTTGCCAAAAAAATTCAAGTTTACAAATGTTTTTTGTTCACAATTCAAAATTTGTTATCCTTTCAAAAATATTCATGTTTTTGCAAAAATCACTATTAAATACTTGTTCAGATTCTTGAAAAACTTTTTTGTGTTTATCGATTTTTTTTAAAACTCGTGTTGGTTCAGTAGATTCTGATTATATTGTTTTAGTTTTTCTTCTCAAATTTGAAAAGTGTTCGCATTAAAAAAATACTTTTCTCAAAATAATGTTCGCATCCGCATTACCTTTAGCTACGCGCGCCATAGTAAAACAAGAAAGCATATGTGAATAGTGAAGAAATTTGAAAATAATGACATGGATTTTAAAAAATGCCTGTATTCAAAAATTGTTCACAAATTTCAAAAAAATGTTCTTATTTTTCAAATTTTTGTTCACTTATTAAAAAATTGTTCACATTTCAAATTTGTTTGATATTTTCAAAATTGTTCTCCATTTTACAATTTGTTCTAAAAATTCAAAATTTGTTTGTTATTTTAAAAATTGTTCCCATTTTAAAATTTTGTTCGAAAATTTTAAAAATGTTCATGTTTACCAAAAAAATTCATGTTTACTAATTCTTTTTGTTCACAATTAAAAATCTGTTCTGCTTTCAAAAATATTCATGTTTTTGCAAAATCACTATTAAATACTTGTTTAGATTTTTGAAAAACCTTTTTGTGTTTATCGAATTTTTTTAAATCTCGTGTTGGTTCAGTAAATTCTGATTGTATTTTTTTTAGTTTTTCTTCTCAAATTTGAAAAGTGTTCGCATTAAAAAATACTTTTCTCAAAATAATGTTCGCATCCGCATTACCTTTAGCTGCGCGCGCCATAGTAAAACAAGAAAGCATATGTAGCCCATTGGCTAGGGTCGTGCGTACCTCACAGGAGGTGCCAGGTTTGATTCCTACTTCCTCCAGCAGTTTTAGTCTTTTTTGTATTTTTTACTGTGTTTCGCTAATGGGCCGGCCCAGCTGGTGTCGCCCCTGTGCGTTTGCTCGGCAATTCGCCGCAACGAGCGGCACATAGGAGATCCCAAATAGTGGTGCCCCTCGCTCGCTGAAGCACCTAGTACTTGCGTGAGCATATGGCCCGGCCCAGTGCGCAGGTGGCAACTCCCTCGTTTTTCTGTTCTTTTTCACGTTTTTATTTCGGTTTTTTACATTTGTTCACACCTTTTAAATATTCTCAATATATATATATATAAAGAAAATATTTTACGTATTGTTTCATAATTTTTAATCACCTTTTTTTCATGGTAATATGTGTCTCATTCATATCATAAAGATCAAATTACAAGTCACGTAAGGACCGACATGATAAAATTGAAAACATAGCAGAACATCTCTGAGCTTGACACCACGCCCGTCACCTGCCTCCGGCACCACCACAACAACCGCCGAAGAAAAGAATGACGGACCACCTCCTCACTCAAATTCGACGCGGCTCCATCGCTGTTATGCAGCTTTACAGACCTCCAAGGTGGCTTCCCAAAAGTGAAGCCCTTGTCGCTGAACAAATCAGACAGGGGCAACACCCCGGACATGCCATCGAACTCCAGATCTAGCACCCCCACCACGCCGAAGACGCCGAAGGAGGAAACCATACCTGCCATCCATGAACCATAAACCCAACACACGTTTCGTCTTCAAGACATCCTTGATGCAGACCACGATCTGCATCCACTCCTGAACTACCTCCCAAGCTCCGCACCGACGCTGGGACAAACATCATCGCAACGGCGGAACGTGAGGACACTGGCCCACCACGAGGATGCCGCCGTCGCCACGCCATCCTTGCTTGAACAATCTGGTTTTTAAATCCATCCCCAACCATAGAACCAATTGCCGCGCCAGGGAAAGATCCGAAGAATCTTTATTCAGCGCCGTCATCGTCGCCGCCGAACCTAAGACGATAAACAACCTAAAAAACTAGACATCGAGGAGGTAAAAAACAATCCACGCACGTGGATCCGGGGACCCCCCCCCCCCTCCTCACCACCGACGACCCAGGTCGACGGCGGAGGGGAGCCACCGGAGTTGGAAGATTGGCCTCTCCTAGCGGTGGCTAGGATTCCAGCCACTAGGGACGAGAGGAAAACGATCTGTCCATTTTAATGTGTGTGAAAAAATTGAACATGCATATAAGAAAAATGTTAATCAAGCTTTTCAAAAAAGTGTTGACCATGTATTAAAAAATGTTAAACTTGTATTTGAAAAAAGATAAATACAAGTAGAAAAAATGTTGACCATGTATTCATAAAATGTTGAACTTGTATTTGAAAAATGGTAAATGTGTATAGAAAAAAATGTTGAACTTGTATTTGAAAAATGTTAAATCTGTATATGAAAAAAATGTTCAAATTGCATTTGAAAAATGTTTCATGTGTATAGAAAAAATGTTGAACATGTTTTAAAAAATGTTAAACTTGTATGTGAAAAATGTCAAATATGTGTAGACAAAAGGTTAACCATGTTTAAGAAAATGTTAAACTTGTATTTACAAATATATTAAAACGTTTATAGAAAAAATGTTGATCATGCATTCAAAGATGTCAAACTTGTATTCGAAAAATATTAAATATGGATAGAAAAATGTTGGCCCTCTATTAATACAATTTGCAACTTGTATTTAAAAAATGTTAATAAAGCATTTGAAAAAAAAGTTAAACATGTATAGAAAAAGTGTTGATCATGTATTGAAAAAATGTTAATGTGGTATTTGAAAAAAAATGTTATTCAACCATATAAAAAATATTAAACATGTTTTAGGAAATTGTATTTGATATATACAGAAACTGTGTATAGGAAAAAGGGAAACCCAAAAGAAAACAAAGAAAACCGATGATAAACAAGAAAGAAAACAAACAAAACCAAAGAAAAATAAAGAAAAGAAACAAAAGTCCAATGAAAACCGAGAAAGAAATAAATAAAACAGAAGAAAAAAGAAAGAAAATAAAAATCTGTGAAAATTGAGAAAAGAAATGAAGAAAAACCTATGGAATACCGGCTTGTTTCTTGTCAAGTAGGCCGCACCCTCGAAATTTTAACCAACAGCAGACCAACTTAGTGGCTAGCGGGCGGAACCTCTCATCTCGAAGATTGCGGTATCAACTCCTAGTCACCCCTTTTTTCTTCTATATTTTCTCTTTTAGATGCGTGTAAACCAAAAACAAAATGCCGACCAAACGAACGTCATGAGAGAAAAGCCTGGATCAATTGATCAGGAAAAAGACTCTCTAGGGCGGCCCCGGTGGCGATCATGAAGATCGACCGCCTGTGGTGGCACGGTGCAGATCGGTTAGGGTTTGGATCGGTTAGACTGATACCATGTTAGAAGTGATAGAGAGGGATAATTGGTGTAACACGTTGGATGTATTATTGAGCCTCGACGGTGAGTATATATTGAGTACAAGACTTGGAGGGTAAGATGCATCCTAGAGATAAGATGAAAACAATTTCTATCTAATCTCGAACAATCTCTAAATACCAAATATATATCTAACATGAAGAGTTTAGGGTGCCATATGTCTGGTTTGAGAGTCGATTGACGAAATTCGCATTTTGCAATTAGTTGAGACAAAACATAGATTTTTCTTTATAATAATTTTACCACATAATAATTCACATATTTTTCTCTATGACTCAAACCTATGGTATATATGTATATCGACCAAAAAATCATCGCTGTTGCGGTATTACCAAACATGTCAACCGTTAAACACACCAAACCCCACTAAAAATGTGTGAGTCACGAGCGACAACTCCAATACCAATGTTCCGCTAGCCCACAACAGTCACCGTCGACACCTTTTTTTGCTATAATATGCTTTGTTACATATATCTATATCAATATAAAAAGACATAAAGAGGCAGATCCAATTAATCTCGGGCATCAAATCATGTCAATCCAACGACATAGACTGCTTCAATGTCGAGCGCTAACACGTTATTAGTGTGCAGTTAATTTCATGTCAAATATAGTGTTAATCACATAATAACATGCAAACAATATCCTACTTAATATCCGCATGTATTTAATATACTTCCAAACTAAATGTGCATTGCATATACACATTGACTACTATAAAAGTTTCTCTTGTGAATATAAATTATAAAGGTTGCTAGGGTATTTGTAAAAGAAATGTAGGGCGTTTAGGAATTGTTTTAGGACATTAACGATAAGTTGCATAACGGATGTGCGAGTTGGTTCCCAAAAAGTTGAGCGTGTCATATTTGCACAGGGGGCATGTATCATTCTAATTTTATCGAACATCACCGATGGAAGAAAAGTTAAGGGTGTGTTTGGCTGCGTTCTCGTCTCAGCATAGTTGTTCTCTCTTCATGCATGATGGGAGAAAATTAAGGGTGTGTTTGGTTGCGTTCTCGTCTCAGCATAGTTGTTCTCTCTTCATGCATGCTCAACTCAACACTCCTCTTCACCCCTCTTCATGCATGCTTCTAGTGTATTTGTGCTAAACTAGTGTGGACTCATGCACTCTTCATACACTCTACCAAACACCTAAAACTGGGTTGAGAAGGAAATTCTTGGTCTCATGCAACCTTCATACACCCTACCAGACACACCCTAACAGACGCGGCGAGCCGGTTTATAAGCTGGTGGAAACTCCCCTCGCTAGCCGAGATGGTACTAAACGTCAGCGAGTCTGTTTCTCAGGCCCAGTTGAAAGATCGAGGATGTCGCCTAGAGGGGGGAGGGGTGAATAGGCGCTTTAAAATAATTACGGTTTAGGCTCGAACAAATGCGGAATAAACCTAGCGGTTAATTTGTCAAGCACAAAACCTAAAACAACTAGGCTCACCTATGTGCATCAACAACTTATGCTAAGCAAGATAAGCAACTATGTGATAGCAAGATATATGACAAAGAACAATATGGCTATCACAAAGTAAAGTGCATAAGTAAAGGGCTCGGGTAAGAGATAACCGAGGCACGCGGAGACGACGATGTATCCCGAAGTTCACACCCTTGCGGATGCTAATCTCCGTTTGGAGCGGTGTGGAGGCACAATGCTCCCCAAGAAGCCACTAGGGCCACCGTAATCTCCTCACGCCCTCGCACAATGCAAGATGCCGTGATTCCACAAAGGGACCCTTGAGGGCGGTCACCGAACCTGTACAAATGGCGACCCTTGGGGGCGGTCACCGAACCCGTACACTTTGGCAACCCTTGGGGGCGGTCATCGGTACCCGTCAAATTGCTCGGAGCGATCTCCACAACCTAATTGGAGACCCAGACGCTTGCCCAGAGCTTTACACCACAATGATTGAGCTCCGAACAACACCAACCGTCTAGGGCGCCAAGGCACCCAAGAGGAACACGCTCTAGGGTGTCCAAACACCCAAGAGTAACAAGCTCAAGGGTACCAAGCACCCAAGAGTAATAAGCTTCTCAACTTGTAACTTCCACGTATCACATGGAGAATTCAAATGCACCAAATGCAATGGTAAGGGCACACGGAGTGCCCAAGTCCTTCTCCCTCAAATCCCACCGAAGCAACTAATGCTAGGGAGGAAGATGAGAGGAAGAACAAGAAGGAGAACACCAAGAACTCCAAGATCTAGATCCAAGGGGTTCCCCTCACAAAGAGGAGAAAGTGATTGGTGGAAATGTGGATCTAGATCTCCTCTCTCCCCCCCCCCCCCCAAATTAGCAAGAATCCATGGAGGGATTGAGAGATAGCAAGCTCGAAGAAGGTCAACAATAGGGGAAGAACACGAGCTCAAGAGATAAGGTTGAATGGAGAAGAAGACCCCCTTTTATAGGAGCTCCCGAATCCAACCGTTATGTGCTCAGTCCGCGCACGAGCGGTAATACCGCTCAGGGGAGCGGTACTACCGCCCGGGCGGAAGAACACAGAGAGTGGAGCAAAACAGAGGGCGAGGCAGGGCCGTATGAGCGGCACTACCGCTGGAGCCAGCGGTACTAAGGGCGGTGGTAGCCACGGTACTACCGCACATGAGCGGTACTATCGCTCCTACTGCTGCTACTACTGCCGCTGAACCCGACACGAGAAAACCACGTCTCGGGTCGAGGCGGTACCAGCGCGGAACCGGAGCCGTACTACCGCTTATGGCCATGGGCGGTACTACCGCTGTGGGATAGCGGTACTACTGCTTGTGGCGGTATATGGTACTGCCGCTCCGGTCCAGCGGTACTGCTACTGGTGCCAACCTTATGCCATTTCCATGAAAACAAGTACACTCCCAGGAAAACCAGAACTGCCATAACTTCTGCAGATGAGCTCCGAATTGAGCAAACTCAAGCTTGTTGGAAACAAGACAACGAGTAGCATCAAAACAGCGAAGGGGAGGTATGCCTAACAAAAAGAGGAGAGAAACCTCCAACAAAGAAGAACCGGCAAAACCTCCAACATCGAAAACATCATAGAAGATGCATGTGAACTCCGTTTTCGATGAACTCGAGCTTGTCATGAAAATGACCATAAGCTCCAAATATCACAAGGAGAAGAACCAAACAAGAACCAATAAAGATGATGCAAGCATGAAATGGTTTGAGCTCTCTACGAATGATATGATCAAGTTAATTATCGAGAGCCCCCCTTGATAGTACGACAAACGATCCTATAACCAGGTCTCCCAACAACCACCATGAGACCGATAAAATAGAAAACCTATCAAGGGCAAACCTTTGCCTTGCACATAGTCCACTTGAGCTGGATGATGACGATCTTGACTCCCTCAAGTTGGACCACCTTTCTTGATTGCGTTGGCTCGGTGAAGACTAGTAGATTGCTCCCTCATACTCCACTATGGGTGAGACACTCTTCCGCACATCTTCACAAATCCATTGTTACCATAATGGACGGCAAGCTTCAAGCATTTGATCTCTTCGTGATGCTCCATTTGAACTTGCACACCGCAACCTAACCCCACAAAGAACTCTCACATAGACCATGAGTTAGTACACAAAGCGCAATGGACAATGCTTACCATACCATGGGATCACTTGAACCCTCTCAGTACATCTTCTACGCTTTGTGAGTTGATCAACTTGATTCACTCTTGACTTAGTCTTGATCAACCTTAAGTCTTTCCAACTCTCTTCATTTGGATGATGTCTTGAAGGTAAGCATGAATGATCACACAATCTTCTTCTTCACTACATGCTTGCAATAAGCTCAACACTCACATGACGAATCTTTGGATAATTCCTTAATAGCATCTTGGTCATCACAAACTCACCTTGAAACCAACAAATGGACTCCAAGAAAAGCCTATGGACAAATCCTTCAAATATAACTTAAAGCAACCATTAGTCCATAGAGATTGTCATCAATTACCAAAACCAAACATGAGGGCACCACATGTTCTTTCACCAGTGTTCCAACACCAACCTCGCGTGGGCTGCATCCTCTTCTGCGACCCAATTTGGTAGTCAGCCCAGCTAGTTTTTCTTCCGTTCGCTCTCAAGCCTGGTTTTCTTACCGTGATGCAGCACTGGCGTAGAGCCCAAGTTGCTCCGTAAATCACATCGTGATGAATCTTGGTTATGTAAACCATAGCAGGTAGCAGCCGATCGATCTTGGTTTCGATCTACCAGCAATGAGGGGACCCGCTCCACCGCTGGAATCAGCAGACATGGTCCAGGAGGTCCTGCTGAAGCTGCCAGCTAGGGACGTGGCCCGCTGCTGCGTCTCTCGGCTGTGGCGCAGCATCGTCGCTGACCCTACTTTCAGCAGCCTCCACGCCGAGGCCGCGGCCAATACATCTCCGCCGCATCCGAGCCCTTTCTCGTCACTGTGACCCGGGTGCCTGGCAGGCCCGACAAGGCCAGCTTCTCCATCGTCTCCTCGTCGAGGCCCGCGCCCATGCCACATCGCATCGCCATCTCTAGCGGCTACAGCCTCTCCAACGTCTGCGGCGGCCTCCTCTGCTTTGTGTTCGACCGCGCCCTAGCGCCGGTGTACATCTTCAACTGCGCCGGGGTGCCCGTGTTCATCTGCGACCCCGTCACCGGCGAGACGGCAACGATTCCCACGCCTGTGGAATGGAGGGTGAGTAAGCCGGGAGATGTCGTGTAGAATCACTATGCCTTGGGGTTCAGCCCTTCCACCAAGGAACACATGTTGTTCCGGTTCTTCTTCATAACCAATTCCATCTATGACGAAACAGAGATCGATCAGAGCGTGTGCACCTTAGGCGGCGGCGGGTGGAGCCGGTGATCATACACTTCCCGGCGCCACCTAATGTGCACCTCGCCGTCGGTGCTCGTTGATGGCAATCTGTACCTGGTGACCAGCGACCGAATCGGCACGCTCGGGCCGGCCGGGAACCCTGACGGGATGCTGGTGGTCGACATGGCGACCGAGGTGCACCACATGTGCCTTCTCCCGGTCAGTGTTGACGCTTACCCTCCGAACTGGGATCCGATGGTGAACACCTTCGAGATGAGCGGGCGGCTGTGCCTCGCCGTGAACTTGTACAACCCTCACCAGAAGATCCAGTTCTGGGTCATGTCACCGCCGGACCAGTGGGTGGAGGGCGACGACAGCAAGTTGTGCTGGGATTTGTGCTGCAGCTTCTACATGGACGACTCCTATCATGAATCGTATCACTTCAATACCACGACGGGCGTATGGTTCGACGATGGGACGTTGTGCTTCACTGACAGGGATTTCTTGTTCAAGCAGAACATGACATGACGCTCGTCGGGGCCGTCTCCAGACGCTGATTGTCCTCAATGTGACCAGCGACTCCAGCTGCCGCCAACGCCGCCCAAGTGCAAGTGCAACATTGTCGGGGGTTATCGCCCCAGCCTGCTCTCGCCTCTTACCTTCACAACGCCGCCATTGTTTTCACTAGTAGAAAAACGGGCTAGAGTCCCGGTTCGTAAGGCCCTTTTAGTGCCGGTTCTGGAACCGGCACTGAAGGGTGGGGACTAAAGGCCCATCCCTTTAGTCCCGGTTCAGCATGAAACGACATTAATGGCCCACCACGTGGCACGAGCCCGCGACAGGGGCTGGGGTGCCTTTAGTCCCGGTTGGTGGACTAAAGTTTTTTTTAAAAAAAATTGACTTTTTTTTCTGATTTTCAAATTTCTAAATTATTTGACGATTTAATTTCTAATCACCCTCATCATTCCAAATCGTCTAACTTCCCGGCCGGTCATCCATCCTCTCACTACTTCAGCCTGAGCACGCTTAACTTCCGTGTTCTTTTCCCCCTAGCTTCTAAGTCTGCACTTGTTATTTACCTGACAATAGTAAGCTGTCAATCCTATTAACCCTCAGGAGTTTAGCTTGAGCATGAAGTCACACGTTTCATGGTTTTTAGTTTGAAAATATTATTCTAAATAATAATAATAATTTAGTAACACTAATATTTCTTGAATAAGTAGTTTGACCATACTTTGACCACAATTTGACCAGATTTGACCACAGTTTGACCAAAATTAAGTAAAACTAAAATAATTATTTAGTAACACGAATATTTCTTGAACAAGTAGTTTGACCATAGTTTGACCAGATTTAACCAAAATTCAGAAAAAACTAAAATTTGAGCATAACTTTTTTTCCTTTAAGAATTTGAGGATTCTAAAATTTGCAAAACGGCCTACGGATTCTGAGTAGTGCCTCGCATATGAAACCGATGCGCTGGTCCGACGCAAGCACTAGACCGATTGGACCGGACAGACTATCGCAATGAATTACTGTCCTTGCAATAAAAATTCTGAGCAGTGTCGCGCATTGCTTGCTTAATAAAACCGATGTGCTGGTCCGACGCAAGCACTAGAACGGATTGGACCGGTCAGAACATCGCAATGAATTACTGTCCTTGCAATGAAAAATGTTGATCACACGCAACCGGATGCGGATTTTCATGCTGATTTTTTGATATATTATGCTTTTTTTCGACATCGTATGCAAAAGATATTGTCGTTTTACTTTTTTCATAACACTTTTTTGCAAAACATGTCGAAATTTATATTTTTAAATTTCCCTAACTACTAGATGTAGTAACATCTACATCTTGAAGGATTTTAATTTTTAAAGTTTTTATCATTTTCTTTTGTTTTTTTCCAAAACTGAAAAGGCGATACCAGGGATGGTAGAATTTGAAAATTGCCCTTTACTCCCGGTTTGTGTCTCCAACCGGGACTAAAGGTTAGACCCTTTTAGTGCCGGTTTGTGATATAAACCGGGACTAAAGAGCTAACCTATAGTACACAAACCGGGACTAAAGGGGCTCCTTTTTGTACTTTAAAGATATGTTAATCTCTTTTTTGTACTTATAGATGACGTGGTTTCATATAGACATGGGTAGGTAAAAGTATTTGAATTCGTTCCGTGGCGGATAAATTTTTTATTTTTTTGTATTTTTTTGTTACTTAATTTAATTTTTAGAATCAGTGTATTGTGGAATTTTATTAACAAATGCTTCACTTAACCAAGACGTTAACCAGTACCCAATAATGATATACTTTCTGGACAAATTGTTTTCCGAACTTGGTTTAGCATAGTCTTCAGCTTCATTTTTTTTAAAGAAATCGCAGTGTTGAATGTTCCCACAGAAAGATGATTTTGAATTCGATACAAAGGTGTTAGGTATAAAAATAAAATGATGTCAACTTAGATGATTGGATATCAAGAAAGGGCTGGTAGTTCTGATTTTGATTTTGAACAGTAGCATAAAAAAAAAACTTTGAAACCTGGTCGAGCAGCAGAAAACAAAATGTACGTGCTATTAGGAATTTGTTTCACCAAATGAATAACGATGCAGCGAAAAGATGGTTGCGGGCGGGGCGGTGAAGCTCTGCGCAGGTAGGTGCAGCGTCGTGCGTGCTCTGGACGATCGGGTATGAGCTTGATGTGGGCTAGAACTCGCACGAGGGGTGCAACGCTTCTAGCTAGAACGCTAGAGAGGGCGCGTAGGTTCTGTTCGATAGGATTGACGGTTTGACTAGTTGGACCGTCCTGCTGGATTTTGTGCAGCGCCGCGCATATGAAACCGATGCGCTGGTCCGACGAAAGCACTCGACCGGATTGGACCGGTCAGACCATCGCAATGAATTACTGTCCTTGCAATGAAAATTTCTGACTAGTGCCGCATTGCTTGCTTGATGAAACCAATGCGCTGGTCTGACGCAAGCACTAGAACGGATTGGACCGGTCAGATCATCGCAATCAATTACTGTCCTTGCAATGAAAAATGCCGATCACACGTAACTGGATGCGGATTTTCGTGCCGAATTTTTTGATATATTATGCGGGTTTTTTCGACATCGTATGCAAAAGATATGGTCGTTTTACTTTTTCATAATTTTTTTTGCAAAACATGTCGAAATTTTTGATGTTTTTATCATTTTCTTTTGTTTTTTTTTAAAACTGAAAAGGCGATAACGGGGGGGGGGGGGGGGGGGGGCAAAGTTTGAAAATTATCCTTTAGTCCCGGTTTCTATCTCCAACCGGGACTAAAGGTTAGACCCCTTTAGTCCCGGTTTGTGATATAAACCGGGACTATATGTTAGCCCTTTAGTCTCGGTTTGTGTCACAATCCGGGACTAAAGGGGCTTCTTTTTGTACCTTTTGTACTTTAAAGATACGTTAATATCCTTTTTGTACTTATAGATAACGTGGTTTAGTTTCATATAGACATGGATAGGTAAAAGAAATTGAATTCACCGTGGCGGATAAATTTTTTATTTTATTTTTTTGTTAGTTAATTTAATTTTTAGTACCAGCGTATTGTGGAATTTCATTAACAAATGCTTCACTTAAACAAAGACGTTAACCAGTAACCAGTAAAGATATACTTTCTGAACAAATTGTTTTCCGGACATGGTTTAGCATAGTCTTCTGTTTCATTTTTAATTGTTTTCGAAGTGTTGAATGCTCGCACTGAAAGATGATTTTCAAATTCGATACAAATGTGTTATGTACAAAAGTAAATTGATGCCAACTTAGATGATTGGATATCGAGAAAGGCTGGTAGTTCTGATTTTTATTTTGAAACGGTAGCATAAACAAAAAAAACTTCGAAACCTTGTTGAGCACCGGAAAACAAAATGTACGTGCTATTCGGAATTTTTTACTCAAATGAATAACGATGCAACAAAAAGATTTTTGCGGGCGGGGCGGTGAAGCTCTACGCAGGTACGGGGAGCGTCGTGCAACGTGCATGCTCTGGACGATCGGGTACAAGCTTGATGTGGGCTAGGACTGGCGCGATGCGTGCAACGTGTCTAAGCTAGAATGCTAGAGAGGATGCGTAGGTTCTCTTCGACAGGACTGGCAGTTTGACTAGTTGGGCCGTCCTGGTGGATTTTTAGCAGCGCCGCGTATACGAAACCAATACGCTGGTCCGACGCAAGCACTAGACCGGATTGGACCGGTCAGACCATCGCAATGAATTACTGTCCTTGCAGTAAAAAATTCTGAGCAGCGCCGCGCATTGCTTGCTTGATAAAACCGTTGCGCTGGTCCGATGCAAGCACTAGAATGGATTGGTCTCTTTAGACCGTCGCAATCAATTACTGTCCTTGCAATGAAAAATGCTGATCACACCCAACCAGATGCGGATTTTCGTGCTGATTTTTTTTGATATATTACGCATTGTTTTCGACATCATATGCAAAAGATATGGTCGTTTTACTTTTTCAAAACTTGTCGAAATTTATGTTTTTAAATTTCCCTAACTACTAGATGTAGTAACATAACTACATCTCGAAGGATTTTAATTTTCAATGTTTTTATAATTTTCTTTTGTTTTCTTTCAAAACTAAAAATGCAATACGAGTGGGGGGGGGGGGGGGGGTGACTTAGAGTTTGAAGATTGCCCTTTAGTCCCGGTTTGTGTCTCCAACCGGGACTAAAGGTTAGACCCCTTTAGCCCCAGTTCTTGATAGAAACCGGGACTATAGGTTATCCATTTAGTTCCGGTTTGTGTCACAAACCGGGACTAAAGGGCCTACTTTTTGTACTTTTTGTACTTTAAAGATACATTAATCTCCTTTTTGTACTTATAGACGGCGTGTTTTACTTTCATATAGACATGGGTAAGTAAAAGAATTTGAATTCGTTCCGTGGCGGATACATTTTTTATTTTCTTTTTTCGTATCAATTTTTTGTTAGTTAATTTAATTTTAGTACCAGTCTATTGTGGAATTTTATTAACAAATGCTTCACCTAAACAAAGACGTTAACCAGTAACCAGTAATGGTATTTTCTGGACAAATTGTTTTCCAGACTTGGTTTAGCATAGTCTTCTGCTTCATCCTTCAGAAAAAATATTGCAGTGTCGAATGCTCCCACTGAGAGATGATTTTGAAATACGATACAAATGTGTTAGGTACAAAAATAAAATGATGTCAACTCAGATGATTGGATATCGAGAAAGGGTTGGTAGTTCTGATTGTGTTTATGACACGGTAGCGTAAACAAAAAAACTTTGAAACCTGGTCGAGCAGCGGAAAAAAATGTACGTGCTATTCGGAACTTTTTTCCCCAAATAAATAACCATGCAGCGAAAAGATTGTTGCGGGCGGGCCGATGAAGCTCTGCGCGGGTAGGGGCAGCTTCGTGCATGATGCGTGCTACGACTGGCGCGAGGCGTGCAGCGCGTCTAAGCTAGAACGCTAGAGAGGATGCGTACGTTCTGTTCGACAGGACTGGCGGTTTGACTAGTTGGGTCGTCCTGCTGGATTCTAAGCAGCGCCGCGCATTTGAAACCGATGCGCTGGTGCAACGCAAACACTAGACCGGATTGGACCGGTCATACCATCGCAATGAATTACTGTTCTTGCAATGAAAGATTCTTAGCAGTGCCGCGCATTGTTTTCTTGATGAAACATATGCGTTGGTCCGATGCAAGCACTAGAACGGATTAGACCGGTCAGACCATCGCAATGAATTACTGTCCTTGCAATGAAAAGTGTCGATCACACGCAACTGGTTGTGGACTTTCGTGCTGATTTTTTTGATATATTATGCGTTTTTTGCCGACATCGTGTGCAAAAGATATGGTCGTTTTACTTTTTCATAACACTTTTTTTGCAAAACGTGTCGAAATTTATGTTTTTAAATTTCCTAACAACTAGATGTAGTACATTAACTACATCTGGAAGGATTTTAATTTTTAAAGTTTTTATCATTTTTTTGTTTTTTTTTTCAAAACTGAAAAGGCGATACGGGTAGGGGGGTTAGAGTTTGAAGATTGCCCTTTAGTCTCTGTTTGTGTCTCCAACCGAGACTAAAGGTTAGGCCCCTTTAGTCCTGGTTTGAGATACAAACCGGGACTGTAGTTAGCCTTTAGTACCGATTTGTGTCACAAACCGGGACTAAAGGGGCTCCTTTTTGAACTTTTTATACTTTAAAGATACGTTAATCTCCTTTTTTTGTACTTATAGATGACGTGGTTTAGTTTCATATGCACATGGGTAGGTAAAAGAAATTGAATTCGTTCCGAGACTTGGTTTAGCATAGTCTTCTGCTTCATTTTTTTTGTTGTGTCGAATGTTGCCACTGAAAGATGATTTTGAAATTCGATACAAATGTGTGAGGGACAAAAATAAAATGATGTCAACTTAGATGATTGGATATCGAGAAAGAGCTGGTAGTTCTTATTTTGTTTTTGAAACGGTAGCATAAAAAAAACTTTGAAACCTGGTCGAGCAGCGGACAACAAAATGTACGTGCTATTCGGATCCCCCCCCCCCCCCCCCAAATGAAATACGATGCAGCGAACGGATTTTTGCGGGCTGCGCGGTGAAGCTCTGCACAGGTAGGGGCAGCGTCGTGCATCGTGTGTGCTCTGGACAATCGGGTACGAGCTTGATATGGGCTAGGACTGGCGCGAGGCGTGCAGCGCTTCTAAGCTAGAACGCTAGAGAGGACGCGTAGCTTCCGTTCGACAGGATTGGCGGTTTGACTAGTTGGGCCGTCCTGCTGGATTCTAAGTAGCGTCGCGCATATGAAACCGGTGCGCTGGTCCGACACAAGCACTAGACCGGATTGGACCGGTCAGACCATCGCAATGAATTACTGTCCTTGCAATGAAAAATTCAGAGCAGCGCCGCGCATTGCTTGCTTGATGAAACAGATGCGCTGGTCCGACGCAAGCACTAGAACGGATTGGATCGGCCAGACCATCGCAATGAATTACTGTCCTTGCAATGGAAAATGTCGATCACACGCAACCGGATGCGGATTTTCGTGCTGTTTTTTTATATATTATGTGTTTTTTCGAAATCGTATGCAAAAGATTACAGTCGTTTTATTTTCTCATAACATTTTTTTGCAAAACATGTCGAAATTTATGTTTTTAAATTTCCCTAACTACTAGATGTACTAATATAACTACATCTTGAAGGATATTAATTTTTGAAGTGTTTATCACTTTCTTTTTTTTCAAATTTGAAAAGACGATACCAGGGGGTGGGTAGTGTTTGAAAATTGCCCTTTAGTCCCGGTTTGTGATACAAACCGGGGCTATAGTTTAGCCCTTTAGTCCCGGTTTGTGTCACAAATCGGGACTAAAGGGCTCCTTTTTGTACTTTAAAGATATGTTAATCTCTTTTTTGTACTTATAGATGACGTGGTTTAGTTCCGTATAGACATGGGTATGTAAAAGAAATTGAATTTGTTCCGTGGCGGATAAATTTTCTATTTTCTTTTTTGTATCAATTTTTTTGTTAGTTAATTTAATTTTTAGTCCTAGTGTATTTTGGAATTTTTTAACAAATGCTTCACTTAAACAAAGACGTTAACCAGTAACCAGTAATGATATAATTTATGGACAAATTGTTTTCCAGACTTGGTTTAGCATAGTCTTCTACTTCATTTTTTAATTTTTTTTGCAGTGTCGAATGCTCCAACTGAAAGATGATTTTGAAATTCGATACAAATGTGTTTGATACAAAAATAAAATGATGTCAACTTATATGATTGGATATCGAGAAAGAGCTGGTAGTTCTTATTTTGTTTTTGAAACGGTAGCATAAACAAAAAAAACTTCAAAACCTAGTCGAGCAGCAGAAAACAAAATGTACGTGCTATTCGGAATTGTTTTTCCCCAAATGAATAACGCAACAAAAAGATTGTTGCGGGCGGGGCGGTGAAGCTCTGCACAGGTAGGGGCAGCATCGTGCATCGTGCGTGTTCTAGACGATCGGGTACGAGCATGATGTGGGCTAGGACTGGCGTGAGGTGTGCAACGCGTCTAAGCTAGAACGCTAGAGAGGACGCGTAGCTTGTGTTCGACAGGACTGGCGGTTTGACAAGTTGGGCCGTCCTGCTGGATTCTGAGCAGCGCCACGCATATGAAACCGATGCGCTGGTCCGACGCAAGCACTAGACCGGATTGGACCGGTCAGACCATCGCAATGAATTACTGTTCTTGCAATGAAAAATTTTGAAAAGCGCTGCGCATTGCTCGGTTGATGAAATCGATGCGCTGGTCCGACGCAAGCACTAGAACGGATTGGACCGGTCAGACCATCGCAATGATTTATTGTCCTTGCAATGAAAAATGCCGATTACACGCAACCGGATGTGGATTTTCGTGCTGATTTTTTTGATATATTATGCGTTTTTTCGACATCGAATGCAAAAGATATGGTCGTTTTACTTTTCATAACACTTTTTTGCAAAACATGTTAAGATTCATGTTTTTAAATTTCCCTAACTACTAGATGTTGTAACATAACTACATCTCGAAGGATTTTAATTTTTTAAGTTGTTATCATTCTATTTTGTTTTTTTAACTGAAAAGGTGCTATGGGGGCGGGGGGGGGGGGGGGGGGGGGGGGGTAGAGTTTGAAAATTGCCCTTTAGTCCTGGATTGTGTCTCCAACCGGGGCTAAAGGTTAGACCCCCTTTGTCCCGGTTTGTGATACAAACCGGGACTATAGGTTAGCCTCTAGTCCCGGTTTGTGTCACAAACAGGGACTAAAGGGGATCCTTTTTGTTCTTTTTGTACTTTAAAGATATGTTAATCAACTTTTTGTACTTATAGATGACGCGGTTTAGTTCCATATAGACATGGGTAGGTAAAAGAAATTGAATTCGTTCCGTGGCAGATAAATTTTTTATTTTCTTTTTTCGTATCAATTTTTTTGTTAGTTAATTTAATTTTTAGTACCAGTGTATTGTGGAATTTTATTAACAAATGCTTCACTTAATGAAAGACGTTAACCAGTAACCAGTAATGATATACTTTCTGGACAAATTGTTTTCCGAACTTGGTTTAGAAGTCTTCTGCTTCTTTTTTGGGATAATTAGATTTATGCCCCTAGTTGTGTCCCACTCGTCTGTTTTACCCCTAATTCTCAAAAGTCACCGGTTCTGTCCAAGTCACTTTGCTCCT
Source organism: Triticum timopheevii (assembly GCA_963921465.1). Lineage (NCBI taxonomy): Eukaryota > Viridiplantae > Streptophyta > Magnoliopsida > Poales > Poaceae > Triticum > Triticum timopheevii. Next base: position 598,241,507 of record OY997270.1, read on the forward strand.
CTTTTGCTTTTGCCCTTTGACCATTTGACCGTCAGTCTGAAAACTTCATAACTAATTCATACTAGATCAGAAAAATGCAAATAAGATACCAAAATGTTCAGAAAAACATCACCTATATGTGAGTGTCATTTGCATTCATGAAAAAAGTGTTGGAAAGTGCCCAACCGAGTTTTAGCTCTTAGGCTACTACCATGAATAGTAAAATTTAAAAAAATTCTAAAAAATTCAAAACAAATTGGTGGCAAAGAATGACAAATGTTTTAAGTGCCTGCCAAGTTTCATCAGGGAATAACATTCGTGGATGCCGCGGCAAAAAAACAATCAAAACTCCAAAATAGATTATTTTTTTGCCACGACTTCCACAAATGTCATTCCGTAATGAAACTTGGCAAGCACTTAGAACATTTGTCGTTCTTTGCCACCATATTTTTTTTAGTTTTTTCAAATTTTTTTAGAGTTTACTATTCATGGTGGTATCAAAAGAGCTAAAACTCGGATGTGCACTTTCCAACACTTTTTTCATGAATACAAATGACACTCACATATAGGTGATGTTTTTCTGAACATTTTGGTATCTTATTTGCATTTTTCTGATCTAGTATGAATTAGTTATGAAGTTTCCAAACTGACGGTCAAACGGTCAAAGGGCAAAAGCATAAGAGGAGCAAAGTGACTTGGACAGAACCGGTGACTTTTGGAAATTAGGGGTAAAACAGACGAGTGGGACACAACTAGGGGCATAAATCTAATTATCCCTTCTTTTTTTTTAAATTTTTTTGCAGTGTCGAATGCTCCCACTGAAAGATGATTTTGAAATTCTATACAAATGTGTTAGGTACAAAAATAAAATAGTGTCAACTTAGATGATTGGATATCGAGAAAGGGCTAGTAGTTCTTATTTTGTTTTTGAAACGGTAGCATAAAAAAACACTTCAAAACCCGGTCGAGCAGCGAAAAAAAAAGTACATGCTATTCGGAATTTTTTTCCCCAAATGACTAACGATGCAGCGAAAAGATTGTTGCGGGCGGGATGGTAAAGCTCTGCGCGGGTAGGGGCAGCGTCGTGCATCGAGCGTGCTCTGGACGATCGGGTACAAGCTTGATGTGGGCTAAGACTGGCGCGAGGCATGCAGCGCGTCTATGCTAGAACGCAAGAGAGAGGATATGTAGGTTCTGCTCGATAGGACTGGCGGTTTGACTAGTTGGGCCGTCCTGCTGGATTCTGAGCAGCGCCGCGCATATAAAACCGATGCGTTGGTCTGACGCAAGCACTAGACCGGATTGGACCGGTCAGACCATCGCAATGAATTACTGTCCTTGCAATAAAAAAATTCTAAGCAACGTCGTGCATTGCTTGCTTGATGAAACCGATGCGCTGGTCCGACGCAAGCACTAGAACGGATTGGACCGATCAGACCATCGCAATGAATTACTGTCCTTGCAATGAAAAATGCCGATCACACGCAACTGGATGTGGATTTTCGTGCCGATTTTTCTGACATATTATGCGTTTTTTTGACATCATATGCAAAAGATATGGTCGTTTTACTTTTTCATAACACTTTTTTGCAAAACCTATCGAAATTTATATTTTAAAATTTCCCGAACTACTAGATGTAGTAACATAACTACATCTCGAAGGATTTTAATTTTTGAAGTTTTTATCATTTTTTTTGTTTTTTCTCAAAACTGAAAAGGAGATACGGGGGAGGGGTTTAGAGTTTGAAAATGGCCTTTCAGTCCCGATATGTGTCTCCAACCGGGACTAAAGGTTAGACCCCTTTCGTCCTGGTTTGTGATACAAACCGGGACTATAGGTTAGCCCTTTAGTCCCGGTTTGTGTCAGAAACCGGGACTAAAGGGGCTCCTTTTTGTACTTTTTGTACTTTAAAGATACGTTAATCTCCTTTTTTGTACTTATAGATGACATGGTTTGGTTTCATATAGACATGGGTAGGTAAAAGAAATTGAATGCGTTTCGTGGTGGATAAATTTTTTATTTATTTTTTCTCATCAATTTTTTTTGTTAGTTAATTTAATTTTTGGTACCAGTGTATTGTGGAATTTTATTAACAAATGCTTCACTTAAACATAGACGTTAACCAGTAACCAGTAATGATATATTTTCAGGACAAATTGTTTTCAGGACTTGGTTTAGTATAGTCTTCTGCTTCATTTTAAAAAAAAAGTTTTTGCAGTGTCGAATGCTCCCATTGAAAGATGATTTTGAAATTCGATACAAATGTGTTAGGTACAAAAATAAAATGATGTCAATATAGATGATCGGATATCGAGAAAGGACTGGTAGTTCTGATTTTTTTTTGGAAAAGATAGCATAAACAAAAAACACATCGAAACCTAGTCGAGCAGCGGAAAACAAAATGTACATGCTGTTCGGAATTTTTTTCCCCAAATGAATAACGATGCAGCGAAAAGATTGTTGCGGGCGGGGCGGTGAAACTCTGCGCGGGTAGGGGCAGCGTCGTGGATCGTGCGTGCTTTGGACGATTGGGTATGAGCTTGTTGTGGGTTAAGACTGGCGCGAGGCGTGCATCGCGTCTACGCTAGAAAGCTAGAGAGAGGACGCGTAGGTTCTGTTCGACAGGACTGGCGGTTTGACTAGTTGGGTCGTCCTACTGGATTCTGAGCAGCGCCACGCATATGAAACCGATGCGCTGGTCTGACGCAAGCAATAGACCGGATTGGACCGGTCAGACCATCACAATGAATTTTTGTCCTTGCAATGAAATATTCTGAGCAGCGCCGGCATTGCTTGCTTGATGAAACCGATGCGCTGGTCCGACGCAAGCACTAGAACGGATTGGACCGGTCAGACATCGCAATGAATTACTATCCTTCCAATGAAAGTGCCGGTCTCACGCAACCGGATGCGTGTTTTCATGCTGATTTTTTGATATATTATGTGGATTTTTTCGACATAGTATGCAAAAGATATGGTCGGTTTTTTTTCGATAACACTTTTTTGCAAAACATGTAGAAATTTATGTTTTTAAATTTCTCTAACTACTAGATGTAGTAACATAACTACATCTCTAAGGATTTTAATTTTTGAAGTTTTTATCATTTTCTTTTTTTTCAAAACTGAAAAGACGATGGGGGGGGGGGGGGGGGGGGTTAGAGTTTGAAAATTGCTCTTTAGTCCCAGTTTGTGTCTTCAACCGGGACTAAAGGTTAGACCCCTTTAGTCCCCGTTTGTGATACAAACTGGGACTATAGGTTAGCCCTTTAGTCCCGGTTTGTGTCACAAACTGGGACTAAAGGGGCTCCTTTTTATACTTTTTGTACTTTAAAGATACGTTAATCTCCTTTTTGTACTTATAGATGACATGGTTTACTTTCATATAGACATGGGTAGGTAAAAGAAATTGAATTTGTTCCGTGGCGGATAAATTTTTTATTTTCTTTTTCATATCAATTTTTTGTTAGTTAATTTAATTATTAGTACCAGTGTATTGTGAAATTTTATTAACAAATGCTTCACTTAAACAAAGACGTTAACCAGTAACCATTAATGATATACTTTCTGGACAAATTGTTTTCCGGACTTGGTTTAACATAGTCTTCGGCTTCATTTTTTAATTCTTTTTTGCAGTGTCGAATGCTCCCACTAAAAGATGATTTTGAAATTCAAAACAAATGTGTTAGTTACAAAAATAAAATGATGTCAACTTAGATGATTGGATATTGAGAAAAGGCTGGTAGTTCTGATTTTGTTTTTGAAACGATAGCATAAACAAAAAAGCTTTGAAACCTGGTCGAGCAGCGGAAAACAAAATGTACATGCTATTCGCATTTTCTCCCCAAATGAATAACGATGCAACGAAAAGATTGTTGCGGGCGGGGCGGTGATGAAGCTCCGTGCGGGTAGGGGTAGTATCGTGCATCGTGCGTGCTTTGGACGATCGGGTACGAGCTTGATGTGGGCTAGGACTGGCGCGAGGCATGCAACACGTCTAAGCTAGAACGCTAGAGAGGACGCGTAGGTTCTGTTCGATAGGACTGGCGGTTTGACTAGTTGGGCCGTCCTGCTAGATTCTGAGAAGCACCGCGCATATGAAACCGATGCGCTGGTCCGACGCAAGCACTAGACCGGATTGTTTAAGTTCTAGATTTGTTTTAAGTTAAACTTCTTCAAGTTTGACCGAGTTTGTAAAAAAAATATTATCAATATCTAGAACACCAAATTGGTTCACCAGATTTCATACAATGTAAGTTTAATTTTGTAGATCTTATCGTATTTTTCTATAAACTTGGTCTAACTTAAACAAGTTTGAATTTAGACAAACATACAGTTTCAATTATTTTGCAATGGAGGGAGTACCTTGATTAAATCATCCGCGTGTGCTTGTCCATTTTAATTCTTTGCACAAGGTTGATCCGTTTGTACGTATACAAGTCTTGTTTGAAAGTTCATCTTAGTTTGTATACTTTATAGCCATGGCATCAATTGACAACATATCGTACAACTCCTGAAATATTGTGTTTGTTGAGAACATTAAAGTTGCAGTACTTTCTACTTTTATCACAAAGCTTGCGCAAAGGTCGTCGGTTGACTCGTCCAAACTTGTTTTCTATCCTATATTCTTTGGCACATAATAATATGGCCAGGTGGCAAACTTTACCGACGATTATCTTACAACTATTGTGAGTGCTCCGACTCAAGAGGGGGAGCCATCATGTCTGCAATCATCGAGGGACTGAAGTTGTCTTGTTTGGAGAGTTAAAGGTGCAAAGATGTCTGAGAGTTGATGGACGAAATTTGTACTTTGCAATTGGTTGTGAGACGAAACATAGATTTTTCCCTATATTAATTTTTTTTTGCGAGAAACTTTCAATGTATTCATCTTCTGCAGTACAACTAACATCAGAAATAATAAAAATTATTCAGATTTGTAGACCACCTAGTGACAACTACAACCACCGAAGCGAGCCGAAGGCATTGCCGCCGTCATTGCCCCTCCCTCCCGGAGCCGGACACAACTTCTTGTAGTAGATAGTGTCGGGAAGTCGTTGTGCTAAGACCCCATAAGACCGACGCACCAGGACAGTAACCACCGCCGATGAAGAGAATCTTACATCGAAAGGATCCAACCTAAAGACACATGAACAAAGACGAACAAAGACCGGATCTGGACAGATCCACCAAAGACAACCACCAATCGGATCCCGCAAGATCCATCGAAGACACACCTCCACACGCCCTTCGGCGATGCTGGACACACCACGGAAACGCGGGGGGGGGGGGGGGGGGGGGGGGAGGGGGGGTGTTAGACGGGGAGAACCTTATTCCATCTTTAGGGAGCCGTCGCCGTCTCATCTTGCTGAGCAAGACACACATCCTAAAAACTTGAAGAAGCACCTAAAAATGTAGCCCTCCCGCCGGCAAAGGTCGGGATCCACCGCGCACCCATAGTCCTAAGGCCACATGAGACGTGGCAGATTGCCGGTGCCGCCGACGGGAGGCAGAAACCCTAGCCGCATTTCCTTGGTTTTATATATTAATTTGACCACATAATAATTCACATGAATGTTACTGTGTATCAAACCTGTACATGTATTGATCAAAAAATAATCGTTGTTGCACTATTACCAAACAAGTTAACTGTTGTACACACCAAAACCCCCAAAAATGTGTTGAGTCGCGAGAGTACCCATGTTTCGTTGGCACACAACAGTCACCATCGGCGTTGATTTTGATGGCATCTTCTCGCAACCGGGTCCATGGATTTGTCACCACAACTAAAGTATGAATACTCCTCCCGCAAAAAAAAAACCCTACATTATGAATACTCGGCTCCTCAGCTGGGCACGGCCGGCGGCGGCGGCGACGACGTCCAGCCTGGATCCCAGGGCGACAACCCTGGTCCATGGCGGTGGGTGAAGCTCAGGCGGCCCGCGGCGACATGGCGTGATGGTGCCCAAGTACAAGGCGGAGCTGCACCGGCGATCTGGTGGTTTTGGCTCTGGGTGGTTCGGATCAGCGACTGTGACGAGCAGAAGCGGGATTCTCCCCGGTGGCTCTCGCGGTTTGGTGGGGTGGGGTTGGCCCCCAGACTCTAGTGGTGGCGCACTCCGGCAGTGGCCGGAGCGCTAGGGCTCCCATGGTGGCAGTGCAGCGATGGGTGGTCGCCGGATCTCGGTAGCCAGATCTGGGCTTTGAAGGTGTGCCGGTGCACAGGTTGTCTGTTGGAGTCTCATGGGGCAGATCCAGGTGAAGACCTTGACTTCGACCGGTGGCTGGAGCCGGTGATGGTGACAGCATTGGTGTTGCATCCTTCTTGAAGGTATCATCGAGGTGAAGCCCCCACCTCCTTCCACTACCTCCGGGGAAAACCCTTGATCAGTTGATCGGATGATGGGGCGCTCATGTGTCATTTCCCCCTTGGGGGCTTCATTCTTGGAGGTGTTCATCGACTCGATGGACCAGCGGATGGCTTCAGCAGTGGAGTGGCATTACATATGACGCAACGCCGACGTGGAGTCTCGGCGGCATGGCACATCAGGATCTCGACGGCGGATGCGTGATGATGGACGCGCGTAGGGGGCGGCGCTGTCTGGTGTCGACGCAGGCCTGAAAAGGTTAATGCATTGTTCCAGTTTTGAAAATGGATCGGTGTGAAAGATGGTGGAGATGGCCTATGGGAGCGTGCACATGCGGTGCCCACTGGGAGTCCGTAGGACCGGTTTGTGCCCCCAACTCACCATCAGGCAGATTGGTTGAGGCCTCCGGATTTAGATGTTCGGGTTAGTGTGTGGTTTGGGCAGGCAGCCCCGATCATGTGCAACGCTTTCATCAATTTGATAGGAGTTGAGATAGATGTTGCTAGAAAGGTGGCTTCACACTAATTGATGTATTACTTTGTAAGGCTTTGTTGAATAATTAATAAAGAATGTATGTGTCTATCACATAATGCAGAGGCAGGAGGATATTCTCAATTTGAAGAAAAAAATGCGTCGGACCGGTACAACAACTTTTTTTTGCATGGTAATGCGTGTCTCATTCATATCATAAAGATCAAAGTACAATTCACGCAATGACCGACATGACAAAACTGAAAAGATAGCAGAACATCTCTGAGCTTGACACAACGCCCGTCACCTGCCTCCGGTACCACCACAGCAGCCACTGAAGAAAAGAATGACAGATCACCTTCCCACCCAAGCTCGACGCGGCTCCATCGCTGATATGCAGCTTTGCGGACCTTCAAGGTGGCTCACCAAAAGTGAAGCCATTGCCGTTGAACGAATCAGACCAGGGCAACACCCCGGACATGCCGTCGTACTCCAGATGTAGCACCCCACCAGGACTAAGACGCCGAAGGAGGAAACCATACCTGCCATCCACGAACCACGAACTCAGCACACGTTCCGTCTTCCAGATGTCGTCGATGCAGACCACAATCTGCATCCGCTCCTGGACTACCTCCCAAGCTCCGGCCGACGCTGGAGCAAACGCCGTCGCAACGGCGGAGCCCGAGGACACGGGTCCACCATGAGGATGCCACCACCACCACCTCATCCTTGCTTGAACAGACTGATTTTCAAATCCATCTTTAATCATAGGGCCAATGGCCTCGTTAGGGAAGGATCCGAAAAAAAAATATTTAACACCGTCATCGTCGTCGCCGAAACAAGACGATGAACAGTCTAAAAATCTAGACTACAAAGAAATAAAACAATCCACACGCGTGGATCCGGAGACCCCCCTCACTACCGACGATCGAGGTCGCCGGCGGAGGGGTGCCGCTGGAGGAAGGCGCTAGAAAATCGGCGCCCCTGGCGGCGGCTAGAGTTGGAGCCACCAGGGACGAGAGGAACGGCTCGTCCGCGGACACCCTGTCTTCTTGATTGGTCAACTGTGGCGTGTTCTCACCGGTACAGCAGCTTCGCCGCCCCCTCCCTCCCGCCCATGTAACGGTGTGGACTGTGGCGACTGGTCGAGCTCGATCTAGAGAAGACAAAAAACACCAAGCCAGTGACGGACTGAGTGTGCGTCGAGAGCGACGCGGTATGCGGTGGTGGCACAGGTGTACACTAGGACAGCTGTGGTGCCATGAATCATATCATACGTAGTCAATTTGGTATTGTGTATTCAATGTATGAATGTATGAGATTTTTTTACCCGTGATTTCAGCTTGTTGTATGATGTTTATTGCAGAAGTCTGCAGTCAGTTGACTACACAGGTCATGTGTGCCTTCGCCACTGCACTAGGACAAGATAGAGCTGGAGTCACCGGTCACAGCGTCTAGCCGTGCCGTTTTTAGCACACTAGCGCCCAGCTACGATGACATCATCGACCCAGACTTAACTAAGTCTCAAGTCTCATTGACAAACCCTAAAATCAAGCAGGATATCTTGGAGATGCAGCACCTGCGCAAGCGTCCAATATGGGGATTTCGGTGGTGGCGCGCGACCGTGCGTTGTTAGGTTTAGGAGGAGTGCCTTTTTGGAAAAGAAAGGTTTAGGAGGAGACGCCAGATGGATCGGACACAGGCTGGAGGCGTGGTTATATATATGGACTAGTTTGAACAGCCCGGTTTGGATTGGATTCTGTTAAACTGAGAGATGGGAAGAAGTTGTAAGGAAAAGAAAAAGGCTTTGGAGAAGGAGACGGGTTACACAGAGCTATAGCCGGTCGATGAGTCGATCGCAACAATCAAGTACTCCTAGTATGGGAAAAATACTCTAACCCCCAGCCCCCGCGTCGTCCGCTCGGGCGACTCCAGAGGCGATTAGGGTTTCCGCCCAGCGCCGCCACCCCTCACCTCCTCCCCCCTCGTCGCCACCCGAGGTGGCCGCCGGCAAGCCTGCGCGGTCGCCGGTGACGGTGGCGGCGAGGCCCTGCTCGCTCCGTTCCTGGCGGAGGACTCCGGATCTGGGGCGGCGGCCCTTGGCGCGGCGGCGGCGCCCTCCCGGCTGGCGGCGTCCGCGGGTGGTCCTGGCCGGCGTTCCCGACCACGCGGGTGGTGGGACGGCGGCGGGTGGTGGCTGCGGCGTGGAGATCCCCCTCCTCGTCAGATCTGAGGTTCGACTCCTCTTCCCTTCAGCTCCCTAATCCCCGCCGGCTCCAGCAACTTCGGTCGCCGAAACGGTGTGGATGGGTGCCCGGTGGTGCGGTTTTGGGATCGTGGGAAACCATTGGTCGGCTGGTCCGGCCCGGCGGCAGCGACACCCTTGGGCGCCGCCATTCCTCCTTGGAGGTGTAGCTGAGGTCCCAACCCCATCCACCCCGTTCCCCTCCCGGGTGAAAGCCCAAAATCCTTCTTGGATTGGGCGGTGACGGCGCGCTGCGCGTCGTGTCCTCCTTGGAGGCACCGCCTGGGGAGCGTGCGTTCGGGTGAGGGGCGGCAAAGGTGGAGTTCTGGGCGGATCTGGTTATCAGGTGGCTGTGGTTGGTCTGGCTCGCAGGGAAGTCTGTCCCCGCTCCCCTCAAGTGTGGTGCTCCTCGGCGGTGGCGTGTTTGGCTCAGCTCCGGCGGTACGGCGTCTGCGATCCGGCGGTAGAGGATAGGGTTCCTCTTCCTGGCAATAGCAGCACGTCCCTGGCCGTGGACGCCCGGTGTTTCTCTTCAGTGGCCGACGACTCTTGCTCCTCGTCGTTCTGCGGCCTCTCCTGATGTCCTTGATGCTCGTTCTTCAGTGGCTCCTCCCGGTGGCTTTCCCGCTGTTTTTCAGGTGCCCTAGGTTGCATCGGTGTGTCAGATGAGGTGTGCTCATGTCCTAGGAGGTTGTGCTCTGTGCCTGTTCCAGGACTCGAGGTTGGCATCTCTCCTGCTCTAGGGTGAGCGTCTCTCATGTCCGTCGGCGGCGCCTTTCGATCCAAGGCGAGAGGGTAGGGTCCCTCTACGGCGAGAGCGAAGGAAGATGTTTCGATTCCTCCAACCTTGGACTCGGTCATGTCCACAACTCCACTCTGTTTCTGCAGGTCCTCGTTGTGCTCATGCTGCTCGCAATTCTTGGTTCTTGTTTGCTGCGGTCGGCGGCGTGTACTAGCTTGGGCTTTCTTTATGTTTTGAGCTAGTATTCTGCATTGGGTTGTAAGCTTCCTAGGGTGCTCCCTTGTATCGTTTGGCCGTTGTGCTTGTTGTTGTGTTGTAATTCCTGGCCGGTTGACGGCTTTGTTAATTCAAAGTCGGGCTCCTCGCGAGCCTTCGTTCTAAAAAAAGTACTCCTAGTATATTGATGACCTCGACGTGCATAAAGTAGGTGGCGTACTACGTACGTATACCACACCAAACAAAACCAGAAAATTTTAGTAGAACGCACCGGTTGTCCAACCGAGAGGCCGGCCGGGAGGCGAAGAGGCACGTACGATGATGGCCGGCAACGAGCAGGAGCTGCTGGTCGCGGCGGCGGCGGAGCCCGAGGAGTGCAGCAGGTGGATAATGATCTGCCTTTTGGGCTGCGCCGGTGCCATGGCCTACGGCATCTCCGTCTTGGTGTTTCGCAACTCCAATAATCACGACGTGAACTTGGCGTCCTTGTCCACGTTTGCGTTGCTCCTCCTGGGCTACGTTCTTTCCGCAGCTTCTCTTAGGGCATCTCCAGCCGTTGGCCCCCCAGGGGGCGTCTAAAAGCGCCGCCTGGGGGTGAGCCGGCGGAAAAAAAGGCCCTGGGGGCGAGTCGTCGCCCAGCCGTCGGCCCCCAGGGCCGCCCACAGGCGAGTGTAAAAAAATAAGGGGGGGGGGGGCGTTCGGCGAAGTTATGACAAAGAGTAGTTAAATTTCGTCTGAACATGGCGAATTTCGGCCAAATTCGCCCATTTTCATTACATTATTAAGCTAACCTAAAAAAGAAAGGGGCTGAAGTCGTCGCCGCCGCCGCCGCCGCCGTCGTCGTCGGCCTTCTCCTCCTTGACGCGGACGCCCCGGCTGGACCCGACGTCGCCATGGTGGACTGGCGGCGGCGCGTCATCGTCGTCGCTGTCGCATAGGACGACGACTCCGTCTTCGTCGCGGCCGCGTCGGCGCTCCTCGAAGCGGCGCAGGGCGGCGCGCTGGCGCTCCTTCGCCTTCTCCCGGCGCGCCTTCTCCATCGCAATGGAGTCCTGGCGCGCCCATTCTAGGGTCGCGTCGTCGTCGACGAGCTCCGCCTTCGCCAGCGCCAGTCCCGGCTCCATCTTCACCGGCGCCAGCCCCGGCTCCGTCTTCACCGGCGCCAGTCCCGGCTCCGTCTTCGGCTTGACGAAGCGCGAAGGAGCCGAGGAGGAGGCGCGCCGGCCGCCCTCGTTGATGACGATGCCGGCGCTGTGAGTGCGCCGACCGAGCGGCGACTCCGCCGCAGGCTCGGCCTTGACGACGAGCAGGGCCGGAGTGCCGGAGGAGTGCGAGGAGGATCGGGAGGAGGAAGACCCGAACCGCCTTGGCGCCCATGTCCCGACGCGCCGGTGCGTCGCTGGGGGGTATGCCAATGGCGGGTCGTTGCCGCCCTCGAGGTGCATGAGCACGCCCTCGAGTGTGCGGCCGGGGACGCCCCACCAGAGGTGGCGCCCCTCGCTGTTCTGCCGCCCGCCGACCACCGGCGCGCCGTTGGTGGACGCCAAACGCTGCTGCTGGCGGCGCTCGAAATACGCCGCCCAGGCCGCGTGGTTGTCGGCGGCGTACTGGGGGAGGGAGCGTTGGGCGTCGGTGAGGGACGCACGGGCGATCTCGACCTCCTCGGCGAAGTACTCCGGCTTCGCCGCGGCGTCGGGCAACGGGGGAACGGGCACTCCCCCGGCGCTGAGCCTCCACGCCGATGGCCCGGCGCACATGTCCGGCGGCGCCGGGATGTTCGCCTGGAACAGGAGCCAGGACTCCAGAACGCGGAGCGAACGGCGGCCGAAGCCGTTGGCCGCCGCCTCATCCCCGGGGAAACGTTCTGCCATGGCGACGGCGACGGCGCGCGGGAGAGGCAGGGAGAGGGAGGGGCTGGACGGCGGCGAGGAGCGGGCGGGACTGGTGTGGGTACAGGAGAGTGGAGTGGAAGCCGCCGGCTTTTATAGCCGGGCCGCGCCCATGTGTACGCGTGCGAGGGAGGGGAGGCGTCGGCGCCGCCCCGTGAAGCGCTGCCCGTGAAGGAATCAATGGCAAGGCTGACCGGCGGCAGCCTTGCCATTGATTCCCCGCGGAAACCGAGGCCGTTGGGGGGGAGACGAGGCGCCGAGTCGCTGACGCGGCTGGCCCGCGGCTTCTTCGCGCCAAAACAACTCGCCCCGGCGCCCCCGGGCGCCCCCCAGCGCGCCGGGTTCGGGCTGGGTCCGCCGGCGCTGTTTTCGGCCCAAGCCGGCGAAAATCGGGCTCCTGGGGGCGCGACTGGGCCGTTTTTTCGGCGCCGGCGCGAAAAGATCGCCTGGGGAGACCTTCTTGGGGGCGTGGCTGGAGATGCCCTTATTCTGCTTATCGAGCGGTGTAAGGGCGATCCAGAAGGAGACAGGCTAGTAGACATCCTGTTGTCATTGTAATTAATTCTTTCGTGTTAAAATATAATTGAAGTTCAGAAAATATACTTTCATACTACTATGTATGTTTAATTTTGTAGATCTTATCGTACTTTTCCATAAATTTGGTCAAACTTACACAAGTTTGAATTTAGACAAACATATAGTTTCAATTATGTTGCAACAGAGAGAGTACTTGATTAAATCATCAGTGTGTGCTTGTCCATTTTCATTCTTTGCACAAGATTGATCCGTTTGTACGTATACAAGTCTTGTTTGAGAGTTCATCTTCAGTAGTTTGTATACTTTATAGTAAAACTAGTCATAGTATCAATCAACAACATATCCTACAACTCCTGAAATATTGTGTTTGAATTGGGAACATTAAAGTTGGAGTACTTTCTAGTTCTACTTTTGTCTCAAAGCTTGCGCAAAGGGCATCGATTGACACATACAAACTTGTTTTCTCTCCTATATTCTTTGCCACATAATAATATGCCGAGGTGGCAAACTTAACTGACGGTTATCTTACAACTATTGTGAATTCTCCGACTCAAGAGGGAGAACCATCATCTCTGCAATCATCGAGGAACAAAAGTTGTCTTGTTTGAGGAGTTAAGGGTGCAATATGTCTGGTTTGAGAGTTGAGTGACGAAATTCGCATTTTGCAATTATTTAAGGCACAGAACATTTTCTTCTATATTAATTTGACCACATAATAATTCACATAAATGTTTCTATGAATCAAAACCTATGGCATACATGTATCAATCAAAAAATCATCGTTGTTGCAGTATTACCAAACATGTCAACGGTTACACCCACCAAACCCTCCAAAAATGTATTGAGCCGCAAGCAACAACTCCAATACCAATGTTCCGCTAGCCCACGACAGTCACCATCGGCGCGTTTTTTTTTTGCGGTAATATGCTTTGTTACATATTTTATAAAAGTTTCTCTTGTGAATATAAATTATAAAGGTTGCTAGGGTATTTGTAAAAGAAATGTAGGGTGTTTAGGAAATGTTTTAGGACATTAACGATAAGTTGCATAACCGATGTGCGAGTTAGTTTCTAAAAAGTTGAGCGTGTCTCCCTCAAAAAAAAATGTGTTGAGCGTGTCATCTTTGCACAGGGGGCATGTATCAGCGATGGTAGAGAAAATAAAAGCGCGGCGAGCGGGTTAATAATCTGATTGGAACTCCCCTCGCTAGCCGAGGTGGTACTAAACCTCAGCGGGTCTGTTGCTCCCGCCCGGTGTCCCAGCACCATCCTCACATGGGCTGCATCCTCTTCTGCGGCCCAATTTGGTAGACAGCCCAGCTAGTTTTCTTCTGTTCGTTCTCAAGCCTGATTTTCTTACTGTGTGGTACAGCGCCGACGTAGAGCCCAAGTTGCTCCGTAAATCACATCGGGACGAATCTTGGTTACGTAAACCATAGCAGGTAGCAGCGGATCGATCTTGGTTTCGATCTACCGGCAATGAAAGGACCTGCTCCGCCGCCGGAATCAGCAGAGCTGGTCCGGGAGATCCTGCTCAAGCTACCCACCAGGGACGTGGCCCGTTGCCGCTGCGTCTGCAGGCTATGGCGCGTCGTCGTCGCCGAGCCCACTTTCAGCAGCCTCCACGCCGAGGCCGCGGCCAACAACAACTCCGTCGTGTCCGAGCCCTTGCTCGTCACTGTGACCCGAGTGCCCGGCAGGCCCGACGAGGCCAGCTTCTCCATCGTCTCCTCGTCGAGGCCCGCGCCCATGCCACACCGCATCGCCATCCCCGGCGGCTACAGCCTCTCCAACGTCTGCAGCGGCCTCCTCTGCTTTGCGTACGACCGCACCCAGGCCGGGGCGCCCGTGTTCATCTGCAACCCCGTCACCGGCGAGACGGCAACGGTTCCCACGCCTGTGGAATGGAGGGTGAGTAAGCCGGGAGACGCCGTGTACCATCACTACGCCTTGGGGTTCAGCCCTTCCACCAAGGAACACAAGCTGTTCCAGTTCTCCTTCACAGCCAGTTCCATCTTCGACACAGAGGTCAACCAGAGCGTGTGCACCTTAGGCAGCGGCGGATGGCGCCGGCGATCATACACTTCCCAGGGCCACCTAATGTGCACCTCGTCGCCGGTGCTCGTTGATGGCAATCTGTACCTGGTGACCAGCGGTCGAATACGCCAGTTCGGACAGCACCGGAACCCTGATAGGATGCTGGTGGTCGACGTGGCGACCGAGGTGCACCGCACGTGCCTTCTCCCGGTCAGGGCCGACGCGTACCCCCAGAACATGAATCCGATGGTGTACACCTTTGAGATGAGCGGGCGGCTGTGCCTCGCCGTGAACTTGTACGACCCTCGCTGTAAGCTCCAGTTCTGGGTCATGTCACCGCCGGACCAGTGGGTGGAGGGCGACGACAACAAGTTGTGCTGGGATCTGCGCTACAGCTTCTACATCGACGACTCCTATCGTGACTCGTATCGCTTCAATACCCCGACGGGCGCATGGTTCGACGATGGGACGCTGTGCTTCACTCATAGGGATTTCTTGTTCAAGCACAGCACGACAGGACGCTCCCCGGAGCCGTCTCCAGACGCTGATTGTCCTCAATCTGACCAGAGACTCCGCCAAAGCCGTCCAACTGCAAGTGGAACATTGTCGGGGGTTATCGCCCCAGCCTGCTCTCGCCTCTTACCTTTGCAACGCCGCCATGGTCTTGGGACGGCGAGGAAGAAAGAAAAGAGTTCGAGCATGCCATATTCCTTACAATGCAACGTCACCAATGAAAACATCACATACGTATATGCTGAGTTAACTCAGATCTGCAGGCAAGCATCAACACCACTCTCATGGCAGGGTCGAATTCGCCATAGTATCCCTATTTGCATTACTATTACCTATTTCATTCTCTTTTGAGAAGTTAGCTGCATTTTTTATATACTTTTTTGCTGTGCCATTATTTATTGGTAGAGCTGATGAAGAATTGTCTGTCCCTTCCAATCATACTATCGTATAGACGTATGGTTTCGGATTTATTACTAGACGGAAATGCACGCCTTCTTCAGCTCCGGTGTGTTAGACAAAATAGAGATAGGACTCGTTCTGTATCTCTGTTTAAACTCTTTCTCGCAATCTTCATGTATCTGGACGTATCCTAGCAATCGTCCCTTCCTTGTACGCTACGGCAGGCTTATGCCATCGATCAATATAAACCACACGCGGCCCTATGGGGTAGATACGCTTCAATCTTACATGGTAATCAGAGCCTCTTCCTCTCGCATCTAGCTTCCATGAGAGAAAACCAATCTAGCGTATACAGAGGGAGACATCGAGAGAACCCGCAAGAAACCATGACGGCACCACTGCTTCCACCGATCCATCCACCGTCGCTGGCACCATGGGTGCCCTAGTTACCCAGTCCTCCACATCCACCTTCGCGTCTTCATCATCAACCAGCAGCGGCACCTCTCTCGGCTCTCCACCAACAGAGAAGTTGACAAGGACCAACTTCCTCCTCTGGAAGGCCATCGTTCTCCCTCAGATCAAGGGAGCGCAGATGGCGCACTTCCTCGATGCTGCAAGCCCGGCTCCGCCTGCCACCCTCCCATCACCAACGATGGGAAGGAGGAGCAGGTCGTGAACTATGCCCGCATGATCTGGTACGCCCAGCAACAACATGTACAAGGTTATCTGATGGCATCACTTTCCCGTGAAGTTCCTGCTCAGGTGGTGACTCTCCAAACACTGACTGAAGTATGGGCGGTGGTCCACGCCACCTTCTCGGCTCAAACCCAGGCGCAAGAAGTCAACAACAGAATTGCGCTTGCCAATCTCTAGAAGGGGAACTCAACCATGGCGGAGTACCTCGCCAAGATCAAGGCGTTGGCAGATGAGATCGCCACCACCAGCGCCCCTCTGATCGATCGGGAGATGACCTCCTATGTTCTGAAAGGACTGGACCTGAAGTACAACTCGGTGGTGTCAGCTCTTGCCGCCTGCGTCGAACCCATCACCACCCCCGAGCTCTACAGCCAACTTCTCAGCTTTGAGGTACGGGTCAATCTGCTGCAAGGTATGAATCATCGCCAATCTTCTGTCAACAACATCTCCCGAGGGCGCGGCAATGGTGGCCGAGGCCGTGGTCACCAATGGCGTGGCCGCGGTGGCGAACATGGCGGGCGCGACAACATCCAGGGTCAAGTTCGCTCTGGAGGAGGTGATCGTGGAGGCGGCTACAACAACAACAACGCCCACAGCGGCTCCTCCTCCAACACTCGCCGCACCAGGTGCCAACTCTACAAGAAGACGGGCCATGAAGTCATTGACTGCTGGCACCAGTATGATGAAGATTACGTGCCTGATGCACATCATGCATCTACTGCCATCCGTGAGCAAGGAGGAGGTGATGGTGACACGGTCTGGTATGCAGACTCAGGGGCCTCGGACCATGTCTCGAACAAGCTAGAAAAGCTTACTCTCCGCGAGAGATACCACGGCGATGATCTGATTCACACCGCAAGCGGTGGAGGTATGGAAATTTGTCACATTGGTCAAGCTTGTATTAATTCCCCTAGTCTTAAACGTGATCTTGTCTTAAAAGATGTTCTTCATGTTCCATAAGCCGACAAAAACCTAGCATCTATGTCTCGTTTAACTTCAGACAATAATGTTTTCTTTTGAGACTCATCCCACCTATTTTTCAAAAAGGATCGGGCAACGAGGGAGCTAATTCACCACGGTAGATGCATTGGAGGGCTTTACCCCATCACTTCAAGAGTCTTTAGCCGCAAGGGTTGTCTTCAAGTTCACTCTGTCATCAAGCCCTCCCTGGCAAGGTGGCATCAAATATTAGGACATCCGTCTTCAGTAGTAGTCAAGCAAGTAGTCAATAAAGGCAATCTTTCATTGTCACATAGTTCAAATAATGAGTCTGTGTGTGAAGCTTGTCAATGTGCCAAGAGTCACCAACTTCCCTATCCTATTTCAAATAGTGTGTCTCATGCTCCTTTAGAGCTTATTTTCAATGATGTATGGGGTCATGCAAGAGATTCTATTGGAAGAAAGAAATACTATGTTAGTTTTATCGATCATTATAGCAAGTTCACTTGGATATATTTGCTTAACTTTAAATCTGAAGTCTTTTCCATTTTCCAAGAGTTTCAAAAACTTGTTGAAAGACACTTCGACAGAAAAATTCTTGCAGTCCAAAGTGACTGGGGAGGCGAGTATGAGACACCCAACTCCTTCTTCTGTAGCATAGGCATCGTCCATCATGTGTCTTGCCCTCATGCAAATCAACAAAACGGCTCGGCTGAACGTAAACATCGCCATATCGTTGAAGTTGGTTTATCTCTTTTAGCTCATGCATATATGCCACTCAAATACTGGGATGAAGCA
Source organism: Triticum timopheevii (assembly GCA_963921465.1). Lineage (NCBI taxonomy): Eukaryota > Viridiplantae > Streptophyta > Magnoliopsida > Poales > Poaceae > Triticum > Triticum timopheevii. The sequence goes on from OY997270.1 coordinate 598,259,330, forward strand.
TTCATCACGGCTACCTATCTTATTAATGTTGGAAATATGCCCTAGAGGCAATAATAAAATGGTTATTATTATATTTCTTTATTCATGATAATTGTCTATTGTTCATGCTATAATTGTATTATCCGGAAATCGTAATACGTGTGTGAATACATAGACCACAACAAGTCCCTAGTAAGCCTCTAGTTGACTAGCTCGTTGATTAATAGATGGTCATGGTTTCCTGACTATGGACATTGGATGTCATTGATAACGGGATCACATCATTCATCATTAGGAGAATGATGTGATGGACAAGACCCAATCCTAAGCATAGCATAAAGATCGTGTAGTTCGTTTCGCTAGAGCTTTTCCAAATGTCAAGTATCATTTCCTTAGACCATGAGATTGTGCAACTCCCGGATACCATAGAAGTGCTTTGGGTGTGCCAAACGTCACAACGTAACTGGGTGGCTATAAAGGTGCACTACGGGTATCTCCGAAAGTGTCTGTTGGGTTGGCACGAATCGAGACTGGGATTTGTCACTCCGTATGACGGAGAGGTATCTCTGGGCCCACTCGGTAATGCATCATCATAATGAGCTCAATGTGACCAAGTGTCTGGTCACGGGATCATGCATTACGGTACGAGTAAAGTGACTTGCCGGTAACGAGACTGAACGAGGTATTGGGAAACCAACGATCTAGTCTCGGGCAAGTAACATACCGATTGACAAAGGGAATTGTATACGGGATTGATTGAATCCTCGACATCGTGGTTCATCCGATGAGATCATCGAGGAACATGTGGGAACCAACATGGGTATCCAGATCCCGCTGTTGGTCATTGACCGGACAGGCGTCTCGGTCATGTCTGCATGTCTCCCGAACCCGTAGGGTCTACACACTTAACGTTCGGTGACGCTAGGGTTGTAGAGATATGAATATGCAGTAACCCGAAAGTTGTTCGGAGTCCCGGATGAGATCCTTGATGTCACGAGGAGTTCCGGAATGGTCCGGAGGTGAAGAATTATATATAGGAAGTGTTGTTTCGGCCATCGGGAAAGTTTCGGGGGTCATCGGTATTGTACCGGGACCACCGGAAGGGTCCCGGGGGTCCATCGGGTGGGGCCACCTATCCCGGAGGGCCCCATGGGATGAAGTGGGAGGGGAACCAGCCCCTGGTGGGCTGGTGCACCCCCCTTGGGCCCCCCTGCGCCTAGGGTTGGGAACCCTAGGGGAGGGGGCGCCTCCACTTGCCTTGGGGGGCAAGGCTCCCCCCTTGGCCGCCGCCCCCCTAGGAGATCCCATCTCCTAGGGCCGGAGCCCCCCTGGGGACCCTATATAAAGAGGGGGGAGGGAGGGCAGCCGCACCCTTGCACTTGGCGCCTCCCTTCCCCCTTGCTACACCTCTCCCTCCCGCAGACGCTTGGCGAAGCCCTGCCGGATCCCTGCTGCATCCACCACCACGCCGTCGTGCTGCTGGATCTTCATCAACCTCTCCTTCCTCCTTGCTGGATCAAGAAGGAGGAGACGTCACGCTGACCGTACGTGTGTTGAACGCGGAGGTGCCATCCGTTCGGCGCTAGGATCTCCGGTGATTTGGATCACGACGAGTACGACTCCCTCAACCCCGTTCTCTTGAACGCTTCCGCTCGCGATCTACAAGGGTACGTAGATGCACTCCTCTCTCTCATTGCTGGACGAACTCCTAGATTGATCTTGGTGAACGTAGGAAATTTTTTATTTTATGCAACGTTCCTCAACAGTGGCATCATGAGCTAGGTCTTTGCGTAGTTCTCTTTGCACGAGTAGAACACAATTTGTTGTGGGCGTAGATGTTGACAACTTTCTTGCCACTACTAGTCTTATTTTGCTTCAGCGGTATTGTGGGATGAAGCGGCCTGGACCGACCTTACACGTACGCTTACGTGAGACAGGTTCCACCGACTGAGATGCACTAGTTGCATAAGGTGGCTAGCGGGTGTCTGTCTCTCCCACTTTAGTTGGAGTGGATTCGATGAAAAGGGTCCTTATGGAGGGTAAATAGAAGTTGGAAAATCACGTTGTGGCTTTAACGTAGGTAAGAAAACGTTCTTGCTAGATCACCTATAGAAGCCACGTAAAAACTTGCAACAATAATTAGAGGACGTCTAACTTGTTTTTGCAACAAGTGTTTTGTGATGTGATATGGCCAAAGGATGTGATGAATGATATATGTGATGTATGAGATGATCATGTTCTTGTAATAGGAATCACGACTTGCATGTCGATGAGTATGACAACCGGCAGGAGCCATAGGAGTTGTCTTTATTTTTTGTATGACCTGCGCGTCATTGAAGAACGCCATGTAAATTACTTTACTTTATTGCTAAACGCGTTAGCCATAGAAGTAGAAGTAGTCGTTGGCGTGACAACTTCATGAAGACACGATGTTGGAGATCATGATGATGGAGATCATGGTGTCATGCCGGTCACGAAGATGATCATGGCGCCCCGAAGATGGAGATCAAAGGAGCAATATGATATTGGCCATATCATGTCACTATTTGATTGCATGTGATGTTTATCATGTTTTTCATCTTGTTTACTTAGAACGACGGTAGTAAATAAGATGATCCCTCATAATAATTTCAAGAAAAGTGTTCCCCCTAACTGTGCACCGTTGTGAAGGTTCGTTGTTTCGAAGCACCACGTGATGATCGGTGTGATAGATCCTAACATTCGAATACAACGGGTGTAAGCCATATTTACACACGCAATACACTTAGGTTGACTTGACGAGCCTAGCATGTACAGACATGGCCTCGGAACACGGAAGACCGAAAGGTCGAGCATGAGTCGTATAGTAGATACGATCAACATGAAGATGTTCACCGATGTTAGCTAGTCCATCTCACATGATGATCAGACATGGCCTAGTTAACTCGGATCATGTTTCACTTAGATGACTAGAGGGATGTTTGTCTAAGTGGGAGTTCATTGAATATTTTGATTAGATGAACTTAATTATCATGAACTTAGTCTAAAATCTTTGCAATATGTCTTGTAGATCAAATGGCCCACGCTAATGTTGCCCTCAACTTCAACGCGTTCCTAGAGAAAACCAAGCTGAAAGACGATGGCAGCAACTATACGGACTGGGTCCGGAACTTGAGGATCATCCTCATAGCTGCCAAGAAAGCATATGTCCTAGATGCACCGCTAGGTGAAGCACCCATTTTCCCAGCAACTCAAGACGTTATGAACGCCTGGCAGTCACGTAGTGATGATTATTCCCTGGTTCAGTGCGGCATGCTTTACAGCTTAGAACCGGGGCTCCAAAAGCGTTTTGAGCAGCACGGAGCATATAAGATGTTCCAAGAGCTGAGAATGGTTTTCCAAGCTCACGCCCGGGTCGAGAGATATGAAGTCTCCGACAAGTTCTAAAGTTGTAAGATGGAGGAGAATGGTTCTGTCAGCGAGCACATACTCAAAATGTCTGGGTTGCACAACCGCTTATCTCAACTGGGAGTTAATCTCCCGGATGACGCGGTGGTCGACAGAATCCTCCAGTCGCTCCCACCAAGCTACAAGAGCTTTGTGATGAACTTCAATATGCAGGGGATGGAAAAGACCATTCCTGAGGTATATTCAATGCTGAAATCAGCGGAGGTGGAGATCAAAAAGGAACATCAAGTGTTGATGGTGAATAAAACCACTAAGTTCAAGAAAGGCAAGGGTAAGAAGAACTTCAAGAAGGACGACAAGGGAGTTGCGCGCCCGGTAAGCCAGTTGCCGGGAAGAAGTCAAGTAATGGACCCAAGCCTGAAACTGAGTGCTTTTATTGCAAGGGAAGCGGACACTGGAAGCGGAACTGCCCCAAGTACTTAGCGGACAAGAAGGCCGGCAAAATCAAAGGTATATGTGATATACATGTAATTGATGTGTACCTTACCAGTGCTCGTAGTAGCTCCTGGGTATTTGATACCGGTGCGGTTGCTCATATTTGTAACTCAAAGCAGGAGCTGCGGAATAAGCGAAGACTGGCGAAGGACGAGGTGACGATGCGTGTCGGGAATGGTTCCAAGGTCGATGTGATCGCCGTCGGCACGCTACCTCTACATTCACCTACGGGATTAGTTTTGAACCTCAATAATTGTTATTTAGTACCAGCTTTGAGCATGAACATTGTATCAGGATCTCGTTTAATTCGAGATGGCTACTCATTTAAATCCGAGAATAATGGTTGTTCTATTTATATGAGTGATGTGTTTTATGGTCATGCCCCGCTGGTGAATGGTTTATTCTTAATGAATCTCGAGCGTAATGTTACACATATTCATAGTGTGAATATTAAAAGATGTAAAGTTGATAACGATAGTCCCACATACTTGTGGCACTGCCGCCTTGGTCACATTGGTGTCAAGCGCATGAAGAAGCTCCATGCTGATGGACTTTTGGAGTCTCTAGATTATGAATCATTTGACACATGCGAGCCATGCCTCATGGGTAAGATGACCAAGACTCCGTTCTCTGGAACAATGGAGCGAGCAACCAACTTATTGGAAATCATACATACTGATGTGTGCGGTCCAATGAGCGTTGAGGCTCACGGAGGATATCGTTATGTTCTCACTCTCACTGATGACTTGAGTAGATATGGGTATGTCTACTTGATGAAACACAAGTCTGAGACCTTTGAAAAGTTCAAGGAATTTCAGAATGAGGTAGAGAATCAACGTGACCGAAAGATAAAGTTCTTACGATCAGATCGTGGGGGTGAATATTTAAGTCACGAATTTAGTACGCACTTAAGGAAATGTGGAATCATTTCACAACTCACGCCGCCTGGAACACCTGAGCGAAATGGTGTGCCCGAACGTCGTAATCGCACTCTATTGGATATGGTGCGATCTATGATGTCACTTACCGATTTACCGCTATCATTTTGGGGATACGCTCTAGAGACAGCTACATTCACTTTAAATAGGGCACCGTCTAAATCCGTTGAGACGACACCGTATGAATTATGGTTTGGGAAGAAACCTAAGCTGTCATTTCTAAAAGTTTGGGGATGCGATGCTTATGTCAAGAAACTTCAACCTGAGAAGCTCGAACCCAAGTCGGAAAAATGCGTCTTCATAGGATACCCTAAGGAAACCATTGGGTATACTTTCTACTTAAGATCCGAGGGCAAGATCTTTGTTGCCAAGAACGGGTCCTTTCTGGAGAAAGAGTTTCTCTCGAAAGAATTAAGTGGGAGGAAAGTGGAACTTGATGAAGTACTGTCTCTTGAACCGGTAAGTAGCGCAGCTCAGGAAGATGTTCCTGTGGTGCCTGCTCCGACAAGAGAGGAGGTTAATGATAATGATCAAGATACTTCGGATCAAGCTCTTACTGAACTTCGAAGGTCCACAAGGACACGTTCCGCACCAGAGTGGTACGGTAACCCTGTCTTAGAAATTATGTTGTTAGACAACGGTGAACCTTCAAACTATGAAGAAGCGATGGCGGGCCCAGATTCCAACAAATGGCTTGAAGCCATGCAATCCGAGATAGGATCCATGTATGAAAACAGAGTGTGGACTTTGACAGATTTGCCCGATGATCGGCGAGCAATAGAAAACAAATGGATCTTTAAGAAGAAGACGGACGCGGATGGTAATGTTACCATATATAAAGCTCGACTTTTCGCTAAGGGTTATCGACAAGTTCAAGGGATTGACTACGATGAGACATTCTCTCCCGTAGCGAAGCTGAAATCCGTCCGAATCATGTTAGCAATTGCCGCATACTATGATTATGAGATATGGCAAATGGATGTCAAAACGGCATTCCTTAACGGTCACCTTAAGGAAGAACTGTATATGATGCAGCCGGAAGGTTTTGTCGACCCTAAGAATGCTAACAAGGTATGCAAACTCCAGCGCTCCATCTATGGGCTGGTGCAAGCATCTCAGAGTTGGAACATTCGCTTTAATGAGATGATTAAAGCGTTTGGGTTTATGCAGACTTATGGAGAAGCCTGCGTTTATAAGAAAGTGAGTGGGAGCTCTATAGCATTTCTCATATTATATGTGGATGACATACTTTTGATGGGAAATGATATAGAACTTTTGGACAGCATAAAGGCCTACCTGAATAAGTGTTTTTCAATGAAGGACCTTGGAGAAGCTGCTTACATATTAGGCATCAAAATCTATAGAGATAGATCAAGACGCCTCATAGGTCTTTCACAAAGCACATACCTTGATAAGATATTGAATAAGTTCAATATGGATCGGTCCAAGAAGGGGTTCTTGCCTGTGTTGCAAGGTGTGAAATTGAGCTCAGCTCAATGCCCGACCACGGCAGAAGATAGAGAAAAGATGAGTGTCGTCCCCTATGCCTCAGCCATAGGGTCTATCATGTATGCCATGACATGTACCAGGCCTGATATAAACCTTGCTGTAAGTTTGGTAGGAAGGTACCAAAGTAATCCCGGCATGGAACACTGGACGGTGGTCAAGAACATCCTTAAGTACCTGAAAAGGACTAAGGACATGTTTCTCGTATATGGAGGTGACGAAGAGCTCGTCGTAAAGGGTTACATCGACGCTAGCTTCGACACAAATCTGGATGACTCGAAGTCACAAACCAGATACGTGTATATTTTGAATGGTGGGGCAGTAAGCTGGTGCAGTTGCAAGCAGAGCGTCGTGGCGGGATCTACATGTGAAGCGGAGTACATGGTAGCCTCGGAGGCAGCACATGAAGCAATCTGGGTGAAGGAGTTCATCACCGACCTAGGAGTCATACCCAATGCGTCGGGGCCGATTACACTCTTCTGTGACAACACTGGAGCTATTGCACTTGCCAAGGAGCCCAGGTTTCACAAGAAGACCAGGCACATCAAGCGTCGCTTCAACTCCATCCGTGAAAATGTTCAAGATGGAGACATAGATATTTGTAAAGTACATACGGATCTGAATGTAGCAGATCCGTTGACTAAACCTCTCCCTAGAGCAAAACAAGATCAACACCAGGACGCAATGGGTGTTCGATACATCACAATGTAACTAGATTATTGACTCTAGTGCAAGTGGGAGACTGTTGGAAATATGCCCTAGAGGCAATAATAAAATGGTTATTATTATATTTCTTTATTCATGATAATTGTCTATTGTTCATGCTATAATCGTATTATCCGGAAATCGTAATACGTGTGTGAATACATAGACCACAACAAGTCCCTAGTAAGACTCTAGTTGACTAGCTCGTTGATCAATAGATGGTCATGGTTTCCTGACTATGGACATTGGATGTCATTGATAACGGGATCACATCATTAGGAGAATGATGTGATGGACAAGACCCAATTCTAAGCATAGCACAAAGATCGTGTAGTTCGTTTCGCTAGAGCTTTTCCAAATGTCAAGTATCATTTCCTTAGACCATGAGATTGTGCAACTCCCGGATACCGTAGGAGTGCTTTGGGTGTGCCAAACGTCACAACGTAACTGGGTGGCTATAAAGGTGCACTACGGGTATCTCCGAAAGTGTCTGTTGGGTTGGCACGAATCGAGACTGGGATTTGTCACTCCGTATGACGGAGAGGTATCTCTGGGCCCACTCGGTAATGCATCATCATAATGAGCTCAATGTGACCAAGTGTCTGGTCACGGGATCATGCATTACGGTACGAGTAAAGTGACTTGCCGGTAATGAGACTGAACGAGGTATTGGGATACCAACGATCGAGTCTCGGGCAAGTAACGTACCGATTGACAAAGGGAATTGTATACGGGATTGATTGAATCCTCGACATCGTGGTTCATCCGATGAGATCATCGAGGAACATGTGGGAACCAACAAGGGTATCCAGATCCCGCTGTTGGTCATTGACCGGACAGGCGTCTCGGTCATGTCTGCATGTCTCCCGAACCCGTAGGGTCTACACACTTAAGGTTCGGTGATGCTAGGGTTGTAGAGATATGAATATGCAGTAACCCAAAAGTTGTTCGGAGTACCGGATGAGATCCTGGACGTCACGAGGAGTTCCGGAATGGTCCGGAGGTGAAGAATTATATATAGGAAGTGTTGTTTCGGCCATCGGGAGAGTTTCGGGGGTCACCGGTATTGTACCGGGACCACCGGAAGGGTCCCGGGGGTCCACCGGGTGGGGCCACCTATCCCGGAGGGCCCCATGGGCTGAAGTGGGAGGGGAACCAGCCCCTGGTGGGCTGGTGCGCCCCCCCCCTTGGCCCCCCCTGCGCCTAGGGTTGGGAACCCTAGGGGAGGGGGCGCCTCCACTTGCCTTGGGGGGCAAGGCTCCCCCCTTGGTCGCCGCCCCCTAGGAAATCCCATCTCCTAGGGCCGGCGCCCCCCTGGGGACCCTATATAAAGAGGGGGGAGGGAGGGCAGCCGCACCCTTGCACTTGGCGCGTCCCTTCCCCCTCGCTACACCTCTTCCTCCCGCAGACGCTTGGCGAAGCCCTGCCGGATCCCTGCGGCATCCACCACCACGCCGTCGTGCTGCTGGATCTTCATCAACCTCTCCTTCCCCCTTGCTGGATCAAGAAGGAGGAGACGTCACGCTGACCGTACGTGTGTTGAACACGGAGGTGCCGTCCGTTCGGCGCTAGGATCTCCGGTGATTTGGATCACGACGAGTACGACTCCCTCAACCCCGTTCTCTTGAACGCTTCCGCTCGCGATCTACAAGGGTATGTAGATGCACTCCTCTCTCTCGTTGCTGGACGAACTCCTAGATTGATCTTGGTGAACGTAGGAAAAATTTATTTTATGCAACGTTCCCCAACAATGAACCGCCTCCCTAGCAAAGTCATTGGCAACACCACTCCGTTGGAACGTTTGTTTCATCAAAAACCAGACTATAATTCTCTCAATTTTTTGGGTGTGCATGTTACCCAAATTTACGTCCTTACACTACTAGGGAAAAGCCTAGCAGTAGCGCGGGTTTTAGGTATATCAGTAGCGCGGGTGCCCGCGCTACTGATACGGTGCTACAGCTAACTGGTAGTAGTAGCGCGGGTGCCCCCCGCGCTACTACTATGTCCGTTAGTAGTAGCGTGGATACCACCCGTGCTACTACTAACTAGTAGTAGCGTGGGTCTGGACCCTCGCTACTGCTAACTAATTAGGAATTAAAAAAATAAAATCCAGCCATGGCTGATGCTGCTAGCTAGGCGTCATCGTCCTCTTCATCCATGGTCGATGCTGATCCTAGAGGGTATGAAGTCGTCCATGGTGATACACCTCTCCTTTGCTGCTGCTACAAAAAAGAGACAAGGATTAGAAGAGGAAGAGAGAGATAGAGAGGAGTAGGTGCAACAACTCACCGGTGGCCGCCGGATTTGGAGCCGAAACCCTAGATGACGCCATGGATGAAGCATTCATCACGGCTACCTATCTTATTAACCGCCTCCCTAGCAAAGTCATTGGCAACACCACTCCGTTGGAATGTTTGTTTCATCAAAAACCAGACTATAATTCTCTCAAAATTTTTGGGTGTGCATGTTACCCAAATTTACATCCTTACACTACTAGGGAAAAGCCTAGCAGTAGGGCGGGTTTTAGGTATATCAGTAGCGCGGGTGCCCGCGCTACTGATACGGCGCTATAGCTAACTGGTAGTAGTAGCACGGGTGCCACCCGCGCTACTACTACGTCCGTTAGTAGTAGCGTGGATACCACCCGTGCTACTACTAACTAGTAGTAGCGTGGGTCTGGACCCTCGCTACTCCCAACTAATTAGGAATTAAAAAAATAAAATCCAGCCATGGCTGCTGCTGCTAGCTAGGCGTCATCGTCCTCTTCATCCATGGTCGATGCTGATCCTAGAGGGGATGAAGTCGTCCATGGTGATACACCTCTCCTTTGCTGCTGCTACAAAAAAGAGACAAGGATTAGAAGAGGAAGAGAGAGATAGAGAGGAGTAGGTGCAGCAACTCACCGGTGGCCGCTGGAGTTGGAGCCGAAACCCTAGATGACGCCATGGATGAAGCATTCATCACGGCTACCTATCTTATTAACCGCCTCCCTAGCAAAGTCATTGGCAACACCACTCCGTTGGAACGTTTGTTTCATCAAAAACCAGACTATAATTCTCTCAAAATTTTTGGGTGTGCATGTTACCCAAATTTACGTGCTTACACTACTAGGGAAAAGCCTAGCAGTAGCGCGGGCCCGCGCTACTGATACGGTGCTACAGCTAACTGGTAGTAGTAGCGCGGGTGCCACCCGCGCTACTACTACGTCCGTTAGTAGTAGCGTGGATACCACCCATGCTACTACTAACTAGTAGTAGCGTGGGTCTGGACCCTCGCTACTGCTAACTAATTAGGAATTAAAAAAAAATCCAGCCATGGCTAATGCTGCTAGCTAGGCGTCATCGTCCTCTTCATCCATGGTCGATGCTGATCCTAGAGGGGAGGAAGTCGTCCATGGTGATACACCTCTCCTTTGCTGCTGCTACAAAAAAGAGAGAAGGATTAGAAGAGGAAGAGAGAGATAGAGAGGAGTAGGTGCAAAAACTTACCGGTGGCCGCCGGAGTTGGAGCCGAAACCCAAGATGACGCCATGGATGAAGCATTCATCACGGCTACCTATCTTATTAACCGCCTCCCTAGCAAAGTCATTGGCAACACCACTCCGTCGGAACGTTTGTTTTATCAAAAACCGGACTATAATTCTCTCAATTTTTTGGGTGTGCATGTTACCCAAATTTACGTCCTTACACTACTAGGGAATAGCCTAGCAGTAGGGCGGGTTTTAGGTATATCAGTAGCGCGGGTGCCCGCGCTACTGATACGGCGCTACAGCTAACTGGTAGTAGTAGCGCGGGTGCCACCCGCGCTACTACTACGTCCGTTAGTAGTAGCGTGGATACCACCCGTTCTACTACTAACTAGTAGTAGCATGGGTCTGGACCCTCGCTACTGCTAACTAATTAGGAATTAAAAAAAATAAAATCCAGCCATGGCTGCTGCTGCTAGCTAGGCGTCATCGTCCTCTTCATCCATGGTCGATGCTGATCCTAGAGGGGATGAAGTCGTCCATGGTGATACACCTCTCCTTTGCTGCTGCCACAAAAAAGAGACAAGGATTAGAAGAGCAAGAGAGAGATAGAGAGGAGTAGGTGCAGCAACTCACCGGTGGCCGCCGGAGTTGGAGCCGAAACCCTAGATGACGCCATGGATGAAGCATTCATCACGGCTACCTATCTTATTAACCGCCTCCCTAGCAAAGTCGTTGGCAACACCACTCCGTTGGAACGTTTGTTTCATCAAAAACCAGACTATAATTCTCTCAAATTTTTTGGGTGTGCATGTTACCCAAATTTACGTCCTTACACTACTAGGGAAAAGCCTAGCAGTAGCGCGGGCCCGCGCTACTGATACGGCGCTACAGCTAACTGGTAGTAGTAGCGCGGGTGCCACCCGCGCTACTACTACGTCCGTTAGTAGTAGCGTGGATACCACCCGTTCTACTACTAACTAGTAGTAGCATGGGTCTGGACCCTCGCTACTGCTAACTAATTAGGAATTAAAAAAAAAAAATCAAGCCATGGCTGCTGCTGCTAGCTAGGCGTCATCGTCCTCTTCATCCATGGTCGATGCTGATCCTAGAGGGGATGAAGTCGTCCATGGTGATACACCTCTCCTTTGCTGCTGCCACAAAAAAGAGACAAGGATTAGAAGAGCAAGAGAGAGATAGAGAGGAGTAGGTGCAGCAACTCACCGGTGGCCGCCGGAGTTGGAGCCGAAACCCTAGATGACGCCATGGATGAAGCATTCATCACGGCTACCTATCTTATTAACCGCCTCCCTAGCAAAGTCATTGGCAACACCACTCCGTTGGAACGTTTGTTTCATCAAAAACCAGACTATAATTCTCTCAAATTTTTTGGGTGTGCATGTTACCCAAATTTACGTCCTTACACTACTAGGGAAAAGCCTAGCAGTAGCGCGGGCCCGCGCTACTGATACGGCGCTACAGCTAACTGGTAGTAGTAGCGCGGGTGCCACCCGCGCTACTACTACGTCCGTTAGTAGTAGCGTGGATACCACCCGTGCTACTACTAACTAGTAGTAGCGTGGGTCTGGACCCTCGCTGCTGCTAACTAATTAGGAATTAAAAAAATAAAATCCAGCCATGGCTGCTGCTGCTAGCTAGGCGTCATCGTGCTCTTCATCCATGGTCGATGCTGATCCTAGAGGGGATGAAGTCGTCCATGGTGATACACCTCTCCTTTGCTGCTGCTAAAAAAAAGAGACAAGGATTAGAAGAGGAAGAGAGAGATAGAGAGGAGTAGGTGCAACAACTCACCGGTGGCCGCCGGAGTTGGAGCCGAAACGCTAGATGACGCCATGGATGGCGCTCTGCTCGATTTGGAAGATGGAGAGAGAGAGAGAGAGAGAGAGAGAGAGAGAGAGAGAGAGAGAGAGGAATAGGAAGAACAACTCACCTGTGGTTGTGTCCATGGCGGATCTGGCCGCCGCCATGGATGGCGCTCTGCTGGATCTCCCTCTCCTTCCAACATCAGAGAAGGAGGAGGAAGGAGGGGGAGGGGGCTGCGGTGGGTGTGGAGGTCGCCGGATTTGGGGGAGGCATGAGGTGCCAGGCCGGCAGTGGTGGTGGATGTGGAAGGGAATCGCGAGTGGGAGGGAGAAGCGGAATGGGAGAGCCTATGGAGAGAGGGGGAGAGTCAGGGAGAGAGGAGGGATTAGACCGAGGATATGGAGACTCCACCTACCTGGCACTTAGTAGTAGCAAGGGGTATAAACCCGCGCTACTACTATCAACTTAGTAGTAGCGAGGGTTCATACCCCTCGCTACTACTATGGCATGTCCCGGGGGGGGGGGGGGGGGGGGGGCACGGTAGACACTGCTTAGTAGTAGCGAGGGTTAAAAATCCGCGCTACTACTATCAACTTAGTAGCAGCGAGGGATAAAAAACCACGCTGCTAGTAAGTAGCAGCAACGAGGGGTATAAACTCGCGCTACTAGTAAGCGCCTGTGTATAAACTTTTCCCTAGTAGTGTTACAGTCATCACAAACTCGAGTTTCGCTCAATACAGTGTGTTTTTTTTGGCTACAATAACCTTCATAAAGGATATAAGTGCCTAGAGATTGCCACAGGTCGTATCTATATTTCTCGAGATGTTATTTTTAATGAACATTATTTCCTTTTGTCAAACTTTATCCTAATGCCAGAGCCCTTTTACGTGCTGAGATTTCTCTTCTCCAGATTATATGTCCAACTCTGATCACGAGGGTGAATTTAATAGAACCGATCAGGTGTAAAAATCAATCGAAACTTTTGATTCTGGTTATACTTGTGCAGCAGCAGGCTATGATTTTATGTGCACAGGTGCAGTCAAAACTGGCGCTGAATCCCAGGAGGATGCTGGTGGCAGCGCTGTCAGGCTGGTCATAGTGGGAGTAACATAAGTAGTAACATACATGCCACATAAGCAAAAAAGATGATGTGTCATGTAATTAAAGAGGAGAGAGGCAAATAGAGTAACATAATATATTGCCATCACATAGTGACTTCCAATACAAAATGAGTCTACAAAGCAATAAATGAAGATATGTATGTTACTATACCCATGACACTTCCCATTATGAAGGTAGTAGTAACATAGTCTCTACTCATAATGGACGACTTGGTGAATAGTCTGCCCGGTTTAATTTCGCTGGTTTTTTTCGTCATCCTCTCACCTCTGGTTTTTTTGTCATCCTCCCACCTCCGTTAACTCGCAACCCTCCCGCGAAAAAAAACCGTGCCAAAATAAATCTGCCTCCCGATCCCATCTCGATCTCCAAGCTCCAGCGGGCCGCCACCTCCTGCCGACCGCCGCCCTCCCCGGCACCGCGCGCCGCCACGAACGCCGCGACCGTTGGCGGCTCCCCTCGCCCCCGCCGGCTGCCCCGGTCGTTCCGCGCCCTCTCGTCCTCGGCGCCGCTCGCAGCCTCCCCGCCCAACGCGCCCGCACCTGCGCCCGGGGTGGTCCAGATCAGCGAGGAGCACCTCGTGCGGTGCGCTGCAGCGGGGAGGGCGCCACTGCGGGTGGCGGTGCTGCTGAGCGGCGGGGTCGACAGCAGCGTCGCGCTCCGCCTCCTCCACGCAGCCGGGCACAGCTGCACCGCCTTCTGCCTCAAGATCTGGTTCCAGGTCCGTACACACTCCCCTGTCGCTATGCTCTGCAATGCTACGCTACGGGATCACTTAATAAGCTCGGCGTGATTAATCTGTAGGAAGATTTCAGGAACTTTTGGTCCGAGTGCCCGGGGGATGACGATTTGAAGTATGCACTGGCTGTGTGTGACAAGGTATATTTCAGAAAATTCATCCGGTGCATGCTGTTTCATTGAATGGCCAGTGTGCAGCATATGTAAACTAGCTCTGGCTGCACGAACTGACTGATCTAATGGCTGTCTTTTGTAGATTGACGTGCCATTGGAGGTGGTACATCTATCTGATGAGTACTGGAACCATGTGGTAAGCTTCACTTCAAACTTTTTGCGCCTGATCCTCGCAGACATCCCATATGTTTTTCTGCATTCTGAGAAACTATAGTGGATTTTATATCTAGGTGTCTCATATGATTAATGAGTACCGCAACGGACGCACACCGAACCCTGATGTTCTTTGCACAAGAATAAAGTTTGGTATGGATGTGCACACTTCTATTACTGAAATTTGATTGTGCATCGAGGTATAGTCTTTGAACTGTGTTCATGTGCTTATTCTTTTTCACTCATTTTCTGCAGGAGCTTTCTTAGAAGCAATTGAAAATTTGGGATTTGATTACATAGCTTCAGGACATTATGCACATGTAGTCCATCCACACGTTGAGAACGCTAAAGAGCCATCGGTGCTCCAACTTTTGAAAGACGAGGTGCTTTAAAATAGCTTGCTTAGCTTCAGTGTTACTGAATTTGATGTCAATTGAGTTCTATTATTCATCCTAGAAGGAAAGTTGTGATACAGTGAAACAAATATATGGTTCTTCTGTTTAAATAAATATTGGTTAGTCGAAACCACCTTTCAGACTCTGATTGTTGTTTTAGATCAAGGATCAAACTTATTTCCTCTCACATCTCTCTCAGCCCCAGCTTAGAAGGTTTCTTTTTCCACTGGGGTGTATAACAAAGGTGATATATTTTCAGGATCTGGCGGTGTATTTATCTGTAAATGGAGCTCATCTTTTGCAGGATGAAGTTCGCAGTCTGGCTGTTCAGATGGACCTTCCTAACCAAGCTAGAAAGGATTCTCAGGGGATATGTTTTCTTGGAAAGGTTATTGCTTTAATATAGTTGTTAATATTTCACATGTTTTTTGCAAAATATGGTTCTGTTCTTTATCCTTGTGTTGTCTCATATTAAGCTTAAAAAGTCACTCTTTCTAGGTCAAATTCAGTGAGTTTGTTCAAAGACATATAGGAGAAATGGAGGGTATACTTCTTGAGGCTGAAACTGGAGATTACCTAGGGATGCACCGTGGGTTTTGGTTCTATACGATTGGTCAGCGACAAGGTTTGCGACTTTCTGGAGGACCTTGGTATGCACTGTACATGATACTAGCCTCTTTTATGGTACAATAAGATCAGCTAAATTAAATGTATATTAGCCTGAAGTATTCTACAATTCAAGGAAGATCTGTCCTCATGTAGCACATATCTATTTATCCATAAATTCATCAAATGAGTGGTCATTTTCTCTTACACAGGTATGTTGTGGAGAAAGATGTGCAAAATAATGTGGTTTTTGTATCAAGGAATTACTATTCGCTGGATAAGAGGAGGCGAACATTTCGTGTTGGATCGCTGAACTGGTTTAGCGATTCTGGGCCAGCGATTACCGCGCGCCGCCACGAACGCCGCGACGAGGAAATCTTTTAGTTACATTACATCGTTGGCCTTCTTCCTGTGACAGAGAAAGTTATGGACACGGTAGAGGCTGCCGAGAGGAGTTCCCTTGCTGCAACCTCCAATGGTATTTCCGGTGCAGTGTCCAAGATGTTAGTGGACATTGTCCCTTTCTTTCGTATTCAGTGTTGGATGAAAAGTCAGAAATGACAATTCTGCTGTATTATTCAATTCAAACTAATGTTTAGTACTTTATATTGCCGATAGAAATAATTTTATCCGCTTGATTTAGGAAGTGCACATAGGTAGGTCAACATATTTTGTAGCTCTTTCACATGTAAAAGCATATGTTGCATAAGAAATTATTATCTTCGAAGCATACTCACATTTCACTAACAAATAGGGGGAGGTTCAGACTTCAGAGCAATGATAACAAGGTTTGTTCCTCACTCTTTTGTTGGAATTTTAGTTCCAAGTTAACATGATTTCTTATCCGCTTCATAAGTCATGCATTTTCTTAATTAGGTGATAAGTAGAGCAAAAAAAAATTGATCATGTTATTGTGGGGTTTGTTTAAACTCCAGCATAAGGAATTCTGGTTTAAGAAAAAAGACTTTTGGCTTCTTTAATTACAAATTGATTCCAACGTCGTGTTAGTATGTGATTTCTCACATGTGGTTATAATATTTGTGAAGACGTGCATTGCACGTGCACTTGGAAGCGGGCCCGTGGCCCGCGCCGGACGGGCCACAAATCATTGGTAGTACATGTCGTGTTTATCCTCACTGTTGAATATTCTGTATATAACTATTTATGCAATACTTGGACCATAGGAGCAATTCATTCTGTATATTTTGCTGGGGATTGTGCCTTCCAGTCAATTTATAGATGGGTAAGATGTATCACAATATCTTTGACTTGCATTCTCTATGATGTCAAGTAAGAAAATAGAATATATACTCCTTGAATTATCTTTTCTTTTTTTCGATGTCTCTATCTTACTTATATAATCCAATTGGCATTCGCTAGAGTTTCTGTTAATGAAATATTTGTTTTGTGATGTCAGGAGGTTCTGTTTGTGACTTTGCAATCAATATTTGTTGATACGGTTTCGTAGATCATGATATCTGCACAATCTCAATCTACTTCCTGTGACTATATATTGTATTAATGGGTTGTGTCAGGGTTATTTTATCAACTACTCGGTTGTTGATCTACATTACGGTTTATTTCTTACACGAATTAATGTTGACTCGATTCCCTGAAGTAGGTTGAGAGGCTTCTCCTCTCATGATTTGCTCTGATTAGTTTGCTTGGCTCCATGCTACTCATGATTTCTTTGAATTTTTCTGTAGGAGCTCGATCAAAAATCACCTATGAAAAATATGTCGTTCTTCTCTACAGGGGTTGAATGTGGAATTTGAGGAGAATTTGTGCACCAGCATCCGATTCCTTGATGTTGCTCTGATCATATTGTGTAAATATATTTCTAATAAAGCAATCGCCCGATGGTGTACATGTTAGAAATAACAAGATGTAATCATCAAGTGTGAGAGATGGCAACATCATGATGGGATGGTATGTACTGTTGTGCTCATCGATAGGTTCGTCTTTCATTCTCTTGCAGCCAGCATGTTTTTTGTTATGCAAACAATTAGGAAATATCTAATTTCTATGTACGTCCAAATATATATAAGTAGTTGTTGTTAGCACTGAATTTGGATTTGTTAACGGTCGCTGCATTTGGTCTATCTCGAGCCTCTGGCTGTGGATCATGTTATTTTGATATCCGCTTGCCATGATATGTTATCTCTGGTATGTGTTACCTCTAATTTTTTGTCTGGACTAATTAGGGCCTGCTTCTGTTTGCTCTAATTGATATAATTGTTGTGGCATGCAGCAGCCAAGCAAACAACAGAGCCAGGCTTAGGCCTGATGACGACTTGACAAATATGATCAAGATGCTGAAGATGAGGAATCTGACGAAACTGAAGAAATAGGGGGTACTCTTAGCTTTAGTTCCTTATATCATTTTTTGATATTCATTGCTATGTATCTGTATAAACTTGCTTCGGCCATTATTGACAATTGGTCAGCAAAAGAATTGCATATCTCTAGCCATCCAGAATAAGCGGATGAGATGATGTGCATTCATTTGGTGGCACAAAATCAATTTCCTTTGCCAACTAATAGTACATACATTAAGAAAATTACTACAGTTGGCAGCTCTTCACTGCATGTTTTGAAATGTTTTGTGTGCTTGTCCTACCAAGTCACTTACAGAAGCAGGTACAACATGCTAAGTAAGCATCCAATTATTTACCCTATTTTTTGTATCAATCCGAGAAAGACGAGAACGATGGCTGGAAGGCAGGGCGTTGTTGGATGGAAGGAAGAGTGAGAGAGATAGGAGGGGCATGAGGTGACAAGTTCAATGGGGTTGCCAAGGAGGTTTGAGGGAAACAGGCCGCCATTGAGATTTTTATATCCGCTGGCATGCGCGCTTGCTTGCTGATGTGCGCGTTTGGCTGTTGTTGCTGCGCATGTGTGCGTGGTATGCCCCTGCCACTGTGTATCGCTGAGATGTTGTGTGCTTGCTGCTGCTGATCAGCGTGTGTGTGCGGTTGTGCGGTTGCTGCCACATTTTCTGGTAAAACCGCCATGCACTTCACTTTTCATGCTTCTATGGTTGGTTCATATGTGGTTATCGAAGCAGGATAAGTTCTTGAGAAGGACTCTAATTCCTATGGACCACAAGATTTCAGATGTCGCTCCCTATTGCGTATTGCCGTTGACATTAGACTTTCTATCCAGTAAGAGGGACATTGGGATCATTGTTCATCTAGAGAAGTCAGTGCCAAATCTACGTCAGGACATTGGGATGTTAATGATTGGAGGTGATGTTTTTCTCTTCCATACCTAAATTGTCTTTAGTATAAGTCCATATAAAGAGAACTGCAGTGTTCTAACTATTGAAGCACAATTGTTAAATTAATTAATTTTAGCTATGTTATAGTTTGAGCTGAGGGCTTCTTACCATTTTTTACTTCTACTAGATTCATTTGTCACACAGTTTTTAGAGCAGGGTACTTGACAAATGAGTTAGATCACTTTTCTGTCTGAGAGTCGATTTTTTTGTGTGTTAGATGGATTGACAAGTACCAAAGATTGATGCCAAGCAGAACTAAACCTGTGCATGGATTACCTTTAGTCCCGCATTCCAATCAACAACATTGGGCCGAGCGAGCGCGGGTGGCGCAAGAGGCAATGGGCAGCCGGTGGCGATTGAGTGGTGAGCGGCGGTGGCGAGGTCGAGCGGTTGGCACAAATGGCGAGTAGGCAATTACCGTGACGGGCGAGCGGACGGGGCGAGTATGTGGCACGATTGCATCACAATTAGAATAAAGTAGACAATGCATACGTGTGGCCATTGACTGATTTTGTGTGTTGTGTACTTGTGTTAACAGCCAGCCAAATCAATCAGACAAGGACCATTATGTACGTGAGTGTGTTAGCAGTGGGTATATCTGAAGATTATTTCTCAACTCGGCATGTGGGTAGAGACTAAAAAGACGATGCCATGGTAGCATGGCAGACCTGGCAAGCGCCACGAACATGATGATATTCTTCCTTTTCTTAATTCCTTGATTTAAAAAATAATTTGCTTTGCGTGTGTAGGAACATAGCAGTTGGGCAAATGACACTTTGTCATCTTGATCTATCAAGGGAAATAATTTCTTTACTTTAGAAAATGAGGGTTCGGATTGGTCTGTTGAGTTATGGCTGGCTGATCGGAATAATTTTTCAATTTAAAAAATGTAGCAAATAGCATTTCATTAGAGATTGGTTTGTTGAGTTATGGCTGGCTGATCGGAATAATTTTCCTATTTAAAAATGTAGCAAATAGCATTTCATTAGAGATGGCTTTGCAGCAAATTGCAAATGGCTCAAACCAAGCCATCGCTGCCTCGTCGCTCTCACTGGGAGCGACAACGACCGCCGGTCTCTTCTTCGCCTTCTTAGTCGACATCTCCTCCATCCGGATGCCCTGCGGCATGAGCCACTCTGCCACCGCCTGGGACTTGACCTCTGGGAAGTTTAGGTCCGTCTTCGTCCGTCCGGCACGTCACACCGCCACGTCGTAGGCACGCGCGGCCTCATCGGCGGTGGGATACGTGTCGAGCCACCAATGCTGCCTGGCGTCAGATAACTCCAGTCCGAAGTTCCCGGAGGGCTTCGCCCTCATGCCGAAGAAACCAGACTTGCCCTTCGGCGTCTTCTTCGGCGCCATCGGGGAGCGGGTGGCGGCCGAGCGGGGAGCGAGGCGGCGACGTGCGGCGCGGGGCGGAGGCAGACGGAGCGGGATGGCGGCATGCGACGCGGGGCGGAGGTGGACGAACCGGAGAGAAGGCGGACGGAGCATGGCCGGAAAGGAGGCGGATGGAGCGGCACCGGGCGGAGGATGGACCGGAGGCGGAGGCGGCCAGAGAGGAGGCGGGCGGGGTCCGGGCGGGCGGAGGCGGCCGAAGCGGAGGCGAACGCTATGGGGCAGCGCGGCGACAGGCGGCGGCCTAGGCGGGGTGGAATCAGTGGCAGGGGTCTGGATCTACGGTAGGGCGAGGCCTTAGAAAGTTAACATGTAACTCTTGCAAACTATTTCAAGAGACCGTGGCAACGCACGGGCACTCTACTAGTCTAAGTTACTCCCCACTATGACTAGCCTCAGGGCATCTCCAGCCGCGCCCCCAAGAAGGCCTCCCCAGGCGATTTTTTCGCGCCGGCGCCGAAAAAACGGCCCAGTCGCGCCCCCAGGAGCCCGATTTTCGCCGGCTTGGGCCGAAAACAGCGCCGGCGGACCCAGCCCGAACCCGGCGCGCTGGGGGGCGCTCGGGGGCGCCAGGCGAACTTTTTTGGCGCGAAGAAACCGCGGGCCCGACGCGTCAGCGACCGGGTTACTTCTCGTCCCTTCGTCGTCCTCATCGCCTCGTTTCCCGCGGCGAATCAATGCCAAAGCCCGCGCTGCCGTGCCGGTCAGCCTGCGCCATTGATGCTTCACGGGCGGCGCAGTGAAGGCCGGACGACGCGCGCCCCTCGCCCTCGCCTCGCCCGCCACGCGTACGCACGGTGCCACGCGTGTGGGCGGCGCGTCGGCCTATATATGCCGCGCCCCGGCGCACTCGGTCGTCTCACACTTCCCCTCCGCCGTCGCTCCCTCCCCTCCGCCGTCGCTCCTTCCTCCCTCTCCTCTCCTCCTTTTCGCCGCCTTCCAATGGCCGAACGTTTCCCCGGCGACGGCGCGGCGGCGAACGGCTTCGGCCACCGCCATCTTCATGAAGACGAGGCTCGCCTCCTTTACGAGGCCGAGTACCCGGTCCCGCCGGACATGCGGGTGCCCGGGGCGTGGAGGATCAGCGCGGGCGGCGTGCCGGTGCCCCCGGTACCCTCCGGCGCGGTGCGGCGCGCGGAGATCGCCCGCATCCGCTCGAACCTGCCGCCTGCGGCGAGGGAGGCGCCACGGTACGCCCCCGACAGCCCGCTGTGGGAGCCGTACTTCCGCCGCCGTCATGCCGAGCAGCTCGAGGCCACCAACGGCGTCGTGCCCTCCGGCAGGCAAAACTCCGCCGGCCGGCGTCGATGATGGGGCGTGCCAGGGCGCACGCTGGATGTCGTCCTCGAGTACATCGAGGGCGGCAACACGCCGCGCCTCGACTACCCCGCTCCCCCTTCCTTTTCACGCCGCCGGGGAAGCTCCTGGACCCCGAGGCGCATGGAGACCGGGGGGTCCTCCTCTTCGTCCGGCGGCTCGCCCTGCCTCCGCCCCGTCAAGCCGGAGCCCCAGGACACGCCTGTGGCCGCGCGCACCCGCAGCTCCGGCGTCCGTATCGGCGCCCCGTCAAGCCGGAGCCCCACCGGCCGTTTTGTCCTCGTCGAGCCCAAGCCGGAGCCCGGCCTCGTCGAGCCCAAGAAGGAGCCCGGCCTCCCCGCGGAGTACGAGGAGATAGCCCGGCGCGGCTTCTCCGACGAGGACGCCATGCGGTGGGCGCGGGAGGACTACCTCCGCGAGGAGACGGTCTGGCAGTGCCGGGCCCTGGAGAAGATCGCCGCCCGCAAGCGCGGGCGCGAGGACGAGCACGGCGTCGTGATCCTCGACAGCGATGACGACGACGCCCCCGGACCTTCCAACCCGCCGCGCCAACCGGGGGAGGGGTGCAGCAGGGACGGCGGAGGTTTAGGCGGGGGCGGCGACGACGACGACGACGACGGCGGCGACTACACGCGGTTCTACAGCCTCCTCGGCATGTAGCCGCGTGGGCGGGCGGCGAGGCGGGCGGCGAGACGGGTGGCGAGGGAGACGGCGGGAGTAGCCCGCCGGTTTTTTTTCTTTTTTGTAAAATATGTTTAAGTTTGAACGAACTCGCCGAAGTTTGCAATAAATTTGCGCCGTGTGTGTGCCGTGTTTAAATTTTTTACAATACCGTGGGCGCCGCGACTGGGGGGCATCACGCCCCCAATGCGCGGTTTAGCGCCGGTGCGCCCCCATGGGGCGATTTTTTGCCCCTCCTGGGGGGCCAACGGCTGGAGATGCCCTCAGCCGATCGCTGCTATCCGAGGCGGATCTGCGCTGCAGCCCTGGTGCGTCGACAGGCGCGGGATCCCAGGACGAGTCTGTCGCCACGCGCGTCTCAGCCGATCGGGTGTCCGATAGCCCAGCAGGCGCGGAGCCCATCAGCCCAGTCGACGCGGGCGGGGACAACTCTTCTGGTGCCACGAGTCCGCCCGCTCGGTCCAGTGGGGCTCGCACCAGGGTGTGCACGCTCGACCAGGAACGTTTCCCCTGGAGGGGGAGTTCGATGCCGATTCCGCCTGTGGCGTTGGATCTGGAGCCAGATGCTGCAGATGATTCGCCCGGATCTTTTGTGGTGAGATCCATAGCTGAACCTGTGCTTCCTCATCGCCATACAAGATCCCAATCAGGTATTATAAAAGAAAAAAGAATACACTGACGGCATGATAAGGTATGATAAAGCCAAGCGTGCATTTCTTACTAGCACCGGTGAGCCAACTCATTTACATGATGTTCTTGCTCACAAAGATTGGAAGAAAGCTATGGATAGTGAATATGATGCACTCATAAAAATAGAACTTGGCATCTAGTGCCGCCAAAAAGGGGCAACGATGTGATTGATTGTAAGTGGGTATACAAAATCAAGAGAAAAACTGATGGAAGCATAGACAGATACAAGGCTAGACTAGTTGCAAAGGGTTTTAAGCAAAGGTTTGGTATTGATTATGATGATACTTTTAGTCCTGTTATTAAAGCAGCTACTATTCGACTTGTGTTGTCTATTGCCATTTCCAGAGGATGGAGTTTACGACAGCTAGATGTTCAAAACACGTTTTTTCATGGTGTTCTTGAGGAAGAAGTGTTCATGCGGCAGCCACTAGGATATGAAAATAAGAGCACACCACATTATGTTTGTAAGTTGGATAAAGCTTTGTATGGGTTGAAACAGGTCCGCCTGCTACTCAAGGTTGAGCACCCAACTAAAAAAACTTGGGTTTACACCATCAAAGGCACATACCTCACTATTCTTTTACAGTAAGAACAATACTACTATATTTGTTCTTGTCTATGTTGATGATATAATTGTTGCCAGCTCAAGTCCAGATGCTACTACCTGTCTGCTTAAGGATCTGAAACTAGAGTTTGCTCTCAAGGACTTGGGAGATCTTCATTACTTTCTTGGAATTGAAGTCGAGAAGGTAAAAGATGGCATACTCCTTACTTAGGAAAAATATACTACTGATATTCTCAGAAGAGTAGGTATGGAGAAGTGTAAGTCTGTCAGTACACCTATCTCTACTTCAGAAAAACTTACTGTTGAAAGTGGAGAAGCACTGGGGTCAAAGGATGCAACAAATTATAAAAGTGTTGTAGGTGCATTGCAGTATTTGACTCTTACACGTCCTGATATTTCCTATTCTGTGAACAATGTATGTTAGTATTTACATGCTCCTACTACAACTCATTGTACTGCAGTAAAAAGGATTTTGAGGTATCTTAAATTTACAGAGGGACTTGGAATTCAGATTGTAAAATCTCCATCTCTACTTGTGTCTGCCTACTCTGATGCAGATTGGGCAGGGTGTGCTGATGATAGGAGATCCATAGGTGGCTTTGCTGTGTTTCTGGGAACAAATCTTGTGTCGTGGAGTGCAAGAAAACAGGCAACAGTCTCAAGGTCAAGTACCGAGGCAGAGTATAAGGTTTTAGCAAATGCTACAGCTGAAGTAATGTGGATTCAGACATTGCTTCATGAACTTGGAATTAAAGTTCCACAAGCTGCAAGATTGTTGTGTGACAACATTGGTGCAACCTACTTTCAGCTAATCATGTGTTTCATGCACGTACAATGCATATTGAGGTTGATTTTCATTTTGTCAGAGAAAGAGTTGCACGCAAATTGCTTGATATAAGGTTTATTCCAATAGGCGATCAACTTGCTGATGGCTTCACAAAACCTCTCACGATGAGAAGGTTGGATGACTTCAAATACAATCTCAACCTTGGTAAAGTGTCATATGGTTTAGATTGAGGGGGAGTGTTAGACAAAATAGAGATATGACTCTTTCTGTATCTCTGTTTAAACTCTTTCTCGCTATCCTCATGTACCTGGACATATCCTAGCGATCGGCCCTTCCTTGTACGCCACGGCAGGCTTATGCCATCGATCAATATAAACCACACGCGGCCCTACGGGGTAGATACGCTTCAATCTTACGCGGTGTTTCTTAGGGTTATCTAGATATACAATAGACAACTAATTCCCTGCCACATCAAGATTTTTTATCCAGTTATTGTGTCCAATATCTGAAGATTTGGACGTGAAGTCAATAGTAATGGTTAGATACTTACATATTACAGTACATGCTAGTTACATAGCTTGAAGGCATATCAAACATGGAATGCTACATTGCCCACATTAAACACAACATTTTAGTTGAACCTAAATGTTGCCATTATCTTGCTAACTTTGAGTTGTTTTAGGCAGGATTACATGGTCCACCACACGCCGCAGATATATGAAGTGGTAAACATTGTGTTGGTGTGCCTTTCTTTCACCATCGATCTATAAGCATAGACTTGTCGGTGTTCAGTTCAAATTTTGTAGTCTAACATTGTTGACTTTGTTACATCTGTGCCTTCATACGGATAATACAGATAGTACACACTTGTCAATTCAAATGGATATATAACCAAAAAGGTGTGATATCCCTACAACATATACACATGCAACATACTCCTTGACCATTCATAACAAAAGTTCTCTCTTACTAATCCTCACAACCTCACATCCGTAATTCTCAAGAAAACGTCAGACAGAAATGCATGGCCACCCAATCTATAGTTTGTTATTAGACTGGCCCTTTAAATGTAGAGTTTAATGTCAAATATCTTACTAGAACCCACTATGTTGCCTTGAACTGTAGTCAAGCCAAATCTATACCCTTATATAGTGTGCGAATAACTTTGAAGGATGATCGTTGGATGAAGCCAATCCGACGGTACAGAGATGGCAAATTCGAGCACTACTGGCCGTTGGATATCATCTATATTCCACCAGATTTTGCCACATGTACAATCTAGAAGACTCCATGATTGAACTTAAGCCTAATGCACAAACCTCAAAACACAAGCACTTCTCCTTTGTTCTAGATCTTTAGTATCATAATTGCCCAGAAAAAAAATCTAGATGAATTGCCATTATTTTGTTTTTTTACTTTATGCTTTACAACGCACAATTCCATGAATCTTAAAATAGATTAGCTTTTTAATAAAAACTAATTAATTTTGAATGAGATGAACTATAAGAATTAAACGAACATCTACATCATACATGTATGACTCAAAGCATACATGCTATAATGTGGTATTTATTCATAATTTGGTTGCCAAATCTCATGCGTGCAATACACGTGTACCTTACTAGTACACATAGGGTGCCTAGCAAGTCGCAATGGAAGCCGATGTATTGCATGTCGTACCACAAGACAGGCTTGTGAATATCATACTTAAGCCCGAAGTTTGCGGGGACAAGCCTAACTGTCCCTTTCCAAGTAAACAATGTGAGAGACTTTCTGCAGAAGAAATCCAAGGGCAGTGCATTTACATTTACTAGCAAAAAGGCATGTGCTTGCAACGGGAGAAAAAAAAATCCTCTCATATATCTAGCCGGGTCAGTTGGACAAAGTGTGCGTGGCCGGTTCACAGGTTTATTTTTTGCCAGCTCTCCGGACATGGGCCTCAGTGTGCCGCCAGGTGGGTTTTCTTCATTGGGCCAAAACGGGTGGCAAACGAAACCAAATAGCGTATTTGAAATTAATTAAAACGAACCAAACGAAGCGGGACGAAACCAAGAATATCACGTCCCTTTAATAGTAGGTCTAGATATAGATATATATTTTATGAGTATAACTAACATAACATAGTAGTAACTTAAAAATGGGGGCAAGTCTACTTTTGCAATGTCGGAGTACAATATGATCTTTAAAGTGCTATATTGATATCTTAGATCGGTCCTGAAGTTAGAGTCTGTTTGGGACTGCTCTGCTCCTTCAAATTCAGCTCCGCTCCAGAAAACACAAGCCAAACGGGGTAGCTCACGATATGCCGCTCCGCAAAAAAATTAGAATCTGGGGTACAGCTTCCAGTTTTTTATGAAGCTCTTCAGTGGGTGCTCAAAAAATCTCTAGAAGCTGGAGCTGGGTGAAAATTACCCACCACTGCCACGAGTAAGTGGATACCCCTTAGTTTCTCCCCCCTCAACCAATCAAATAGATCATTTTCATCAAATTTCCCATTCTTGAAGCTGGAGCTAGATGGAAGCCAAACATTACCTTTGCTAGTGCTACAACTTCTAGATGAAACTGCTCCAAAGTGAATTTAGTGCCAAACTGATTTGGTGAAGTGGAGCAGTCCCAAACATGCTCTTAAACTACAGTTTTACATCAGTATCAATTTATTTGCCAAGCTTGAGAAATTTTCTTCGGTGCATCCCTTTTCAAAAGTTTGCTTTGAAATATTACCCTGGATCCAGTCTACTTGAAGCGCAACTAAGAGATTGTATCTCCTATATGTGGCGCAGCATTTTGAAAGGCAAAGAATTGATGAAAGAAGCACTGGTTCGGCGAGTGGGAAATGGAGGCCCCTTTTTAATTAACTAGCTGATGCTCCGCGCGTTGCTGCGGGACATTGGTGTGGGATATCACTCCTTTTTCTAAGCATGTTAGCATCAAATGTCAGATGAAACACAAATTAACAGCGGGTAATTGTTAGTAACTGAAATTATTATTATATAACAACAAACCCCGTAGTTTTTTCATGTCTGGCAAACATGGCAAACTACATTCATAACTTGGCTATCTTCATATCAATATATCATCAGATAGAACTCTAAAAAACGAATAAACAGATTATATGTACATCTTGGCTAACATAGACGCTCAGGTATACATGCGCCCTTGCTTCAAGCTTTTTCTCTAAAAGTGAAATTTATCAAATAAAAATGTCAGATAAAGATGGAACAATAAGGGAATGGATAAAAATTGAGAGATGGGTATAGGAGAGAAGAGATACAACCACAGAATTAGGAGGGAAAAACTTAGGGTCAACTCGCTTAGTAGTGTATTCAGAAGATATCACATGGAAAAATGATTCTTTTGCAAGAAGTTTACGTTCTCCTTTAACAGGGTAACAAATGACAGAATTGTGTATTAAGCCTAATCGGCAAGAATTTTCATGAGATAATATCAGTAACAAATTGACAGAGAATGCAAATCATATTATCTTGGCACAAACCTCAAGACAATAGTTGGTCCAACAACACATTATTGGACATTGTCGCTGCTTAAAACATCAAGAATGTTTATCCTACAAAAATTCATTACGTACCTTCTTGTGTAAGCTGTCATATCGAGCAGTTCCTAGACGTTCCAGTAATCTACATATCAAACATAGAGTATTTGCCGCAAGATAAAAAAAATCTATAAATTATGCACTAACAATAATATATCAAGAAAAACATATCCAGAAAAGCAACCTAAAAAATTATAATAGTAGAGTCAAGATCGGGCACGGACCTACCAGATCGTACCATGACCATCGGGCATTCAGTCATGTCATGCTAGGCAACCACACTGCTTCGTGGGCTGGGAGTCATTCAGATCATTGCCACTCAATGCAGCCTGCAGATAGGAAGCGTCGATGTTTTAAGGCCCTGCGAAAAAACTAATTGAATCTTTGATCATAGCATACAAATCATCTCCATACATATAGCATAGCAGCAGCGGAGGCTTTCCTAATTGGTAATCAAATACAGTAGGAAAAAATGTAAACAGAAGCGGGTGGCCCATAGGATAGAATCGAAGGGTGACCTCTCCTTTGGGTTGGCAAATTTAAGGAAGAAAATGAAGGGCTCGTGGTGCTGTTTGTATATCATGTTGCGCTGCAAAAAGAGACAAACAGGGGGGCGTCTGCAAACCCTAGATCACATCCGATCGGGCCAGCCTAGGCATGGCCGGATGGAGGGGGGAGAGAGGTGACTTACCTGTAGAGAACTGCGGCTCCAGCTTGCCCTCAAGGATGAACTGCGGCTCCGCCCATCCTGTACATCGATCACCTTGCGATCTTGCCGCGCCATCGCCGCCGTAGCCGCCGGTTCTACCCCCGACGGTGGCCGCAAACCCTTGATGAAGTTGCGTTCTGCTGCGTCCGTCCCCGCATGGGGTTTTGTATCGTTGGGGCGAGGAAGAAAGGGATGGGGAATGAGAGACGGCGAGGGATTCATTCTGCACGGACGTTTCCACTTGAGGGCGACGATTCGCTTCTGTGCACTTCCGCTTCCATGGGGTCGAGGGAGGAGTCAACCCGAGGGGCGTGACCGCGTGAAGCACCGGGATCAATTCGAGCTGCAGATCTGAGCCATCCGTAGTGAATCAAATGGCCGAAAATAATTATGGTGACGTGGATGCATGAGAGCGCAGATAAATCAAGTAGTGGGGGGCTCAGATATAGTAGATATGATGAGGCAAAGCTTTTGTCTCCGTTTTGAAAAAAACATGGCTGCCAAGGATGGGGTGTCAAGCCCGATCGCGCCAAAGGGCCACACTTTGTTGCAAACTGTAAATGAGCTAATAGACCCGTATATGGGGGCAGTGAGATATGCAGGCAGTCAGTGACATGCTTTGTAGATTGCTAACAGACTCGCAACAGAGTTCGGTAATTCTATAGCACCAGCGGGTTGCAACACCGGTAATGACGGGTCATAGTATGCAGGTCCAACCCCCGGCCACCATCGTTGTAGCTCATGGTGACTATAGTCGCAGCACGCGGCCATCATCGTTGCAGCATGTGCAGCCGGTGGTTGTAGCATTGATCGTCACGTCACCGAAAAAATGACCTGCAACCATGCCCCAGTGGCTGTGTGTTGTAGCCGATGGTTACGTCACCAGATAAATGTTGATTCTAATCTCATCTCTGCTATTAAAGGAGGGTTTGCCATCGTCATCGGTCGACCTCCTCCCCCCTTCACACGAACCAGACATAAAGAACACACACAAAATAAAAACCACGTTTGAGGCCAACGCAAGAAACCAGACAACCCGCACGTTCTCCACCTGCTTGCTCCATCCCCAAACCCAAACCACCCCGGGAAAGTATCGGGTGCTCCCAGCCTTGGGGTACTCTCGGTGCTCCAACATAAAAAAAATTAAAATATTTTTAAAAATTTCGGAAAAATGTGAATGTTCACAAGGACTGTGACTACAATCCCAAAAAAACCAGGTCCAAACTCGAAACGCACATTGAGAAACAAAAGGTGAAATCCATATGTGTAGTGTCAATGTTGCTTTTGTCTTTTTTTACGCTATTGATGCTAGATTTCACATTTGTTTTCAATGTGCGTTTTGATTTTTTATCTGAAATTTTAAGGAGTTGTAGTCACCTTCCTTGTGAAGATTCACATTTTTTTGAAATTTTGTAAACATTTAAAAATGTTTTTTTTAACAAGCAGGTATGATGATCCCCGCCCCATGTCCCAGCACTAGAGTCGCGTGGGCTGCATCCTCTTATGTGGCCTAACTTGGTAGGCAGCCCAGGTTTTCTCCCGTACGCTCTTACGCCGCCTGATTTCAGCCGACGTAGAACCAAGATCGAAATCACACATCTCATCAAAAAAAAAAAGGATCGAAATCACACGATGAGGAAATAATACGGAACTATTAGCGGCAGATCGATCTGGGCTTCGATCTAGCGACGATGAGGGGACCTGCTCGGCCGCCGGAATCAGCAGAGATGGTCCGGGAGGTCCTGCTCAAGCTGCCCACCAGGGACGTGGTCCGGTGCCGCTGCGTCTGCAGGCTATGGCGCGGCGTCGTCGCCGAGCCCACTTTCAGCAGCCTCCACGCCGAGGCCGAGGCCGAGGCAAATGGCAACCACGTCTCCGCCGCGTCGGAGGCCCTGCTCGTCACGGAGACCCGGGAGCACGGCAAGCCCGAAGAGGCCAGCTTCTCCATCGTCTCTGCGTCGACGCCCGCGCACATGCCGCACCGCATCACCATCCCTAGCGGCTACAGCCTCTCCAACGTCTGCAACGGTCTCGTCTGCTTCACGACCTGGTACGCCAAGGCGCCGGCGTTCATCTGCAACCCCGTCACGGGTGAGACGACAACGCTTCCCACACCCATGGAGGAACCCGGAGTCATGGTCAGCCATCACTTCGCCTTGGGGTTCAGCCCTTCCACCAAGGAGCACAAGTTGTTCCGGTTCTCCTCCTGTCGATCCAATTCCACCATCAGGAACAAGATCGACCAGAGTGTGTGCACCTTAGGCGGCGGCGGCGGCGGCGGGTGGCGTCGGCAGTCGTACACTTCCGAGTCCCCCCTGATGCGCACCTTGCCGCCGGTGCTTGTTGATGGGAGTCTGTACCTGGTGACCAGCGGCCGTACATCCCTAGGACAGCGTCGGAACCCTGACGAGATGCTGATGGTTGACGTTGCTACCGAGGCGCACCGCACGTGCCGTCTCCCGATCGGGGCCGAGGAGTTCCACTCAGCCTGTGATCCGCAGGTGAACGTCTTCGAAATGAGCGGGCGGCTGTGCCTCGCCGTGAAAAGTGGTCCCAAGTTCCAGTTCTGGGTCGTGTCACAGCCACCGCCGGACCAGTGGGTCGAGGGCGATGACAGCAAGCTGTGGTGGGATCTGCGCTACAGCTTCTACGTCCATGACGCCTCTAGCGTCATCATGAAGACGGGCGCATGGTTCGACGATAGGACGATGTGCTTCAGACATGGAGACGCCTTGTTCATGCACGACACAAAAGGACGCTCGCCGGAGCCATCCCCGGAAGCGGATTGTCCTCAATGTGACCGGCGACTCCAGTTGCCGCCAACGCCCTCAAACTGCAAGTGGAACATTGTTGGGGGTTATCGCCCCAGCCTGCTCTCGCCTCTTACCTTGGCAGCGCCGCCGTCGTCTTGGGACAGCAAAGAAAGACAAGACTTCCACCATGCCATGTTCCTTGCAGTGCGACAAAACGAATGAAAAACAACACGTGCACGTGTGTATGCTCAGCAGGCAAGCATATCACCACCTCTCTCATGGCATGGTCGAACTCGTCATAATATTCCTAGTTTGCAGTTTAATTTCATGAGAAAATAGCTTCCTTTTTTGGCATGTTTTGTTTAGCCGTTCTTTATTTAGGTATATAAAACCTTCATGGCTGGTTCTAAAGCAGGACACTGGCTGCACCGGTAGCACCAATTGCTCCGGTGCACCAGATATGAATCATTTGAAAAAAAAATACAAAATTCTGAGGATGTAACATGTGTATAATGGTGTAGAAATGTAGACCCAATTAAATTAAAAATACATACCTAGAAGAAGATAAAAGACAAATCACAACATGTTTCGAATTTGCATCTGAAATTTGATGGTATGGTAGATTATTGTGTGTGTTTTTTTGTAGATTCTTGTTACTAGTACTAGCACAACCCATTATCTACTTTTCAGATACAACATTTGCAAATATGATATTTTTAAACCGGGTGCACCGGTACCATCAAATGATTGGGTCCACTGGATACTTCTCCGTATCTTCCTCTGGGTATGGCACCTGCAATGGAGAACCTATGAATATATCAAGAGGCGGTGAGAAAATGCATTATCTCTTGAAACTATTGACAAAGAGGGCTTCCTTCTGATTTCATTTAATACAAACCACCAGTTTACAACTAAGCGGGGAAATCACTAGTAGAAAAAGGGTCAAACGTGAAGCACATTAGTGCCGGTTTGTATTAGAGCCGGCACAAATGTATACATTAGTGCCGGTTCCAACGGCTAGCCGGGCCGCTCTCATTAGTACCAGTTCGTGGCTAACCTTTAGCACCGGTTCGTGCCACGAACCGGTACTAATGAGAGTGGTGGCAGGATGTTGTCAGTCTGGGCCCCCTCCAGCACCTTTAGTACCGGTTCGTGCCACGAACCGGTACTATAAGTCCTCCTGCATATAAACGCTTCGTCCAGCTCGCTCTGTTCTTCCCCCTTTCCCCTCTCCTCTCCTCTCTGTTCTTCCTCTTCTCCCCTCGAGCTCATCACACATTTTGCCCAAAATTTATCAAGATTTGAAGGCCCCCATGCATTCAAGTGATCACAAAGGTTAACAACTTTGTCCTTTCATCTCTCATTGCTAGATTAGCTCTTGCAATGCTTTATATAGTTATTAATTTGTGAGTTTAGTAATTTGGGAGGAAATATAAATATGTGCTAGTATTTGATTTATATGCAATTTGAGGTCAAAAATAACACTTAATTTGCATATGTAGGTGTGGTTTACTTAGTGCCTTCTAAATCTCCATCGTAACCACCGTCGATCGCCTGCACCGTCTCGTCGCCGGCACCACCTTGTGGTGAGCCTCTTGTTCATGAAATTTTATATAAAAAATTGATGTTTGTGTGATTTGGATATATAGTTACTCGTATAATAATTATCTTACCCGTACGTTGTTTGTTATACATAGTGCCATGGTTTTGATATGCGTCCCCGTCGGCCCTCGTCCTTGTTATGATTCGGATGTGGTATATTCTCTTTTAAAACTATTTGTTGCATTTCGTGTTTATGACAAATTATGCCCATCAGGTTGACATAGATATTTTTATCTAGGAGGTATGTGAACCGGAAATTCCAACCGACCCTATTGTCGAGAGGTTAAATTTAGTTGAAAGAGAAAACGAGTACTTGAAAGAAAAATTGAAAAGAATTGAGGGGGAGAAGATGGAATTGGAGTTGCATGTTGCCGATGTCGTCGATGATCACAAGATCAAGATGGAGAAAATGCGCTTGAAGATTAGAAAGATTAGAAAATATGCCATCGATAGTGAGGTTTGGTATCATTATGCTGTTGGATCAATTGTTACCTTAGTTGCGATCTTGATCGCATTTGTTGTTGCATTTAAATGCTTTAGCTAGAGAGTTATTTGTTTGTTGCATTTAAGTGTTGTATGAACTTTATGTATGAACTTGTATTAATTTGGTCTATTCGGTGTTGTGTAATGAAGATGAGCCGGCAATGGATGTACGATGACCGATGCTCTCCCCAGTTCGTTGAGGGCGTGCATACTTTTCTGCTTGGGGCTGAGGCAAACAAGCAGGCGGATGGTTTTATGCCTTGTCCATGTGCTGGCTGTAAGAATGGTCGCAATTACTCTACGTCAAGAACCATTCACGTCCACCTGTTTGAGTCCGGTTTCATGCCCCACTATAATGTTTGGACCAAGCACGGAGAAAGAGGGGTTATGATGGAAGACAATGAAGAAGAAGAGGACGACGACAGCTATCCTGGCCATGGGTTCCCTGAATACGATGATACAACAATGGGGGAAGAAGCTGAGCCGGCAATGCGGGAAGAAGCTGAGAAGAGGCATCAGATGAGCCCGTTGATGATCTAGGTCGGGCCATTGCCGATGCAAAGAGAAACTGCGCAAGTGATTTGGAGAAGAAGAAGTTGCAGCGCATGTTAGAGGATCACAAAAAATTGTTGTACCCGAATTGCGTAGGTGACAAGAAAAAGCTGGGCACCACACTGGAATTGCTGCAATGGAAGGCAGAGAATGGTGTATCTGACAAGGGATTTGGAAAGTTGCTGGTAATGATAAAAGATATGCTTCCAAAGGACAACGAATTGCCCGGGAGTACGTACGAAGCAAAGAAGGCTGTCTGCCCTCTAGGGTTAGAGGTGCAGAAGATACATGCATGCCCTAATGATTGCATCCTCTACCGCGGTGAGTACGAGGATTTGAACGCTTGCCCGGTATGTGGTGCATTGCGCTATAAGATCAGCCGCGATGAGCCTGGTGATGTCGAGGGCGAGCGCCCCAGGAAGAAGATTCCTGTCAAGGTGATGTGGTATTCTCCTATAATACCACGGTTGAAACGTTTGTTCCAAAACAAAGAGCATGCCAAGGCGATGCGATGGCACAGAGAAGACCGTAAGAAAGACGGAAAGTTGAGAGTACCCGCTGACGGGTCGCAGTGGAGAAAAATCGAAAGAAAGTACGGGAAGGAGTTTGCAGATGACGCAAGGAGCGTATGGTTTGGTCTAAGCGCAGATGGCATTAATCCTTTTGGGGAGCAGAGCAGCAACCATAGCACCTGGCCTGTGACTCTATGTTTGTATAACCTTCCTCCTTGGTTGTGCATGAAGCGGAAGTTCATTATGATGCCAGTGCTCATCCAAGGCCCTAAGCAACCCGGCAACGACATTGATGTGTACCTAAGGCCATTAGTTGAAGAACTCTTACAACTGTGGAATGGAACAGGTGTACGTGCGTGCGATGAGCACATGGGGGAAGAATTTGACCTAAAGGCGTTGCTGTTCGTGACCATCAATGATTGGCCTGCTCTCAGTAACCTTTCAGGACAAACAAACAAGGGATACCGCGGATGCACGCACTGTTTGGATGATACCGACAGTATATATTTGAATAGTTGTAAGAAGAATGTGTACCTGGGACATCGTCGATTTCTTCCGAGCAGGCATCCCGTAAGAAAGAAAGGCAAGCATTTCAAAGGTGAGGCGGATCACCGGACGAAGCCTCGCCATCGTACTGGTGCTGATGTACATGATATGGTAAAGGATTTGAAGGTGATATTTGGAAAGGGTCCTGGCGGACAACCTGTTCCGAAGGACGCTGACGGACGCGCACCCATGTGGAAGAAGAAATCTATATTTTGGGACCTGCCATATTGGAAAGGCCTAGAGGTCCGCTCCGCAATCGACGTGATGCACATGACGAAGAATTTTTGCGTGACCCTGCTTGGCTTCTTGGGCGTGCATGGGAAGACAAAAGATACACCTGAGGCACGGGAGGACCAGCAACGTATGCACGGAGAAGACGGCATACAACAGGGTCATGCAAGCTACGCTCTTACCAAAGAAGAGAAGGAAATATTCTTTGAATGCCTGCTCAGTATTAAGGTACCGTCTGGCTTCTCGTCGAATATAAAGGGAATAATAAACATGGCAGAGAAAAAGTTCCAGAATCTAAAGTCTCATGACTGCCACGTGATTATGACGCAACTGCTTCCGGTTGCATTGAGGGGGCTTCTATCGGAAAACGTTCGATTAGCCATTGTGAAGCTATGTGCATTTCTCAATGCAATCTCTCAGAAGGTAATCGATCCAGAAATCATACCAAGGTTACAGAATGATTTGGTGCAATGTCTTGTCAGTTTCGAGTTGGTGTTCCCACCATCCTTCTTCAACATCATGACGCACGTCCTAGTTCACCTATGCAAAGAGATTAATGTTTTGGGTCCTGTATTTCTACACAATATGTTCCCCTTTGAGAGGTTCATGGGAGTCTTAAAGAAATATGTTCATAACCGTGCTAGGCCAGAAGGAAGCATCTCCAAGGGCCATCAAAATGAGGAGGTCATTGAGTTTTGTATTGACTTTATTCCTGACCTTAAGCCGATTGGTGTTCCTGAATCGCGGCATAAGGGCAGACTGGATGGAAAAGGCACGCTAAGAGGGGAACAAATAATATGTATGGACGGACATTCTCTCACTGAAGCACACTACACAGTTCTACAGAATTCCACCTTGGTGGCTCCGTATATGGATGAACACAAGAATTTGCTACGCTCCAAACACCCGGAGCGGTCTGATGACTGGATTACACGTGAACAAACCAGGAGTTTCGCCAGCTGGTTGCAGACACGTACCATGCATGACACCTCTATTGAAGATGACCTGTACTTGCTGTCCCAGTTACCATCTTCGAATATAATGACTTTCAAAGGGTACGAGATAAATGGTAATACATTTTACACGATCGCCCAAGATAAGAAGAGCACCAACCAAAACAGTGGTGTCCGCTTTGATGCAGAAACCAAGACGGGAAAGGAAACATATTATGGTTATATACAGGACATATGGGAACTTGACTATCGACGTGGTTTAAAGGTCCCTTTGTTTCGGTGCAAATGGGTCAATATGACACAAGGTGGGGTAACGGAAGACCCGCAGTACGGAATGACAACAGTGGATCTCAACAATCTTGCGTATGCAGACAAACCATTCGTCCTAGCCAATGATGTGGCACAGGTTTTTTATGTGAAGGACATGTCTACCAAGCCAAGAAAAAGAAAAGATAAGGAAGCGAATGCATCGTACGATGAGCCAAAGCGGCACATAGTTCTTTCTGGGAAGAGAAACATCGTGGGAGTGGATGACAAGACAGACAAGTCAGAAGATTATGAAAAGTTTGATGAAATTGCTCCATTCACAGTGAATATTGACCCGAACATCTCGTTAAATGATGAAGATTTTCCATGGTTACGGCGCAAAGGGACACACACGAAGAAAAAGTTTCACACCCAAAGATCTGGGATGTGATCGGCTTCACTATCATCACTTTCTTCTGTGTTTCACACCCAGGAGGGAATGTCTGTAATAGTTAGGGTAGTTATGTGTTTTGGCATTTGAAACGCGAAGAAATTTTATGTGCAAACAAATTCTTTTCATGCATTTACTGATTTTTTTCCAGCTAAATGACCCTGAAATTGAAAAGCATTTCAAATGAACTCAGAAAAGGTTGAAAGTTGGCATGGTATCATAATTTCATACAAATAGCATGTGCAAGAAAGTAGAGAGGGTTACGGCAAAAACTAGATGCACTTCGTGTACAAAATGGACAATCTCTTTCGAAGTATCAGGGTTTCCGACGAAAACTGAACTGTTACAAAGGCATTTCATTTTTTAAATAACCTAAGCATTACTAAATTGAATATAATGATAAAACACACTAATATTAAACATAAGAAAAAAGAATCACTGAAAAAACTTTTTTCAAAGTTAAGTGATTCACAAACTAGTGATTCGCACTAATTTCAAATAATTCAAAATTTAAACTATTCAAATTTGAAAACTACGGGCACTAACAGAAAGTTTGTAATTTTTTGTACCTAAAGCAAAAATATTCACAAAGAAACTCTAAATACACAAAAAAAACACAAAAATAAATAAAGCAAAAAAAATAAAAAAATAATGCAGAAAAGAAAAAAAATTATAAAAAAATGTTGGGGCGCTGCCCGGTGGGCCTGCCAGACCTAGGGTGTGCAAATGCAGACCCAGAAGGGCTAGCAGGCTCACAGGGCAGCGCGCCCTAGTTAGGCCCAGAAGCCTGCTATATAGAGGAGTCCGAAAGGGCAGCCGCGGCTGGGTTTATAAACCAGTGCGGCAGCCCTTCGCTCGGCGAGGTGGGACTAAACTTGCCGCACCGCACCTGCGCCAGCGCACCCCCTTTAGTACCGGGTCGTGGCACAAACCGGTACTAAAGGGGGGGCCTTTAGTACCGGTTTGTGCCACCACCCGGTACTAAAGGGGGTCGCTTCCCGCCGCTTGGCCTGGCCAAAACAGGCCTTTAGTACCGGTTGGTGGCTCCAACCGGTACTAAAGGTGCCTTCTATATATACAACAGCTACAAAAATTTCAGTTTCCCTCTCTGTTTGTTCCTCTGTTTCCGTCTCCGTCGCCGTCGCCGCCGCCCTCGATCGTCTCCGTCGCCGCCCCCGTCCCCGTCGCCGCCGCCGTCCCCGTCGCCGCCCTCGTCTCCGTCGCCGCCCCGGGCCCGTCCCCGTCGCGCCGTCCCCGTCCCCGTCGCGCCGTCCCCGCCATCGCCACTCCGGCCGTCGCGTCGCCATCGCCGTCGCCCGCTGTGAGCTCTCCCCCTCTAACCCCTCTCCCTCGCCCCCGGCGGCCACCATGGGCGCCGCCCCTCCCCGAGCCCATACACACACACACAAGCATGCATGAACACACACACACACACACACGTACATATGTATTTTGTATGTTTAAGTAGTTTAGATTATTTAGTGTTTAATTAGTATATACGTATTTTGTATGTTTAATTAGTTTAGATTATTTTGATTATTAGTTTTTCACTATTATATATGTATGAATGCAT
Source organism: Triticum timopheevii (assembly GCA_963921465.1). NCBI lineage: Eukaryota > Viridiplantae > Streptophyta > Magnoliopsida > Poales > Poaceae > Triticum > Triticum timopheevii. Next base: position 598,297,694 of record OY997270.1, read on the forward strand.
TTTAGATGGATATAATTAGTATGGAAATTTTTTATATAATGTTGTTTTTCACTTTTTTAATGGATGTATAGAAGTTGTGTTTTCTGTTTTTAGTGTTAGATGCTTAATTAGTATGAAATAGTATATACTCCCTCCGTTTCCAAATACTTGTCTTTCTAGGCATTTCAAATGGACTCAACATACGGATGTATGTAGACATATTTTAAAGTGTAGATCCACTCATTTTGCGCCGTATGTAGTCACTTGTTGAAATCTCTCGAAAGACAAGTATTTAGGAACGGAGGGAGTAGATTTTTGACATATGCAATGGTAGCATAATTAGTGTTATATAGAAATGTTAGAAATTTTAGTTATCAAAATCCAATCATTAAAAAAATGTTACTTTTTGCGGGCATATAGCTAGTATTTGTTCTCGACGATGCCCGGCCCGCATCCTCGCCGTCGACCCGTCCGCGACGACGTCCAGCCGACCCATGTACGGGACTGGGCTCCGCCGGGCTGGCACTGGGAGGTGCTGCCTGGAGGGGCGCGCCGCTTGATGAGGAACCCGGCTCCGGGTCCCGTCGTCGACCCTGATCTCGTTTGGTGGCGTTCGCGTGGGCCAGTTTCGGTGCGGAGGGACCCGGCCCCGCCGGAGGTGGTACGTCGCCGTGTCAGGGAGGAGGACGAGCACGTCCATCGCTACATGGTTGCGTTAGAGGGCGGCAGGTTCTCCAATACCTGGCAGTTTCTTCGGGGATCTCACTTCAGCTATGAACCTGTGAGGGTTCCTTCTCTTTGGGTGTCCACCGCCAGCGCCGCAGGAACCACGAGTGTCCTAGATTCTTCTGTAGTATTCGATCTTTATTAGCTACCTAGCCAGTGATGTACTATTCAATATTATATATTATTCGAGACGATGTATTCGAGATTATATCTATTATTCTAGACGATGTATTCGAGATTATATCTATTATTCGAGACGATGTAATTTGAATACTAAATTGTTTTATATTTCTTTTGGATTAGTTAAATAAAAGCTATGGCAGACAATACCGACAGAGAGGGAGAACAGACCATGTTCGATATGATACGCGGGCCAGATGATGATCAGAATGAAGAAGATTATGACTGCTCCGAATTTGTAAACAACACCGGAGAGGGTGATATGATATTCGATCGCGACGACTGAATTGATGAAGTCATGAACTACGATTATGACGATGACGAAGAACATGTTGATCCTGAAACAACAAAGACCGGCGAGGTATATATATTTATATAAGCAGGCATCTGGTGATCATCACATGTTTTAAATGACTTGAAGATATATTAAAGAATCGATCTTTGTTCTTTCAGCCATCCGGATCGAGCAAATCTTCAGGCAAAATGACGAAAGTACAATATTGAGGCATGCAGCCCTACTGGCGAACCATTAGCGCCTAAGAAGATTGCGGACAAGTTCGTTCGTCAGTGCGGAGTTCTTGTGAAGGACCAACTCCCGATCAAACTTCAAGAATGGAGAGAGCCAGCAAAGCCACGTCCAGATGTTACTTTTGTCGACAACAATCAAAAAGATCTGCTTTGGCATACTCTCATTGAACATTTCACCCTACCAGATCATTTCACAAAAGCAGATGTGCAGAAAGTCAAGGATGCTGCTCTTAGGAAGATGGCGGTTGCATTCAAGAACCACAAGAATCGTGAATGGAACAAGTACGTCAAGGGAGGAAGGAAGACTCCAGTATTCAAGGGAACACTAGAGAACCAACGTGCTCATTGGGACGATTTCGTGAAATTCAAGGATTCGGAATTAGCTAAGGAACGGCCGAGAATAAACAAGAAGAATGCCGAAAAAAAGGATAAGTTCCATAAGCTGGGCCCAGGTGGCTATGCGGTGGCAATGCCTAAGTGGGATAAGTCTGAGAAAGAGATGGAGGATGCAGGTGTCACTCCGGTTACTAAGAGCTGGCTCCCCAGGGTCAAGACTTGGTTCTATGCGCATGGGGGGGAGTTGGACCCGGAGACAGGCAATGTTTCGACGAGGGCAAGTCTAAAGGGAGCCGACGATGCGATACTTGTTGCAATAGAAGAGGCACGATCGGGCGTGTTCCAGCCCAACAGAGAGAACCACGAGCTTACGCGTGCCCTGGGAAATCCTGAACACCCGGGAAAAACACGAGACAAGGGCGCTATTCCGTGGTATGAGGGGTTTTCAGAATGGAACACCGACTACAGAACCCGTGCGAGAAAGAAGATTGCGGAGGAGAAGAAGAGGAAGATGGAGGAGGAGCAGAGGAAGCGGGACTATGAACACCTTCAAGGCCTAGAAGCAAGTCAAGCGGAATTGGCAGTCAAATTCCAGTGGCAGCAGGAGCAGATCGACTCACTTACCCAACAAAGGGGGTCTCAGCAGCTGCAGCAGCTAGCGGATGATCCAGCATTGGATAGCACCGGCCCATCCATGCCGAGAAGCAGCGTGGGTTCCGTCCCGGACGACGCAATGCTGGGTAGATACCCCATGGATGACATCACGGAGAACACTAACTGCGAGCTACACGTCAAAATGAAGAACATATCCATGAAGGTGGCGGACGACTTTGCTTTTACAAATCCCCCCGAGGCAACCTTCCATTGCAACCCGATTCCAGCGGGCTATGCTCGTGTCATGGTTGATGAGGTGGTGGACCCACCATATTCGGAGCTACAGCTTGACATTCCTGGAGGTGACGGCGAGCACTTTCTCGGAGAGGCCAAACATCGTATCATCCTATGGAAAAAGGATTGCATCATCTTTCGATGGCCACCGACACCGCGTCAGCCGACTCCTCGTCGAAGTCCGCCACCGAGTCAGCAGACTCCCGCTCCTGCAAGTCCACCAAGTCCGGCAAAGTGTCAGGCCACTCCTCCTCCTCCAAGTCCGGCAAAGTCTCAGGCCACTCCTCCTCCTCCAAGTCCGCCACAGTGTCAGACGTCCACTCCTCCTCCAAGTCCGGCACAACCTCAGGCCACTCCTCGTCCAACTCAGCCCCGTCAGCCGTCTCCGCTACCTCAGCAATCGCAGAAGAGACACCCCGCAGCTATGGTGCGTAGCGGTATGAGTCGAGGTAGTACATGAAGTACAAGCAGAGGCAAGCGATATAAATATGGTCCAAGCCTCACGCCTCTTCCGCAGAGCTCTTATGACAGGTCCGAGGAGGAAATCGCAGCCATATCAAAGGCCGAGGTGGAAGCCCATTTTGCACCGAAACCGCCACCGCCGCCAAGGGAGAAAGTGCCTGAGGAAACGATTGACCACTTCATTCGTATGGATCAACCACCAGCTCCCAAGCCTGTTGACACAGACTATGAGCGCCACATCAGGAAGTTAAATCGAGCACGTCTACAAAGGGAGGCGAGCACGTCTACATCGGGATCGAGCAAACAAGAAGCAGCTGTCAAAAAATGCGGGAAAACCATTCCCCAGCTGGGAGAACAGGCGGCGCAATCGATCCCCTCGCTTGTTGTGCCAACAACACGTAACAGTACGCGCGCCCAATATTATTGTGGGCAAACAGTGCACGTTCCCGGGTGGGCAATGTGGTAATAACGGAGGAGCATATAATGCAGGCTGAAGTTCTCAACATCACTGTTGGACAACTCCTCGAGATCGAGCCCATGCCTTTGCTTAGAGAGGATGAAATAAAACGGAAATATGTCCGGGGCCAACCTTTGGTCGCGCCAGACAAGGTCAAGAACCTCCCAACGAGAATGTATGAATTGCATCAATGGTACATGAACATTACCAAGATTTCATATCGATTGTCTCTCATGGTGAATGTCAAGGAGGAGCATTACTTCCATGAGAAAGCTATGTCCGTTGAGTATACTGAACTATTTCAGTTATACAATCAAGACGCACTCGACAAATCTATCGTCAGTTGCTATTGTCTGTAAGTGATTTCTTTCTGTAATTTAAGTCTCAAGCTAGCTGTAGTGATCCTTTTGATCAATCATTACCTGTAATTATCCTCACTATATTCTTTTCTGTGGTATTATGCAGGATGAAGATGTATGAAATGAGAAAAGTGGACGCTTTGGCATTGGGTTCATTGACCCAAACACCGTTAATGAATACACATGGCTAATAAATCCACGTCAGCAAAAGAACGTAGAGGACAACATGCTAGAGTTCTTGAAGCGCCTCAAATACAATGAAGATATACTACTCCTTACAATTTCCAGTGAGTCACACTGTCTTGTACTACAAATTCTTTGTTTTTGCCTACTAGCTAGCTACATGTTTTTGCTTACATATGCCCGCTTAATTAAGACATGCAAACGTGTGTGCATGCAGATTTCACTGGGTCTTGTGTATCATTAAAGTTGACGACGGAACAGTTGAAGTACTGGACTCACTACTCTAAAAAAAACTGACTATAACATCTTGTTTGGGATAGTCAACAGGTAATTTCAATCATTATTAACTATATATCTCGGCCTATTTAGTTCGTCATTTCATGATATGAACTATTTAATAACCCCTTTATTCATTTTCTTTGTCGGCGGGCAGGGCTTGGGCAAGGTTCATCGGTGTCACGGAAGGCGGATGGAAAAAGAGCTTAAATGGTTTCGACCCAAGGTAAGTAATTAAGTAGTACTAGCTAGCTAGCTAACTGCCATCTCTTTAATTATCATGCTTGATTAATTATTATCTAATCAAATTCCATTCTCGTAAAGGCCCTGAAGCAGGCGCAGGGGAATGATATGTGTGCATTCTGCGTTTGCGAGAACATTCGCATGATGGCGTCTGAAAGGAGCAGATCTCAAAGACAGGAATGGGTACGCTTGTCAGAACACTATTCACAATTTTTACACCATTATCGATATCTAGTCACACAACTAATACACATGCATATTGATCTCCTTCTTAACAGTTCAAAGAGGTGTGGGAGAAGCTCCTAGAAATGGAGCGCGTAGAAGCACTTCAAGAGGAAATAGCGGGATTTTTGCTCGACCAAGTCATAAATCCGAAGGGAGAATTCTATTACCCGCTACCGCCCCCATGAAAACCACTTCCAATTGTCATCGTGCTCCGAAGGCACCAATTAGGCTAATGCCACTGGCTCCGAAGGCAACATGCATATGTAGGAGAAATTGTATATAGCTATACATGTGTGTATGTGTGAACTAATTAATATGGTGGTTTGTGAGACATTGATGATATATATATGCATGATTGGTTCTACTAGAAATTCTATATATATATATATATATATATATATATATATATATATATATATGCATAACGTGTACACTGTGTAGTATCGTAAAATACCAGCAAAGGAAAAAGAATTAAAATGGAAACACAAAATTTAAATGAAAAAGAAATCATAAAAATAAAAACGCCCCAAACCTTATAGTACCGGTTGGTCTTACCAACCGGTACTAAAGGGCTCCAGGCAACCGGAGCTGGCTCGTGCCACGTGGTTGCCCTTTAGCACCGGTTCGTGCTGAACCGGTACTAAAAGGGGGGGGGGGCCTTTAGTGACCACAATTTAGTGCCGGTTATGGAACCGGCACTAAAGGGCCTTACGAACCGGTGCTATTGCCCGGTTCTGCACTAGTGAATAAAGGAAAATAAAGGGCTACATAAGGTAGATAATCAATGTGCGTTTCTCTCTGCCCCAATTGGGGCTTCCCTCTGCCCCAATTCATTTAATACAAACCACCAGTTTCATTGATAATCATGGACACTATCAATGAAGAGAAAATCAGAGTAAAATGTGGAATTAGGGATGTGGATAAAATCCCTTCTCAAGTGGAGATCACTTCCCCTGATCTCCTTATGTTCAGAATTGGGGCAGAAGCTGAGAAGGTGTTGGAAATTGGCTGGTACAAGGAAGAGAAAAGAAAGAATGACAATAACAATATCCTGGAAGTGGGAGAGGAAGAGATGGAAAATAGGAAGAGAACTAAGCCGGAAGATACAGAATATAAAGGGGTTTCTTTGGGTGCTTGTCTCTGAAACAAAGTGAGGAGATAGATGGGAAAATTGAGAAAATGAGATCACAGATGGAAGAAAATATGATACAGTGGCAAAATGAGATGGTTGCAGAAAGAAGGAAATGGCAAAAAGAGAGTGAAATCATGTTCAGTAAAATAAAAAATTTGGAGGAAGACAAAGTCAGAAACAATGCACTATGGGCAAAAAGTGAGAAAAGAATCAAGGAGTTGGAAAATGTGCAGATGGAATTGCAGGAGTTAAGTAGGAAACAACAAGAAGAAATCCAGAGGCTAGCACAAGAGGCTGCCAACAAAGAGGAATATGAAATGGAGTTAGCTAATATGGATCTTGAAGACTATGCGAAAGAAAATCAGCAAAAAAAGGAGGGGAATGATTCTGGGAAATATAATGCGCCTACTGATTACAATGCTAGCCAAGAGTCAATTGGGACCTTGGGGGAAAAATGGCTGAGTTACATGGGAGTGATGTCTTGGATAAGGATGGGGAGGAAAGAGAAGTGGAGATCAAGAGAAGTCTCAGAAACAAGGGAAAAGAAGACCAGAAAATTGAAGAGATGGCAAAGATCAGAGCTGAGGAAAGAGATAACTATGGTAAGAATCCTAATTTGGTGCTTGCTGATGCTTCTTTATTGCATATTAGTTTTTTGGTGGGAATTGACTTGGGTTGCTCTATAGAGATGATTGATAAAAACCTAGAGATAATCAATAAGATGGAGATAGCTAGAAGAGAGCTATACCTTCAAAATATAAAAAAGAGAATAGTGACAGGGGAAAAGAGGGTTTTGAGGGGAAAGAAGAGAAAGAAAAGGATATCCCAATATATATAAATACTGGAGATATAGATGTAGAGGGACTATGTTCAGATTTTGAACATTCTGATGCTGATATTGAGGAACAACAAATTTAAAAACTGAGAGGGATGCTCTCAGGGAAGAAGAGTGGTAAAAAAAGCTCACCAGCATTGGACTGTGTGAAGCAAACTGTTGGGATTGGGGTCCTCCAAAGAAGAAGAAAAGGGAGGAGGACTTAGTAGTTATTGTTATTTTTATTGATATATAAAGTTTTAATTTGACAAAAATGAGAGGGTTTTTTTGGAATGTAAGGGGTATTGGACAAGACCACAAGAAGAGATACATTAGAGAGATGATAATAGATCAGAAGCTAGACTTTATTGGGATCTCTGAGACCTTAAAGCAAGACTTCACTAAAAATGAGCTGCACAATTTATGTGGAGGGAAGAATTACCAATGGTATTGGAACCCTCCTAGAGGAATGTCTGGAGGGATCTTAGTGGGGATTAACAAAGATATGTTTGATGTTGAGGCCATTGAAAAGGGACAATATTTTCTGAGAGTGCTAGTTTTTGATAAAAATATTAAAATGCACTGGAACTTGGTAACTGTATATGGAGATGCACAGAAGGAAGGGAAAGCTAGCTTCCTTGTTGAATTGGCAAGATTATATCATGATAACCCTCTGCCTTGCTTAGTGGGGGGGGGGGGGGTTCAACATTATTAGAAATGGGAAGGAAAAAAACAAACATATGATAAATGAGCAGTGGCCCTTTATGTTTAATGCTATAATTGAACAAGCAGGGTTGAGAGAACTGCCTCTGAATGGGAGGAAATACACTTGGGATAATAATCAGGAAGATCCTACTTTTGAAAAGTTGGATAGGGTTTTAATGTGCCCAGCTTGGGAGGAGAAATATCCACTAACCATTTTACAAGCATTTGCTTGAGAAATATCTGATCATACCCCCTTGTTCTTAGATATAGGGGAGGCACACAGACATAAATATACATTCAGATATGAAAATGCTTGGATCTTAAGGGAGGGTTTCAGAGAGTAGGTATATACACTAGTAGAAAAAGGGTCAAATGTGAGACACATTAGTGTCGGTTCCAACGGCTAGCCGGCCGCTCTCATTAGTACCGGTTCGTGGCAAACTTTTAGCACCGGTTCGTGCCACGAACCGGTACTAAAGAGAGTGGTGGTAGGATGTTGTCAGTCTGGGGCCCCTCCAGCACCTTTAGTACCGGTTCGTGGCACGAACCGGTACTAAAGGTCGTCGTACATAAACCCTTCGTCCACCCGAGCTCGCTCTGTTCTTCCCCTTTCCCCTCACTTCCTCTCTTCTTCCCCTCTCTTCCTCGAGCTCATCATAAATTTTGCCCAAAAATTGTCAAGATTTGAAGGCCCCCATCCATTCAAATGATCACAAAGGTTAGCAACTTTGTCCTTTCATCTCTCATTGCTAGATTAGCTCTTGCAATGCTTTGTTTAGTGATTAATTTGTGAGTTTAGTAATTTTGGAGGAATTATATGTGCTAGCATTTGATTTATATGCAATTTGAGGTCAAAAATAACACTTAGTTTGCATATGTAGGTGTAGTTTACTTAGTGCCTTCTAAATCTCCGTCGTAACAACCGTCGATCGCCCGCACCGTCCCGTCACCGGCACCACCTTGTGGTGAGGCTCTTGTTCATTAATGTTTTACATTACCAAATTGATGTTTGTATGATTTGGATATATAGTTACTCGTATAATTATCTTACCCGTACGTTGTTTGTTATACATAGTGCCATGGTTTTGATATCCATCCCCATCGGCCCTCGTCCTTGTTATGATTCAGGTGTGGTATATTCTCTTTTAAAACTAGTTGTTGCATTTCGTGTTTATGACAAATTATGCCCATCAAGTTGACATAGATATTTTTATCTAGGAGGTATGTGAACCGGAAATTCCAACCGACCCTATTATCGAGAGGTTAAATTTAGTTGAAAGAGAAAACGAGTATTTGAAAGACAAATTAAAAAGAATTGAGGGGAAGAAGATGGAATTGGAGTTGCATGTTGCCGATGTCGTGGATGATCACAAGATCAAGATGGAGAAAATGAGGTTGAAGATTAGAAAGATTAGAAAATATGCCATTGATAGTGTGGCTTGGTATCATTATGTGAAGGAAATATGCCCTAGAGGCAATAATAAAGTTATTATTTATTTCCTCATATCATGATAAATGTTTATTATTCATGCTGTAATTGTATTAACCGGAAACATGGTACATGTGTGAATACATAGACAAACTTAATGTCACTAGTATGCCTCTACATGACTAGCTCATTAATCAAAGATGCTTATGTTTCCTAACCATAGACATGTGTTGTCATTTGATTAATGGGATCACATCATTAGGAGAATGATGTGATTGACTTGACCCATTCCGTTAGCTTAGCACTTGATCGTTTAGTATGTTGCTATTGCTTTCTTCATGACTTATAGAAGTTCCTATAACTATGAGATTATGCAACTCCCATTTACCGGAGGAACACTTTGTGTGCTACCAAACGTCACAACGTAACTGGGTGATTAGAAAGGAGCTCTACAGGTGTCTCCAAAGGTACATGTTGAGTTGGCGTATTTTGAGATTAGGTTTTGTCACTCCGATTGTCGGAGAGGTATCTCTGGGCCCTCTCGGTAATGCACATCACTATAAGCCTTGCAAGCAATGTAGCTAATGAGTTAGTTACGGAATGATGCATTACGTAACGAGTAAAGAGACTTGCCGGTAACGAGATTGAACTAGGTATTGGATACCGACGATCGAATCTCGGGCAAGTAACATACCGATGACAAAGGGAACAACGTATGTTGTTATGCGGTTTGACCGATAAAGATCTTCGTAGAACATGTAGGAGCCAATATGAGCATCCAGGTTCTGCTGTTGGTCAAGAAAAAGGGCAAAGGGAAGAAGAAGGGGAACTTCAAGAAGAACAGCAAACAAGTTGCTGCTCAAGAGAAGAAACCCAAGTCTGGAACTAAGCCTGAGACTGAGTGCTTCTACTGCAAGCAGACTGGTCACTGGAAGCGGAACTGCCCCAAGTATTTGGCGGATAAGAAGGATGGCAAAGTGAACAAAGGTATATGTGATATACATGTTATTGATGTGTACCTTACTAATGCTCGTAGTAGTACCTGGGTATTTGATACTGGTTCTGTTGCTAATATTTGCAACTCGAAACAGGGACTACGGATTAAGCGAAGATTGGCTAAGGACGAGGTGACGATGCGCGTGGGAAATGGTTCCAAAGTCGATGTGATCGCGGTCGGCATGCTACCTCTACATCTACCATCGGGATTAGTTTTAGACCTAAATAATTGTTATTTGGTGCCAGCGTTGAGTATGAACATTATATCTAGATCTTGTTTGATGCGAGACGGTTATTCATTTAAATCAGAGAATAATGGTTGTTCTATTTATATGAGTAATATCTTTTATGGTCATGCACCCTTGAAGAGTGGTCTATTTTTATTAAATCTCGATAGTAGTGATACACATATTCATAGTGTTGAAACCAAAAGATGCAGAGTTGATAATGATAGTGCAACTTATTTGTGGCACTGCCGTTTAGGTCATATCGGTGTAAAGCACATGAAGAAACTCCATACTGATGGGCTTTTGGAATCACTTGATTATGAATCACTTGGTACTTGCGAACCGTGTCTCATGGGCAAGATGACTAAAACACCGTTCTCCGGAACTATGGAGCGAGCAACTGATTTGTTGGAAATCATACATACTGATGTTTGTGGTCCAATGAATGTTGAGGCTCGCGGCGGGTATCGTTATTTTCTCACCTTCACAGATAATTTGAGCAGATATGGGTATATCTACTTAATGAAACACAAGTCTGAAACATTTGAAAAGTTCAAAGAATTTCAGAGTGAAGTGGAAAATCGTCGTAACAAGAAAATAAAGTTTCTACGATCTGATCGTGGAGGAGAATATTTGAGTTACGAGTTTGGTCTACACTTGAAACAATGCGGAATAGTTTCACAACTCACGCCACCCGGAACACCACAACGAAATGGTGTGTCCGAACATCGTAATCGTACTTTACTAGATATGGTGCGATCTATGATGTCTCTTACTGATTTACCGCTATCGTTTTGGGGTTATGCTTTAGAGACGTCCGCATTCACGTTAAATAGGGCACCATCAAAATCCGTTGAGACGACGCCTTATGAACTGTGGTTTGGCAAGAAACCAAAGTTGTCGTTTCTTAAAGTTTGGGGCTGCGATGCTTATGTGAAGAAACTTCAACCAGATAAGCTCGAACCCAAATCGGAGAAATGTGTCTTCATAGGATACCCAAAAGAGACTATTGGGTACACCTTCTATCACAGATCTGAGGGCTAGATTTTCGTTGCTAAAATCGGATCCTTTCTAGAGAAGGAGTTTCTCTCGAAAGAAGTGAGTGGGAGGAAAGTAGAACTTGATGAGGTAACTGTACCTGATCCCTTATTGGAATGCAATTCATCACAAGAACCGGTTCCTGTGACAACTACACCAATTAGTGAGGAAGCTAATGATATTGATCATGAAACTTCAGATCAAGTTTCTACTGAACCTCGTAGTTCTACCAGAGTAAGATCCGCACTAGAATGGTATGGTAATTCTATTCTGGAAGTCATGTTACTTGACCATGATGAACCTAAGAACTATGGGGAAGCGATCATGAGCCCAGATTCCGCAAAATGGCTAGAGGCCATGAAATCTGAGATGGGATCCATGTATGAGAACAAAGTATGGACTTTGGTTGACTTGCCCGATGATCGGCAAGCCATTGAGAATAAATGGATCTTTAAGAAGAAGACTGACGCTGATGGTAATGTAACTGTCTATAAAGCTCGACTTGTTGCGAAAGGTTTTCGACAAGTTCAAGGGGTTGACTATGATGCGACTTTCTCACCCGTAGCGATGCTTAAGTCTGTCCGAATCATGTTAGCTATTGCTGCATTTCATGATTATGAAATTCGGCAAATGGATGTCAAAACTGCATTCTTGAATGGATTTCTGGAAGAAGAGTTGTATATGATGCAGCCAGAAGGTTTTGTTGATCCAAAAGGTGCTAACAAAGTGTGCAAGCTCCAGCGATCCATTTATGGACTGGTGCAAGCATCTCGGAGTTGGAATAAACGCTTTGATAGTGTGATCAAAGCATATGGTTTTATACAGACTTTTGGAGAACCCTGTATTTACAAGAAAGTGAGTGGGAGCTCTGTAGCATTTCTGATATTATATGTAGATGACATATTATTAATTGGAAATGATATAGAATTTCTGGATAGCACAAAGGGATACTTGAATAAAAGTATTTCAATGAAAGACCTCGGTGTAGCTGCTTACATATTGGGCATCAAGATTTATAGAGATAGATCGAGACGCTTAATAGGACTTTCACAAAGCACATACCTTGATAAAATTTTGAAAAAGTTCAAAATGGATCAGGCAAAGAGAGGGTTCTTGCCCGTGCTTCAAGGTGTGAAGTTGAGTCAGACTCAATGCCCGACCACAGCAGAAGATATAGAGAAAATGAAAGATGTTCCCTATGCTTCAGCCATAGGCTCTATCATGTATGCAATGCTGTGTACCAGACCTGACGTATGCTTAGCAATAAGCTTGGCAGGAAGGTACCAAAGTAATCCAGGAGTGGATCACTGGACAGCGGTCAAGAACATCCTGAAATACCTGAAAAGGACTAAGGATATGTTTCTCATATATGGAGGTGACAAAGAGCTAGTCGTAAATGGTTACGTTGATGCAAGCTTTGACACTGATCCGGACGATTCTAAATCGCAAACCGGATACGTATTTTTATTAAACGGTGGAGCTGTAAGTTGGTGCAGTTCTAAACAAAGCGTCGTGGCGGGATCTACATGTGAAGCAGAGTACATAGCTGCTTCTGAAGCAGCAAATGAAGGAGTCTGGATGAAGGAGTTCGTTTCCGATCTAGGTGTCATACCTAGTGCATCGGGACCAATGAAGATCTTCTGTGACAATATTGGTGCAATTGCCTTGGTAAAGGAATCCAGATTTCACAAGAGGACTAAGCACATCAAGAGACGCTTCAATTCCATTCGGGACCAAGTCCAAGTGGGAGACATAGAGATTTGCAAGATACATACGGATCTGAATGTTGCAGACCCATTGACTAAGCCTCTCTCACGAGCAAAACATGATCAGCACCAAGACTCCATGGGTGTTAGAATCATTACTATGTAATCTAGATTATTGACTCTAGTGCAAGTGGGAGACTGAAGGAAATATGCCCTAGAGGCAATAATAAAGTTATTATTTATTTCCTCATATCATGATAAATGTTTATTATTCATGCTAGAATTGTATTAACCGGAAACATGATACATGTGTGAATACATAGACAAACATATAGTCACTAGTATGCCTCTACTTGACTAGCTCATTAATCAAAGATGGTTATGTTTCCTAACCATAGACATGTGTTGTCATTTGATAAATGAGATCACATCATTAGGAGAATGATGTGATTAACATGACCCATTCCGTTAGCCTAGCACTTGATCGTTTAGTATATTGCTATTGCTTTCTTCATGACTTATACATGTTCCTGTAACTATGAGATTATGCAACTCCCGTTTACCGGAGGAACACTTTGGGTACTACCAAACGTCACAACGTAACTGGGTGATTATAAAGGAGTACTACAGGTGTCTCCGAAGGTACATGTTGAGTTGGCGTATTTCGAGATTAGGTTTTGTCACTCCGATTGTCGGAGAGGTATCTCTGGGCCCTCTCAGTAATGCACATCACTATAAGCCTTGCAAGCAATGTGACCAATGAGTTGGTTACGGGATGGTGCATTACGTAACGAGTAAAGAGACTTGCCGGTAACGAGATTGAACTAGGTATTGGATACCGACGATCGAATCTCGGGCAAGTAACATACCGATGACAAAGGGAACAACGTATGTTGTTATGCGGTTTGACCGATAAAGATCTTCGTAGAATATGTAGGAACCAATATGGGCATCCAGGTTCCGCTATTGGTTATTGACCGAGAATGGTTCTAGGTCATGTCTACATAGTTCTCGAACCCGTAGGGTCCGCACGCTTAACGTTACGATGACAGTTTTATTATGAGTTTATAAGTTTTGATGTACCGAAGTTTGTTCGGAGTCCCGGATGTGATCACGGACATGACGAGGAGTCTCGAAATGGTCGAGACATAAAGATTGATATATTGGAAGCCTATGTTTGGACATCGGAAGTGTTCCGGGTGAAATTGACATTTTACCGGAGTACCGGGGGGTTACCGGAACCCTCCCGGGGGTTATTGGGCCTACATGGGCCATAAGGGAGAAGAGGAGAGGAGGCAAGAGGTGGGCCGCGCCCCTCCCCTCCCTAGTCCGAATAGGACAAGGAGAGGGGGGCGGCGCCCCCCTTTCCTTCCCCTCTTCCTCCTCCTTCCCCCCTTCTCCTACTCAAACTAGGAAAGAAGGGAGTCCTACTCCCGGTGGGAGTAGGACTCCCCCCTTGGCGCGCCCTCCTTGGCCGGCCGCCTCCTCCCCCTGGCTCCTTTATATACGGGGGCGGGGGGCACCCTAGAACACACAAGTTGATCTACGGATCGTTCCTTAGCCGTGTGCGGTGCCCCCCTCCACCATATTCCACCTCGTTCATATCGTCGCGGAGTTTAGGCGAAACCCTGCGTCGGTAGAACATCATCATCGTCACCACGCCGTCGTGCTGACGGAACTCATCCCCGAAGCTTTGCTGGATCGGAGCCCGGGGATCGTCATCGAGCTGAACGTGTGCTGAACTCGGAGGTGCCGTACGTTCGGTGCTTGGATCGGTCGGATCGTGAAGACATACGACTACATCAACCGCGTTGTCATAACGCTTCCGCTTACGGTCTACGAGGGTACGTGGACAACACTCTCCCCTCTCGTTGCTATGTCATCACCATGATCTTGTGTGTGCGTAGGAAATTTTTTGAAATTACTACGTTCTCCAACAGTATCAAATACCCAGGTGCTACTACGAGCATTAGTAAGGTACACATCAATAACATGTATATCACATATACCTTTGTTCACTTTGCCATCCTTCTTATCCGCCAAATACTTGGGGCAGTTCCGCTTCCAGTGTCGAGTCTGCTTGCAGTAGAAGCACTCAGTCTCAGGCTTAGGTCCAGACTTGGGTTTCTTCTCTTGAGCAGCAACTTGTTTGCTGTTCTTTTTGAAGTTCCCCTTCTTCTTCCCTTTGCCCTTTTTCTTGAAACTGGTGGTCTTATTGACCATCAACACTTGATGCTCCTTCTTGATTTCTACCTTCGCAGCCTTTAGCATTGCGAAGAGCTCGGGAATAGTCTTGTCCATCCCTTGCATATTATAGTTCATCACGAAGCTTTTGTAGCTTGGTGGCAGTGATTGAAGAATTCTGTCAATGACACTATCATCAGGAAGATTAACTCCCAGTTGAATCAAGTGATTATTATACCCAGACATTTTGAGTATGTGTTCACTGACAGAACTATTCTCCTCCATCTTACAGCTATAGAACTTATTGGAGACTTCATATCTCTCAATCCGGGCATTTGCTTGAAATATTAACTTCAACTCCTGGAACATCTCATATGCTCCATGACGTTCCAAACGTCGTTGAAGACCCGGTTCCAAGCCGTAAAGCATGGCGCACTGAACTATCGAGTAGTCATCAATTTTTCTCTGCCAGACGTTCTTAACGTCGTCAGTTGCATCTACAGCAGGCCTGGCACCCAGCGGTGCTTCCAGGACGTAATTCTTCTCTGCAGCAATGAGGATAATCCTCAAGTTACGGACCCAGTCCGTGTAGTTGCTACCATCATCTTCCAACTTAGCTTTCTCAATGAATGCATTAAAATTCAACGGAACAACAGCACAAGCCATCTATCTACAACAAACATAGACAAGCAAAATACTATCAGGTACTAAGTTCATGATAAATTTAAGTTCAATTAATCATATTACTAAAGAACTCCCACTTAGACAGACATCTCTCTAGTCATCTAAGTGATCACGTGATCCAAATCAACTAAACCATGTCCGATCATCACGTTAGATGGAGTAGTTTCAATGGTGAACATCACTATGTTGATCATATCTACTATATGATTCACGTTCGACCTTTCGGTCTCCGTGTTCCGAGGCCATATCTGTATATGCTAGGCTCGTCAAGTTTAACCTGAGTATTCCGCGTGTGCAACTGTTTTGCACCCGTTGTATTTAAACGTAGAGCCTATCACACCCGATCATCACATGGTGTCTCAGCACGAAGAACTTTCGCAACGGTGCATACTCAGGGAGAACACTTCTTGATAATTAGTGAGAGATCATCTTAAAATGCTACCGTCAATCAAAGCAAGATAAGATGCATAAAGGATAAATATCACATGCAATCAATATAAGTGATATGATATGGCCATCATCATCTTGTGCTTGTGATCTCCATCTCCGAAGCACCGTCGTGATCACCATTGTCACCGGCGCGACACCTTGATCTCCATCGTAGCTTTGTTGTCGTTTACGTCATCTATTGCTTCTACGACTATCGCTACTGCTTAGTGATAAAGTAAAGCAATTACAGGGCGTTTGCATTTCATACAATAAAGC
Source organism: Triticum timopheevii (assembly GCA_963921465.1). Lineage (NCBI taxonomy): Eukaryota > Viridiplantae > Streptophyta > Magnoliopsida > Poales > Poaceae > Triticum > Triticum timopheevii. The sequence continues at coordinate 598,314,156 of OY997270.1, forward strand.
ATGATCATCTCATACAATAAAATATAGCATCACATCTTGACCATATCACATCACAACATGCCCTGCAAAAACAAGTTAGACGTCCTCTACTTTGTTGTTGCAAATTTTACGTGGCTGCTACGGGCTGAGCAAAAACCGTTCTTACCTACGCATCAAAACCACAACGATAGTTCATCAAGTTAGTGCTGTTTTAACCTTCGCAAGGACCGGGCGTAGCCACACTCGGTTCAATTAAAGTGAGAGAGACAGACACCCGCCAGTCACCTTTAAGCACGAGTGCTCGTAACGATGAAACCAGTCTCGCGTAAGCGTACGCGTAATGTCGGTCCGGGCCGCTTCATCTCACAATACCGCTGAACCAAAGTATGACATGCTGGTAAGCAGTATGACTTTTATTGCCCACAACTCACCTGTGTTCTACTCATGCATATGACATCTACGCATAAAACCTGGCTCAGATGCCACTGTTGGGGAACGTAGTAATTTCAAAATTTTCCTACGCACACGCAAGATCATGGTGATGCATAGCAACGAGAGGGGAGAGTGTTGTCTACGTACCCTCGTAGATCATGAAGCTTCAGATCAAGTTACTACCGAACCTCGTAGGTCTACCAGAGTAAGATCTGCACCAGAGTGGTACGGTAATCCTATTCTGGAAGTCATGTTACTTGACAATGGAGAACCTACGAACTATGAGGAAGCGATGATGAGCCCAGATTCCGCAAAATGGCTTGAGGCCATGAAATCTGAGATGGGATCCATGTATGAGAACAAAGCATGGACTTTGGTTGACTTGCCCGATGATCGGCAAGCCATCGAAAATAAATGGATCTTCAAGAAGAAGACTGACGTTGATGGTAACGTAACTGTCTAGAAAGCTCGACTTGTTGCGAAAGGTTTTCGACAAGTTCAATGGGTTGACTACGATGAGACTTTCTCACCCGTAGCGATGCTTAAGTCTGTTCGAATCATATTAGCAATTGCCGCATTTTATGATTATGAAATTTGGCAAATGGATGTCAAAACTGCATTCCTGAATGGATTTCTGGAAGAAGAGTTGTATATGATGCAGCCGGAAGGTTTTGTCGATCCAAAAGGTGCTAACAAAGTGTGCAAGCTCCAGCGATCCATTTATGGACTGGTGCAAGCCTCTCGGAGTTGGAATAAACACTTTGATAGTGTGATCAAAGCATATGGTTTTATACAGACTATTGGAGAAGCCTGTATTTACAAGAAAGTGAGTGGGAGCTCTGTAGCATTTCTGATATTATATGTAGATGACATATTGTTAATTGGAAATGATATAGAATTTCTGGATAGCATAAAGGGATACTTGAATAAAAGTTTTTCAATGAAAGAGCTCGGTGAAGCTGCTTACATATTGGGCATCAAGATCTATAGAGATAGATCAAGACGCTTAATTCGACTTTCACAAAGCACATACCTTGATAAACTTTTGAAAAAGTTCAAAATTGATCAGGCAAAGAAATGGTTCTTGCCTGTATTACAAGGTGTGAAGTTGAGTCAGACTGCAATGCCCAACCACAGCAGAAGATAGAGAGAAAATGAAAGATTTTCCCTATGCTTCAGCCATAGGCTCTATCATGCATGCAATGCTGTGTACCAGACCTGATGTATGCTTAGCAATAAGTTTGGTAGGGAGGTACCAAAGTAATCCAGGAGTGGATCACTGGACAGCGGTCAAGAATATCCTCAAATACCTGAAAAGGACTAAGGATATGTTTCTCGTTTATAGAGGTGACAAGAGCTAGTCGTAAATGGTTACATCGATGCAAGCTTTAACACTGATCTGTACGATTCTAAATTGCAAGCCGGATACGTGTTTATATTGAACGGTGGAGCTGTCAGTTGGTGTAGTTCTAAACAAAGCGTCGTGGCGGGATCTACATGCCAAGCGGAGTACATAGCTACTTCAGAAGTAGCAAATGAAGGAGTCTGGATGAAAGAGTTCATTTCCGATCTAGGTGTCATACCTAGTGCATCGGGACCAATGAAGATCTTCTGTGACAATACTGGTGCAATTGCCTTGGCAAAGGAATCCAGATTTCACAAGAGGACCAAGCACATCAAGAGACGCTTCAATTCCATCCAGGACCAAGTCCAGGTGGGACACATAGAGATTTTCAAGATACATACGGATCTGAATGTTGCAGACCCGTTGACTAAGCCTCTTCCACGAGCAAAACATGATCAGCACCAAGACTCCATGGGTGTTAGAATCATTACTGTGTAATCTAGATTATTGAGTCTAGTGCAAGTGGGAGACTGAAGGAAATATGCCCTAGAGGCAATAATAAAGTTATTATTTATTTCCTCATATCATGATAAATGTTTATTATTCATGCTATAATTGTATTAACTGGAAACATGATACATGTGTGAATACAAAGACAAACTTAATATCACTAGTATGCCTCTACTTGACTAGCTCATTAATCAAAGATGGTTATGTTTCCTAACCATAGACATGTGTTGTCATTTGATTAACGGGATCACATCATTAGGAGAATGATGTGATTGACTTGACCCATTCCGTTAGCTTAGCACTTGATTGTTTAGTATGTTGCTATTGCTTTCTTCATGACTTATACAAGTTCCTATAACTATGAGATTATGCAACTCCCATTTACCGGAGAAACACTTTGTGTGCTACCAAACGTCACAACGTAACCGGGTGATTATAAAGGAGCTCTATAGGTGTCTCCAAAGGTACATGTTGAGTTGGCGTATTTCGAGATTAGGTTTTGACACTCTGATTGTCGGAGAGGTATCTCTGGGCCCTCTCGGTAATGCACATCACTATAAGCCTTGCAAGCAATGTAGCTAATGAGTTAGTTATAGAATGATGCATTACGTAACGAGTAAAGAGACTTGCCGGTAACGAGATTGAACTAGGTATTGGATACCGATGATCGAATCTCGGGCAAGTAACATACCGATGACAAAGGGAACAACGTATGTTGTTATGCGGTTTGACCGGTAAAGATCTTTGTAGAACATGTAGGAGCCAATATGAGCATCCAGGTTCCGCTATTGGTTATTGACCGGAAACTATTCTAGGTCATGTGTACATAGTTCTCGAACCCGTAGGGTCTGCACGCTTAATGTTATGATGACAGTTATATTATGAGTTTATAGTTTTTTATGTACCAAAGATTGTTCGGAGTCCCGAATGTGATCACGGACATGACGAGGAGTCTCGAAATGGTCGAGGCATAAATATTAATATATTGGAAGCCTATATTTGGATACCGGAATCGTTTTGGGTGAAATTGGGATTTTACCGGAGTACCGGGGGTTTACCGGAACCCCCCCGGGGGTTAATGGGCCTACATGGGCCCTAAGGGAGAAGAGGAGAGCCGGCCAGGGCAGGCCGCGCTCCCCCTCCCCCCTAGTCCGAATAGGATAAGGAAGGGGGCTGGGGCGGCGCCCCCCTTTCCTCTTTTCCCCTTCCCCTTTCCTTCCCCAACAAGGCAAGAGGGGGGAGTCCTACTCCCGTTGGGAGTAGGACTCCTCCAGGCGCACCCCTAGGGGCCAGCCTCACATCCCACCTCCCTCCTTTATATACAGTGGCAGGGGGCACCCGTTGACACACAAGTTGATCTTCGTGATTGTTCCTTAGTCGTGTGCGGTGCCCCCTTCCACCATATTCCACCTCGGTCATATCGTAGCGGTGCTTAGGCGAAGCCCTGCGTTGGGAGAACATCATCACCGTCACCACGCCGTCGTGCTGACGGAACTCTTCCCCGACACTTTGCTGGATCGGAGTCCGGGGAACGTCATCGAGCTGAACGTGTGCTAGAACTCGGAGGTGCCGTAGTTTCGGTGCTTGATCGGTCGGGCCGTGAAGACATACGACTACATCAACCACGTTGTTCTAACGCTTCCGCTTTCGGTCTACGAGGGTACGTAGAAAACAATCTCCCCTCTCGTTGCTATGCATCACCATGATCTTGCGTGTGCGTAGGAAAATTTTGAATTTTTTTTTGATAGAAAGACTGTAAGGGAACTCCCTATAGTATAATTGGTGCAACAAACCCAAATTGCAAGTACCATGCCTTGAACCTGGGTGGGTGGGAAGGCATCAACCCCTTCCCACCACTAGGTTATGCCTTAGTCTGCGGAAAATTTTGAAATTACTACGTTCCCCAACATTATGCTGTTCGATCAATTGTTACCTTAGTTGCGATCTTGATCGCATTTGTTGTTGCATTTAAATTCTTGAGCTAGAGAGTTATTTGTATGTTGCATTTAATTAAGTGTTGCATATGAACTTTATGTATGAACTTGTATTAATTTGGTCTATTCGGTGTTGTGTAATGAAGATGAGCCGACAATGGATGTATGATGACCGATGCTCTCCCGAGTTCATTAAGGGCGTGCATACTTTTCTTCTTGTCGCTGAGGCAAACAAGCGGGCGGATGGTTTTATGCCTTGTCCATGTGCTGGCTGTAAGAATGGTCACAATTATTCTACGTCAAGAACCATTCATGTCCACCTATTTGAGTCCGGTTTCATGCCCCACTATAATGTTTGGACCAAGCACGGAGAAATAGGGGTTATGATGGAAGACAATGAAGAAGAAGAGGACGACGACGGCTATCCTGGCCATGGGTTCCCTGAATATGATGATACAACAATGGGGGAAGAAGCTGAGCCGGCAATGCGGGAAGAAGCTGAAGAAGAGGCATCAGATGAGCCCGCTGATGATCTAGGTCGGGCCATTGCCGATGCAAAGAGAAACTGCGCAAGTGATTTGGAGAAAAAGAAGTTGCAGCGCATGTTAGAGGATCACAAGAAATTGTTGTACCCGAATTGCGAAGCTGACAAAAAAAAGTTGGGCACCACACTGGAATTGCTGCAATGGAAGGCGGAGAATGGTGTATCTGACAAGGGATTTGGAAAGTTGCTGGTAGTGATAAAGAATATGCTTCCAAAGGACAACGAATTGCCCGAGAGTACGTATGAAGCAAAGAAGGATGTCTGCCCTCTAGGGTTAGAGGTGCAAAGGATACATGCATGCCCTAATGACTGCATCCTCTACCGCGGTGAGTACGAGGATTTGAACGCTTGCCCGGTATATGGTGCATTGCGTTATAAGATCAGTCGCGATGACCCTCGTGATGTCGAGGGCGAGCGCCCCAGGAAGAAGATTCCTGCCAAGGTGATGTGGTATGCTCCTATAATACCACGGTTGAAACATTTGTTCCAAAACAAAGAGCATGCGAAGGCGATGCGGTGGCATGGAGAAGACCGTAAGAAAGACGGAAAGTTGAGAGTACCCGCTGACGGTTCGCAGTGGAGAAAAATCAAGAGAAAGTACTGGGAAGAGTTTGTAGGTGACCCAAGGAACGTATGGTTTGGTCTAAGCGCAGATGGCATTAATCCTTTTGGGGAGCAGAGCAGCAACCATAGCACCTGGCCTGTGACTCTATGTTCGTATAACCTTCCTCCTTGGTTGTGCATGAAGCGGAAGTTCATTATGATGCCAGTGCTCATCCAAGGCCCTAAGCAACCCGGCAACGACATTGATGTGTACCTAAGGACATTAGTTGAAGAACTATTACAGTTGTGGAATGGAACAGGTGTACGTGCGTGGGATGAGCACGGACAGGAAGAATTTGACCTAAAGGCGTTGCTGTTCATGACCATCAATGATTGGCCTGCTCTAAGTAACCTTTCAGGACAGACAAACAAGGGATACCGCGGATGCACGCACTATTTGGATGATATCGACAGTATATATTTGGATAGTTGTAGGAAGAATGTGTACCTGGGACATTGTCGATTTCTTCCGAGCAGGCATCCCGTAAGAAAGAAAGGCAAACATTTCAAAGGTGAGGCGGATCACCGGACGAAGCCTCGCCACCGTACTGGTGCTGATGTACATGATATAGTCAAGGATTTGAAGGTAATCTTTGGAAAGGATCCTGGCGGACAACCTGTTCCGAAGGACGCTGACGGACGCGCACCCATGTGGAAGAAGAAATCTATATTTTGGGACCTGCCATATTGGAAAGACCTAGAGGTCCGCTCCACAATCGACGTGATGCACGTGACGAAGAATCTTTGCGTGACCCTGCTTGGCTTTTTGGGCGTGTATGGGAAGACAAAAGATACACCAGAGGCACGGGAGGACCAGCAACGTATGCACGGAAAAGACGGCATACATCAGGGTCAGGCCAGCTACGCTCTTACCAAAGAAGAGAAGGAAATCTTCTTTGAATGCCCGCTCAGCATGAAGGTACAGTCTGGCTTCTCGTCGAATATAAAGGGAATAATAAATATGGCAGAGAAAAAGTTCCAGAACCTAAAGTCTCATGACTGCCACATGATTATGACACAACTACTTCTGGTTGCATTGAGGGGGCTTCTACCGGGAAATGTTTGATTAGCCATTTGAAGCTATGTGCATTCCTCAATGCAATCTCTCAGAAGGTAATCGATCCAGAAATCATACCAAGGTTACAGAATGATTTGGTGCAATGTCTTGTCAGTTTCGAGTTGGTGTTCCCACCATCCTTCTTCAACATCATGACGCACGTCCTAGTTCACCTTTGCAAAGAGATTAACGTTTTGGGTCCTGTATTTCTACACAATATGTTCCCCTTTGAGAGGTTCATGGGAGTCTTGAAGAAATATGTTCATAACCGTGCTAGGCCAGAAGGAAGCATCTCAGAGGGCCATGAAAATGAGGAGGTCATTGAGTTTTGTTTTGACTTTATTCCTGAGCTTAAGCCGATTGGTGTTCCTGAATCGCAGCATAAGGGCAGACTGGATGGAAAAGGAACGCTAGGAGGGCATCAAATAATATGTATGGACGGGCATTCTCTCACTGAAGCACACTACACAATTCTACGGTATTCAGCCTTGGTGGCTCCCTATATGGAGGAACACAAGAATTTTCTATACTCCAAACACCTGGAGAAGTCTGACGACTGGATTACACGTGAATAAACGAGGACTTTCGCCGGTTGGTTGCAGAAACGTGCCATGCATGATGGCGATATTCAAAATGACCTGTACTCGCTATCCCAGTTACTATCTTCGAATATAATGACTTTCAAAGGGTGCCAGATAAATGGGAATACATTTTACACGATCGCCCAAGATAAGAAGAGTACCAACCAAAATAGTGGTGTCCACTTTGATGCAACAACCAACACGGGAAAGGAAACATATTATGGTTACATAGAGGACATATGGGAACTTAACTACGGAGGAGGTTTGAAGGTCCCTTTGTTTCGGTGCAAATGGGTCAATATGACACGAGGCGGGGTAACGGAAGACCCGCAGTACGGAATGATAACAGTGGATCTCAACAATCTTGCGGATGCAGATGAACCATTCGTCCTAGCCAATGATGTGGCGCAGGTTTTTTATGTGAAAGACATGTCTACCAGGCCGAGAAAAACAAAAGATAAGGAAGCGAATGGATCATATGACGAGCCAAAGCGCCACATAGTTCTTTTAGGAAAAAGAAACATCGTGGGAGTGGATGACAAGACAGACAAGTCAGAAGATTATGAAAAGTTTGATGAAATTGCTCCATTCACAGTGAATATTGACCCGAGCATCCAGTTAAATGATGAAGATTTTCCATGGCTACGGCGCAAAGGGACACACGCGAAGAAAAAGTTTCACACCCAAAGATCTGGGATGTCATCGGCTTCACCATCATCACTTTCTTCTGTGTTTCACACCCAGGAGGGAATCTCTGTAATAGTTAGGGTAGTTATGTGTTTTGGCATTTGAAACGCGAAGAAATTTTATGTGCAAACAAATTCTTTCATACACTTACTGATATTTTTCAGCTAAATGACCCTGAAATTGAAAAGCATTTCAAATGAACTCAGAAAAGGCTGAAAGTTGGCATGGTATCATAATTTCACCCACATAGCATGTGCAAAAAATTAGAGAGGGTTATGGCAAAAACTGGATACACTTCGTGTACAAAATGGACAATCTCTTTCGAAGTATCAGGGTTTCGGACAAAAACTCATCTGTTACAAAGACATTTCATTTTTTAAATAAACTAAGCATTACCAAATTGAATATAATGATAAAACACACTCATATTAAACATAAGAAAAAAATCACTGAAAAATCTTTTTTCAAAGTTAAGTTATTCACAAACTAGTAATTCACACAAATTTCAAATAATTCAAAATTTAAACTATTCAAATTTGAAAACTACCGGCACTAACAGAAAGTTTGTATTTTTTGTACCTAAAGCAAAAATATTCACAAAGAAACTCTAAATACAGCAAAAAACAACTCAAAAGTAAATAAAACAAAAATAAATAAAGCAAAAAAGAATAAGAAAATAAAAAAGCCCGCCTACTGGGCCAAAGCGGCCTGCATACGACTAGAAACACAACCTTTTGTTGGGCCAGGATGCAGGCCCGCAAAGGCCTAGTAGGCCCATAGGGCAGCACAGAACAGGTAGGCCCAGTAGGCCTGCTTAGGAGAGGAGCTCGAGAGAGCTACCGCACTGGGGCTTATAAACCAGTGCGGTAGCCCCTCGACTAGCGAGGTGGGACTAAACTTACCGCACAGCACTGCGCCAGCGCACCCCCTTTAGTACCGGGTGGTGGCTGCAACCCGTACTAAAGAGGGGGTCTTTAGTACCGGTTGGTGCCACGACCCGGTACTAAAGGGGGGGGTGCTTCCCGCCGCTTGGCCTGGCCAAAACAGACCTTTAGTACCGGTTGGTGGCTCCAACCGGTACTAAAGGTCCATTCTATATATACAACACTTGAAAAAAATTCAGTTTCCTTCTCTGTTTCTTCTCTCCGTCGACGACACGCGCCGCCTGCCCCGATCGACGCCGTCGCCGCCCCGGCCGTCCCCGCCCCTCGTCGCCGCCCCGGCCGTCCCCGTCCCCGTCGTCCCCGTTGCCGCGCCCCACCCCGTCGTCCCCGGCCCGCGCCGTCATCGCCGCCCCGTCCCGTCGCCCCGTCGTCGCCACCCCGTCGCCGCCTCGCCGGTGAGCTCACCCCGGCCACCATGTCCACACACACACACACACACACACACACACACACACACTACACACACACACACATTATAGAATTTTAGTTATCAAATTTTTTCTGTTTTTTAGTTATAGAAATGTTAGAAATTATTCTGTTTTGTAGTTATAGAAATATTAGAAATGTTAGCTATATAGAAATGTTATAAATTTTTTCTGTTTTTTAGTTATAGAAATGTTAGTTATATAGAAATGTTATAAATGTTATAAATATTAGAAATGTTAGTTATATAATCAGAAATGTTAGAAATTTTAGAATTAGTTTTAGTTAATTAGATGAATTAGATTAATGTCAAATTGTTAGAATTTGCATATATATAGAATTTTAGTTATCACAATCCAATGATTTAAAAAATGTTACTTTTTGCGGGCATATAGTATTTGTTTTCGACGATATGCCCGGCCCGCGTCCTCGCCGTCGACCCGTTCGCGACGACGTCTTGCTTCAGAGGACCCATGTCCGGGACTAGGCTCCGCCGGGCAGGCACTGGGAGGTGCTACCTGGAGGGGCGCGCTGCTTGGTGAGGAACCCGGCGTCGGGTCTCGTCGTTGACCCTGATCTCCTTTGGTGGCGTTCGCGTGGGCCACATTCGGTGCAGAGGGAGCCGGTGCCGCCGGAGGTGGTGCGTCGCCGTGTCAGGGAGGAGGACGAGCACGTCCATCGCTACATGGTTGCTATGGACGTCAGGTTCTCCAATACTTGGCAGGTTCTTTGGGCAGATGACCAGAGATATGATCCTGTGATGGTTCCTTCTCTTTGGGTGTCCACAGCCCGCGCCCCAGGAACCGCGAGTGGCCTAGATTCTTCTGTAGACTCGATCTTTATTAGGTACCTAGCCAGTGATGTACGTATTCGATATATAATATTTGAGACGATATATTCGAGATTATATATATTAAGACGATGATGTATTCGAGATTATATATTAATCGAGACGATGCATATATTATGTACTATATATATGATTCAGTTTTTCCTTATTGATTGCATCCATGCGTTGTAATTTGAATACTAAATTGTTTTATATTTCTTCTGTATTAGTTAAGTAAAAGCTAGGGCGGACAATACCGGCAGAGAGAGAGAAGAGGAATTGTTCGACATCATACGCAGCCCTCACAGGCTAGATGATCTGAATGAAGCAGATGACAGCTCCCAATATCTGAACAATACCGGAGAGGGTGATGAAAAGATATTCGATCTCGACGACCGAGCTGATGAAGTCATGAACTATGATTATGATTATGATGACACAGACAATGTTTATGATGACACAGACAATGCTGATCTTCAAATAACAAAGACTACCGGCGAGGTATATTTATATAAGCAGGCATCATGGTGATCATCACATGTTTTTTTATTGAAGTTATATTAACGAATCGATCTTTCTTCTTTCAGCCCTTCGGATCGAGCAAATCTGCTTCTACAGACAGCAGGACAAAGCGAGGCCCGGGCAGATTGTTGAAGGACGGTGTAAAGTACAACATCAAATCCACCAAACCTAGTGGCGAACCCCTCATGCCTAAGAACATTGCGAACAAGTGGACTCATCAGTGCGGAGTTCTTGTGAAGGACAAACTCCCGATCTCCATTCAATAATGGAAAGAGCCAAAGACTAAACGTCCAGGTGTTACTTGGGTCGACGACAGAGCCAAAAAAGACCTTTGGGAATCTCTGATGGAACATTTCACCCTACAAGATCATTTCACTGAAGCAGATGTGGAGAAAGTCAAGGGCGCTGCTCTTAAGAAGATGGAAATTGCATTCAACACCCACAAGAAAACTGTATGGGCCAACTACCTCACTTCAGAAAGGAAGACTCCAGAATTCACGGGAACACTAGAGAACACTGGGACGATTTCATGAAATTCAAGGATTCAAAATTATCTAAGGAACGGTTGATAAAAAACTAGGCCAATGCCACAAAAAAGACGCAGTTCCATAGGCTGGGTCCAGGTGGCTACGCGGTGGGAATGCCTAAGTGGGATAAGTCTGAGCAAGAGATGGAGGATGCAGGGGTCACTCCGGTTACTAGGAGCTGGCCCCCCAGGTGCAGAACTTGGTTCTATGTGCATGGGGGAGCATTGGACCCGAAGACAGGCCTGGTTTCGCAGAAGGCAAATCTAAAAGGAGCCGAACAAAAGATACATGACGCAATAGAAGAAGCTCGAACGGGGGTGTTCACACCCAACAGAGAGAACGACGAGCTTACGCGCGCCCTGGGAAATCCTGAACACCTGGGAAGAACACGAGGCAAGGGCGTTATTCCCTAGTATGAGGGCTTTTCAGAATGAAACGAGGACTACAAGACCCGTGCAAGAAAGAAGATGGAGGAGGAGAAGAAGAGGAAGCTGGAGGAGGAGCAGAGGAAGCAGGACGCAGAACGCCTTTAAAGCCTAGAAGCAAGGCACGCTGACTTGGCACTCAAATTCCAGCAGCAGCAGCAGCAGATCGACTCACTTAGCCAGGAAAGGGGGTCTCAGCAGCGGCAGCATCAAGCGGATGATCGTCCAGCATTGGATAGCACCGTCCCATCCATGCCGAGAAGCAGCGTTGGTTCTACCCCGGGCGACACACTGCTGGATACATACCTTGTGGATGACATCATAGAGAACACTAAATGTGAGCTACACTCCAAAATGAAGAACATATCCATGAAGGTGGCGGACGGCGTTGCTTTTACAATTACCCCCAAAGCAACCTTCCATTGCATCCCGATTCCAGAGGGCTATGCTCCTGTCTTGGTTGATGAAGTGGTGGGCCCATTTTCGGGGCTACAGCTTGACATTCCTGGAGGTGAAGACGAGCGCACACTGGGAGAGGCCATACATCGTATCATCCTATGGAGAAAGGATTGCATCATCTTTCGGAGTCCACCCGACACCGCGTCGTCTGCCGACTCCTCCTCAAAGTCCGCCACCGAGTCGGCAGACTCCCGCTCCTCCAAGTCCACGAACGCGTGAGCCGACTCCTCCTCGAAGTCCGCCACCTCCTCCAAGTCCCCGAACGCGTGAGCTGACTCCTCCGGTTTCAAGCCCAGCACAGCGTCAGGCCACTTCTCCGGTTTCAAGTCCGGCACCGTGTCAGGCCACACCTCCTGCTTCAAGTCCGGCACATCGTTAGGCCACTTCTCCTGCTCCAACTCAGCCACGTCAGCCATCTCCACTGTCTCAGCAATCGCAGAAGAGACACGCCGCAGCTATGGTGCGTAGCAATACGAGTCGAGGTAGTTCAGGAAGTACAGGCGGAGACAAGCGATATAAATATGGTCCAAGCCTCGCCCCTCTTCCCCAAAGGCCTTACGACATGACCGAGGAGCAAAACACAGCCATAGTGCAGGCCCAAGTGGACGCCCATTTTGCACCGAAACCGGCACCGCCGCCAAGGGAGAAAGTGCCTGAGGAAAAGATTGACCACTTCATTCGTATGCCTAAAGCAACAGCTCCCAAGCCTGTTGACTCAGATTATGAGCGCAAAATCAGGAAGTCACATCGAGCACGACTACAGAAGGAAGCGAGCTTGAGCTCGAGCCAACAAGCAACGGGCAAAAAATGCGGGAAAATACGTTCCCTAGCTGGGAGAACAGGCGGCGCAATCGATCCCCCCACTTGTTGTGCCAACAACACATGAGAGGAGGCCGTGCGCCCAATATTATTGTGGGCAAACCGTTAACATTCCCTAGCTAGGAGATGTGGTAATAACGGAGGAGCATATAATGCAAGCTGAAATGCTCAAGATCTCTGTTGGACAACTCGAAATTGAGCCCATATCTCCGCTTAGAGAGGAGGAAATAAAACGGAAATATGTCCGGGGCCAACCTTTGGTCGAGCCAGACAAGGTCAAGAACCTCCCAACGAGAATGTATGAATTGCATCAATGGTACATGAACATTACCAAGATTTCCAATTGAGAGTCCCTCATGGTGAATGTCAAGGCAGAGCATTATTTCCATGAGAAAGCTCTGTGCGTTGAGTATTTAGAACTATTTCAGTTATACAATCAAGACGCACTCGACAAATCTATCGTCAGTTGCTATTGTCTGTAAGTGATTTTTTCTATAATTTTTTATCAATCATTACATGTAATTATCCTCACTATATATTCCTTTCTGTGGTATTATATGCAGGATGAAGATGTATGAAATGAAAAAATCTGGACGTTATGGCATTGGGTTCATTGACCCAAATACCATTAATGAGTACACATGGAATCTTGCAACTTCTCAAGCAAGTGTAGAGGAAAGCATGCTAGAGTTCTTGAAGCGCCTCAATACCAATGAAGATATACTACTTCCTTACAACTTCCTGTGAGTCACACTGTCTTGTAATACGAATTCTGTTTTTGCTTACTAGCTAGCTAGATGTTAATAATTAAGTGTATACGATTTACGATAGTTGATTAATTTTATGCACATGCCCGCTTAATTAAGACATGCAAACGTGTGCGCATGCAGTTTCCACAGGATCTTGTTAGACATTAAAGTTGACAAAGGAACAGTTGAAGTACTGGACTCACTACTTAAAGAAGATAAAGACTACACCATCATGAACGGGATAGTCAACAGGTAATTTCAATCATTATTAACTATATCTCGGCCTATTATTAGTTCGTCATTTCCTGATATGAACTATTTAATAACCCCTTTATTAATTTTCTTTGTCGGCGGGCAGGGCTTGGGCAAAGTTCATCAAGGTGACTCCAGGCAAATGGCCAAAAAAGTTGTTTTGGCATCGACCAAAGGTAAGTAATTAAGTAGTACTAGCTAGCTACCATCTCTTTAATTCTTGTTTCAATACCATTAATTAATTATCATGCTTGATTAATCATTATCTGATTCAATTCCATTCTCGTAAAGGCCCTGGAGCAGGCGTCGGGGAATGATCTGTGTGCATTCTATGTTTGCGAGAACATTCGCATGATGGCGTCCGAAAGGAGCAGATCTCAAAGACAGGACTGGGTACGTTTGTCAGAACACTATTCACACCATTATCGATATCTTGTCACACAACTAATACATATGCATATTGATCTCCTTCTTAACAGTTCAGAGAGGTGCGGGATAACCTCCTACCAGCGGACCGCATACTAGCACTTCAAGGAAATAGCCGGATTTTTGCTCGACCAGGTCATAGATCCCAAAGGAGAATACTATTACCCGCTACCGCCCCCATGAACCACTTGTCATCGTGCTCCGAAGGCACCAAGGCAACATGTAGGAGAAATTGTATATGTATATACATGTGTATGTGTGAATAATTAATGGTGTTGGTTGTGGGACATTCGATGATATATATATATATATATATATATATACACACACACACACACATATACATATGCGGTTCTACGTACGAGAAAATCTATTTATATATATGCATAACGTGTACAATTTGTAGTATCGTGAAATACCAGCAAACAAAAAAGAATTAAATGGAAAATAAAGCCACACCCCCCCCCCCAAACATTTAGTACTAATGTCCTACACGCACCCGGGCTAGCTCGTGCCACGTGGTGACACTTTAGTGCCGGTTCGTGACGAACCGGTACTAAAGGGGGGACCTTTAGTGCCCACTCTTTAGTGCCGGTTGCCGAACCGACACTAAAGGCCGTTACGAACCGGCACTAAAGGCCGGTTCTGCACTAGTGATAAAACCTGGAATGAGAGATATAATGAAGATATTTTGGATAGATGGCAATTAAGACTAAGAAAACTGAGAAAGAAAGCAAAAGGTTGGAATAGGAACATGGATGCTTGGTATAAGAAAATCAAACTAGATATAATAAGGGAGCTAGATGAATTAGACAAGAGAGCTGAGATAATGGGTTTAAGTGTTGTGGATAGAACTGAACAGAAAGAGCTTAGAGCTCAACTGAAAAGAGTGATGTTACAAGAGGAAATGAAATGGTTGCAGAGGTATAAAGATACAGAAATTAAAGATGGGGATGGGAACACTAGGTATTATCATGCTAAGGTGAGGAGAAGGAAAAACAGAATTGTCTCCCTGGAACAGGATGAAGGGATTATAGAGGGGGATGACATGCTAATGGATTATATAACTAAATTCTACAAAGAATTATTTGGACACCCTGAAGAGTCTAATATTTCTTTGAGAGAGATAGAAATGACCAAAATTGGTACACAAGATAAAGAGGAGATTTTAGCACCTTTCTCTCTAACTGAAATACATCAGGTTGTCTTTGGGATGAAAAGAAATAAAAGTCCAGGCCCTGATGGGTTCCCTTCTGATTTTTATCAAGATTTCTGGGAAGTGGTTAAGTGGGACCTGAAAGCCCTGGTTGATAGCTTTGCAAAAGGGTAAATTAATATTGCCAGACTTAATTATGGCATAATCACTATGGTCCCCAAAACCAATGATGCTAAACAAATTCAGAAATTTAGACCCATTTGTCTACTAAATGTTAGTTTTAAGATCATCACTAAAGTACTAATGAATAGGCTGGCTAGGTGTGTGGCTCCTATGATCTCCAGAACCCAAACTGCCTTTATTAAGGGTAGATATATAATGGAAGGGGTGGTGATACTACATGAGGCTTTGAATTCTTTTCACAAAAATGAAGAAGATGCCCTAATATTCAAAGTAGATTTTGAGAAGGCATATGATAAAATAAAATGGCCCTTTGTGATTCAAATGCTAAATATGAAAGGATTTCTTGATAAATGGTGTGACTGGGTAATGGAAACTATGAGAGGGGGGCATGTTGGGGTTAGAGTAAATGATGAAATTGGTCCATATTTTAAAACTTTTAAAGGTTTAAGACAAGGAGATGCTATGTCACCTTTACTTTTTGATTTGGCTGCTGATGCCTTAGCCATTCTAATGAATAATGCTCTGAAACATGATTTGGTTAAAGGGGTGTTAAGTAAAGGAGAGGATAAGGGGATTAATATGCTACAATATGGTGATGAAACTATATTCTTGATTAAAGATGAGGTGGAAAGTGTAAAAAATCTCAAATTCATTCTAGGGGCTTTTGAGCAAATGTCTGGGCTTAAAATTAATTTTCACAAAAGTGAATTGCTGCTGGTTGGCAAGGCCAAAGAGAAACAAATGATATATCAAGAAATTCTGACATGTAAAATGGGGGAACTACCTATTAGATACCTAGGAATGCCTGTGTCAGAAACTAGAATTAGAAATACACATTGGGATTGTGTGACTGATAAAATTGAAAAGAGGTGTGGGTGTTGGCAAGGGAAGCTGCTAGGTTCCATTGCTGGCAGAATTACTTTGGTGCAAGAATGCCTGACCAATATACCCTTATTCATGATGTCCTTTTTATGCTGTCCCCAAAGGGGTTATAAAGAAAGCAGATTTCTTCAGGGCCAGGTTAGTTTGGCAGGAAGATGAGAATATTAAAAAATATCACCTGGTGAAATGGAAAGAATGTTGTATACCCAAGGAGGTAGGTGGTTTAGGGATACTTAATCTGGAAATAATGAATATTGCACTTCTTGCTAAGTGGTTTTGGAAAATGGAGGCAGAAGAAGGTCTCTGGCAGAATGTATTGGATGAAAAATACAGAAAAGGTGGTTGTCTAGCACTAGTCAGTAAGAAACCTAGAGACTCCCAATTTTGGGCTAACCTATTAAAAATCAAAGAGATCTTTTACAAATTTGTTAAAAAAGAAGTGGGAAATGGGAGAAACACTAGGTTCTGGGAAGATTCATGGGTTGATGATAAACCTTTGAGAGATGCCTATCCTAGACTGTATGATATAAGTTTTGACCACAATATAACTGTGGAAGAGGCCATACAAAAAGGGTGGCATAGGTTCAAATTCAGAAGAACCTTGTATGGGGAGACTCTTGGGCTATGGAATGGCCTCAAAAAAAGGTGTGAAGAAATACCTATGCAGGAAGGGGCAGATAAAGTTTTCTGGACCCTCACTGCTGACCGTAGGTTTTCTATGGGGTCCCTCTATAGGAAATTGATTACTGTAGGGGTGAAATTCCCACAAAAATACCTATGGAAAATTAAGGTGCCTGCAAAGCTGAAAGTTTTTTTATGGTTAGTTAACAAAAAAAGTATCCTGACTAGGGATGTGTTGTTGAAAAAGGGTTGGAAGGGGGGAGGAATGTGCTCTTTGTGGGAAAGATGAATCTATTGATCACCTGCTATTTTCCTGTCCTGCAGCTTCACTGTTGTGGAGTTTGGTTAGATGTGTTTGTGGATTTTAAACTGTTCCACTCAATGTGAAAGATTGTTTTGGGAATTGGATTAGAAAATTTGATAAATAGGATAAGAAAATGGTTATGGTTGGGGTTTCGGCCCTATTTTGGGCAATCTGGAAGAGCAGAAATGCGATTATATTTGAAAAGAAAAGGATAAATGATCATTTCTATATTATCAAAATGATGTGCAGGTGGTTAACTGACTGGTCCATTCTGTAGATAAAGGAGCCGTCAAAAAAATGCTGGAGCTGGGAGCAAGAGTGCTAGAACGGGCAGCAAGTGAGGTGTTCACAGCCAGGCAAGGGTGGAAGAACAATGTTGCGAGGCTGGAATGAAGAAAACTCTTGCTGTGGCGACCTTGGCGTTACTGTCATTCTAGTTACTGCTGGGCTTCCTTCAGTTTCCTGGTTTCTTTTGATGTAATAATCGGTTTAGGCTGTGAATTGTGTCGTCGGCTATGAAATGCTGGGTTCTAGCGCGGATGTTTGGCCTTTGTTGGCCTTTTGGGATGTTGCAATTTCAATCTGGTAGCTTTCAGTCCTTCATGTCAAGCTGGAGTTGTGCTGAATTTCTTGTGAATTGTGGTGGTTTTCAGTAATGAAAATCGGAAGGGGCAAGCCCTTCTTTGATAAAAAAAAAACCTAAGGCACCTATCCAGTTGAGTTGATCACGATATAAATATGTCCATATAGGCTTCAGATCACCAACAGCGGGCACCTATCGACATGTTTGTTGCTTTTGCATATTTCAGGTTTCAGTATACAGTTTAGATTGTTGATGTCAAGTTGTTCACATAAGAGGTTGTGGTATTTTTACAAAAGCAATTTTATTAGTATAGAAAATAGAAAGATGAAGTCAAAAATGAAATGCACTTATATTTGTTAGCATCAATTATATATAAGCTTTTATTCCATTTTCTCTGTTACATTAGGCAGAAGGTGTATAATCTTTATGCAACGCTCCTCGTCTTGTTGGACACGAATGGCATTCCAGGGCCGTGCCTTGTCTTTTTTTTTTGCAAAAATTATCAGAGCTATTATAAAGATTTACTGGAAGTACAAAACACCTAAAAACTACACCGAGGTCCATGGAACACCGAAGATAACTGTCCCCGCCAGAACAAGACGGTGACGCCTCGCTGTCACCGCTCCCATGCCGGAGCCGGCTGATCTTGTCAATGACAACCGAGAAGTCTTCATGCACGTGCCCCGAAGGACCAGCACGTCGGAGCCGCATTCATCGCCATTGAATTTTTAAATCGATCTGAAGAATCTTACACCAAATATCGCCGTTGCGTACGCACAACGAGAAATCCTAACCTCGCCATCACGAGGAGCTGGCAGGAATCTACGCCGAAGCTCAGTCTAATTTGTCTCAACGAACGAACAAGGAGGATCATAGCCCGAAAGAGTGACTCGAAGAAGAAGCGCCGTCATCCGTCCAAATGCCGCCCTGCGAGGACTAAAACCCTACCTATCTACTAGCCGAATCTGAGGCACCAGAAATCCCCCCGTCGTCACCGGCCGCCGGAGCGGCAGGCGGACGCGAGACGAATCGCAGGAAAAAAAAGCCAATTGTGTTTTTTTAGAACAATCGTGTTTGTTTGACCGTACCTCGATCTGACTAACCCGAATCCATGGCAACTGATGTTTTTTTCTAAGCAAACCACGGGTTGTGCTAGTTAAACCTAACAACATAACTTAACTACTTTATCAAGAAATACATAATAATTGAACACAGCATCTATGTCCGTTCACGGCCATACTTCACAAGAAAATACATTTATATATCAAATTCCAAGTAGACTCACACTTAATGTTTTTTCTTTGAAAAGGCTTAAGGCCATATATTAAGATCCGCATATCCTTGCAAACACATCCTTACAGAAAATAAAAGTACAATCAAAGTGTTGAAGATGTTGAAGTCTTCTTACTACACATCCATCGACAACACGCCGTGTGTATAGATTGATGCTGCCTCTGGGCCTCCGTCTCGGCGCATCAAAAAATTTTAGCCTAGAAGATTGTAGAAGCAATGGTCCGAACGTCGTCGATGCCAATCAAAACAATGGCGACCACAATCTGTGAAGCAAATTGCTGCCCCGAAGAAGAGAACATTAACAAAGGCTTGTAAAAACTTGAAATACCATGAGAGCCGGTCGAATTTAGGCCGATCCACCGAAAACCTAAATGGACTGAATCCCAAAAGACTTGTTCCACACCCCCTCCGCCAATGAAAAGCTGAGCAATAAGATAGGAATAGGGTAAGGAATGCATTATTCCTACACCGGAACAGCGTCGTAGCCGCGCTTTCTTTCCGGTGGACCCGGCGTTCCCCACCACAACAGACCTCCAAGACTTCCCCATGCCGCCTCCGACATCACTGGGAGGGGGAGACGGCGGGTGGTGGCTAGGGTTAGCGGCCAATCGCCTTATCCCTTTCTCAGAGGGAGTTGTGATTCCGCTCGATGGTTTCCAAGGCTACACGTACAAACGAGTTACAAGGCTTAAAGAGGGTTAATTTGATTGGTCAATAGGCGGGAAGGCGGCCCACCCCCTGAAAATCAGGGGGGCAAGTTTGTGATTGGTTAGTAGATGGAAAACATCCTAGTCGGCGTGAGTTACAACATTTAAAGAGGGTTAATTTGATTGGTCAATAGGTGGGAAGGCGGCCCACCCCCTAAAAATCAGGGGGGCAAGTTTGTGATTGGTTTGTAGATGAAAAAAATTCTAGTCAGCGTGTTACGTGTAACTTTTTGTATGTAACTTTTTGTATGTTTAGCATTATTGGTTTCAAAGAGATAGATCGGCAAGCCACAAGCAACTGTGGATTAGCAATCACATGCGACATGTTAGAAACCTGACAACATAGAATGGATAACTAGCAAACATGCTCAAATTTCAAATACACTGTCCAACTCCGAAGAACACAAATATATCGGGCAAGAGGTGGAGGACAATATTTTTGAAAGGAATCAAGAAGATAACGTTAAATTTCGACAAAAGCGTATAGACAACTGTTGAAATGTGAGATGGGCCTAGAGCCCATATGACAATTTCAGATTTGATCTCTAAGAGCCCATGTAGGTGGCATGACAAGGTGGTGGGAAGTTTAGTCTCACCATGCTAGTGGAAGAGAAGCTGGAGTGGTTTATAAGGGTGGCTCTTCTACATGCTATTGGAGCTTGAGAAGAGAAGAGGCCCTCGCGCGCTCCTCCGCCGCCCACCTCGCCACGCCTCGCCTCGAGGACGCCGCTGCTGCCACCAAAGCTGCGGCCTCTGCATGGCCTACTAGAGGGTATAATTCGTTTATCCCGCTCCTACTGTTTTCTGTTCTAGCCATACTAGCGTTATACGTAGATCTTTCTGCTATTAGCGTAGTCTGTGCTTGCTTGACTGAGTATCAGTATGCGTTTATTCTTGTCAATGCCATGCTAGTAATTTAGTCGAGAAATTGCCTATTTACTCAACAATCCAAAAACCTATTATGTGTAGGAATTTTTCGGCAAGTGGCTTTGCCGCTGCACTGAAACCGGATAAGTTTACCGGTACGTATTTTAAGCGTTGGCAGACAAAGACCATTTTATGGCTCACGGCTATGAACGTGTTTTGGCTCACCGGTGTGTCCACGGGAACGATTGCTCCTGAACAGGAGAAGGCGTTCAGGGAGGCAACCACTGTGTTTCTCGGAGCAGTTCTTAGCGTGATCGGAGATAAACTGGTCGACGCATATTTACATGTGCATGTCGCCAAGGACTTGTGGGAGGCGCTCGAATCTAAGTTCGGGGCCGCCGATGCAGGGAGCGAGATGTATAGAGCAGTTCCACGATTACAAGATGGTTGAGAACCGTCCGGTACTGGAGCAGGCTCATGAGATAATATGCATTGTTAAGGAGCTTGAGCTTCTGAAGTGTGAGTTATCGGGCAAGTTTGTCGCGGGCTGCATAATCGCTAAGCTCCCCAATTCCTGGAGGAACTTTGCCACCACTCTGAAACATCAGAGACATGAATTCTCTGTGGAGGATGTCATTGGCCATCTGAGTGTTGAACAGAATTCGAGGGCAAAGGACTCGCACAGAAAAGGGGCCGAAGGGACTTCTGTCGCCAACATGGTGAACCAGAAGAACTTCAACTCCCACAAGCCCAAGGGAAAGAACGGTGTCCAACACAATACCGACTTTAAGAAGAAGGGCAAGAAGACCTTCAAGAAGAACAAGAAGGATGAGGGCTGCTTTACTTGTGGTTCGGTTGAACATTGGGCCAACAAGTGCCCAAACAAGTATAAGAAGCCAGGACAGGACTCCAAGTCTGTCAACATGATTGTGTGCAACAATGAGAATGGTGCATCTGGGTACGGTAATTTATTTACTGTTTTTTCAGTATTTCAGCCTACCGATTGGTGGGTGGACACAGGTGCAAGTGTTCATGTGTGTGCTGACATTTCATTGTTCACTTCTTACCAGGTCACAGGTCACGGGTCCGTATTGATAGGGAATGGCGCGAGTGCTTCTGTTCATGGTGTTGGCACGGTCGATCTGAAGTTTACTTCGGGAAGGATCGTGCAGCTGAAGAACGTGCAACATGTCCCCGCCATCAAGAAGAACCTCGTTAGTGGCTCCCTTCTATATAGAGAAGGGTTTAAGTTGGTTTTCGAGTCTAATAAATTAGTTATCACGAAATATGGACTCTTTGTTGGAAAAGGTTATGAGAGCGGAGGGATGTTCCGCCTTTCCCTCGCAGATTTTTGTAATAAAGTCGTGCACCATATTCATTCGAATGTTAATGAATCTGAAGTTTGGCATTCACGTCTTTATCACATTAGTTTTGGTGTTATGACGCGGCTAGCCAAGTTGGATTTAATCCTGAGTTTCACTTTAGCCAAAGGTTCTAAGTGCCTATCATGTGTGCAAGCTAAGCAACCTCGCAAGCCTCACAAGACTGCAGAGGAGAGACACTTGGCACTGTTAGAACTCATACATTCTGATCTTTGTGAGATGAATGGCGTGTTGACTAAAGGTGGAAAGAAGTACTTCATGACATTGATAGATGATTCCACTAGATATTGCTCTGTATATCTGTTAAATACTAAAGATGAGGCTCTACACTACTTTAAAATCTATAAGGCAGAAGTTAAGAATCAACTTGAAAAGAAAATTAAACGAATCTGGTCAGATCGCGGTGGAGAGTACTTCTCGAGTGAGTTTGATTCCTTCTGTGCGGAACACGGCATTATTCATGAGAGGACGCCTCCCTATTCTCCCCAGTCAAACGGGGTTGCCGAGCGAAAAAACCGTACTCTAACTGATCTGGTTAACGCCATGTTAGATACATCGGGTTTATCCAAGGCATGGTGGGGGGAGGCTATATTGACGGCATGTCATGTCCTGAATAAAGTTCCGACAAAGGATAATGAGATCACTCCCTATGAGAAATGCACAAAGAGAAGGACAACACTCTCGTACTTGCGTACTTGGGGCTGTTTGGCGAAAGTCAATGTGCCGATCCCCAAAAAGCGTAAGTTTGGACCCAAGACTGTGGACTGCGTTAATTTGGGCTACGCTAAGAACAGCGTTGGCTATATATTTCTAGTAGTGAAATCTGAGGTACCTTACCAGAAGGTCGGTACAATTATGGAGTCTAAGGATGCTACATTCTTTGAGGATATTTTTCCCATGAGAGATATGCAAAGCACTTCTAGACAGGAATCTGAGGAGACTCCTGAGCCTGCCATTCCTATGGAATATTATGAACGAACACATGATGAAAATCCCGAGGAGGATGACGAGGAAACCCTTGGTAGGGGCAAGAGACAAAGGACTGCAAAGACCTTTGGTGATGATTTCTTCGTGTACCTCGTGGATGATACTCCCACTTCTATTTCAGAAGCGTATGCCTCTCCAGAAGCTGACTACTGGAAGGATGCGGTCCGTAGCGAGATGGATTCCATCATGGCTAACAGGACATGGGAGATCACTGAGCGTCCCTATGGTTGCAAACCATTGGGATGTAAGTGGGTGTTCAAGAAAAAGCTTAGGCCTGATGGTACGATTGAAAAATACAAGGCTAGGCTTGTGGCCAGGGGCTATGACCAGAAAGAAGAGGAAGATTTCTTCGATACTTATTCACCTGTGGCTAGACTGGCCACCATTCGAGTATTACTCTCGTTGGCGGCCTCACATGGTCTTCTTGTCCATCAAATGGATGTTAAGACGGCTTTTCTGAATGGAGAGCTAAATGAGGAAATCTACATGCAACAGCCAGATGGCTTTGTGATAGATGGTCAGGAAAGAAAGGTGTGTAGGTTGCTGAAATCTTTATATGGCCTGAAGCAAGCACCTAAGCAATGGCATGATAAGTTTAATACAACTCTAACATCTGTTGGCTTCGTTGTTAATGAAGCTGACAAATGTGTATACTATCGCCATGGTGGGGGCGAAGGAGTTATACTGTGCTTGTATGTTGATGACATACTGATATTCGGAACCAACCTCAAAGTCATTGAGAAGGTTAAGTCATTTCTGTCTCAGAACTTTGAGATGAAGGATCTTGGTGTGGCTGATGTTATCTTGAACATCAAGCTACTGAGAGATAATGAGGGTGGGATCACACTTCTGCAATCCCATTATGTTGAGAAGGTGTTGAGTCATTTTGGATATTCGGACTGCACACCATCTCAAACACCATATGATCCTAGCGTGTTGATTCGAAAGTCCAAAGGCATGGCTAAAGATCAATTGAGATATTCTCAAATCATTGGTTCACTGATGTACCTAGCAAGCGCAACGAGGCCTGACATCGCGTTTGTTGTGAGCAAACTGAGCAGGTTTGTTTCCAAACCGGGTGATGTACATTGGCATGCTGTTGAAAGAGTTATGCGCTATCTGAAAGGTACTATGAATTATGGACTTCACTATACCAGAGACCCATCGGTACTTGAAGGGTATAATGATGCGAATTGGATCTCTGATGCTGATGAGATGAAGGCCACAACTGGGTATATGTTTACTCTTGCAGGTGGCGCTGTTTCCTGGAAGTCTTCCAAGCAAACGATCTTAACGAGATCGACAATGGAAGCAGAGTTAACAGCATTAGACACTTCTGGTGTTGAAGCAGGATGGCTTCGAGATCTTTTGATGGACTTGCCACTGGTTGATAAACCGGTTCCGGCTATCCTTATGAACTGTGATAATCAGACTGTCATCACCAAGGTGAAGAGTTCAAAGGACAACATGAAGTCCAACAAACACATAAGAATGAGATTAAAAGCTGTCAGAAAATTAAGAAACTCCGGAATGATAGCGTTGGACTATGTCCATACGGCTAAGAATCTGGCAGATCCCTTTACGAAAGGGCTATCACGTGTAGTGATAGATAGTGCATCGAGGGAGATGGGTATGAGACCCACATGAGTTACCATGGTGGTAACCCAACCTATGTGATCGGAGATCCCGTGAAGTAGGACCTGGGAAAACAAGCCAGTGGTGAACTGAGGAGAGTAATTTTACTAACCCACTCCGTTGGAGATGCAATACTCTCGGAAACTGTATGGAAGGATGACTACTGTCTTAATGTGTTCCAAGGCTTATATGTATAAGCAAGATGCTATCCTATAGAGCGATCTTTGGAGGAACATACCTATGTGAGCCCGACTGCTAGTCACGGTCTATGAGATTGGGGTGATCTCTAGTAAGCTCATGAATAGGCCAGGAGTGTGACTTATATGCTCCACCCGAGGGGTCAGCCTTCGGCAGCCCAGTACTAGTAAGACATGTGGTGAAACTTCTTTACGCCAAACTAACAATTCAAGGCATAGTCCATTGTTCAGTTGTGAAGGAGTGTAGCCACTTGCTCTAGGTGAAGCTCAACCTTAACAGGTCTTCACTGAAACACTAGTATATCAAAACAGCGTTTGGAACAAAGGACAAAGTGGGCCTCTGAGATCTGGTGGGGGATTGTTGAAATGTGAGATGGGCCTAGAGCCCATATGACAATTTCAGATTTGATCTCTAAGGGCCCATGTAGGTGGCATGACAAGGTGGTGGGAAGTTTAGTCCCACCATGCTAGTGGAAGAGAAGTTGGAGTGGTTTATAAGGGTGGCTCTTCTACATGCTATTGGAGCTTGAGAAGAGAAGAGGCCCTCGCGCGCTCCTCCTCCGCCGCCCGCCTCGCCACGCCTCGCCTCGCCTCGCCTCGCCGAGCTCACACCTATGCGCTTATTTTTGCCAGTCACTAACGGAGAAGTTCTGACAGCAGGGCCACGATCTGAGACGTCGGATCATGGGCTGTCACGGACTCGGACGTGGGTCAAGCCCACGTCTCTCCACGCGGCTGCGTCTATATAAGTGTGTTGTGTTCCCTAACCCTAGCCGCCACGAACAGATCACATCTGGTCACGCGCACGCCCGCCGTCGTTCCTTTGCTACTGCTGCCGCCGGTGACTCCATCCCGTCCGCCATGTACACGGTCGATGAGAGAGCAGGTCTCCGAAACCACGCCCTTCTGGTTCCTGTACGGGGTGAGGGGCGAATAGGTTTTTGGGCAGCGATTACGCGACTGCTCGCTTCCAATCGTCTACCTCCTCTACGTCTGTGTCGCCTTCATCATCACCATGTCCACCGACGCTGACCGTGCCGCTGCCGAGAAAGCTGAAGCTGACAAGAAGGCCGCCGAGGACGCCGCTGCTGCCACCAAAGCTGCGGCCTCTACATGGCCTACTAGAGGGTATAATTCGTTTATCCCGCTCCTACTGTTTTCCGTTCTAGCCATACTAGTGTTACACGTAGATCTTTCTGCTATTAGCGTAGTATGTGTTTGCTTGACTGAGTATCAGTATGTGTTTATTCCTGTCAATGACATGCTAGTAATTTACTTGTGGATTAATTTAGTCGAGAAATTGCCTATTTACTCAACAACAACAGTACATAACCACACAGAAATCCACTACACACGAGAGCACTCACTAAACAGATCCGCCCAAAAAACAGAGCACACACACGGCAATGAAAAGCAGAGAGCCGCGGACACGGACACGACGGCAATCATCCAATCAATCACTCGTAGGTGGGTGCCGTCGCCGGCGCCGCGGCGGGAGCGGCGTTGTGGTGCTGCGACGACGAGACGGCCCCGCCCAGGTGGCGCATGGCCTTGTCGTAGCTGACGAAGCCCATGAACCAGAAGTCGTGCGAGTCCACGGTGACGATGTGGATGTACTTCTCCGGCGGGCTCTCCTTGGCCGTGACGGGCTCGACGGCGGCGAGCTTGGCCAGCGGGATCATGATCTTGTAGTAGCTCCAGGCGGTCTGGCCCGACAGCGCGGTGAAGGATAGCGGGCGGTCGCTGCAGAAGGCGACGTTCAGGTTGGTGAGGTACAGCGTGCCGGCGACGGGCCCCGTGGCCATGGACAGGTAGCAGGCGAAGGTCTTCTTCACGTGCTCGTCGGGGCCGGAGGCGAAGGTCTGCTTGTACAGCTTCTCGAAGCCGCCCCCTGTGATGGCCTTGGCGCACAGGCTCAGCTTCCCCATCGCCGCGTCCGACATGGACGGCGCCGTCTTGACTGCAAGAACAAAGAAGAAAACGGTCGGTGTGAGCAGAGCAGAAGCAGAGTATCATCATGATGAAGGTTGGATGGGTTGGTGCTTACGGTTGAGCCACAGATGTTGGAGGAGAGCTCCTCGGCCTTGCGGCTCCAGACGTTGAAGAATGTAGAAAACTAAGCTTAAGCGTATGCTTTGCGCAGGGACGCGTGCGTGTTAATATAGGGCTCGAGGCCAGGAGATTGCAGGAGTTGGTTAGGCTAGGATTGATCTCCATGTAACCTAACAGAATATGGGATCATATCTCTAAGCCTAACCGGATTACAACAGACACGCACACACACGTTACAATACATTACAATGTTTAACACTCCCCCTCAATCACAACTTTCTAAGTTGATATTGTGCCTAAAAGCTTCTAATTGCCGCAAGGTGAGAGGTTTAGTAAACCCATCTGCCACCTGATCACCTATAGGTATGAATCTGATATTCAGCAGTTTATCAGCCACTCTTTCTCGAACAAAGTGGTAGTCAATTTCAATATGCTTCGTCCTGGCATGGAAGATAGGATTAGCAGACAAATAGGTTACACCAAGATTGTCACACCAAAGTGATGCCGCTCTTGGATGAGAAACACCCAACTCTGTTAGCAAATTCTGAACCCAGATAACCTCTGCAGTGGCATTAGCTAAGACCTTGTACTCAGTTTCTGTACTTGACCTGGATACGGTTGGCTGTTTACGAGCACTCCAAGAAACCAAATTACTTCCAAGAAACACTGCAAAGCCTCCTGTTGATCTTCTATCATCAGGACAACACCTGCCCAATCTGCATCTGAAAAAGCACTTACAAGCATAGAATCCGACTTTCCAATTTTCAGTCCATGACTCTGTGTCCCTTGAAGATATCTAAGTATCCTCTTTACTGCAGTCCAATGTGCACTAGTAGGAGCATGTAAGAACTGACATACTTTATTTTACTGAATATGAGATATCTGGTCTAGTTAATGTCAAATACTGTAATGCTCCTACAATACTTCTGTACCTGGTGGAGTCCTCTGCTCCAAGGATCTCTCAATCATGAAGAGACATTTTCTCAAAGGCAGACAAAGGTGTAGATGACGGCTTACATCCTTTCATGCCCATCCTCTGAAGTATTTCCTGCACATATTTTCCCTGTGACAACACAATTTCATCTTTTGCATTTTTTTACCTCAATTCCAAGGAAGAAGTGAAGACTGCCAAGATCTTTAAGTGCAAACTCCTTGCTCAAGTCCATAAGAAGAGCCTCAACTGCTTTAGATGATGAACTAGTGACAACTATATCATCAACATAAATAAGCATAAAAATGGTTATCCCACGTCAGTGATAGAAAAACAATGAGGTATCTCCCTTTGAGGGAGTAAATCCAAGTGATTGTAACTTAGAGGAGAGCCGAGAGTACCAAGCTCTAGGTGCTTGTTTTAGTCCATACAGTGCCTTATCAAGTTTGCAAATATGATGTGGTGCATTTGGATTCTCATACCCAGGAGGTTGCCTCATGAACACTTCCTCTTCTAGAACACCATGCAAGAACGCATTCTTTACATCTAGTTGTCTTATGCACCAACCTCTAGATACTACAACTGAAAGAATCAATCTAATAGTAGCAGCTTTTACCACTGGACTAAACGTATCCTCATAGTCAATCCCATACCTCTGTTTAAATCCTTTAGCAACCAGGCGTGCCTTGTATCTGTCAATGGTGCCATCAGATTTCCTCTTTACCTTATAGACCCACTTGCAGTCAATTATATTTCTGCCTCTGACTGGTGGAACTAGACGCCAAGTTCTGTTCTTCATTAAAGCAGCATACTCTTCATCCATTGCCTCCCTCCAACGAGGTTCACCCAACGCTTCTCCAAAATTTTGCGGTTCACCTGTTGCACAAAACGAGCCCCAACGTACACAGCCATCTTTATATATTTTAGGTTTAACAATACCACTTTGTGACCTGGTGTTGGAGCGCACAGGAGGTGGCGGAGCTGGTCGTTCAAGTTGCTGTAGAAGACGATTTGAAGAAGATGACACGGCTGCACCGGAATCAGCCGCAGAAGATCCCGGAGAGAGCTCCTGTAGCGGATCCAGATCAGGAGACGGGATCACCTCTCCAGAACTGCCACTTGGCGCACCTGGGCTCGCATGCAGCATCCGGTCGGGCGCATTCCCGCCCGCATGACGTGGAACACGCTCGTCCACACCCGGGAGCCGACCACCCGCACGTGGGAGTGGGCCACCAGGCCCCGCCGAGGCTGGCTGTCGGATGATGCGATGGACGCGGGCCCGCTGCGGGACCCAGGCTGGTCTGCCGCCGAATCAGGGGACGGCGCGGATCCCGCCGGGGATTCTCCTGCGCCTGCACCAACTGACGCATCTGGCGCCAAGGATCCCAAGTGATTCGCCCCGAGATTGACGTCTGGATCTTCTGCAGCCTCCTCTGTCGTTTCTGCATGCATAAAATCATGCAAATTTTCGCCAAAAGCTTCTCCGTTTTCCTGCACACTTGCATCAAGGTTTTGATCAAAGGTATCATTAGACATAGACATGTGGTCAGCAGCATCTACTACTCCCCCTTGATCAAAACGAGGTGATGGCAGAAGATGAACCGGTAAAAGAGTGCGCTCTTTTTGTAGTTGAGCACCAGCATTCGGATGGAGTGTGGCGAAGGCAAACACATGTTCATCAAAAATGACGTCCCTAGAAATATAGACACGACCAGAGGCTACATCGAGGCACTTGTATCCCTTGTGTAGGCTGCTATACCCCAAGAAGGCACATTGTTTTGACCGAAATTCAAGTTTGTGCTTATTGAAAGGACGCAGATTAGGCCAAACGGCACACCTAAAAATGCGGAGAAAAGTATAGTCAGGTTTCTTGCCAAAGAGACGTTCAAGTGGAGTTTGGTTTTTGATAACCCTACTAGGGATACAGTTGATAAGATACACAGCGGTAAGAAACGCCTCGTCCCAAAATTTTAAAGGCATAAAGGCATGGGCAAGAAGGGGCAAACCAACTTCCACAATGTGCCGGTGCTTTCGTTCTGCAGATCCATTCTGCTGGTGAGCATGTGGACATGAGACGTAATGAGTGATGCCAATGCGTTCAAAGAAGGAATTGAGTTTTTGGTACTCACCCCCCAGTCCGTTTGCATAGCAAGAATTTTGCGATCAAAGAGACGTTCAACATGCTATTGAAAGAGATGAAATTTCTCAAACACATCAGACTTATTTTTGAGCAAATAAATCCAACTAAACTTGCTAAAATCATCAATAAAGCTCACATAATATTTTTGTCTGCCTACTGAGACGGGTCCAGGACCCCATACATCCGAAAAAATAAGCTCTAAAGGAGCTTTTGACACACTAAAAGACTTGGGATATGGAAGTTTATGGCTCTTGGCCATCTGGCAAGCATCACAAACTAGCAAATGATCTTGTTTATTTGACACAGGAAGACTAAAATCTCGAAGAATTTTCTGGACCCCCGGTAATGCAGGATGTCCTAAGCGCTTGTGCCACCGTGAAGTAGATGGTTTGATCACACTTAGGACTTGTGGAGAAGGAGCATCTTGCCGAGCAGAAATAGGAAACAAGCCACCCCTAATCTCGTTTTGAAGAATGGTCCTCCAAGTGGCCCGATCCTTAACAAAAAATATTTCAGGGTAAATCTCAAGAAAAGCATGATTATCTTTGATGAGTTGATAGGCAGAAAGTAAACTTTTGTCGGCATGCGGAGAGTGAAGTATGTTCTTGAGATCTAAGGAGCCATGACGAGTAGATAGAACTGACTGACCAACATGTACAATGTCCATACCTTGACCACTTGCGGTGTGGATTTGCTCCGAGCCGGTGTAGCGGTCATGAACAGCAAGCTTCTCCAGCTCACCAGTCACGTGGTTGGTCGCGCCGGAGTCGAGATACCAATTGGTATCAACTCCATAGGAGTGGACGGCATTGGCAGAACGGTTCCCACCGCTACCACCACCACCTCCACCACCAGCAGGATTACGCACATTGTTGTTGAAGTTGCGGTCGTAGCGCTTCTTGCAACGCCACGCACCATGCCCCTCGTTCTTGCAGATTTGACACTTCTCACGGTCACCACGGTCACCGCGGTCACCACCCTGGCGAGGCCCTCCGCCAGAGCCGCCACCACCAGAGTAGTTGTCGAAGAAGCGGGCACCCGTGTGGTTGTTGTTGTAGCCACGGGAGCCGCTATTGCCGCCACCACGAGAGCCTCCCTGGCTGGAGTTGCCACGGCCTCCGCCTTTTGCAGCAAGGTTGGCGGAGTAGGCGGAGGTCTGTGCGGCGATGCGTGACTCAGCAGCGAGCAGCAGCGAGAATAGCTCGCCGAGGCCAATGGGCTAGTAGGTGATGGTGCGCGTGGAGACAGCGGAGACGAACCCGTTGTACTCCGGCTCGTGCATGAGCCCCTGGATGATGTGAGAGACAACATCGTCTTCATCCAGAGGCCTCCCGGCGGCTGCAAGTTCGTCAGCGAGGCCCTTCATCTTGGTGAAGTAGGCGGCCGCGGTCATGTCGACCTTCTTGGTGTGGCCGATCTGATCGCGAAGCTGGATGATGCGGGCGCGGGATTGCAAGGAAAAGCTCTGGAGGAGAGCACTCCAGGTGGCGGCGGCTGTCGTGCAGTTGCTGACCTGCAGGAGCACTTCGCTGGAAAGAGATGCGATCAGAAACGAGAGCACTTGCTGGTCCTTAGTAACCCAGATGGCATGTACTGGGTTGGCGGCGATGGTGACCTCCTTCTTGCCGGCGTTGTCCCTCTCCGTGCGGATCTCAGTGGCGGGTTCCTTCTGGGAACCGTCGAGGAACCCCATCATGCCCGCCGCGCGAACATGCGGTAGTACCTGCGCCCTCCAGACAAGGAAATTCTCACGGTTTAGTTTCTCGGTGATGGTATGGCCGAGGGAAGCGAGGGAAGGTGCGGTCATGGCGGAGGAGGACGACGAGGACATCTAGATGCGATGGAAGAGTTTAGGCTCTGTATACCATGTAGAAAACTAGGCTTAAGCATATGCTTTGCGCAGGGACGCGTGCGTGTTAATATAGCGCTCGAGGCCAGGACATTACAGGAGTTGGTTAGGCTAGGATTGATCTCCAAGTAACCTAACAGAATATGGGATCATATCTCTAAGCCTAACCGGATTACAACAGACACGCACGCACACGTTACAACACATTACAATGTTTAACAAAAAAGTCGAGGATGTGCTCCATGGGGCTGTCCTTGGTCTCCTTGTCCGTCCGCCGGGCCGACGCCGCCGACGCCGGCTCCGGTGCCCCCATGATGACGT
Organism: Triticum timopheevii; assembly: GCA_963921465.1. Classification (NCBI taxonomy): domain Eukaryota; kingdom Viridiplantae; phylum Streptophyta; class Magnoliopsida; order Poales; family Poaceae; genus Triticum; species Triticum timopheevii. The sequence goes on from OY997270.1 coordinate 598,346,293, forward strand.
ACGGCTGCAGCTCCTGGTCGCCGCACGAGGCCTTCCACTGCGCCGCCTGCTGGTTCTCGGGGTGCGCCCCCAGGGCCGCCGGCGGGCCCATCTGCCGCGTGCCCCATTTCGCCGACTCGGCGTCCTTGTCGTCCATGGATTGCTGCGTGAGGGGAGAGGACGAGGGCAGCGTCGCTCCCGTGCCCGGCTGCGGGGCGGCGTACTTGCCCTCTATCTCCATGGCCTGCTGCGTCAGGAGGGAGGACGGGTGCGGCGGCGCTCCCTGCTGTGGCGCGGTGGCGTCCAGGCCGTCCATGGCGTGTTCCATCGAGGGATAGGAGACCTGCAGTCCCGGTTGTGGCGCGGGAGCGGCGGCGTCCTTGCCGTCCATGGCGTGCTGCGTCGGAGGGTAGGAGTGCGGCGGCGCTCCTGCCTCGGCCTGTGGCGTGGGGGCAGTGGGCGGTGTGGTGTAGCCCTTGCTGTCCATGGCTGCTAGCTGGTGCTGCGGGGCAGGGGGAGCATGGGCTCGGGGAGTAGGGAGGTGGTTGGATTTGGTTTGGAACCGAAAGTGTGAGACGATTGACTCTCAGGATGTTGAGGTGGACAGAGGCGGGGGCCTGGTTCTTATATAAGCTGGGCGGTGGCATGTCGGCCGGGGAGACGAGGGGCGCCACGAAGCTGCGTCTGCTTCATGAGTGTTGAGAACCAACATCAACGAAGCGTCTTTAGCGAATCGTCGTTAGAGCATCTCCAACGGCCGCACAAAAATTCCGCGCCCAATAAACATTATAGCGCGCCACTGTAGCATTTTTAAAGTGCCGGGACCAACTTTGCTTTAGCAGGTGCCCAAAAACGCGCGCCCAAAAAACAGACAGTGCAAATTGTGAAGCGCGCGCAATCCGGCGCCCCAAATATGTTGCGCGCGATAGCGTTTTTCAGCGCGCGCGCAAAAACTTTTAGCGCTACAGCTTCTGCTGGAGCTGTCCGGCACCCAAAAAAACAAACTCTTAGCGCGCGGAGCTCTTTTTGGGCGCCTGTTGGAGATGCTCTTAGGAAACGTAGTTAGCGGTTATTAGTGTCCAAGCATCGTACGGACGCATCTGTCCGTACAGGCGCCTCTTTGTACAGACGCCTTCACAATGCATCCCAAATCTTGTATAAATATATGATTCTCAATCAATGAAAGCATCAGATCATTCGTACAATCACCTTTATTTTTACACGTTATCAGCACTGCTCTGCCGAAAGAGAGATAGAGCCATCACCGGGAAGGACAAGAAAAGATTTTACGGGAAAATAATCCAATGGAAGAAGAATTATGTTTGGTGGACAGTTGTACCACTAACACAATATTAAGGGAAATAATATATTTCCAAACTCTAACTAAGAGAAAAGGGAATATTATGACCATCCCCGGTCGCGATGCCTCGATTATTGGTTCAGGACGAGCCACACTCGTTCTACCTATGGGTACTACAATTGTAATTGAGTATGCACTCTTGTATCCTGAATCTACACGCACCCTTCTAAGTTTCAAAGACCTCAGATCAAATAATTTCCATCTAGAAACAATTTCTGAAAATAATTCTGAATGTTTACTTTTAACAAAGAGTACTGGGTCTGAGAAACAAATTCTTGAGAAATTCGCCTCGCTTTCATCTGGATTATATTACATTTATACAAAACCCGTTCCACATGTTGTGTACAAAATAATTTTTCAAGATCTTGATAAATTCAAGACTTGGCATGATCGCCTAGGTCATCCTGGCATAGGGATGATGAGAAAAATTATTGACAATTCTATTGGTCACAGCCTTCCAACTAAAAACTTCCCTAAATCATCAGATTTTGTGTGCACTGCATGTGCAACTAGGAAATTAATTATAAGACCATCTTATCTTAAAGTAAAAAATGAGTCACTTAATTTTCTTGAACGCATTCAAGGAGATATATATGGTCCAATTCAACCACTATCGGGACCTTTTAGATATTTCATGGTACTCATAGATGCATCTACTAGATGGTCACATGTGTGTCTATTGTCCACACGAAATCATGCTTTTGCCAAGATAATTGCTCAAATTATCAAATTAAGAGCAAATCATCCTGAAAATAGGATAAAAACAATTCGAATGGATAATGCCGCTGAATTTTCTTCACGTGCATTCAATGACTATTGCGTGGCTATGGGCATTCATTTAGAACATTCTGTGCCATATGTTCATACTCAAAATGGTTTGGCTGAATCTCTCATCAAAAGAGTAAAAATAGTTGCTCGACCACTATTACAGAATTGTAATTTACTAGCATCTTGTTGGGCACATGCGGTATTACACGCCGCCGATCTGATACAAATCAGACCAACTGCATATCATACAACCTCCCCGATACAGATAGTACGTAGCACTCAGCCAAGTATTTCCCATCTGCGAAAATTCGGTTGCGCGGTATACGTACCGATATCACCACCGCAGCGTACAACCATGGGCCCCACAGAAAACTAGGGATCTATGTGGGTTATAATTCTCCATCAATTATAAAACATCTTGAACCTCTTACAGGGGACCTGTTTACTGCCCGCTACGCTGATTCTATTTTTGATGAGGACCATTTCCCGGCATTAGGGGGAGAATCAAACCACAAAGAATGCCAGGAAACCAATTGGAATGTAACAGGCATCCAGTCCTTAGATCCACGTACTAAAGAATCTGAAACTGAAGTTCAGAGGATTATAGATTTGCAACACATTGCAAATAACCTGCCAGATGCATTTACTGACCATAAAGGTGTCACTAAATCAAATATTCCCGCTGCTAATGCAGCAGAACGAGTGGAGGTACCAAGTAAAACCACTCAAACTCCAAATGAGGGGGAGAAATCTGGTTAGCCGGAATATAGCTTCTCAAAAGCCTTCGCGGAAACAGAGGAAATCAAATCCTCTACCAGTAAATGCAATTCAACCTCAAGTTGAAGGACACCAATCAGATGCTCAACATCTAGAACCCAGCATAAATGCGCATACAAATATAATAGCTGGGAAATCACATAGAGTCTGAAGGTATAAAAGAAATTTCCATAAACTATATAGAATCAGGAGAATCATACAACAGAGAGACTACAATTGTCGACATATATTTTGCCTCCGAAATTGCTGAAACCCTTCAACTGGATCCAGAACCAAAGACCGTAAGGGAGTGCCTCAAGCGTCCTGATTGGCCTAAATGGAAGGAAGCAATTGAGGCAGAACTGCGCTCGCTTAGTAAAAGAGAGGTATTTTCCTCAGTAATACGTACTCCTCATAATGTCTTCCCTGTGGGAGCGAAATGGGTTTTTTTTCGGAAAAGGAATGAAAACAATGAGGTGGTGAGATACAAAGCGAGGCTTATAGCACAAGGGTTCACGCAGAGACCCGGGATCGATTACGATGATACATACTCTCCTGTTATGAGTGGAATAACGTTTCGATACTTAATATCTATGGCAGTACAAATGAGTTTATCTATGCAGTTGGTGGATGTAGTGACAGCATACTTATATGGGTCACTCAAATCGGACATATATATGAAAGTCCCTCAAGGACTTAAAATGCCGAATCCAAAAGCAAATCGCAACGCATATTGTGTAAAATTACAGAAGTCACTCTATGGCTTAAAACAGTCGGGTAGAATGTGGTATAACCGACTAAGTGAGTTCCTTATTCAGAAAGGCTATTCAAATAATGATGATTGCCCTTGTGTATTTATAAAGAAATCCTCAAACGGATTTTGCATCATCTTTGTGTACGTTGATGACCTCAATATCGATAATTGCCCTTGTGTATTTATAAAGAAATCCTCAAACGGATTTTGCATCATCTTTGTGTACGTTGATGACCTCAATATCATTGGGAGTACACCTGATATAGAAGAAGCATGCAATCATCTAATGGCAGAATTTGAGATGAAAGATTTGGGAAAGACCAAATTCTGCTTAGGCTTACAGCTTGAGCACCTTCCCTCAGGAATTTTAGTATACCAACCTGCTTATATTTAAAAGGTTTCGGAAAAATTTAATATGGATAAATCATATCCAACCAAGACACCCATGGTTGTCAGATCCCTTGATATGAATAAAAATCCTTTTAGACCTCGAGATGATGACGAAAATATATTAGGACCTGAGTTCCCATATCTAAGTGGCATTGGTGCGCTAATGTACCTTGTAAATTGCACCAGGCCTGATATTGCTTTTGCGGTAAATTTACTGGCTAGACATAGCGCTGCTCCAACAAAACGTCATTGAATGGGAGTAAAGAATATCCTTAGATATTTACATGGCACAAAAGATCTTGGTTTATTCTATCATATATTCAACAGTGGCCAGGGTTAGCGGTCAATCGCCTTATCCCTTCTCTCAAAGCGTTTTGTGATGCCCCCTCGTGGTTTTCAAGCAAAGGAGATAGATCGACAAGGCATAAGTAACTGTGAATTAATCATCAATCAGAGGTGACATGTTAGAAACCTGACAACATAGAATGGATAACTAGCAAACATGCTCAAAGTTCAAATACACTGTCCAACTCCGAAGAACACAAATATATCGGGCAAGAGGTGGAGGACAATATTTTTGAAAGGAATCAAGAAGATAACGTTAAATTTCGACAAAAGCGTATAGACAACAGTACATAACCACACGGAAATCCACTACACACGAGAGCACTCACTCAACAGATCCGCCCGAAAAACAGAGCACACACACGGCAATGAAAAGCAGAGAGCCGCGGACAGGGACACGACGGCAATCAGCCAATCAATCACTCGTAGGTGGGTGCCGTCGCCGGCGCCGCGGCGGGAGCGGCGCCGTGCTGCTGCGACGACGAGACGGCCCCGCCCAGGTGGCGCACGGCCTTGTCGTAGCTGACGAAGCCCATGAACCAGAAGTCGTGCGAGTCCACGGTGACGATGTGGATGTACTTCTCCGGCGGGCTCTCCTTGGCCGTGACGGGCTCGACGGCGGCGAGCTTGGCCAGAGGGATCACGATCTTGTAGTAGCTCCAGGCGGTCTGGCCCGACGGCGCGGTGAAGGAGAGCGGGCGGTCGCTGCAGAAGGTGACGTTCAGGTTGGTGAGGTAGAGCGTGCCGGCGACGGGCCCCGTGGCCGTGGACAGGTAGCAGGCGAACGTCTTCTTCACGTGCTCGTCGGGGCCGGAGGCGAAGGTCTGCTTGTACAGCTTCTCGAAGCCGCCCCCCGTGATGGCCTTGGCGCCCAGGCTCAGCTTCCCCATCGCCGCGTCCGACATGGACGGCGCCGTCTTGACTGCAAGAACAAAGAGGAAAACGGTCGGTGTGAGCAGAGCAGAAGCAGAGTATCATCGTGATGAAGAAGGGGAGGGAGGTTGGATGGGTGTGTGCTTACGGTTGAGCCAGATGTTGGAGGAGAGCTCCTCGGCCTTGCGGCTCCAGACGTTGAAGAAGTCGAGGATGTGCTCCATGGGGCTGTCCTTGGTCTCCTTGTCCGTCCGCCGCGCCGACGCCGCCGGCGCCGGCTCCGGTGCCCCCATGATGACGTACGGCGGCAGCTCCTGGTCGCCGCGCGAGGCCGTCCACTGCGCCGCCTGCTGGTTCTCGGGGTGCGCCCCCGGGGCCGCCGGCGGGCCCATCTGCCGCGTGCCCCATTTCGCCGACTCGGCGTCCGCGGGCGGTGCGTCCTTGCCGTCCATGGATTGCTGCGTGAGGGGGGAGGACGATGGTGGCGGCGCTCCCGTGCCCGGCTGCGGGGCGGCGTACTTGCCCTCCATCTCCATGGCCTGCTGCGTCAGGGGGGAGGACGGGTGCGGCGGCGCGCCCGGCTGTGGCGCGGTGGCGTCCAGACCGTCTATGGCATGTTCCATGGAGGGATAGGAGACCTGCGGTCCCGGCTGTGGCGCGGTGGCGTCCTTGCCGTCCATGGCGTGCTGCGTCGGGGGGTATGAGTGCGGCGGCGCCCCAGCCTCGGCCTGTGGCGCGGGCGGGGCGGGCGGTGTGGTGTAGCCCTTGCCGTCCATGGCTGCTAGCTGGTGGTGCTGGTGCTGCGGGGCAGGGGAGCGTGGGCACGGGGAGCAGGGAGGTGGTGGAGGTGGTTGGACTTGGTTTGGAACCGAAAGTGTGAGACGATTGACTGTGATGATGTTGAGGTGGAGAGAGGCGGGGCAGGTTCTTATAGGCCGGGCGGTGGCATGTCGGCCGGGGAGAAGAGGGGCGCCACGAAGCTGCGCGTCGTCTGCTTCATGAGCAAAGACCTTCCAGCTTCGGCATGGTAGGCCCAAGCCTTCGGGAGGAGGGAGTACGTGGAGAGCGGAGGCTTAGCCGCGGCGACAACGTGTCCTCGCGCCGCTTCTTCCCAGCGAAAAAGAAAATTCTCTTGGAACAGTCAAAACACCTCGTGACATGGACATTGGATCGGGCGACGCACGACAGGTGTGCTCTGACATCATCTCGTTGCTGAGTTGGCTTGCGCCATCAACTTCTCGATCTCGTAATTTAAAAATTGTATCTTTCCAAATTTGTTTTCTCTTCCCTCTTTAAAAATGGGAAATCTCCCTGTGTCGACAGCGGCCGACTAGCGACAGCGAGCCACCTCCGTGGCCTCACGCTCTTCCCTCCCTCGCTGCTTTTTTTTTTTAATATCAGTACAGACACTTTTGGTCTATCTTGTGGTGCGACTCAAATACCAGCACAGACAACAGAGAAAAGACCAGCCTATAAGAAATGAATTAGAAACTAACTTTATGGAAAAACCCTATATAGGTATGTGATTGACACAGGTCTGTCGATCTTAGTCAAACTATAGTTGCACCCATAAATATGTCTACATGCATGTGTAATTTAACTTGTGTTCTCGAACAATGGTTGTCGTTCTAGGACCAAGGGCAGAGGCGGGGGGTGGCCAGTAGGGCCAGACCTACCCCAATGTGTTGATTTTGTGCCTACTATGCATGTGAATAGTAATTATTTTTTAGTTTTTTCTTAAGCCGGTCCTCCTCAACATCATAATTCCAACGATCCTGTCTCAGCCACTGTCTAGGGAAATGCTTCATCACCCATGACATGACCATCAAGAACACCGAGGGAGCTCCCCCCCCCCCCTCCCCCCCCCCCCCCCCCCCCCTCTCATCCACACACAAATAACAACTTTGGAAAAGAATTGAGAAAGAAAATAATCTTGGATGGGGATTTTTATTATATTTGCCTCCCCGCTCGGATCTCCAGATTTTGTCTCCAACTCCTGAAAAGTACGCATCACATGCAACTCTATCACGATGTTGGATCGGAGGTACGTTTGACTTCATTTTTGGTGATGCGACCACAGTGTTCCAGAAGTGCAGCATCGTGGCACGTCTGCTGCTCAAAGGATAAGACAATACCACCATGAGTTAGGGAAGACTAACGATCAACGGTTTTGGTGACTTCTCGTTCCAATTTAGTAATTTCTTTTTGAAAATTCTCTAATTCACTAAAGCATGAATGGTCGGTTAAAAACATGAGTACTCAGGTACTCACTCCTAGCGAGATACATTTTCCGACGGGACTAATGTAGTGGACCATTTTTACTTTGGACCACTCCACTTTCTTTCTTCCATCAGGCCTCGCCGAAATCTAGGCCCGCAACACAGTGAACGATAACTCTCGAGCCATTGGAAAAAAGGCTAAAGTGCCTCTTTCCCTATCGAGTCCTCTTGCCCAACCTAGCTTGTGCTAGTCCAGACGCCTTGCATTGCTCGTTCTTCAATGACATCGCCTTCTCTAACTGGCATGTGGCTTGTGCCTCCTCCCTCCTACAACCTTCCTCCACACCCGCAACCCCTCTTCATCAATGGTTAACCACAACAACGGCGGTCCACTATCCTGGGTGTGTGGCCCATACTACCTCCCTATCGACCAGTGAGGGGGGTGCCAAGGGTGCCAACCTCTCCTTCAATCGATGGTGATGAGGTGTCATGAACATACGGGAGAGGAGAGCTCCATGAGCAACATGTTGTTTCCATAATATGTCTCTTCTGTCTAATATGCCGCCTTTCCCAACCCCATTCTTCCGACCTCACTCCAGCGGGCGATGGCCTCTGCCGGAGTGTGTACTCAGGACGCCAGGGATCAAGGATACCACGTATTTACGAGTTCAACCAGGGGTTAAAACACTTTGTCAATCCACGATCAAAAGATCACAAAAGGACACATGGATTTTATATAGGTCCAGGCCGCCATGCTAGCGTAAAACCCTACTTCCTGTTGGTATTGATATGGAATGGAGGAGTAGAAGTGATTGAGGTGTTACAATATGGTGGTCGGGGTGAGACCAGTGGTGGTCGGGGGCAAAGCTAGAGTGCCCGAGCACTCTTAAATCTATTCTTCTCCCCTTCTCTAGATGATGCTACTACTTGATGCTTGTCTTGGGATTGGTGGGTGTATGCTAGTGAGCTCAGTGCGGGTTGTGCTATGTGTTTCTCGTTGTCCTCTAAGTGACCTCGATCCTCCCCTTATAAAGGCCTGGGGGTACCACAGTGGTCGTCTAATCACGTGTGAACGGGTATACATAGTTGTAGGCACTGCGTGCAACTTTTCCTCGGCGTTGTAAGTAGATGACCTGGCACTGCAAAGTGTGAAGTGCTCTAGTGCTTCTTCGTGATGTGACGCATCACACCGTCCTCCTTTGGTTCAAAGAATGAGCGAGGGTTGGGTCAAATCAATCTGACCGACGAGATCCAACGTGGCATGTAACTCCATACCTATGTTTTTTTTCTATTCATGCGTTTACAAATTCTATGAATTCAAAAGGATACTGGAAGTTTTCTCGCAAAAAAGGGATAATAGAGTTTGTAAAAAGCCATGCGTATAGTTGGGAAAAAAGGGCAACCACTCAAACCAAGACCAAAGTTTTGGTTATGACCAAAAAATTGGTAAGGTGCACATTGGCTACAAATCGAACATACCAGAAATGTTGGTCGTCCAGTTTTCCAAATCGAGATGTTCTTTTTAAAACCCCTCCCATATATTAATTAATTAAAAATGTTCATACAATCGTCTATTACAACTTTAGCCACGCAGGGCGGAACACTATTAAGACTCACACCATCAGACCTATTAACAAAACTGAATTTAGCAATTTCATGCGCCACCCCATTGGCCCTTATGTTAATCTTGGAAATCTTGAAACTTGTCATCAACCTGGAAATGCTCAATGCTTCCATCTTCAGATTAACTAGGGAAGACCTGTCCAAATAATCATTTCCTATAAAGGAAGCCACAAAAGAACAATCAGTTTCTAAGATGATGGGCTTGTGTAGAGTAATACCGATGTAAAGCCCTGCGAGGGTCGCTCTAAGTTCCGCTTCATCCATGCTATTGCAAACCCCAATATAATCCCATGAAGAAATGATCACTTCTCCCGAATGATTCCTGGCAACCACTCCCACACCCGCAGAGCTAATGGCCTCCACAAAGCTTGCATCAACATTAATCTTAATGGACTCCGGGTCGGGTGGCTGCCAACTCACAACTTTTTCTTTCACTTCAATGGTATCATAAAACCTATCGAACCTTTCCTTACCTTTGTTGGTAACCTCCATCTTCCTATTGGTATGACAGGACGAGAAGGATCCCCAGTAGTTTTGAATAAAGCTCACAGAGGTAGAGATAGTTTCCTTTCCCTTACCAAAGATCAAGTCATTCCTCAGGTGCCATGCCCTCCAAAACATGAATATAACTTGCTCACGCACCGGCGACATTAACTGCTCCAATAAAATAAGTAGCCAATCCGGCCCCGAAAAATTGAATATCTCATCATCTGGTAAGTTCCATACCTCCCTTACCGCCATACGGAGCGCCTGCGCCTTGGGACATCTCACAAGAGCATGAGACACACATTCATCTTCGACGCCACAAATCGAACATAAGCCAATGGTAGTTTGATGGTGTTTAACCCTGTTAACTTGAACCGCCAAACTATTAGTAGCAACACGCCAAGCAAAAATTCTGATTTTTTGAGGGACCTGAGCCTTCCAAATAATGTTCCAAAGCCTCCTTCTCCATTCACAGCATCACTAGAGATCCCCGTCTCACTCTTATTGTTCTTCAAATTCAGCGCCAGCTGATGACCCACAAGTGTAGGGGATCAACCGTAGTCTTTTCGATAAGTAAGAGTGTCGAACCCAACGAGGAGCAGAAGGAAATGATAAGCGGTGTTCAGTAAGGTTTTCTCTGCAAGCACTGAAATTGTAGGTGATAGATAGTTTTGTGATAAGATAAATAGTAACGAGTAACAAGTAAATAAAGTAAATAAAGTGCAGCAAGGTGGCCCAATCCTTTATGTAGCAAAGGATAAGCCTGGACAATTTCTAATAATGAGGAAGGAGCTCCCGAGGACACATTGGGAATTATCGTCAAGCTAGTTTTCATCGCGTTCATATGATTCGCGTTCGGTACTTTGATAATTTGATATGTGGGTGGACCGGTACTTGGGTACTGCCCTAACTTGGACAAGTATCCCACTTATGATTAACCCCTATTGCAAGCATCCGTAACTACAAAAGAAGTATTAAGGTAAACCTAACCACAGCATTAAACATATGGATCCATATCAGCCCCTAACGAAGCAACGCATAAACTAGGGTTTAAGCTTCTGTCACTCTAGCAACCCATCATCTACTTATTACTTCCCCATTCCTTCCTCTAGGCCCAAATAATGGTGAAGTGTCATGTAGTCGACATTCACATAACACCACTAGAGGAAAAGACAACATACATCTCATCAAAATATCGAACGAATACCAAATTCACATGACTACTAATAGCAAGACTTCTCCCATGTCCCCAGGAACAAACGTAACTACTCACAAAGCATATACATGTTCATAATCAGAGGAGTAATAATATGCATAAAGGATCTGAACATATGATCTTCCACCAAGTAAACCAATTAGCATCAACTACAAGGAGTAATCAACACTACTAGCAACCCACAGGTACCAATTTGTGGTTTTGATACAAGATTGGATACAAGAGATGAACTAGGGTTTTGAGAGGAGATGGTGCTGGTGAAGATGTTGATGGAGATTGACCCCCTCCCGATGAGAGGATCGTTGGTGATGATGTTGGTGATGATTTCCCCCTCCCGGAGGGAAGTGTCCCCGGCAGAACAGCTCCGTCGGAGCCTTAGATTGATTCCGCCAAGGTTCCGCCTCGTGGCGGCGGAGTTTCGTCCTGTAAGCTTGCCCACGTTTTTTTTCCAGGGTAAAAGTGATGATATAGCAGAAGATGGATGTAGGACCTTGAAGCATGTCTAGAGGGGGGTGATTAGACTACTTGACCAATAAAAACTTATCCTTTTCTCAATTTTAGAGTTTGGTAGATTTTAGCTATTTTAAGACAAGTCAAGCAATCATCACACAATTCAAGCAAGCATGCAAAGACTATATAGGCAGCGGAAATTAAAGCATGCAACTTGCAAGAAAGTAAAGGGAAGGGTTTGGAGGATTCAAACGCAATTGGAGACACGGATGTTTTTGGCGTGGTTCCGATAGGTGGTGCTATCGTACATCCACGTTGATGGAGACTTCAACCCACAAAGGGTAACGGTTGCGCGAGTCCATGGAGGGCTCCACCCACGAAGGGTCCACGAAGAAGCAACCTTGTCTATCCCACCATGGCCGTCGCCCACAAAGGACTTGCCTCACTAGCGGTAGATCTTCACGAAGTAGGCGATCTCCTTGCCCTTACAAACTCCTTGGTTCAACTCCACAATCTTGTCGGAGGCTCCCAAGTGACACCTAGCCAATCTAGGAGACACCACTCTCCAAGAAGTAACAAATGGTGCGTTTATGATGAACTCCTTGATCTTGTGCTTCAAATGATAGTCTCCCCAACACTCAACTCTCTCTCATAGGTTTTGGATCTAGTGGAAAGAATATTTGAGTGGAAAGCAACTTGGGGAAGGCTAGAGATCAAGATTCATATGGTAGGAATGGAATATCTTGGCCTCAACACATGAGTAGGTGGTTCTCTCTCAGAAATGGTAAGTTAGAAGTGTAGGTTCGTTCTGATGGCTCTCTCCATGAATGAAGAGGAGGTGGAGGGGTATATATAGCCTCCACACAAAATCTAACCATTACACACAATTTACTAAAGTCGGTGGGACCGAATTGTTAAACTCAGTCGGACCGATTTAGTAAACCTCGTGACCGTTAGTGATTTTCGGTGGGACTGACATGCATCTCGGTGAGAACGATTCGGTTAGGGTTAAGGCATAACGTAATCTCGGTAAAACCGATTACACAAACTCGGTGAGACCGATTTGGTAATAAGCTTTCCAGAGAGTTGGTCAGGTAAACTCGGTGGGACCAATTTGCTCTTTTTGGTCGTACCAAAATGTTATAAAAAGGAAACAGAGAGTTTACATTGCAATCTCGGTGGGACCGATCGCTCACTTCGGTTAGACCGAAACGTTACGAAGGGAAACATAGAGATTACAACCCCATCTCGGTGAGACCGAGATCCCTATCGGTAAGACTGATTTGCTTAGGGTTTGTGGCAGTGGCTGTGACTTTTGGAATCGGTGGCGCCGGATAGGAAGAATCGGTATGACCGATTTTGGCTTTGGGTTTAGGTCATTTGTGGATGTGGAAAAGTAGTTGAGGGTTTTGGAGCATATCACTAAGAACATGAAGCAAGAGGCTCATTAAGCAACACTTCATCCCTCCTTGATAGTATTGGCTTTTCCTATAGACTCAATGTGATCTTGGATCACTAAAATGTAAAATGAAGAGTCTTGAGCTTTTGAGCTTGAGCCAATCCTTTGTCCTTAGTATTTTGAGGGATCCACTTTCATCATCCATGCCATGCCATTCATTGAGCTTTGCTGAAATAATAGTCTTGGAATAGCATTAGCTCAATGAGCTATATGTTGTTATGAATTACCAAAACCACCTAGGGATAGTTGCACTTTCAATCTCCCCCTTTTTGGTAATTGATGACAACATATAGATCAAAGCGTCGAAAAATGATATTAAGATTGAATGACATCGTTGCTTTGAGAAGTATATGATAAGCAAGAGCTCCCCCTAAATTTGTGCATGGGTTAAGATTTGCTTTAGACTGCAAATGCACAATGAATTAGGCTCATGGGTTACTCTTCCATGTCACATACATCTTGGTGGAGCGCTCAAAATAATAAACAATGAATGCATGCACTCATCACCAAGCATACTGAGTGATCACATAAGATAGATAGGATAATATCAAGCATGCATAAGTGTAGCTTATGATCAAACACATGATCATCAATGTCTCATAAGCATAGTATCTCAACCAAAAGCAAACAAAGTTTAAAAACCACCAAATAAAGCAAGAGAGAACAAAAGCAACACTCTCTCTCTCAAAGCCTATGATCTATACATTTTTCTCCCCCTTTGGCAACAAGTTACCAAAAAGTTCATAGAAAATGCATAGTGCTAGATCGACTCTCAGGCTTGATCTTCTGGTGGTGGTGTCCTGATGACTCCTTGGACAAAGGCTTCAGTTGAAGTAGAAGGTGCTGGAGTGGATGCTGGAGCTGGTTGCACTGGAACTGTAGGGGCAGTAGCTGGTGCTGAAGTTGTTGCTCTAGTGTCTGTCACTGGCACTGCAACTGACCTCTGGGCTCTGGGCACTCTGGCAAACACATTGGTGGTAGTCTTGCCCTGCTTCTCCTGCATGTCATCCTGCAACTGCTCTACAACTGACTGAATCTCAGTTACTTTAACATCAAGGTCATGGAATTTGAGTTCCATGATTCTCTCAAGGCTCTCCTAATTCTGAGTGAGGGTGGCCAGTCCTTTCTCAATCCTCAGCGTAGATGCCATCAAGTAACCAAGCTGCTCCTGTTTGGTTTTCAAGAAGTATTCAGATGCCTCCTCTTGAGTTGGCATCTTGGCAGCCTTCTCCTTCTTTGCCTTCTCCTTCTTCTCCTGAGCTTGAATTGATTGTGGATCATCTTCATTCATGACAACCTCATTGTCCTCAAAGTCTGGATAAAGTGGAAAATGTTCCTTATCCGACTGATATTTCCCTGTGCCCATCTTTGAGTTGATCAATTCCTGAATCTGAGGTGCATATCCACAACTCCTCTTCTGATCTGCTGCAGTCCTCTTGATTGTTTATGTTATTAGGCTCATGACTTTGAACTTCTGTGGCACTCAAACACATGCAACATGTTGATGGCATGCCCTCTGATCATGTTATGGTCACCAGACTTGGGCAAAAAAGTGTGCCTCAGAATCCAATTGATGGTTGGCAACCCTGACAGCAGAAAGTGAACTGATCCAAACTTGTGAGTCTCAACTGCCTTGTCTGGAATTTCCTTGTACATGTGAGCCATTGAATTGTGACCCAACTTCTTCTTTGCATAAATGTCCAGGTCATCCTCATTTTCCTTGGGGGCATTTATCAGACTTGCCCATTCTTCAACAGTGGATTGGTACCTTGTACCTTCAGACATCCAAACAATTCTACCATCTGGGTAAAAATGTGCTGTGGAGTAGAACTGCATGATAAGCTCATCATTCCAGTTGGTGAATTTCTGTCCAACAAAATCAGCAACTCCACAAGCAACAAAACTTTCTTGCACTCCAGGATAGTGCTGCTCATTGTCCTTGATGTAGGTCCAGTCGACCCACCTCATGTCACAGACTATAGGCTTCTTGTCCAACAGAATTGTTTCATAAAAGTCCTGTTGTTCCTTTGTATGGAACCTGTAGTCAACAGCAGTTCTTCTTCTTGAAGCATACGGATCTTCCATCCTCCACAGTCTTAGCTCTAAATCCTTCCTGATTCTCATGTCCTCGGCCACAAGATGGGCATCATTGTGGTCTGGTATCTTGGGCTTGAGCTTTCTTAGGACCTGTCCTTCTTCATCTTCATCTTCACCAACATTGGGCACTGGGGCCTTGTTCTTCTCAGCAGCTGGAATACTCCTAGTATTCCTCTTTGGAACTTGCTTGGCCTTGGAGGCAGCTTTGGGTGCTTCCTTGGGCTTGGATGTTGCAGCCCCTGACCTGATTGCATCACCCATAAGCTTAGGTGCCTTAGGTGCTGGTGCAGCATCCTCTTCCTCTTCATCAGAATCTCTTCTCATAAAGGGCTTTCTAAGGACCTTGGTAGTTGTGGTTCTTGCTCTCTTCTTTTTCTTGTCCTGATCACCATCATCCTCTGATTCAATTGTGAACTTCATGGTTGCACCAGTGGGGACTTTCTGAGGTTTGGAAGAGGTATCTTTCCTTGCAGGTGCCTCTTTGGGTCGAGCCTGAGCTGGCACTTGAGTGGACTTTCTGGCCTTTGGCATTGGTGTCCTTTTGGCAGGAACTTTCTTCTTCAGACCTGGCTTAGTGCTATGTGCAGAGCCATATTCCTTCTTGAGCACCACTTTCTTGGAAGTGGCCTCATCTTCCTCAGCTTTGTAATCTTCATCCTCTGAATCTGAAGTTCTTTTCCTCATTTGCCTAGTTGCAGCCTTAGGCAAATTGCTAGGAGTACTTCTGCTCCCTTCATCTGTAGTTGAGGGACTAGTGCCCTCACTCAAATCCATCTGCTCTTCTGACCTGTTCTGGCTGTCACTCTGATCTGACATACTGCAAAAGCTGACTGCTGACCCTGTGAAGAGTTATAGATGAGATAGAATAGATGAGCATCACAAAATGCAGAGATTTTTGCAAAAGAATGATTCAAAAGTTAAGTTTTAGTTTTCCACAGAAAGCATTTCGGATCAACCGATTTTCAAACTCGGTGATACCGAAGCAGTTTTGGAACCTAAACTGATGATCTCGGTTGGACCGAGTCACAGTTCGGTGGCACCGAGACTTCTAGGGTTTCACAGAATCCTCAAATCGGTCGCACCAATTAGTAATTCTCGGTCAGACCGAGAGTCACTAGTGCAATGGCATAAGCCAAATCGGTGAGACCGAGTTTTTCAACTCGGTGGGTCCGAGATGGTTTCGGCGGAAACCTAACCCTAAAAATTTGAATCTCATCTAATCTATGGACTACTTTGGCTGGATAGAAGAGTTTCAATCGTGGCAAGATTCAATAAAAATACAATGTGCTTGGAATCAGACGTGGATAGCACAAAGATCAAGTCCATACCCTAACTTGGCGGTGGACTTGCTACGGCGGCAACGGTGGGGACTAAATCCATTGACGGCGGCGGAGACCAGCGACAGGAGGTTGCTGGCGACGAGGAGACGATTCAAAGACCTCCGATGGCAGAGCGAGCTATTGCGCGGGTGAAGGGTTTCAGAGAAATTTCCAAAATTTTGCCCGTGGCTATATATAGCCCGACCCTGTCGGTGTGACCGAGTGGAACAACTCGGTGGTACCGAGATGCATAACTGTGTTCAGTTACAGCAAATTGGTGAGACCGAAAAGTTCAAATCGGTTGCACCGAGATTGAAAACTCAGATCAACTTGATGATCTCGGTAGGACTGAAATGAAGGAATTGGTCTGACCGAGAATCACAAAGAGGTTTTGGAAGTTTAAGTCTATGACGAATCGGGGACTCTGAGTGCTCCTCACACAGAGTGGTTCGAATCTGACTTGATCAAATTTTGTGATGTAGCATGAATAGAGTTTGAGATGAGAAAAGCATAGATAGCTAAAGAAGGTTCTTAGGCATTCTTGTCCATCCACTTGGCAAAAAGAAAAGAACAAACAATCAAAGCAACAAGTGGATGTCCTTGAATGAGTAAAATATGCACCAACATGCTCACACAATAAGATGGCAAATGAAATATGTGGCAAAGCATGCACAACCAATTTTAGCATCTATCAAACAATTGGCGATGACTAGGTCATCTATATATGAGTATATTGACTTAGGAGTCAAATGAGAACATTTGATCATAGGTCATACTCATCGTTTAAGCTCAAGTGGGGTTACCACTTTTACATAATGCATTGATGTGTTCACACCATTAGAGTTGCTTTGACTCAATTCTTAGAGTTAAGCTCCCCTAGATGTGAGATCCCCCCTTAGAGGGATGAACTAACCTTGGGTTTTGTCGATGATGACTTCATGTAGGTGTTGAAGATGTAGATGCTCAATGTTGATGTAGATCATTTGGAGCAATCCTTTGGAGTGAGTTGCACTTTCAACTTACCTACATGGGTTAGTCCCACAAGGAACAAACAAGAATATCCATAGACATAGAGTGATGCACACACAAGATGATGTCCATGAAATCATTAGGTTACCTTGTCCCTTGCCTTACCAACATGAGGGTTTGTGACTCCTTGAACTAGTGCAAGATGTGGAAGTTGATTGCACTTGTTCTTGCCAAAATGATATGAGTGAAGAATGTTGGCGGAGTCACCCTCAAGAACTCTCTAGTTCTTCTTCTCCGGGATCCACATTATCTTGATGGGAATCCTTGGAGTTGTAGTTGTACTTGATGAAGTAGAACTTGACGTAGTCTTGGGGACCCACTTGAACGAGGCTTCACGTGCTTCTTCAAATGCATCAATCTCTTCTTGAAGCTTGTCCTTGCCTTTGTTCTTGTGGTCTTGTGGTGGAAGATCATCTTGAGCTTGTGTTCCCTTGAAGGAAGTAGGATCATACTTCTCTTGTTGAGGAACAAACTTCATCTTGGGGTATTGATCTTCTTCCCACTCAACTCCATTGGCATTGAACTTTCGTTCAAAACCAACACCTTGATTCTTCTGGTGCCTTCCTTGCTTGCGTACAATTTCCTCGAATTGCTTACTCCCGGCAAGGCTCTTGTAAACACCTTTCTCTATATTTCCCTTCAATAAGCTATTTTCTTGCTCTAGTGTAACTTGGCTAAGAGAATCATTAGTGGAATCAAGAGAACTACTAGAAGCAACAATATTGGATTTGACATTATTATTGTTACTACTAGAGGAAGTATCTTTCTTGTACTTGTTACTAGACTTGACTTGAGGCATGTAAGTAGATAAGAGTAAACGCTTGGCAATGTAAGAAGAACTTTTCTTGCGGAGATCATCATTGATTGCTTTTAAGAACTCATGCTCTTGCTCAAGATTGAGCTTTTCAAAGCGTAACTTCTCATGAGCCCTTAAAAGTTCTCGATGATCTTCGTAGATAGTTTCATGAGCTAACTTAAGAGAGTTTAGTTCTTTAGTTAGAAGCTCAATCTTCTCCTTATCATTGTCATTCGTTTTATCTTGATTAGCATGATTAATTGACGTTTCATCATAGTATTTATCACTAGAGTTGTCAACAAGTAAATCATCATCCACAAGCAAGTCATCTTCATCACTATTGAAATCAACATACTCGGGATGTGTTACCTTTGGACCTTTGGCCATGACGCATCTTCCAACACCTTCATTTGGTGAGTAAAATACGTCGTAGGAGTTGGTTGACACAAGTGCTAGACCGGCAACACCTTCATTTTGAGTATATTCGAAGTCGGAGTGATAGCTTCTCTCAGAGTGATTGTCGGAGTCAGAGCCGGATACCCATTCACCAACATGAGCTTGATGTCTTCGTTTTGTGTAGCTCCTTGATGACTTGTCCTTCCTTTCCGAATCCTTACTTCTCCGTGAGGGTCTTCGTTCATAATGATCATCTCTACTCCTCCTCTCTCTTGGTGGTGATTCTTCTCTTTTGCTTCTTCTTCTTGGAGAATCTTCTCTTCTTTTGTAGGGTGCCGTACACTCATTTGAGTAGTGTCCAGGTCTCCCACAATTGTAGCAATTGCACTCTCGACTAGAAGATCTTTTGTCATTGTAATACCTTGACTTGGAGCTTCTTTCTTTGCTTATACTCTTGTAGAATTTGTTGAAGTTCTTCACCATTAAGCTCAATTCTTCATTGAAGGTTGGTTTCTCACTTGATAATGTGGGGGCTTCACTTGAGGCTTTGTAAGCTCCACTTGACTTGTTGTGAAGTTCCTCCTTATCCTTGAGTGACATCTCATGAGCAACAATTCTTCCAATGACTTCCGTTGGCTTGAGATCTTTGTAGTTTGGCATCATTTGAATCAATGTGCACACGGTATCATACTTTCCATCCAATGCTCTTAGAGTCTTCTTGATGATGAATTTGTCGGTCATCTCTTCACTCCCTAAGCCGGCAATCTCATTTGTGATAAGAGCAAGCCTAGAGTACATTTCAGCGACACCTTCACCATCCTTCATTTTGAACTTGTCAAGCTGACTCTGGAGCACATCCAACTTGGATTCCTTGACGGACTCGGTACCTTCATGCATATCAATCAAAGTATCCCAAATTTCCTTTGCATTCTCAAGACGGTTGATTTTGTTGAATTCTTCGGGGCACAATCCATTGAAGATGATATCGCATGCTTGAGCGTTGTATTGCAGCATCTTCAATTCTTCCGTATTAGCTTCACGGTTCGGTTCTCTCCCATGGAAAAATTCACCTTGCAAGCCAATACAAATAATTGCCCAAGTGGCGGGGTTATGTCCAAGAATATGCATTTTCATCATATGCTTCCAACTAGCAAAATTAGTACCATCAAAGTAAGGACCTCTACGGTGATAATTTCCCTCGCTAGATGCCATACTCTCCTAGGTTGTGAAACCAAGGCTATGACCACCAAAAGCTATGGAAATCAAAGCAAATGGAGACCAAAGCTATGATACCACTTGTAGGACCTTGAAGTATGTCTAGAGGGGGGGGGGTGATTAGACTACTTGACCAATAAAAACTTAACCTTTTCTCAATTTTAGAGTTTGGCAGATTTTAGCTATTTTAGGACAAGTCAAGCAATCATCACACAATTCAAGCAAGCATGCAAAGAGTATATAGGCAGCGGAAATTAAAGCATGCAACTTGCAAGAAAGTAAAGGGAAGGGTTTGGAGGATTCAAACGCAATTGGAGACACGGATGTTTTTGGCGTGGTTCCGATAGGTGGTGCTATCGTACATCCACGTTGATGGAGACTTCAACCCACGAAGGGTAACGGTTGCGCGAGTCCACGCAGGGCTCCACCCACGAAGGGTCCACGAAGAAGCAACCTTGTCTATCCCACCATGGCTGTCGCCCACAAAGGACTTGCCTCACTAGCGGTAGATCTTCATGAAGTAGGCGATCTCCTTGCCCTTACAAACTCCTTGGTTCAACTCCACAATCTTGTCGGAGGCTCCCAAGTGACACCTAGCCAATCTAGGAGACACCACTCTCCAAGAACTTACAAATGGTGCGTTTATGATGAACTCCTTGCTCTTGTGCTTCAAATGATAGTCTCCCCAACACTCAACTCTCTCTCATAGGTTTTGGATCTGGTGGAAAGAAGATTTGAGTGGAAAGCAACTTGGGGAAGGCTAGAGATCAAGATTCATATGGTAGGAATGGAATATCTTGGCCTCAACACATGAGTAGGTGGTTCTCTCTCAGAAATGGTAAGTTAGAAGTGTAGGTTCGTTCTGATGGCTCTCTCCACGAATGAAGAGGAGGTGGAGGGGTATATATAGCCTCCACACAAAATCTAACCGTTAAACACAGTTTACTAAACTCGGTGGGACCGAATTGTTAAACTCGGTCGGATCGATTTAGTAAACCTAGTGACCGTTAGTGATTTTCGGTGGGACTGACATGCATCTCGGTGAGATCGATTCGGTTAGGGTTAGGGCATATCTTAATCTCGGTAAGACCGATTACACAAACTCGGTGAGACCGATTTGGTAATAAGCTTTCCAGAGAGTTGGTCAGGTAAACTCGGTGGGACCGATTTGCTCTTTTCGGTGAGACCGAAATGTTACAAAAAGGAAACAAAGAGTTTACATTGCAATCTCGGTGGGACCGATCGCTCACTTCGGTTAGACCGCAATGTTACGAAGGGAAACAGAGAGATTACAACCCCATCTCGGTGAGACCGAGATCCCTATCGGTAAGACCGATTTGCTTAGGGTTTGTGGCAGTGGCTATGACTTTTGGAATCGGTGGCGCCGGATAGGAAGAATCGGTGTGACCGATTTTGGCTTTGGGTTTAGGTCATTTGTGGATGTGGGAAAGTAGTTGAGGGTTTTGGAGCATATCACTAAGCACATGAAGCAAGAGGCTCATTAAGCAACACCTCATCCATCCTTGATAGTATTGGCTTTTCCTATAGACTCAGTGTGATCTTGGATCACTAAAATGTAAAATGAAGAGTCTTGAGCTTTTGAGCTTGAGCCAATCCTTTGTCCTTAGTTTTTTGAGGGATCCACTTTCATCATCCATGCCATGCCATTCATTGAGCTTTCCTGAAATAATAGTCTTGGAATAGCATTAGCTCAATGAGCTATATGTTGTTATGAATTACCAAAACCACCTAGGGATAGTTGCACTTTCAATGGACACCGGAGGCCCACCAGGGGCCCTGGAGATAGGGGCGCGCCCTATAGGGGGGCGCCCCCTGTCTCCTGGACAGGGTGTGGGCCCCCTGGTGTGTTTCTTTCGCTCAAAAATTCTTATTAATTCCAAAAAGTTGTTTCGTGGAGTTTCAGGACTTTTGGAGTTGTGCAGAATAGGTTTCCAACGTTTGCTCCTTTTCCAGCCAGAATTCCAGCTGCCGGCATTCCCCCTCTTCATGATAAACCTTGTAAAATAAGAGAGAATAGCCATAAGTATCAAGATATAATGTGTAATAACAGCCCATAATGCAATAAATATGGATATAAAAGCATGATGCAAAATGGACGTATCAACTCCCCCAAGCTTAGACCTCGCTTGTCCTCAAGCGGAAGCCGACATCGAAAAATATGTCCACAAGTTTAGAGATAGAGGTGTCGATAAAAAATAAAATACGGACATGAGGGCATCATGATCATTCTTATAACAGCAACATATATAGATTTCATCATATGATTTCTTATGCTCAAGTAACAATCAATTCACAATGTCAAGTATGGTTCAAAAACTTCATTGGGAACTAACAAACTACAATCTCAGTCATTGAAGCAATTGCAATTTATCGTAACATCAGAAAGAGTCAACAATAGAGCTTTTCAGTAAATTCACATACTCAACTATCTCGTAGTCTCCTATAATTGCTAACATTCACACAGTACTTGTGGTTATGGAGTTTCAGCCGGACACTGAGAAAGATAGGGGCTTATTGTGTTGCCTCCCAACGTATTCACCTTTAGGTGATGTCAACAATAATAGCCCATGCTAACTTACATCCAATTGGATATATATATCATGATCTTTCAAACACGAGGAGCTTGCCAACAGATAAAATGAAAAAGGGAAAGGTGAGGATCACCTTGACTCAAGCATAAAGTAAAAACATAAAGTAAAATATAGGCCCTTCGCAGAGGGAAGCAGAGGTTGTCATGTGCGTTTAGGGTTAATGCACAAAATCTTAATGCAAAAGAACGTCACTTTATATTGCCCCTTGTATGTGGACCTTTATTATGTAGTCCTTCGCTTTTATTACTTCCACAACAAGTTCGTACAAAGCTTATTTTCTCTGCACTAATAAGTCATACATATTTAGAGAGAAATTTTTATTGCTTGCACCGGTGACAACTTACTTGAAGGATCTTACTCAATCCATAGGTAGGTATGGTGGACTCTCATGGCAAAACTGGGTTTAAGGATATCTGAAAGCACAAGTAGTATCTCTACTTGGTGCAAGGAATTTGGCTAGCATGAGGGGGAAAGGCAAGCTCAACATGTTTGGAAGGTCAATGACAATATACTTTAACTGAGATGTCGGAAAACATAAACCATTATGTTGTCTTCCTTGTCCAACGTCAACTCTTTTAGCATGTCATACTTAATGAGTGCCCCCAATTATAAAAGGTGTCCAATATAATATATTTATATGTGAACTCCTATTTCCTTATCACTTCCTATTAATTGCAATAATGACCAAGGCTAAGTTTATTACCTCTCAACAATTTTTATGCCTCATACTTCCTATGTGTCAAGTTATCACTATCCATAAGATCAATATGAACTCCATTATTCTTTCTATTTTCTTAAGATCATAGCAACATAGCAAAGCCCTTGACTCAACACAAATCTTTATTATAGATAACTCACAGACTCGATTACAAAAAGGAATCACAAAGCAAAACTCAAACTACTTGATATCAAAACTTCAATCTACTAGATCAAGATACTACTAAAAGGATCGAACTAAATAAAGCGGTAAAGATAGGAGTGTGATGGTGATACGATACCGGGGCACCTCCCCCAAGCTTGGCAGTTGCCAAGGGGAGTGCCCATACCCGCGTGATTATTTCTCCTTCTTCACGGTTGGTGTTATGATCTTCTTGGCGATGATGCCCTTCAGGATACGGTTCTCCTCCTCGAGCTTATTGACTTGTTGTTTGAGATCCATAATTTCTTTACGGAGCTTGCCCGTAACGGCCAAAGCTCCTTTTACCCAAGGATGTTGCATAGCTTCTGGAGAACAAGTGAAACTCTTTTTCTTATTTTCATAAGAAAGAAATCTAGAGTTGGAAGGGATGACCGAAGTTGGAATAGCCACGCTCGGTAGTTCCCCCATTATGAATTCTGCTCGGAGACGAGAGGTGACTTCTTGATCTTCCTCCATAGCATCTATCCTTTTCAAATCAGCCTCCATCTCATCCTCCGTTGATGGTCCAAAGTGATAGGCATCACTATTTGCTCCTGGACCTGGCGTTGGGTGAGACATCCGGCTCTCCCCAACTGACTCCTGAGAAGACATCTTGCTTAATTCTGCAACAGGAATAGCTCGAAACGAAAACAGAGGATATTTGCGTGATACGGTGGTTAAAACCTTCGAGAGTATATATAATGAATTTTTACCGACCAAAATACGTAACATACAAGAAAACAGAGTTCGGGAGGCACACGAGGTGCCCACGAGACAGGGGGGCGCGCCCTATAAGGGGGGGGGGGCGCCCTCCACTCTCGTGGGAGCCTCGTGTCCCTTTCGGACTACTTCTTTCTTCCTAAAATTCTTAAATAATTCAAAACTGATAAAAATTGCCATTAGAGTTGTTTTGGAGTCGGTTTACTTACCGTACCACATACCTATACCTTTTTGGAGTCTGGAACATTCTGGAAAGTGTCCCTTATGTATTCCTCAGGGGTTACGGTTTCAATAATATTAGTTTAAACATTGATAGGATTACCTGAAATATAGTGTTTAATTCTTTGACCATTTACCACCCTCGCATTTGTGCCTTCAAAGTTGTTGATTTTTATAGCACCAGAACGATAGACCTCCTCGATAACGTAGGGACCTTCCCATTTTGAGAGAAGTTTTCCTGCAAAAAATCTTAAACGAGAATTGAATAATAACACATAATCTCCTACGTTAAACTCACGCTTTTGTATCCTCTTATCATGCCAGCGTTTGACTTTTTCTTTGAAAAGCTTGGCATTCTCATATGCTTGGGTTCTCCATTCATCAAGTGAGCTAATATCAAACAACCTCTTCTCAGCAGCTTTGAAGTCATAGTTGAGCTCTTTGATAGCCCAATATGCCTTATGTTCAAGTTCAGGAGGTAAATGACACGCTTTTACATAAACCATCTTATAAGGAGACATACCCATAGGATTTTTGTATGCAGTTCTATAGGCCCATAATGCATCATCAAGTTTTTTGGACCAATTCTTTCTAGATCTATTCACAGTCTTTTGCAAAATTAATTTGAGCTCTCTATTTCTCAACTCTACTTGACCACTGGACTGCGGATGATAAGGAGATGCGATTCTATGATTGACATCATATTTAGCAAGCATCTTATGGAAAGCACCATGAATAAAATGTGAACCACCATTAGTCATAAGA
Organism: Triticum timopheevii; assembly: GCA_963921465.1. NCBI lineage: Eukaryota > Viridiplantae > Streptophyta > Magnoliopsida > Poales > Poaceae > Triticum > Triticum timopheevii. Next base: position 598,371,037 of record OY997270.1, read on the forward strand.
TATCTAGGGACTCCAAACCTCGGAAAAATAACTTCTTTAAGCATTTTAATAGAAGTGTTATGATTAGCACTACTAGTTGGAATAGCTTCTACCCACTTAGTAACGTAATCAACAGCAACTAAAATATGTGTATAACCATTAGAGGCAGGAAAAGGTCCCATATAATCAAAGCCCCAAACATCAAACAGTTCAATAACAAGAGATTAATTCATAGGCATTTCTTGACGCCTACTAATGTTACCTATTCTTTGACATTCATCACAAGACAAGACAAACTTATGAGCATCTTTGAAGAGAGTAGGCCAATAAAAACCATATTGTAGTAGTTCTATCTCCAGCGTGGTGTCCTCCATAAGATTCAAAGTGACACTTGCGTAGAATCTGTTCCTGTTCATGCTCAGGCACACAACGTCTAATAACACCATCTACTCCTTCTTTATAAAGGTGTGGATCATCCCAGAAGTAATGTCTTAAATCATAAAAAACTTTTTCTTTTGCTGGTATGTGAAACTAGGCGGTATATATTTAGCAACAATATAATTAGCATAATCAGCATACCAAGGAGCAGTACGAGAAGCATTGACGACTGCTAATTGTTCATCAGGAAAACTATCATTAATAGGTAGTGGGTCATCAAAAACATTCTCTAACCTAGACAAGTTGTCTGCAACGGGGTTCTCAGCTCCCTTTCTATAATACTATGCAAGTCAAATTCTTGGAGCAAGAGAACCCATCTAATGAGTCTAGGCTTAGCATCTTTCTTTTCCATAAGATATTTAATAGCAGCATGATCAGTGTGAATAGTAACTTTGGAATCAACAATATAAGGTCTAAATTTATCACATGCAAACACAACTGCTAAGAACTCTTTTTCAGTAGTAGCATAATTTCTGTGGGCAGTATCAAGAGTCTTACTAGCATACTGGATAACATTCAATTTCTTATCAACTCTTTGCCCTAAAACAACACCTACAGCATAATCACTAGCATCGCACATAATTTCAAAAGGTAAATTCCAATCAGGCGGCTGAACAATAGGTGCGGTGATCAAAGCTTTCTTAAGTACTTCAAATGCTTCTACACAATCATCATCAAAGACAAAGGAATATCTTTTTGCAATAAATTAGTTAGAGGCCTAGAGATTTTAGAAAAGTCCTTAATGAACCTCCTATAAAAACCGGCGTGACCAAGGAAACTTCTTATACCTTTTATGTCCTTGGGACATGGCATCTTTTTAATAGCATCAACTTTGGCTTTATCAACTTCAATACCTCTCTCGGAGATCTTGTGCCCCAAGACAATGCCTTCATTAACCATAAAGTGACACTTTTCCCAATTCAAGATGAGACTAGTGTCTTCGCATCTCTGCAAAACTCGATCAAGGTTGCTCAAACAATCATCAAAGGAGGATCCATAGACTGAGAAGTCATCCATGAATACCTCACAAATCTTTTCACAAAACTCGGAGAATATAGCCATCATGCATCTTTGAAAGGTAGCAGGTGCATTACATAAACCAAAAGGCATACGTCTATAAGCAAAAGTACCAAAAAGGCAAGTAAAAGTAGTTTTAGATTGATCCTTCGCGGACACAGGTATTTGAGAGAAGCCAGAATAACCATCTAGAAAGAAAAATTTTGTGTGTTTGGATAGTCTTTCTAGCATTTGATCAATAAAAGGTAAAGGGTAATGATCTTTCTTAGTAGCTTTATTTAACTTACGAAAATCAATTACCATCCTATTACCTGTAATAATTCTTTGCGGGATCAATTCATCTTTATCATTAGGAACAACGGTAATTCCTCCCTTTTTAGGGACACAATGAACAGGGCTTACCCATTCACTATCAGCAAGGGGATAAACAATACCTGCCTCAAGGAGCTTTAGTATCTCCTTTCTTACCACTTCCTTCATCTTGGGATTTAATCGTCTTTGAGGATCTCTAACTGGTTTGGCATCTTTCTCCACTGAAATTTTGTGTTGACATAATGTGGGACTAATGCACTTAAGATCATCCAGAGTATATCCAATAGCTGCTCGGTGCTTCTTCAGAGTTTTCAGTAATCTTTCTTCTTCTTTCTCTGAAAGGTCAGCACTAATAATAACATGATATATTTCTTTTTCATCAAGATAAGCATACTTAAGATTATCAGGTAAGGGTTTAAGTTCAAACACGGGATCACCCTTGGGTGAAGGGGGATCCCCAAGAATTTCAATGGGAAGGTTATGTTTCAGCTTAAGTTCCTGTTTAAGGAATACTTCGTCTATTTCCTCCCTTTCCTTCATAAACATATCGTTTTCATGGTCTAGCAAATATTGTTCTAACGGATCAGTTGGAGGAACAGCAATGGAAGCAAGACCAATAATCTCATCCTTACTAGGTGGTTCCCTTTCACGAGGTTGTCTACTAAACTTAGCGAAATTAAACTCATGAGACATACCATATATGCCAACAGTGACAATATTCTTTTCACAATTAATCTTAGCACTAGCTGTATTCAAGAAGGGTCTACCAAAAATAATGGGACAAAAATCATCTTGTGGGGAACCAAGAACAAGAAAATCAGCAGGGTATTTAACCTTCTCACACAAAACTTCAACATCTCTAACAATCCCAATAGGCTTAATGGTATCCCTATTAGCAAGCTTAATAGTAACATCAATGTCTTCTAATTCAATGGGTGCAATGTCGTGCATAATTTCTTGATATAAAGTATAAGGTATTGCACTAGCACTAGCACCCATATCACATAAGCCATGATAACAATGATCTCCTATTTTAACAGAAATAACAGGCATGCCTACGACAGGTCTACGTGTCTTAGTATCAGGTCTAGCAATATTGGCAGTCTCACCCAAGAAAGAAATAACATTCCCATCTAAATCCTCATCCAAGAGATCTTTAACCATAGCAATACTAGGTTCAACATTAATTTGCTCAGGAGGTGTATAAGTCCTAGTATTACTCTTACAAACAACAGTCGAAGTTTTAGCATGATCCTTTATCCTAACAGGAAAAGGAGGTTTTCCAACATAAGCAGTAGGAACAATAGGATCACTATAGGTAATAGTCTTTTCTTTGACTGTAATAGGTGCAACTACTTTCACTTCAACAGGAGGATTATATTTAAACCACTTCTCTTTAGGGAGATCAACGTGAGTAGCAAAAGATTCACAGAAAGTAGCTACTATCTCAGAGCCAAGTCCATACTTAGAGCTAAATCCACGGAAAGCATGAGTATCCATAAAAGATTTAAAATAATCGAACTTAGGTGTCATACATGACTCCTTACCATCGTCAGAACCCCAATCTTCAGAGTTGCATTTAATTCTTTCCAATAAGTCCCATTTTAAATCAATAGTCTTCAGCATATAAGAACTAGCACAGGAAGTATCGAGCAGGTTGCGATTATCAAGAGAAAGCCGAGCATAAAAATTCTGAATAATCATTTCCCGAGAGAGCTCATGATTGGGGCATGAATATAACATTGACTTAAGCCTCCCCCAAGCTTGAGCGATGCTTTCTCCTTTGCGAGGCCAGAAATTATATATGTAATTACGATCACGATGAAGAAGATGCATAGGATAGAACTTCTGGTGAAATTCCAACTTCAATCGCTTATAATTCCAAGATCTCGTATCATCACATAGCCTATACCATGTCAATGCATCTCCCTTCAAAGATAAAGGGAAGACCTTCCTTTTGACAACATCATCGGGAATACCTGCAAGCTTAAATAATCCACAAACTTCATCCACAAAGATAAGGTGTAAATCGGGATGCAATGTTCCGTCTCCTGCAAATGGATTAGCTAGCAGTTTTTCTATCATACCCGAAGGAATCTCAAAGTGAATATTTTCATAAAGTTCAGTAGGTTGAGGAGCAACTCTTTGCTCTTCTGATTAGGGTGAAGATACCCCAAACAAGCCCCTCAAAGGATGAGTTTCCATACTGACAAGTAACAGAAAATTTTAGCACACTATATAAATGTTTCCTTACCAAGTTCCGCTCACCAAAAGCGCTACACTCCCCGGCAACGGCGCCAGAAAAGAGTCTTGATGACCCACAAGTGTAAGGGATCAACCGTAGTCCTTTCGATAAGAGTTTCGAACCCAACGAGGAGCAGAAGGAAATGATAAGCGGTTTTCAGTAAGGTTTTCTCTGAAAGCACTGAAATTGTAGGTGATAGATAGTTTTGTGATAAGATAAATAGTAACGAGTAACAAGTAAATAAAGTAAATAAAGTGCAGCAAGGTGGCCAAATCCTTTATGTAGCAAAGGATAAGCATGGACAATTTCTAATAATGAGGAAGGAGCTCCCGAGGACACATTGGGAATTATCGTCAAGCTAGTTTTCATCACGTTCATATGATTCGCATTCGGTACTTTGATAATTTGATATGTGGGTGGACCGGTACTTGGATACTGCCCTAACTTGGACAAGTATCCCACTTATGATTAACCCCTATTGCAAGCATCCGCAACTACAAAAGAAGTATTAAGGTGAACCTAATCACAGCATTAAACATATGGATCCATATCAGCCCCTAACGAAGCAACGCATAAACTAGGGTTTAAACTTCTGTCACTCTAGCAACCCATCATCTACTTATTACTTCCCCATGCCTTCCTCTAGGCCCAAATAATGGTGAAGTGTCATGTAGTCGACGTTCACATAACACCACTAGAGGAAAAGACAACATACATCTCATCAAAATATCGAACGAATACCAAATTCACATGACTACTAATAGCAAGACTTCTCCCATGTCCTCAGGAACAAACGTAACTACTCACAAAGCATATTCATGTTCATAATTAGAGGAGTAATAATATTCATAAAGGATCTGAACATATGATCTTCCACCAACTAAACCAATTAACATCAACTACAAGGAGTAATAAACACTACTAGCAACCCATAGGTACCAATTTGTGGTTTTGATACAAGATTGGATACAAGAGATGAACTAGAGTTTTGAGAGGAGATGGTGCTGGTGAAGATGTTGATGGAGATTGACCCCCTCCCGATGAGAGGATCGTTGGTGATGACGTTGGTGATGATTTCCCCCTCCCGGAGGGAAGTGTCCCCGGCAGAACAGCTCCGCCGGAGCCCTAGATTGATTCCGCCAAGGTTCCGCCTCGTGGCGACGGAGTTTCATCCCGTAAGCTTGCCCACGATTTTTTTCAGGGTAAAAGTGATGATATAGCAGAAGATGGACACCAGAGGCCCACCATGGGGCCCATGAGATAGGGGGCGCGCCCTATTGGGGGGGCGCCCCCTGTCTCCTGGACAGGGTGTGGGCCCCTTGGTGTATTTCTTTCGCTCAAAAATTCTTATTAATTTCCAAAAGTTGTTTCGTGGAGTTTCAGGACTTTTGGAGTTGTGCAGAATAGGTTTCCAATGTTTGCTCCTTTTCCAGCCAGAATTCCAGCTGCCGGCATTCCCCCTCTTCATGATAAACCTTGTAAAATAAGAGAAAATAGCCATAAGCATCAAGATATAATGTGTAATAACAGCCCATAATGCAATAAATATGGATGTAAAAGCATGATGCAAAATGGACGTATCACCAGCCTGTACGCACTTTTAACCGAGAACATTCCATTTTTCTCATAGTGCCAAGCAATAAAATCTTCCTCGCCTACAGTCGGAATACGTAACTTTAAAATTTCCTCGGCATCATAAGAATAAAACAAATGCCTGATTAGATTCTCATCCCAACTTTTAGAGCCCCTCATGAATAGCTCAGACACACATCTAAGTCTGGTTCTATTTTTTTGCAGAAATTTGAAGACCCGAATCTCTAGGCAGCCAATTATCCCTCCAGATATTTATACCCGTGCCATCAACAACTTTCCAAATGATACCTTTTTTCAGTAGTTCAAGACCATGCATAATACCTTGCCAAGTAGTCGATGTCACCTGAGGAAATACAGTGTCCAGTAGGTGCCCATGAGGATAGTACTTTGCTTTCATCACCTTTGCACATAATGAGTCCGGAAAAACCAACAATCGCCAGGCTTGTTTTGCGAGAAGTGCTTGATTAAATAATCTTAGATCTCAAAAGCCCATACCTCCTTCACCTTTGGGTCTCGTCATCTTATCGCACGCTAGCCAATGAGTTTTCTTTTTGTTCTCCTCATCACCCCACCAAAAATTTCTAATGATCTGGGATAACTCTTCACAAAGAGATGCAGGAAATTTAAAAATGCCCATTGCATAGACCGGGAGAGCCTGTATGACTGATTTGATCTGGATTTCCTTCACCCCACTAGAGGCGTTTTTTTCTATCCAGTCAGAACCTCGCTTTAGCGCTTTATCTTTTGTAGACTGAAATTTTCCCACCTTCATACGTCCTTCTGGCACAGGTAAACCAAGATATTTGTCCTCAAAGCCATCAGAGGTGATTTTGAGAACCACCAAAATAGCCACCTGGTCTTCCATACTACACCTTTTACCAAATAAAATGGAACATTTATCTGGGCTTAATAATTGCCCCGTTCCCTCCTCATAAGTCGTCAAGATATGTTTAATGGCCAAAGCTTGCTCAAGAGAACCTTTAAAAAATAGGAGGCTATCATCAACAAATAATAAATTCGATATACCTGGAGCATGTCTGTTCAACTGGAAATGCTGGATTGCCCCACTCTGGATTGAGTAACAGCGAAAGGGCCTCGGTCACAGACAGAAACAGGTATGGAGATAAAGGATCCCCCTGAGATGTTTTTTGAGCTAGCTGGATTGAGTTTGGGTGTGTTTGGTTGATGACTAGACCAGCCCTACCTAATGTCGGCCAGAGTAGGCTTGCCAATTTGTTCCGAGCGAACCACTCGCCCTGATTTGATCAATTTTTCTTTAAAAAAAAACCTGCGAGATGAAAGGATGACCAAAATTTGGTAGGGTAGCCAAACTTTTGGCCGGTGTGGGCACAGCGCATCCAAGTAACCGGGCCTGCGTCGCTTGTATGCCTGACAGCGGGTCCCACGAAGCGCCGGGTCCCGACGAAGCTGCGCCGTACTCCCTCCCCCTCCCTCCCGTCGGCCTCCAAGGTCCACCGCGCACGCCGACCCCGCCGCCCGCGTCCGGACACCGCCAGCGCTCCCGTGTGTCGGCCGCTTTCTCCCGCGCGCTCTGCTCCACCCAAACCTCCGCCACCTCGGCGCGCCACCAAACCGGTGACGGGGACGCGTCTCTCTCTCCCTCTCACACACATCCTGCTTGCTTCTTGAACCTTCAGCTTGGCCGACCTGGGCAGAGCAGAACAGAGCTGCCGCCGGCCCCGTTTCTCTCCCAGATCCGGGTGAATAAGCGCTGCTCTCCTTGGATCTGCGAGGAGGGGGAGAGGGGTGGACACGGCCGAGCCGGCGGTTCGCGCGCGGAGCTGGCGCGTGAGCTGCAGGAGGCAGCGCCGGCTCGCCCAGCAGGAGCTCGACCCCAGCGGCGGTGCACGGCCACCGCTCACACGGAGGTAAATATGCCACCTCGCTGCCCCTGTTTCCATACGCCACCAAGTAGTTGTGTGCCCATGCCCGCAAACTCGGTTAGCTTTCATGGTGTGGTGTGTAGTGTACAGATTTTATTCATTTCTCTTACCGGTGTCATTACAGGGGATGGAAGTCTTTTTTCCATTGCTTAGATATCTATACTGGATGATAACTGCGAATTAGACAACCTAGTAATATCACCTAGATAATCTGCTTGCTAGTTGCAAAAACACGGTGACTGGCTGACTGCTAAGGAACAATCAGGCAATATCATCTACACAACCTGATAGTTGTTATCTTCTACATCCTGATAGTTACAATAATATGGTAAATACTAACATACGGCCTGGTAATGTCACTCAGCCAATCTGATAGTTAAATGAACAACACATGGTGGTCATTGTTTGCTAAAAGACTTGTAAGTGGGCACAAGACCTTTTAGTACTGGCAGCTGATATAGCACTTTGATAATAATCTGATAGCTGACATGGTAGAACAGGATAACCATAATTCCGTACTTTTCTTGCCGAAAGGGGTCATGCTGAAGGTGGAATGGATCATGAATAGCCTTCTATCTAACATGATAGCTTCGGAACAGCTCAATCATTTTAATTATTTGTGGCACACCAAAAAATATTCCACACATTGTAGTACTCGTATGTTGTTGTGAAACGTTTCAAGTGTATATGTTTGATTTATATGGTCAAAACAAAAGAGAGAATTTTATATGAAGTGAAGATAGTGAGCTAGCGCAGGTCTCAACACAAAACTTGACGCCTAGATGAAAGGGTGTAGGTGCATGGGGTTTCAGAAAATTGCATCTCTGAACAACATCTCAGCGCAACTATTTTCCCCACAGGAAAATTATCTATTCTGCTTAGTTGAACAAGTGCGCGCCGGACAAGTAAATGGGAGTTCAGGCAGATCGAAGACCTCCGGGGGGTCTGGATGGCCTCTATGGGGTACAACTTGCGGGTCGGTCACCGTACAGTGATGATGAAGCTATCAAAACAAGCATTATGGATTCGTCAGCTATGGAGCAGCAGGGGGGTGTCGGCATGACTCGAAGTTTGAAGATCAAGTAATGTTTCGGTTTTCGGTCCCATCATTATAAACACCATCCAGACAATTGTTAGAACGGTGTCTAGTATGAAATAGTTGTGCATCACCTAATGCTTTGTCTTGTAATTGCAGGCAACTCTGGAGACAGAGACCCCCATGCCTGAAGCCTATTCACTGTAGTCTCTCATGTATGGTCAAGTAATCACGCAATTCAGACAATCAACATAGTATCTCGCTTGGTAACTTAATTGCTAAAAATAAAATTTTGTTTTGAACCAGGTGATAAAAATGTAGCTGAAACTGTTGCTAATGTCGTCACGTCACTTCCTTTCATCTTTCTTGGACTGCAGACACCAAGGCAAGTACATCTACAAACAACTAGATTGCTTCTTCAAAGGTTGCCTCCTTATTGCATTTTCGATGCATAGCCATTTTTCAACTAACGGTCATGTGCCAGTTCTGCAGAAAGACCTTGAATACTACACTTTATGCTAACTCACTAATTGGAGTTGGAGTTGCATCTAGCTTGTATCATACTTCACGAGGAGAAATCAGAAAATACATGCGGTGGGCAGACTACACAATGATCGCCACTACAACACTGGTAAGTAAGATATGTTTATAGGGTAATATATGTTACCTTCATAGATGCATATTAAGCAAGAAGAACCGTTATTCAATGTAACCAAACTTGATGTGTTCATTCTGCTTAATAAGCTGTCAGGCCATCAGCAGAATCCCAGTGTCTTGTAAAATTGTAATAAAATGAACTACTACTTGAATATTACGAGATCTGCATGTGATAACCTTCTTTCTGTTTGTGTTTGCCACATCAGCACTTGTGGCAGCCTGATTTATAGCTTATACCTTGCTTTTTTTTAAGCATTATATTATGACTGCAACTTCTATCTGAAGTATTCGATCTTCTTCACACAGTGCCTAACAAGAGCGCTTCAGGATGAACATCCAAGATTACTAATGGCGGCATCAACATTGCTCCTACCATTCCAGCCCTTGATGGTCACAGCCCTCCACACTGGGATGATGGAGGCAAGTATTTTTTCCAAGCTCTCCTGCCATGTTACTTTCAGAATAATAGACCATCCTAGGGAGGATTTATTTCTTCGGTTCTTAACATATTCTTCTATGAGTCTTTCCCTCGAAATGACACACAAGAGTTCTCTTCTGCCTCAGGTTTCATTTGCGAAACGAGCATCGACAGAACCAGAGCTCAAGAAGGCACATAACCTGCACAGGATGTCGTCTCTGCTGGGTGGTGCGCTGTTCATCGCCGATGATGTTTTCCCGCAGACCCCTTACATCCATGCTGCATGGCATCTAGCTGCTGCGTTAGGCGTCTGCACATGCAACAAGCTTCTTGAATGATGGGATATTAAGGCTGCCATGTTCATGCCTCCCAGATATTCTGTTATCAACAAACTGTTGATACCGGTTCATCGATCTGTCAGACATTGATCACTGCAGATTGCATAGGTGGTCGGTTTACATTGAGCCGAAAAACATTGGAGGATTAGTACACAGGGTATATTGCTCTCTCAGAATGAGACGAACTAGGAACCGGTTTGTGCCTGTATTTGTTGTATATGATATATTATATATCTTAATTGTTTTCCCACAAATACTGTGATTAGATTTAAAGGTATTTTGTACTTATGTTCTTTGTTGTTGTGTATTTTAGTAGAAAATGGAGACAATTTGGTTATTGACATTTTCCTTTCTGTTCATTACCTTAAGTTGATATTTCTCTTCTGTTGCTAACAAAAAAAGAACATATTAGACTAATAAAAGAACATCTCGTTGAAGACCTCCTTGTGTCATTTAGCAACTACTAATACTGCTAGCTCCCAAGACCAAATTAAGGTTTGCTTCATTCTGTGTTCTTTTCTTGACAATCTGTAATTTCCCTGGCATAAAAATGAAGCAAATGTGATAATATTCACATAACCTGCTTCTAGAACCAGCCATGAAGGCTTCCCCTAGAAAAGAGAAGGGTTAAAGAAACATACCAAAAAGAAAGCTAGTTTCTCAAGAAAATAAACTGTAACTAATGGTAATGCAACTAGGAATGTTATGACGAGTTGGACCATGCAACTAGGAACGTAACGTACGTGATGTTTTCATTCGTGTTGTCCCAGCGCAACGAACATGGCATGCTGGAACTTTCGTCTTTCTTCCTCGCCGTCCCAAGACGGCGGCGGCGCGGCCAAGGTAGAGGCGAGAGCAGGCTGGGGCGATAACCCCCGATAATGTTCCACTTGCAGTTCCACGGCGTTGGCGGCAGCTGGAGTCGAAGGTCACATTTCTCCGGACAATCTGCCTCTGGAGACGGCTCCGGCGAGCGTCCTCTCGCTAGTAGAAAAAGGGTCAAACGTGCAGCACATTAGTGCCGGTTTGTATTAGAGCCGGCACTAATGTATACATTAGTGCAGGTTCCAACGGCTAGCCGGGCCGCTCTCATTAGTACCGGTTCGTGGCTAACCTTTAGCACCGGTTCGTGCCACGAACCGGTACTAATGAGGGTGGTGGCAGGATGTTGTCAGTCTGGGCCCCCTCCAGCACCTTTAGTACCGGTTCGTGCCACGAACCGGTACTATAGGTCCTCCTGCATATAAACCCTTCGTCCAGCTCGCTCTGTTCTTCCCCTTTCCCCTCTCCTCTCCTCTCTGTTCTTCCTCTTCTCCCCTCGAGCTCATCACACATTTTGCCCAAAATTTGTCAAGATTTGAAGGCCCCCATCCATTCAAGTGATCATAAAGGTTAGCAACTTTGTCCTTTCATCTCTCATTGCTAGATTAGCTCTTTCCATGCTTTGTATAGTTACTAATTTGTGAGTTTAGTAATTTGGGAGGAAATATATATATGTGCTAGTATTTGATTTATATGCAATTTGAGGTCAAAAATAACACTTAGTTTGCATATGTAGGTGTGGTTTACTTAGTGCCTTCTAAATCTCCGTCGTAACCACCGTCGATCGCCCGCACCGTCCCGTCACCGGCACCACCTTGTGGTGAGCCTCTTGTTCATGAAATTTTATATAAAAAATTGATGTTTGTGTGATTTGGATATATAGTTAATCATGTAATAATTATCTTACCCGTACGTTGTTTGTTATACATAGTGCCATGGTTTTGATATCCATCCCCGTCGGCCCTCGTCCTTGTTATGATTCGGATGTGGTATATTCTCTTTTAAAACTATTTGTTGCATTTCGTGTTTATGACAAATTATGCCCATCAAGTTGACATAGATATTTTTATCTAGGAGGTATGTGAACCGGAAATTCCAACCGACCCTATTGTCGAGAGGTTAAATTTAGTTGAAAGAGAAAACGAGTACTTGAAAGAAAAATTGAAAAGAATTGAGGGGGAGAAGATGGAATTGGAGTTGCATGTTGCCGATGTCGTCGATGATCACAAGATCAAGATGGAGAAAATGCGCTTGAAGAATAGAAAGATTAAAAAATATGCCATCGATAGTGAGGCTTGGTATCATTATGCTGTTGCATCAATTGTTACCTTAGTTGCGATCTTGATCACATTTGTTGTTGCATTTAAATGCTTTAGCTAGAGAGTTATTTGTTTGTTGCATTTAAGTGTTGTATGAACTTTATGTATGAACTTGTATTAATTTGGTCTATTCGGTGTTGTGTAATGAAGATGAGACGGCAATGGATGTACGATGACCGATGCTCTCCCCAGTTCGTTGAGGGCGTGCATACTTTTCTGCTTGCGGCTGAGGCAAACAAGCGGGCGGATGGTTTTATGCCTTGTCCATGTGCTGGCTGTAAGAATGGTCGCAATTACTCTACGTCAAGAACCATTCACGTCCACCTGTTTGAGTCCGGTTTCATGCCCCACTATAATATTTGGACCAAGCACGGAGAAAGAGGGGTTATGATGGAAGACAATGAAGAAGAAGAGGACGACGACAGCTATCCTGGCCATGGGTTCCCTGAATACGATGATACAACAATGGGGGAAGAAGCTGAGCCGGTAATGCGGGAAGAAGCTGAGCCGGCAATGCGGGAAGAAGCTGAAGAAGAGGCATCAGATGAGCCCGTTGATGATCTAGGTCGGGCCATTGCCGATGCAAAGAGAAACTGCGCAAATGATTTGGAGAAGAAGAAGTTGCAGCGCATGTTAGAGGATCACAAAAAATTGTTGTACCCGAATTGCATAGGTGACAAGAAAAAGCTGGGCACCACACTAGAATTGCTGCAATGGAAGGCAGAGAATGGTGTATCTGACAAGGGATTTGGAAAGTTGCTGGTAATGATAAAGGATATGCTTCCAAAGGACAACGAATTGCCCGAGAGTACGTACGAAGCAAAGAAGGCTGTCTGCCCTCTAGGATTAGAGGTGCAGAAGATACATGCATGCCCTAATGATTGCATCCTCTACCGCGGTGAGTACGAGGATTTGAACGCTTGCCCGGTATGTGGTGCATTGCGCTATAAGATCAGCCGCGATGAGCCTGGTGATGTCGAGGGTGAGCGCCCCAGTAAGAAAATTCCTGCCAAGGTGATGTGGTATTCTCCTATAATACCACGGTTGAAACGTTTGTTCCAAAACAAAGAGCATGCCAAGGCGATGCGATGGCACAGAGAAGACCGTAAGAAAGACGGAAAGTTGAGAGTACCCGCTGACGGGTCGCAGTGGAGAAAAATCGAAAGAAAGTACGGGAAGGAGTTTGCAGATGACGCAAGGAGCATATGGTTTGGTCTAAGTGCAGATGGCATTAATCCTTTTGGGGAGCAGAGCAGCAACCATAGCACCTGGCCTATGACTCTATGTTTGTATAACCTTCCTCCTTGGTTGTGCATGAAGCGGAAGTTCATTATGATGACAGTGCTCATCCAAGGCCCTAAGCAATCCGGCAACGACATTGATGTGTACCTAAGGCCATTAGTTGAAGAACTCTTACAACTGTGGAATGGAACAGGTGTACGTACGTGGGATGAGCACATGGGGGGAAGAATTTGACCTAAAGGCGTTGCTGTTCGTGACCATCAATGATTGGCCTGCTCTCAGTAACCTTTCAGGACAGACAAACAAGGGATACCGCGGATGCACGCACTGTTTGGATGATACCGACAGTATATATTTGAATAGTTGTAAGAAGAATGTGTACCTGGGACAACGTCGATTTCTTCCGAGCAGGCATCCCGTAAGAAAGAAAGGCAAGCATTTCAAAGGTGAGGTGGATCACCGGACGAAGCCTCGCCACCGTACTGGTGCTGATGTACATGATATGGTCAAGGATTTGAAGGTGATATTTGGAAAGGGTCCTGGCGGACAACCTGTTCCGAAGGACGCGGACGGACGCGCACCCATGTGGAAGAAGAAATCTATATTTTGGGACCTGCCATATTGGAAAGACCTAGAGGTCTGCTCCGCAATCGACGTGATGCACGTGACGAAGAATCTTTGCGTGACCCTGCTTGGCTTCTTGGGCGTGTATGGGAAGACAAAAGATACACCTGAGGCACGGGAGGACCAGCAACGTATGCACGAAGAAGACGGCATACATCAGGGTCATGCAAGCTACGCTCTTACCAAAGAAGAGAAGGAAATCTTCTTTGAATGCCTGCTCAGTATTAAGGTACCGTCTGGCTTCTCGTCGAATATAAAGGGAATAATAAACATGGCAGAGAAAAAGTTCCAGAACCTAAAGTCTCATGACTGCCACGTGATTATGACGCAACTGCTTCCGGTTGCATTGAGGGGGCTTCTACTGAAAAACGTTCGATTAGCCATTGTGAAGCTATGTGCATTTCTCAATGCAATCTCTCAGAAGGTAATCGATCCAGAAATCATACCAAGGTTACAGAATGATTTGGTGCAATGTCTTGTTAGTTTCGAGTTGGTGTTCCCACCATCCTTCTTCAACATCATGACGCACGTCCTAGTTCACCTGTGCGAAGAGATTAACGTTTTGGGTCCTGTATTTCTACACAATATATTCCCCTTTGAGAGGTTCATGGGAGTCTTAAAGAAATATGTTCATAACCGTGCTAGGCCAGAAGGAAGCATCTCCAAGGGCCATCAAAATGAGGAGGTCATTGAGTTTTGTATTGACTTTATTCCTGACCTTAAGCCGATTGGTGTTCCTGAATCGCGGCATAAGGGCAGACTGGATGGAAAAGACACGCTAGGAGGGGAACAAATAATATGTATGGACGGACTTTCTCTCACTGAAGCACACTACACGGTTCTACAGAAATCCGCCTTGGTGGCTCCGTATATGGACGAACACAAGAATTTGCTACGCTCCAAACACCCGGAGCGGTCTGATGACTGGATTACACGTGAACAAACCAGGAGTTTCGCCAACTGGTTGCAGACACGTACCATGCATGACACCTCTATTGAAGATGACCTGTACTTCGAATATAATGACTTTCAAAGGGTACGAGATAAATGGTAATACATTTTACACGATCGCCCAAGATAAGAAGAGCACCAATCAAAACAGTGGTGTCCGCTTTGATGCAGAAACCAAGACGGGAAAGGAAACATATTATGGTTATATACAGGACATATGGGAACTTGACTATCGACGTGGTTTAAAGGTCCCTTTGTTTCGGTGCAAATGGGTCAATATGACACGAGGCGGGGTAACGAAAGACCCGCAGTACGGAATGAAAACAGTGGATCTCAACAATCTTGCGTATGCAGACGAACCATTCATCCTAGCCAATGATGTGGCACAGGTTTTCTATGTGAAGGACATGTCTACCAAGCCAAGAAAAATAAAAGATAAGGAAGCGAATGCATCGTACGATGAGCCAAAGCGGCACATAGTTCTTTCTGGGAAGAGAAACATCGTGGGAGTGGATAACAAGACAGACAAGTCAGAAGATTATGAAAAGTTTGATGAAATTGCTCCATTCACAGTGAATATTGACCCGAGCATCCCGTTAAATGATGAAGATTTTTCATGGTTACGGCGCAAAGGGACACAAGCGAAGAAAAAATTTCACACCCAAAGATCTGGGATGTGATCGGCTTCACTATCATCACTTTCTTCTGTGTTTCACACCCAGGAGGGAATGTCTGTAATAGTTAGGGTAGTTATGTGTTTTGGCATTTGAAACGCGAAGATATTTTATGTGCAAACAAATTCTTTTCATGCATTTACTGATTTATTTCCAGCTAAATGACCCTGAAATTGAAAAGCAATTCAAATGAACTCAGAAAAGGTTGAAAATTGGCATGGTATCATAATTTCATATAAATAGCATGTGCAAGAAAGTAGAGAGGGTTACGACAAAAACTGGATGCACTTCATGTACAAAATGGACAATCACTTTCGAAGTATCAGGGTTTCCGACGAAAACTGAACTGTTACAAAGGCATTTCATTTTTTAAATAACCTAAGCATTACTAAATTGAATATAATGATAAAACACACTAATATTGAACATAAGAAAAAAGAATCACTGAAAAAACTTTTTTCAAAGTTAAGTTATTCACAAACTAGTGATTCACACAAATTTCAAATAATTCAAAATTTAAACTATTCAAATTTGAAATCTACCGGCACTAACAGAAAGTTTGTAATTTTTTGTACCTAAAGCAAAAATATTCACAAAGAAACTCTAAATACAGCAAAAAACAACTCAAAAAATAAAACAAAAAAAATAAAGCAAAAAAAATTAAGAAAAAAAAGCCCGCCAACTGGGCCAAAGCGGCCTGCATACGACTAGCGACACAACCTTTCGTTGGGCCAGGATGCAGGCCCGCGAAGGCCCAGTAGGCCCACAAGGCGAGGAGGACAGGTAGGCCAAGTAGGCCTGATTAGGAGAGGAGCTCGAGAGAGCTACTGCACTTGGGCTTATAAACCAGTGCGGTAGCCCCTCGACTAGCGAGGTGGGACTAAACTTCCGCACCGCACCTGCGCCAGCGCACCCCCTTTAGTACCGGGTCGTGGTACAAACCGGTACTAAAGGGGGGGCCTTTAGTACCGGTTTGTGCCACCACCCGGTACTAAAGGGGGTCGCTTCCCGCCGCTTGGCCTGGCCAAAACAGACCTTTAGTACCGGTTGGTGGCTCCAACCGGTACTAAAGGTGCCTTCTATATATGCAACTGCTACGAAAATTCCAGTTTCCCTCTGTTTTCGCCTCTGTTCTGTCGTCTTCGTCACCGTCACCGCCGCCCTCGATCGTCTCCGACGTCGCCGCTCGTCTCCGTCGCCGCCCCGTCCCCGTCGCCGCCCCCGTCAACGTCGCCGCCCTCGTCCCCGTCGCCGCCCCCGTCCCCGTCGCCGCCCTCGTCCCCGTCGCCGCCCCCGTCCCCGTCGCCGCCCCCGTCCCCGTCGCCGCCCCCGTCTCCGTCGCGCCGTCCCCGCCCCGGCCGTCGCCTCGCCGTCACCGTTGCCCGCTGTGAGTCCTCCAGCCCCGAGCCCGTACACACACACACACAAGCATTAGATAATTAGTCTTTAATTAGTTTAGATAATTAGTTTAGATTATTTAGATTATTATTTTGTATGTTTAATTAGTATAGATAATTAGTGTTTAATTAGTTTAGATTATTTAGATTATTTTTTTATATATGTATGAATGCATGTTAGATGGATATAATTAGTGCTTAATCAGTTAGAAATTAGTGTTATATAGAAATGTTAGAAATTAGTGTTATATAGAAATGTTAGAAATGTTAGAAATTTTAGTGTTATTTAGATTATTTAGATTAGCATAATTAGTGTTATATAGAAATGTTAGAAATTTTAGTTATCAAAATCCAATCATTAAAAAAATGTTACTTTTTGCGGGCATATAGCTAGTATTTGTTCTCGACGATGCCCGGCCCGCATCCTCGCCGTCGACCCGTCCGCGACGACGTCCAGCCGACCCATGTCCGGGACTGGGCTCCGCCGGGCTGGCACTGGGAGGTGCTGCTTGGAGGGGCGCGCCGCTTGATGAGGAACCCGGCCGCGGGTCCCGTCGTCGACCCTGATATCGTTTGGTGGCGTTCGCGTGGGCCAGTTTCGGTGCGGAGGGACCCGGCCCCGCCGGAGGTGGTACGTCGCCGTGTCAGGGAGGAGGACGAGCACGTCCATCGCTACATGGTTGCGTTAGAGGGCGGCAGGTTCTCCAATACGTGGCAGTATCTTCGGGGATCTCACTTCAGCTATGATCCTGTGAGGGTTCCTTCTCTTTGGGTGTCCACCGCCCGCGCCGGAGGAACCGCGAGTGTCCTAGATTCTTCTGTAGTATTCGATCTTTATTAGCTAATAGCCAGTGATGTACTATTCAATATTATATATTATTCGGGACGATGTATTCGAGATTATATCTATTATTCTGGACGATGTATTCGAGATTATATCTATTATTCGAGATGATGTTATTTGAATACTAAATTGTTTTATATTTCTTTTGGATTAGTTAAACAAAAGCTATGACAGACAATATGGACAGAGAGGGAGAACAGACCATGTTTGATATGATACGCGGGCCAGATGATAATCAGAATGAAGAAGATTATGACGGCTCCGAATTTCTAAACAACACCGGAGAGGGTGATATGATATTCGATCGCGACGACGAAATTGATGAAGTCATGAACTATGACGATGACGAAGAACATGTTTGATCCTGAAACAACAAACACCGGCGAGGTATATATATTTATATAAGCAGGCATCTGGTGATCATCACATGTTTTAAATGACTTGAAGATATATTAATGAATCGATCTTTGTTCTTTCAGCCATCCGGATCGAGCAAATCTTCAGGCAAAATGACGAAACGAGGCCCGAACAAAAAGTTGAAGCCGGGCGTAAAGTACAATATCGAGGCATGCGGCCCTACTGGCAAACCATTAGCGCCTAAGCAGATTGCGGACAAGTTCGTTCATCAGTGCGGAGTTCTTGTGAAGGACCAACTCCCGATCAAACTTCAAGAATGGAGAGCGCCAGCAAAGCCACGTCCAGATGTTACTTTTGTCGACAAGAATCAAAAAGATCTGCTTTGGGATACTCTCATGGAACATTTCACCCTACCAGATCATTTCACAGAAGCAGATGTGCAGAAAGTCAAAGAGGCTGCTCTTAGGATGATGGCGACTGCATTCAAGAACTACAAGAATCGTGAATGGAACAAGTACATCAAGGGAGGAAGGAAGACTCCAGTATTCAAGGGAACACTGGAGAACCAACGTGATCATTGGGACGATTTCGTGAAATTCAAGGATTCAGAATTAGCTAAGGAACGGTCGAGAATAAACAAGAAGAATGCCGAAAAAAACGATAAGTTCCATAAGCTGGGGCCAGGTGGCTATGCGGTGGCAATGCCTAAGTGAGATAAGTCTGAGAAAGAGATGGAGGATGCAGGTGTCACTCCGGCTACTAAGAGTTGGCCCCCCCAGGGTCAGGACTTGGTTCTATGCGCATGGGGGGGAGTTGGACCGGGAGACAGGCAATGTTTCGACGAGGGCAAGTCTGAAGGGAGCCGATGATGCGATACTTGTTGCAATAGAAGAGGCACGAACGGGGGTGTTCCGGCCCAACAGAGAGAACGACGAGCTTACGCGTGCCCTGGGAAATCCTGAACACCCGGGAAGAACATGAGGCAAGGGCGCTATGCCGTGGTATGAGGGGTTTTCAGACTGGAACAACGACTACAGAACCCGTGCGATAAAGAAGATTGCGGAGGAGAAGAAGAGGAAGATGGAGGAGGAGCAGAGGAAGCGGGACTATGAACGCCTTCAAGCCTAGAAGCAAGTCAAGCGGAATTGGCGGTCAAATTCCAGCGGCAGCAGGAGCAGATCGACTCACTTACCCATCAAAGGGGGTCTCAGCAGCTGCAGCAGCTAGCGGATGATCCAGCATTGGATAGCACCGGCCCATCCATGCCGAGAAGCAGCGTGGGTTCCATCCCGGACGAGGCAATGCTGGGTAGATACCCCGTGGATGACATCACGGAGAACACTAACTGTGAGCTACACGTCAAAATAAAGAACATATCCATGAAGGTGGCGGACGGCTGTGCTTTCACAAATCCCCCCGAGGCAACCTTCCATTGCAACCCGATTCCAGCGGGCTATGCTCGTGTCTTGGTTGATGAGCTGGTGGACCCACCATATTCGGGGCTACAACTTGACATTGCTGGAGGTGACGGCGAGCGCTTTCTCGGAGAGGCCAAACATCGTATCATCCTATGGAAAAAGGATTGCATCATCCTTCCAAGGCCACCGACACCGCGTCAGCCGAGTCCTCGTCGAAGTCCGTCACCGAGTCAGCAGACTCCCGCTCCTGCAAGTCCACCAAGTCCGGCAAAGTGTCAGGCCACTCCTCCTCCTCCAAGTCCGGCAAAGTGTCAGGACAATCCTCCTCCTCCAAGTCCGCCATAGTGTCAGACGTCCACTCCTCCTCCAAGTCCGGCACAACCTCAGGCCACTCCTCCTCGTCCAACTCAGTCCCGTCAGCCGTCTCCGCCGCCTCAGCAATCGCAGAAGAGACACCCCACATCTATGGTGCGTAGCGGTACGAGTCGAGGTAGTACAGGAAGTACAGGCGGAGGCAAGCGATATAAATATGGTCCAAGCCTCAAGCCTCTTCCGCAGAGCTCTTATGACAGGTCCGAGGAGGAAATCACAGCCATATCGAAGGCCGAGGTGGAAGCCCATTTTGCACCGAAACCGCCACCGCCGCCAAGGGAGAAAGTGCCTGAGGAAACGATTGACCACTTCATTCGTATGGCTCAACCACCAGCTCCCAAGCCTGTTGACACAGACTATGAGCGCCACATCAGGAAGTTAAATCGAGCACGTCTACAAAGGGAGGCGAGCACGTCTACATCGGGATCGAGCAAACAAGAAGCAGCTGCCAAAAAATGCGGGAAAACCATTCCCCAGCTGGGAGAACAGGCGGCGCAATCGATCCCCTCGCTTGTTGTGCCAACAACAGGTGACAGTATGCGCGCCCAATATTATTGTGGGCAAACAGTGCATGTTCCCGAGGTGGGCAATGTGGTAATAACGGAGGAGCATATAATGCAGGCTGAAGTTCTCAACATCACTGTTGGACAACTCCTCGAGATCGAGCCCATGCCTTTGCTTAGAGAGGATGAAGTAAAACGGAAATATGTCCGGGGCCAACCTTTGGTCGCGCCATACAAGGTCAAGAACCTCCCAACGAGAATGTATGAATTGCATCAATGGTACATGAACATTACCAAGATTTCAGATCGATTGTCCCTCATGGTGAATGTCAAGCAGGACCATTACTACCATGAGAAAGCTGGGTCCGTTGAGTGTTCAGAACTGTTTCAGTTATACAATCAAGACACACTCGACAAATCTATCGTCAGTTGCTATTGTCTGTAGGTGATTTCTTTCTATAATTTAAGTCTCAAGCTAGCTGTAGTGATCCTTTTGAGATCAATCATTACCTGTAATTATCCTCACTCTATATTCTTTTCTGTGGTATTATGCAGGATGAAGATGTATGAAATGAGAAAAGTGGACGCTTTGGCATTGGGTTCATTGACCCAAACACCGTTAATGAATACACATGGAAGATAAATGAATGTCTTGCAAAGGAAGTAGAGGACAGCATGCTAGAGTTCTTGAAGTGCCTCAAATACAATGAAGATATACTACTTCCTTACCACTTCCAGTGAGTCACACTGTCTTGTACTACAAATTCTCTGTTTTTGCCTACTAGCTAGCTACATGTTTTTGCTTACATATGCCCGCTTAATTAAGACATGTAAACGTGTGTGCATGCAGATTTCACTGGGTCTTGTGTATCATTAAAGTTGACGCCGGAACAGTTGAAGTACTGGACTCATTAATCTCAAAAAAAACTGACTTTAACATCTTGTATGGGATAGTCAACAGGTAATTTCAATCATTATTAACTATATATCTCGGCCTATTTAGTTCGTCATTTCATGATATGAACTATTTAATAACCCCTTTATTCATTTTCTTTGTCGGCGGGCAGGGGTTGGGCAAGATTCATCAGCGTCACGGAAGGTGAATGGAAACAAAAGCTTCAATGGTTTCGACCCAAGGTAAGTAATTAAGTAGTACTAGCTAGCTAGCTAGCTGCCATCTCTTTAATTATCATGCTTAATTAATTTTTATCTGATCAAATTCCATTCTCGTAAAGGCCCTGAAGTAGGCGCAGGTGACTGATCTGTGTGCATTCTGCGTTTGCAAGAACATTCGCATGATGGCGTCAGAAAGGAGCAGATCTCAAAGACAGCAATGGGTACGCTTATCAGAACACTATTCACAATTTTTACACCATTATCGATATCTAGTCACACAACTAATACACATGCATATTGATCTCCTTCTTAACAGTTCAAAGAGGTGCGGGAGAAGCTCATAGAAAGGGAGCGCGTAGAAGCACTTCAAGAGGAAATAGCGGGATTTTTGCTCGACCAGGTCATAAATCCGAATGGAAAATTCTATTACCCGCTACCGCCCCCATGAAAACCACTTTCAATTGTCATCGTGCTCCGAAGGCACCAATTAGGCTAATGCCACTGGCTCCGAAGGCAACATTCATATGTAGGAGAAATTGTATATAGCTATACATGTGTGTATGTGTGAATTAATTAATATGGTGGTTTAATTTGTGACATTGATGTGATATATATATATGCATGATTAGTCCTACTAGAAATTCTATATATATACATATATATATATATATATATATATATATATATATATATATATATATATATATATATATATATATATATATATAACGTGTACAATGTGTAGTATCGTAAAATACCAGCAAACGAAAAAGAATTAAAATGAAAACACAAAATTAAATGAAAAAGAAATCATAAAACTAAAAACCCCCCAAACCTTATAGTACCGGTTGGTCTTACCAACCGGTACTAAAGGGCTCCAGGTCCCCGGAGCTGGCTCGTGCCACGTGGTTGCCCTTTAGCACCGGTTCGTGCTGAACCGGTACTAAGGAGGGGGGGCCTTTAGTGACCACAAATTAGTGCCGGTTATGTAACCGGCACTATAGGGCCTTACGAACCGGTGCTAATGCCCGGTTCTGCACTAGTGTCTCGTGCCGTGCTTGAACAAGACGTTCCCGTGCCTGAAGCACAGTGTCCCATTGTCGAACCATGCGCCCGTCTTCAAGTTAAAGCGATAGGCGGCGTCGACATAGAAGCTGTAGCACAGATCCCACCGCACCTTGTTGTCGTCACCCTCAACCCACTGGCCCGGTGGTGGCAGTTGTTACATGACCCAGAACTGGAGCTTCCGGTGAATCGTCGTCACGGCGAGGCACAGCCGCCCGCTCATTTCGAAGGCGTTCACCCATGGATCCCAGGCTGGGTAGAACTCCTGGGTCTGGACCGGGAGACGGCACGTACGGTGTGCCTCGGTAGCAATGTCAACTACCAGCATCTCGTCAGGGTTCCGGCGATGTTCCGGAAATGTACGGCCGCTGGTCACCAGGTACAGACTGCCGTCAACAAGCACCGGCGGCAAGGTGCGCATCAGGTTGGATTGGGAGTAGAAAGATCGCCGACGCCACCCGTCGTCGCCGCCGCCGCCACCCGTCGTCGTCGCCGCCGCCGCCTAAGGTGCACACGCTCTGGTCGATCTTGTTCCCGAAGGTGGAATTGGACGGCCAGGAGAACCGAAACAACTTGTGCTCCTTGGTGGAAGGGCTGAACCCCAAGGCGTAGTGATGGTACACGGTGCCTTCCGGGAGCCTCCTCCCCACGGGCGTGGGAACCGTTGCCGTCTCGCTGGTGACGGGGTTGCAGATGAACGTCGGCGCCTCGGCGCTGTCGAGCGCGAAGCAGAGGAGGCCGTTGCAGACGTTGGAGAGGCTGTAGCCGCCGGGGATGGTGATGCGGTGCGGCATGGGCTTGGGCGTCGACCAGGATACGATGGAGAAGATGACCTCTTCGGGCCTGCCGTGCTCCCGGGTCTCCGTGACGAGCAGGGCCTCCGACGCGGCGGAGACGTGGTTGCCAGTTGCCTCGGCCTCGGCGTGGAGGCTGCTGAAAGTGGGCTCGGCGATGACGCCGCGCCATAGCCTGCAGACGCAGCGGCACCGGGCCACGTCCGTGGTCGGCAGCTTGAGCAGGATCTCCCGGACCATCTCTGCTGATTCCGGCGGCGGAGCAGGTCCCCTCATCGTCGGTAGATCGAAATCAAGATCGATCGGCTGCGCTGTACGTCGGCGCTGTACCACGAGGAGAAACTAGGCCGGAGGGTGAACGGAAGAAAATAGCTGGGTTGTCTACTAAACTGGGCCGCGTAAGTAGATGCAGCCCGCGCGAGGCTGGTGCTGGGGCACGGGGCGGGGAGCAACAGACCTGCTGATGTTTAGTACCACCTAGGCTAGCGAGTGGTGTTTCTACCAGCTTATAAACCGGTTCGCCGCAGCTGACTCGTCCCTTCGGGGACATCCGATAAAATTGGAACGATACAGAGAAGATTAGCATGGCCCCTGCGCAAGGATGACACGCACAAATCGAGAAATGGTCCAAATTTTTTTGGGATTTCGCGCGCAGGTCCTTTTTCTTCTCAAATGTGTCCCTGGAGACTTACTTGCGCACCCTTGTTTCTTTGTGGACGCTTGCAACTAGGTCCCTACTCTATTTATAACCCCCTGGTTATTTTTTTTACTACCAAAGTACCAAGTCCTGTTGCAGCTTCGCTTGCGAACTGGCCCTCCAGCTTTCCTTTAAATACAATACAGTCTTCCTCTTGGTCTTGGCAATTCACTTGGCCATTTTTCTTGTAACTCCCTTCGACAATTATGTTCCCGTAAATTAGAGCCAACGCTAAAGAAAAAAAAAGGATGGTCGTCACAATATTCTGTGGTGTAGTTTGTATGTACGGCCTAGAAAGTGTAGACCGTAGTTCAATTTTTTGAAAACTAACTCGCACCTGCATTATGCGACTTGTCGCCAGTGTTCTAAAACTGTTTCGAAACACCCTATGTTTTTTAAACACCCTAATAACATTTATAATATGAAATTCACAAAAACTTCTATAATATATATAACAAAGCATATGTATGGATCACGTTTGTGCTGCTAACTTTGATTTTCTGGTCATTCATGTTAGTTATTTTTTTTTTTGAAATTATCATTCATGGTAGTTGATTGGATTAAAGATCATATACAAAAAATGGGCATCAGACTGAAAAACGATAATGATCTAGCCTAGTTTCCCCATGTTATTACGTGTGAGCCGCATACACGACCCCTGCAACCTCCACTTGTTCCTTTAAAAATCATGATGCTCGCAAAAGAACACCTTTTAAAATTCACAACCTGGAAATCTCACCATACATATATCTGATATGGCGTGTATGTACTATATGTATCATGGCTCAAATTCAAATTTGACTTCACTAGTAGAAAACAGGGCTTTGGTCCAGGCCGGGTTAGCCCATTAGTCCCGGTTCAGTCATGAACCGGGACTAATGTGAGCATTGGTCCCGGTTCATGCGGCAAAGGCATTAGTCCCGGTTCAAATGGGACCTTTAGTCCCGGTTGGTGCCACGAACCGGTACTAATGGGTGCGATGCCTATTAGTAC
The DNA here is from genome assembly GCA_963921465.1 of Triticum timopheevii. Classification (NCBI taxonomy): domain Eukaryota; kingdom Viridiplantae; phylum Streptophyta; class Magnoliopsida; order Poales; family Poaceae; genus Triticum; species Triticum timopheevii. The sequence goes on from OY997270.1 coordinate 598,396,162, forward strand.
CAGTTCGTGGCACGAACCGGTACTAAAGGTCCCATTTTCAAACTGTACCCCCCCTCCCGTGGATCGCCTTTTCAGTTTTGTAAAAAGCAAAAGAAAATGATAAAAACTTCAAAAATTAAAATCCTTCGAGATGTAGTTATGTTACTACATCTACTAATTAGGAAAATTTAAAAACTTAAATTTGGGCATGTTTTGCAAAAAGTGTAGGGAAAATGTAAAACGGCTATAACTTTTGCATACTATGTCAGAAAAAACATATAATATATCAAAATGTTCAGCACGAAAATCCGCATCCGATTTTGACAGCCTATGGCCTGTTTGCAAATTTTTAGAATCCTCAAATTCTAAAAGGAAAAAAATTATGCTCAAATTTTAGTTTGTTTATTTTTTATATTTTTGTTAAATCTGGTCAAACTATGGTCAAACTACTTATTCAAGAATTATTAGTGTTACTAAATAATTATTTCAGTTTTTTTGAATTTTGGTCAAATCTGGTCAAACTGTGGTCAAACAATGGTCAAACTACTTATTCAAGAAATATTAGTGTTACTAAATAATTATTTCAGTGTTTTTGAATTTTGGTCAAATTTGGTCAAGCTGTGGTCAAACTATGGTCAAACTACTTATTCAAGAAATATTAGTGTTACTAAATAATTATTGTTTTTTAGAACAATAATTTCAAACTCAAACAGTGAAAATGTGTGACTTCATGCTCAAGCTAAATTCCTGAGGGTTAATAGGATTGACATCTTACTATTGTCAGGAAAACAACAAGTGCAGACTTGGAAACGAGGGAGAATAGAACCCGAAAGTTAAGCGTGCTCAGGCTGAAGTAGTGAGATGGGTGACCGTCCGGGAAGTTAGATGATTTGGAATGATAAGGGGTGATTAGAGATTAGAGATTAAATTGAGCAGTGATGAGGGTGATTAGAGATTAGAGGTTAAAATAATTCAAAAATTTGAAAATAAAAAAAATCAAAAATAAATTTTAAAAAAGAAAATTTTGGAAAAAAAAATCATAAAATTTCCTTTAGTACTGGTTGGTGTTACCAACCGGGACTAAAGGTGGACCTCCAGGCAGCGGGCACGTGGACGGACGAACCGGGACTAAGGGGGGGGGGGGGGGGGGGCTTTAGTAAGGACCCTTTAGTCCCGGTTCCAGAACCGGGACTAAAGGCCCTTATGAACCGGGACAAATACCCCTTTTTCTACTAGTGCTTATAGATCAGGAAACAAAAATATAAATCTCATGGGATAGTATAGTGGGAGGAATTCACATTTCCAATTTAAGTTTGCACTTCAGACATTTCCATCGTCTACCTAACAAACATCATTCACTTAGATGGAACTAAAAACCATTATCATTGTTCGTCTGACGATTCATCAGCCATAAATTCACCACATAATTGTGCTAAGAGCAGTTTCTAGGATGCTCCAACTTAGCTAGGTTAGAGTGTATTTATCTTAAACGTTTGTTGATGAACTTAACTAGGCAAGAGTGTATTTAATCTTCAACATTCGCTTGATGAACTTAGCTAGGTAAGAGAGTATTTAATCTTAAACACCTCTTAATGAACTTAGCTAGGTAAGAGAATATTAATCTTAGACATATGTTGATCAAGGGCAATCAAGAAAAAAATAAACCATAATTATGAGATTTTTTTCTTTTTCTAGCTAAGGTAACGATGTTTGTTAGGGTGATGATGGAAAAAGGCGCCGGGTATTCAGGCTATAGTGGCGGTGAAAAATCCATGGACTCGGTTGCCGGAAGGTGCCATCAAAATCAACGCTGATGGTGACTGTGGTGGGCTAGCGAAACATTTGTATTGGAATTGTGGTGAGCGACTCAACACATGTTGGCGGGGTTTGGTGTTTCCATCAATTGACACGTTTGGTAATACTGCAATAAAGATGACGATCGATACATGTATACCATAGGTTTGATTCATGGAAACATTCCTATGAACTATTATGTGGACAAACTAATATCAGCCAAGGACATGTTCCTGCATTTTACAATGTCCATGGTTGGCAGCGAGTGCCTCGCCAACCTCCGCAGAAAAACCTTGATCTTTGATGGCACGGTGATATGCACTCTCCTCCCTCCTGTTATCAGACGAACCACTCCGCCGTTCCAACAAATTTTCCCTCTGGGTTTTTGTTTTTTGGGGGGGACATGTGACGGGAAGGATTAGGTTTTGGGTGGTAGGATTGAGTTGGGCCAAAATCGTACATGGGTTGTAAGGGAAAAGCCTGTGGTCACCCGCCAGATCTTTCCGCGCGCGTCGTCCGCCTCCCTGAGCGTTCGATTTATTGTTGATCGGACGGTCAGGCGTCACCTTCACCTACTTCACGTTCTTGCAACTCCACCCTTGTTTCAGAATCGTTTTTGCAACACCGCATTTGCTGCAAACAGATTACATGGCCAGGTATGCTCGTGCTCGCCACCGGTCCGCTCTGACAGCCGCCATTCGGTGACGAGGCGGGCCTTCGCCGCCCCACTTCCATGCCTCCGCTTTTCTTCCACCGCCTCACTTGTCGCCGGCCAGGCAGTCGGCCACCCAGCCGCTCACATCTCTCCTGCCCTGCATCTAGATCGGGATCGTCAAGCCACCATCCGACGCCGGCGACAGTGCCTCAGATCCGCGTGGCCTGGTCATCGTTCTAGCAGCCCGCGGGGTGCATGGCCTCACCGTCAATGTTCTCGGTGTCGGGGGAGCCATTCCTGCTGATCCGTCCTAGGCCCGAGCGATATTTTTTCTGAAACAAAGCCCTTGTTGCAATAGTTGTTTCTGAAACAAAGCTCTTGTTGCAAAGTGAGATCATACGCAGAGATGTTTTTGCAACGACACCAATGTTTTCGAAACAAAGCTCTTGTTGCAATAGTCACCGATGTGTTTCCGAAACAAAGCTCTTGTTGCAATAGTCAGCGTTGTTTCTGAAACAATACTCTTGTTGCAAAGAAGAATTGCGCTGAGCAACCTAGATTGCACGGCTCGCTAGGCGGCGGCACTTCCCATGATATAATACATGAAAACTTTTGCTCCGTTTCCATGGTGTTTCATATGAAAAGACCGTTCCACTTTGGTTTTTGGGAGATATTTCTATTTGTGATTTCGTTCCATAAATTACCCTTCCCATCTATTATCACTCTAATTCTATTTTTTTAAAGGATCCGAATATACATGGGACGTCAATTTTTTTTGACGGGGTAATGGGACGTCAGCATTTGCATATCAATCTAAAAAGACATACTACAAGGAATTTGCCATGCTTTATATTTTCATTTAAGAAATAGAAATCATACACAGGAAATTGTCATGATAAGAATGAAAAAGCTGCCATGCTCTTTGCAATAAATTGCCATGTTATTAAAAATAAAACCTTCATGCTCTTAATAATAAAATTGTCAAGTAAACAGAGTAAGCAGGCCGGCCGTTTGTTCAACACACGCCATTTGTTCCACACACGCCATTTGTTACAGGCGTAGTCAAGGTCGGGCAACATACCACTGGCGTCTTTGTCAATCAGATGAAATGTGTGACTATTCTAAAAAAAAGTGGGACATGGTGTCATCCAGAGGTCTGGTTGCTCCTCCGATCTAGGAGTAGGTTGGAGTCTTCGAGGCATTTCCATATCCCGGCGCCGCGCGAGAGAAGAAGGCGTTGATCGACAGGAGAAGGAAACATGGGACAAACTGCTGCTTGAGCAGATATAACACAATCTCGGTCGTGTTGATTTTCATAGGTCTCCATAGTTTTCCCAAAGCGAAATAGGAGTTTTTTCTTCCGAAAAGATGCTAAATAAGTAGGATGATGAAACAAGGTTGTACATACAAGAAACATCGAGTCTTTGCCCCCACCATGTGTGATTGGCTGGCCGGGCAGAGTAGCTGCGTTAGCGGCGTACGTATGTGTAACAACCGGCCGGCCTGCATAGCAATATCATTAGCGTTCAATCAATTGCCCGGTATTCCTGGTCTTCATAGTACCGACTACTTTGATTGAATTTACATGTCCATACTCTATTCAGCAAGTATCTTATCGAGATCTGTGCTCACCTTTAAGCATATACTTATTGTATTGCACATGAAGAACTGGCTGACAAAGGCGTGGTCTAAGTTGGCCATCCGTTAGTCCTTGGATCGAACCTCACATGCATAATGCATGTCTCCATCCAACAGGTCAAGAGTCAACAGTCAAAACTACAAGTTCCTTTTAGATAATCATACTTCAAGGGATCATTCTGCCGGCAACAAATGTCACGCTGCGGCAAGCACCGACGAGCAAAACTGTTAACAGCAACACGACAGAAATGATACGTACTTCTACACCTACCAAACACGGCCATCTAATTAAACTTCACTAAAACAGATCATGAGACCAACTCTCCAAAATATATCGCTGTTGCCCCGGTGCGCTAGCTCTAAGAAATCAGCTCATGAGGCCATATGGGTGTGAAGCATGTTTCTGAAGATTGTAAAGCTTCACAAAATTTCTTACATACTTCGTGTTAATGGATTGGAGACCAACATAAACGAAGCGCTTGACGTTGTTTATCATACACGTTGTCAATATGAGTGTGTACATCTAATTCAATTGTTCTATATTTAAGTCGATGGTGATGGCCATCTAATCTGATATATTTATTTCTTTCATACATATGACTCGTGACATTAACTTATACTGTACTACATAACAAATACTCAAGCTTCTTTAATTAAGCAAAATCACATCAACATTAAAGGCAACAAGTGAATTTGCAGTTTTTACTATATGCTCGTTAGCATTTCCTCATGGAACAGAGGCACTGCCTGCCGTGAAGTAGACAGAGTGTTGGAGTTGAAATGAGGCATGTCCTTCGGTGGCGCTTGCCATACTATTGTCGAGATTACTCATCATCGATGTACCCGTGCTACCACCACCATCGGAGGTCACTGAACGTCCCTCTTCCTGCGGTGGCCACACAAATCTTGGCTTCTGAGGAGGCACCTGCGGTGGCGGTGCCGACTTGGCGGTGACCCGCACCACATCAGGCATGGTTGGCCGGTCTGACGGGTTCGGGTTGCTACACGCCAGGCCTAGGAGCAGCAAGCGTTCCGCATCGTCAGTAGTATCTAGCTGCTCCTCGTCGTCCGGAGTAGAACCATCGGTCAACATGGCATCAACACACTCCAGTAGCCTCCCCTCACGGTGAAGACGCCACACCCTATCGGTGATATGCATGTCATCGTCATCCACCACCTCGTGATCAGCCAATGCCCGCAGCCCAGTGACAACCTCGAGGATGAGCACCCCAAGCGCATAGATATCAGTCTGCCGCGTCGCCTTGCGGCTAACCGGGTACTCTGGAGCGATGTAGCCCCAGGTGCCACCCACGCCGGTGACGGAGTTCCTGTTGACGGAGACAGTGCAGGCCAAGCCGAAGTCACCAAGACGGGCCTGGAAGCTCGAGTCAAGCATGATGTTGTTTGCCTTGATGTCACGGTGAAGCACCATGGGCTCGTACTCGTGGTGGACATAGTGTAGGCCGGTGGCTACGCCCCTGATGATCTCATAGCGGGTTGCCCATTGCCGGATGGCGCCATCGGTGTTCCGCTGTCTGGTGCCGCCGCCACCTCTGTGGAAGAGATGTTGGTCTAGGCTACCGTTTCTCATGAACTCGAACACAAGCAGCGGTACTCCTTTGTTGTATGACCATCCTGAAATTTGTTTACGTGTGCAGAGTTATGAAAATTAGTGTGTATGTATTTCTACAAGTGCATATAGGACCTGCTGGAAATTATCTGGAAATATTTAGGTCATGTACAACATGTATCCACCACTACAAAATTTCAAATCCAAATCAAAACAGCGCATAATAAACGAAACAAAGACTAACCCAACTGCGAGAATTCACAGACCAACTTAATTATATTAAATGTACATTTGGATGATGCTCACCGATGAGGGGGACGATGTTCTTGTGGCGCAGCCGGTTGATGATGCTGACCTCAGCGAGGAAGTCGTCGTAGCGGCGGTTCTGCACATCGCGCGTAAACCTTTTGATGGCAACGTCCATCTGTCGCTCCATTTTGGAAGCGGTGGGGGGGAGCGTGCACCTATAGACGGTGCCAAACCCGCCTCCACCAAGCTTCATGTCGTCATGGAAGTTGCGGGTGGCCTTGTTGATGTCGGCGAAGTCGACCTTGGTTGGGACTCCAGGGAGGCGCTCCATGGATTTGGCGAGCTGGACCAGGTCCTTGTGCCACCGCCGGTACATCGAGTTTAAGTAGCATGCCACGGCGGCAGCCATCGCGGCTGCAGCGGCTACGGACCCAAAGACTGAGAACATGATGGTTACTTTCTTTGTTAGGAAGCCGCCTTTGTTGGGGTAGTAGACAGGAGGAGGGAGGTCGTCGACGGTTGCGCTCCATGTGATGTCTCCAGCCCGAAGCCGCTGCTGGGTGGTGGAGAGGAGGCCAAAATAGAAGAATGGGGAATCCAGGTTGCTGATGTTCTGCGTCTCAACTATGGTTCTGTTAGGCTTGGGCTTGCCTGCAAAGTCCACGTAGACCGACAGGCTACGCCCCACACGGTCGTAGTCGATCCACACCGAATAGCTAGACATGGCAGCTGCCACCTGATCGATGTTGATATCGACAACCATGACGCTACTATCGTACCTTCTGGCCGTGAGGTTAGCCAGCGCCCCAATCCTGGCGGAGGCGGAGACGGAGCTACCGGAGACGGGAGCGCTTCCAGATGTAGGTTTCAAAAGGTGGAGCGAGCCGACATCGCTGGCCACCAGCTGCTTCGCGAAGGAGCTATTTGCCCCGTACACGAGATCTGTTCGCTCGGAGAAAGGGATGAGGAGAAAGGCGAGGCCACTAAGGCTCTGGTCCGGCAGCGGCTGATAGACGATGGTGACGCTGAACGACCCCAGCAGCTCGTAGCGAACACGCGAGAGAGGTCGCCATAGACCGAAGGTGGACAACGCTACTGTATTGTTCACATAGGAATCAGACACGAAGAGGTCACGGAGGAAGCTGAGGTCAACCGTGTTACTCACATTGGAGTTGGAGAAGGAGTTACGGGCGAAGCTGATGACCCTGCCGGATGCTTTGTCGATCAGATGGAATTCGAAGGCATTGTCCATGGTGTAGTTTGTCCTCCGATCCTGGTCGGAATCAGGGCTTTTGCACTGCTGCGCCTTCGCCTGGGACAAGGACACCATGGTCAACAGGAGGAGAAAACATGAGACAAGCTGCTTGCGCTGATCTAACGCCATTGAAGGTTTCCCCACTCTTTCTAGCCTCGCCTTAATCGCTAAGCTTGCTTCATATACTAGTTAGCCAGTGAGTGAGCTTGCGTATGCAGATTCCACAATCATTTCATTTCATTTTATATAGATGCACGCACCCGACCCGTGTGGTTTGTCCATAGCAAGTCACGCTGCAACTTGCGGCTAAACACCATCCAACGGACAGCAGCCATCCAGAACAAAAACACCCCACACTTACAAGCTCGGTCCATCCAGCGCAGCACAGCCGAACCGAACATTAGTTTTTCAGCTCGTTTTCGGTCATTAGTTCAGTCAGTTAACAATACAAACCTGTCTGCGTTATACAAATGGCATTGTATACTGAGTGAAGTGATTATAATTTTCTAGTCAGTTAGGATATCTTCGACGTGGACCCTTAAATCGCACATACACGATCCACATAGCACTATTCAAACATGTTTTGCCATCCAATACAGTCCCACATCTATCCGTCGACTCGTCCGGATGTCCTTTTTTACCGCAAACTAGAAGCAAACCGGGGGGAGAGGAGGATTTTACGGGCGTCCGGACTGCTGCCACGCACACGTCCGATAATCCTGACCCACCCAAAACCCTCTCCCTCGCCCACGTGCTTTCCCGCCCGAAGCGGTTAGTGCCGCTCCAAATTGTCGGTGCCGCATTCATGTCGGCCCAGAGTAGATGTGTCCTCCCACTGGAGCTGGCATTGAAGCAGTGTGCCGGCCAATAGCGTCGCATGTGCCGCTTCCTAATGCAGGCATCTTCTCTCCGCATTCAAATGGTGCTCGTCCGTGCGCTAACCGCCATTAACAACACGCCGCTTGGTTCATGCAAACACTAGTCGCATACAGTTGAAACTATATTTCAACAAAACGGATGAAATTCATGCAAACACTAGTCGCATACAGTTCAAACTATATATCAACAAAATGGATGAAATTCATGCAAACATGGCCGGATTTTCGTACAAACATGACAGATTTGTCCGTCGCCAGTGGACGTGAGGTCGACGAGGGAAATGGTGGCGCCTTGACTGTCGTCGTCCCACCGGGCCGGCTGATGGTTCACCGGCGGCGTGTAGGAGATGCGGATGTGTAGTTAGCCCGGGTGTGGCCGCCTTTATATCGCAGATTCCGGTGAGGCCGGGCGTCCGGGTGCATCAAAACGCAGTGCCAGAGTGGGTTTCTCGGTCGGCGAGCCTACTTAATGACGGCAGATGAACGGACAACGGCACTGAACGGGCACGATAGATATCCGTCCCGTCCAGCCAAGCATCTCTGGCATTGAACATGCACGGACACCGGAGACACATCACAGATGCACCCTCGGCTGGCGCGCCGCTTCAGTGGCCGAGGCAACAAGAGGTCGCATCCGCCCTGAGCCGACTTCAATGTTGAGTGGCGCGCTCTACAGCTGCATGTGTGTGGGCAGCTGGCACCGGGTGGGAGCGCACGCGGGAGTGAGGAGGGGTTTTTGGTGGGCCAGGGCGGTCAGAAACGGGCTTGGGATCGATCCGGACTCCCGCAAACCTCCTCCACTTTTGTCTCCGGTTTGCGGGAGAAATCGCGTCTGGACCGCTCCGCGGACCGATACAGGACCGTGCTGGATGGCTTCCTCGGTCCGGACAGCACAGTCCGGACGGTTGCAGGAGGTTTGCAGGTCCGCCTTGGAGATGCTCTAAGTGACTAATAAATGATGATCACTTGCACTCAGTATACAATGCCATTTGTATAACGCAAACAGGCTGAAAATATGTTTTTTATTCTTAACTGATTGTTACTGTTAATTGTTAATTGTCTGGAAATGTATTAGTATTTGTATTTTCTAATGACTTTGTCCTGGCTTGTGCTATGCTGTATGGACAAGTGTGGGGGTGTTTCTGCTTTGAACTGTTGCTGTCCCTTGGATGGCGTTTGAGTGGCTGATGCATAGCCGCCCGTTACAGCGTGACTTGCCAAGTCACCTGATCTCTATCCGTTCAGCAGGTATCTTATCCAGATCTGTACTCATCTTTAAGTACTCCCTCCATAAATTAATATAAAAGCGTGTAGATCACTATTTTAGTAATCTAAATGCTCTTATATTAATTTATAGAGGGAGCACATGAAGAACTGGTCAGACCAGACGCTCTTTTTAAAGCGACGGTTTTAGTTGGCCATCCGTTAACTAGTCCTGGAATCGAACTTCACATGCATCATGCATGTCTCTATCCAACCGGCCAAACCACTCAGCACCATGCCGCGGTGAAGACTAAAGACTTCCTTTAGATCCCTAAAAAAAAGACTTTCTTTAGATATAATCATAAAATACATTAATGCCGGCCTTCCCACAATTCCACTTTTACAAATTAAAACATTAAATAAAATTAAAAACTACGAGGAGGCGTGCTGCTCTAGGCGTCCTCGCCGTGGTCGGTAAGGTCGATGAGCGTCACCGCCGAGCCAGCCCAAGGAAACGTCGTCAACCAGGCTCAAGCGATGTCATCCACCGCTGGCTGTACTGCCGTCGTCTAGGCTGGCCCACCGCGGGCAAGGCGCTCCTCCTCCGCTTCGTGCTTCAGCATCTCGAGGTACTCGCCCTTGCAGCGCTCCTCAGCCAGCCTTTGATGCCGCCATTGCTCGAGGTAGAGCTGCTCCTGAGCCGGCGTCGCCCCCAACCAGTTCGCTGGCGCGCTTACCCACTCGCGCACCACCCTGTTCCATGAGAAGCTCTCCGGCTTGATGGTGGGTGGAGCCGGCTCGGCCTTACGGGGGACGGTGGCCTCAACGGCGACACGATGCAATCACCAGCAGCGGAGAGCGTCATGGCATCCACCATGCGCGCTTGGTACGCCGCCTCCTCCTCGTCCTCCTTGCGCTGCTCGTCCTCCTCGCTTTCCTATAGGGCAGCCGCCAGCGCCGCCTGGTACGCAGCTGATACATCTCCAACATATCTATAATTTTTGATTGTTCCATGCTATTAAAGTATCATTCTTGGATGTTTTATACTCATTTACTAGCAAATTTATATCATTTTTGGGACTAACCTATTGCCATAGTGCCCAGTGCCAGTTGATTTTTTACTTCGCAGAATATCAATACCAAAGGAGTCCAAATGCCATGAAACTTTTTTCGTGGGTGCATGGATTTCCCGATAGCGGTGGTTATAGAAGCCGAGAGAGAAAGAAGAAAGAGGAAGCAAGCGAAATGCAGAAGATCGATGCAAGATTAGCGAAACTAGAGGAACTTGAGAGCCAGCGAGCTACCGGCCAACCATCTCAGTGGCACGAAGATCCTTCATTCGACACTGCCCCTGAAGCTACCCCACCATCTCAGCAGAGAAGCAACGTGGCTTCCATGGAGCTCGTTCAGCCTAATATCACGGCTCCTCGATACCCCGTGGATAGTATCACGGAGAAAAAACATTGTGTGCTAATGGCGAAATGCCATAACCTAACCTTGAAGGTGGCGGTCGGCTCTGTCTTATCTCCTCGAGCTGAGGGAACTTTCCATTGTCGTCCGATTCCACATGACTTTGCTATTGTCGGGTGGATGAAATAATGGAGGGATTTGAGGCGCTGGAGCTTGAGTACCCTATAGGTGAAGGGGAGATTCTTCTGGAAAATGTCTTAAGGAGTACCTGTCTATGAAGAAAGGAGAACATCAAGCTTACAAACTGGACGCCGCCTCAGCAGACTCAGCCGGAGGAGGCCCCTCAGCAGACTCCTCACAGTCCAGCTCAGCCATCTCAGCTGCCTGAGACGTCTCCGGCGGAGGAGGCCCCCTCAGCAGAGTCCTCTTTCGCCTCAGCTGTCTCCGGCGCGTTAGCGGACTCCGCCTCCTCCGGTGCGTTAGCGGACTTCGCCGCCTCAGCAACGGCGGAGGAGAGCCACCGTCGCTCTGGCGGCTAGCAATACAACAGGCGGGAAGAAATTCAAAGCTGGTCCAAGCCTCATGGATGCTCCAAAGTTATCATATGAGAGGGCTGACGAGGAAACCAAGGACATCGTGGATGCCGAAGTGCAGGCCCATTTTGAATAGAAACGTCCACCTCCGAAGGAAACAATAGATCCGATGAAAGCGAAGCGCACTCTGGATGCCCTTAAGCGTCCACCACCGCCTCCGCCGCAATCACACTATGATCGCTCTATTGCAAAGACATATGATGAAGCGAGGCGATTGGGAAGTACTACCAGTGCTGCCAGACGAAGTGGGAAAACAATTCCCCAGCTCGGCGAACAGGAGAAGCAATCGTGTGCCCCACTCAAGGTGTCTAGCGATATCGCTAATCATTCAGGGCTAGCGCCTGGCACCACTCTTGGTGATTACGTGGGCGATGATGTACAGTTTGAAATGGCTGAGATAGTAGATGTCTTTAGATACGAGATGCAAAGATTGCATGACTGGTACTTGTTGGAAACCTGCAGCAAGTCTGGGACCGACAGTATGATGCTGGGAATTAAAGATGAGCATGACTTCATTGGAGTCGACCTGATGCCTGTTGAATTTGTGGAATTATATTATTTCAGTTATTAAATCAAGAGGCCATCGACAAACAACTCATGACTTGCTACTATCTGTAAGTATTATTTCTGTAATTAAGTCTCTAGTTTAGCTAGTTCATTGCATGTATATATAATTATCCTCACTATATTATGCAGATTGAAGATCGTCGAATGCAAAAGAGGACAAATCTATGACATTGGGTTCATTAGCCCAAATACCGTAAATGAATGGGCAGTACAAAATAGAGCCACCGACACTGAGGATAACTTGCTAAAAGTGTTCCTTTGACATCAAAACAAAAGAGAAATACTCTTTCCTTACAACTTCAAGTGAGTGTAACTGTCTTGTGCATATTCGGTTTTGCTTACTCGAGATTAAGTTTAGTTGATGAGTTATGCGTGCGCAGATTCCACTTTATTCTGCTATCCATTAAGCTTGACAGGGCAGTAGTAACTATTTTAGACTCGAGACGTAAAGAGGAAAAGGAGTGGGCGGACATGAGTGAAATGCTCCAGAGGTAAGTTCAATCATTATCACACCATATTAGCAACTTTCGTTCATTTCCTGATATCAAGTAATCATTTTCTTTGCCGGGCAGGGTTTGGAAAAAGTTCACTGGAATGGTCCCGGGTCTGAAGAAGGAGCTGCGATTTACACACCCCAAAGTAAGTAGTACTAGCTAGTTTCGTGCACCTCTCATTGATTCTAGTTTCATCAATACCGTTATCATGCTTGATTATCAGTTTGATTGAACTCTATTCTCGTAAAGTGCTTGTGGCAGGCACCTGAAAACAATTTATGTGGATACTACGTTTGCGAGTTCATTCGCAACTCGACCCTTGAGCGGGGCATAACTTCAAAACAATTTGAAGTACGTAAACAATATTCATAATTCTTTTTTATTACCATCACTTGTGTTGAGTTTCATTCATATATATGTATTGACCCCCTTCTTTAAATTAGATCTGGCAAATGCGGGATGAACTCCTACCACATGATCGCATACGAACAATGCAAGAGGAATTGGCGGGATTCTTTGTTGACCACATCGTACCTGAAAACGGAGAATACCATACGGATTTGCAAATGGATTTTAGGTAGATGATGTTAGGGATCGTAAGAGATGTTATATTGTATATATGTACTAGCGTCAGATAGATATACGAAAACTTGTTCGACCAAGCACAGAGAAAGAGAGGTCACTTCTCTCTATATATGTTTATGACGATGTTGTGTAACTAATGGTTCCTTCATTTGCTTACTAGCTAGCGTCGAGTTCTCTCTATATGTACTAGCTAGCGTCGACCAAGCACGGAGAAAGAGAGGTCACTTCTTTCTATATGTAGTAGCTAGCTAACACAATATGAAACCCCTAAACCCTCCAAAACCCCTAAACCCCCCCCCCCCCCCCCCCCCTTTCAAAAAAAAAACTAGCGCCCGGGAGCTGATGACACGTGGCTGCCTTTTTGTCCCGGTTGGTACACCAACCGGGACTAAAGGTCCCCTTGCCTGGGCGCCCCACAGCGGCCACGTGGAGCTCCTTTAGTCCCGTTTCTTAAGCCAACCGGGACTAAAAGTAATGGGCATTAGTCCCGATCATTTTATCCCGGTTCCAGAACCGGGACTAAAGGCCCTCTGGAACCAGGACTAATGCCATGTTTTCTACTAGTGGTTGCACAAGGCGGCCATTGAGGAGAGAAGAGCACGTGCCGCTGAGAACAAAGCCATGTCCAAGCTTCTTGCCTAAGAGAATAGGATCATGACAATGAACCGCGATGACATGGACGACATCACCAAAGAATGGCATGATATGGCAAGGAGAGACATCTTGAAGAGGAGGATTCTAGCGTTGGCCGGTGCGTGCTTCAGTGTTGGCAATGCTTTCTCATCGGGATTTGGAACAAGTGCCGCTGATGCACTCAGTGCGCTCGGCGATACTTCCGGTGTCGGAGTTGGAGCAAGTGTCGTCGATGGATTCGGGGGCGGCGATGGCATCGATGGAGGTGGTGCGGAGTGAAGATCATGGCAACGGGTGAAAAGCGACCAAGATGACGATGGACGTGGTCGTCGCTTTTGCATGAAGTCCTTTTGTGTTTGTCATACAAACCAATGATTTTATTTGCGTGCGAACTATGTTTAGTTGTTCGAATTTGAACTCAATTGTCGGAATCGTTGTCAAATTCGCTTATCGGGGGTTTTTGGTTTGCGGGTCGATGCGGGCTGCGGTCGAGCAGACCCCGCGTAGCCGATCCGTAAAATAGGGTCGGCATTATACGGGTCTGCTAGAGATGCTATAAGGGGTGCTACAGGTGCTGTTTAGGGATTGCCATGGTGTCGTCCAGAGGGCTGTGGATTCTCTGCCTTGCTGTGGCAAAGGCAGAGGTAAACAGTAACCTCTAGCTTTGATCAGTTTCACACGTCGGATTGGAAACCAATGTCCCAGATTGGATGCTACAAGGGATCCAAACAGTACTTTCAACAGTACGAACAAACAGTAATTTCATGTGAACAGTGCTCGGGACAGTACTTGCAGCGATCTCAGCCTTCCATTCTTGATCCTGTGGCAAAGTCATCGGTGCCTTCGCCACAGCAAGGTAGAGAATCCACGCCCCGTCCAGAGGTCTGGTTGCTCCTCGATCTAGGTTGGAGTTTTCGAGGCATTTCCATAGCCCGGCGCCGCGTGAGAAAAGAAAGCGTTGATCGACAGGAGGAGACATGGGACAAACTGCTGCTTGAGCTGATATAACGCCATCTCGTGTTGATTTTCGTAGGTCTCCATAGCTTTCCCGAAGCTAAATAGGAGGGGGGGGGGGGGGGGGGGGGGTTCTTTCGGAAAGATGCTAAATAGGAGGATGAAACAATGTTGTAACTAAAAGAAACATTGAGTCTTTGACCCCACCATTTGGCGGCATAGTAGAGCCTATTACTGGGGAACAATTTGCTGGAGTCTTTGCCCCCACCATGTGTGATTGGCTGGCCGGGCAGAGTTAGCTGCGTTACCTGCGTACGTATGTGGAACAAGCGGCCGGCCTGCATAGCAAAATCATTAGCGTTCAGTCAATTGCCCGGTATTCCTGGTCTTCATAGTACGACTACTGTGATTGAATTTACATGTCCCTATCCTATTCAGCAAGTATCTTATTGAGATATGTACTCACCTTTAAGCATATTGTATTGCACATGAAGAACTGGCTGACAAAGGCGTGGTTTAAGTTGGCCATCCGTTAGTCCTTGGATCGAACCTCACATGCATAATGCATGTCTCCATCCGACAGGTCAAGAGTCAACAGTCAAAACTACAAGTTCCTTTTAGGTAATCATACTTCACGCGATCGTTCTGCTGGCAACAAATGTGAGGCTGCGGCAAGCACCGACGAGCAAAACTGTTAACAGCAACACGACAGAAATGGTGCTTCTACACCTACCAAACACGACCCTCTAAACTTCACTAAAACGGATCAAGACTCGAAACTACGAGAATGGATTGGACATCAGCATAAACTAAGCGCTTGATGGTGCTTATCATAGTTTGTTGGACATCAAACTTTCACTTTCCATGCCTTGTACAGCAAAGGCAACTATACACGTTGTCAATATGAGTGCCTATATCTGATTCGATTGTTGTATATTTAAGTCGATGGTGATGGCCAAAATTTGATATACAATATATATCTATTTATTTCATACATATGACTCATGACATAACTTATACTCCCTTATGTCTAGATACATCCATTTTCGAGACAAGTAATTCCGAACGGAGGGAGTACATAACAAATACTCAAGCTTCTTAAATTAGGAAAAATCACATCAACATTAAATGAAACAAGTGAATTTTCATTTTCACTATATATGCTCCTTAGCATTTCCTCACGGACCAGAGGAATTGCTTGCCGTGACGTACACAGAGTGTTGGAGTTGAAATGAGGCATGTCCTCTGGTGGTGCTTACCATACTCTTGTTGAGAATATTCATCATCGATGTACCCGTACTATCATCATCGGAGGCCCCTGAACGCCCCTCTTCCTGCGGTGGCCACACAAATATTGGCTTCTGAGGAGGAACATGCGGCGGCGGAGTTGACTTGGCGATGACACGCACCACTTCAGGCATGGTTGGCCGGTCTGACGGGTTCGGGTTGCTGCAGGCCAGGCCCAAGAGCAGCATGCGTTCCACATCGCCGATAGTGTCTAGCTGCTCCTCATCATCAGGGGAAGAATCATTGATCAACGTAGCATCCATGCACTCAAGTAACCTCCCCTCATGGTGCAGACGCCACACCCTATCGGTGATGTGGATGTCATCGTCATCCACCACCTGATGATCAGCGAGCGCCCGTTGTCCTGTGACAACCTCGAGGATGAGCACACCGAGCGCATAGATGTCCGTCTGTCGTGTTGCCTTGCGGCAAACTGGATATTCTGGTGCGATGTAGCCCCAGGTGCCACCCATGCCAGTGACGGAGTTCCTATCAACGGCGACAGTGGAAGCCAAGCCAAAGTCACCGAGGCGAGCGCGGAAGCTCGAGTCCAACATGATGTTACTCGCTTTGATGTCACGGTGGAGCACCAGAGGCTCGTACTCGTGGTGGACATAGTGCAAGGCCGTGGCTATGCCCTTGAGAATCTCGTAACGTGTTGCCCATTGCCTGATGGCATTGTTGGTGTGGTGCTGTCTAGTGTCACTACCGCCTCCATGGAAGAGATGTTGGTCTAAACTGCCATTAGTCATGAACTCAAACACAAGCAGCGGCACACCTTTGTTATAAGACCAGCCTGAAAAATGATTAAGCGCATATAGTTAGGAAAATCATTCTTCGGCATCTGTAGTTCTATGAGTGCATAGCTAGAAGCCTAGAATGGACATGTAACGAAGGTTAAACCAACAAATAATGAATGAGTGAAAATGAATTACCCCTAATATAAAACATTGGGAGTAAAATTTTGTGCGCTTTCAATAATGAATCGAACATTGGGAGTAACAAAGACACTAATCATTCTTCCTAAAATAAAACCCTACAAATAATTAACTTTGGGAGTGGCAAGGGGCTAAAGTGACGTCAGAACTTAGATTAAATACTACTCCCTCCGTCCATAATGCATTATAGGACAGAGGGAGTACTTTTTCAATCCAAAATGAATCGTAGTAGCAGTTAGACGATGCTGACCGATGAGGGGGACGATGTTCTTGTGGCGCAACCGGTTGATGATGCTGACCTCGGCGAGGAAGTCATCGTAGCGGCGGTCCTGCACGTCACGAGTGAACCTCTTGATGGCCACATCCATCGGTTGCTCCGTCTTAGAAGCGGCAGCAGGGAGCGTGCACCTGTACACTGTACCGAACCCACCTCCACCGAGCTTCATGTCCTCGTGGAAGTTGCGGGTGGCCTTGTAGATGTCAGCGAAGTCGACCTTCTTTGGGACCGCTGGGAGGCGCTCCATAGACCTGGCGAGCTTGTCTAGGTCTTTGTGCCACCGCCGGTACCTAGAGCCGAAGTAGCACGCGATGGCGGCAACCATACCGGCGGTGCCGGCTATGGACCCGAGGATGGAGGTTATGATGGTTTCCTTCCTCGACAGTAAGCCACCTGCTTTGTCCTCCTCGTAGTAGCGAGGTAAGCCCTCGACTGTTGCACGGCATTTTATGCCTCCGGCACGAAGCAGCTGCGCGGTCGTGGAGAGGAGGCCGAAACGGACGTATGGGAAATCGATGCTGCTGATCCTAAGGTTTACCTCGGCTATGGCGTTACCAGGCTTGGGCTTACCTTCAACATCCACGTAGACCGACAGGCTATGCCCCACACGGTCGTAGTCGATCCACACTGAATAGTTAGAGATGGCAGCTGCCACCGGATCAATGTTGATGACGACAACCATGGTGCTATTGTTGTACCTCGTGCCCGAGGCGGTGAGGTTAGCCAGTGCACCGATCCTGACAGAGACGGAGCTGCCGGAGACGGAGGCGCTTCGGATTGTGGGGTTGGAGATATCTATGGCCACCAGTTGCTTCGCTAAGGAGCTATTTGCCCCCACATACGCTTCGAGACTTGTTAGCAACCTGTAAGAGAGGATCAGGAAGGTGAGGCCGCTACGGCTCTGGTCCATCAGCGGCTGATAGACCATGGTGATGCTGAACGACGCCTCGTCGATGCTCAGCTGCTCCTGGCCAACTTGCCAGAGGGATATCCAGAGATCGAAGATGGAAAACACACCGGTGTTGTTCACGTCGGCGTCGGACAGGTTGCGGAGCAAGTCCAGGCCAACCATCGTCCGTAGGAACCCGGAATCTTTGCCGATCGTATGGAATCGGAAGTTGGTGTCGTCCATGGAGTAGTTGCCCTTCCGGTTCTGATCGGAACCGGGGCTGTTGCACTGCTGTGCCTTCGCCTGGGACAAGAACAACATAACCGATAGGAGGAGAAGGCATGGTACAAGCTGCTTGAGCTGATCTAAAGCCATTGTACACTTTTGCTACCTAGCTATCTGCCTCAGCTTACTCACTATATAAGCTTGTCTAATATACTGTACTAGTTCGTGAGTGAGCATACGTACACGTATTCTACGACCAAGATGAATGAACTAGATGGAGAGCCTGTGATATACTCCCTCCGTTCGGAATTACTTGTCGCGAAAATGGATGTATCTAGACGTATTTTAGTTCTAGATACATCCATTTCCGAGACAAGTAATTCCAAACGGAGGTAGTAGTAATGTAAAACGAGTTTGTCCACCTATATGAGTTTTAAAAATGGTAGTTTGTATCTATCGGGGTTCCTCCTTTCCGACATATGAGTTTGAGAATCCTTTTGCTAAATCTAGATTTTCTTCATGTCCTGAAGCATTGGATGTCTCCATTTCTTTTAAATGAAGGCAAAAGCTTTGCCTCATCTATAATATTAATTAAGAAATGAATAGAGTTTGTATTACAAGGCCGTGAGGCCCACCCATAGAAAGCAAGGAACTACTCTCCAGGTATAATGGAGTGGATACGACTGAGAACGAGCTTGACTCCACTCACTGCAAAGGAACAACTGATTCTCCATTTCCGTGGTTTGTTTTCCTTTCATTCTACTTACCTTCTTTTCGCCGGAGGCATATTTGATACGTTATTTAACATTTCGAAGAAAGTGCAAACTTCCAGATCTGAAGGAATGGCAAGATCAGAGATCCATTTTACGCTGGGGCCTGGCCAATGGGGAATCAGTAGTACTCGACCTTTGCTTCAGAAATCCACTGTTGCTGAAGAGAAGAGAAGAGATTTCTAGCGCGCACTCCTATCCGAGTAGAAAGACTCCTGATTTTTTTGCACCCGATGAGACCCAAAGCTTGGTCTCGTCTTTGATGGCCTTGAGCAAGATGTGCTCGGCGGCTTGCTCTTTTGCCAAAATACACGTACATTCCTCCCGTTCCAAATGGTGCAACTAATGTGCATTGTGAGGGATGCCATTGCTTTATGGTTGGGGATGTCGTTGCCCAACAAGTTGACCCACCATTCTTTGATGTAGCAAGAGGAGTTGTCAAAGCTTTCCGAGTACAACCGCTCGTAGGCAAGTTCCAAAGACAGAGGGTAAAACGACATTTGAAGAAGAGGTGCGACCCAGACTCTTGTGGAGGGGGCAAAGGTCGCAATGTAATCATCCAAGCTTGGCCAAGCGGTTGACAGTTCAAATCTTATTTTGGATAGCCAACCAAGCAAAGAATTTAATTTTGGGCGTAGACCACACCTTCCAAACCATGTGATCGATAGGAGAGTATACGGTGCCAATAAATTGCGCTAGGTAAGAGGTATCCGCTGAGTATAGGCCACTCTCCGTGAGCTTCCAAAGGATGTCATCTTTGGCATGCTCATCAAGATGGAAATCCCAGATGAGAGACCAAAGGGCAATGAATTGCCGTATGTGAACCATGGATAAGTTGGCGTCTTAATCTTGGAGGCCCATGCACCCGCATGAAGGGTACTCTCTCACCTTGATGTTTTTCTTCTTGTACGACTCATCGATAAATGATTGTGGTGAGGGAGTAAAAGAGACCAAGGTCGGTCTTGTCACATGGGTTTCTCAAATTTCCGGCCTTGAGAATTCACTATAAGATCGCTCAGTATGTGCGGTCAGCTATCTCAAAAAACCAATGAAAACAAGAACTACATATAAGATTTTGAAATATTAAACTGAACGCGTTCAAAGGTCGATTTTGGTTTTTTAATAATGCAACATGCCGACCACATGTCTTAGGCCTTTTGGCCTTGATGTTTCTGAGAAACAATGCAAGAATCTTTCAAGAAAAATCAGTGTCGTTGCTGTATCATGCATACCTGTTTGACCATTAATCAGTTCCAGCTGAACTTTTCATCGCATGCACCATGCATGTCTCTGTCCGATTGGTCAACCCACTCAGCACCATGCTCTAGTCATGAGTCAAGAGTCAGGACCAAGAGTTTCTTTAGATAATCATCCGGTCGATGTGCTGGCAACAAATGTCGGGCAGTTGCAGCATCGGCCAGCAAAACCTTCAACAGCAACACCACCAAATTAATGGTTCCGTTACTGCTAGAGTGCTAGTAGCAAACACAACAGTCTAAACTACCCTTAAAGAACAGATAAAAGAAACAACACCAAAAGTTGGTCATCCGTTAGCTAGTCCTTGGATCGAACTTGACATGCATCATGCATGTGATGCATGTCTCTATCCAACAGGCCAAGAGTCAAGAGTCAAAACTGTCAACAAATGTCAGGCTGCGGCAAGCACCGACGAGCAAAACTGTTAACAGCAACACGACAGAAATGATACTTCTACACCTACCAAACACGGCCCTCTAATTAAGCTTCACTAGAACAGATCAAGAGAGCAACTGTCCAAAATATATCACTGTTACCCCGGTGCGCTAGCTCTAAGAAAATTATAAAGCTACACAAAATTTCTTAGATACTGCGTGTGTATGGATTGGACATCAACATAAACCAAGCGCTTAATGTTGTTTATCATATTTCTGTTGGACATCAAACTTTGACTTTCCATGCCGTACGTGTACAGCAAAGTCAACTATACACGTTGTCAATATGAGTGT
This sequence comes from Triticum timopheevii, assembly GCA_963921465.1. Classification (NCBI taxonomy): domain Eukaryota; kingdom Viridiplantae; phylum Streptophyta; class Magnoliopsida; order Poales; family Poaceae; genus Triticum; species Triticum timopheevii. Next base: position 598,416,990 of record OY997270.1, read on the forward strand.
ATACATCTAATTCGATTGTTCTATATTTAAGTCGATGGTGATGGCCATCTACTCTGATATATTTATTTCTTTCATACATATGACTCGTGACATTAACCTATAGTACTACATAACAAATACTGAAGCTTCTTAAATTAGGCAAAATCACATCAACATTAAATGAAACAAGTGAATTTCCATTTTCACTATATATGCTCCTTGGCATTTCCTCATGGACCAGAGGAATTGCTTGCCGTGACGTTGTGTTGGAGTTGAAATGAGGCATGTCCTCTGGTGGTGCTTACCATACTCTTGTCGAGATTATTCATCATCGATGTACCCGTGCTATCATCATCGGAGGCCCCTGAACGCCCCTCTTCCCGCGGTGGCCACACAAATCTTGGCTTCTGAGGAGGCACCAGCGGTGGCGGTGCCGACTTGGCGATGACCCGCACCACATCAGGCATGGTTGGCCGGTCTGACGGGTTCGGGTTGCTGCACGCCAGGCCCAAGAGCAACAGGCGTTCCACATCGCCAACAGTGTCTAGCTGTTCCTCGTCATCAAGAGAAGAATCATTGATCAACATGGCATCCACGCACTCCAGTAGCCTCCCATCACAGTGAAAACGCCACACCCTATCAGTGATATGCATGTCGTCATCGTCCACCACCACATGATCAGCCAGTGCCCGCAGGCCCGTGACGACCTCGAGGATGAGCACCCCAAGTGCGTAGATGTCTGTCTGCCGCGTCGCCTTGCGACAAACCGGGTACTCTGGCGCGATGTAGCCCCAGGTGCCACCCACACCGGTGACAGAGTTCCTATCGACGGCGATAGTGCATGCCAGGCCAAAGTCGCCGAGGCAGGCCTGGAAGCTTGAGTCGAACATGATGTTGCTCGCCTTGATGTCGCGATGGAGCACCATGGGCTCGTACTCGTGGTGGACGTAGTGCAAGCCAGTGGCTATGCCCCTGATGATCTCGTGGCGGGTTGCCCATTGCCGGATAGCGCCATCGGTGTTTCGCTGTCTGGTGCCACTGCCACCTCTATGGAAGAGATGTTGGTCTAGGCTACCGTTTGTCATGAACTCGAACACAAGCAGCGGTACTCCTTTGTTGTATGACCACCCTGAAATTTGTTTACATGTGCAGAGTTATGAATATTAGTGGTTATGTATTTCTACAAATGCATTGCTAGAATTTAGAATGGATCTGAAGGATAGATCCCCGTTGATAACTAAGCCAGCATTTGACGCGTCTGACCACAGTTAATTACCCTCAACTCCATAAAGGACCCTACAGCCAATATAAGACCATATATGTCCTTCAATGCAATAATACATGACTTCTTCATATAGGACCCTACTATTAGGAAATTATCTGAAAAAATTTAGGTGATGTACAACATGCATGTATCCACCAGTCCAAATATTTCAATACAAATCAAAACAGAGCATAATAAACGAGCTAAATTCACAGCCCAACTTAGATTAAATGTACTACTTGGATGATGCTCACCAATGAGGGGGACGATGTTCTTGTGGCGCAACCGGTTGATGATGCTGACCTCGGCGAGGAAGTCGTCGTAGCGGCAGTTCTGCACATCGCGTGTAAACCTCTTGATGGCCACGTCCATCGGTCGCTCCATCTTGGAAGCGGCGGCGGGGAGCGTGCACCTGTATATAGTGCCAAAACCGCCTCGGCCGAGCTTCATGTCCTCATGGAAGTTGCGGGTGGCCTTGTTGATGTCAGCGAAGTCGATCTTCAATGGGACCCCTGGGAGTCGCTCCATAGACTTGGCGAGCTGGTCCAGGTCCTTCTGCCACCGCCGGTACCTCGAGTTCAAGTAACACGCCACAACGGAGGCCATCATGCCAGCGGCGTCTACGGACCTGAGGATGGATGACATGATGGTTACCTTCCTTGTGAGGAAGCTGCTTTTGTCCGGGTAGACAAAGAAGTCCTCGACCGTTGCGCTCCATTTGATGTGACCGGCGCGAAGCAGCTGCTCGGTCGTGTAGAGGAGGCCAAAATAGAAGGATGGGGAATCGAGGCTGCTGATGTTTTGCATCTCAACTATGGTTTTGTCAGGCTTGGGCTTGCCTTCAAAGTCCACGTAGACCGACAGGCTACGCCCCACACGATCGTAGTCGATCCACACTGAATAGTTAGAGATGGAAGCTCCCACCTGATCGATATTCATATCGACAACCATGACACTATTACCGTACATAGTCCTAACGTCTGTGAGGTTACCCAGCTCACCAATCCTGGCGGAGGCGGAGACAGAGCTGCCGGAGACGGGAGCGCTTCCAGATGTAGGTTTCAAAAGGTCGAGCGAGCCAACATCACTAGCTACCAGTGCACTCACTAAGGAGTCGTCTGTTGCCACCGACAAGGAGTAAGGGAGGATAAGGAAGGCGAGGCCACTGCAGCTCTGGTCCGGTGGCGGCTGATAGAGGATGGTGAGACTGAACGGAACCGGCTCGTCTACCGTGCTGAAGGCACGGTAGGGGAGCTACAGTAGCCTGCAGTGCCTCTGTGATTTTCCACTGCGCGCTATAGGAACTCATGAACAGTTTGGTGCTACAGGGTGCCCGCTACAGTACAGATTTACTACAGTAAATTCGCTACAGTGCATAGTGCTATAGGGCCCTGCAGTGCCTTCTGCGATTCCCACTGCGTGGCTACTGTAGCTCCCTGCCGTGCCTTCAGCACGGTAGACGAGCCCGTTCCAAGCTGCTTGGGCTGATCTAACGCCATTGCATGCTTCCCCCAGTTTCGCTACCTAGCCTCTGCCTCACCTTAGTCGGTAATAGCTTGCTTTATATACTAGTAATCCATTGAGTGAGCTTACGTATGCATATTCCACAATCAATCAATATCGATGCATCATATACATTCATATATTTTGCTCCGTACTAGTTCGTATTGAAAACTCTAAATGGTCTTATATTTGGCACTTTTTTTTGCGAGATGTCGTATATCTGGTACTTGTTTGACCATTTATCAGTTCCAGCTGAATATTATATCCAAACTTTACATCACATGCATCATGCATGTCTCTGTCCGATAGGTCAATCCAATCAGCACCATGCTCGAGTCAAGAGTCAAGAGTGTTCCCTTTAGATAATCGTACGATAGTTCACCTGCAAACAAATGTCAGGTTGTACGCCGCCAAACCGTCTAACACTCAACGCAACGCACAACATCGTCCTAACAGCACTAAAATAGATGAAGAACTAGCTCTTCAAAATGCCTACACGTTTTCACACGTCCTTACGAAGACTCTAGTGAACTGTGTAACTCTCTTCTCTGCCATATGTGTGCTAGCTAGGCGAGCTGAGATCATTTTCTCCCTGATGGGTGTTATCCAAGCGAGGAGAGACTCTTCTCCTCTCCTTTCGTCATCTTCGCCGGCCTCTCTCCTTATATACTTGCCGGCTTCAACAGTCACTTTCTTATATGCATTTGTATAATGCTGTTTCTGAACATTCAAAAGATACGCAAAATTTAGTCTCACGGGTTAATTAAGGCAAAAGGTTAGGGAGTCTAGAGACGCATAATCAGAGCTTTAAATATCCAATGGAACACACCAAACATGTCAAAAGAGGCATGACTAAACACACTAACACCAATATGCACTTTTTTGTTTAAAAGTGCATTAATCAAACATTTTGATTTGCTAGTTAATTTGGTTTTCTTGACCACTTAAAAGGATTACGTACCACGGTTATTAAATTTGACTTGCTATTGATTTAGCTGCTTGGAGCATGTCCAAGCCATATACTCCCTCCGTCCCAAAATTCTTGTCTTAAATTTGTCTAGATACGGATGTATCTAACACTAAAATGTAACTAGATACATCCGTATTTAGACAAATCATTGGTCATTTCCTTCTTCCTTTTGGAACGTGTATCCATAGAGGAAAGAAGTTTTTACCAATGCGCTGGTAAGTGAGGGACTCGTTTCCTTTCCCCGTGTTGTCCCTTCCGTGGTGACTGATACGTCTCCAACGTATTTATAATTTTTTTATTGTTCTATGCTATTATATTATCTGTTATGGATGTTTAATGGGCTTCAATATGCTCTTTTATATTATTTTGGGGACTAACCTATTAACCGGAGGCCCAATGCCAGTTTCTGTTTTTTTGCCTATTTTAGTGTTTTACAGAAAAGGAATATCAAACAGAGTCCAAACAGAATGAAACCTTCGCGAGGATCTTGCTTAATGCGTTACTCCATTCTTATGAACTTAATACTCTAGATGCATGATGGATAGCAGTTGATGTGTGGAGTAATAGTAGTAGATGCAGAATCGTTCCGGTCTACTTGACACGGACGTGATGCCTATGTTCATGATCATCGCCTTAGATGTCTTCATAATTATGCGCCCTTTTATCAATTGCTCGGCAGTAATTTGTTCATCCACCGTAATACATGCTATCTTGAGAGAAGCCACTAGTGAAACCTATGGCCCCCGGGTCTTTTTCTTATTATATTACATCTTTTTTGTTTACATCGCATCTCGTTTACTATTTTGCAATCTTACTTTCCAATCTATACAACAAAAATACCAAAAATATTTACTTTACTATCTTTATTAGATCTCACTTTTGCGAGTGACCGTGAAGGGATTGACAACCCCTTTATCGTGTTGGTTGCAAGGTTCTTGATTGTTTGTGCAGGTAATAGGTGACTTGTGTGTCATCTCCTACTGGATTGATACCTTGGTTCTCAAAACTGAGGGAAATACTTACGCTACTTTCCTGCATCACCCTTTCCTCTTCAAGTGAAAACCAACGCATGCTCAACAGGTAGCAGTGACCTGGGGGGCCCATACTCTAGCGCCGCCAGGGACTTCTCCACAACTGCTTAGGGCTCCGGCCGTAGTGGCGACGGGCCATGTTCCTCGAAGGGAGGGGCACCGTCTGATGTGATGGGCGCGGCGGAGCATGGACTCCGGGCAGTGGCCCCAAACCTCTTCACGATGACGGCAACTCATGGCTGCTTGGGGGACATGGTGGTCTGGGCATGGATGCGTTGCTTTAGCTGTCCTGTATAGAGGTGTCCATGGCGCAAGTGTGCGGTGGATCTCGGTGACATGTTGTGCTTTTTCGATCTGCTCGGCGGCACTCGGCTGGGTAGTGCGAGTGGCGGGGAGGCTGCATCTGCAATGGTGGGTGGCAGGCACGGATCTGGTCGGGAGTGACTAGGGGCTAGCTCGCTGGTGTGGTTCATTGCTAGCTCTTGTCCTCTGCATGGTGTGGTTGGCTGCGGCACTGCTGCTTGCGCTCATGTCTACAACTCTACATGTCTGGTACGAGGTGGCGGCGGTTGCTGGGAAAGACGTCTTTGGACCTGGTGGTTGATGTGTAGGGGAGGGTGTGAGAGGAGTTGGGGAAACCCTGTCTCGGCTGCGTGCCATGAGCAGCGGCGACAACACCTCTGGGCATTGTAATTCTATTCGAAGGAGCTGCATCATTGCTCCTCTCCTCCGCTCGTGGTCTTTGCTTTGGGGTAAGCCTGTGCTCCCCTTTTGGGACAGAAAATGGCTGCGATTTCTTCGTCGTTGACCTTCATGGAGAGATTGTCTTGGAGCGAACTCGATCACTAGAGCCAGAGTAGCTTGTTTAGCGTTGCTTCGCAGTAAGGTCTATGGATAGTGGCTTGAGGCAAAGGGCATGGATCTGCAACGCCGATAGTGATTTTTCTGGCTGGGCTGCAGTCTCTATGTGAGACGCCGGTGGACACGATCCCATATGAAAGTACACGGGCGGCGGTGTCTGCCTACTACATCTTGGTATGGAGGTTCTCCGCTCGGACGCGTGGGTGAGGACAAGGTCTTACGCTGCTAGGTGATTACTTAGACCAGACCGGGAATTTTGGATCTTTAGATCCAGCGGCAATGACAAGTTTTTCGCTGCTTGATTCTACCACCATAGACAAGAACGCCGGAGCATGAGGACGGTATGAGACTGTTGGAGCATCCCAGATTGGGATTTGCCGGTGTTGGTAACCTTCCACCTTTGATCTTCGTTGCGAAGTGCAGCGACAACCTTTTGCCGTTCAGAGTTGTTGGTGACACGAGGCGGGGTAACGGAAGACCCGCAGTACGGAATGAAAACAGTGGATCTCAACAATCTTGCATATGCAGACGAACCATTCGTCCTAGCCAATGATGTGGCACAGGTTTTCTATGTGAAGCACATGTCTACCAAGCCAAGAAAAAGAAAAGATAAGGAAGCGAATGCATCGTACGATGAGCCAAAGCGGCACATAGTTCTTTCTGGGAAGAAAAACATCGTGGGAGTGGATGACAAGACAGACAAGTCAGAAGATTATGAAAAGTTTGATGAAATTGCTCCATTCACAGTGAATATTGACCCGAGCATCCCATTAAATGATGAAGATTTTCCATGGTTACGGCGCAAAGGGACACACGCGAAGAAAAAGTTTCACACCCAAAGATCTGGGATGTGATCGGCTTCACTATCATCACTTTCTTCTGTGTGTCACACCCAGGAGGGAATGTCTGTAATAGTTAGGGTAGTTATGTGTTTTGGCATTTGAAACGCGAAGAAATTTTATGTGCAAACAAATTTTTTTCATGCATTTACTGATTTTTTTTCCAGCTAAATGACCCTGAAATTGAAAAGCAATTCAAATGAACTCAGAAAAGGTTGAAAGTTGGCATGGTATCATAATTTCATATAAATAGCATGTGCAAGAAAGTAGAGAGGGTTACGGCAAAAACTGGATGCACTTCGTGTACAAAATGGACAATCACTTTCGAATTATCAGGGTTTCCGACGAAAACTGAACTGTTACAAAGGCATTTCATTTTTTAAATAACCTAAGCATTACTAAATTGAATATAATGATAAAACACACTAATATTGAACATAAGAAAAAAGAATCACTGAAAAAACTTTTTTCAAAGTTAAGTTATTCACAAACTAGTGATTCACACAAATTTCAAATAATTCAAAATTTAAACTATTCAAATTTGAAATCTACCGGCACTAACAGAAAGTTTGTAATTTTTTGTACCTAAAGCAAAAATATTCACAAAGAAACTCTAAATACAACAAAAAACAACTCAAAAAAAATAAAACAAAAAAAATAAAGCAAAAAGAATTTAAGAAAAAAAAGCCCGCCAACTGGGCCAAAGCGGCCTGCATACGACTAGTGACACAACCTTTCGTTGGGCCAGGATGCAGGCCCGCGAAGGCCCAGTAGGCCCACAAGGCGAGGAGGACAGGTAGGCCCAGTAGGCCTGATTAGGAGAGGAGCTCGAGAGAGCTACCGCACTGGGGCTTATAAACCAGTGCGGTAGCCCCTCGACTAGCGAGGTGGGACTAAACTTCCGCACCGCACCTGCGCCAGCGCACCCCCTTTAGTACCGGGTCGTGGTACAAACCGGTACTAAAGGGGGGGCCTTTAGTACCGGTTTGTGCCACCACCCGGTACTAAAGGGGGTCGCTTCCCACCGCTTGGCCTGGCCAAAACAGACCTTTAGTACCGGTTGGTGGCTCCAACCGGTATTAAAGGTGCCTTCTATATATGCAACTGCTACGAAAATTCCAGTTTTCCTCTGTTTTCGCCTCTGTTCCGTCATCTTCGTCGCCGTCGCCGCCGCCCTCGATCGTCTCCGATGTCGCCGCTCGTCTCCGTCGCCGCCCCCGTCCCCGTCGCCGCCCCCGTCCCCATCGCCGCCCTCGTCCCCGTCGCCGCCCCCGTCCCCGTCGCCGCCCTCGTCTCCGTCGCGCCGTCCCCGCCGTCGCCGCCCCGGCCGTCGCCTCGCCGTCACCGTCGCCCGCTGTGAGTCCTCCAGCCCCGAGCCCGTACACACACACACAAGCATTAGATAATTAGTCTTTAATTAGTTTTGATAATTAGTTTAGATTATTTAAATTATTATTTTGTATGTTTAATTAGTTTAGATAATTAGTGTTTAATTAGTTTAGATTATTTAGATTATTATTTTTCACTATTATATATGTATGAATGCATGTTAGATGGATATAATTAGTGCTTAATCAGTTAGAAATTAGTGTTATATAGAAATGTTAGAAATTAGTGTTATATAGAAATGTTAGAAATGTTAGAAATTTTAGTGTTATTTAGATTATTTAGATTAGCATAATTAGTGTTATATAGAAATGTTAGAAATTGTAGTTATCAAAATCCAATCATTTAAAAAATGTTACTTTTTGCGGGCATATAGCTAGTATTTGTTCTCGATGATGCCCGGCCCGCATCCTCGCCGTCGACCCGTCCGCGACGACGTCCAGCCGACCCATGTCCGGGACTGGGCTCCGCCGGGCTGACACTGGGAGGTGCTGCTTGGAGGGGCGCGCCGCTTGATGAGGAACCCGGCCGCGGGTCCCGTCGTCGACCCTGATCTCGTTTGGTGGCGTTCGCGTGGGCCAGTTTCGGTGCGGAGGGACCCGGCCCCGCCGGAGGTGGTACGTCGCCGTGTCAGGGAGGAGGACGAGCACGTTCATCGCTACATGGTTGCGTTAGAGGGCGGCAGGTTCTCCAATACGTGGCAGTATCTTCGGGGATCTCACTTCAGCTATGATCCTGTGAGGGTTCCTTCTCTTTGGGTGTCCACCGCCCGCGCCGGAGGAACCGCGAGTGTCCTACATTCTTCTGTAGTATTCGATCTTTATTAGCTAATAGCCAGTGATGTACTATTCAATATTATATATTATTCGAGACGATGTATTCGAGATTATATCTATTATTCTGGACGATGTATTCGAGATTATATCTATTATTCGAGATGATGTTATTTGAATACTAAATTGTTTTATATTTCTTTTGGATTAGTTAAACAAAAGCTATGGCAGACAATACCGACAGAGAGGGAGAACATACCATGTTCGATATGATACGCGGGCCAGATGATAATCAGAATGAAGAAGATTATGACGGCTCCGAATTTCTAAACAACATCGGAGAGGGTGATATGATATTCGATCGCGACGACGAAATTGATGAAGTCATGAACTATGACGATGACGAAGAACATGTTGATCCTGAAACAACAAACACCGGCGAGGTATATATATTTATATAAGCAGGCATCTGGTGATCATCATATGTTTTAAATGACTTGAAGATATATTAATGAATCGATCTTTGTTCTTTCAGCCATCCGGATCGAGCAAATCTTCAGGCAAAATGACGAAACGAGGCCCGAACAAAAAGTTGAAGCCGGGCATAAAGTACAATATCGAGGCATGCGGCCCTACTGGCAAACCATTAGCGCCTAAGTAGATTGCGGACAAGTTCGTTCGTCAGTGCGGAGTTCTTGTGAAGGACCAACTCCCGATCAAACTTCAAGAATGGAGAGCACCAGCAAAGCCACGTCCAGATGTTACTTTTGTCGACAAGAATCAAAAAGATCTACTTTGGGATACTCTCATGGAACATTTCACCCTACCAGATCATTTCACAGAAGCAGATGTGCAGAAAGTCAAAGAGGCTGCTCTTAGGATGATGGCGACTGCATTCAAGAACTACAAGAATCGTGAATGGAACAAGTACGTCAAGGGAGGAAGGAAGACTCCAGTATTCAAGGGAACACTGGAGAACCAACGTGATCATTGGGACGATTTCGTGAAATTCAAGGATTCGAAATTAGCTAAGGAATGGTCGAGAATAAACAAGAAGAATGCCAAAAAAAAGGATAAGTTCCATAAGCTGGGGCCAGGTGGCTATGCGGTGGCAATGCCTAAGTGGGATAAGTCTGAGAAAGAGATGGAGGATGCAGGTGTCACTCCGGCTACTAAGAGTTGGCCCCCCAGGGTCAGGACTTGGTTCTATGCGCATGGGGGGGGAGTTGGACCGGGAGACAGACAATGTTTCGACGAGGGTAAGTCTGAAGGGAGCCGATGATGCGATACTTTTTGCAATAGAAGAGTCACGAACGGGGGTGTTCCAGCCCAACAGAGAGAACGACGAGCTTACGCGTGCCCTGGGAAATCCTGAACACCCAGGAAGAACACGAGGCAAGGGCGCTATGTCGTGGTATGAGGGGTTTTCAGACTCGAACAACGACTACAGAACCCGTGCGAGAAAGAAGATTGCGGGGGAGAAGAAGAGGAAGATGGAGGAGGAGCAGAGGAAGCGGGACTATGAACGCCTTCAAGGCCTAGAAGCAAGTCAAGCAGAATTGGCGGTCAAATTCCAGCGGCAGCAGGAGCAGATCGACTCACTTACCCATCAAAGGGGGTCTCAGCAGCTGCAGCAGCTAGCGGATGATCCAGCATTGGATAGCACCGGCCCATCCATGCCGAGAAGCAGCGTGGGTTCCGTCCCGGACGACGCAATGCTGGGTAGATACCCCGTGGATGACATCACGGAGAACACTAACTGCGAGCTACACGTCAAAATAAAGAACATATCCATGAAGGTGGCGGACGGCTGTGCTTTCACAAATCCCCCCGAGGCAACCTTCCATTGCAACCCGATTCCAGCGGGCTATGCTCGTGTCTTGGTTGATGAGGTGGTGGACCCACCATATTCGGGGCTACAGCTTGACATTGCTGGAGGTGACGGCGAGCGCTTTCTCGGAGAGGCCAAACATCATATCATCCTATGGAAAAAGGATTGCATCATCTTTCCAAGGCCACCGACACCGCGTCAGCCGAGTCCTCGTCGAAGTCCGCCATCGAGTCAGCAGACTCCCGCTCCTGCAAGTCCACCAAGTCCGGCAAAGTGTCAGGCCACTCCTCCTCCTCCAAGTCCGGCAAAGTGTCAGGACAATCCTCCTCCTCCAAGTCCGCCACAGCGTCAGACGTCCACTCCTCCTCCAAGTCCGGCACAACCTCAGGCCACTCCTCCTCGTCCAACTCAGTCCCGTCAGCCGTCTCCGCCGCCTCAGCAATCGCAGAAGAGACACCCCGCAGCTATGGTGCGTAGCGGTACGAGTCGAGGTAGTACAGGAAGTACAGGCGGAGGCAAGCGATATAAATATGGTCCAAGCCTCAAGCCTCTTCCGCAGAGGTCTTATGACAGGTCCGAGGAGGAAATCACAGCCATATCGAAGGCCGAGGTGGAAGCCCATTTTGCACCGAAACCGCCACCGCCGCCAAGGGAGAAAGTGCCTGAGGAAACCATTGACCACTTCATTCGTATGGCTCAACCACCAGCTCCCAAGCCTGTTGACACAGACTATGAGCGCCACATCAGGAAGTTAAATCGAGCACGTCTACAAAGGGAGGCGAGCACGTCTACATCGGGATCGAGCAAAGAAGAAGCAGCTGCCAAAAAATGTGGGAAAACCATTCCCCAGCTGGGAGAACAGGCGGCGCAATCGATCCCCTCGCTTGTTGTGCTAACAACACGTGACAGTACGCGCGCCTAATATTATTGTGGGCAAACAGTGCATGTTCCCGAGGTGGGCAATGTGGTAATAATGGAGGAGCATATAATGCAGGTTGAAGTTCTCAACATCACTGTTGGACAACTCCTCGAGATCGAGCCCATGCCTTTGCTTAGAGAGGATGAAGTAAAACGGAAATATGTCCGGGGCCAACCTTTGGTCGCGCCAGACAAGGTCAAGAACCTCCCAACGAGAATGTATGAATTGCATCAATGGTACATGAACATTACCAAGATTTCAGATCGATTGTCCCTCATGGTGAATGTCAAACAGGACCATTACTACCATGAGAAAGCTGGGTCCGTTGAGTATTCAGAACTGTTTCAGTTATACAATCAAGACGCACTCGACAAATCTATCGTCAGTTGCTATTGTCTGTAAGTGATTTCTTTCTATAATTTAAGTCTCAAGCTAGCTGTAGTGATCCTTTTGAGATCAATCATTACCTATAATTATCCTCACTCTATATTCTTTTCTGTGGTATTATGCAGGATGAAGACATATGAAATGAGAAAAGGTGGACGCTTTGGCATTGGGTTCATTGACCCAAACACCGTTAATGAATACACATGGAAGATAAATGAACGTCTTGCAAAGGAAGTAGTGGACAGCATGCTAGAGTTCTTGAAGCGCCTCAAATACAATGAAGATATAGTACTTCCTTACCACTTCCAGTGAGTCACCCTGTCTTGTACTACAAATTCTCTGTTTTTGCCTACTAGCTAGCTACATGTTTTTGCTTACATATGCCCGCTTAATTAAGACATGTAAACGTGTGTGCATGCAGATTTCACTGGGTCTTGTGTATCATTAAAGTTGACGCCGGAACAGTTGAAGTACTGGACTCACTAATCTAAAAAAAAACTGACTTTAACATCTTGTATGGGATAGTCAACAGGTAATTTCAATCATTATTAACTATATATCTCGGCCTATTTAGTTCGTCATTTCATGATATGAACTATTTAATAACCCCTTTATTCATTTTCTTTGTCGGCGGGCAGGGCTTGGGCAAGATTCATCAGCGTCACGGAAGGTGAATGGAAACAAAAGCTTCAATGGTTTCGACCCAAGGTAAGTAATTAAGTAGTACTAGCTAGCTAGCTAGCTGCCATCTCTTTAATTATCATGCTTGATTAATTTTTATCTGATCAAATTCCATTCTCGTAAAGGCCCTGAAGCAGGCGCAGGAGACTGATCTGTGTGCATTCTGTGTTTGCAAGAACATTCGCATGATGGCGTCCGAAAGGAGCAGATCTCAAAGACAGCAATGGGTACGCTTATCAGAACACTATTCACAATTTTTACACCATTATCGATATCTAGTCACACAACTAATACACATGCATATTGATCTCCTTCTTAACAGTTCAAAGAGGTGCGGGAGAAGCTCATAGAAAGGGAGCGCGTAGAAGCACTTCAAGAGGAAATAGCGGGATTTTTGCTCGACCATGTCATAAATCCGAATGGAGAATTCTATTACCCGCTACCGCCCCCATGAAAACCACTTTCAATTGTCATCGTGCTCCGAAGGCACCAATTAGGCTAATGCCACTGGCTCCGAAGGCAACATTCATATGTAGGAGAAATTGTATATAGCTATACATGTGTGTATGTGTGAATTAATTAATATGATGGTTTAATTTGTGAGACATTGATGTGATATATATATATGCATGATTAGTTCTACTAGAAATTTATATATATATATATATATATATATATATATATATATATATATATATATATATATATATAACGTGTACAATGTGTAGTATCGTAAAATACCAGCAAACGAAAAAGAATTAAAATGGAAACACAAAATTAAATGAAAAAGAAATCATAAAACTAAAAAAACCCCAAACCTTATAGTACCGGTTGGTCTTACCAACCGGTACTAAAGGGCTCCAGGTCCCCGGAGCTGGCTCGTGCCACGTGGTTGCCCTTTAGCACCGGTTCGTGCTGAACCGGTACTAAAGGGGGAGGCCTTTAGTGACCACAAATTAGTGCCGGTTATGTAACCGGCACTATAGGGCCTTACGAACCGGTGCTAATGCCCGGTTCTGCACTAGTGTCTCGTGTCGTGCTTGAACAAGACGTCCCCGTGCCTGAAGCACAGTGTCCCATTGTCGAACCATGCGCCCGTCTTCAAGTTAAAGCGATAGGCGGCGTCGACATAAGATCCCACCGCACCTTGTTGTCGTCACCCTCAACCCACTGGCCCGGTGGTGGCAGTTGTTACATGACCCAGAACTGGAGCTTCCGGTGAACCGTCGTCACGGCGAGGCACAGCCGCCCGCTCATTTCGAAGGCGTTCACCCATGGATCCCAGGCTGGGTAGAACTCCTGGGTCTGGACCGGGAGACGGCACGTACGGTGCGCCTCGGTAGCAATGTCAACTACCAGCATCTCGTCAGGGTTCCGGCGATGTTCCGGAAATGTACGGCCGCTGGTCACCAGGTACAGACTGCCGTCAACAAGCACCGGCGGCAAGGTGCGCATCAGGTTGGATTGGGAGTAGAAAGATCGCCGACGCCACCCGTCGTCGCCGCCGCCGCCACCCGTCGTCGTCGCCGCCGCCGCCTAAGGTGCACACGCTCTGGTCGATCTTGTTCCCGAAGGTGGAATTGGACGGCCAGGAGAACCGGAAAAACTTGTGCTCCTTGGTGGAAGGGCTGAACCCCAAGGCGTAGTGATGGTACACGGTGCCTTCCAGGAGCCTCCTCCCCACGGGCGTGGGAACCGTTGCCGTCTCGCCGGTGACGGGGTTGCAGATGAACGTCGGCGCCTCGGCGCTGTCGAGCGCAAAGCAGAGGAGGCCGTTGCAGACGTTGGAGAGGCTGTAGCCGCCGGGGATGGTGATGCGGTGCGGCATGGGCTTGGGCGTCGACCAGGATACGATGGCGAAGATGGCCTCTTCGGGCCTGCCGTGCTCCCGGGTCTCCGTGACGAGCAGGGCCTCCGACGCGGCGAAGACGTGGTTGCCAGTTGCCTCGGCCTCGGCATGGAGGCTGCTGAAAGTGGGCTCGGCGATGACGCCGCGCCATAGCCTGCAGACGCAGCGGCACCGGGCCACGTCCGTGGTCGGCAGCTTGAGCAGGATCTCCCGGACCATCTCTGTTGATTCCGGCGGCGAAGCAGGTCCCCTCATCGTCGGTAGATCGAAATCAAGATCGATCGGCTGCGCTGTAGGTCGGCGCTGTACCACGAGGAGAAACTAGGCCGGAGGGTGAACGGAAGAAAATAGCTGGGCTGTCTACTAAACTGGGCCACGTAAGTAGATGCAGCCCACGCGAGGCTGGTGCTGGGGCACGGGGCGGGGAGCAACAGACCTGCTGATGTTTAGTACCACCTAGGCTAGCGAGTGGTGTTTCTACCAGCTTATAAACCGGCTCGCCGCAGCTGACTCGTCCCTTCGGGGACATCCGATAAAATTGGAACGATACAGAGAAGATTAGCATGGCCCCTGCGCAAGGATGACACGCACAAATCGAGAAATGGTCCAAATTTTATTGGGATTTCGCGCGCAGGTCCTTTTTCTTCTCAAATGTGTCCCTGGAGACTTACTTGCGCACCCTTGTTTCTTTGTGGACGCTTGCAACTAGGTCCCTACTCTATTTATAACCCCCTGGTTGTTTTTTTACTACCAAAGTACCAAGTCCTGTTGCAGCTTCGCTTGCGAACTGGCCCTCCATCTTTCCTTTAAATACAATATAGTCTTCCTCTTGGTCTTGGCAATTCACTTGGCCATTTTTCTTGTAACTCCCTTCGACAATTATGTTCCCGTAAATTAGAGCCAACGCTAAAGAAAAAAAAAGGATGGTCGTCACAATATTCTGTGGTGTAGTTTGTATGTACGGCCTAGAAAGTGTAGACCGTAGTTCAATTTTTTGAAAACTAACTCGCACCTGCATTATGCGACTTGTCGCCAGTGTTCTAAAACTGTTTCGAAACACCCTATGTTTTTTAAACACCTTAATAACATTTATAATATGAAATTCACAAAAACTTCTATAATATATATAACAAAGCATATGTATGGATCACGTTTGTGCTGCTAACTTTGATTTTCTGGTCATTCATGTTAGTTATTTTTTTTTTGAAATTATCATTCATGTTAGTTGATTGGATTAAAGATCATATACAAAAAATGGGCATCAGACTGAAAAACGATAATGATCTAGCCTAGTTTCCCCATGTTATTACGTGTGAGCCGCATACACGACCCCTGCAACCTCCACTTGTTCCTTTAAAAATCATGATGCTCGCAAAAGAACACCTTTTAAAATTCACAACCTGGAAATCTCACCATACATATATCTGATACGGCGTGTATGTACTATATGTAGCATGGCTCAAATTCAAATTTGACTTCACTAGTAGAAAACAGGGCTTTGGTCCAGGCCGGGTTAGCCCATTAGACCCGGTTCAGTCATGAACCGGGACTAATGTGAGCATTGGTCCCGGTTCATGCGGCAAAGGCATTAGTCCCGGTTCAAATGGGACCTTTAGTCCCGGTTGGTGCCACGAACCGGTACTAATGGGTGCGATGCCTATTAGTACCAGTTCGTGGCACGAACCGGTACTAAAGGTCCCATTTTCAAACTGTACCCCCCCTCCCGTGGATCGCCTTTTCAGTTTTGTAAAAAGCAAAAGAAAATGATAAAAACTTCAAAAATTAAAATCCTTCGAGATGTAGTTATGTTACTACATCTACTAATTAGGAAAATTTAAAAACTTAAATTTGGACATGTTTTGCAAAAAGTGTAGGGAAAATGTAAAACGGCTATAACTTTTGCATACTATGTCAGAAAAAACGTATAATATATCAAAATGTTCAGCACGAAAATCCGCATCCGATTTTGACAGCCTATGGCCTGTTTGCAAATTTTTAGAATCCTCAAATTCTAAAAGGAAAAAAATTATGCTAAATTTTAGTTTGTTTATTTTTTATATTTTTGTTAAATCTGGTCAAACTATGGTCAAACTACTTATTCAAGAAGTATTAGTGTTACTAAATAATTATTTCAGTTTTTTTGAATTTTGGTCAAATCTGGTCAAACTGTGGTCAAACAATGGTCAAACTACTTATTTAAGAAATATTAGTGTTACTAAATAATTATTTCAGTGTTTTTGAATTTTGGTCAAATTTGGTCAAACTATGGTCAAACTGTGGTCAAACTATGGTCAAACTACTTATTCAAGAAATATTAGTGTTACTAAATAATTATTGTTTTTTAGAACAATAATTTCAAACTCAAACAGTGAAAATGTGTGACTTCATGCTCAAGCTAAATTCCTGAGGGTTAATAGGATTGACATCTTACTATTGTCAGGAAAACAACAAGTGCAGACTTGGAAACGAGGGAGAATAGAACCCGAAAGTTAAGCGTGCTCAGGCTGAAGTATTGAGATGGGTGACCGTCCGGGAAGTTAGATGATTTGGAATGATAAGGGGTGATTAGAGATTAGAGATTAAATTGAGCAGTGATGAGGGTGATTAGAGATTAGAGGTTAAAATAATTCAGAAATTTGAAAATAAAAAAATGAAAAATAAATTTTAAAAAAGAAAATTTTGAAAAAAAAAATCATAAAATTTCCTTTAGTACCGGTTGGTGTTACCAACCGAGACTAAAGGTGGACCTCCAGGCAGCGGGCACGTGGACGGACGAACCGGGACTAAAGGGGGGGCTTTAGTAACGACCCTTTAGTCCCGGTTCCAGAACCGGGACTAAAGGCCCTTATGAACCGGGACAAATACCCCTTTTTCTACTAGTGCTTATAGATCAGGAAACAAAAATATAAATCTCATGGGATAGTATAGTGGGAGGAATTCACATTTCCAATTTAAGTTTGCACTTCAGACATTTCCATCGTCTACCTAACAAACATCATTCACTTAGATGGAACTAAAAACCATTATCATTGTTCGTCTGACGATTCATCAACCGTAAATTCACCACATAATTGTGCTAAGAGCAGTTTCTAGGATGCTCCAACTTAGCTAGGTTAGAGTGTATTTATCTTAAACGTTTGTTGATGAACTTAACTAGGCAAGAGTGTATTTAATCTTCAACATTCGCTTGATGAACTTAGCTAGGTAAGAGAGTATTTAATCTTAAACACCTCTTAATGAACTTAGCTAGGTAAGAGAATATTAATCTTAGACATATGTTGATCAAGGGCAATCAAGAAAAAAATAAACCATAATTATGAGATTTTTTTCTTTTTCTAGCTAAGGTAACGATGTTTGTTAGGGTGATGATGGAAAAAGGCGCCGGGTATTCAGGCTATAGTGGCGGTGAAAAATCCATGGACTCGGTTGCCGGAAGGTGCCATCAAAATCAACGCTGATGGTGACTGTGGTGGGCTAGCGAAACATTTGTATTGGAATTGTGGTGAGCGACTCAACACATGTTGGCGGGGTTTGGTGTTTCCATCAATTGACACGTTTGGTAATACTGCAATAAAGATGACGATCGATACATGTATACCATAGGTTTGATTCATGGAAACATTCCTATGAACTATTATGTGGACAAACTAATATCAGCCAAGGACATGTTCCTGCATTTTAGAATGTCCATGGTTGGCAGCGAGTGCCTCGCCAACCTCCGCAGAAAAACCTTGATCTTTGATGGCACTGTGATATGCACTCTCCTCCCTCCTGTTATCAGACGAACCACTCCGCCGTTCCAACAAGTTTTCCCTCTGGGTTTTTGTTTTTTGGGGGGGACATGTGACGGGAAGGATTAGGTTTTGGGTGGTAGGATTGAGTTGGGCCAAAATCGTACATGGGTTGTACTAGAGTAGGGTATAATATAAGGGAAAAGCCTGTGGTCACCCGCCAGATCTTTCCGCGCGTGTCGTCCGCCTCCCTGAGCGTTCGATTTGTTGTTGATCGGATGGTCAGGCGTCACCTTCACCTACTTCACGTTCTTGCAACTCCACCCTTGTTTCAGAATCGTTTTTGCAACACCGCATTTGCTGCAAACAGATTACATGGCCAGGTATGCTCGTGCTCGCCACCGGTCCGCTCTGACAGCCGTCATTCGGCGACGAGGCGGGCCTTCGCCGCCCCACTTCCATGCCTCCGCTTTTCTTCCACCGCCTCACTTGTCGCCGGCCAGGCAGTCGGCCACCCAGCCGCTCACATCTCTCCTGCCCTGCATCTAGATCGGGATCGTCAAGCCACCATCCGACGCCGGCGACAGTGCCTCAGATCCGCGTGGCCTGGTCATCGTTCTAGCAGCCCGCGGGGTGCATGGCCTCACCGTCAATGTTCTCGGTGTCGGGGGAGCCATTCCTGCTGATCCGTCCTAGGCCCGAGCGATATTTTTTCTGAAACAAAGCCCTTGTTGCAATAGTTGTTTCTGAAACAAAGCTCTTGTTGCAAAGTGGGATCATACGCAGAGATGTTTTTGCAACGACACCAATGTTTCCGAAACAAAGCTCTTGTTGCAATAGTCACCGATGTGTTTCCGAAACAAAGCACTTGTTGCAATAGTCACCGTTGTTTCTGAAACAATACTCTTGTTGCAAAGAAGAATTGCGCTGAGCAACCTAGATTGCACGGCTCGCTAGGCGGCGGCACTTCCCATGATATAATACATGAAAGCTTTTGCTCCGTTTCCATGGTGTTTCATATGAAAAGACCGTTCCACTTTGGTTTTTGGGAGATATTTCTATTTGTGATTTCGTTCCATAAATTACCCTTCCCATCTATTATCACTCTAATTCTATTTTTTTAAAGGATCCGAATATACATGGGACGTCAATTTTTTTTTGACGGGGTAATGGGACGTCAGCATTTGCATATCAATCTAAAAGGACATACTACAAGGAATTTGCCATGCTTTATATTTTCATTTAAGAAATAGAAATCATACACAGGAAATTGTCATGATAAGAATGAAAAAGCTGCCATGCTCTTTGCAATAAATTGCCATGTTATTAAAAATAAAACCTTCATGCTCTTAATAATAAAATTGTCAAGTAAACAGAGTAAGCAGGCCGGCCGTTTGTTCAACACACGCCATTTGTTCCACACACGCCGTTTGTTACAGGCGTAGTCAAGGTCGGGCAACATACCACTGGCGTCTTTGTCAATCAGATGAAATGTGTGACTATTCTAAAAAAAAGTGGGACATGGTGTCATCCAGAGGTCTGGTTGCTCCTCCGATCTAGGAGTAGGTTGGAGTCTTCGAGGCATTTCCATATCCCGGCGCCGCGCGAGAGAAGAAGGCGTTGATCGACAGGAGAAGGAAACATGGGACAAACTGCTGCTTGAGCAGATATAACACAATCTCGGTCGTGTTGATTTTCATAGGTCTCCATAGTTTTCCCAAAGCGAAATAGGAGTTTTTTCTTCCGAAAAGATGCTAAATAAGTAGGATGATGAAACAAGGTTGTACATACAAGAAACATCGAGTCTTTGCCCCCACCATTTGCCCCCACCATGTGTGATTGGCTGGCCGGGCAGAGTAGCTGCGTTAGCGGCGTACGTATGTGTAACAACCGGCCGGCCTGCATAGCAATATCATTAGCGTTCAATCAATTGCCCGGTATTCCTGGTCTTCATAGTACCGACTACTTTGATTGAATTTACATGTCCATACTCTATTCAGCAAGTATCTTATCGAGATCTGTGCTCACCTTTAAGCATATATTGTATTGCACATGAAGAACCGGCTGATCAAAACCATTACTAGAGGTGGTAAGGCTCGGCCCCCGCTGTCGCCTAGGGTAGGCGACACGGGCGGCAGCCCCCAACCGCGCCGTCGCCGGGGCCCCCTTCTCCAGCTAATCCCCTCGCCGCCGCCGGAGGCCACCTCCGGGCGAAGCCCGCGTCGTGCGCGGCGGCGGCGGGGCCTTTCCCCCGTGGCGCGGCTCTCCACTCCCGCGGGGCCCCGCGTCTAGCGGCCCGCCTGCGGCTCGGATCCATGGCGGCGGCCATGGCTGGTGGCACGCGGCGCAGCTTGGCAGCGGGCGGCGCCGGCGTGGACAGGTGGGCCACTTCCCTGGCCATGTGGATGGCGGGGAGGTAGTGGACTTCGGCTGCGGCGGCGGTTCCTCGCTGGATGTTGGTGGACATGGTGATGTTCGTCCTCGACCCCGATCTACTCCGATCTGCAGCGGATCCGGCCCTTGGTGGCTTCGGTCACCATTCTTGGATGCTGGCCTTGTAGATCCGGTGGCTGGAAGGGTTCCGGGGGAATCTCTTGGCCGGCGTGGCGGTCACTCCGATGGCAGTGCCTTTGGGTGTTGCTTACCTCGTTGGAGGCTTCGGAGAGGACCTCATTCCTTCCACCCCTCCCAGGAGCTCAGGTGAAAACCTCGGACCCCCCTGTTCCAAGCGACGATGACACCACGGTGGCGTGCTCCTTCCTGAAGGCGTTGCTCGGGGGCTGCTCAAGTGGCGGTGGAAGTGGCGGCGGTTCGGTGTCAACACATGCATTCTGGTCAGCTTCATCTTGGAGGCTGCGGCGACGTAGGCGTTGTCTGGTGGAGTTACTGCCGATGGCTGAGGCATCGTCGGCAGTCTGCGCCATCAGGTTCGGGGTGCTCAGGGGGAAACCCCAGATCTGGGTCTTCCGGATCGGATGATGATGGCGTTCTATCGCTTTCCCTTCTGGGGGTATCGTCTTGGAGCAAGTGCTGGCTGGAGGGATGGTGAAGCGGTGTTTCATCTCACACTTTGATGGCGGCGGAGATCGATGGCATGGCGCTGTGGAGACTCGGCGTCCGATGCGCGGAGATGGGCTCGCGCAGGAGGAGGTTGCTGTCTGGCATCATGATGACGTCGATGGCAGAGTGGGCAGACAAGGTAGAAGCCTCAATATGATCTGAAGACCTGTGGAAGATGGCGGCGACGAGACACGAGTGCGTCTGACCGGATTGTGCCCCAGACCCGGTATGTGGCTCGGCTGGGGCTTCCGAATGAGTTTCGGCTTCCGGCTTTTGATGTAGGCTTAGATGAGTGGTTTGGGTAGTGGCCCAGCTAGCATCCCTTCATCATTTTGGATAGGAGTAGCGGCATATGTTGCCAAGATGATGGATTTAGGCACATTGTTGTAATACTTTATAAGGTCCTTGAAAATTATAAATAAAGTGGCCGTATGCATCTCCCAGATGCAGAGAACATGAAGTGACCGAGGGTCATCCTCCTTTTCTAAAACTAAAAAAAAAAGAACATGAAGAACCGGCTGACAAAGGCGTGGTTTAAGTTGGCCATCCGTTAGTCCTTGGATCGAACCTCACATGCATAATGCATGTCTCTATCCAACAGGTCAAGAGTCAATAGTCAAAACTACAAGTTCCTTTTAGATAATCATACTTCACGCGATCGTTCTGCTGGCAACAAATGTCAGGCTGCGGCAAGCACCGACGAGCAAAACTGTTAACAGCAACACGACAGACATGGGACTTCTACACCTACCAAACACGGCCATCTAATTAAACATCACTAAAACAGATCAAGAGAGCAACTCCCCAAAATATATCACTGCTGCCCCGGTGCGCTAGCTCTAAGAAATCAGCTCATGAGGCCATATGGGTGTGAAGCATGTTTCTGAAAATTAGAAAGCTACATAAATTTTGTCTTGCGTTATTACGAGAATGGATTGGACATCAACATAAATTAAGCACTTGATAATGATGAGTGCGGCGTTTCTGCTCCCGAGCTCATCTGCACCTGCCCTGACGGAAAAAAATCAAACAAATACTAAAAAATTTCAAAAAATTTCAATTTTTTTTGGTGTGGTAGATAATTTTATGCGTGAGGTGTGCTCCATGTTTCAACTCATTTGGATATTTGAGGAACTCTCAGCAAAAAAGACAGATTCTGGGTCTGTAAAAAAGTTTACTGTTCACACACTGTTTTGACCCGATATGCTTTTTTTGCTGAGAGCTGCTCAGATGTCCAAATAAGTTGAAATTTAGAGCGAACCTCACGCATAAAATTGTCTATCACACAAAAAATATTTGGATTTTTTAGTATTTATTTTGATTTTTTTTCTGATCGGGTGCAGATGAATCAGGGCACCGAATTGGGTTTTCGCTTGATAATGTTTTTTAACACAGTATAGATGCAAATGCTCATACACACACCCCGCTAGGAACGCACGCACGCACACCGGGAATGTCTTCGTAGTCGACGCGACATCTCCTCCCACTGAAAGTTATATCGCCAGAAGTCCTGAAATAAATTCAGAAAAATGCGAGCACCAGTGTCAAATATAGAACTTGAACCCTGGGAAAAATCACAGGTTGGTTCCCAACACTTGATAATGTTTGTCATATTTTGTTGGATACCAAACTTTGGCTTTCCAAGCAGTGTGAATATGATTGCCTACATATAAGTCGATTGTTCAATATTTAAGTCGATGATGCTGCTGGTCATCTGATCTGATATATATATTTCTTTCATACATATCTTGACATAAACTTATACATGAAAAATATACTCAAGCTTCTTAAATTAAGCAAAATCACATCAACATTAAATTCAACAAGTAAATGTTCATTTTTACTGTATGCTCCTTAGCATTTCCTTATGGACCAGAAGCACCGCTTGTCGTGGCATAGACAGAGTCTTGGAGTTGAAATGAGGCATGCCCTCTAGTGGCGCTTGTCATACTCCTGTCGAGGTCACTCACCATTGATGTACCCGTGCTATCATCATCGGAGGCCACTGAATGTCCTTCTTCTTGTGGTGGCCACACAAATCTAGGCTTTTGAGGAGGCACATGCGGTGGCGGTGCCGACTTGGCGATGACGCGCATCACATCGGGCATGGTTGGTCGGTCCGATGGATTTGGGTTGCTACAGGCCAGACCCAGGAGTAGCAGGCGTTCCACATCACCAGTAGTATCAAGATGCTCCTCGCCGTCTGGAGTAGAACCATTGGTCAACATGGCATCCACACACTCCGGTAGCCTGCCCTCACGGTGAAGACACCACACCCTGTCGGTGATATGCATGTCATCATCATCCACCACCTCGTGATCAGCCAATGCCCGCAATCCTGTGACAACCTCGAGGATGAGAACCCCAAGCGCGTAGATGTCAGTTTGCCGTGTCGCCTTGCGACAAACCGGGTACTCTGGCGCGATGTAGCCCCAGGTGCCACCCACACCGGTGACAGAGTTCCTATTGATAGCGACAGTGCATGCCAGGCCAAAGTCGCCGAGGCGGGCCTGGAAGTTCGAGTCCAACATGATGTTGCTTGCCTTGATGTCGCGATGGAGCACCATGGGCTCGTATTCGTGGTGGACATAGTGCAAGCCGGTGGCTATGCCCCTGATGATCTCGTAGCGGGTTGCCCACTGCCAGATGGCGCCATCAGTGTTTCGTTGCCTGGTGCTATTGCCGCCTCTGTGGAAGAGATGTTGGTCTAAGCTGCCATTGGCCATGAACTCAAACACAAGCAGTGGCACTCCTTTGTTGTATGACCACCCTGATATTTGTTTGTGCGGAGACATGAAAATTAGTGTTTATGTATTTCTACAGGTGCATAGCTGGAATTTAGAATGGATATGTAAGCAATGGATCCCCGTTGCTAAGCCAGTAGAATTTGACCTCTAACCACAATTGATTATCCTCAACTCCATATAGGACCCTACATGCAATATATGACATCCAATGCAATAATACTCCCTCCAATCCAAATTACTTGTCGCAGCGTTAGTACAAGTACTAACGGTGCGATAAGTAATTTGGATCGGGGGTAGTACATGACTTCTTCATATAGGACCCTATATGAAATTTTCTGAAAATTTTTAGGTGATGTACAACGTGCATGTATCCGCCAATACAAAAAAAAATCAAAACAAAGCATAATAAACAAAACAAAGACCAGTCCAACACCGAGAGTAGCAATGAGCTAAATTCACAGCCCAACTTAGGTTAAATGTACTATATGGATGATGCTCACCAATGAGGGGGACGATGTTCTTGTGGCGCAACCGGTTGATGATGCTGACCTCGGCGAGGAAGTCGTCGTAGCGGTGGTTCTGCACATCACGCGTAAACCTCTTGATGGCCACGTCCATCGGTCGCTTCATCTTGGAAGCCGTGGCCGGGAGCGTGCACCTATACACAGTGCCGAACCCGCCTCCACCGAGCTTCATCTCCTCGTGGAAGTTTGCGGTGGCCTTTTTTATGTCAGCAAAGTCAACCTTGGTGGGTACCCCGGGGAGGCGCTCCATGGACTTGGCGAGCTGGTCCAGGTCCCTGTGCCACCTCCGATACCTCGAGTTGAAGTAGCACGCCGCACTGGCTACCACCATGGCGGTGACGGCTACGGACCCAAGGACGGATGCCACTATGGTCACCTTCCTTGACAGGAAGCCTCCTTTGGCGGTGTAGCAAGGGAAGTTGTCGACCGTCGCGTCGAAGTGGATGCCTCTGGTACGGAGCCGCTGCGCCACTGTCGAAAGGAGGCCGAGATAGACAAACGGAGACGTCGGGGAGATGACACTGCCGATGTTGAAGGGCGCCTCGGCCATGGCTTCGCCAGGTTTGGGCTTGCCCTCCACGTCTGCGTAGACCGACAGCCGTCCTACACGGTTGTAGTCGATCCACACAGAATAGTTGGAGTCATCTAGTAGCATAGTGATATTGACGACCACCACGCGTTCGCCAACATAGCCCGTCCACACAGGGCTAACCAGCATTCCAATTTGGACGTTGACGTACATGTAGGATCCGGGGATGGAGCCGCTCCGGTCTGTAAGGTTGTCAAGACCCCGAATGCTGGAGAACTCTTGCGGGTAGAAATAACCTGTGTCCACCAGCAGTTCCTTCGCCAAAGGCAAGGAGTCGTTTACCTGGAGAAACTCAAGGACCTCTCCGGGGAGGATGAGGAAGGCGAGGTGATTGGTGGCAACCCCTGTCGTCTGAATCCGCATGACGATGTTGACACTGAACGACACATCGTCGACCCCCGACCCGTCGGGGCGCCTTCGACAGAGTTCAATCGAGCGATCGACGGTGGATAGCAATGTGCTATTCGCCTTGGCATAGGATGATAGGTTGTAGTGGTGCGTTTGTGAGAACCCGGACTCATAGTCGACCATGAATACGAAATCGGCGTCGTCCATGGTGTAGTTCCTCTCCCCGTCCTGGTCTGAGTCGGGGCCTATGCATGGCATCTCCTTCGCGTGAGAGAAGGGAGCGAAGGAGATGATTGATGAGAGGAGGATGCATAGACATGGAACGAGCTGCTTGTGCCGGAAGGCCATTGCTTCGCCCACGTATTAGTCACTAAGCTTGCTTTTATAAGCTATATATACTGTACTTGGTGAGTCTGTGTCTGGGTGATGAACGCAGATTCCACGACTAAGGAAGAGATAAACTATTACTCCCTCCGTTCTAAAATAAATGTCTCAGTCTTATTACAACTTTGTATTAAAATCACTATAAAATTGAAACAATTATTTTGAGATGGAGGAAGTATCTGCCTACATTAATTATAAACTATATGGTGTAGGCGAGTGTCTGCCTGTTATATAAACAGAACTAGATCATTGATGGCGCGCGTTGCCGCGCCCGTCCGTTTTTATAATGAAAAGGTATGTATTGCCCACAAGGTTTAAAATAAGAGTACTACTATAATCATGCTTAACATAGATAGCTTCCATACCCAGTCCAAAAAACTAACTTTTAGCTCTTAACTAAGCAACAAAAAAAATATAGCTTTGTTAATTGTGAACTTCTATGTTTTGTTCATACAAATTACAAGATCATTGTCAAACACATAACTACAGCAAAGTCAGCAAGAAATAATAAATACACAATATGATGGAAATAATAGGTGGCATGACTTGCGAACTCTTATTACTTGTTAGGCATAAATCGTGAAAGCCATAAAGCTACTACCATGCATAGGAAATCGCCTCTCAAATTGTGAATTTGTAACACAAGAGTTCTCCTAAGCTTCTTATTTAGGGCAAATATTCACCGTACATATATAGCATGCATGATTGACTTGAGAATTTGTAAGAATTTTGTTGAGCTTCTTGCCACAAGAATGTTTCTTGATAATATTGTATGTTGTAGAACTGCTCAACTTGGGATGGGTATGAGAAAAATCCTTGATACAGAAGCATACATGATCCGGGTCTTCTCACCAACAGCTTTGTCTCCATTGTCCAACTTTCTAACAAGAACATCAAAAAGAACAAAAAAACTATTAAAATAATAACACAACTCAGGAGCTCAACCCTCACATATTTCATTCATTCCAGTTATATTATTTTTTGAAAAAAAAAAACTACAAAGCGCTCACTTCTTGTTTCCGAACAGGCACAACATGACAAAAAAAAAGAACATCGGAGAGGGTGATATGATATTCGATCGCGACGATGAAATTGATGAAGTCATGAACTATGACGATGACGAAGAACATGTTGATCCTGAAACAACAAACACCAGCGAGGTATATATATTTATATAAGCAGGCATCTGGTGATCATCACATGTTTTAAATGACTTGAAGATATATTAATGAATCGATCTTTGTTCTTTCAGCCATCCGGATCGAGCAAATCTTCAGGCAAAATGACGAAACGAGGCCCGAACAAAAAGTTGAAGCCGGGCGTAAAGTACAATATCGAGGCATGCGGCCCTACTGGCAAACCATTAGCGCCTAAGCAGATTGCGGACAAGTTCGTTCGTCAGTGCGGAGTTCTTGTGAAGGACCAACTCCCGATCAAACTTCAAGAATGGAGAGCGCCAGCAAAGCCACGTCCAGATGTTACTTTTGTCGACAAGAATCAAAAAGATCTACTTTGGGATACTCTCATGGAACATTTCACCCTACCAGATCATTTCACAGAAGCAGATGTGCAGAAAGTCAAAGAGGCTGCTCTTAGGATGATGGCGACTGCATTCAAGAACTACAAGAATCGTGAATGGAACAAGTACGTCAAGGAAGGAAGGAAGACTCAAGTATTCAAGGGAACACTGGAGAACCAACGTGATCATTGGGACGATTTCGTGAAATTCAAGGATTCGGAATTAGCTAAGGAACGGTCGAGAATAAACAAGAAGAATGCCGAAAAAAAGGATAAGTTCCATAAGCTGGGGCCAGGTGGCTATGCGGTGGCAATGCCTAAGTGGGATAAGTCTGAGAAAGAGATGGAGGATGCAGGTGTCACTCCGGCTACTAAGAGTTGGCCCCCCAGGGTCAGGACTTGGTTCTATGCGCATGGGGGGGAGTTGGACCGGGAGACAGACAATGTTTTGACGAGGGCAAGTCTGAAGGGAGCCGATGATGCGATACTTGTTGCAATAGAAGAGGCACGAACGGGGGTGTTCCAGCCCAACAGAGAGAATGACGAGCTTACGCGTGCCCTGGGAAATCCTGAACACCCGGGAAGAACACGAGGTAAGGGCGCTATGCCGTGGTATGAGGGGTTTTCAGACTCGAACAACGACTACAGAACCCGTGCGAGAAAGAAGATTGCGGGGGAGAAGAAGAGGAAGATGGAGGAGGAGCAGAGGAAGCGGGACTATGAACGCCTTCAAGGCCTAGAAGCAAGTCAAGCGGAATTGGCGGTCAAATTCCAGCGGCAGCAGGAGCAGATCGACTCACTTACCCATCAAAGGGGGTCTCAGCAGCTGCAGCAGCTAGCGGATGATCCAGCATTGGATAGCACCGGCCCATCCATGCCGAGAAGCAGCGTGGGTTCCGTCCCGGACGACGCAATGCTGGGTAGATACCCCGTGAATGACATCACGGAGAACACTAACTGCGAGCTACACGTCAAAATAAAGAACATATCCATGAAGGTGGCGGACGGCTGTGCTTTCACAAATCCCCCCGAGGCAACCTTCCATTGCAACCCGATTCCAGCGGGCTATGCTCGTGTCTTAGTTGATGAGGTGGTGGACCCACCATATTCGGGGCTACAGCTTGGCATTGCTGGAGGTGACGGCGAGCGCTTTCTCGGAGAGGCCAAACATCATATCATCCTATGGAAAAAGGATTGCATCATCTTTCCAAGGCCACCGACACCGCGTCAGCCGAGTCCTCGTCGAAGTCCGCCATCGAGTCAGCAGACTCCCGCTCCTGCAAGTCCACCAAGTCCGGCAAAGTGTCAGGCCACTCCTCCTCCTCCAAGTCCGGCAAAGTGTCAGGACAATCCTCCTCCTCCAAGTCCGCCACAGCGTCAGACGTCCACTCCTCCTCCAAGTCCGGCACAACCTCAGGCCACTCCTCCTCGTCCAACTCAGTCCCGTCAGCCGTCTCCGCCGCCTCAGCAATCGCAGAAGAGACACCCCGCAGCTATGGTGCGTAGCAGTACGAGTCGAGGTAGTACAGGAAGTACAGGCGGAGGCAAGCGATATAAATATGGTCCAAGCCTCAAGCCTCTTCCGCAGAGGTCTTATGACAGGTCCGAGGAGGAAATCACAGCCATATCAAAGGCCGAGGTGGAAGCCCATTTTGCACCGAAACCGCCACCGCCGCCAAGGGAGAAAGTGCCTGAGGAAACGATTGACCACTTCATTCGTATGGCTCAACCACCAGCTCCCAAGCCTGTTGACACAGACTATGAGCGCCACATCAGGAAGTTAAATCGAGCACGTCTACAAAGGGAGGCGAGCACGTCTACATCGGGATCGAGCAAAGAAGAAGCAGCTGCCAAAAAATGTGGGAAAACCATTCCCCAGCTGGGAGAACAGGCGGCGCAATCGATCCCCTCGCTTGTTGTGCCAACAACAGGTGACAGTACGCGCGCCCAATATTATTGTGGGCAAACAGTGCATGTTCCCGAGGTGGGCAATGTGGTAATAATGGAAGAGCATATAATGCAGGTTGAAGTTCTCAACATCACTGTTGGACAACTCCTCGAGATCGAGCCCATGCCTTTGCTTAGAGAGGATGAAGTAAAACGGAAATATGTCCGGGGCCAACCTTTGGTCGCGCCAGACAAGGTCAAGAACCTCCCAACGAGAATGTATGAATTGCATCAATGGTACATGAACATTACCAAGATTTCAGATCGATTGTCCCTCATGGTGAATGTCAAGCAGGACCATTACTACCATGAGAAAGCTGGGTCCGTTGAGTATTCAGAACTGTTTCAGTTATACAATCAAGACGCACTCGACAAATCTATCGTCAGTTGCTATTGTCTGTAAGTGATTTCTTTCTATAATTTAAGTCTCAAGCTAGCTGTAGTGATCCTTTTGAGATCAATCATTACCTGTAATTATCCTCACTCTATATTCTTTTCTGTGGTATTATGCAGGATGAAGACATATGAAATGAGAAAAGGTGGACGCTTTGGCATTGGGTTCATTGACCCAAACACCGTTAATGAATACACATGGAAGATAAATGAACGTATTGCAAAGGAAGTAGTGGACAGCATGCTAGAGTTCTTGAAGCGCCTCAAATACAATGAAGATATAGTACTTCCTTACCACTTCCAGTGAGTCACCCTGTCTTGTACTACAAATTCTCTGTTTTTGCCTACTAGCTAGCTACATGTTTTTGCTTACATATGCCCGCTTAATTAAGACATGTAAACGTGTGTGCATGCAGATTTCACTGGGTCTTGTGTATCATTAAAGTTGACGCCGGAACAATTGAAGTACTGGACTCACTAATCTCAAAAAAAACTGACTTTAACATCTTGTATGGGATAGTCAACAGGTAATTTCAATCATTATTAACTATATATCTCGGCCTATTTAGTTCGTCATTTCATGATATGAACTATTTAATAACCCCTTTATTCATTTTCTTTGTCGGCGGGCAGGGCTTGGGCAAGATTCATCAGCGTCACGGAAGGTGAATGGAAACAAAAGCTTCAATGGTTTCGACCCAAGGTAAGTAATTAAGTAGTACTAGCTAGCTAGCTAGCTGCCATCTCTTTAATTATCATGCTTGATTAATTTTTATCTGATCAAATTCCATTCTCGTAAAGGCCCTGAAGCAGGCGCAGGAGACTGATCTGTGTGCATTCTGTGTTTGCAAGAACATTTGCATGATGGCGTCCGAAAGGAGCAGATCTCAAAGACAGCAATGGGTACGCTTATCAGAACACTATTCACAATTTTTACACCATTATCGATATCTAGTCACACAACTAATACACATGCATATTGATCTCCTTCTTAACAGTTCAAAGAGGTGCGGGAGAAGCTCATAGAAAGGGAGCGCGTAGAAGCACTTCAAGAGGAAATAGCGGGATTTTTGCTCGACCATGTCATAAATCCGAATGGAGAATTCTATTACCCGCTACCGCCCCCATGAAAACCACTTTCAATTGTCATCGTGCTCCGAAGGCACCAATTAGGCTAATGCCACTGGCTCCGAAGGCAACATTCATATGTAGGAGAAATTGTATATAGCTATACATGTGTGTATGTGTGAATTAATTAATATGATGGTTTAATTTGTGAGACATTGATGTGATATATATATGCATGATTAGTTCTACTAGAAATTTATATATATATATATATATATATATATATATATATATATATATATATATATATAACGTGTACAACGTGTAGTATCGTAAAATACCAGCAAACGAAAAAGAATTAAAATGGAAACACAAAATTAAATGAAAAAGAAATCATAAAACTAAAAAAAACCCAAACCTTATAGTACCGGTTGGTCTTACCAACCGGTACTAAAGGGCTCCAGCTCCCCGGAGCTGGCTCGTGCCACGTGGTTGCCCTTTAGCACCGGTTCGTGCTGAACCGGTACTAAAGGGGAAGGCCTTTAGTGACCACAAATTAGTGCCGGTTATGTAACCGGCACTATAGGGCCTTACAAACCGGTGCTAATGCCCGGTTCTGCACTAGTGTCTCGTGTCGTGCTTGAACAAGACGTCCCCGTGCCTGAAGCACAGTGTCCCATTGTCGAACCATGCGCCCGTCTTCAAGTTAAAGCGATAGGCGGCGTCGACATAAGATCCCACCGCACCTTGTTGTCGTCACCCTCAACCCACTGGCCCGGTGGTGGCAGTTGTTACATGACCCAGAACTGGAGCTTCCGGTGAACCGTCGTCACGGCGAGGCACAGCCGCCCGCTCATTTCGAAGGCGTTCACCCATGGATCCCAGGCTGGGTAGAACTCCTGGGTCTGGACCGGGAGACGGCACGTACGGTGCGCCTCGGTAGCAATGTCAACTACCAGCATCTCGTCAGGGTTCCGGCGATGTTCCGGAAATGTACGGCCACTGGTCACTAGGTACAGACTGCCGTCAACAAGCACCGGCGGCAAGGTGCGCATCAGGTTGGATTGGGAGTAGAAAGATCGCCGACGCCACCCGTCGTCGCCGCCGCCGCCACCCGTCGTCGCCGCCGCCGCCGCCTAAGGTGCACACGCTCTGGTCGATCTTGTTCCCGAAGGTGGAATTGGACGGCCAGGAGAACCGGAGAAACTTGTGCTCCTTGGTGGAAGGGCTGAACCCCAAGGCGTAGTGATGGTACACGGTGCCTTCCAGGAGCCTCCTCCCCACGGGCGTGGGAACCGTTGCCGTCTCGCCGGTGACGGGGTTGCAGATGAACGTCGGCGCCTCGGCGCTGTCGAGCGCGAAGCAGAGGAGGCCGTTGCAGACGTTGGAGAGGCTGTAGCCACCGGGGATGGTGATGCGGTGCGGCATGGGCTTGGGCGTCGACCAGGATACGATGGAGAAGATGGCCTCTTCGGGCCTGCCGTGCTCCCGGGTCTCCGTGACGAGCAGGGCCTCCGACGCGGCGGAGACGTGGTTGCCAGTTGCCTCGGCCTCGGCATGGAGGCTGCTGAAAGTGGGCTCGGCGATGACGCCGCGCCATAGCCTGCAGACGCAGCGGCACCGGGCCACGTCCGTGGTCGGCAGCTTGAGCAGGATCTCCCGGACCATCTCTGTTGATTCCGGCGGCGAAGCAGGTCCCCTCATCGTCGGTAGATCGAAATCTAGATCGATCGGTTGCGCTGTACGTCGACGCTGTACCACGAGGAGAAACTAGGCCGGAGGGTGAACGGAAGAAAATAGCTGGGCTGTCTACTAAACTGGGCCGCGTAAGTAGATGCAGCCCGCGCGAGGCTGGTGCTGGGGCACGGGGCGGGGAGCAACAGACCTGCTGATGTTTAGTACCACCTAGGCTAGCGAGTGGTGTTTCTACCAGCTTATAAACCGGCTCGCCGCAGCTGACTCGTCCCTTCGGGGACATCCGATAAAATTGGAACGATACAGAGAAGATTAGCATGGCCCCTGCGCAAGGATGACACGCACAAATCGAGAAATGGTCCAAATTTTTTTGGGATTTCGCGCGCAGGTCCTTTTTCTTCTCAAATGTGTCCCTGGAGACTTACTTGCGCACCCTTGTTTCTTTGTGGACGCTTGCAACTAGGTCCCTACTCTATTTATAACCCCCCGGTTGTTTTTTTACTACCAAAGTACCAAGTCCTGTTGCAGCTTCGCTTGCGAACTGGCCCTCCAGCTTTCCTTTAAATACAATATAGTCTTCCTCTTGGTCTTGGCAATTCACTTGGCCATTTTTCTTGTAACTCCCTTCGACAATTATGTTCCCGTAAATTAGAGCCAACGCTAAAGAAAAAAAAAGGATGGTCGTCACAATATTCTGTGGTGTAGTTTGTATGTACGGCCTAGAAAGTGTAGACCGTAGTTCAATTTTTTGAAAACTAACTCGCACCTGCATTATGCGACTTGTCGCCAGTGTTCTAAAACTGTTTCGAAACACCCTATGTTTTTTAAACACCTTAATAACATTTATAATATGAAATTCACAAAAACTTCTATAATATATATAACAAAGCATATGTATGGATCACGTTTGTGCTGCTAACTTTGATTTTCTGGTCATTCATGTTAGTTATTTTTTTTTTTGAAATTATCATTCATGTTAGTTGATTGGATTAAAGATCATATACAAAAAATGGGCATCAGACTGAAAAACGATAATGATCTAGCCTAGTTTCCCCATGTTATTACGTGTGAGCCGCATACACGAACCCTGCAACCTCCACTTGTTCCTTTAAAAATCATGATGCTCGCAAAAGAACACCTTTTAAAATTCACAACCTGGAAATCTCACCATACATATATCTGATACGGCGTGTATGTACTATATGTAGCATGGCTCAAATTCAAATTTGACTTCACTAGTAGAAAACAGGGCTTTGGTCCAGGCCGGGTTAGCCCATTAGACCCGGTTCAGTCATGAACCGGGACTAATGTGAGCATTGGTCCCGGTTCATGCGGCAAAGGCATTAGTCCCGGTTCAAATGGGACCTTTAGTCCCGGTTGGTGCCACGAACCGGTACTAATGGGTGCGATGCCTATTAGTACCAGTTCGTGGCACGAACCGGTACTAAAGGTCCCATTTTCAAACTGTACCCCCCCTCCCGTGGATCGCCTTTTCAGTTTTGTAAAAAGCAAAAGAAAATGATAAAAACTTCAAAAATTAAAATCCTTCGAGATGTAGTTATGTTACTACATCTACTAATTAGGAAAATTTAAAAACTTAAATTTGGGCATGTTTTGCAAAAAGTGTAGGGAAAATGTAAAACGGCTATAACTTTTGCATACTATGTCAGAAAAAACGTATAATATATCAAAATGTTCAGCACGAAAATCCGCATCCGATTTTGACAGCCTATGGCCTGTTTGCAAATTTTTAGAATCCTCAAATTCTAAAAGGAAAAAAATTATGCTAAATTTTAGTTTGTTTATTTTTTATATTTTTGTTAAATCTGGTCGAACTATGGTCAAACTACTTATTCAAGAAGTATTAGTGTTACTAAATAATTATTTCTGTTTTTTTGAATTTTGGTCAAATCTGGTCAAACTGTGGTCAAACAATGGTCAAACTACTTATTCAAGAAATATTAGTGTTACTAAATAATTATTTCAGTGTTTTTGAATTTTGGTCAAATTTGGTCAAACTGTGGTCAAACTATGGTCAAACTGTGGTCAAACTATGGTCAAACTACTTATTCAAGAAATATTAGTGTTACTAAATAATTATTGTTTTTTAGAACAATAATTTCAAACTCAAACAGTGAAAATGTGTGACTTCATGCTCAAGCTAAATTCCTGAGGGTTAATAGGATTGACATCTTACTATTGTCAGGAAAACAACAAGTGCAGACTTGGAAACGAGGGAGAATAGAACCCGAAAGTTAAGCGTGCTCAGGCTGAAGTATTGAGATGGGTGACCGTCCGGGAAGTTAGATGATTTGGAATGATAAGGGGTGATTAGAGATTAGAGATTAAATTGAGCAGTGATGAGGGTGATTAGAGATTAGAGGTTAAAATAATTCAGAAATTTGAAAATAAAAAAATCAAAAAAAAATTTTAAAAAAGAAAATTTTGAAAAAAAAATCATAAAATTTCCTTTAGTACCGGTTGGTGTTACCAACCGAGACTAAAGGTGGACCTCCAGGCAGCGGGCACGTGGACGGACGAACCGGGACTAAAGGGGGGGCTTTAGTAACGACCCTTTAGTCCCGGTTCCAGAACCGGGACTAAAGGCCCTTATGAACCGGGACAAATACCCCTTTTTCTACTAGTGCTTATAGATCAGGAAACAAAAATATAAATCTCATGGGATAGTATAGTGGGAGGAATTCACATTTCCAATTTAAGTTTGCACTTCAGAAATTTCCATCGTCTACCTAACAAACATCATTCACTTAGATGGAACTAAAAACCATT
This sequence comes from Triticum timopheevii, assembly GCA_963921465.1. Lineage (NCBI taxonomy): Eukaryota > Viridiplantae > Streptophyta > Magnoliopsida > Poales > Poaceae > Triticum > Triticum timopheevii. Next base: position 598,452,057 of record OY997270.1, read on the forward strand.
ATCATTGTTCGTCTGACGATTCATCAGCCATAAATTCACCACATAATTGTGCTAAGAGCAGTTTCTAGGATGCTCCAACTTAGCTAGGTTAGAGTGTATTTATCTTAAACGTTTGTTGATGAACTTAACTAGGCAAGAGTGTATTTAATCTTCAACATTCGCTTGATGAACTTAGCTAGGTAAGAGAGTATTTAATCTTAAACACCTCTTAATGAACTTAGCTAGGTAAGAGAATATTAATCTTAGACATATGTTGATCAAGGGCAATCAAGAAAAAAATAAACCATAATTATGAGATTTTTTTCTTTTTCTAGCTAAGGTAACGATGTTTGTTAGGGTGATGATGGAAAAAGGCGCCGGGTATTCAGGCTATAGTGGCGGTGAAAAATCCATGGACTCGGTTGCCGGAAGGTGCCATCAAAATCAACGCTGATGGTGACTGTGGTGGGCTAGCGAAACATTTGTATTGGAATTGTGGTGAGCGACTCAACACATGTTGGCGGGGTTTGGTGTTTCCATCAATTGACACGTTTGGTAATACTGCAATAAAGATGACGATCGATACATGTATACCATAGGTTTGATTCATGGAAACATTCCTATGAACTATTATGTGGACAAACTAATATCAGCCAAGGACATGTTCCTGCATTTTAGAATGTCCATGGTTGGCAGCGAGTGCCTCGCCAACCTCCGCAGAAAAACCTTGATCTTTGATGGCACGGTGATATGCACTCTCCTCCCTCCTGTTATCAGACGAACCACTCCGCCGTTCCAACAAGTTTTCCCTCTGGGTTTTTGTTTTTTGGGGGGGACATGTGACGGGAAGGATTAGGTTTTGGGTGGTAGGATTGAGTTGGGCCAAAATCGTACATGGGTTGTACTAGAGTAGGTTATAATATAAGGGAAAAGCCTGTGGTCACCCGCCAGATCTTTCCGTGCGTGTCGTCCGCCTCCCTGAGCGTTCGATTTGTTGTTGATCGGATGGTCAGGCGTCACCTTCACCTACTTCACGTTCTTGCAACTCCACCCTTGTTTCAGAATCGTTTTTGCAACACCGCATTTGCTGCAAACAGATTACATGGCCAGGTATGCTCGTGCTCGCCACCGGTCCGCTCTGACAGCCGTCATTCGGTGACGAGGCGGGCCTTCGCCGCCCCACTTCCATGCCTCCGCTTTTCTTCCACCGCCTCACTTGTCGCCGGCCAGGCAGTCGGCCACCCAGCCGCTCACATCTCTCCTGCCCTGCATCTAGATCGGGATCGTCAAGCCACCATCCGACGCCGGCGACAGTGCCTCAGATCCGCGTGGCCTGGTCATCGTTCTAGCAGCCCGCGGGGTGCATGGCCTCACCGTCAATGTTCTCGGTGTCGGGGGAGCCATTCCTGCTGATCCGTCCTAGGCCCGAGCGATATTTTTTCTGAAACAAAGCCCTTGTTGCAATAGTTGTTTCTGAAACAAAGCTCTTGTTGCAAAGTGGGATCATACGCAGAGATGTTTTTGCAACGACACCAATGTTTCCGAAACAAAGCTCTTGTTGCAATAGTCACCGATGTGTTTCCGAAACAAAGATCTTGTTGCAATAGTCAGCATTGTTTCTGAAACAATACTCTTGTTGCAAAGAAGAATTGCGCTGAGCAACCTAGATTGCACGGCTCGCTAGGCGGCGGCACTTCCCATGATATAATACATGAAAGCTTTTGCTCCGTTTCCATGGTGTTTCATATGAAAAGACCGTTCCACTTTGGTTTTTGGGAGATATTTCTATTTGTGATTTCGTTCCATAAATTACCCTTCCCATCTATTATCACTCTAATTCTATTTTTTTTAAAGGATCCGAATATACATGGGACGTCAATTTTTTTTTGACGGGGTAATGGGACGTCAGCATTTGCATATCAATCTAAAAAGACATACTACAAGGAATTTGCCATGCTTTATATTTTCATTTAAGAAATAGAAATCATACACAGGAAATTGTCATGATAAGAATGAAAAAGCTGCCATGCTCTTTGCAATAAATTGCCATGTTATTAAAAATAAAACCTTCATGCTCTTAATAATAAAATTGTCAAGTAAACAGAGTAAGCAGGCCGGCCGTTTGTTCAACACACGCCATTTGTTCCACACACGCCGTTTGTTACAGGCGTAGTCAAGGTCGGGCAACATACCACTGGCGTCTTTGTCAATCAGATGAAATGTGTGACTATTCTAAAAAAAAGTGGGACATGGTGTCATCCAGAGGTCTGGTTGCTCCTCCGATCTAGGAGTAGGTTGGAGTCTTCGAGGCATTTCCATATCCCGGCGCCGCGCGAGAGAAGAAGGCGTTGATCGACAGGAGAAGGAAACATGGGACAAACTGCTGCTTGAGCAGATATAACACAATCTCGGTCGTGTTGATTTTCATAGGTCTCCATAGTTTTCCCAAAGCGAAATAGGAGTTTTTTCTTCCGAAAAGATGCTAAATAAGTAGGATGATGAAACAAGGTTGTACATACAAGAAACATCGAGTCTTTGCCCCCACCATTTGCCCCCACCATGTGTGATTGGCTGGCCGGGCAGAGTAGCTGCGTTAGCGGCGTACGTATGTGTAACAACCGGCCGGCCTGCATAGCAATATCATTAGCGTTCAATCAATTGCCCGGTATTCCTGGTCTTCATAGTACCGACTACTTTGATTGAATTTACATGTCCATACTCTATTCAGCAAGTATCTTATCGAGATCTGTGCTCACCTTTAAGCATATATTGTATTGCACATGAAGAACCGGCTGATCAAAACCATTACTAGAGGTGGTAAGGCTCGGCCCCCGCTGTCGCCTAGGGTAGGCGACACGGGCGGCAGCCCCCAACCGCGCCGTCGCCGGGGCCCCCTTCTCCAGCTAATCCCCTCGCCGCCGCCGGAGGCCACCTCCGGGCGAAGCCCGCGTCGTGCGCGGCGGCGGCGGGGCCTTTCCCCTGTGGCGCGGCTCTCCACTCCCGCGGGGCCCCGCGGCTGGTGGCCCGCCTGCGGCTTGGATCCATGGCGGCGGCCATGGCTGGTGGCACGCGGCGCAGCTTGGCAGCAGGCGGCGCCGGCGTGGACAGGTGGGCCACTTCCCTGGCCATGTGGATGGCGGGGAGGTAGTGGACTTCGGCTGCGGCGGCGGTTCCTCGCTGGATGTTGGTGGCCATGGTGATGTTCGTCCTCGACCCCAATCTATTCCGATCTGCAGCGGATCCGGCCCTTGGTGGCTTCGGTCACCATTCTTGGATGTTGGCCTTGTAGATCCGGTGGCTGGAAGGGTTCCGGGGGAATCTCTTGGCCGGCGTGGCGGTCACTCTGATGGCAGTGCCTTTGAGTGTTGCTTACCTCGTTGGAGGCTTCGGAGAGGACCTCATTCCTTCCACCCCTCCCAGGAGCTCAGGTGAAAACCTCGGACCCCCCTGTTCCAAGCGACGATGACACCACGGTGGCGTGCTCCTTCCTGAAGGCGTTGCTCGGGGGCTGCTCAAGTGGCGGTGGAAGTGGCGGCGGTTCGGTGTCAACACATGCATTCTGGTCAGCTTCATCTTGGAGGCTGCGGCGATGTAGGCGTCGTCTGGTGGAGTTACTGCCGATGGCTGAGGCATCGTCGGCAGTCTGCGCCATCAGGTTCGGGGTGCTCAGGGGGAAACCCCAGATCTGGGTCTTTCGGATCGGATGATGATGGCGTTCTATCGCTTTCCCTTCTGGGGGTATCGTCTTGGAGCAAGTGCTGGCTGGAGGGATGGTGAAGCGGTGTTTCATCTCACACTTTGATGGCGGCGGAGATCGATGGCATGGCGCTGTGGAGACTCGGCGTCCGATGCGCGGAGATGGGCTCGCGCAGGAGGAGGTTGCTGTCTGGCATCATGATGACGTCGATGGCAGAGTGGCCAGACAAGGTAGAAGCCTCAATATGATCTGAAGACCTGTGGAAGATGGCGGCGACGAGACACGAGTGCGTCTGACCGGATTGTGCCCCAGACCCGGTATGTGGCTCGGCTGGGGCTTCCGAATGAGTTTCGGCTTCCGGCTTTTGATGTAGGCTTAGATGAGTGGTTTGGGTAGTGGCCCAGCTAGCATCCCTTCATCATTTTGGATAGGAGTAGCGGCATATGTTGCCAAGATGATGGATTTAGGCACATTGTTGTAATACTTTGTAAGGTCCTCGAAAATAATAAATAAAGTGGCCGTATGCATCTCCCAAATGCAGAGAACATGAAGTGACCGAGGGTCATCCTCCTTTTCTAAAACTAAAAAAAAAAGAACATGAAGAACCGGCTGACAAAGGCGTGGTTTAAGTTGGCCATCCGTTAGTCCTTGGATCGAACCTCACATGCATAATGCATGTCTCTATCCAACAGGTCAAGAGTCAATAGTCAAAACTACAAGTTCCTTTTAGATAATCATACTTCACGCGATCGTTCTGCTGGCAACAAATGTCAGGCTGCGGCAAGCACCGACGAGCAAAACTGTTAACAGCAACACGACAGACATGGGACTTCTACACCTACCAAACACGGCCATCTAATTAAACATCACTAAAACAGATCAAGAGAGCAACTCCCCAAAATATATCACTGCTGCCCCGGTGCGCTAGCTCTAAGAAATCAGCTCATGAGGCCATATGGGTGTGAAGCATGTTTCTGAAAATTAGAAAGCTACATAAATTTTGTCTTGCGTTATTACGAGAATGGATTGGACATCAACATAAATTAAGCACTTGATAATGATGAGTGCGGCGTTTCTGCTCCCGAGCTCATCTGCACCTGCTCTGACGGAAAAAAATCAAACAAATACTAAAAAATTTCAAAAAATTTCATTTTTTTTTGGTGTGGTAGATAATTTTATGCGTGAGGTGTGCTCCATGTTTCAACTCATTTGGATATTTGAGGAACTCTCAGCAAAAAAGACAGATTCTGGGTCTGTAAAAAAGTTTACTGTTCACACACTGTTTTGACCCGATATGCTTTTTTTGCTGAGAGCTGCTCAGATGTCCAAATAAGTTGAAATTTAGAGCGAACCTCACGCATAAAATTGTCTATCACACAAAAAATATTTGGATTTTTTAGTATTTATTTTGATTTTTTTTCTGATCGGGTGCAGATGAATCAGGGCACCGAATTGGGTTTTCGCTTGATAATGTTTTTTAACACAGTATAGATGCAAATGCTCATACACACACCCCGCTAGGAACGCACGCACGCACACCGGGAATGTCTTCGTAGTCGACGCGACATCTCCTCCCACTGAAAGTTATATCGCCAGAAGTCCTGAAATAAATTCAAAAAAATGCGAGCACCAGTGTCAAATATAGAACTTGAACCCTGGGAAAAATCACAGGTTGGTTCCCAACACTTGATAATGTTTGTCATATTTTGTTGGATACCAAACTTTGGCTTTCCAAGCAGTGTGAATATGATTGCCTACATATAAGTCGATTGTTCAATATTTAAGTCGATGATGCTGCTGGTCATCTGATCTGATATATATATTTCTTTCATACATATCTTGACATAAACTTATACATGAAAAATATACTCAAGCTTCTTAAATTAAGCAAAATCACATCAACATTAAATTCAACAAGTAAATGTTCATTTTTACTGTATGCTCCTTAGCATTTCCTTATGGACCAGAAGCACCGCTTGTCGTGGCATAGACAGAGTCTTGGAGTTGAAATGAGGCATGCCCTCTAGTGGCGCTTGTCATACTCCTGTCGAGGTCACTCACCATTGATGTACCCGTGCTATCATCATCGGAGGCCACTGAATGTCCTTCTTGTGGTGGCCACACAAATCTAGGCTTTTGAGGAGGCACATGCGGTGGCAGTGCCGACTTGGCGATGACGCGCATCACATCGGGCATGGTTGGTCGGTCCGATGGATTTGGGTTGCTACAGGCCAGACCCAGGAGTAGCAGGCGTTCCACATCACCAGTAGTATCAAGATGCTCCTCGCCGTCTGGAGTAGAACCATTGGTCAACATGGCATCCACACACTCCGGTAGCCTGCCCTCACGGTGAAGACACCACACCCTGTCGGTGATATGCATGTCATCATCATCCACCACCTCGTGATCAGCCAATGCCCGCAATCCTGTGACAACCTCGAGGATGAGAACCCCAAGCGCGTAGATGTCAGTTTGCCGTGTCGCCTTGCGACAAACCGGGTACTCTGGCGCGATGTAGCCCCAGGTGCCACCCACACCGGTGACAGAGTTCCTATTGATAGCGACAGTGCATGCCAGGCCAAAGTCGCCGAGGCGGGCCTGGAAGTTCGAGTCCAACATGATGTTGCTTGCCTTGATGTCGCGATGGAGCACCATGGGCTCGTATTCGTGGTGGACATAGTGCAAGCCGGTGGCTATGCCCCTGATGATCTCGTAGCGGGTTGCCCACTGCCAGATGGCGCCATCAGTGTTTCGTTGCCTGGTGCTATTGCCGCCTCTGTGGAAGAGATGTTGGTCTAAGCTGCCATTGGCCATGAACTCAAACACAAGCAGTGGCACTCCTTTGTTGTATGACCACCCTGATATTTGTTTGTGCGGAGACATGAAAATTAGTGTTTATGTATTTCTACAGGTGCATAGCTGGAATTTAGAATGGATATGTAAGCAATGGATCCCCGTTGCTAAGCCAGTAGAATTTGACCTCTAACCACAATTGATTATCCTCAACTCCATATAGGACCCTACATGCAATATATGACATCCAATGCAATAATACTCCCTCCAATCCAAATTACTTGTCGCAGCGTTAGTACAAGTACTAACGGTGCGATAAGTAATTTGGATCGGGGGTAGTACATGACTTCTTCATATAGGACCCTATATGAAATTTTCTGAAAATTTTTAGGTGATGTACAACGTGCATGTATCCGCCAATACAAAAAAAATCAAAACAAAGCATAATAAACAAAACAAAGACCAGTCCAACACCGAGAGTAGCAATGAGCTAAATTCACAGCCCAACTTAGGTTAAATGTACTATATGGATGATGCTCACCAATGAGGGGGACGATGTTCTTGTGGCGCAACCGGTTGATGATGCTGACCTCGGCGAGGAAGTCGTCGTAGCGGTGGTTCTGCACATCACGCGTAAACCTCTTGATGGCCACGTCCATCGGTCGCTTCATCTTGGAAGCCGTGGCCGGGAGCGTGCACCTATACACAGTGCCGAACCCGCCTCCACCGAGCTTCATCTCCTCGTGGAAGTTTGCGGTGGCCTTTTTTATGTCAGCAAAGTCAACCTTGGTGGGTACCCCGGGGAGGCGCTCCATGGACTTGGCGAGCTGGTCCAGGTCCCTGTGCCACCTCCGATACCTCGAGTTGAAGTAGCACGCCGCACTGGCTACCACCATGGCGGTGACGGCTACGGACCCAAGGACGGATGCCACTATGGTCACCTTCCTTGACAGGAAGCCTCCTTTGGCGGTGTAGCAAGGGAAGTTGTCGACCGTCGCGTCGAAGTGGATGCCTCTGGTACGGAGCCGCTGCGCCACTGTCGAAAGGAGGCCGAGATAGACAAACGGAGACGTCGGGGAGATGACACTGCCGATGTTGAAGGGCGCCTCGGCCATGGCTTCGCCAGGTTTGGGCTTGCCCTCCACGTCTGCGTAGACCGACAGCCGTCCTACACGGTTGTAGTCGATCCACACAGAATAGTTGGAGTCATCTAGTAGCATAGTGATATTGACGACCACCACGCGTTCGCCAACATAGCCCGTCCACACAGGGCTAACCAGCATTCCAATTTGGACGTTGACGTACATGTAGGATCCGGGGATGGAGCCGCTCCGGTCTGTAAGGTTGTCAAGACCCCGAATGCTGGAGAACTCTTGCGGGTAGAAATAACCTGTGTCCACCAGCAGTTCCTTCGCCAAAGGCAAGGAGTCGTTTACCTGGAGAAACTCAAGGACCTCTCCGGGGAGGATGAGGAAGGCGAGGTGATTGGTGGCAACCCCTGTCGTCTGAATCCGCATGACGATGTTGACACTGAACGACACATCGTCGACCCCCGACCCGTCGGGGCGCCTTCGACAGAGTTCAATCGAGCGATCGACGGTGGATAGCAATGTGCTATTCGCCTTGGCATAGGATGATAGGTTGTAGTGGTGCGTTTGTGAGAACCCGGACTCATAGTCGACCATGAATACGAAATCGGCGTCGTCCATGGTGTAGTTCCTCTCCCCGTCCTGGTCTGAGTCGGGGCCTATGCATGGCATCTCCTTCGCGTGAGAGAAGGGAGCGAAGGAGATGATTGATGAGAGGAGGATGCATAGACATGGAACGAGCTGCTTGTGCCGGAAGGCCATTGCTTCGCCCACGTATTAGTCACTAAGCTTGCTTTTATAAGCTATATATACTGTACTTGGTGAGTCTGTGTCTGGGTGATGAACGCAGATTCCACGACTAAGGAAGAGATAAACTATTACTCCCTCCGTTCTAAAATAAATGTCTCAGTCTTATTACAACTTTGTATTAAAATCACTATAAAATTGAAACAATTATTTTGAGATGGAGGAAGTATCTGCCTACATTAATTATAAACTATATGGTGTAGGCGAGTGTCTGCCTGTTATATAAACAGAACTAGATCATTGATGGCGCGCGTTGCCGCGCCCGTCCGTTTTTATAATGAAAAGGTATGTATTGCCCACAAGGTTTAAAATAAGAGTACTACTATAATCATGCTTAACATAGATAGCTTCCATACCCAGTCCAAAAAACTAACTTTTAGCTCTTAACTAAGCAACAAAAAAAATATAGCTTTGTTAATTGTGAACTTCTATGTTTTGTTCATACAAATTACAAGATCATTGTCAAACACATAACTACAGCAAAGTCAGCAAGAAATAATAAAGACACAATATGATGGAAATAATAGGTGGCATGACTTGCGAACTCTTATTACTTGTTAGGCATAAATCGTGAAAGCCATAAAGCTACTACCATGCATAGGAAATCGCCTCTCAAATTGTGAATTTGTAACACAAGAGTTCTCCTAAGCTTCTTATTTAGGGCAAATATTCACCGTACATATATAGCATGCATGATTGACTTGAGAATTTGTAAGAATTTTGTTGAGCTTCTTGCCACAAGAATGTTTCTTGATAATATTGTATGTTGTAGAACTGCTCAACTTGGGATGGGTATGAGAAAAATCCTTGATACAGAAGCATACATGATCCGGGTCTTCTCACCAACAGCTTTGTCTCCATTGTCCAACTTTCTAACAAGAACATCAAAAAGAACAAAAAAACTATTAAAATAATAACACAACTCAGGAGCTCAACCCTCACATATTTCATTCATTCCAGTTATATTATTTTTTGAAAAAAAAAACTACAAAGCGCTCACTTCTTGTTTCCGAACAGGCACAGCATGACAAAAAAAAGACTGTCGTCTTTTCTGTTCTAGAAAGCCAAGCCATTCTGATGCTAATTAAGTTCCACCAAACAACTTCGGGATTTAGTCTTACCTAAACTTTGGCCTGCTAAGGAGAGAGATTTAACGCAACAAATATCACTAACAGGAATTAGATGGTACAAAGTTATAAGAAAAGAAAAAAAAAAGTCGCTTGGAAGAAAATGTAAAGATAAAACTATTATTTATTGAAGAATAGTGTAGCAAAAGCAGAAGTCCATTGAGCACACCTCCATAGAACAAACAGATTGTCTCTCGAACTGCAGTTTGAAAGCCCCTCAAGTTGTCCCTGTGCTATGATGTAATCAGTACAATTATTGTCACACAAGGATTATTGCTACTATAGTGTAGCAAAACTACAACATAGAAGCGCAACAAAGTGGGTAATGGAATCAGAGTTAAATATGTATCCTTACTCTGTAGCGCAAACTAACAAATGCCAATATAGGGCATGTAGAGTTAGAGAAAAACCAATCTAGTTGAACGGAATGGGGGATCAAACAATAAGAAACTTCAAAGCATATTAGCTCTCTGTCTCTCTCTGTCTCTGTCTCTGTCTCTGTCTCTGTCTCTCTCTCTCTCTCTCTCTCTCTCTCTCTCTATATATATATATATATATATATATATATATATATATATATATATTAACTCAATCTGGGAGCTAGCCAATGGATATTTCCTTTGTTCATTCTCAGTTTTGATTTGAGAAATAAATTAAACTGTCTATTTATGCAAGCAAGTGGCGGCTACTCGGTTCTTGTAAATTTTAAGCAAATTGACCAACAACATTTTTCCCATATTAGAAGGAATACAATTGTTAGTTCTCACCATGGCGACTACATAATTTGGATTGGAGCTTGTGAACTTACATTATTTGCATACATATAGTAGTGTTGGTCACGGATGGAGAAGGCCAGAAGTGGAGGAACATGAAATGGCATAAGTAGGATCCGTAGATTAAAAAAATTCAAACTATGGACTATGGAATTTAATGCAGTGAGGTGAAATAAGCAAACTAACCGCTAATAGAATTGTTGAATTAAACAATAAAATTAGAACCGTGATTGTCATAAGTTATGATCAGAAAATATGACCTTACAAAAATGGACCATGCAACCTTACTTTTAGAAATGTGCACACAAATCCAATGTAAATTGGGGTAGTGGTAATAGATAAACCAAAATCATATTTCTGGAAAAGCTAAGAAAATTTTCAGATGTAGATACATACTTTGTCGTGTCTGGAGATTCCTTGTACCAGGAAAATAAAGGGTATGTGCAATTGTTGTTCCGTTCGCCTTTGGTAGTTCAATCAACCCAGAAACTTGCTCCAGCGGAAGGTTCACTAACTTGAGGTGGCCTCTAATTGCCGCAGTTATCAGAGGAGTCACATTTTGATTGGCCAAATATTTTCGCAAGGGATGGATCATGGTCCAGGAGTACTTCACTATATCTACAAGCAGTGTCAGATGTCCAACTTTCTGTATTACCACGGTAAAGATGAAACAACATGAATGATAGACTAATTCTTGCCCATTAGCTTGTTAAGGCAACGACACAGTTGAGTTATTACACAGAGCAGGTAAATTTGAACATTGGAAAACAAATAACAATAGGATCCATGGAGATTAATCAAAGAGTAGATTAAGAAGACATAAAACCTTGGCTGCCCATAAAACCATGGCCATCAATTAATTTAGGAATTCATATCAGTCTTATATATATGCATGATCCCCGAGAAACAATGATCCATGAGGCCATGACTAAGCATCCCTCCCCATCTCCCCTTTCTATCTTTTGTGGAGCAAACAGATAACTTTAGCATCTACACACTTTTGATTTTGCTGAACTATTTGTGCACAAAACTGGAAACTACAGACAAAGGGGTCAACAAACGTGGCATACACCATACAGTAGCAATCGTTGTTTGCTACACACCTTTGATTCAGCGATTTAGTGCTAGTCACGTGGTTCAGCAAGATGGCATCCACAAGAAACATAAAGCATCTAAAAACAATGCAAATCCAAGAAGGTACATGGAAGGAGATAGCTTACGTGTTACGCGGATGAAGCTGCTGCCTATTGATGGTTAGATTGTAGTCTAGACACAAGGTCCAAAGCTCCCCTGTTACCATGCAAAAATATGAGAAAAAACAGAAGTCGTGATGATGCGCCGGCAACTATCGTCCGCGTCTCACCCTTTCCACGCAGGCAGTTCGACCGCGTCGGGTAGATCGATTGGCCGCCGATTCATCTGCATCCCGCGCGGTGGATGGATCCCATCGTTCGCGATTGAATTTCATGCCTGTTGGCCGCCGCGCCCCAACCGGCTCCGCCGCTGGCGCCCGTGCCCCATCCGGCCGCGCCGCTCGCGTCTGCGCGCAGCCGCCAATGCAATCCGAGGCCATCTCAGGCGGCGCAGTCGGAACAGAGCAGGTCGCGAACATGGTTTAGGGCTTCGTCTTTGGCGTTTCACCCTGCGCGTTGTGTTGGATAGGATGGTAGAAAAGGCCCAGTAGGCCCAATTGAACGTGAGACACCCAAAAAAGCCACTGGAGCAGCGGCCCGAAAAGCCCAGCGCGGCCTGACGCGCGAGTTAGCGCCCGCGTACGAGATTCAGGTGGGACTAAGTGCGAATCTGACGGCCAAAAATGACTAAAAGTGGCGATCTAACAGCTAGAAATGCTAATGGCCTGAGAGGGCCGGGAGGGTGCTCAGTTTTAATATATCTAAATGAGTTTGACCGTTGTGAGCTTGGAATAATTTCTCTGAAAACGGGTTTTCGCTCCGTTTTATTTATGATGAAGCTCAAACGGCCGCAACCGATAGTCAGGAAATCCCTTAGAAACTAGGCCAGAAAAAAAGAAGACATAAAGACAAAGAGAGTAGCAAGATCGCCACCAACTCAAAATAGAGCAAGAGAACAGGAGAAGACTCCCCCAACAAGAGGCAATTGAGACGGCAAAGTCATTTTGAGCGTTTCCATGATGTGCCGGTAGATCTAGGGCCATCCACTTGTTCTGAGATTCGTAAAATGTATGGCCCACCTAAATGTATAGCACTGATATATTTCTTGTATCTTTATTTTTTAGTCAAATCAATGGCAGCATAATAGACCCTAAAGTACATCTTTTGTCAGGGATGGTACACATGCAAGTTTCTCCTCTCGCTCTACCCGCGGAACAAATCGATAGACTTTATTTCCTCTTAGAGAATTTAAATCAACCATATCTTTTAAACTATAGACTCGTTTTTGAAACTTTTTATATATTTGGACTCCTGGCGTCAAGAACTTTAAAACTAGACCAATTTTGGTTACATTTCAAACACATTTAATTTTCGACGTTTCACATTTCATATATGAAATAAACACATTTCACTATAAAAATCTGAAACAAACCTATTTCACTAGAAATATGTGAAAATAACATTTTTCACATAAACCTGTTAAACTCAAATGACACCTTGAGAAACTAATTATTTGGAAGTATGTAACATTTTAATTTCAAAAGAGTAAAATAAGTTATTTCATAAGTTATTTTTCATAACATTTTTTTTTGAAATGGGTAACAATTTATTTCAAAAAAGTGAAACATCATCTTTTTAAAAAATATGCAATTGAAATATATGTGTTTTTATGAATCAAGTCAGTGGAAAGTGAAATGTATGTTCTGAAAGTGAAAAATAATATGAAACCGAAATTTAACTTGTGAAACTGATTATTTCCAATGTGTAACAGTTTATTTTAGAAGAGTGAAACATGTTATTTCAAACATGTGCAATTGAAATGCATGTGTTTTATGTGAAACAAGCCCATGGAAAGTGAAATTCATGTTCTGAAAGTGAAAACAATATGAAACTAAAATGTTAATTTGTGAAACCGATTATTTCGAAATGTCCAACAATTTATTTCAAGAGTGTCAACTTATGAAACCGATTATATGAAATGAAATTTGAACTTGTGAAACTGTCATTTCCAAATGTGCAATTGAAATAGATGTGATTTATCTGAAACAAGCCGGTGAAAAGTGAAGTGTAAGTTCTGAATGTGAAAAACAACACAAAACTGAAATGTGAAATAATCCCTCCATCCTAAATTACTTGTCACAAAAATGAATAGAAATGGATGTATCGAGAAGTAAAATACGTCTAGATACATCCATTTCTTCGACAAGTATTTTCAGACAAAGAGAGTAGGAGCATGAAAGAATGTTGTTCGTACAATAAGCATTGAGTCTTTGCCCCCACCATTTGTCGGCATAGTAGAGCCTCCTCAACTGGGGAACAATTTGCTAGTGTCTTTGTCCCCATCATGTGTGATTGGCTGGCCGGGCAGAGTAGCTGCGTTACCTGCGTACCTATGTGGAACAAACGGCCGGCCTGCATAGCAAAATCATTAGTGTTCAGTTAATTATCCGGTATTTCTGGTGATCTGCTCTTCATAGTACTGCTTTGGTTGAATTTACATGTCCCTATCCTGTTCGACACCTTTTAAGCATATTGTATTGCACATGAAGAACTGGCTAACCAGACGCTCTCTTAACTCTTAAAGCCATGGTTTAAGCTAGCATCATGCATCATGCATATATGTCTCTGTCCAACAGGTCATCATGCATCATGCATATCCGTTAGTCCTTGGATCGAACTTCACATGCATCATGCATGTCTCCATCCAACAGGTCAAGAGGCAAAACTAAAACTTCCTTTTAGATAATCATACTTCACGCGATCATTCTGCTGGCAACAAATGCCAGGCTGCGGCACGCACTGACGAGCAAAACTGCTAACAGCAACACGTCAGAAATGGTACTTGTACACCTACCAAACGGCCCTCTAGATTTCACTAAAACGGGTCAAGAGAGCAACTCTCCAAAACGCATCACTATTGCCCCGGTGCGCTCTCAAAAATCAGCTCATGAGGCCGTATGGGTGCGAAGCATGTTTCTGAAGATTATATAAAGCTACACAAAATTTGTCTCACGATTCTACGAGAATGGAATGGACATCAACATTAAATTAAGCGCTTGATGATGTTTATCACAGTTTGTTGGACATCAAACTTACCAAGCCGTGTACAGCAAAGGCAACTATACATGTTGTCAATATGAGTGTGTACATCTTTTTTTTAGAAGGAGGATAACCCCGGCTTCTGCATTGGACGATGCACACAGCCATATATTAATTATAATGTAAAATCCAGCAGCCAAACAACATCGACCTGAAAATAAAACAAAAAGAAAACCCGAGGCCGCATGCCTCGCGAAGGTAACTTCACCAGATAGCCACTAACCCTATAAACAAGACAGAAAAAAAATACACAACTCCTAGTCTACGCCTTCAAGAAGGAATCACACCACGTGCGCCGATGATAATGAGTCCAACACGAGTTGTACTCCGGATTCTTATCCCAAAGTCGAGCTACAATCCATCACCTTCAGCAAGGACACCACGCAGACGCGCATAGACATAGCCTGATAAGAGATCTTGTATTTCCACCGTAGTGCATAAAGTCGTCAGTGAAACCAGCCGTACCATCGTCCCTTATGTGGCTACCGACTCCTCAATAACTGGCTACCTATGAAGAAGACAACGGAAGACAGATGTCCTATACAGTATGCCTCCAGCCACTGCCGCATGAGACATCGTGCGTAGCTTCCGCCGGCGGTGCATCCGCCGGAGGCTTCAAAGGCCGGCGAGAGGCATTGCACAACGTCTTCGGAAGAGACGTATGTGTCACCTGCCGAGCCGCATCAAACCTGATCTATTGATGAAGGGGATGTCCCATAGCGCTGCCAGCCTCAGAAAGACCGTCACCACCTCAAGATCCAGCCTCCGAGTCGCCCACACAGGCCCACAGTCCGCCGCCGTCGAACAAGAGGGTGACTAGGTAATGGCGCATGAGGGGCGGTTGCCGTTGGATGGGTGATGACAGCGGCCGGCCATCTGATCTAATAAATATATTTATTTCATACATGTGACTCATGATATTAACTTAGATATAACACAAATACACAAGCTTCTTAAATTTATCGAAATGACATCAACATTAAATGCAACAAGTGAATTTTCATTTTTACTTCTCCTTGGCATTTCCTCATGGACCAGAGGCACTGCTCGGTGTGATGTAGACAAAGAGTTGGAGTTGAAATGAGGTATCATCACTTGTCATACTTGATGTACGCACGCTATCATCATCAGAGGCCACTGAACACCCCTCTTCCTACGATGGCCACACAAATCTTGGCTTCTAAGGAGGCACCTGTGGTGGCGGCATCGACTTGCGCAACATAATGGCAAGTGTGGCGTGCAGTGGCAAGCTCATAGCCTTGGGATTTACCACATCAAATGCATTATGATCACGTGGACATCGCGACCATCATCAGGGTGGGAAGAAAAATAAGTGGCAACATGGTGAGCCACCGTGTTAAAATTGAGGACGCTCCTATGTAAGGGTATTGAGTCATACTTGTTTGGCTTGCGCAATTTGTTTTTTATATTCCGTTGCAACGCACGGGCATATTTGCTAGTTGATCTAAAAAGACATACAAGGAATTTGCCATGCTTTATATTTTCATTTAAAAAAATGGAGGAAATTGTCATGATAAGAATAAAAAAACTGCCATGCTCTTAGTAATAAATTGCCAGGTTATTAAAAATAAAATCTTCATGCTCTTAATAATAAAATTGTCAAGTAAACAGAGTAAGCAGGCCGGCCGTTTGTTCCACACACGCCGTTTGTTACAGGTGTAGTCAAGGTCAGGCAACATCCGTACCGGCCTCTGGCGTCTTTGTCAATCAGATGAAATGTGTGACTATTCTAAAAAAAAGTGGGACATGGTGTCATCCAGAGGTCTGGTTGCTCCTCCCATCTAGGAGTAGGTTGGAGTCTTCGAGGCATTTCCATATCCCGGCGCCGCGCGAGAGAAGAAGGCGTTGATCGACAGGAGAAGGAAACATGGGACAAACTGCTGCTTGAGCAGATATAACACAATCTCGGTCGTGTTGATTTTCATAGGTCTCCATAGTTTTCCCAAAGCGAAATAGGAGTTTTTTCTTCCGAAAAGATGCTAAATAAGTAGGATGATGAAACAAGGTTGTACATACAAGAAACATCGAGTCTTTGCCCCCACCATGTGTGATTGGCTGGCCGGGCAGAGTAGCTGCGTTAGCGGCGTACGTATGTGTAACAACCGGCCGGCCTGCATAGCAATATCATTAGCGTTCAATCAATTGCCCGGTATTCCTGGTCTTCATAGTACCGACTACTTTGATTGAATTTACATGTCCATACTCTATTCAGCAAGTATCTTATCGAGATCTGTGCTCACCTTTAAGCATATACTTATTGTATTGCACATGAAGAACTGGCTGACAAAGGCGTGGTCTAAGTTGGCCATCCGTTAGTCCTTGGATCGAACCTCACATGCATAATGCATGTCTCCATCCAACAGGTCAAGAGTCAACAGTCAAAACTACAAGTTCCTTTTAGATAATCATACTTCAAGGGATCATTCTGCCGGCAACAAATGTCACGCTGCGGCAAGCACCGACGAGCAAAACTGTTAACAGCAACACGACAGAAATGATACGTACTTCTACACCTACCAAACACGGCCATCTAATTAAACTTCACTAAAACAGATCATGAGACCAACTCTCCAAAATATATCGCTGTTGCCCCGGTGCGCTAGCTCTAAGAAATCAGCTCATGAGGCCATATGGGTGTGAAGCATGTTTCTGAAGATTGTAAAGCTTCACAAAATTTCTTACATACTTCGTGTTAATGGATTGGAGACCAACATAAACGAAGCGCTTGACGTTGTTTATCATACACGTTGTCAATATGAGTGTGTACATCTAATTCAATTGTTCTATATTTAAGTCGATGGTGATGGCCATCTAATCTGATATATTTATTTCTTTCATACATATGACTCGTGACATTAACTTATACTGTACTACATAACAAATACTCAAGCTTCTTTAATTAAGCAAAATCACATCAACATTAAAGGCAACAAGTGAATTTGCAGTTTTTACTATATGCTCGTTAGCATTTCCTCATGGAACAGAGGCACTGCCTGCCGTGAAGTAGACAGAGTGTTGGAGTTGAAATGAGGCATGTCCTTCGGTGGCGCTTGCCATACTATTGTCGAGATTACTCATCATCGATGTACCCGTGCTACCACCACCATCGGAGGTCACTGAACGTCCCTCTTCCTGCGGTGGCCACACAAATCTTGGCTTCTGAGGAGGCACCTGCGGTGGCGGTGCCGACTTGGCGATGACCCGCACCACATCAGGCATGGTTGGCCGGTCTGACGGGTTCGGGTTGCTACACGCCAGGCCTAGGAGCAGCAAGCGTTCCGCATCGTCAGTAGTATCTAGCTGCTCCTCGTCGTCCGGAGTAGAACCATCGGTCAACATGGCATCAACACACTCCAGTAGCCTCCCCTCACGGTGAAGACGCCACACCCTATCGGTGATATGCATGTCATCGTCATCCACCACCTCGTGATCAGCCAATGCCCGCAGCCCAGTGACAACCTCGAGGATGAGCACCCCAAGCGCATAGATATCAGTCTGCCGCGTCGCCTTGCGGCTAACCGGGTACTCTGGAGCGATGTAGCCCCAGGTGCCACCCACGCCGGTGACGGAGTTCCTGTTGACGGAGACAGTGCAGGCCAAGCCGAAGTCACCAAGACGGGCTTGGAAGCTCGAGTCAAGCATGATGTTGCTTGCCTTGATGTCACGGTGAAGCACCATGGGCTCGTACTCGTGGTGGACATAGTGTAGGCCGGTGGCTACGCCCCTGATGATCTCATAGCGGGTTGCCCATTGCCGGATGGCGCCATCGGTGTTCCGCTGTCTGGTGCCGCCGCCACCTCTGTGGAAGAGATGTTGGTCTAGGCTACCGTTTCTCATGAACTCGAACACAAGCAGCGGTACTCCTTTGTTGTATGACCATCCTGAAATTTGTATACGTGTGCAGAGTTATGAAAATTAGTGTGTATGTATTTCTACAAGTGCATATAGGACCTGCTGGAAATTATCTGGAAATATTTAGGTCATGTACAACATGTATCCACCACTACAAAATTTCAAATCCAAATCAAAACAGCGCATAATAAACGAAACAAAGACTAACCCAACTGCGAGAATTCACAGACCAACTTAATTATATTAAATGTACATTTGGATGATGCTCACCGATGAGGGGGACGATGTTCTTGTGGCGCAGCCGGTTGATGATGCTGACCTCGGCGAGGAAGTCGTCGTAGCGGCGGTTCTGCACATCGCGCGTAAACCTTTTGATGGCAACGTCCATCTGTCGCTCCATTTTGGAAGCGGTGGGGGGGAGCGTGCACCTATAGACGGTGCCAAACCCGCCTCCACCAAGCTTCATGTCGTCATGGGAGTTGCGGGTGGCCTTGTTGATGTCGGCGAAGTCGACCTTGGTTGGGACTCCAGGGAGGCGCTCCATGGATTTGGCGAGCTGGACCAGGTCCTTGTGCCACCGCCGGTACATCGAGTTTAAGTAGCATGCCACGGCGGCAGCCATCGCGGCTGCAGCGGCTACGGACCCAAAGACTGAGAACATGATGGTTACTTTCTTTGTTAGGAAGCCGCCTTTGTTGGGGTAGTAGACAGGAGGAGGGAGGTCGTCGACGGTTGCGCTCCATGTGATGTCTCCAGCCCGAAGCCGCTGCTGGGTGGTGGAGAGGAGGCCAAAATAGAAGAATGGGGAATCCAGGTTGCTGATGTTCTGCGTCTCAACTATGGTTCTGTTAGGCTTGGGCTTGCCTGCAAAGTCCACGTAGACCGACAGGCTACGCCCCACACGGTCGTAGTCGATCCACACCGAATAGCTAGACATGGCAGCTGCCACCTGATCGATGTTGATATCGACAACCATGACGCTACTATCGTACCTTCTGGCCGTGAGGTTAGCCAGCGCCCCAATCCTGGCGGAGGCGGAGACGGAGCTACCGGAGACGGGAGCGCTTCCAGATGTAGGTTTCAAAAGGTGGAGCGAGCCGACATCGCTGGCCACCAGCTGCTTCGCGAAGGAGCTATTTGCCCCGTACACGAGATCTGTTCGCTCGGAGAAAGGGATGAGGAGAAAGGCGAGGCCACTAAGGCTCTGGTCCGGCAGCGGCTGATAGACGATGGTGACGCTGAACGACCCCAGCAGCTCGTAGCGAACACGCGAGAGAGGTCGCCATAGACCGAAGGTGGACAACGCTACTGTATTGTTCACATAGGAATCAGACACGAAGAGGTCACGGAGGAAGCTGAGGTCAACCGTGTTACTCACATTGGAGTTGGAGAAGGAGTTACGGGCGAAGCTGATGACCCTGCCGGATGCTTTGTCGATCAGATGGAATTCGAAGGCATTGTCCATGGTGTAGTTTGTCCTCCGATCCTGGTCGGAATCAGGGCTTTTGCACTGCTGCGCCTTCGCCTGGGACAAGGACACCATGGTCAACAGGAGGAGAAAACATGAGACAAGCTGCTTGCGCTGATCTAACGCCATTGAAGGTTTCCCCACTCTTTCTAGCCTCGCCTTAATCGCTAAGCTTGCTTCATATACTAGTTAGCCAGTGAGTGAGCTTGCGTATGCAGATTCCACAATCATTTCATTTCATTTTATATAGATGCACGCACCCGACCCGTGTGGTTTGTCCATAGCAAGTCACGCTGCAACTTGCGGCTAAACACCATCCAACGGACAGCAGCCATCCAGAACAAAAACACCCCACACTTACAAGCTCGGTCCATCCAGCGCAGCACAGCCGAACCGAACATTAGTTTTTCAGCTCGTTTTCGGTCATTAGTTCAGTCAGTTAACAATACAAACCTGTCTGCGTTATACAAATGGCATTGTATACTGAGTGAAGTGATTATAATTTTCTAGTCAGTTAGGATATCTTCGACGTGGACCCTTAAATCGCACATACACGATCCACATAGCACTATTCAAACATGTTTTGCCATCCAATACAGTCCCACATCTATCCGTCGACTCGTCCGGATGTCCTTTTTTACCGCAAACTAGAAGCAAACCGGGGGGAGAGGAGGATTTTACGGGCGTCCGGACTGCTGCCACGCACACGTCCGATAATCCTGACCCACCCAAAACCCTCTCCCTCGCCCACGTGCTTTCCCGCCCGAAGCGGTTAGTGCCGCTCCAAATTGTCGGTGCCGCATTCATGTCGGCCCAGAGTAGATGTGTCCTCCCACTGGAGCTGGCATTGAAGCAGTGTGCCGGCCAATAGCGTCGCATGTGCCGCTTCCTAATGCAGGCATCTTCTCTCCGCATTCAAATGGTGCTCGTCCGTGCGCTAACCGCCATTAACAACACGCCGCTTGGTTCATGCAAACACTAGTCGCATACAGTTGAAACTATATTTCAACAAAACGGATGAAATTCATGCAAACACTAGTCGCATACAGTTCAAACTATATATCAACAAAATGGATGAAATTCATGCAAACATGGCCGGATTTTCGTACAAACATGACAGATTTGTCCGTCGCCAGTGGACGTGAGGTCGACGAGGGAAATGGTGGCGCCTTGACTGTCGTCGTCCCACCGGGCCGGCTGATGGTTCACCGGCGGCGTGTAGGAGATGCGGATGTGTAGTTAGCCCGGGTGTGGCCGCCTTTATATCGCAGATTCCGGTGAGGCCGGGCGTCCGGGTGCATCAAAACGCAGTGCCAGAGTGGGTTTCTCGGTCGGCGAGCCTACTTAATGACGGCAGATGAACGGACAACGGCACTGAACGGGCACGATAGATATCCGTCCCGTCCAGCCAAGCATCTCTGGCATTGAACATGCACGGACACCGGAGACACATCACAGATGCACCCTCGGCTGGCGCGCCGCTTCAGTGGCCGAGGCAACAAGAGGTCGCATCCGCCCTGAGCCGACTTCAATGTTGAGTGGCGCGCTCTACAGCTGCATGTGTGTGGGCAGCTGGCACCGGGTGGGAGCGCACGCGGGAGTGAGGAGGGGTTTTTGGTGGGCCAGGGCGGTCAGAAACGGGCTTGGGATCGATCCGGACTCCCGCAAACCTCCTCCACTTTTGTCTCCGGTTTGCGGGAGAAATCGCGTCTGGACCGCTCCGCGGACCGATACAGGACCGTGCTGGATGGCTTCCTCGGTCCGGACAGCACAGTCCGGACGGTTGCAGGAGGTTTGCAGGTCCGCCTTGGAGATGCTCTAAGTGACTAATAAATGATGATCACTTGCACTCAGTATACAATGCCATTTGTATAACGCAAACAGGCTGAAAATATGTTTTTTATTCTTAACTGATTGTTACTGTTAATTGTTAATTGTCTGGAAATGTATTAGTATTTGTATTTTCTAATGACTTTGTCCTGGCTTGTGCTATGCTGTATGGACAAGTGTGGGGGTGTTTCTGCTTTGAACTGTTGCTGTCCCTTGGATGGCGTTTGAGTGGCTGATGCATAGCCGCCCGTTACAGCGTGACTTGCCAAGTCACCTGATCTCTATCCGTTCAGCAGGTATCTTATCCAGATCTGTACTCATCTTTAAGTACTCCCTCCATAAATTAATATAAAAGCGTTTAGATCACTATTTTAGTAATCTAAATGCTCCTATATTAATTTATAGAGGGAGCACATGAAGAACTGGTCAGACCAGACGCTCTTTTTAAAGCGACGGTTTTAGTTGGCCATCCGTTAACTAGTCCTGGAATCGAACTTCACATGCATCATGCATGTCTCTATCCAACCGGCCAAACCACTCAGCACCATGCCGCGGTGAAGACTAAAGACTTCCTTTAGATCCCTAAAAAAAAGACTTTCTTTAGATATAATCATAAAATACATTAATGCCGGCCTTCCCACAATTCCACTTTTACAAATTAAAACATTAAATAAAATTAAAAACTACGAGGAGGCGTGCTGCTCTAGGCGTCCTCGCCGTGGTCGGTAAGGTCGATGAGCGTCACCGCCGAGCCAGCCCAAGGAAACGTCGTCAACCAGGCTCAAGCGATGTCATCCACCGTTGGCTGTACTGCCGTCGTCTAGGTTGGCCCACCGCGGGCAAGGCGCTCCTCCTCCGCTTCGTGCTTCAGCATCTCGAGGTACTCGCCCTTGCAGCGCTCCTCAGCCAGCCTTTGATGCCGCCATTGCTCGAGGTAGAGCTGCTCCGGAGCCGGCGTCACCCCCAACCAGTTCGCTGGCGCGCTTACCCACTCCCGCACCACCCTGTTCCATGAGAAGCTCTCCGGCTTGATGGTGGGTGGAGCCGGCTCGGCCTTACGGGGGACGGTGGCCTCAACGGCGACACGATGCAATCACCAGCAGCGGAGAGCGTCATGGCATCCACCATGCGCGCTTGGTACGCCGCCTCCTCCTCGTCCTCCTTGCGCCGCTCGTCCTCCTCGCTTTCCTATAGGGCAGCCGCCAGCGCCGCCTGGTACGCAGCTGATACATCTCCAACATATCTATTATTTTTGATTGTTCCATGCTATTAAAGTATCATTCTTGGATGTTTTATACTCATTTACTAGCAAATTTATATCATTTTTGGGACTAACCTATTGCCATAGTGCCCAGTGCCAGTTGCTTTTTTACTTCGCAGAATATCAATACCAAAGGAGTCCAAATGCCATGAAACTTTTTTCGTGGGTGCATTGATTTCCCGATAGCGGTGGTTATAGAAGCCGAGAGAGAAAGAAGAAAGAGGAAGCAAGCGAAATGCACAAGATCGATGCAAGATTAGCGAAACTAGAGGAACTTGAGAGCCAGCGAGCTACCGGCCAACCATCTCAGTGGCACGAAGATCCTTCTTTCGACACTGCCCCTGAAGCTACCCCACCATCTCAGCAGAGAAGCAACGTGGCTTCCATGGAGCTCGTTCAGCCTAATATCACAGCTCCTCGGTACCCCGTGGATAGTATCACGGAGAAAAAACATTGTGTGCTAATGGTGAAATGCCATAACCTGACCTTGAAGGTGGCGGTCGGCTCTGTCTTATCTCCTCGAGCTGAGGGAACTTTCCATTGTCGTCCGATTCCACATGGCTTTGCTATTGTCGGGTGGATGAAATAATGGAGGGATTTGAGGCGCTGGAGCTTGAGTACCCTATAGGTGAAGGGGAGATTCTTCTGGAAAATGTCTTAAGGAGTACCTGTCTATGAAGAAAGGAGAACATCAAGCTTACAAACTGGACGCCGCCTCAGCAGACTCAGCCGGAGGAGGCCCCTCAGCAGACTCCTCACAGTCCAGCTCAGCTGTCTCAGCTGCCTGAGACGTCTCCGGCGGAGGAGGCCCCCTCAGCAGAGTCCTCTTTCGCCTCAGCTGTCTCCGGCGCGTTAGCGGACTCCGCCTCCTCCGGTGCGTTAGCGGTCTTCGCCGCCTCAGCAACGGCGGAGGAGAGCCACCGTCGCTCTGGCGGCTAGCAATACAACAGGCGGGAAGAAATTCAAAGCTGGTCCAAGCCTCATGGATCCTCCAAAGTTATCATATGAGAGGGCTGACGAGGAAACCAAGGACATCGTGGATGCCGAAGTGCAGGCCCATTTTGAATAGAAACGTCCACCTCCGAAGGAAACAATAGATCCGATGAAAGCGAAGCGCACTCTGGATGCCCTCAAGCGTCCACCACCGCCTCCGCCGCAATCACACTATGATCGCTCTTATTGCAAAGACATATGATGAAGCGAGGCGATTGGGAAGTGCTACCAGTGCTGCCAGACGAAGTGGGAAAACAATTCCCCAGCTCGGCGAACAGGAGAAGCAATCGTGTGCCCCACTCAAGGTGTCTAGCGATATCGCTAATCATTCAGGGCTAGCGCCTGGCACCACTCTTGGTGATTACGTGAGCGATGATGTACAGTTTGAAATGGCTGAGATAGTAGATGTCTTTAGATACGAGATGCAAAGATTGCATGACTGGTACTTGTTGGAAACCTGCAGCAAGTCTGGGACCGACAGTATGATGCTGGGAATTAAAGATGAGCATGACTTCATTGGAGTCGACCTGATGCCTGTTGAATTTGTGGAATTATATTATTTCAGTTATTCAATCAAGAGGCCATCGACAAACAACTCATGACTTGCTACTATCTATAAGTATTATTTCTGTAATTAAGTCTCTAGTTTAGCTAGTTCATTGCATGTATATATAATTATCCTCATTATATTATGCAGATTGAAGATCGTCGAATGCAAAAGAGGACAAATCTATGACATTGGGTTCATTAGCCCAAATACCATAAATGAATGGGCAGTACAAAATAGAGCCACCGACACTGAGGATAACTTGCTAAAAGTGTTCCTTTGACATCAAAACAAAAGAGAAATACTCTTTCCTTACAACTTCAAGTGAGTGTAACTGTCTTGTGCATATTCGGTTTTGCTTACTCGAGATTAAGTTTAGTTGATGAGTTATGCGTGCGCAGATTCCACTTTATTCTGCTATCCATTAAGCTTGACGGGGCAGTAGTAACTATTTTAGACTCGAGACGTAAAGAGGAAAAGGAGTGGGCGGACATGAGTGAAATGCTCTAGAGGTAAATTCAATCATTATCACACCATATTAGCAACTTTCGTTCATTTCCTGATATCAAGTAATCATTTTCTTTGCCGGGCAGGGCTTGGAAAAAGTTCACTGGAATTGTCCCGGGTCTGAAGAAGGAGCTGCGATTTACACACCCCAAAGTAAGTAGTACTAGCTAGTTTCGTGCACCTCTCATTGATTCTAGTTTCATCAATACCGTTATCATGCTTGATTATCAGTTTGATTGAACTCTATTCTCGTAAAGTGCTTGTGGCAGGCACCCGAAAACAATTTATGTGGATACTACGTTTGCGAGTTCATTCGCAACTCGACCCTTGAGCGGGGCATAACTTCAAAACAATTTGAAGTACGTAAACAATATTCATAATTCTTTTTTATTACCATCACTTGTGTTGAGTTTCATTCATATATATGTATTGACCCCCTTCTTTAAATTAGATCTGGCAAATGCGGGTTGAACTCCTACCACATGATCGCATACGAACAATGCAAGAGGAATTGGCGGGATTCTTTGTTGACCACGTCATACCTGAAAATGGAGAATACCATACGGATTTGCAAATGGATTTTAGGTAGATGATGTTAGGGATCGTAAGAGATGTTATATTGTATATATGTACTAGCGTCAGATAGATATACGAAAACTTGTTCGACCAAGCACAGAGAAAGAGAGGTCACTTCTCTCTATATATGTTTATGACGATGTTGTGTAACTAATGGTTCCTTCATTTGCTTACTAGCTAGCGTCGAGTTCTCTATATGTACTAGCTAGCGTCGACCAAGCACGGAGAAAGAGAGGTAACTTCTTTCTATATGTAGTAGCTAGCTAACACAATATGAAACCCCTAAACCCTCCAAAACCCCTAACCCCGCCCCCCCCTTTCAAAAAAAAAACCCAGCGCCTGGGAGCTGATGACACGTGGCTGCCTTTTTGTCCCGGTTGGTACACCAACCGGGACTAAAGGTCCCCTTGCCTGGGCGCCCCACAGCGGCCACGTGGAGCTCCTTTAGTCCCGTTTCTTAAGCCAACCGGGACTAAAAGTAATGGGCATTAGTCCCGATCATTTTATCCCGGTTCCAGAACCGGGACTAAAGGCCCTCTGGAACCAGGACTAATGCCATGTTTTCTACTAGTGGTTGCACAAGGCGGCCATTGAGGAGAGAAGAGCACGTGCCGCTGAGAACAAAGCCATGTCCAAGCTTCTTGCCTAAGAGAATAGGATCATGATAATGAACCGCGATGACATGGACGACATCATCAAAGAATGGCATGATATGGCAAGGAGAGACATCTTGAAGAGGAGGATTCTAGCGTTGGCCGGTGCGTGCTTCAGTGTTGGCAATGCTTTCTCATCGGGATTTGGAACAAGTGCCGCTGATGCATTCAGTGCGCTCGGCGATACTTCCGGTGTCGGAGTTGGAACAAGTGTCGTCGATGGATTCGGGGGCGGCGATGGCATCGATGGAGGTTGTGCGGAGTGAAGATCATGGCAACGGGTGAAAAGCGACCAAGATGACGATGGACGTGGTCGTCGCTTTTGCATGAAGTCCTTTTGTGTTTGTCATACAAACCAATGATTTTATTTGCGTGCGAACTATGTTTAGTTGTTCGAATTTGAACTCAATTGTCGGAATCGTTGTCAAATTCGCTTATCGGGGGTTTTTGGTTTGCGGGTCGATGCGGGCTGCGGTCGAGCAGACCCCGCGTAGCCGACCCGTAAAATAGGGTCGGCATTATACGGGTCTGCTAGAGATGCTATAAGGGGTGCTACAGGTGCTGTTTAGGGATTGCCATGGTGTCGTCCAGAGGGCTGTGGATTCTCTGCCTTGCTGTGGCAAAGGCAGAGATAAACAGTAACCTCTAGCTTTGATCAGTTTCACACGTCGGATTGGAAACCAATGTCCCAGATTGGATGCTACAAGGGATCCAAACAGTACTTTCAACAGTACGAACAAACAGTAATTTCATGTGAACAGTGCTCGGGACAGTACTTGCAGCGATCTCAGCCTTCCATTCTTGATCCTGTGGCAAAGTCATCGGTGCCTTCGCCACAGCAAGGTAGAGAATCCACGCCCCGTCCAGAGGTCTGGTTGCTCCTCGATCTAGGTTGGAGTTTTCGAGGCATTTCCATAGCCCGGCGCCGCGTGAGAAAAGAAAGCGTTGATCGACAGGAGGAGACATGGGACAAACTGCTGCTTGAGCTGATATAACGCCATCTCGTGTTGATTTTCGTAGGTCTCCATAGCTTTCCCGAAGCTAAATAGGAGGGGGGGGGGGGGGGGGGGGGGGAAACATTGAGTCTTTGACCCCACCATTTGGCGGCATAGTAGAGCCTATTACTGGGGAACAATTTGCTGGAGTCTTTGCCCCCACCATGTGTGATTGGCTGGCCGGGCAGAGTTAGCTGCGTTACCTGCGTACGTATGTGGAACAAGCGGCCGGCCTGCATAGCAAAATCATTAGCGTTCAGTCAATTGCCCGGTATTCCTGGTCTTCATAGTACGACTACTGTGATTGAATTTACATGTCCCTATCCTATTCAGCAAGTATCTTATTGAGATATGTACTCACCTTTAAGCATATTGTATTGCACATGAAGAACTGGCTGACAAAGGCGTGGTCTAAGTTGGCCATCCGTTAGTCCTTGGATCGAACCTCACATGCATAATGCATGTCTCCATCCGACAGGTCAAGAGTCAACAGTCAAAACTACAAGTTCCTTTTAGGTAATCATACTTCACGCGATCGTTCTGCTGGCAACAAATGTGAGGCTGCGGCAAGCACCGACGAGCAAAACTGTTAACAGCAACACGACAGAAATGGTGCTTCTACACCTACCAAACACGACCCTCTAAACTTCACTAAAACGGATCAAGACTCGAAACTACGAGAATGGATTGGACATCAACATAAACTAAGCGCTTGATGGTGCTTATCATAGTTTGTTGGACATCAAACTTTCACTTTCCATGCCTTGTACAGCAAAGGCAACTATACACGTTGTCAATATGAGTGCCTATATCTGATTCGATTGTTGTATATTTAAGTCGATGGTGATGGCCAAAATTTGATATACAATATATATCTATTTATTTCATACATATGACTCATGACATAACTTATACTCCCTTATGTCTAGATACATCCATTTTCGAGACAAGTAATTCCGAACGGAGGGAGTACATAACAAATACTCAAGCTTCTTAAATTAGGCAAAATCACATCAACATTAAATGAAACAAGTGAATTTTCATTTTCACTATATATGCTCCTTAGCATTTCCTCATGGACCAGAGGAATTGCTTGCCGTGACGTACACAGAGTGTTGGAGTTGAAATGAGGCATGTCCTCTGGTGGTGCTTACCATACTCTTGTCGAGATTATTCATCATCGATGTACCCGTACTATCATCATCGGAGGCCCCTGAACGCCCCTCTTCCTGCGGTGGCCACACAAATATTGGCTTCTGAGGAGGAACATGCGGCGGCGGAGTTGACTTGGCGATGACACGCACCACTTTAGGCATGGTTGGCCGGTCTGACGGGTTCGGGTTGCTGCAGGCCAGGCCCAAGAGCAGCATGCGTTCCACATCGCCGATAGTGTTTGATGGAGTCATGTACCTAGGGTAGGGTCATAGACCTGATCTAAATACCCTACCCAAGGACACCCTTAGAAGAGATCACCTTCCAGTCGACTTACGAGGAACCCACTCGACTGACTTGAAGGACTCGACCATGAAGACTCACTCAACCGTCAGAAGGTCAAGAAGCACTCTGTACTGCAACGGTCTGTAATTAAGTAGACTTTATGGTAGTTAAGACACTTTATGTGGGGCGTTACCAGTAACGCCCCATACTTAATGTACTTTAAACCCTTCATTACGTGGGCTGGCAGGGGTCCTGGCGCACTCTATATAAGCCACCCCCCTCAACAGGCAGAAGGGTTCGCACCCTGTAATCCATACTCATATAATCCACTCGACCGCCTCCGGGCTCCGAGACGTAGGGCTTTTACTTCCTCCGAGAAGGGCCTGAACTCGTACATCTCTTGTGCGTACAACTGCTCCATAGCTAGGACCTTGCCTCTCCATACCTACCCCCCACTCTACTGTCAGACTTAGAACTACGACAATTGGCGTCCACCGTGGGGCCGGTGTTTTAGCGATTTTTTGGAGAAGTTGCGATTCTTCCGAGTACTTTCATCATGGTTGCTACTGGAGTTTTGGTCGAGGGCCGCGAGATCCGTCTTAGCGCTCTCACCTTCATCGCCGACGACTCCGCATGGCTCCAGGAGGCTCCACTCGACGTTGATGCGCTCCCCGTCCGCGGTGCGACGCATTTTCGCGCATGTGTCCGCGGCGTTCTGCTGCGATAACCGTCGACCCCGTATCGGTCGACTCCCCTATCGGCTACCCTCCCGGTCTCCCACCAGCGCAAGCGCTCTGGTCGGTCGAGGCTTCAGCGGTGGGTGAAGCACGCGGTGGCTCGCCAGACGGCCACCGCTCAAGTTGCGGCAATCGAGCCCGACGAGTCCCTCTACGGCCTGTTCGATCTGTCGACTGGCTCCGTAGATACTGCATCCGAGTGCGATAGCAGTGATCCGGCGACGGAAATCTTGATGGTCAATGGGCCTCGCAGTCCTCCTGGCTTCGCCCATGAAGGCGGGGCAGGCGGTGGAGGCGACCCAGTGCGGGACCACGAAGAGTACCAGCCCGAGCCACTCGACTCTCTGCAGAGAGAAGAGCTCCGCCGCAGGAACATGGATGCCCTGCATACTCCCATCGCGGGAGAAACCCCTGAGGCTCGCGCCTTGGAGGAGGCACGTTTGGCCAATCTGGCTGAACGCACTCGTCTGGAGAATCTTCAGCGAGCACTCGACGAGCGCGCGCGGCAACGAGCACCCGACGCCAATCGACGTCAGCTCTTCCCGCCGACTCAGGTATATCGAACCCCAATCCAGAATTTAGCAGCTGCAACCCGTATAGCAGAGTCCATCCAGCCCTCTCAGTCGGAAGCTGGCAGAGGCTTGATGCAGATCAGGGATTTGCTCCGGGCAGCAGGAGACCAGAATTCAACCGTGTCACAGTCGCGTAACAGAATTCACAGTCGATCCGTCGTTGCGAATACGGTTCAGTCGGCTCACAGTCCCAGATCGCCTCCGCGGCGTGAAGGACGCGAGAATCGGCGAGACCAGTACGGAGACCGACATGATCGTGATGATAGGCGTTGAGTGCCCACTTCCCCCCCCCCCCCCCCCCCGAGGGGTGGGTCTTACGCTCCTCGGCAGCAAGATGACAGGCGTCAACTCAGTGTGGGGCGAAGAGCTCCAGTCGACCCCCGAGAACCAGGCTTCGACGCGATCCATTATCGTGCAAGGCTTGGTCGACCGAAACAGAGCCCATCGGGGCGGGCTCGACAGAGATGCGCCCACAAGCAGTCGAGTGCATGTTTCTCGTCCAGAATGTTTCAGCAGGGCTATCAGAGCCACAGTGATTCCCCCCAATTTCAGGTTGGCAACAGGAGTCAGCAAGTTCACTGGTGAGTCCAAGCCTGAAACTTGGCTCGAGGACTACCGAGTGGCGGTTCAGATTGGTGGTGGGAATGACGAGGTGGCCATGAAGCATTTGCCCCTCATGTTGGAAGGTTCTGCCAGAACATGGTTGAATCAGTTACCTCCTAGCAGCATTTACACTTGGGAAGATCTGTCCCGAGTGTTCGTCAGAACATTTGAAGGAACTTGCAAGCGACCAGCTGGATTGACAGAGTTGCAATTCTGTGTACAGAAGACGAATGAGACTCTCAGAGAGTATATTCAGAGATGGATCACTTTGCACCATACCATGGAGAACGTGTCTGACCATCAGGCAGTTTGCACCTTCAAGGATGGTGTCAAGAACAGAGAATTGAGTTTGAAATTTGGTCGAACCGGCGACATGACCCTGAGTCGGATGATGGAGATTGCTACCAAGTATGCCAACGGCGAAGAGGAAGACCGACTCCGAAGCGGCAAATACAAGCCAAGTCAGTCGGAGAAAGGAAACACCAGTCGGAAACAGAAGCGAAAGGCTGAACCGGCAGCTCCTGGAGAGGCTCTGGCCATGACTCAGGAAAGTTTAAAGGGAAACCAAAAGGATCCTGGAACCCTAAGAAGGTGAAGGATAAAGAAGGGAACGACGTGATGGATATGCCGTGTCACATCCACACGAAGAAAGATGAAGAGGGCAATATCATTTACCCGAAGCATACCACTCGCCAATGTCGACTCCTGATCCAGCAGTTTCAAGGAAAACAGTCCAAGGACAAGGAGAAGGAGTCGGACAAGGCCGAAGACAAGGAGGACAGTGAGGGAGGATATCCGCATGTCAACTCAACTCTGATGATCTTCGCAGATGTGGAAAGCAAGAGTCGACTGAATGTCATTAATCGTGAGGTGAACATGGTTGCCCCAGCGAAACCAAGTTATCTGAGATGGTCCCAAACACCCATCACATTCGACCAGTCTGATCACCCGACTCATATTGCCACCCCCGGGAGGCAAGCTTTGGTGGTCGACCCAGTTGTCGAAGGCACTCGACTGACGAAAGTGCTGATGGACGGTGGTAGTGGACTGAACTTGTTGTATGCAGACACACTGAAAGGAATGGGCATTCCGATGTCCCGATTGAGCACCAGTAACATGAGCTTTCATGGAGTTATACCAGGAAAGAAAGCCGAGTCACTCGGCCAAATAGCTCTGGACGTGGTGTTTGGTGATTCAAAACATTTTCGCAAGGAAAAGTTGACGTTTGAGGTCGTGGATTTTCAGAGCGCGTACCACGCCATTTTGGGGAGACTAGCTTACGCACGGTTCATGGCTCGACCATGTTACGTGTACCTCAAACTGAAGATGCCCGGCCCCAAAGGAGTGATCACTGTCACCGGTGATCGGAAAAAGGCAGAAGAGTGCTTTCAGAAGGGCTCAAAGATTGCCGATTCCCAGGAGATAGCGGTCGAGTTTGAAGAATACAAGCAAAACGCAGACCCGAGTGATTTGCTGCGATCCAAGAAACCCGCCACAGAATCTGCATTTCAGTTGATCCGGTGAGACGAAGCCTGTTCACATTCACCCGACCGACCCCAATGCAGCCCCGACCCACATCTACACAACACTCGACCCGAAATAGGAAGAAGCGCTCATCCAGTTCCTCCGTGAGAACTGGGACTTTTTTGCATGGAAGCCAGCTAACATGCCAGGTGTTCCCAGGGGACTGGCTGAGCATCGCCTTAGAGTCGACTCATCAGCAAAACCAGTCAAAGAGCATCTTCGGCGGTCCGCCGTCCAGAAGAGAAAGGCTATTGATGAGGAAGTGGCTCGACTGTTGGCGGCAGGATTTATCCGAGAGATATACCACTCCGAGTGGCTCGCTAATGTCGTCATGGTTCCTAAGAAGGACAAATCGCTTCGAATGTGCATTGATTTCAAGCACATCAATCGGGCCTGCCCGAAAGATCATTTTCCTCTCCCTCGCATTGATCAAATTGTTGACTCGACCGCGGGATGCGAGAGATTATCTTTTCTAGACGCCTATTCCGGGTACCATCAGATCCGTCTGTACGGACCCGATGAGATAAAAACAGCTTTCATCACTCCATTCGGGTGCTTCTGCTATATCACCATGCCATTTGGTCTCAAAAATGGCGGAGCCACATTTATGCGAATGATTCAGAAGTGTTTACTCACTCAAATCAGTCGGAATGTGGAAGCGTATATGGATGATATCGTGGTCAAGTCACGAAAAGGTTCCGACCTGCTCGCTGACCTCGTCGAAACATTTGCCAACCTCAGAAGGTATGATATCAAGCTCAATCCATCAAAGTGCACATTCGGAGTACCTGGTGGCAAGTTACTCGGTTTTCTCGTTTCCGAACGAGGGATCGACGCTAATCCGGAAAAGATTGGCACTATACTCCGAATGAAACGCCCTGTGCGAGTGCACGATGTCCAGAAGCTTACTGGATGCTTGGCCGCTTTAAGTCGATTCATCTCCCGACTCGGTGAAAAGGCATTGCCTCTTTACCGACTGATGAAGAAGGCAGACAAGTTCGAGTGGACTCTAGAAGTTGATGCAGCGTTTGTCGAGCTAAAAGCTCTGCTCTCCACCCAGCCGGTGCTTGCTGCTCCAATCAGCAAAGAGCCTCTGTTGCTTTATATCACAGCCACAGGACAAGTCGTCAGTACAGTACTTACGGTCGAGCAGGAAGAAGAAGGGAAAGCCTTCAAAGTTCAGCGCCCAGTGTATTATTTGTCTAAAGTTTTGACCCCGTCCAAACAGAGATACCCTCATTATCAGAAGCTTGTGTATGGGATATACATGACCACGAAGAAGGTTGCTCATTATTTCTCTGATCATTCCATCACAGTCGTCAGCGACGCTCCACTTTCAGAGATTCTGCACAACAGAGATGCAACTGGTCGAGTGACGAAATGGGCGATTGAACTTCTTCCCCTTGATATCAAGTTTGAGGCAAAGAAAGCCATTAAGTCCCAGGCAATAGCGGATTTCCTCGCCGAGTGGATTGAACAACAGCAGCCAACTGAAGTTCACTCGGAGCATTGGACCATGTTTTTTGATGGCTCTAAGATGCTGAATGGTTCCGGTGCTGGGGTGGTCTTGGTTTCCCCCAGAGGAGATAAGCTCAGATATGTGCTCCAGATTCACTTTGATTCCTCCAACAATGAGGCAGAGTACGAGGCCCTTCTGTATGGGTTGCGCATGGCCATTTCACTCGGCGTCCGTCGCCTTATGGTTTATGGCGACTCGGATCTAGTGGTCAACCAAGTGATGAAGGAGTGGGACGTGAGAAGCCCAGCCATGACTGGATACTGCAATGCAGTGAGGAACCTGAAAAAGAAGTTTGAGGGTCTAGAGCTCCATCACATACCCCAACTGAAAAATCAAGCAGCTGATGATCTGGCAAAGATAGGTTCCAGGAGAGAAGCCATTCCGAATGGTGTGTTCTTGGAGCATATACACACTCCGTCAGTCAAAGAAGATCCTTTCACCGAAGAAGCTCCACAGCCCAAGAGTGCCACAGATCCGACTGAGGTTGAGGTCCCAGCAGTGGTCGACTTGGTCATGGAGGTCTTAGTGGTCATTCCCGACTGGACAGTTCCATATATCGCGTATATCCTGAGAAAAGAGCTCCCAGAGGATGAGGAAGAGGCTTGACAGATCGTCCGTCGATCCAAAGCCTTTACCGTAATCAAAGGACAGTTATACAGAGAAAGCGCGACTGGAGTTGGTCAGAAGTGCATAACGCCAGAAGAAGGTCGAATCATCCTTGATGATATCCACTCGGGGACCTGTGGTCATCATGCGTCCTCTCAGACCATCGTGGCCAAAGCATACCGAGCCGGATTTTACTGGCCAAAGGCGAATGAGATGGCAAAGGAAATAGTGGACAAGTGCGAAGGATGTCAGTTCTACTCAAATATGTCACACAAACCTGCGTCAGCTCTGAAGACCATTCCACTCGTCTGGCCTTTCGCAGTATGGGGGTTAGACATGGTCGGTCCCTTGAGAACAGGTCGAAGTGGTTTCACGCATGTACTGGTGGCAGTCGACAAGTTCACCAGGTGGATTGAAGCTAAGCCTATCAAGAACCTTGATGCCGGTACTACTGTTAGCTTCATCAGGGAACTGATATTCAGATATGGAGTCCCGCACAGCATCATTACAGATAATGGATCGAACTTTGACTCAGAGGAATTCAGGGATTTCTGCAACTCTCAAGGCACATGAGTCGACTACGCTTCAGTCGCCCATCTGCAATCGAATGGACAAGCAGAGCGAGCCAATGGCCTGATCCTCAAAGGGTTGAAACCCCGACTGATGCGTGATCTCAAGCACGCGGCTGGAGCATGGGTCGACGAACTTCCCTCGGTGCTTTGGGGACTGCGGACCACACCTAATCGGTCGACCGGAAGAACTCCATTCTTCTTGGTCTACGGAGCTGAAGCAGTCTTGCCGAGTGATCTTCTTCACAATGCTCCTCGAGTTGAACTCTACAACGAGGCAGAAGCTGAACAAGCGCGGCAGGACGCAGTCGACCTTTTAGAGGAAGAAAGGGAGATGGCTCTGATCCGATCGACTATCTACCAACAAGATTTGCGTCGCTTCCACGCCAGAAATGTGAGAGGTCGAGCCTTCCAGGAAGGAGATCTGGTTCTCCGAGTGGATCAGCAGAAACAACACAAGCTCGCTCCTTCTTGGGAAGGACCCTTCATCGTCACCAAGGTTCTCCACAACGGGGAATACCGTCTCTACAATGTCAAGCACAATATCGACGAGCCCCGAGCTTGGAACGCGGAACTACTCCGCCCATTTCACACTTAAAGTTTTCACTCGGATGAGTTGTAATAAAATACTTCTGTAGTTCATGGATTACAAAATAATAGTGTCATAATTTCTCCATAATTTTTGTCACTTTTTATTTGTCCAATAAAATTTTCCCCTCAGTGGGTGACTTAGCCGCGAATCCGTTTCGCCTAAGTTTGTAAAAAATCCTTACCGAGTGGTGAGCCAGCCTCCCACTCGGGGGCTTAGCCGCGAATCCGTTTCGCCTAAGTTTGTAAAAAATCCTTACCGAGTGGTGAGCCAGCCTCCCACTCGGGGGCTTAGCTGCGAATCCGTTTCGCCTAAGTTTAAATAAAATCCTACCGAGTGGTGAGCCAGACTCCCACTCGGAGGCTTAGCTGCAGTCCAAGTACTCACCTAAGTTCAAATAAAATCCTACCGAGTGGTGAGCCAGACTCTCCCTCGGAGGCTTAGCTGCAGTCTAAACACTTGCCTAAGAACAAATACAAACGTGCGCTCGTAAGGAGGACGAGGTGCAGGTCGACTGCGACCCTCTCCTCTGAGCTACGCCACAAATACAACGTGCGCTCGCAAGGAGGACGAGGTATAGGTCGACTGCGACCCTCTCCTCCGAGCTTCGCCATAAGTACAATGTGCGGCCGTAAGCAGGACGAGGCGCAGGTCGACTGCGACCCTCTCCTCTGAGCTACGCCATAAGTACAATGTGCGGTCGTAAGGAGGACGAGGTGCAGGTCGACTGCAACCCTTTCCTCTGAGCTACGCCACAAGTACAACGTGAAAATCCTACCGAGTGAAGAGCAAACATCTCACTCGGGGGCTTAGCTGCAGCCCAGTGCTCGCCTAAGGTATAAAAATCCTACCGAGTGAAGAGCAAACCTCTCACTCGGGGGCTTAGCTGCAGCCCCGTGCTCGCCTAAGATATAAAAATCCTACCGAGTGAAGAGCAAACCTCTCACTCGGGGGCTTAGCTGCAGCCCAGTGCTCGCCTAAGGTATAAAAATCCTACCGAGTGAAGAGCAAACCTCTCACTCGGGGGCTTAGCTGCAGCCCAGTGCTCGCCTAAGGTATAAAAATCCTACCGAATGAAGAGCAAACCTCTCACTCGGGGGCTTAGCTGCAGCCCAGTGCTCGCCTAAGGTATAAAAATCCTACCGAGTGAAGAGCAAACCTCTCACTCGGGGGCTTAGCCGCAGCCCAGTGCTCGCCTAAGTAAATTAAGGAATAAGTCGACTGCAATAAGCGTCTTGCTTTAAACCTGCAAAAGATAATTCAGGACAAAAAGCAAGCATATTCAAACATCGAATTCAAGTTCAGATCGATACCTAAAGGAACCGAAAGTGCCCAGGTGCTAAGCCTGTTAAGGTTTATCGGTTACAAAATCACTCGGCATACCGAGACAAATTTAAAGGGTCGAGCTCAAAGAAGTTTTTTACCCCTCCTGTGGAGGGCTGGAAGGCGCAACAAACTCATCAAGGTCAATTCCGTCAGCAATCCGAGTGGCGGCAGCGATGAAGGTCTCCATGAAGGACCTGAAGTCGTGCTTCTTGGTGTTGGCCACCCGAAGAGCCGCCAACTTATCTTCTCGCGCATCTTTACAGTGGACTCGGGCCAAACACAGAGCAACATCTGCACCACACCTCGCAGAGGACTTTTTCCACTCCTGCACTCGACCAGAAACTGTGTTTAGTCGAGCCATCAGCGACTCGAGGTCATTCTGGAGTGTCTCCCTAGGCCAGAGCGTGGTGTCGATGCGAGAAGTGGCGACCTTCAGCCTTGCAAGATAGTCGACAACAGCAGCAACGCGGGACTCAAGGCGGAACACATTGATGGCTGCTTCATCGGTCACTGGAGAGTTGACGGGGTCCAAGTTCGGCTCCAGTCGACTAGTTTCCTCTTCAAAGTTTTGGCAGAATTCTGCAAGGACAATCACCGAGTCAAGGCAATGGTCGAATGGAAAGATCACTGTTGAAAATGATTGTCGAGCGTAAAGGATTACCTTCGAGCATAAGGAACAGCTTCTTGGCAAGTCCACTCAGGAAGGCCTCCAGATCATTTTTCTTCCCAGTCAACTGACTGACCTTGTCGGTCAAGGCAGCTTTGTCAGTTTTCAGTCGACTGACTCCCTTGTTGGCAATCCCAAGAGCAGCTTTCAGATTAGTATTTTCTTCTTCGAGCTTGGTGACTAAAGCTAACTTCTTGTCAGCAAGCTTGATCTTCTCAGCTAGCTCAAGGTCTTTTTTCTTCTGGGCCTCCTTCACCTTGCCTGCAAGTTACAGCAAGGTCAGATTTTGAAACAAATGAAGGGAAAAAGGAGTCGTCGAGGTCTCACCGAACATACCTTTGGTCTCCTCCTTCGCCTTTGTCAGATTCTCCTGAACCAGCTTCAGATCCAGCTCGAGCTGAATGTGCTTGTGCTCCAGCTCGGAATAACGAGCCGCAAGGTCAAAGGATTTCTGCGAAGAACCAATCGACAAAATATCAAGGATAATTCACTTCCGAGTGGATAAGAGAAAATCATGCGTTTCTAAGACTACAGCCGAATACAAACATTCGACCGTAGTCTCGGGGACTACACCCAGTGGGTGCACTCAGCGTGCCCCCACTAGTTCTATTAAAGACAGAGTCGACCAGTCGACCCCCCCCCCCAAAAAAAAACAAGACGTGTTCTTTAGACTGTAATCGACCGCAAGCAGTCGACCACAGTCTCGGGGACTACACCCAGTGGGTGCACTCAGCGTGCCCCCACCGGTTTGGGAAATCCATTCGCCTCAGTCGAATGACGTAAAGACTAAACTTATAAAGCCTAAGGCCGACTGCCAGCAGTCGACCTTAGCCTTGGGGACTACACCCAGCGGGTGCACTCAGCGTGCCCCCGCTAACACGGAGTTTCAATCGACACACCCAGTGGGTGATTGCTATGGATTCCGGAAAGAAAAGCTTTTTGATAGCATATCCTAACAGAACAGGCGATCCGACTGACCTGAACATTGCTTTGAAGAGCAGAACTGGCGTCGTAAGCTGCCTGGCTCGCATCCCGGATGGCCTTCACCTGCTCCATCATGATCCCCGCCTGGCGTATCGCCTCCTTTGCGGCACTAGCTTGGTCCTCTGGGACGTGGTGCGTCGTGAAGAGGGAAGGCTGTGCGGCACTCGACGAAGCGGGGAGAGCACTCGTCAGTGGAAATGCGAAGGACACGGTGTGTCGAGTGGTGTTCTCCTCCTCCGCGACCAGAGTCTCGGGCGCCGTCACATCCTGGGCCACCCTGCCGGCAGACGCTTTCCTGCTCCTCCTGTGCTTCAGCGGTTCCTCATCGTCATCATCATCAGGAAGAGTGATAACGACATTGGATGGAGCTACAGAAAAGAGTCAGAATTAGAGATCATGAGTCAATCGACTAAAAACGGAATTAAGAGTATAGTACCAGGGTTTGAGGTTGCTGCGTCCTCCATCTCATGGTCGTCAGCCCTGCCTGAGGTCTCAGAAGTAGTAGCACTGCAGTTCCAAAGAATCAGTCGGCTAACTCAAGTGTCAACCAGAGATAAAGCTCGCACAAACCAGGGATGGACACCTTCATTTTTGGTAGGAGCTTGGTCGGCTTTGACGGGGCCACCTTGGATTGCTTCGGCGCCTTTTCAGTTGGCACCGGAGAAGTGGTCCGAGCGCGTTTGGTTGACTGCGCGACAGTCGCAACCCCCTTGCCACGTTCAGTCACAGGGTCATGGGCAAGCTTCGACCGCCTTTCCGAGCGCGGTGGTGCGACCTCCTCCTCCTCCTCTTCTTCATCCTCCTCATCGTCGTCATCATCATCATCATCCTCAGCGGCATCCGAGTCCCACTCCTCCTGGCTCTCGCCCCCGCTCGCTTCTCCCTCTTCAGTCGGAGCCTGTGCTCCGTTGGGCATCGAGTACAGCTCGGTGAGGGCCTGATAGACATCAAGACAAAGATCAATCGACCGATTTGCGGAGAAAACAGAAATAAATATGACAAGAATACAATGGAAGGTAGAGCGGACATACCTTGTCTGGAACGCTGTGATGGTCGAGTGGAGGAATCCTTCTGGCTCCACGGGGGTTATCCTTGTTCCCAGTGACCGCGGCCATCCACCTTTCCACCGTGGCATCGTCGACTGCTTCTGGGTGGATCCGAGTCTCATCTTCAGTTCCGCAGTACAACCACATGCAATGGCTCCGGAACTGAAGAGGCTGGATACGCCGCCTAAGAAAAACTTCCAAGAGATCCATACCAGTTACTCCATCTTGAACCAACTAAACTACGCACTCCATCAGCATCTTCACGTCGGCTTTCTCCTCCGGAATCACCTTCAGAGAGGAGGGTTTGTTCACTCGGTCCATGGTAAACTGAGGGAGTTCACTCGACTGCCCCGGCGTCGGCTCATTCTGGCAATAGAACCAAGTCGACTGCCAGCCTCTGACTGACTCGGGGAACGTCATGGCTGGGAAGGTGCTCTTGTTCCTCATCTGGATCCCCAGGCCTCCACACATCTGGACAACTTTGGTTTTATCGTCGCCTGGGCTCGCCTTCTTCACGGTCTGAGAGCGACACGTGAATATATGCTTGAACAAGCCCCAGTGCGGTCGACAACCCAGAAAATTCTCACACATGGACACAAACGCGGCAAGATAGGCGATAGAATTCGGGGTGAAGTGGTGGAGTTGCGCTCCAAAGAAGTTCAAGAAACCACGGAAGAAAACGCTCGGTGGCAAAGAAAATCCGCGGTCGACATGGGTAGCCAGAAGCACGCACTCACCCTCTTCCGGCTGGGGCTGCCACTCTTACCCCGGAAGCCTTGCGGCTCTGTGGGGGATCAGACCGTCGTTGGCCATGTCGAGGAGATCCGTCTCCGTGATGGTCGACCGGATCCAATCTCCCTGGACCCAGCCGTTCGGCAGACGAGATCTAGACGAAGACCCGCCGCGACTGGTGGATCTCCCCTTCGCCTTGTCCGTCGTCGATGCCTTCTTCGCGCGTTCCAGCGCCGCCGTCTTCTCCTTGACCATGGCTGCCGGCGAGATGCGCGAGGAGAGGTTGTGCGGAGACGAGAGCGGGCGCGTTGGGCGGAGACAAGGAGAGCAGAGAGGGAATGCAGAGGCACTGTTCAAAAACCTTCGCCGGGCGCATTTATAAGATCCCTTCCGAGTGGATGACAGGTGGGCCCGGTCGATCTAATCACATCCCGAAACAGTCGCGCGGACGCGATACGTGGCGAAAAAGGCGGCGTGAGAATCGAGGCGTCTATGCCCTATCCCATCCGAGCGTCGCGGTCCGCCCCGCTTCGCGTGCTTCCCCAAATTTCATATCCCGCAGAATCCGCGAACGGCAGATCGGTCTATCAGACGCGAGATTTTCTGCGATCCGTCGCTCGGAAACTGTCAAAGTCCAAAAGATCACTCGACGAAAGAAAAGAATGGATCGAGTCGACTAAAGAAAAGTTGCTAAGCTATCAACAAAGAGGTTATTGGTCCAAGACAGCGCAGGACCAGCACACAAAAGCCAGTCGGAAACAACGTCAACTCCTTCTTCACTCAAGCCTCAATCCATTCGGGGGCTAATGATGGAGTCATGTACCTAGGGCAGGGTCATAGACCTGATCTAAATACCCTACCCAAGGGCACCCTTAGAAGAGATCACCTTCCAGTCGACCTACGAGGAACCCACTCGACTGACTTGAAGGACTCGACCATGAAGACTCACTCGACCGTCAGAAGGTCAAGAAGCACTTTGTACTGCAACGGTCTATAATTAAGTAGACTTTATGGTAGTTAAGACACTTTATGTGGGGCGTTACCAGTAACGCCCCACACTTAATGTACTTTAAACCCTTCATTACGTGGGCTGGCAGGGGTCCTGGCGCACTCTATATAAGCCACCCCCCTCCACAGGCAGAAGGGTTCGCACCCCTGTAATCCATACTCATATAATCCACTCGACCGCCTCCGGGCTCCGAGACGTAGGGCTTTTACTTCCTCCGAGAAGGGCCTGAACTCGTACATCTCTTGTGCGTACAACTGCTCCATAGCTAGGACCTTGCCTCTCCATACCTACCCCCCACTCTATTGTCAGACTTAGAACTACGACAGTGTTAGCTGCTCCTCATCATCAGGTCATTGATCAACATAGCATCCATGCACTCAAGTAACCTCCCCTCATGGTGCAGATGCCACACCCTATCGGTGATGTGGATGTCATCGTCATCCACCACCTGATGATCAGCGAGCGCCCGTTCTCCTGTGACAACCTCGAGGATGAGCACATCGAGCGCATAGATGTCCGTTTGTCGTGTTGCCTTGCGGCAAACTGGATATTCTGGTGCGATGTAGCCCCAGGTGCCACCCATGCCAGTGACGGAGTTCCTATCAACGGCGACAGTGGAAGCCAAGCCAAAGTCACCGAGGCGAGCGCGGAAGCTCGAGTCCAACATGATGTTACTCGCTTTGATGTCACGGTGGAGCACCAGAGGCTCGTACTCGTGGTGGACATAGTGCAAGGCCGTGGCTATGCCCTTGAGAATCTCGTAACGTGTTGCCCATTGCCTGATGGCATTGTTGGTGTGGTGCTGTCTAGTGTCACTACCGCCTCCATGGAAGAGATGTTGGTCTAAACTGCCATTAGTCATGAACTCAAACACAAGCAGCGGCACACCTTTGTTATAAGACCAGCCTGAAAAATGATTAAGCGCATATAGTTAGGAAAATCATTCTTCGACATCTGTAGTTCTATGAGTGCATAGCTAGAAGCCTAGAATGGACATGTAACGAAGGTTAAACCAACAAATAATGAATGAGTGAAAATGAATTAATCCTAATATAAAACATTGGGAGTAAAATTTTGTGCGCTTTCAATAATGAATCGAACATTGGGAGTAACAAAGACACTAATCATTCTTCCTAAAATAAAACCCTACAAATAATTAACTTTGGGAGTGGCGAGGGGCTAAAGTGACATCAGAACTTGAGGGGTTTTACGGTGCAAATTACTAGTCCCTCCGTCCATAATACATTATAGGACAGAGGGAGTACTTTTTCAATCCAAAATGAATCATAGTAGCAGTTAGACGATGCTGACCGATGAGGGGGACGATGTTCTTGTGGCGCAACCGGTTGATGATGCTGACCTCGGCGAGGAAGTCATCGTAGCGGCGGTCCTGCACGTCACGAGTGAACCTCTTGATGGCCACATCCATCGGTTGCTCCGTCTTAGAAGCGGCAGCAGGGAGCGTGCACCTGTACACTGTACCGAACCCACCTCCACCGAGCTTCATGTCCTCGTGGAAGTTGCGGGTGGCCTTGTAGATGTCAGCGAAGTCGACCTTCTTTGGGACCGCTGGGAGGCGCTCCATAGACCTGGCGAGCTTGTCTAGGTCTTTGTGCCACCGCCGGTACCTAGAGCCGAAGTAGCACGCGATGGCGGCAACCATACCGGCGGTGCCGGCTATGGACCCGAGGATGGAGGTTATGATGGTTTCCTTCCTCGACAGTAAGCCACCTGCTTTGTCCTCCTCGTAGTAGCGAGGTAAGCCCTCGACTGTTGCACGGCATTTTATGCCTCCGGCACGAAGCAGCTGCGCGGTCGTGGAGAGGAGGCCGACACGGACGTATGGGAAACCGATGCTGCTGATCCTAAGGTTTACCTCGGCTATGGCGTTACCAGGCTTGGGCTTACCTTCAACATCCACGTAGACCGACAGGCTATGCCCCACACGGTCGTAGTCGATCCACACTGAATAGTTAGAGATGGCAGCTGCCACCGGATCAATGTTGATGACGACAACCATGGTGCTATTGTTGTACCTCGTGCCCGAGGCGGTGAGGTTAGCCAGTGCACCGATCCTGACAGAGACGGAGCTGCCGGAGACGGAGGCGCTTCGGATTGTGGGGTTGGAGATATCTATGGCCACCAGTTGCTTCGCTAAGGAGCTATTTGCCCCCACATACGCTTCGAGACTTGTTAGCAACCTGTAAGAGAGGATCAGGAAGGTGAGGCCGCTACGGCTCTGGTCCATCAGCGGCTGATAGACCATGGTGATGCTGAACGACGCCTCGTCGATGCTCAGCTGCTCCTGGCCAACTTGCCAGAGGGATATCCAGAGATCGAAGATGGAAAACACACCGGTGTTGTTCACGTCGGCGTCGGACAGGTTGCGGAGCAAGTCCAGGCCAACCATCGTCCGTAGGAACCCGGAATCTTTGCCGATCGTATGGAATCGGAAGTTGGTGTCGTCCATGGAGTAGTTGCCCTTCCGGTTCTGATCGGAACCGGGGCTGTTG
Source organism: Triticum timopheevii (assembly GCA_963921465.1). Taxonomy (NCBI): domain Eukaryota; kingdom Viridiplantae; phylum Streptophyta; class Magnoliopsida; order Poales; family Poaceae; genus Triticum; species Triticum timopheevii. The sequence goes on from OY997270.1 coordinate 598,495,689, forward strand.
CACTGCTGTGCCTTCGCCTGGGACAAGAACAACATAACCGATAGGAGGAGAAGGCATGGTACAAGCTGCTTGAGCTGATCTAAAGCCATTGTACACTTTTGCTACCTAGCTATCTGCCTCAGCTTACTCACTATATAAGCTTGTCTAATATACTGTACTAGTTCGTGAGTGAGCATACGTACACGTATTCTACGACCAAGATGAATGAACTAGATGGAGAGCCTGTGATATACTCCCTCCGTTCGGAATTACTTGTCGCGAAAATGGATGTATCTAGACGTATTTTAGTTCTAGATACATCCATTTCCGAGACAAGTAATTCCAAACGGAGGTAGTAGTAATGTAAAACGAGTTTGTCCACCTATATGAGTTTTAAAAATGGTAGTTTGTATCTATCGGGGTTCCTCCTTTCCGACATATGAGTTTGAGAATCCTTTTGCTAAATCTAGATTTTCTTCATGTCCTGAAGCATTGGATGTCTCCATTTCTTTTAAATGAAGGCAAAAGCTTTGCCTCATCTATAATATTAATTAAGAAATGAATAGAGTTTGTATTACAAGGCCGTGAGGCCCACCCATAGAAAGCAAGGAACTACTCTCCAGGTATAATGGAGTGGATACGACTGAGAACGAGCTTGACTCCACTCACTGCAAAGGAACAACTGATTCTCCATTTCCGTGGTTTGTTTTCCTTTCATTCTACTTACCTTCTTTTCGCCGGAGGCATATTTGATACGTTATTTAACATTTCGAAGAAAGTGCAAACTTCCAGATCTGAAGGAATGGCAAGATCAGAGATCCATTTTACGCTGGGGCCTGGCCAATGGGGAATCAGTAGTACTCGACCTTTGCTTCAGAAATCCACTGTTGCTGAAGAGAAGAGAAGAGATTTCTAGCGCGCACTCCTATCCGAGTAGAAAGACTCCTGATTTTTTTGCACCCGATGAGACCCAAAGCTTGGTCTCGTCTTTGATGGCCTTGAGCAAGATGTGCTCGGCGGCTTGCTCTTTTGCCAAAATACACGTACATTCCTCCCGTTCCAAATGGTGCAACTAATGTGCATTGTGAGGGATGCCATTGCTTTATGGTTGGGGATGTCGTTGCCCAACAAGTTGACCCACCATTCTTTGATGTAGCAAGAGGAGTTGTCAAAGCTTTCCGAGTACAACCGCTCGTAGGCAAGTTCCAAAGACAGAGGGTAAAACGACATTTGAAGAAGAGGTGCGACCCAGACTCTTGTGGAGGGGGCAAAGGTCGCAATGTAATCATCCAAGCTTGGCCAAGCGGTTGACAGTTCAAATCTTATTTTGGATAGCCAACCAAGCAAAGAATTTAATTTTGGGCGTAGACCACACCTTCCAAACCATGTGATCGATAGGAGAGTATACGGTGCCAATAAATTGCGCTAGGTAAGAGGTATCCGCTGAGTATAGGCCACTCTCCGTGAGCTTCCAAAGGATGTCATCTTTGGCATGCTCATCAAGATGGAAATCCCAGATGAGAGACCAAAGGGCAATGAATTGCCGTATGTGAACCATGGATAAGTTGGCGTCTTAATCTTGGAGGCCCATGCACCCGCATGAAGGGTACTCTCTCACCTTGATGTTTTTCTTCTTGTACGACTCATCGATAAATGATTGTGGTGAGGGAGTAAAAGAGACCAAGGTCGGTCTTGTCACATGGGTTTCTCAAATTTCCGGCCTTGAGAATTCACTATAAGATCGCTCAGTATGTGCGGTCAGCTATCTCAAAAAACCAATGAAAACAAGAACTACATATAAGATTTTGAAATATTAAACTGAACGCGTTCAAAGGTCGATTTTGGTTTTTTAATAATGCAACATGCCGACCACATGTCTTAGGCCTTTTGGCCTTGATGTTTCTGAGAAACAATGCAAGAATCTTTCAAGAAAAATCAGTGTCGTTGCTGTATCATGCATACCTGTTTGACCATTAATCAGTTCCAGCTGAACTTTTCATCGCATGCACCATGCATGTCTCTGTCCGATTGGTCAACCCACTCAGCACCATGCTCTAGTCATGAGTCAAGAGTCAGGACCAAGAGTTTCTTTAGATAATCATCCGGTCGATGTGCTGGCAACAAATGTCGGGCAGTTGCAGCATCGGCCAGCAAAACCTTCAACAGCAACACCACCAAATTAATGGTTCCGTTACTGCTAGAGTGCTAGTAGCAAACACAACAGTCTAAACTACCCTTAAAGAACAGATAAAAGAAACAACACCAAAAGTTGGTCATCCGTTAGCTAGTCCTTGGATCGAACTTGACATGCATCATGCATGTGATGCATGTCTCTATCCAACAGGCCAAGAGTCAAGAGTCAAAACTGTCAACAAATGTCAGGCTGCGGCAAGCACCGACGAGCAAAACTGTTAACAGCAACACGACAGAAATGATACTTCTACACCTACCAAACACGGCCCTCTAATTAAGCTTCACTAGAACAGATCAAGAGAGCAACTGTCCAAAATATATCACTGTTACCCCGGTGCGCTAGCTCTAAGAAAATTATAAAGCTACACAAAATTTCTTAGATACTGCGTGTGTATGGATTGGACATCAACATAAACCAAGCGCTTAATGTTGTTTATCATATTTCTGTTGGACATCAAACTTTGACTTTCCATGCCGTACGTGTACAGCAAAGTCAACTATACACGTTGTCAATATGAGTGTATACATCTAATTCGATTGTTCTATATTTAAGTCGATGGTGATGGCCATCTACTCTGATATATTTATTTCTTTCATACATATGACTCGTGACATTAACCTATAGTACTACATAACAAATACTGAAGCTTCTTAAATTAGGCAAAATCACATCAACATTAAATGAAACAAGTGAATTTCCATTTTCACTATATATGCTCCTTGGCATTTCCTCATGGACCAGAGGAATTGCTTGCCGTGACGTTGTGTTGGAGTTGAAATGAGGCATGTCCTCTGGTGGTGCTTACCATACTCTTGTCGAGATTATTCATCATCGATGTACCCGTGCTATCATCATCGGAGGCCCCTGAACGCCCCTCTTCCCGCGGTGGCCACACAAATCTTGGCTTCTGAGGAGGCACCAGCGGTGGCGGTGCCGACTTGGCGATGACCCGCACCACATCAGGCATGGTTGGCCGGTCTGACGGGTTCGGGTTGCTGCACGCCAGGCCCAAGAGCAACAGGCGTTCCACATCGCCAACAGTGTCTAGCTGTTCCTCGTCATCAAGAGAAGAATCATTGATCAACATGGCATCCACGCACTCCAGTAGCCTCCCATCACAGTGAAAACGCCACACCCTATCAGTGATATGCATGTCGTCATCGTCCACCACCACATGATCAGCCAGTGCCCGCAGGCCCGTGACGACCTCGAGGATGAGCACCCCAAGTGCGTAGATGTCTGTCTGCCGCGTCGCCTTGCGACAAACCGGGTACTCTGGCGCGATGTAGCCCCAGGTGCCACCCACACCGGTGACAGAGTTCCTATCGACGGCGATAGTGCATGCCAGGCCAAAGTCGCCGAGGCAGGCCTGGAAGCTTGAGTCGAACATGATGTTGCTCGCCTTGATGTCGCGATGGAGCACCATGGGCTCGTACTCGTGGTGGACGTAGTGCAAGCCAGTGGCTATGCCCCTGATGATCTCGTGGCGGGTTGCCCATTGCCGGATAGCGCCATCGGTGTTTCGCTGTCTGGTGCCACTGCCACCTCTATGGAAGAGATGTTGGTCTAGGCTACCGTTTGTCATGAACTCGAACACAAGCAGCGGTACTCCTTTGTTGTATGACCACCCTGAAATTTGTTTACATGTGCAGAGTTATGAATATTAGTGGTTATGTATTTCTACAAATGCATTGCTAGAATTTAGAATGGATCTGAAGGATAGATCCCCGTTGATAACTAAGCCAGCATTTGACGCGTCTGACCACAGTTAATTACCCTCAACTCCATAAAGGACCCTACAGCCAATATAAGACCATATATGTCCTTCAATGCAATAATACATGACTTCTTCATATAGGACCCTACTATTAGGAAATTATCTGAAAAAATTTAGGTGATGTACAACATGCATGTATCCACCAGTCCAAATATTTCAATACAAATCAAAACAGAGCATAATAAACGAGCTAAATTCACAGCCCAACTTAGATTAAATGTACTACTTGGATGATGCTCACCAATGAGGGGGACGATGTTCTTGTGGCGCAACCGGTTGATGATGCTGACCTCGGCGAGGAAGTCGTCGTAGCGGCAGTTCTGCACATCGCGTGTAAACCTCTTGATGGCCACGTCCATCGGTCGCTCCATCTTGGAAGCGGCGGCGGGGAGCGTGCACCTGTATATAGTGCCAAAACCGCCTCGGCCGAGCTTCATGTCCTCATGGAAGTTGCGGGTGGCCTTGTTGATGTCAGCGAAGTCGATCTTCAATGGGACCCCTGGGAGTCGCTCCATAGACTTGGCGAGCTGGTCCAGGTCCTTCTGCCACCGCCGGTACCTCGAGTTCAAGTAACACGCCACAACGGAGGCCATCATGCCAGCGGCGTCTACGGACCTGAGGACGGATGACATGATGGTTACCTTCCTTGTGAGGAAGCTGTTAGAAGTAATCTTGAGCAGTATAGTACGAAGGTATGCATGCATGTACATGTTGATGTCAAAGTGTTGTACATGCTAGTTGTCTACGTACTAGCTAGCAGTGTAGTAGTCGGTTTAGGAGATTACGAGTCCAGGTTTGGCAGTCCGTGCGTCTAGCTTTTGGAGTCCAAAAGCAATACGTGTAGGTTTAGATTACATAGTCTGATTAGGATAGAGTTGGCGTGAGTCTTGGCTGAACGTGTATATATATACACGAGCGGGCCATGGATATTGTAACGACGTGGAGAAAAGAAGAAAACCAGAAAAAGAAATAAAGAGAAGAGAGGCACGACACGTGCCTTTGGCAAAAGTTATCGTGTGCGTGTCTCTATCGTGATTTGATGTGATCGATCTGGTGGGTCAAGTCCCAACAGAAGCTGCTTTTGTCCGGGTAGACAAAGAAGTCCTCGACCGTTGCGCTCCATTTGATGTGACCGGCGCGAAGCAGCTGCTCGGTCGTGTAGAGGAGGCCAAAATAGAAGGATGGGGAAGCGAGGCTGCTGATGTTTTGCATCTCAACTATGGTTTTGTCAGGCTTGAGCTTGCCTTCAAAGTCCACGTAGACCGACAGGCTACGCCCCACACGATCGTAGTCGATCCACACTGAATAGTTAGAGATGGAAGCTCCCACCTGATCGATATTCATATCGACAACCATGACACTATTACCGTACCTAGTCCTAACGTCTGTGAGGTTACCCGGCGCACCAATCCTGGCGGAGGCGGAGACAGAGCTGCCGGAGACGGGAGCGCTTCCAGATGTAGGTTTCAAAAGGTCGAGCGAGCCAACATCACTAGCCACCAGTGCACTCACTAAGGAGTCGTCGGTTGCCACCGACAAGGAGTAAGGGAGGATAAGGAAGGCGAGGCCACTGCGGCTCTGGTCCGGTGGCGGCTGATAGAGGATGGTGAGACTGAACGACCCCAGCTGGTCCTGGCGAACTCGCGAGGAAAGTATCCTGAATTCGAAGGTGGACAACAGTACGGTGTTGTTCACATCGGAGTCGGACAGGTTGCGGACGAAGCTGAGATCAATCGTGTCGTATGTGTTCAACACAAAGTAGTCGGAGGAGTTATGGTCGAAGGTGAAGACTCGGCCGGATGATTTGTTGATCAGATGAAATGCGGAATAGGCGTCCTCCATGGTGTAGTTGCTCATCCGATCCTGGTCGGAATCGGGGCTTTTGCACTGCTGCGCCTTCGCCTGGGACAAGCAGGACGACATGGTTAATAGGAGGAGAAGACACGGGACAAGCTGCTTGGGCTGATCTAACGCCATTGCATGCTTCCCCCAGTTTTGCTACCTAGCCCTCTGCCTCACCCTAGTCGGTAATAGCTTGCTTTATATACTAGTAATCCAGTGAGTGAGCTTACGTATGCATATATATTCCACAATCAATCAATATCGATGCACCATATACATTCATACGGATTGTATATAGACATATTTTAGAGTGTAGATTCACTAATTTTGCTCCGTATGTAGTTTGTATTGAAATCCCTAAATAGTCTTATATTTCGTACTTTTTTTTGCGAGATGTCTTATATTTGGTACTTGTTTGACCAGTTCCAGCTGAATATTATATCCAAACTTCACATCACATGCATCATGCATGTCTCTGTCCGATAGGTCAATCCAATCAGCACCATGCTCGAGTCAAGAGTCAAGAGTGTCCCCTTTAGATAATCGTACGATAGTTCACCTGCAAACAAATGTCAGGTTGTACGCCGCCAAACCGTCTAACACTCAACGCAACGCACAACATCGTCCTAACAACACTAAAATAGATGAAGAACTAGCTCTTCAAAATGCCTACACGTTTTCACACGTCCTTACGAAGACTCTAGTGAACTGTGTAACTCTCTTCACTGCCATATGTGTGCTAGCTAGGCGAGCTGAGATCATTTTCTCCTTGATGGGTGTTATCCAATTGAGGAGAGACTCTTCTCCTCTCCTTTCGTCATCTTCGCCGGCCTCTCTCCTTATATACTTGCCGGCTTCAACAGTCACTTTCTTATATGCATTTGTATAATGCTGTTTCTGAACATTCAAAAGATGCGCAAATGTTAGTCTCACAGGGTTAATTAAGGCAAAAGGTTAGGGAGTCTAGAGACGCATAATCAGAGCTCTAAATATCCAATGGAACGCACCAAACATGTCAAAAGAGGCATGACTAAACACACTAACACCAATATACACTTTTTTTGTTTAAAAGTGCATTAATCAAACATTTTGATTTGCTAGTTAATTTGGTTTTCTTGACCACTTAAAAGGATTCCGTGCCCCAAACCTCTTCACGATGACGGCAACTCATGCGGCTGCTTGGGGAACACGGTGGACTGGGACTGGAGGCGTTGCTCCATGTTGCTTCAGCTGTCCTATATGGAGGTGTCCATGGCGCAAGTGCGCGGTGGATCTCGGTGACATGTTGTGCTTTTTCGATCTGCTCAGTGGCGCTCGGCTGGGTAGTGCGAGTGGGGGGAGGCTGCAGCTGCAACGGTGGATGGCAGGCACGGATCTAGTCGGGAGTGACTAGGGCTAGCTCGCTAGTGTGGCTCATTGCTAGCTCTTGTCCTCTGCATGGTGTGGTTGGTTGCGGCACTGCTGCTTGCGCCCATGTCTACAACTCTACATGTCTGGTTCGAGGTGGCGGCGGTTGCTGGGAAAGACGTCTTTGGACCTAGTGGTTGATGTGTAGGGGGGGTGTGAGGGGAGTTGGGGAATCCCTGTCTCGGCTTCGTGCCATGAGCAGCGGCGACGACACCTCTGGGCGTCATAATCCTTGTCGGAGGAGCTGCATCATTGCTCCTCTCCTCCGCTCGTGGTCTTTGCTTTGGGGTAAGCCCGTGCTCCCCTTTTGGGACAGAAAATGGCTGCGATTTCTTCGTCGTTGACCTTCATGGAGACATTGTCTTGGAGCGAACTCGATCACCAGAGCCAGAGTAGCTTGTTTACTGTTGCTTCGGAGTGAGGTATATGGATAGCGGCTTGAGGCAAAGGGCATGGATCTACAACGGCGATTGTGATTTTTCTGGCTGGGCCGCAGTCTCTGTGTGAGACGCCGGTGGCCACGATCCCACATGAAAGTACACGGGTGATAGTGTCTGCCTACTACATCTCGGTATGGAGGTTCTCCGCTCGGACGCGTGGGTGAGGACAAGGTCTTACGCTGCTAGGTGATTACTTAGACCAGACCGGGAATTATGGATCTTTAGATCCAGCGGCAATGACAAGTTTTTTGCTGCTTGATTCTACCACCACAGACAAGAACGCCGGAGCATGAGGATGGTATGAGACTGTTGGAGCATCCCAGATTGGGATTTGCCGGTGTTGGTAACCTTCCTCTTTTGATCTTCGTTGCGAAGTGCAGCGACAACCTTTTGCCGTTCAGAGCTGTTGGTGGAAACCAACTCTTGGTGCGGCTTGACTGTCCACTTGTGCGAGGATGGTTTTCTTGCATGTCACCTCACGTCAAGACCGTGATATGTATGTAGCTGTTAGGATCACGAAAGGTGGTGGCGACATCACAACTGATGTTAAGAAATGGTTGGTGTGGATACAATTGATGTTGTAGATTATTGATCATTATTTTGATCGCTTCGGAGTTTTTTCTTCCTTTACTGCACTAAGGCATAACTTAAGTCACATTTGATTTTGCTTGTTGTTGGTGTAATTTTTGTGTGTACCTATGTTGGTGTTGGCTGCATGGATCCTATCTACACAGAGGCCGGATTTATGCTTATTGTGCTTGTATCCCCTTAATTCTTCATTTTAAGTTAATAAAATCCACCCTTTTCGAAAATCTAAGTTTTCACTGTCGTGAGAACCTTTCACAAGGAAAGTGATATAAAGTTTTGAACGACACAACTGTATAAGCTTCTGTTAGAATGACAAACCATATACAAAAAAGGCTTTTCACCCTGCTTTATATATAAAGCAATGATCACCATACAAATCGAACCATATATACAACATCACATCACACCACACACACCCAAGATAAGATACATAGGTGTTGAGGCTCAGCAACACCACCCCATACATCTCCAACTCCAAGTGAAACAAAATATAGACAATAAGCATGACTGTGGAGACAACGGAGGTCTCAACCGGTAACAAGCACGACGAAGAGACAAATCTGAGTGCCAACGTACAATGAGCTCCAAGATAATGCCTTCAGGAATGGCACAACATCAGAGCGTCGTCACCGCCCGATCCAAAGGATCAAGATTTGCACCTAGAGCAACATGAAGGACAAAGCAATCACGACGAAGCCTTGAAGAAGGGGGCGCCGCCCAAGGACACCGCCATCGTCAGCCTGGCCAGAGCCAGACAAGGTTTTCACCCCGCAAGCGCACTCCTCATCCGACCAAGGTGCGGCTAGCAACATGACACCTGCCACACCACCGGTATAGAACGCCGATCACCAATCACCACACCGCCCACATGACCTTGGCAACCGACCAGCATCGGAGCAGCGAGCTCCGCCCACCAGCACCGCTGCTCCCACATGGCCGTCGTCCTGCCACCAGGCACCCTGGATCCCATCCAAGAGCCCGAGCCTTGGACCGACCGGCAATACCCAACCACCGATGGAGCCGACAATGCCTGCCTAGACCAAGTCAATCTAGCACCAAGAGCCACTAGGATGGGGAAGGGGAGGAGAAGGAGCGAACCATGTCCACAGTGCGTCGGCAATGGGTGGCCCGGCTAACTCAGCGCCACCCTCCCGCAGGCCTTCCCACACACCACCCCGGGACGCCCCACTAAGGCGCTCCCAGCCCAGATCCGTGAGAGGCCAAACCCAGCCACCCGCCCATCGACGAGGGGCGCCAGACCGACCGCAACCAACCGACAAAGAGAGCCTCGAGGAGCAGCACCACAAGCCACCCGCAGACGAGCTGATACAGGAACCGTGACCAACCGTCGCCGCGGCCAGTCCTGCTCCACACTGCGATTTTGATGCACCCATGCCAAGAGCCCACATCACCGGGAGAGCCGCCACCGCAGACCATCTGAAGCCAACACTACAACCATTCATTTGACTAAATCAATAAAAACTTCCGTAAGGCCTGGACATAGCATGCTCGATTTCGAGGATATTTGTAACATGGTTTGCCTACTGTTAGGACCAGTTTTTACGTTATTTATTATTTGAAATGTGCTCCTCAATAAATCTTAAAACTAAAATATTGTCCATATTTCAACCCATCTACGGCCCATGTGCGCATGTATGGCACAACTAAAATTTGAAAACTCCAATTAGTCTGAATTTGCTAAGGCGAACATAGTGGAGCTCTAGCTATATTCGAAAATCCTATAGATTTTTTTTTGCAGGGATCGAAACTCCTATAGATGCATAGCAGGGGAGAGACTTTGGCTACATATACACGTGTGTACATGTATTTGAGTATTTTCACGTGAATATCCGTGTGATTTTCGTGTGAAAAAAAGGAGGAAGAGTCAGTTTGGTTCAGGAGAACAATTTTCTTTTTGCTAAAATAGTGCCATTATCGACCTTGGCTATATGATTTAAGTTGATTGATTAAGGCCTAGACATAACATGCTCGATTTTGATGATATTTTATAGTATGTTTTGCCTACTGTTATGACTAGTTTTTACGTTATTAATTTATTTGAATTGTGTTCCTTAATAAATCTTGAAACTAATTGTCCATATTTTCCCAACTTCTTCACATTATGCACGGCATCGACCCTCTAATTGACTATACTATGTACAATCTTCAGATATAACAAATCTATTTATAAGTTATATATAATAAATTATATGAGACATTTGAACTAATGATATTATTCAATACAGTACTCCTATATGCCAAAACACTACATATGTGGTGATCTCTTTTACTAGTCTTGGCATCACCACCGACGTTAGATCCAAAATCTACGGTGGAGATTGCACCCTAGGACCGACTAACCAAGAACCCTAACCCCCAAGAAATCCCCACCTTCTTCCCCTCCAAATCTCCCAATCCGCTGCGCCTTCCAGAAATTCTGCCCGAGATTCCTCACGAGCACCGCCGGCTCCCTCCAGAGAGGGGCGGGATCCAACCCATCTCGGCGGCGGTGGCGGCGGCGAGTCGGGGAAGTTGAATCCCCTGACGCAGGTGAAGCGGACGCAGGTGATGAACCAGAAGGAGGCGGCGCTGGGCCTCAGCGAGGACGCCTCCTGGCACGCCAAGTTCAGGGGCTCTGCCTACGTCTTCGTCGGCGGCGTCCCCTTCGATCTCACCGAGGGCGATCTCCTCGCCGTCTTCGCGCAGTGAGTATCAGACCGCACCCCCCGACCTAGCTTTTCCGCCCGTGCCCCCTCTCCTCCCGACGGATTTGGCAGGGAAGTGTTTTGACCGGCTTCTGATCTCCTCTCCCAGGTACGGCGAGGTGGTCGACGTGAACCTCGTGCGCGACAAGGCCACCGGAAAGTCCAAGGGCTTCACGTTCGTCACGTATGAGGACCAGAGGAGCACGATTCTTGCCGTAGGTGAGGCCCCCTTCCCCTTTCCCCTTTCCCAAGAGGTCATTTCTGTGTGTAATTCCAAATGGTGCTTTGCTGAAGTGCTAATGTTTGTGTCCTCATGCGGCGGCGTAGATAACTTGAATGGAGCTAAGGTTCTTGGGAGGATCATCAGGGTTGACCATGTGGAGAAGTACAAGAAGAAGGAGGACGACGAGGAGGAGCTGCATAAGAAGAGGGAGGAGCGCGGTGTGTGCTATGCTTTCCAGAAAGGCGAGTGCAACCGCGGCGATGCGTGCAAATACTCCCATGATGAACAGGTACCTATCCTGCTTCTTCAATGTCCAAGTTGTTATTTGGTTGTTTGTTAGGAAGGCACACAGCCTATTCACCATTGTGCTTGTAGTGATTTGCACTAGTAATGTTTTCTAAGTATAGGATGAACGCGAAGGAAATTCCCAAATCATTAGGTAGAAAATTGGTTTCTAGCCATTTGATTATTCGTTAGGAATTCAAACAAGCAATTAACTACCTGGCTTGTAGCAATATTTCACTGCATTGGTCCAACCGTCCAAGTCATTATTTGATTATTCGTCAGGAATGCACACAAGCAATTCACAACCTGCCTCATTGTAATTTGTGAGAGGAAGTTTTTTCACTACAGGATGAGGAAAGGATAACCAGATCAATTATCAAGTACTCCCTCCGTTCCTAAATATAGGTCTTTTTAGATATTCTAATATGGACTACCTACGGAGCAAAATCAGTGAATCTACACTCTAAAATACGTCTATATTCATCCGTATGTAGTCCATATTCAAATCTCTAAAAAGACTTATATTTAGGATTAGGAACGGAGGGAGTAGAAAATTAGTTCCTGACATTTCACTCCAATGGGCTGTGAAACAACGGTGTCTTATAATTTACACCTGCATTTTCTCAAGATAGAGATATGGTGGAAACTTGTACTTGCACAGTAAGGCCTTTACGTTTGTTGTGGACATCATTTTACTTCAGTCAAATGTCCTATTACCTTCCAAATTATATGTTGTTCTATGAAAGAATGGGGGGAACAAACAGTAGTAGTTGCAAATAAATGCACCATTTATGCCATTGTTGACTTGTTCTAGGTTTGGTTACATGCCATGGATTGTTTGCTTATTGGATTGTAAATGTGTTATTTTAATGTTACTTGGCTGGAAACATTTGCCCTTTGTACTAGGCCATATATTTTATCAGTAACCTTCTTAAGTACTTCCACTGAACCATCATGATTGCCAACTAATTCTGGTATTCATGGTTATATTTCAGAGAAATGCGAACACTGGTTGGGGTTCTAAGGAGGATGACCAAAAATGGGAGCATGACAGGCACCGTGGTCCACAAAATAAGGGGGAATCCCGTGGCATCTGCTATGCTTTCCAGAAAGGTGAATGCAGTCGGGGAGATTCCTGCAGATTTTCACATGATGAGCAGGTAGCTGTCCAGGGCCGTGGTGTCTGATATGCTTTCCAGAAAGGCGAATGCAGTCGCAGAGCTTCCTGCAGATTTTCCCATGATGAGCAGGTAATTGTCCTGCTTGTGCATTCACCAAGTAATCATATAGACTACTAGCTTGTGTTAATTTCCACGAGAAGTTTTTTCAGGTATGAACAAGTTATATTGCTAGTTTAGTTATTAATAGAAAATGAGTTTTTTTATCATTTCGCCACGATGTTCCTTTAGAGTATTTATATACTGATATTTTCTCAAGGTGATATGCTGAAAACTTGTGCTTAACTGCTTATATTGCTCTGGTCATGTCTATACATGTACTTCACTTGGATGAGTCATTACTTGCAAAATATATTTCATGTACTCCGTAACAGATATGTTGATTCGAAGTAACATTCTCACATTGCCAGATGTTTTAACATTTGTTGTTGGAAACACTAGCACATATTTATTGCATTGCGCTAGATATGACTGTATCCTAGAGATTGTTGCTTTGGGCAGGATTAATGATATTTTTGCAGCATGCTACATGCTTCTCTGAATGCAACAATAACTAACCAATTTATGGTTATGAGTGCGCATTTCTATTGTTGCCTGGCTGGAAATATGTGTCCTTTATACTTGGTGGTATAGTTCATCAGTAACATTGTTCAGTCATTCCAGTAAAAAGCCATTGCTTGGCAACTAATTCTGATGTTTGTGAATTATGTTTTTAGAGGAATGCAAACACTGATCGAGGTTCTAGGGAGGACAGCAATGCAAGACGGCAGCATGACCATGATCCACCAAAGAGCCACAAAAATTTCGCTGACAGGAATAAAGAAGAGGCGAGATCAGGGGGTTGTGATGATCATTCCTCAAGATCAGAGTTGTACAGGGACCGAGATTCTAGGTCGAGACATGGCGATAGAGACACAAAGGATAGTGACAGGAACAGGCACGGGAAATCCCCCGAGAGAGCAAGAGGCGACAGGCAGAGAGGCGATGACAGGGGAAGAGAAGTTCGCTGCCGTTGCTGTTCTAGTAAGGTTGATGTTTGTACTTGTACAAGGTGAACAATTTTGTTAGTTGTTTGATGTTTGGCGCTAGATGTCCAGGTTGCACCTGGTTTTTCTTTTCCTTTTACAAGTTTTTTGAACATACTAGCGCATCGATGATTTTGCAGGGTATTAACTCAATCGATTAGTTTACACTGTTCATTATTGTTATAACACTTATCTGGTGAATTTTGTATCACTTCGGAAAATCTTACTAGCTGCACATTCTTAGCACCTCCATTCTGCTAAGTATAATTTATGAGAAAATTGACACTATTAGAACAATATATAATTACTGAAAATTCAGTTAAATAATACTCCCTCTAGTCCAAGACGTCATATATTTGGGAACAGAGAGAGTATCGCTTCAAAAAATGAAATGGCAGAAAAGCAAATGTCCAGTCTGCTGTACATTTTATTGACTGAACTTATTACAGTAGCTACAACTGTTTTATTCGGTGCAGCAAAGAACCCACAGCAAACACGCTCAGAAGGTCTCTGCCACAGACTTAAAAAGAGGATAAATGAAAGCAGACATGCCCTACACGTCGGAGAAATCCAGGAATGTCGACTCGGCGAGATCGATTGCTCGAGCGAGGCCGGCGGCCTTGTTCTGGCACTCCTGCTGCTCATCGTCCGGCTTACTGTCGGCGACAATCCCGGCGCCGGTCTGGAGGTGTGCCACCCACTCCTGGCGCGCGTTGCTGCTGTCTGTGCCATACGAGTACATGGTGTCAAACCGGGACGCCGTCGGGAAGACGATGGTGCGCAGGGCGAGCGCGATGTCCATGTCACCGCGGAAAGAGATCTGGCCGAAGCCACCACTGTATGGCCCGCGCATCGTCACTTCCATCTCGTCGATCAGCTCCATCGCTCTCACCTGGTGAGTTTCAGAGAAATGCGAGGGAGCCTGATGAGTGAATTCAGGGGAGCAGCATGGACGCATGGAATTTGAGCCACAGTTTGCTGGAACTCAAAGAAATATGATGGATTTGACACTTATCTATACTCTGTTTGGCATTGTTTTCCAAAACAGTTTTTCAGTTTCAATGCATCTAGGTGATGATGTGATAGCAGCTTATGCACTTACCTTGGGAGCACCACTGACGGTTCCAACAGGCAATGCAGCTCGCAGGGCATCCCAACATGTAAGTTCGTCACGCAGCTCCCCAGTAACCTACAGAAGTAGACCCACACATTATGAAAATCGTTAACACAATTTCAGCAAAACAGATGGATGTCATTAGATTTACTTGCTCCAAGAAAATAGAGAAAATCATATACAATGTTGATTGTGCATATTATGATATTGCATCAAATGACTATTTGAAGTTGTTTGTCTGATGAATTAGACTGACTTACCGTCGAGCTAATGTGCATGACATGCGAATATCGCTCAATATTCATCAATTTCTCCACCTTTACTGTTCCTGGTTTGGACACCTGGAAAAAATGGCAAAGTTGAACACAACTCGATCTAGATTTAGTCAAAAGTGTACCAAAACAGCCAACCGGCTTTGATCAAACAAGATTGCTTGAAATTAGGATAAAATACCACTGGATCTAACTAAGTAGAGATTTTATTATCACTAATGTGCCACTAACAAAACAGAAATGGATGTCAATAGTTGCCAGCCGGAATAAATGGTGGCCAGGAGGAACTTGATGGCACATAGGTACCTTACCAATCTTTATTTGGCAAATTGTGAAATGCATTAGAGATTGAATTGAATGGAAACGATAAAATAAATGGGTGACAGACAAACCTTTCCAACATCATTCCGACCTAGATCTACCAACATAATGTGCTCGGCACGTTGTTTTTCGTCACTCAACAGGAGCTGTTCTAGAACCTTGTCTTCATCTTTTGTTTTTCCTCTCCTGATTGTTCCAGCAAGAGGTCGATTGACAACTGTCCTCTGAGAGAAGGAAAAAATAACAGATCATGTTATTCATTTGGCACCTACAATTTTCTAGAAGATTGTGGGCATGCAAATATCAAAGAGTTCCGCAATAACTTTCTTGAATTATTAGCACGACAACAAAATGATAACTATAAAATGTCTCCATCTTGTAAAGCAAATAGATAGCACATACGATAAGAAAAGTTAACTTCCACTACATATTGCAGTTACAAACAAGGTTTGGAAGCAAGCCCATAACTAAAGATGCAAAAGATAAAACTCCCTATTTTGGCTTACCTTTGCGACCCGAGTAAGAATTTCAGGACTTGATGCTACGAGAATACAACCTCGTGCCTGCAATAATGTTACAGGAGATTAACCTTACTGATTATTATGTGTCACGATCACGACTTTTCCCGCTTAGAATACTGGAAATATTCAGATTACCTGTAGATAGGCCATATAAGGGCTAGGATTGACAATACGCAATGCGCGATACACCTCAAAAGGGTCGGCGAATGTACGTCTCTCAAAACGTTGGCTTAGTACTACTTGAAAAATATCACCTGCTAGAATGTGTTCTTTTGCTTGCACAACAGACTTCTTGTAGTCCTCGCTAGACATTGTTGATTTCTGTAGTGCTGAGCCGAATTGCCCAACGTTAAGCTTAATGGAACCAGCAGAAAGGGTTGGGCTACATCAATATTTCATTGAACTAGATCAGTGGGGAATAGAAAATTAGAAGAATAAAACTAAGGCATATAAGAAAGAGTTGGCCAAACTTTAAAACTCACACATTACTGCTATGCAATCTTGATAACAGAGCTTCCAACCGATTTTTCCCATCTTCATATGCTTCGTCAATTGACTGATAGCAGTCCAATCTCACCCAATGAATAACATGTGTTTTCTGCATCGAACAAAACACATAATATGACGTAAGTGTCTTGAAATATCTGAATAAATTAGCTGATTTGAGATATACTTTAAATGAGCTCAATTTGTATAGAAATCAAGCAATATACGGTCGTCTGAATTAGAGAAAATGCATAATTATCCATACCTTTTCAACGTGATCAAACACGACTACGTCATTGTAGAGGCCTAAATGAATGTCAGGAAGGTTCCTATCATCCTCTGGCGCCTTAGAAAAGGGAAGCTTCTTTGTCTCAACATAACGCACCGTATCATATGAGAAGAACCCAACCCATCCTCCTGTATATTTTCCAAACGCAGTTAGCATTCTTCTAGAAAACATAACCAGCGCTCAACAAAGGCTGAAGATCACATTCTCTGCAGATGAAAAGGGCATCCACAGTGGACCCGTTCAACCTAATGTGGCATGGCCAAAAAGGACCATTGGTATATGCTTAATTAGCAAGTACTAACTGCATATAATTCTTAAGGTGAAAGTACCTACATCGCAGCATTTGTAGAGCATTAAGGTGAAAGTGACACACATATATAAGTCTTACCACAAAAGGCATCAGGCAGGCCATCAACTGTAATCTGCGGATTCCACCGCTCCATGATGTCCCTTGGGACGGTCATAGGGTCAGCCGCGTACTGCTCCTCCTTGGTCCTCATCTCGTGGTCCATGACCGTCACCTGGTTGGCCTTGGCCACGATCTCCATGGCCGGCTGCGCCCCCACCACGCTGTACCTCCCCTGCAGATCGCAGAGTGCAGACCAACCAACAACCCGGCACGCGACAGATTCAAATGATTCAGATTTTGTCTTGGGGGAGGATACGAATGGATAATGAACCAGCCAATCGTGAGGCAGGGACGAACCACATTGGTGCCCTCGGAGGCCTGCTCCACGGACTCGAAGAGGAAGCTGGGCGCCTCGCGGTCGTCCTCGCGGACCAGGCAGCGGTAGGCGAGCACCGGCGTGAGGTGGTCGGAGAAGATGCAGCGCTGGAGGGGCAGCAGCGTGTGCCCCGCCGCCGCCCCCGACCTGAACGCCTCCTCCTCCTCCCGCACCGCTGCACGCGCGCGCGCGCGACAGACAACGCCGCATTCAGTCAGTCGGTCGGTCAGTCGCGCAAAGCCACAGATAATCAGCGCCGCGAGGTTCCGGGGCGGGCAGAATGTACTGGGCGCGCGTAGCACGGGTCGGGCCGGAGTGGGGAGGGGACTCACCGACGGCGTCGAGCTTCTGGAAGGCGGTGGCGGCGCGGCACGCGACGCCGGGGCGCGGGCGAGGCGACAGCGGCGGTGCGGCAAGCGCGCTCGCGCGGCAGCCGACGGCGAGGCGCCCCTGCTGGGGCGGCAGAGGCGGCAGCGACGGCGCGAGAGTCCCCCTCGGCAGGCGCGTCGACGGCTGCGCGGGGCGCAGCGAGAGCGCGTGGCCGGCCGCCGCCATCTGATGTGTTGAGAGAGACTGGGCCTCACGGAGGGAGGGTACTAACGGTGTGCGGAATCGGGGAGGTGGGTAGGGAGTGGACGGGGTCTCTGTCTCCGATATGTAGGCCACAGATAAGATGGGGACTAACTGCACAAATCAAATCAATCAATGGCGATTCGATTATGCTATGTATTGAGATTCTATGGATTAAAGAAACTGACAGGCACTCCACATTCACTTCCTACGTCTGTATATTTGGAGGATAAATGGGATGATATAAAGCTGGCTCCACACCTAGCCAACTGTGCCAGATTATCATGTTGTGCAAGATAACACAAACATATCATGAGCTGCCATGTCTCTTAGATAATCATGTTGTGCAAGATAACACAACATGCATGAGTTGTCAAAGTGTCTCCGGTTCCCACATCATCGCAGCTCCACGCAGTGGCGGAGCTTGGGCTCAAATCATGGAGGGGCCATTGGCTTTGGGGGGTACATAGTTATATGTGCAATTTTTTCTTTGAGCTTGGGGGGGGGGGGGGGGGGGGGGCACCGCCCAGGTTGGCCCCCATGAAGCTCCGCCACTGGCTCCACGGACAATACTCCAGTGAGCTTGGAGCACTCCAAGTGCCCTCTCCACATCCTTCCTACCTACTCTTGCATTGTTGCAAAAGCGGGTTTGTTTATTGCCTTGGGGATCAGGTATGTTCTTCACAAACACCATCTAGTGAGAATAGATACTATCGGCAATGTAGTGCCCCATGGTGTAGGTGTGTCTATTGACGGTATAGTTGCACGGTGGAGCTTTCCCGTTGCGGAGTCTTTTGAACAACTTTGGATCACATTGATGTCATATAAAAGCATGCCAAATTCATAAGTCATGCGATGCCACAGTTTCAAGTATGATGGTGGCTTCTTTGACGTGACCTTGATATTGCCTATGCAAACCTTTTGGGCAATTCTTCCACTGCCAGTGCATGCAATCAACTGAACCTAGCCTACCTGGTGATCGATCCTCGTGTTGCTCCAGTTGCCAACAATTTTTTTGTATCCTCCATAGATGGTTCTCTCGGGTACTCTGGTCCGAACACCTTCACCATAGTGCATGCAAAATGCACCATGGTGTTCAGGACCGTGGTCTCTCCCATCAGAATTTCTGAATCAATTGCATCTGCAGCATGACCAAAAGAAAGCATCCTGAGAGTAGTTGTGCTTTTCTGCAAAGGAGAGAAGAAAAGTTTTCCACAACAATCCTTCCTCAGCATGAAGTTGTCATCAGCCTTCTCCATGCCTTCCACTACCCACAAGAACAAGTTTCTCCTCATCCAGTAGCGACGACGAAAGAAAGTTTTATGGAATGTTACGACAACTGTGAAGTTGTACGTGTATAGAAGCCGTGCACCAACAATCCTATCACGGGGAATCACTCCTCACTCCCCGACCCTTGATGGAACACATGAAGTTTAGGACGTGCTCCTCTACCTTCTCGAACTCGTCTTCGATACTCGTCGTCATCATCATCATCATCATCATCATCATCATTTTGGCATCCTCGTCGTTTGAATTTAACGATGTGATGAACTCGTTGAATATGAATTCGTCAAGATCATCGTTTTCATAGCCATCATTCCACGCTGAATCCGTTGGTGACCTAGAAGTAATGGCCGAGAGATTTAAAAATCAGCTCAGACATTTAATTGAACACGTAGAGCGCGGGCTGAAAAAGTATTGAGTTTGATGTACCGGGGGGGGGGGGTGTCCAATAGCGGCGAAAGCCCGATGGCAGATGTACGGAGGAGGACAAACAGAGAAGAGAAGAGGGATGCTCGCGCAAGGAAATGGGATGCGGATTTGAGCGAATTGGCGCGAGCCCTAGCTGTCAGTCCGACGTGGCGGTCGTGTTCAGCGCCCCATATCTGCCCCAGATTTGGGCCGGATATCGGGAGTGCCGGTCAGTCCTGACGTTTGGGCGGCTATGAGGAGACCAGTTGGGTGGCGTTTTTTCGTACTGTTCAGGCGTTTGGGTGGGTATAGGAGATCCGGTTGTAGATGCTCTAAGTCACAGCGCGATTCATTTTCCACCCGTATATATGAATGTAATCTAGTACTTTGCTTGTATGTAGAATCTATTTAGTGAGGGCAATTTACCTATCAATTTCTACTTATCGTGCAGAGGGCGGGAAATTAGGGAAGAAATAGTTGGCCAATAACACACTGATCCCACATAGCGAAGAATTTTGGAGGCTTCGTCACAGGGATTCTGAGTTTGTGCATGGACTTTGAAGCCTCAATTATTTATAGCAACAGCTTCAATAACGATTTTGGCGATAAAAAATATGGCACATCTGCCGTAGTTGCTCTTTTTTTTAACATAGTATAATCACATACATATATACTCACCTACGAGATATTGAGCCAACACAACATCTTAATTTGACAAAGTTACCATAGACGCCTCATAGATGACAGAGATATCTCCACACACTGAACAAACATTGCCGAAATGGTTGAAATAAATTCAGAAAAATGTGAGCACCAATGTCAAGTCTAAGGCCTGAATCATGGTGTGCTAGTTCCACCACAAGGAACCTAACCATCTGAATTAGGCTCAGTTCATAGTTGCTCTTAGTTGGCCGTCTTCTTTGTCATGGAATTTGCTCATAGGGAAAATATGTGCATTTGCGCATTCATAAGACGAGCGTGTACCTGGCCATAGGCAGCCCGGCCTGAACGGCCCGACTCGACCCGGCCCAAAAGTCCCGGGTCAGGCTGAGCCCGAGCGTGCCATCGGGCCGGGTTGAGCCCAAGCATGCCATCGGACTAGGTTCGGGCCTGGAAATCGAGCCCAACGGGCAGATCGAGCCGGGCTTGGGTTTGCGCAAAACATGATTTTAGCCATAGCCGGGCACAGACCTAATTTAGTAGTCCCGACGATCGGGCCGGGCCGGGCTCGGGCTTGGGGTTTTAGCACCAGACGTTTTTGGCCTGGCCCGGCCCAACCCGAGGTATGCGAGGTATAGACGAGTGTGTATAAGCGCATGAGGGTGTGCCATTTGCAAAAAGAAAAAAGAATCAAATCAATCCATCCATCCATCCACGACCCATCCTTTAATCATTCGCAAAAAAGAGAAAACATCCATCCATCCATCATTTGCGATCTACTGTGTTAAAAAATTCATTCAAATTCATCCATCCATCCATCCATCCAACCATGGTCCATCCCGTAATCATTCACAAAAAGAGAGAGGAGAAAACGCCCATCCACGCCGTAACGCGATGTCGCGTGAACCGCGTGTGCGTCGTCCCGTCTCCGTTTGTCGCCGGTTTTTGGCCCGGCCCTGCCTGGAGACAAGCAAGACGCGCGCGGCCGGAAGGGAAAGATTGTTGCTACGTGCAAGATTCTCGCGGACCGGCGGCGTGCGGCCAAGTCGACGGCGTGCCGGGCGAGTTAGCGCACTGTTAGCGCATGCTGCGAAATTAGCTGGCGATGAATTTCGGCATGGGACAGAAGAATCTGACTGTGCATGCACCACGTTCGTCCATCCGGTCACGTCGAGGCTAGTAAAGAGAAATGTTAGTAGGATGACACGAAGATATTGCCTATAAACCGAAGAGGTAACATGTGCAAGTTAGAGAGATGCATGCGGCAGGCATGTGAGATAAATCAGCTGCTGCATGTTTGGGATGCGTGAACGCATGCAGGATCATGATCAAACTGGTGCGTGTTGTGTTGGTAACACTCACTAAAAGAGAGCAGCATGTAGAAGCAAGGTTAAAGTTTAGCTAAGGTGTAAACTGTCACGAGAGCTGCTCCTGTGCACATTGATACGCAGGTCAGGTGTATGTAACGGAAGACACCCCTATGCTCTTGATCTGTTCCTGGTTGCTACCACGCGTCAGTCAGAGCAAACAAAAACACGACGGAAAGCAGAGCGCCCGGCGGGCACGTGGACCGGGAGGAGCAACTCTAGCAGATGTGCAATATTCCCGTCTCGCAAAATCGTATACGGATCGTCCTTTTTCTTTTTTTTAGCTTTCCTACGAGTTTGTAGGATATGTTCCGGGCCGGAGGTCTCGCGGTGCCACAAATTTTTTTGCGGTCAAGTATTGACATGAACCAAAATTCACATAGATGCACGAAATATATTATAAAATAGACATGCCGCAATAGTTCGCATTCAAAATCATGCCCATTATCAAAAGGTAGCAAGTTTGGGACGAGGATTTAGAGCTCTCGGGTGTTCCGCACTCCTATATGTACAATACCAGAAAAATATACCGAGAAATTTAAAAAAAATCTGGGAATTTAGGATATCAA
Organism: Triticum timopheevii; assembly: GCA_963921465.1. Taxonomy (NCBI): domain Eukaryota; kingdom Viridiplantae; phylum Streptophyta; class Magnoliopsida; order Poales; family Poaceae; genus Triticum; species Triticum timopheevii. The sequence goes on from OY997270.1 coordinate 598,517,918, forward strand.
ATGTGGGTTCCCGATGTACTCCCGTCTGAAATTTGGTGAAAAAATACCAGGAAACATATTCGCGGCAAAAAAGACAAAATTTTCCTATGTATAGCAAAACACTGTTTGGGTACATTTTTTCCGGGCAGTAACCCCGGATACTTTTTTGGTATTTTTTCATGAAATTTCACACGAAAGTAGATTGGGAAACCAGGTTTGACATCCCAAAATTTTGGATTTTTTTTGTTTTTTTGGAAAAAATTTACGAATTTTTTCCGTATATGGTTTGTCCCTACGAACGCGCAATTAAACAAAATAAAGCAACATTATTGTTGCCAAGATCGTTGCCACCACCACCGGCCATAGCACCACGATCACCATCTTCAACAACATGGTCCGCAGGAGGAGGTGGAGGAGAGGAGCTCGACCTCGCGTCGCAGCCGCCTTCTTGCTTGTCGGGCCCTTCGCTTGCGACTTTGGCCGACCAAGGAAGCGGGTGGAGGAGGCGGCCGTACTCGAGCCGGCGACCGCGATGGGAGCGAGGACGACTGCAGCGGAAGAAGTTGGCGCGGCAACGGACACGGCTCCATGGAACAATAAAAAAGTATAGATACGTTTGAGGAGTATCAGTCGCCGTCCCTTGCAGCACCAATAGGGTGGTCTGCCGCACCAGGGCGATACTCGTTCGCACCAGCAATGACTTCCCAACAATACCATCACGACCCTTGGAGCAACGACCTGCCCTATAGCATTAGGGCACTCTCTTCCCTATCTAGTATCAAGCCATGTACAAAATGGGACCAATGATTGTCGCTTCAAGATGAGTCGACTGCTACAACGACGGTCGCTCTGCTGTAATCTGGAGCTTAGTTTTACTGACATTCACCGACAGTGGATACCAGTGCAACGGAGCCTCTATCGCAACGTCGACCGCCGAGAGCCAAGATCCGATGCTCGTCTTGCAGGAGCCCCGCTACGGACGCACCCTGCTGCAGGCCTGTCAGCGCCAATTGGCGCAAAGCAAGCACAACACTCGTTAGAGTTCGTTGCCCTAGACTATTTCTCCCCTGTACGCGCACGGTGGTGGGAGGACGATGGCTGAAACGTCTGGTGGCTTGGGGGTCATAGATAGGAGCAGACCGGATGGCTTATGGGGTGATTGATTTCCCCCCAAAATTATAAGGTTGGCGCTTAGCACGCTCCTTTCGTTATTTTACTTTGCTACTAACTTTTTATTTATTCATTTTTTCTAGGCTTATTTTGTTTTTTCTTTACAATTTTTATGTCTTTGTTTTCTTTTTATGTCTTCCTTCTTTATACATAATTTTTTAAAGATGTGATGATCAATTTTACAATGTGTTAACATTTTTACAAATACATGATGGATATTTTCTTAGATATGTGACGCACATTTTCAACATTTTTTATATATGATGAACTATTCTTAGACACACGATGAATATTATTTTTAATACGCAAGAACCATTTTACAAATATGTGATTAGTTTTTTTAGATGTGCGCGATGAAGTTTCTAAAAATATGTGAAAAATGTGTATAAATACACAATGAACAGCATTAAATATGCCATATACATTTTAGACCACCATGATGATTTTTTTCATAAATACGCACACATTCTTTTTTAAAAGATGGTTGATATTTTCCCTTTTAAAATATGTGAAATTAGAAAATTCCTAAATAAAATAAAAAACTGGCTCATAGCCGGACATGGGCCTGGCAGGCGTGCGCCCCGCGTGGGCGTTTTCACGTCTATTCGTCGCACTGTGCAGGGAGTGGGGGGACTCACGCAGCCTGTCGTGCCTGGAGACAAAATGTGAAACCAGCAACAATTCCCGTATGAGATTCACACATAGAGCCATTGTGTATATGGAAATGACATCGCACACGTTTTTTTTATGAAAGACATCGCACACGTTGGACAACAAATGGCAATTCCATTTTATGCGATCGATCGAGCAAATGGAAATCAACCACCAGCTAGCTACGTAGCTACGATTACATCAGAGTATTCGGCGCCGGCAAGCTAGCAATCGCATATGCCAATTGGGACAGCCAATCGGCGTAGATGTTCTCCTTGCCCAATGGATTCTTGTTCGCGCTCCCCTCGAACAAGAGCAGGTCGCACTTGTCGGGATCTTGGTTGGCCTCCAGCAGTTTGTCCGACGCCGCTTTGACGCGCCCGGCACGGAGGTCACCCAGCGCGCCCTCCAGGGTCCTGTTCATCTCCCTGTAGTAGCGGAGGCAGCCGCCGAGGTTCTTGACGAGGTCCTCGACGACGAGCAGCGTCGACGTGACGTTGGCCACCGTGAGGCTGGTGGCCACGACGGCGAGCTCACGCGCGTTCTTGGCGGACGCGGCCGCCGGGTCGGATGAGAGCGCGCCCACGCAGGAGTCGTACTCGTAACCCAGTTGCCCGCCGGGTCGGCCGACGGCGGCGCATGTCCTTGTGATGATCGCGGACGGAGTGCCGACGGCGAGGATGCCGTCTCCGGCAGCCAGGAGGAGGGCGAGGGTGAGGAGTGAAGCAACCTGCGGATGCATCGCCATCGGCAGTCCTACCCACCTCGCCGTGGCTATCATATCGCACCAGTCGGCGGCGTGTATTTATGCACGCAACAACGAATAGAACAGATTAAGTAACAGTAGGAATGAAATTAATACGTACTCCTACTATTTTACCAGCAATGGGGAAGATATGCAATACATGGAAATATATCAATATTTTGCTTTTGCAATCTTTACCAAATCAATCAGATCTACCTAGCTTTAGAGTCTTTAACGACGGAAGATAAAATCTTGTATTTATTGAGAGAAATCGGCTACTACATCGTGCGTTAATGACTGCCATTTAGTTTGTCGATCATAAATTGGAAAGTTTGGAGGTAACCATACTACTACATGGATTATTTTCACTTATTTTCACCTCACCTCCCGCCACCACCTCTCAACTCCGATTTCTCATGGTAAGTGCCGATTCAATTAAATCACATAAATATTAGGTAATCAAGAATTTAAAAATCACACCATATATGTGCGATCCCTTTTCTAAAAGATAACCTTCCAAAATAAAATCAAATATTCCTCAATAACAAATTGCTAATCCGGTGCAATATATCATTTATTATCTATTATTAACTCTACTATTGAATCACAGTCGCAGTTTTTCCTAATACAAAAATAAAATCCTATATCTTGCAAACCTCTAACATTAAAAGGGAATCCCCCGGGTTAACAGGACTCGAGTTGCCGCCGTCTCCCATGCCCTACTTTTCCTCGTCGGAGCCCGTCGCCTGCACGTCTCCGGTGGACGTGGGATCGATGATGGATTCGTCGTGGTCGGAACCAGCTACGTGCACCACGACCGGTTGCGGCGCCCGGGGTGGCCGTGCACCATACATAGCGCCGGAGAGTGGACTCCGCCTCGCCAACATCCGCCGCGATGGCTGCTGCTACCTCTCGCGCCCGCTGTCATGCACAACGGGCACGCTGCGCCATACTTCCGTCAGACGACGCCCATGCGTTCACCTCCGCCTCACGCGCCAACAAAGTGGTTGCGCATCCACCATCGCGTTCTGATGAGGCAGTGTCAACACGCCTCGCGCCGGATCCACGCGTCATTTGGACAGACGCAGTGGATATCCGGAGGAAGGAGTCCGGCCGCTGCCGTCGGGATGACTCCACCCAAAAGCGACGGAGCGCAAGACGAACGACCTTCTCCTCCTCGAGGGTTGTGTGGGATGATGGAAGTAATTATGCGGACTGGGTCCGTATTTGAGGATTATCCTCACTGCTACACGTATGGCTTATGTCCTTAGTGCACCTTTAGGTGAGCCACCCGCTCCCTCGACTGTAGATGCTATGAGCATCTGGCAGACCTGAGTTGATGAATACTTGATAGTTCAGTGCTCCATGCTTTTTGGCTTAGAACCAAGGCTCGAAAAACATTTTGAGCACCACGGGACATATGAGATGATGCGGGAGCTGAAAATGGTTTTTGAGGCCCACGCCCGCGTGGAAAGGTATGAAGCCTCAGACAAGTTCTATAGCTGTAAGACGGAGGGGGACAGCTCCGTTAGTGAGCACATACTCAAAATATTTGGGTACGCTAATCGCCCCAATCAGTTGGGATTGCTATTCCTAATAAAGTAGCAATTGACAGGGTTCTCCAGTCGCTACCACCAAGAAATCAAGAAAGAGCATCAACTGTTGATAGTCAAAAAGATTAATAGTTTCAAGAAGGCCGAGGGAAAGAGAGAAAACTTCAAGAAGAATGAAAAGTAAGTCGTCGCTCCCGTGAAGAAACTCAAGGCTGGATCCAAACCTGAGTCTGGATGTTTTTATTGTAAGGGGAATGGTCACTGGAAACGAAACTTCCCCAAGCACTTCAGATAGGAAGGCTGGCAATGTCAATAATGCACAATGAATAACTTTAAATATGCGATAAATACTTTAGACCATCATGATGATTTTTCCATAAATATGTACACATTCCTTTTTGAAACATGGTTAATATTTTCCCTTTTAAAATATGTGAAATGAAATTCGACCCCTATTCGTTGCACTGCGCAGGGAATAGGGGGACTCATGCAGCCTGTCGTCCATGGAAGCAAAATGTCAAAGAAGTAGGAGTAACAATTACAGCACGAGAGATGCTATGATCTGTCACATAGAGCCCATTGTGTATATGGAGGTGACATCGCACACGTTGGACAACAAATCACGTTGGACAACAAATAGCAATTTTATGCGATCGATGGAGCAAATGGAGATCAGCTAGCAGCAGCTGGGTATAGAGTACGGTGCGAAAGAGACCAAAGAATCAAACTTAACGTCGGTGCCGAGGAGGATTCGGCAGCTGCAAGTCAGTAATGGCGTATGCCAGTCGGGACAGCAAATCGGCGTCGGTGTTCTCCTTCCTCACCGGGTTCTTCTTCGCACTCTCCTCGAACAATTGGATGTCGCAGCTGTCGGGCACTCCATTGGCATCCAACAATTTGCCGGACGCCGCCTCGACGCGCCCGGCACGGAGGTCAGCCAGTGCGCCCTCCAGGGTCTTGTTCATGTCCCTGTAGTAGCGGAGGCAGTCCCCAAGGTTCTTGACGAGGTCGCCGAGGACGAGAACCGTCGATGTGACGTTGGCCACGGTGAGGTTGGTGGCCACGACGGCGAGCTGACCTGCGTCCTTGGCGGCCGCGGCTGCCGGGTCGGCCGAGAGCAAGCCCACGCAGGTGTCGTAACCCACTTCCCCGCCGGGTCGGCCCACACTGGCGCATGTCGTTCTGATGATCGCCGACGGAGTGCCGACGGCGAGGCTGCCGTCTGCAGCCGCCAGGAAGAAGATGAGGGTGAGGAGTAAACCAACCTGCTGATGCATCGCCATGACCGTCATCGTATCGTGCTTACCATGACTCTCATATCGTAGCAGTCGGGGGCGTGTATTTATGCAGGCAAGGAATGGAACAGAAAAAGTAACAGTTGGAATGAAAATCAACACGTACTATTTTTTTTTTGAGCATCAGTACAGACACAAGCGCTCATATACACGCGCATACACTCATCCCTATGAACGCACACACGCACACCCTACCCCTATGAGCACCTCCGAGAGACTGAGCCGGCATATCATCTTGAGATTTACGAAGTCACTGTAGGCGCCTCGTCATCGACGGGAACGTCTCCTCCCACTGAAAGCGCATCGCCAGAAATCCTGAAATAAATCCAGGAATAATGCGAGCACCAGGATTTGAACCCTGGTGGGTTGGGGATACCACTTTCCACCTAACCAACTCAACCACAGGTTGATTCGCAACACGTACTATTTTACCAGCGATGGGAATGATAAGTAATACATGGAAATATATCAATATTTTTCTTTTGCAATCTTTACCAAATGAATCAGACCTAGCTAGCGCTTTATAGTGTGTCTTCAACGACGCAAGATAAAATCCCGTATTGAGAGGAATCGGATGGATGGGTGAGGACATACGATCCACGGGACGACCGATTCAACCAATCAAAACGTACAGTTTTGGATGTAATCTTTCGGGAGTTAGGTAGGTCGGCGTACCGGTTCATTTTTGCCTCATCTCTTATCATCATCTCTCCACTTTGATTTTTCGTGCTTGCTTTGGCAGGTACCGATTCAACTAAATCATATTAATATTACGTAATTAAGAATTAAAAAATTACACCATATAGATACAATTATATTTTTAAAATACAGACATAAGATTTTTCTAATAAACTTTCAAAATAAAATAAAATATTTCTCAATAACAGATTGCTTTTTTAGTAACAATAACAGATTGCTAATCCCGTGCAATATACCAATTATTATCTGACATTAACTCTAGTATTAAATCACAGTCACAATTTTCCTAATATGAAAAAAAAATCTTAACTTGCTCAGGTTACCTTCGTCAATCTCCTCCCTCCCATCCAACAAACTCCACCTCCCCGACATCTTTATACTACTTAAAAAACTTGTAGAACTCCTGTGCGTTACTACAACCTACAATGCATATAGATGAATCAAACAAATGATTAAGATCGCCTCCAAGGTCGGAGCTCATTTCTCCTTCATACGTTCGGGCGTGTTCGGACATCAAATGGGCGCCTAGCGGGCTCCCCCAAATCCAACCGTATGGACAATCCAGCCCCCCTCCCCCAATCTAACCCATATGTGGGGCAGAAATGTGGTTGTTACACCATCCGTCATGTTACCTCCCACACGAGGTCCCAACACAAAAACCTTACACCACGACACACCCTTCCTTTTTCCTGACAAACTCTCCCCTTCCCGCTCGATTTCCCACTGCTGTGGGACATTTCTCACTGAAGCCCTCTCCTTTAAAATCGGAAGACGCCCACCTCATCTTCACCATGGTGCCCTCTCTCCTTCACACCATACTTTCTCACAGACTGCCAAGGAGGAGTCCCCGGCCAACCACCCAGCTCTCCGCCCTAACAACCCCCCCCCCCCCCCCCCCGTGTTCTTGCCGATCCGCCACAGCCATCAAGGGGGACAAGCTGTTCATCACCTGTGACGCCCCCCCGAGCCAAAAATATATGAACAGCTCGCTCATGTAATTTGTCGCAAACTCATCACTAATAAAATGCAATTTGCCACATTTTCTAAAGTAAGGAAATTATTCTGCTCACACAGTTGTATCTGAAAAGACCAACCCCAACCCCCATCCCTGTCACTCTCGACACAAAATCCACTATACAAAGATTTAGTGCCAAACAGTTTATTGACTTCTTCTTCTAACACCTGAGCATAATTTTCCTTTCCATCATTTTCATGAAAGACATTAAAAAGATGAAGCATATGTCGCAACCTCAATTCCATTTTTTTATAGTTTTCTTTCATAAACTAAACTAGTGATAAAATAAGAAACTAAAAGATTCAATTCTAAGATCTAAAGATATACCTTCAAGTACTCAGCTCCCCGGCAACGGTGCCAGAAAAGAGCTTGATATCTACTACACAACCTTCTTCTTGTAGACTCGTGTTGGGCCTCCAAGCGCAGAGTTTTGTAGGACAGTAGCAATTTTCCCTCAAGTGGATGACCTAAGGTTTATCAATTCGTGGGAGGCATAGGATGAAGATGGTGTCTCTCAAACAACCCTACAACCAAATAACAAAGAGTCTCTTATGTTCCCAACACACCCAATACGATGGTAAATTGTATAGGTGCACTAGTTCGGCGAAGAGATGGTGATACAAGTGTAATATGGATAGTAGATATAGGTTTTTGTAATCTGAAAATATAAAAACAGCAAGGTAACTAGTAACAAAAGTGAGCAAAAAACGGTATTGCAATGCTTGAAAACAAGGCCTAGGGTTCATACTTTCACTAGTGCAAAGTCTCTCAACAATGATAACATAATTGGATCATATAACAATCCCTCAACATGCAACAAAGAATCACTCCAAAGTTTCTATCGGAGAACGTAGGACGAAAACATGCATCAACCCCTATGCATAGATTACCCCAATGTCACCTCATGAATCCGCGAGTTGAGTGCCAAAACATACATCAAGTGAATCAATAGAACATCCCATTGTCACGATAGATATCCCATCGCAAGACATACATCAAGTGTTCTCAAATCCAGTACTCAATCCAACATAACAAAACCTCAAAGAGCAAAACTCAATTCATCACAAGAAGGTAGAGGGGGAAGAACACCATAAGATCCAAATATAGTAACAAAGCTCGAGGTACATCAAGATCGTGCCAAATCAAGAACACGAGAGAGAGATCAAACACATAGCTACTAGTACATACCCTCAGCCCTGAGGGTGAACTACTCCCTCCTCATCATGGTGACTGCCGGGATGATCAAGATGTCCTCGAGTGATGATTTCCTCCTCCGGCAGGGTGCCGGAACGGGCCCCCGATTGGTTTTCCGTGGCTATAGAGGCTTACGGCGGTGGAAATTCTGATCTAGGGTTCTTTTCGGAGGTTTGGGTATTTATAAGAATTTTTGGCGTCGGTCTCACGTCAAGGGGTGCCCGAGGGGCCCACAAGTCTGGAGCTAGCGCCCTTGGGGTAGGGCGTGGCTAGCAGACTTGTGGCCTCCTCGGTCACTTCCTGGCCCAGCTCTTGTGCTTCGGGGGTCTCTTTTGGTCCATAAAAAATCACCGTAAATTTTCAGCCCATTCCGAGAACTTTTATTTCTGCACAAAAAACGACACACGGTAGTTGTGCTGAAAACAACGTCAGTCTGGGTTAGTTCTATTCAAATCATACCAAAACCATATAAAATAGTTATAAACATGGCATGAATACTTCATAAATTATAGATACGTTGGAGACGTATCAGGCGCCGTCTGGAGCAAGGTGGCTTCATCCCAGAGGCTCTCATGGCGGCTCTCAGTCACCTGCTAGAGAACAAAGCCCAAGGTGTTGTGTTTGTTGCCATGGGAGATGCCCACTGGGTGCTCTGGCTGAGGACCTGACTGGGAAAGCACTACTACTAGTGCTGCTTCTGGTGGTGGCGATGACGTGCATGATCCTCGACGGCGATGGCGACAAAGGATGACGATAAAGATGGTGATGATGATGTATATTTTGTGTAGCTAGGGCTTGAAAACAATCTTCTGGTCTATATATTTTTGTGAGGTGGTATATACTAACCCCTCACGGTGATCAGGAACTTACGGTGGTAGGATTACACCCTCTCTTGGATGTGGTGGTAGGATGACACCATAGTAGTGGTAGGTTGAACTTGCTATGCGGTATGATCATGCATGCTTACTATTTTCTCTTCTACTCCATTGCTTCTGTGCTTCATTGCTTGCTCCTAGAGTGCTCCATTACTTGTTGTTTGTGTGTTCCGTTGCTTGGTGCTTCATCTTATTGCTCTTGTGCACTGCTAGGATAAGTGGTATGCAGTGTTCGTCGGGAGGGCTCCTGGAGTTTACGGTTCATGGGAAGCTTGCAATGAACAAGTTTCAGGGTACACGCATAGCAGACATAGAGGGTTTAAGACCAGGCAATCAGTAGAAGAATCTTACTTCAAGTTTGTGCGAAAGCAGGCATGCAACAATGTTGAAGTTGGGAAGGCGGATCATCAGTTTGGACTAAGGAACTTCATTTTCTTCGTCTAGTTCATCGCCATTGCAGTGTTGTGGCGTTGGTGTGCTCAATGTGATGCTGTGTAAGGTGCAGTAGTAGTGGGTAAGCTCACCAAAGAGGGTGCAAGGTGAACACAACTCTATGCTCCTATGCAACCAAACAACGTGCACTAGTATGAGCACATCCTATGCGAGCAACCAAACAAAGTGCGTATAGGCGTCGCTATGATGCAAGGAGAGGATATGCTGGCAACCAATCAACATGCAGATGTTGGTTTTTTTCCTGCATATGCTCAACTAGGCTTTAGTGAGACCTAAAAATGGTGCAAGCAACCAAACGCACCCCTAGTGCTTGATAATTGAGGATACTAACCAAATAGACCATCGGCAGGTCTCATGAGGCACCAGGCTAAGAAAGTTTTGATCTAGGGTAACAATGAAACACACCCTAAATAAGCATGAACTATCAACGTGCTGAATTCACAAAGCAACAACAATAAACAGAGTTTCTTCGATTCTCATTCATTTACTAACTTGCATAGTTCATTCGATCAGCAAAGAAATGTAGCGCAAGGTGGCATTTGCAAATGTTGCGGCTAACGAGTGGTTACATTGGACAACAATGACAACTACACAACGATCATTGATGCCATCAAGGACGCTCCACCCTATACCAAGAAATGTCGCATGGTCTACATCGAGGGTGAAGTGTAGAAGGTGGCGGAGCCAATTGTCATCGCTGAGGACATGTGGAACGTGATACAGACTGATGATGACATCAATTGAGGAACTCGGGGCATGGTCGGTGGGGGCAGGGGTGGGGGCGGGGGGGTGGGTGGGGTGGGGGGCACAACCCCCACATTAGTATACTTGTTGAAGAAAAAAATTATGGGTCGGATTTAAGGAAGTGGTGCCCGTCATGTAAGGCGTGCAATGCAATCTGTCTACATTTTGTTTCTTTTCTTCTTCCCCTCTTCTTTCTCCTCTCAACGTCATTCCAATACTCATCAACATGAAGGGCTGACCACACCTACCGTGTGGTATTGTTTGTCATTTTCAATCATGCACGAATCCATCTGAACGCATATCGCCTATCATGTAGGGCGCTGATCTGCGCCGGTCGACTGGCCAGTCGCTCCGCCGGTCTCCCTACGTCCGTTGGATTCGTCCAATATTAGACGTTGGATTTGGCTCCTTTCGGTTCGTTGGGCCATGCCAAATTGAACCCAACTGAACGCATGCAAAACTGGACCCGCTGACGCCCATCGTCTGCCCGCATGCATCGGGTTGTCGTTACCATGCGCCGCAACTTTCTTCGTTGTTGCAACTAGCCGTCAACGCCTCGCGAGCACTCGGTCGTCCAGCAGGGCATGCATACAACGGGTTGCCGGCGCCATGCGCCGCATGCTTTATTCGTCGAGTCGTGATGCCCCAGCTCCCGTGAATGCCCTGTCCATCGTCGCAGCTCGCCGGCGCCGCCCTGCACCACCGTCGCAACTCGCCGTTGTTGCTTCATGCAAAAAGCTCGTTGTAGCATCTAGCATGGCCTCTTGCTTGTCACAGCAAATCGTCTTGCCGGTCGTAGCTTGCTGCCTCATCAGTCACAGGAAATCATCTTCCCGACAGCAGCTTGTCGTCTCACGGTCCCAACGAAAAATCATAGAAAAAAGGTTGCAGCTTCTGCAGTGGCCGACCGTAGCTTCCGTGGCCGCCGATCGCATCTAGCAAGAGCGGTTGCAAGATCTAGCAGTGCATGGTCATCATGGTCACCGCCCGTAAATAGCAAAAATTCCTGCCAGTTCCAGCATCTAGCGAGAGCGGTTGCAACATCTGGCGGCCTTGGTCACCGCGGTCACCGCCCGTAGTAGCAAAAATTTCTGCCGGTTCCAGCATCTAGCGAGAGCGCATGCAGCATCTGGTGGGCCAGGTCACCGCAGTCACCACCCGTAGTAGCAGAAATTTCTGCCGGTTGCAGCATCTAGCGAGAACGGTTGTAGCATCTAGCGGGCGTGGTCACCGCGGTCACCGCCCGTAGTAGCAATATATTTGCCAGTTGTAGCACTTTGGATCATCGGTCGAAGCACTTTCAGACGCAGGTTGTAGCACCGCCAGTCGCTGGGTGGCCAACACTCCCATTGGATTGAAGCAAAAAAAAGACAGTCCCAGCTTATGTCGTTGCTGGTTGCAGCTTTTGTAGAACCACCGTTTGCCGCCACGGTACCACCCTCCCCAGTTGCAGGAAAACAAAGAGTCGATTCCATAATTTGGTGCTTCATTGTAGCACCGAGATTGCTAGTTGTAGCTTATTGTTGGAGCCATCGTAGCAAACCAGGGTGACTCATCACAGCTCGTCGGCGTGCAGTTCTAGCAAGCTGGGGGCGCCGCTGCAGCATCCTGCGGGCAACTTTCGAGCTAGCCGCACGCCGTTGCAGCTCACAGCTACCACATAACTGGGAAGAGAGCAAAAAAAGATGGCAGATGGGGCAGAAAAAAAATGTGCGGGCTCCGTTGGGAGAGCGTCCATGGCGTTCTCGGCAGCAGCCTATGGTCGGCAGCATGTGGTTGACGAAAGACTATGGGGAGAGGTTAGCAGAGGAAAAGGAAGAGGATAAGGTTTTAAACCGGAGGGCAGGGCGATGCGTGGGTACAACTGAAAAACGTGCGTCCGTAAAGGCCTCTCGATTACGTGCGATCGGATGGCGCGGGTGCGACCGGCCGAAACGCTGGCCGGTCGTCCGGCCACAAATGTTTCCCTATCATGTATGCATGTAACAAAATGTGCACGTGTGCATGCTCACTTGTAGTACAAAAAACTTATCTTTGTGTGCTCTCTGATTGATGCATGGCAGGAGTCTTCGGGCAAGGCTACATCGCCCACGACTTTACGGTGGAGAACATGGTCGGAGCTGCCAAACACCAGGCGGTGGCGCTCCATTCTGAGTTTGACGGGTCGGTGCTGTACCGGTGCGCTATTCTGGGCTATCAGGATACGTTGTACGCCAGGAAGAAGAGATAGTTCTACCACGAGTGCCGCATCGAGGGCACCTTGGCCTTCATGTTTGGCAACGCCACGACCATCTTCCTAAAATGCACCATCATCGCACGCCTTCCACTATGGAGACAAAAGAACACAATCACGTCGCAGGGGAGGACACCGAAGCAACATCACAACGGTGAGTTCTGTTTCCAGTTCTGCGATGTTTCTGCACCGATGACCTCGCCCGAGCCGATCAACAATCGATACATACTTGGGAGCCCTTGGAAGCTACGGTCCATGGTAGTCTTCCACCGATGACCCCGCCTGAGCCACTGATGACATCAATTGAGGGCACGGCCCCCACCTTAGTATACTGGTTGAAGAAAAAAATTGTTGGTCGGATTTAAGGAAGTGGTGCCCGCCATGTAAGGCGTGCAATGCAATCTGTCTACATTTTGTTTTTTTCTTCTTCCCCTCTTCTTTCTCCTCTCAACGTCATTCCAATCCTCATCAACATGAAAGGCTGACCACACCTACCGTGTGGTATCGTTTGTCATTTTCAATCATGCACGAATCCATCTGAACGCATATTGCCTATCATGTATGCATGTAACAAAATGTGCACGTGTGCATGCTCACTTGTAGTACGAAAAACTTATCTTTGTGTGCTCTCTGATCGATGCATGGCAGGAGTCTTCGGGCAAGGCTACATCGCCCACAACTTTACGGTGGAGAACACGGTCGGAGCCGCCAAACACCAGGCGGTGGCGCTCCATTCTGAGTTTGACGGGTCGGTGCTGTACCGGTGCGCTATTCTGGGCTATCAGGATACGTTGTACGCCAGGAAGAAGAGATAGTTCTACCACGAGTGCCGCATCAAGGGCACCGTGGACTTCATGTTTGGCAACACCACGACCATCTTCCTAAAATGCACCATCATCACACGCCTTCCACTACGGAGACAAAAGAACACAATCACGTCTCAGGGGAGGACACCGAAGCAAGATCACAACGGCGAGTTCTGTTTCCAGTTCTGTGATGTTTCTGCACCGATGACCTCGCCCGAGCCGATCAACAATCGATACATACTTGGGAGCCCTTGGAAGCTATGGTCCATGGTACTCTTCCACCGATGACCTCGCCTGAGCCAGTGATGACATCAATTGAGGAACTTGGGGCATGGGCGGGGGGCGGGGGGGGGGGGGGGGGGGTGGGGGCACGGCCCCCACCTTAGTATACTGGTTGAAGAAAAAATTGTGGGTCGGATTTAAGGAAGTGGTGCCCTCCATGTAAGGCGTGCAATGCGATCTGTCTATATTTTGTTTTTTTCTTCTTCCCCTCTTCTTTCTCCTCTCAACGTCATTCCAATACTCATCAACATGAAGGGCTGACGACACCTACCGTGTGGTATCGTTTGTCATTTTCGATCATGCACGAATCCATCTGAATGCTTATCGCCTATCGTGTATGCATGTAACAAAATGTGCACGTATGCATGCTCACTTGTAGTACGAAAAACTTATCTTTGTGTGCTCTCTGGTCGATGCATGGCAGGAGTCTTCGGGCAAGGCTTCATCGCCCACGACTTTACGGTGGAGAACACGGCCGGAGCCGCCAAGCACCAGGCGGTGGCGCTCCATTATGAGTCTGATGGGTCGGTGTTGTACCGGTGCGCTATTCTGGGCTATCAGGATACGTTGTACGCCAGGAAGAAGAGACAGTTCTACCATGAATGCCGCATCGAGGGCACCGTGGACTTCATGTTTGGCAATGCCACAACCATCTTCCTAAAATGCACCATCATCGCACACCTTCAACTACGAAGACAAAAGAAAACAATCACGTCTCAGGGGAGGACACCGAAGCAAGATCACAACGGCGAGTTATGTTTCCAGTTCTGCGATGTTTCTGCACCGATGACCTCGCCCGAGCGGATCAACAATCGATACATACTTGGGAGCCCTTGGAAGCTGCGGTCCATGGTAGTCTTCCACCGAATACCTCGCCTGAGCCAATGATGACATCAATTGAGGAACTTAGGGCATGGGCGGGGGGGGGGGGGGGGGCACGGCCCCCACCTTAGTATACCGGTTGAAGAAAAAAATTGTGGGTTGGATTTAAGGAAGTGGTGCCCGTCATGTAAGGCGTGCAATGCAATCTGTCTACATTTTGTTTCTTTTCTTCTTCCCCTCTTCTTTCAACTCTCAACGTCATTCCAATACTCATCAACATGAAGGGCTGACCACACCTACCGTGTGTTATTGTTTGTCATTTTCAATCATGCACGGAACCATCTGAACGCATATCGCCTATCATGTATGCATGTAACAAAATGTGCACGTGTGCATGCTCACTTGTAGTACGAAAAACTTATCTTTATGTGCTCTCTGATCGATGCATGGCAGGAGTCTTCGAGCAAGGCTACATCGCCCACGACTTTACGGTGGAGAACACGGTCGGAGCCGCCAAACACCAGGCGGTGGCGCTCCATTCTGAGTTTGACGGGTCGGTGCTGTACCGGTGCGCTATTCTGGGCTATCAGGATGCATTGTACGCCAGGAAGAAGAGACAGTTCTACCATGAGTGCCGCATCGAGGGCACCGTGGACTTCATGTTTGGCAACGCCACGACCATCTTCCTAAAATGCACCATCATCGCACGCCTTCCACTACGGAGACAAAAGAACACAATCACGTCTCAGGGGAGGACACCGAAGCAAGATCACAATGGCAAGTTCTGTTTCCAGTTCTGCGATGTTTCTGCACCGATGACCTCTCCCGAGCCGATCAACAATCGATACATACTTGGGAGCCCTTGGAAGCTACGGTCCATGGTAGTCTTCCACCGATGACCTCGCCTGAGCCAGTGATGACATCAATTGAGGAACTTGGGGCATGGGCGGGGGGGGGGGGGGGGGGGGGTGGGGTGGGGTGGGGGCACGACCCCCACCTTAGTATACTGGTTGAAGAAAAAATTGTGGGTCGGATTTAAGGAAGTGGTGCCCGCCATGTAAGGCGTGCAATGCGATCTGTCTACATTTTGTTTTTTTTCTTCTTCCCCTCTTCTTTCTCCTCTCAACGTCATTCCAATACTCATCAACATGAAGGGCTGACCACACCTACCGTGTGGTATCGCTTGTCATTTTCAATCATGCACGAATCCATCTGAATGCTTATCGCCTATCGTGTATGCATGTAACAAAATGTGCACGTGTGCATGCTCACTTGTAGTACGAAAAACTTATCTTTGTGTGCTCTCTGGTCGATGCATGGCAGGAGTCTTGAGGCAAAGCTTTATCGCCCTTGACTTCACGATGGAGAACACGGCCGGAGCCGCCAAGCACCAGCGGTGGCGCTCCATTCTGAGTCTGATGGGTCGGTGCTGTACCGGTGTGCTATTCTAGGCTATCAGGATACGTTGTATGCCAGGAAGAAAAGACAGTTCTACCATGAATGCCGCATCGAGGGCACCGTGGACTTCATGTTTGGCAACGCCACAACCATCTTCCTAAAATGCACCGTCATCGCACATCTTCCACTACGGAGACAAAAGAACACAATCACGTCTCAGGGGAGGACACCGAAGCAAGATCACAACGGCGAGTTATGTTTCCAGTTCTGCGATGTTTCTGCACCGATGACCTCGCTCGAGCGGATCAACAATCGATACATACTTGGGAGCCCTTGGAAGCTGCGGTCGATGGTAGTCTTCCACCGAATACCTCGCCTGAGCCAATGATGACATCAATTGAGGAACTTAGGGCATGGGCGGGGGGGGGGGCACGGCCCCCACCTTAGTATACTGGTTGAAGAAAAAAAATTGTGGGTCGGATTTAAGGAAGTGGTGCCCGCCATATAAGGCGTGCAATGCGATCTGTCTACATTTTGTTTTTTTCTTCTTCCCCTCTTCTTTCTCCTCTCAACGTCATTCCAATACTCATTAACATGAAGTGCTGACGACACCTACCGTGTGGTATCGTTTGTCATTTTCAATCATGCACGAATCCATATGAATGCTTATCGCCTATCATGTATGCATGTAACAAAATGTGCACGTGTGCATGCTCACTTTAGTACGAAAAACTTATCTTTGTGTGCTCTCTGGTCGATGCATGGCAGGAGTCTTCGGGCAAGGCTTCATCTCCCATGACTTTATGGTGGAGAACACGGCCGCAGCCGCCAAGCACCAGGCGGTGGCGCTCCATTCCGAGTTTAACGGGTCGGTGGTGTACCGGTGCGCTATTCTGGGCTACCAAGATACGTTGTATGCCAGGAAGAAGAGATAGTTCTACCACGAGTGCTGCATCGAGGGCATCGTGGACTTTGTGTTTGGCGATGCCACAACCATCTTCCTAAAATGCACCATCATCGCACGCCTTCTGTTGGAGTCATGTACCTAGGGTAGGGTCATAGGCCTGATCTAAGTACCCTACCCAAGGATGCCCTTAGAAGAGACCACCTTCCAGTCGACCAAAGAGGACTTCACTCGACAGACTTGAAGGACTCGACCATGAAGACACACTCGACCACCAGAAGGTCAAGAAGCACTCTGTACCGCAATGGTCTGTAGTTAAGTAGACTTTATGGTATTTAAGACACTTTATGTGGGGCGTTACCAGTAACGCCTCAGACTTAATGTACTTTAAACCCCGCATTACTGAGGGCCGGAGGGGTCTGGCAGGCACTATATAAGACACCCCCCACCTCAGTGTAAAGGGTTCGCACCCCTGTAATTCATACACACATAATCCACTCGACCGCCTCCGGGCTCCGAGACGTAGGGCTGTTACTTCCTCTGAGAAGGGCCTGAACTCGTACATCTCTTGTGTTTACAACCTCTCCATAGCTAGGACCTTGCCTCTCCATACCTACCCCCCACTCTACTGTCAGACTTAGAACCACGACAGTTGGCGCCCACCGTGGGGCAGGTGTTTTAGCGAATTTTTGGAGAAGTTGCGATTCTTCCGAGTACTTTCATCATGACTGCTGGTGGAGTTTTGGTCGAGGGTCGCGAGATCTGTCTCGGCGCCCTCACCTTTATCGCCGACGACTCCGCTTGGCTCCAAGAGGCTCCACTCGACGTTGATGCGCTCCCCGTCCGCGGTGCGACGCATTTTCGCGCATGTGTCCGCAGCGTTCTGCTGCGACAACTGTCGACCCCGTATCGGTCGACTCCCCTATCGGTCACCCTCCCGGTCTCCCACCAGCGCAAGCGCTCTGGTCGGTCGAGGCTCCAGCGGTGGGTGAGGCATGTGGTGGCTCGCCAGACGGCCACCGCCCAAGTTGCGGCAATCGAGCCCGACGAATCCCTCTACGGCTTGTTCGATCTGTCGACTGGCTCCGTAGAGACTGCATCCGAATGCGATAGCAGTGATCCGGCGGCGGAAATCTTGATGGTCAATGGACCTCGCAGCCCTCCTGGCTTCGCCCACGAAGGCGGAGTAGACGGTGGAGGCGACCCCGCACAAGACCACGAAGAGTACCAACCCGAGCCACTCAATTCTCTGCAAAGGGAAGAGCTTCGCCGCAGGAACATGGATGCCCTGCATACTCCCATCGCGGGAGAAACCCCCGAGGCTCGCGCCTTGGAGGAGGCACGTTTGGCCAACTTGGCTGAACGCGCTCGTCTGGAAAATCTTCAGCGAGCACTCGATGAGCGCGCGCGGCAACGAGCACCTGACGCCAATCGACGTCAACTCTTCCCGCCGACTAAGGTATATCGAACCCCGATTCAGAATTTAGCAGCTGCAACCCGTATAGCAGAGTCCATCCAGCCCTCTCAGTCGGAAGCTGGCAGAGGCTTGATGCAGATCAGAGATTTGCTCCGGGCAGCAGGAGATCAGAATTCAGCCGTGTCGCAGTCGCGCAACAGAATTCACAGTCGATCCGTCGCTGCGAATACGGTTCAGTCGGCTCATAGTCCCAGATCGCCTCTGCGGCGTGAAGGACGCGAGAATCGGCGAGACCAATATGGTGACCGAAATGATCGTGATGATAGGCGTCGAGTGCCCACTCCTCCCCCGAGAGGTGGGTCTTACGCTCCTCGGCAGCAGGACGACAGGCGTCAGCTCAGTGCAGGGCGAAGAGCTCCAGTCGACCCCCGGGAACCAGGCTTCGATGCGCGATCCATCATCGTGCAAGGCTTGGTCGACCGAAACAGAACCCATCGGGGCGGCCCCGACAAAGATGCGCCCACAAGCAGTCGAGTGCATGTTTCTGGTCCAGAATGTTTCAGCAGGGCTATCAGAGCCGCGGTGATTCCCCCCAATTTCAGGTTGCCAACAGGAGTAAGCAAGTTCACTGGTGAGTCTAAGCCTGAAACCTGGCTTGAGGACTACCGAGTGGTGGTTCAGATTGGTGGTGGGAATGACGAGGTGGCCATGAAGCATTTGCCCCTCATGTTGGAAGGTTCTGCCAGAGCGTGGTTGAATCAGTTACCTCCTAGCAGCATTTACACTTGGGAAGATCTGTCTCGAGTGTTCGTCAGAACATTTGAAGGAACTTGCAAGCGACCAGCTGGATTGACGGAGCTGCAAGTCTGTGTGCAGAAGACGAATGAGACTCTCAGAGAGTATATTCAGAGATGGATCACTTTGCATCATACCGTGGAGAACGTGTCTGACCATCAGACAGTCTGCACCTTCAAGGATGGTGTCAAGAATAGAGAATTGAGTTTGAAGTTTGGTCGAACCGGAGACATGACCCTGAGTCGGATGATGGAGATTGCTACCAAGTAAGCCAACGGCGAAGAGGAAGACCGACTCCGAAGCGGCAAGTACAAGTCGAGTCAGTCGGAGAAGGGAAACACCAGTCGGAAGCAGAAGCAGAAGGCCAAACCAGCAGCTCCTGGAGAGGCTCTGGCCGTGACTCAGGGAAAGTTCAAAGGGAAACCCAAAGGATCCTAGAACCCTAAGAAGGTGAAGGATAAAGAAGGAAACGACGTGATGGATATGCCGTGTCACATCCACATGAAGAAAGATGAAGAGGGTAATATCATTTACCCGAAGCATACCACTCGCCAGTGTCGACTCCTGATCCAGCAGTTCCAAGGGAAACAGTCCAAAGACAAGGAAAAGGAGTCGGACAAGGCCGAAGACAAGGAGGACAGTGAGGGAGGATATCCACATGTCAACTCTACTCTGATGATTTTCGCGGATGTGGAAAGCAAGAGCCGACTGAAGGTCATTAACCGTGAGGTGAACATGGTTGCCCCAGCGAAACCAAGTTATCTGAGATGGTCCCAAACGCCCATCACATTCGACCAGTCTGATCACCCGACTCATATTGCCACCCCTGGGAGGCAAGCTTTGGTGGTCGACCCAGTTGTCGAAGGCACTCGGCTGACGAAAGTGCTGATGGACGGTGGTAGCGGACTGAACTTGTTGTATGCGGACACACTGAAGGGGATGGGCATTCCGATGTCCCGACTGAGCACCAGTAACATGAGCTTTCATGGAGTTATACCAGGAAAGAAAGCTGAGTCACTCGGCCAAATAGCTCTGGATGTGGTGTTTGGTGACTCAAAACATTTTCGCAAGGAAAAGTTGACGTTTGAGGTCGTGGATTTTTAGAGCGCGTATCATGCTATTTTGGGGAGACTAGCTTAAGCATGGTTCAAGGCTCGACCATGTTACGTCTACCACAAACTGAAGATGCCCGGCCCAAAAGGAGTGATCACTGTCACAGGTGATCGGAAAAAGGCAGAAGAGTGTTTCCAGAAAGGCTCAAAGATTGCCGATTCCCAGGTGACAGCGGTCGAGTTTGAAGAATATAAGCAAAACGCAGATCCGAGTGATTTGCTGCGAGCCAAGAAGCCCGCCACAGAATCTGCATTTCAGTCGTCCGGTGAGACGAAGCCTGTCCACATTCACCCGACCGACCCCAATGCAGCCCCGACCCACATCTCCACAACACTCGATCCTAAATAGGAAGAAGCGCTCATCCAGTTCCTCCGTGAGAACTGGGACATTTTTGCATGGAAGCCAGCTGACATGCCGGGTGTTCCCAGGGGACTGGCTGAGCATCATCTCAGGGTCGACTCAATAGCAAAACCAGTTAAAGAGCATCTTCGGCGGTCTGCCGTCCAGAACAGAAAAGCTATTGGTGAGGAAGTGGCTCGACTGTTGGCGGCAGGATTTATCCGAGAAATATATCACTCCGAGTGGCTCGCTAATGTCGTTATGGTTCCTAAGAAGGACAACTCACTCCGAATGTGCATTGATTTCAAGCACATTAATCGGGCCTGCCCGAAAGATCATTTTCCTCTCCCTCGCATTGATCAAATTGTTGACTCGACCGCAGGATGCGAGAGATTGTCTTTTCTAGACGCCTATTCCGGGTACCATCAGATCCATCTGTACGGGCCCGATGAGATAAAAACAGCTTTCATCACTCCATTCGGGTGCTTCTGCTATATCACCATGCCATTCGGCCTCAAGAATGCCGGAGCCACATTTATGCGAATGATTCAGAAGTGTCTGCTCACTCAAATCAGTCGGAATGTGGAAGCGTATATGGATGATATCGTGGTCAAATCGCGAAAAGGTTCCGACCTGCTCACTGACCTCGCCGAAACATTTGCCAACCTCAGAAGGTATGATATCAAGCTCAATCCATCAAAGTGCACATTCGGAGTTCCTGGTGGCAAGTTACTCGGTTTTCTCGTTTCCGAACGAGGGATCGACGCTAATCCAGAAAAGATCGGCACTATACTCCGAATGAAACGCCCCGTGCGAGTGCACGATGTCCAGAAGCTTACTGGATGCTTGGCCGCATTAAGTCGATTCATTTCACGACTCGGTGAAAAGGCATTGCCTCTTTACCGACTGATGAAGAAGGCAGACAAGTTCGAGTGGACTCCAGAAGCTGATGTAGCATTTGCCGAGCTAAAAGCTCTGCTATCCACCCAGCCGGTGCTTGCTGCTCCAATCAGCAAAGAGCCTCTGTTGCTTTATATCGCAGCCACAGGACAAGTCATCAGTACAGTACTTATGGTCGAGCGGGAAGAAGAAGGGAAAGCCTTCAAAGTTCAGCGCCTAGTGTCTTATTTGTCTGAAGTATTGACTCCATCAAAGCAAAATATCCTCATTATCAGAAGCTTGTGTATGGGATCTACATGACCACAAAGAAGGTTGCTCATTATTTCTCTGATCATTCCATCACAGTCGTCAGCGACGCTCCACTTTCAGAGATTCTGCACAACAGAGATGCAACTGGTCGAGTGGCGAAATGGGCGATTGAACTTCTTCCCCTTGATATCAAGTTTGAGGCAAAGAAAGCCATTAAGTCCCAGGCAATAGCAGATTTCCTCGCCGAGTGGATTGAATAGCAGCAGCCGACTGAAGTTCACTCGGAGCATTGGACCATGTTCTTTGATGGCTCTAAGATGTTGAATGGTTCCGGTGCTGGGGTTGTCCTGGTTTCCCCCAGAGGAGATAAGCTCAGATATGTGCTCCAGATTCACTTTGATTCCTCCAACAATGAGGCAGAGTACGAGGCCCTTTTGTATGGGTTGCGCATGGCCATTTCACTCGGCGTCCGTCGCCTTATGGTCTATGGCGACTTGGATTTAGTGGTCAACCAAGTGATGAAGGAGTGGGACGTGAGAAGCCCAGCCATGACTGGATACTGCAATGCAGTGAGGAAGCTGGAAAAGAAGTTTGAGGGGTTAGAGCTCCATCATATACCCCGACTGAAAAATCAAGCAGCTGATGATCTAGCAAATATAGGTTCAAAGAGAGAAGCCATTCCGAGTGGTGTGTTCTTAGAGCATATTCACACTCCGTCAGTTAAAGAAGACCCTTTCGCTGAAGAAGCCCCGCAACCCAAGAGTGCCACAGATCCGACTGAAGTAGAAGTCCCAGCAGTGGTCGACTTGGTTATGGAGGTCTTGGTAGTCACTCCTGACTGGACAGTGCCATATATCGCGTATATCCTGAGAAAAGAGCTCCCAGAGGATGAGGAAGAGGCTCGACAGATCGTCCGTCGATCCAAGGCCTTTACCGTAATCAAAGGGCAGTTGTATAGAGAGAGCGCGACTAGAATTGGTCAGAAGTGCATAACGCCAGAAGAAGGTCGAATCATCCTTGATGATATCCACTCGGGGACCTATGGTCATCATGCGTCCTCTCGGGCCATCGTGGCCAAAGCATACCGAGCCGGATTTTACTGGCCAAAGGCGAACGAGATGGCAAAGGAAATAGTGGACAAGTGCGAAGGATGTCAGTTCTACTCAAATATGTCACACAAGCCTGCATCAGCTCTGAAGACCATTCCACTCGTCTGGCCCTTCGCAGTGTGGGGGTTGGATATGATCGGCCCATTGAGAACAGGTCGAAGCGGTTTCACGCATGTACTGGTGGCAATCGACAAGTTCACCAAGTGGATTGAGGCAAAACCCATCAAGAACCTTGACGCCGGTACTGCTGTTAGCTTTATCAGGGAATTGATATTCAGATATGGAGTCCCGCACAGCATCATTACAGATAATGGGTCGAACTTTGACTCAGAGGAATTCAGGGATTTCTGTAACTCTCAAGGCACACGAGTCGACTACGCTTCAGTCGCCCATCCGCAGTCAAATGGACAAGCAGAGCGAGCCAATGGCCTGATCCTCAAAGGGTTGAAACCCCGACTGATGCGTGATCTCAAACATGCGGCTGGAGCATGGGTCGACGAACTTCCCTCGGTGCTTTGGGGACTACGGACCACGCCTAATCGGTCGACCGGGAGAACTCCATTCTTCTTGGTCTATGGAGCTGAAGCAGTTTTGCCGAGTGATCTTCTCCACAATGCTCCTCGGGTTGAACTCTACAACGAAGCAGAAGCTGAACAAGCGCAGCAGGACGCAGTCGACCTCTTAGAGGAAGAAAGGGAGATGGCTCTGATCCGATCGACCATCTACCAACAAGACTTGCGTCGCTTCCACGCCAGAAATGTGAAGAGTCGAGCCTTCCAGGAAGGAGATTTAGTTCTCCGAGTGGATCAGCAGAAACAACATAAGCTTGCTCCTTCTTGGGAAGGACCCTTCATCGTCACCAAGGTTCTCCATAACGGAGCATACCGTATCTACAACGTCAAGCACAATATCGACGAGCCCCGGGCTTGGAACGCGGAGCTGCTCCGCCCATTTTATACTTAAAGTTTTTTTTCACTCGGATGAGTTGTAACAAAATACTTCTGTAGTTCATGGATTGCAAAATAATGGTGTCATAATTTCCCCATAATTTTTGTCACTTTTTATTTGTCCAGTAAAATTTTCCCCCTCAGTGGGTGACTTAGCTGCGAATCCGTTTCGCCTAAGTTTGTAAAAAAAATCCTTGTCGAGTGATGATCCAGACTCCTACTCGGAAGGCTTAGCTGCGAATCCGTTTCGCCTAAGTTTAAATAAAATCCTACCGAGTGATGAGCCAGACTCCCACTCGGGGGCTTAGCTGCAGTCCAAGTACTCACCTAAGTTTAAATAAAATCCTACCGAGTGGTGAGCCAGACTCCCACTCGGAAGGCTTAGCTGCGAATCCGTTTCGCCTAAGTTTAAATAAAATCCTACCGAGTGGTGAGCCAGACTCCCACTCGGGGGCTTAGCTGCAGTCCAAGTACTCGCCTAAGTTTAAATAAAATCCTACCGAGTGGTGAGCCAGACTCCCACTCGGGGGCTTAGCTGCAGTCCAAGTACTCGCCTAAGTTTAAATAAAATCCTACCAAGTGGTGAGCCAGACTCCCACTCGGAGGCTTAGCTGCAGTCCAAGTACTCGCCTAAGTTCGAATAAAGTCCTACCGAGTGATGAGCCAGACTCCCACTCGGGGGCTTAGCTGCAGTCTAAACACTCACCTAAGTACAAGTACAACGTGCGCTCGCGAGGAGGACGAGGTGCAGGTCAACTGCGACCCTCTCCTCTGAGCTACGCCACAAATACAACGTGCGCTCGCAAGGAGGACGAGGTGCAGGTCGACTGCGACCCTCTCCTCTGAGCTACGCCATAATTACAATGTGCAGTCGTAAGGAGGACGAGGTGCAGGTCGACTGCGACCCTCTCCTCTAAGCTACGCCATAAGTACAATGTGCGGTCGTAAGGAGGACGAGGTGCAGGTCGACTGCGACCCTCTCCTCTGAGCTACGCCACAAATACAACGTGCGCTCGCAAGGAGGACGAGGTGCAGGTCGACTGCGACCCTCTCCTCTGAGCTACGCCATAAGTACAATGTGCGGTCATAAGGAGGACGCGGTGCAGGTCGACTGCGTCCCTCTCCTCTGAGCTACGCCACAAGTACAACGTGAAAATCCTACCGAGTGAAGAACAAACCTCCCACTCGGAGGCTTAGCTGCAGCCCAGTGCTCGCCTAAGTTATAAAAATCCTACCGAGTGAAGAGCAAACCTCTCACTCGGGGGCTTAGCTGCAGCCCAGTGCTCGCCTAAGGTATAAAAATCCTACCGAGTGAAGAGCAAACCTCTCACTCGGGGGCTTAGCTGCAGCCCAGTGCTCGCCTAAGTTATAAAAATCCTACCGAGTGAAGAGCAAACCTCTCACTCGGGGGCTTAGCTGCAGCCCAGTGCTCGCCTAAGGTATAAAAATCCTACCGAGTGAAGAGCAAACCTCTCACTCGGTGGCTTAGCTGCAGCCCAGTGCTCGCCTAAGTTATAAAAATCCTACCGAGTGAAGAGCAAACCTCTCACTCGGGGGCTTAGCTGCAGCCCAGTGCTCGCCTAAGTTATAAAAATCCTACCGAGTGAAGAGCAAACCTCTCACTCGGGGGCTTAGCTGCAGCCCAGTGCTCGCCTAAGGTATAAAAATCCTACCGAGTGAAGAGCAAACCTCTCACTCGGGGGCTTAGCTGCAGCCCAGTGCTCACCTAAGTTATAAAAATCCTACCGAGTGAAGAGCAAACCTCTCACTCGGGGGGCTTAGCTGCAGCCCAGTGCTCGCCTAAGGTATAAAAATCCTACCGAGTGAAGAGCAAACCTCTCACTCGGGGGCTTAGCCGCAGTCCAGTGCCTGCATAAGTGAATTAAAAAGAAAGTCGACTGCAGTAAGCACCTTGCTTTAAAACCTGCAAAAGACATTTCAAGCCAAAAACAAACGTATTCAAACGTCGAATCCAAGTTCAGATGGATACCTAAGGGAACCGAAAGTGCTCAGGCACTAAGCCTGTTAAGGTTTATCGGTTACAAAATCACTCGGCATACCGAGGCAAATTTAAAGTGTCGAGCTCAAAGAAGTTTTTTACCCCTCCTGTGGAGGGCTGGAAGGTGCAACAAACTCATCAAGATCAATTCCGTCCGCGATCCGAGTGGCAGCAGCGATGAAGGTCTCCATGAAGGACCTGAAGTCGTGTTTCTTGGTGTTGGCCACCCGAAGGGCCGCCAGTTTGTCTTCTCGCGCATCCTTGCAGTGGACCCGAGCCAGACACAGAGCAACATCTGTGCCGCACCTAGCAGAGGACTTTTTCCACTCCTACACTCGACCAGGAACCGTGTTCAGTCGTGCCATCAGCGACTCGAGGTCGTTCTGGTGTGTCTCCCCGGGACAGAGCGTTGTGTCAATGCGAGAAGTGGCGACCTTCAGCCTTGCAAGATAGTCCACGACAGCAGCAGCGCGAGACTCAAGTCGGAACACATTCATGGCAACTTCATCATTCACCGGAGAGTTGACTGGGTCCAGGTTTGGTTCCAGCCTACTAGTTTCCTCTTCAAAGTTTTGGCAAAATTTTGCAAATACAATCACTGAGTCAAGGCAATGGTCGAATGGAAAGATCACTGTTAAAAATGATTGTTGAGTGCAAAGGATTACCTTCGAGCATGAGGAACAACTTCTTGGCAAGTCCACTCAGGAAGGCCTCCAGATCATTCTTCTTCCCAGTCAACTGACTGGCCTTGTCGTTCAGGGCAGCTTTGTCAGTTTTCAGTCGACTGACCTCCTTGTTGGCAATCGCAAGAGCAGCTTTCAGATTAGTATTTTCTTCTTCAAGCTTGGTGACTGAAGCTAACTTCTCGTCAGCAATCTTGGTCTTCTCAGCTAGCTCAAGGTATTTTTTCTTCTGGGCCTCCTTCACCTTGCCTGCAAGTTACAGCAAGGTCAGATTTTGAAACAAATGAAAGAAAAAAGCAGTCGTCGAGGTCTCATCGAACATACCTTTAGTCTCCTCCTTCGCCTTCGTCAGATTCTCCTGGACCAGCTTCAGATCCAGCTCGAGCTGAATGTGCTTGTTCTCCAGCTCGGTATAACGAGCCGCAAGGTCGCAGGATTTCTGCGAAGAACCAATCGACAAAATGTCAAAGATAATTCACTTCCGAGTGGATAAGGAAAAATCATGTGTTTCTAAGACTACAGCCGAATACAAAATTTCGACCGTAGTCTCGGGGACTACACCCAGTGGGTGCACTCAGCGTGCCCCCACTAGTCCTATTAAGATAGAGTCGACCAGTCGACTAAAAAAAACAACATGACGTATTCTTCAGACTGTAACCGACTGCCAGCAGTCGACCACAGTCTCGGGGACTACACCCAGTGGGTGCACTCAGCGTGCTCCCACCAGTTTTGCGAAATCCATTCGACTTAGTCGAATGACGGAAGAACTCAACTTATAAAGCCTATGACCGACTGCCAGCAGTCGACCATAGCCTTGGGGACTACACCCAGCGGGTGCACTCAGCGTGCCCCCGCTAAACCAGAGTTTCAATCGACACACCCAGGGGGTGACTACTATGGATTCCGAAAAGAAAGACTTTCAGATAGCACATCCTGAGCCATCCTGCTGGCAGACGCTTTCCTGCTTCTCCTGTGCTTCAGCGGTTCCTCGTCGTCGTCGTCGTCAGGAAGGGTGATAACGACGTTGGATGGAGCTACAGAAAAGAATCAGAATTGGAGACGAAGAGTCAATCGACTAAAAACGGAATTAAGAGAGTGGTACCAAGTTTTGAGGTTGCGGCATCCTCCATCTCATGATCGTCTGCCCTGGCTGAGGTATCGGAAGTAGCAGCACTGCAATTCGAAAAAATCAGTCAGCTAACTCAAGTGTCAATCAAAGATAAAACTCGCACAAAACAAGAAGACTCAATCAGCATGTTTACCCTGATATGGTGGGGATGGACACCTTCATCTTCGGCAAGACCTTGGTCGGCTTCGACGGTGCCACCCTGGACTGCTTCGGAGCCTTTTCAGTCGGCACCGGAGAAGTGGTCCGAGGGCGCTTGGTCGACTGCGCGACAGTCGCAACCCCCTTACCACGTTCAGTCGCAGGGTCATGGGCAAGCTTCGACCGCCTTTCCGAGCACGGTGGTGCGACCTCCTCCTCCTGCTCTTCTTCTTCCTCCTCATCGTCATCATCATCATCATCATCTTCAGCAGCATCCGAGTCCCACTCCTCCTGGCTTTCGCCCCCACTCGCTTCTCCCTCTTCAGTCGGAGTCTGTGCTCCATTGGGCATCGAGTAAAGGTCGGTGAGGACCTGTCAGACATCAAGACAAAGATCAATCGACCAATTTGCGGCGAAAACAGAAATAAATGTAGCAAGAATACAATTGGAGGTAAAGTGGGCATACCTTGTCTGGAGTGCTGGAATCGTCGAGTGGAGGAATTCTCCTAGCCCCACGAGGGTTATCCTTGTTCCCAGTGATCGCAGCCATCCACCTTTCCAGCGTGGCATCGTCGACTGCTTCTGGATTGATCCGAGTCTCATCTTCGGTCCCGCAGTACAGCCACATGCAATGGCCTCGGTACTGAAGAGGCTAGATACGGCGTCTAAGGAAAACCTCTAGGAGATCCATACCCATCACTCCTTCCCGAACCAACTGGACTACACGCTCCATCAACATCTTCACGTCGGCTTTCTCCTCCGGGAGCACCTTCAGAGAAGAAGGTTTGTTGGCCCGGTCCATGGTAAATGGAGGGAGACCACTCGACTGCCCCGGAGTCGACTCGTTCTAGCAGTAAAACCAAGTCGACTGCCAGCCTCTGACCGACTCAGGGAGGGTCATCGCTGGGAAGGTGCTCTTGTTCCTCATTTGGATTCCCAGACCTCCACACATCTGGATAATCTTGGTTTTATCATCATCTGGACTCGCCTTCTTCACGGTCTGAGAGCAGCACGTGAATATATGCTTGAACAGACCCCAGTGCGGTCGGCAACCCAGAAAGTTCTCACACATGGATACAAAGGCAGCAAGGTAGGCGATAGATTTCGGATTGAAGTGGTGGAGTTTCGCTCCGAAGAAGTTCAAGAAACCACGGAAGAAAACACTCGGTGGCAAAGAAAACCCTCGGTCGACGTGGGTAGCCAGAAGGACACACTCACCCTCTTCCGGCTGGGGTTGCCACTCGTTCCCCGGGAGCCTTGCTGCTCTGTGGGGGATCAGACCGTCGTTGGCCATGTCGGTGAGGTCCTTCTCCGTAATGGTCGACCGGATCCAATCTCCTTGGACCCAGCCGTTCGGCAGACGAGATCTAGACGAAGACCCGCCGCGACTGGTGGTTCTCCCTTTCGCCTTCCCCGTCGCCGACGCCTTCTTCGCGCATTCCAGCGCCGCCGTCTTCTCCTTCACCATGGCTGCCGTCGAGGCGCGCGAGGAGCGGTTGCGCGGAGGCGAGAGCGGCCGCAGTGGGCGGAGGCAAGGAGAGCAGGGAGAGAATGCAGAGATATTGTTCAAAGACCCTCGCCGGGCGCCTTTATAAGATCACTTCCGAGTGGATGACAGGTGGGCCCGGGCGATCCAATCACATCCCGAAACAGTGGCGCGGACGCGATACGTGGCGAAAAAGGTGGCACGAGAATCGAGGCGTTTATGCCCTATCCCATCCGAGCGCCGCGGTCCGCCCCGCTTCGCGCGCTTCCCCAAATTTCGTATCCCACAAAATCCGCGAACGGCAGATCGATCTGTCAGGCGTGAGATCTCCCGCGATCCGTCGCCCGGGAATTGTTAAGTTCAAAAGGTCACTCGACGAAAGAAAAGAATGGATCAAGTCGACTGAAGAAAATTTGCTGATTATCAACAAAGAGATTATTGGTCCAAGACAACACATGTTCAGAACGCAAAAGCGAGTCGGAAATAATATCAACTCCTTCTTCACTCAAGCCTCAATCCATTCGGGGGCTAATGTTGGAGTCATGTACCTAGGGTAGGGTCATAGGCCTGATCTAAGTACCCTACCCAAGGATGCCCTTAGAAGAGACCACCTTCCAGTCGACCAAAGAGGACTTCACTCGACAGACTTGAAGGACTCGACCATAAAGACACACTCGACCACCAGAAGGTCAAGAAGCACTCTGTACCGCAACGGTCTGTAGTTAAGTAGACTTTATGGTATTTAAGACACTTTATGTGGGGCGTTACCAGTAACGCCCTAGACTTAATGTACTTTAAACCTTGCATTACTGAGGGCCGGAGGGGTCTGGCAGGCACTATATAAGCCACCCCCACCTCAGTGTAAAGGGTTCGCACCCCTGTAATTCATACACACATAATCCACTCGACCGCCTCCGGGCTCCAAGACGTAGGGCTATTACTTCCTCTGAGAAGGGCCTGAACTCGTACATCTCTTGTGTTTACAACCTCTCCATAGCTAGGACCTTGCCTCTCCATACCTACCCCCCACTCTACTGTCAGACTTAGAACCACGACACCTTCCACTACGAGGACAAAAGAACACAATCACATCTCCGGGGAGGACACCGAAGCAAGATCACAACAACGGGTTATGTTTCCAGTTCTGCGAGTTTCTGCACCGATGACCTTGCCCGAGCCGATCCACCGGTCGATACATACTTGGGACACCGTTGGAACCTGCGGTCCATGGTAGTCTTCCACTGATGACCTCACGTCGAGCCGATGATGACATCAATTGAGGAACTCGGGCATGGGCGGTGGGGGATGCCGGGGGGGGGGGGCACAGCCCCCACCTTAGTACACTTGTTGAAGAAAAAATTGTGGGTCGGATTTAAGGAAGTGGTGCCCGCTGTATAAGGTATGCAATGCGATCTGTCTACATTTTGTTTCTTTTCTTCTTCCCCCCTTCTTTCTCCTCTCAACGTTATTCCAATACTCATCAACATGAAGGACTGACCACACCTACCGCATGGTATCGTTTATCATTGTCAATCATGCACGAATCCATCTGAATGCTTATCGTATATTGTGTATGCATGTAACAAAATGTGCACGTATGCATGCTCACTTGTAGTATGAAAAACTTATATTTGTGTGCTCTCGGATCGATGCATGGTAGGAGTCTTCGGGCAAGGCTTCATCACCCACGACTTTACGGTGGAGAACACGGCCGGAGCCGCCAAGCACTAGGCGGTGGCCCTCCATTCTGTGTTTGACGGGTCGGTGGTGTACCAGTGCGCTATTCTAGGCTACCAGGATACGTTGTACGCGAGGAAGAAGAGACATTTCTACCACAAGTGCTGCATCAAGGGCACCATGGTCTTCGTGTTTGGCGACGCAACTACCATCTTCCTAAAATGCACCATCATCGCACGCCTTCCACTATGGGGACAAAAGAACACAATCACGTCTCAGGGGAGGACACCAGAAGCAAGATCACAACGGCAGGTTCTGTTTCTAGTTCTGCGACATTTCTGCACTGATGACCTCACCCGAGCCGATCCACCGGTCGATACATACTTGGGACGCCCTTGGAAGCTGCGGTCCATGGTAGTCTTCCACTACAGGGAACATTGAATATGCCGATGGCCCCTGGCGACATAGATAAATCTAAGCCGACGGCCAGGATAAAACCGTCGGCAAATCAGGGATGTCGGCAAAGCTAGAGCTATGTCGACGGCGCCCATTGGCAAATATATGTCACCGGCAAATAACCCAGAGAAACCGACGGGGTCAGCAAAGATTAGCCGTAGGTAATTCTTTGATCTGCGCCGACGGTGACTATCGACATATATGCGGTCATCGGCATACAATCTATTAGACAACGGAAGGCTGGCGCAGTTAAAGTTATGCCAATGGCCCTAATGGCAGCGTGGCGTATATTTTTTTATTTTATGTTTTTAAAAGAGTTGAATGAGAGTAAGCTAAACTTAAACATATACAAATTATATGTCAATTTGGGGTAGAATTTTTCATAGATTATGAATATCCAGTTTATTTTAGATTTTGAATATGTTAAAAATGTGACCTCAAGTACTTTTGCAAATATGTATTTATACTTTGTAAAAATCACAATTAATTCGTACTTTCATTGATTTTGACAAACTTTATATGTTTTTTATCAAAATCTGGAAATGATTTTTTTTGGTATACTATGTTTTCAAATTTGAACGAACTAAGATCATTTTTGCCTCAAAATGTGTTCAAATGCATTAAAAATAGCGGGCATGACCGTTCATAACTAGGGATGGAATCTTGCAAACAATTTGTTGGGCCTCTGATGAAATAGCTACTTGTGTACCTAAAATGATTTTTGGGAAAAATCACAAACTATGATGCAGCTCTAGGTCAAATTTGATCCGGTTCCTGCTGGATTGGCAGAAATCTGTCAATTTGACGAGGAGCGGATGGAAAACTTTTGAGTGGCAACCATTTGTTATTTGTACATAAAATATGGTATAATATTTCTTTAAATGATGTCGTCCAATTTTGCAACAAATATTGTGTAGATTCTTCACAAAAAACTATTTTTGGCTTTCTGAAAATGGAAAATTAATTTTTTGTGCAGAAAATGAAAACCCTCTTCATCAATATTATTTGCCATTATGAAAGTGCTAGTTATAGACTAGAGGGGGGTGAATAGGCAATTTTTATTAACGTCTTCAATACATGGGAGTTCTGAAGACAAACAATAGAAATGATCCTATTGATATGCAGCGGAAGGTAGACTACACTAGACAAACCATAGTCAAGTAAGCAATGAAGTGAAAGTACTAAGACTATTAGCAGCTAGGTAGTATGGATCAGGATGGAAGATAGTATGAAGCCAAACAGCAACATTCTTCGCACAATGAAGCCAATCAGATCATGCAAGAAGGCAATGACTTCACGAAGACATACTGTAAGTAAAGAGAGATAAGAGATAGAACCAGTTGCTTGGTGAGAACAAGGATTTGTTGGACCAGTTCCAGTTGTCTTCTCAGGTCATAGTCTTCAATGTGAATGTCTTCATAGACCACCATTGTCTTCAATGTCTTCACACATTTTTAGGGGTCATCTCTGGAAGGTAAACCGAATCAATATAGGACTACTACTTGTGTTATCCTACAATTCTCACAAACACATTAGTCCCTCAACCAAGTTTGTCGTCAATACTCCAAAACCAACTAGGGGTGGCACTAGATGCACTTACAATCTCCCCCTTTTTGGTGATTGATGACAAACTGGTTGAAATTTTCAATGGGGATGAAAGTATGTGAAAGTACAAGATAAAGGCATTGTCTTCATAAGTAGCAAAAGGCTCCCCCTGAAGATGTGCATATAAGCAGTTTGCCTTTGAATGAAAATGCACATGGTAGGTTTTGCTTTGTGGAAATCCTCTTCATCTTATGAAGACAATTCATCATGCATATATGTGATAACGAAGATAATGATATGCAAAATGAAAAATGGACCTCTATAAAATGATCTCATGCGGGATTTATCATCGCATTACAAGGTAGCAGAAAAAATGGCAGACGACCATCGAGTTTAAGTGTTACAACTCATAGAACCAAATGTTTCAATAGAGAAGAGTTGTAAAAACTTAGCAAAATGTATCAACCACCCATAAGGACCCGTTGAATACTATCAACTCATAAGGTTCTTCCCCTTTTGTCAGTAAGGACCAAAAAGGTTTGAAGACATAGAGTGTCTACTCGTTCCTAGAAGGAGCAGAAGATGGAGCAGGGTCGACGTTGGAGTTTGGTGGTGCAGAGGGGCCTGGTGCAATGTCGAGTCGCGGTGAAGCCATGGATGGTGAAGTGGCATCGTCTTCTTCATCGACGACTCTTGCATCAATGGTTGCAGCCGAAGATGAATACTCAGAGTCTTCAATAGATGGCGTGCGACGCAGGTTTACATTCTGAGGAGGCTTGGAATCGAACTTGAAGTGTTCAGTGAAGCCATCCGCACTCAGATCCTCTTCAGAATAGAGCAGTGTGAGGCTCTTCCAGGACCGCTGAAAGGCTTCATGGGCTACAAAAGCATTCTTGGTGGCCAGGTTACGGATGCGATTTACATCCCCCAAGAGGCTTTGCATTTGACGCTTTAGCCAGTCATGATGCTTGTCTTGCTTCTGATGCAGTGACACAAGAAGCTCTCGGTCATTGAGCACACGAGAACGCTTGCGAGGCTTTTGAGCAATTGTACTGGCGGTGGCTTCTGTGTTGGCACGATGTGGCTCACGCATGTTACCAGCCAGAGGATAAGCAGGAGTCGCAGCATTTGGAACATGAATCCCTTCCATGGGTTGCGTGAAGCTTTGAAGATCAACATTGTGAAGATATATAGGTTCTTTGGCAGGCTCAGGGTAGATGGCTTCAACTGACAGATCAACCTCAAGCAGAAGTACAAGATGGTTCCACGCTGATGGCTGATAGTCAACAGATGAATGGAGTTTGATCAGGCGCATCACCCATGGAGCATAAAACTTCAAACCAAATAGATCAATCCCAGATGCAGCAAGTTGCCTGATGAAGAAATCCTGGGTATTGAAGCGGATGCCATTGACAATATAGAACACCAAAATCTTGATGGCTCCTTCAAGTTTGGCTTCAGCTGAGTATCCCTTGATGGGCTATAGGGTACGCCTCAGAATGTGATAGACTGTGCGGGGCAGGTACTCAAGGTCCTCGACGAAGAATTCCTTGGGATATTCAGCATCTTGAGGCAATGGTTTCATCATGCTGAGCACCTGACTCATATTTGGTTCTGGCTTCTAAAATATGCTCTGCAGCGCATTTGTGTGTAGCTGACAACCAGGTTCATAGAGCTCACCTGGAGTGGGCAGGGAAGTAAGCTCGATGATATCTTGAGCTTTAGCTTCATGATGCACATCACCTGTCATCCACTCAACGATCCAAGTCTTCGGGTCCCTGTTGTAGCCACGGATGTGAAGTGTGGCATAAAACTGCAACAGAAGCTCTTTGTTCCAGTGCTCTTTGTTAGTGACGAATTGCAAAAGAACAACATCTCGAAAACAGTCCAGAGCTTCTTCAAGGCAGGGTAGACCAACAATGGCTTCACAATCCAGACGCATGTGAGGAAATATTCGCTCTTGATTTTACAAGACACATGAGTAATAGCTGCGCTGCTGATAGCTCCAGAAGCGATCAGAAGAGATTTTTGGCTTCCAATATGGATTCTTGGCACTATCAAAGAATATGTTGTGTGCCTTGAAGCTATGCACGATGAACGATCCTGGCGATGTAGCAGCACCTGGAAGCCTTGGCAGTCTGGGCTTAGGCTTCTGAATTTGTGGCCTCTGCTCCACATGATAGTCATATTGAGGTCCGGGAGCAGTTGGAGGCACCATGATGGGCCACCGAACTGTGACAAGTTCCCCATGATTGTAGGCCTGCTCAATGGTGTGTGGCCTTGGGGGTGGAACTGTGGCTTCAGCATGGACTATGGCTTCAGGTTGCGCATGAGCTTCAGGGACAACATTGGCTTCAGGCTCCACATTATCTTCAGCCATGACAACGTCATTGGCTTCAGTCGTATTGTGTGTGGCAGCCTCATTGGTTTCAACCTCCATTTGAGCAGTTGCAGGAGGGTTGGGCACAATTACATTCTCCTCGAGAATGACTAGTTCATCAGTAGGGGGTGTGGCAGCTCTTTCTTCTTCTTTTCTTGCTTCTTGATTTTCATCGGCTGATGCAGCCGGAATGTCTTCAGCAGCTTTTGCTTCTGACTCAGAGACATTCACAGTAGGAGTGGCTTCAGGAAACACTTCGCGTGCTATTGAGATTTGTTGCACTTCTCCTTCTGGAATGCTCGACATGGTGACCTGTGGCCTGATGCCTTTGCGAAGCCTGCGAAATGCTGGCGAGGCCTTTGGAGAAGGGGTGGTCTTTTCCATGTAGTTGTCATCATCAAGTACCAGAGAGGTGACTTGAGGTGGTGGTGTCTTTGGTGAGTCATCATGCACGGGAGTCATCATGCTGAGGGCGATCGGCCCACAAATCATCCTCAGCAATTGGCGTAAGAGGACAACCAATGCTGATGAGTTTGATGTTTGTAAGAACAGGCGATGATACCGGTTGGTGCTCGAGTTGAGGAAGGACTTCATCATCTTCTACATTGTCTTCATCACCAATGTCTTCAGCTGTGTTGGGTTCAGCAGCTGGTACTTCTTCTTGTTCAGGAGCCTCTGTGAAAGCAAGCTCATGGATCACGAGTTGACGCTCTTGGTTAGTGGAGGCAGGACGAGCAACAGAAATGGGCTCGACAATAAGAGGCTCAGAGGCCGCAGCACGCTCTTTCTTGGAAGATTTTTTCAGTTTCTTCTTTGATGGTGCATCATCAGAAGCATTCTTGTGCTTGCGCTTCTTGGCTTCAGCTTCAGCTACCCTTGTTTTCTTCAGCTCTGAAGCTGCTGAGGTGACCTTAGGCTTCAAGCATGTCATGCTGGCAGGGAAGATAATGGGAGGTGCTTCCTGCTTTGATGCTTCAGCTTGGGCCACAGCAGGCTTCTTCTTTTGTTTGGCAGCCATCTTAGGGTCAATGCCAGGACGCCCAAGAGCCTTGCGCTTTTCTGCCTCATTGTGTACTTGAACACATTTCTCTGTGAAGTATTTCATCCGCTCTCTTTTACCTTTTGCTTCTTCACGTTTCTTGTGAAACTGTTCTTTGAGCTCATGCAGCGTTTCCTTGAAGCTTTGAACATCTGCCACATTGAGCTTGGCCATGTTCTTCTTGAAGTGAGCCGTCTCATAATCGATTTTGTTTTTGAGCTCAACAATCTTCTGAGCCAAGGCCAACTCATTAGCAATGGCTCCGTGGAAGGTGACGCTGATATCAACTGGCAGCTGAAGATCATCAATACTGAGGCTGGGATTTTCAAAACACTCGTCGATGAAGTTGTTCAGAATATCCACGTCAAAGAGTGGCTAATCGTTGAAGATCTCCGCCTCTTGCTTGCTCTTGATCAGTAGCTCAAGGTCATCATCACAGAGATCTTCATCGCTTGAAAGATCAATTGTTTCATTTTTGTTCTGCAGAACGGCAACTGGAGTTAGTTCATGCCCAGAAATCTTCATGGGCTTCTTCTTGGGCTTCTCCGTTTTCTTGGAGACACGAGAAAGATCTTCAGATTGCACACTGGGTTCAGGAGGTGCAGTTTCCAATGGCTTCACACGCGAAGCTTTTGGTGTGACAGAGGGCTTCGTAGCCTTTGTTTGTTTCTTCTTTTGTGGCTTTGGTGGAGCTGGCACTTCTTCAGAATCTGCGGCATCAGCTGAGTGCTCCACGGTGGCCCCCTGTATAGTTATGTGAGTGAGATGGCCATCGAGGTTATAGAAGGGGCCGATGACATTTGGATTGGCATCATGGGTGCCATGCGCCCTTGGAGCAGATGGACCAGGGTTGAAGTTCAGGCCCAGGTCCTTCTTGTTCTTCATAGCTGACTCCTTGGCAAAATTATAGTTGCGCTTAAAGAGATTGTCATCGCGACACCACATCATGGATGGTGGGTCAGCAGACTCTGGCTTCGGTCCTCGGATGATGCATGGGTAGAAGCCTTGAGCAATAGCTTCAGACTTCGACTTAGGCTGCATATTCTTATAGAGAATATCTCCCCATGGGTTCTTGACAACAGACTTCTCTGCATATTCACGGGTTACGAAGTTATACTTGAACCACTGTTCAACCCAGTATCTTCGAATCCATTGGATTCAGGTCTTGCGCTGACCGTAACTTTCCTCAGGATCTAATTTGTACAATTCAAATAGATCAGAAGGTAAATCCTTAGCTGTATCCCCACGGTGCTGCCTGCCGCCTTTCTAGCTGACTTTTCTGTTGCCATTATATTCAAACTGAATGGCTTCAAGACTGTGAATGGCTTCCTTTTGCTGGTCAGACAAGAACTCGCTTCAGGAGAGTTGATGTGGTGCTGTAAGAATTCTGCAAATGAATCCAGACTATGAGAACCAAGGGATTCTCCCATGGACACGTACTTGTGACAGCATTAGAGGTGCGAGGGAAGGGAAAGAGGTCATATGCATTCTCAGAAGATTTTGAAGAAAAATCAGTTTGAAGACATTGACCTCATAGTCGACGACATTCACTTATTTGATGAGAGTTGGTTCTAGATTTGTACGAATCCATGAGTAAGTACAAGTGAGGAATCAAACTAGTTATGAAGCATAAGTGAATATACTAGGCATAATATGAGATGCAGATAAAGGAGGATCCAGATTTGGAAGTGAAGAAACCACTTTTGGTTGAAGTGGATGGATTTGACGGATCAAAAAGGCAGTGAAAAGTAAGTTTTAATTACCGCTAGATGAGGCGAACAGAGAGGACGAGCAGTTCAATCTCCCGTGCCCTGACTTGGCGATGGAAGACGCCTACGGCGGTGGCGGAGAGGACAAGGTCCACGACTGGCGTGAGGACAGCGTCGAAGAAGTCGCGATAGCTAAGCGCTTTGTCTGCGGCGTCGAATCAAACTAGCGGAGGCGCTAGGGTTTGTGCGACGTGGCGAGGTGGAAGAAGAAATAATGACCGCGGTGAGTTGAGTATTTATAAGGAGAGGGGCAGCACAGCGCAATTACGCAGGTGCCCCTGGCGGTTCACAACTGAAGGACACGTGGCATGCATGCAACATATTGGAAGTTGTTCCTTGTTCCCACGCATGCCAGGATTGTCGGATGGTCGCTCCGGCTTCTCTGGTATTCAGGCAAAAAGAATATGGCATTAAAAACAGACTTAAATGTTTGTTTTATTGTCTTCAGCTGACAAGGACTCAGAGAAGACAATTGACAGGTTTCAACATAATGCATATGATTTGGACAGATAGAATTTGAGGAGAAAGCACAAAAGAGGTTAGGGTCTGATCACATTCATTTAGATAAAAAAGATTCAAGTTGAAGACATAGCTATAAGTGAATGCTGTAGAGGACAGAAATCGAATATATGTATATATCAGCATAAGACCAAGTCAACATTGTCAAGATAAACGCGAAGACAAATCAATGTTGAAGACAAACCAAATGCAAAGATTATGCAAATGTGACGCCAATTAAAACACTCCAATAAAATTTGGTGGTGTCATTACCCACCGTATAGGAAGTATTAGACCCAGACACAACGCACAATTATCGTGGCG
This sequence comes from Triticum timopheevii, assembly GCA_963921465.1. Classification (NCBI taxonomy): domain Eukaryota; kingdom Viridiplantae; phylum Streptophyta; class Magnoliopsida; order Poales; family Poaceae; genus Triticum; species Triticum timopheevii. The sequence goes on from OY997270.1 coordinate 598,556,728, forward strand.
CTTCGAAGTCAAATTCTGTGTTAATGTATTCACACTTGGAGTGTATGGCTTAATTTTTTGAAGATATACGTTACTTCGTGTGTTGCACATCTAAGTCATCAACATGCATAAGCGTTAGGATGTGTGTCCAATCACAGGACATTTGAGGATTCTAAGATATTTAGCTCACACCGCAACTTGCAAAACCTTTCCTCATCCAAGGGCCTTGTGAAGATATCTGCCAATTGCACTTCATTGTTTGACGTGAATGATATCAATATCTTCCTTCATGACATGATCTCTAAGAAAATGATGACGAATCTCAATGTGCTTTGTCTTCGAGTGCTGGACTAGGTTGTTGGCAATCTTGATAGCACTTTCCTTGTCGTAGTAGAGTGGTACTTGCTTTAGATGGATACCATAGTCCTTGAGAGTTTGCTTCATCCATAGAAGCTGAGCGCAGAAAGCACCAGTGCTACGTCTTGAGCTTGCGTTGGTTTTCCTTGAAGAGAAAAGGGTGATGCGGCAAAGTAGCGTAAGTATTTCCCTCAGTTTTTGAGATCCAAGATATCAATCCAGTAGGAGGCTCCTCAAAAGTCCCACGCACCTACACAAACAAACAAGAACCTCGCAACCAACGCAATAAAGGGGTTGTCAATCCCTTCACGGCCACTTGCGAAAGTGAGATCTGATAGAGATAAAATGATAAGATAAATATTTTTGGTATTTTTATGATATAGATTCGAAAGTAAAAGAGGCAAAATAAACAGTGCTAGAAATAGCTTGTTTACAGAAGATTAATATGATAGAAAATAGACCCGGGGGCCATAGGTTTCACTAGTGGCTTCTCTCAAGATAGCATAAGTATTACGATGGGTGAACAAATTACCGTCGAGCAATTGATAGAAAAGCGAATAATTATGAGATTATCTAGGCATGATCATGTATATAGGCATCATGTCTGTGACAAATAGAACGACTCCTGCCTGCATCTACTACTATTACTCCACACGTCGACCGCTATCCAGCATGCATCTAGAGTATTATGTTCATAAGAACAGAGTAACACATTAAGAAAGATGACATGATGTAGAGGGATAAACTCATGCAATATGATATAAACCCCATCTTTTTATCCTCGATGGCAACAATACAATACGTGCCTTGCTGCCCCTGCTATCACTGGGAAAGGACACCGCAAGATTGAACCCAAAGCTTAGCACTTCTCCCATTGCAAGAAAGATCCATCTAGTAGGCCAAACCAAACTGATAATTCGAAGAGACTTGCAAAGATAACTTAATCACACATAAAAGAATTCAGAAAAGATTCAAATATTTCTCATAGATAAACTTGATCATAAACCAACAATTCATTGGATCTCGACAAACACACCACAAAAAGAGTTACATCAAGTAGATCTCCAAGAAGATCAAGGAGAACTTTGTATTGAGATTCAAAAAGAGAGAAGAAGCCATCTAGCTAATAACTATGGACCCGAAGGTCTGTGGTAAACTACTCACGACTCATCGGAGAGGCCTTGGTGTCAGGACCCCGACTCAATGTCACATCGACCTAGCCTGTAACACCTCATATCACTTTGCGGCCTCACGCACGGTATCCCCACGGGTGTCGCCTTACCTTTGCCCGGGACCGTTTGCGCCTTTTGGCACACGTATATGATAGTGTCGCTAGCATCCATATGATAAGGAGCCCGGGCTGACATGGCTAGTCGTAAACCCAAAGTGGCACAGACTTACAGGGACAGGCATCCATGACCCAGCATCGAACGTGTCGGTCATCAGCGAGTAAGTTCCGGGCTGTAGCACTGGGCTAGCAGGACTCCGGTAAACCGGGCTTTAGCGGGCTAATAGGACTCCGGTACTCAACGCGTGACATTTCCCCGAAGGGACAGACACAGGAACGAAGAAGGACACATGCCGGCCAGCCTAAGTGTTCCGGAGCAGTAGCAAGCTACCATGGCTCAGTGGAATCACTAGGAGACATTTCCCGGTAAGAGAGGCTACTAAAGATAAACAACTAGATAGTCAGATCCCACACATACCAAGCATTTCAATCATACACACAATATGCTCGATATGTGCAAATACAACAAGGCATCACAACATGACTCTACGACACCAGTACTTTATTTAAAGGCTCAAAGAGCCATACATAGCATACACACAAGTACGGGTCACACGACCCACATTCAAGTCATACAAGCATACAAGCCAACAGCGGAAGTGTCTTGTCTGAGTACAGACAACTAGTAAAATAAAAGAGGCTTGGGTAAGCCTAGCTATACTACATGGTCCTTCACGTGCTCAGGATCACCACCTGGGCCTTAGTCTACTCATCGATGTCAACGTCTATGAAGAACCCGTTGGAAGGGGTTGTAGCAACTTCTGAAAAATGTAAATTAAATAAACATGAGTACAAAGGTACTCAGCAAGACTTACATCAGATCCTACATACATGCACATTATCAAGAAGGGTTGGTGGGGTTATTGCAGCAAGCCAGCTTTGACTCTTGGCTAAGCTATCCTACGAGACTCCAACTTGAAATGGTTTTGCGCACTCGAGTCCACTACTCACCACTTCAATACACTACCGAGGATCCACCTCCGTCTTCCTACGGAAGAGCCATCCTCGGCACTCACACTTATCTTGAGGCTTTTAGTAGTTTCCATTTACTTGTCTATGAACTGTATAGGCAACCAAGTAGTACCTACCGCATCACAGCCCACCCCTACGGTCAGCGCTGTCCACGGCCTCCAGTAGGCTACAAACACCAGAAACTACTTGCAACTCCTGGACAGAAGGCTAGGGTGAATAAGAAGCCGAGAGGGTCCATTGGTTTCGGGCCCAATGCATGGTAGTAGCTGAATCTTAAATCACACATACAGATCTCAGTGCTTAAGGACGGCTTCAATGAAACAACCCACCATGTACTCCTACATGGCCTCTCATCGATACCTTTACCAAATCGTGTTCAACACATTACTCTCACACTGACACGATCATTTCACTCTAGCCCATCACCCAGATGAACCAGACCTGACACGACTCTAAGCATAGCAGGCATAGCAAGGTAGGAACAACACAATCATATGGCTCAATCAACTCCTACACATGCTAGTGGGTTTCATCTAGTTACTGTGGCAATGACAGGTCATGCAGAGGAAATGGGTTCAACTACCGCAGCACACATCAGTTTGAATCGCGTTGTCTTAATGCAGTAAAAGAGAGCAGGAGCGAGAACATGGGATTGTATCAATATGATCAAATGGTTGGTTGCTTGCCTGATGGGTCGGTGCACTGGTTTTGTTCTTCGTTGGGGTAATCACGGTACTCCTCGGGGGCAGGACCTGCCACAGAGAGCACCGATACACAAACATTACCAAACAGTATGCAACAATATGATGCATGCATGAGACATGGCAAAATGAGTGTATTGGGCTAATGCAACTAAGAACAGATGGGTTTGAACTAATTTGAACCAAGGATTCAAAGTTCAAACTCATAAGTTGCCATTTTAAGTGCTTTATCTTATTCTGTGATAAACAGCAGGTTAGCTTGCTTAAACATGCATGAAACCAGTACAGATGGACAGATTGGATTTTTCTGATCATTTTTCATATATTACACTTTGCATTTGGAGCTACAGATTAATTTCTATGAATTTTTGAAGTTTGTAGCATTTTCTGGAATTTCCTGTGTAAAAATAATTCCAGTAAATAAATTACTATGTCAGCATTATGTCAGGATGACGTCAGTGGTCAACGGGCTGGTCAGGTCAAACTGACTAGTGGGTCCCGCATGTCAGTAGTTAATTAAACTAACTAAATTAAGTTTAAGCTAAACTGGGTTAATTAACAGAGGGGGCCCACATGTCATAGACTCAGGGGAGTCAACCTGGGCCCACCCTGGTCAAGGTCAACGGTCAAACTCGCCGGTGTCTAGCCGCCGGTGAGGCCAGACGCGGCGGAGAGAGTGCTTTTGTGCACTCCGGCAACCAAATGGACGGCGGAGAGCACCTATGTGACGCTGGGGACAAGCCACAGCTCTTGGTGGTGGCGGTTGAGCTCGGGGTGGCCGGAGACGTCGCCGGCGACGACTTTGGCGGTCGTCGGAGTCGGGTGAAGATGGATCCGACGCTACGGGGCACGGTGAGGCCCGTGGTGAGGTGCGTTGGGCCTCTGGGAGCACGGTGAGTATGTTAGACAAGGTGGGGTGGCCGGTGGTTAGCCGGAGACACATCGGCGACGAGCTCCACGGCGGCGCGTGCAGGTGAGCTGCGTGTGCTCGCGGTGGTGCATGGGAGCAAGAAAGAAAAGGGGGAGGAGATAGCCAGGCTCACGGCGGTCTTGGGGAAGCTGACGGCGCGGTCGGGGACGAGCTGGTGCGGCGGCGACGGCGAAGGGGATCTCCGGCGGTGGCGAGGACGAACGGAGTCGGTGCGGTGGCTTCATGGCAAGCGAGCGCTCGGGGCTCGGCTTGCTCGATGGAGAGGAGGGCGGCAGAGCTCCTGGACACGGTGGCGTGGCGTGGAAACGACGGGGAGCACGACTACGACGGCGGTGTGGCGGCGGTGGCGTCGGCCATGGTGCGGGAGAGCGAGGGAGAGGAGCTGGGGGCGAATGGGTGTGTCCACGAGGTTCGGGGTGCGACATGGAGACCGTCCAGGCCAGCTAGGCGGCGAGGGGAGGAAGCAGGGCGACGGGCAGCTGCGTGGCGCGCGCTGGTGCCGCCGTCGAGCACCTGCCTGCCTGCCTGGCCAAGCCAAGCAGCTCGCTGGAGCGGTGGCTGGGCTGGGCCGGCAGGTGGGCCTCTGGGTGGCGACAGGTAAGCCTTTCCCTTTTTTTGTTTCTGTTTTTATTCTGTAAGTTTGTTGAATTACTAAAAATACCTAGGCAACTCCAAAATTTACCAAACTGCACCTGGTCCGTAGTTGGAATATTTCCAACATGGAACATTTTAGTTTGGGATTATTTGAGCATGTGAAATATTTTTAAATTTTAAATGCCCAAATTCAAATACTTATGATTTAATTCAAAAACCTTAGGATGTCCTAGAAAATTATGCACCACTTTTGGCAGAGGTTCTGAACCAAGACAAAAATGATGGACATTTTAGAAGGGCATTTCAGATTCATTGAAAATATTTTTAGTAAACCCTAGTTGGATTCAGAGGGGGCTGGGGGTTCTGTCATCCCCATTTCAAGTTTCTGTTGAATGAAATAGACATGATGCAACACTCTAATGCATGAACTAGCTAGGGTGTGACAACTCACCCCCACTCAAAAGAATCTCGTCCCGAGATTTAGGTTCCTCCGGAAAGAAGGTGGGATACTCAAGTCGAAGACGATCCTCCCTTTCCCAAGTAGCTTCCTTCTCAGAATGGTGCGACCATTGAACCTTGAGAAACTTTATATTATGCCGTCGAGTGGTGCGCTCGGCTTGATCGAGGATACGAACGGGGTACTCTCGATATGTGAGATTGTCTTGAAGATCAAGCGTTTCGTGGTCTACTCCACGGATAGGATCCGAGAAGCCACGCCTGAGTTGAGAAACGTGGAAGACATCGTGGACTCTGGAGAGATGCGGAGGTAGTTCCAGTTGGTAGGCAACTTCTCCTCATTTGGCAAGAATGCGAAAAGGTCCAATGTAGCGAGGAGCCAATTTGCCCTTGATACCGAAGCGATGGGTTCCCTTCAGAGGAGTAACCCGAAGGTAAGCCTTCTCGTCAACCTCGTAAGTCATAGCCTTATGTTTTCGGTCATATTGACTCTTTTGACGAGATTGGGCTGTTTTCAACTTTTCGCGAACGATGCGAACTTGCTCTTCTGCTTCCTGGATCATATCCGGGCCAAAGAATTGTCTTTCCCCGGTTTCTGACCAGTTAAGAGGCGTTCGACACCTTCGTCCATAGAGAACTTCAAAAGGGGCTTTACCCAAGCTAGATTGATAGCTGTTGTTATAAGCAAATTCGGCAAATGGGAGGCATTTCTCCCAATCCATTCCGAATGAGATGACAGAGGCTCGAAGCATATCTTCTAGGATCTGGTTGACACGTTCTACTTGACCACTTGATTGAGGGTGAAAGGCAGTGCTAAAGGAAAGGCGGGTTCCCATAGCGTTTTGGAAACTTTCCCAAAATCGAGAGGTGAAGAGACTTCCTCGATCCGAATTAATTTCCAGTGGAACACCATGGAGAGATACTATTCGGGAGATGTACAAGTCTGCTAACTGGCTAGCGGCTATACTCTCGCGAACAGGCAAGAAATGAGCCACTTTGGAAAGACGGTCGATAACGACGAAGATAGCATTATTCCCTCTCTTGGTCCTGGGAAAACCGGTAATGAAGTCCATACCAATTCTATCCCATTTCCATTCAGGAATAGCTAAGGGTTGAAGGGTGCCAGCAGGCCGTTGATGCTCTGCTTTTACACGACGACAGACATCGCAGTTAGCAATATACTGAGCAATTTCTCTCTTCATCCTAGTCCACCAGAACCTCTGGCGTAGGTCCTGATACATCTTAGTGCTACCGGGATGAATGGTGAGAGGAGATTCATGAGCATCCTTAAGGATCAATCGCCGCAGGTTTCGCACTTTGGGAACCACTAGACGGTTCCCGAAGTATACGACTCCTTGATCATCAACGGAGAAACAATCCGCAACTCCTTTCTTGATGTTTATTTTGATACGGGAAATCCCCGGATCTACCTTCTGAGCTTTGATGATCTGATCCGTAAGGGTAGGTTTCGCCACCAAGGTGGAAAGAAATCCTTGAGGAACAATGTGAAGGTTAAGCTTCCGAAATTCCTCGTGGAGAAGTGGTTGACTTTGTTGCAGCATCAGATTGTTGCAATAAGATTTACGACTTAGCGCATCAGCCATGACGTTGGCTTTTCCTGGGGTGTATGTTATCCTAAGTCGAAATCTGTGATCAACTCGACCCAACGTCTTTGCCTGAGATTCAAATCTGGTTGGGTGAATATGTACTTCAGACTTTATTGATCGGTGTAGATTTCACAACAATTACCGAGGAGGTAATGTCGCCAAGTTTTGAGTGCATGGACTACAGCTGCAAGCTCTAGATCATGAGTGGGGTAGTTTTCCTCATGTGGGTGTAATTGCCGTGAAGCATAAGCAATTACGTGTCGATCTTGCATGAGAATACAACCTAGTCCTTGTCGCGAGGCGTCGCAATAGATAACAAAGTCCTTGAAGAAATCTGGTGGTACCAGTACGGGAGCAGAAGTTAAACGTCTTTTCAGTTCCTGGAAACTATGCTCACATTGTGGAGTCCACTCGAACTTTTTATCTTTCTTGAGGAGTTCAGTTAGAGGTTTAGCAACTTTGGAGAAGTTCTCGACAAAGCGGCGACAATAGCTCGCTAAGCCAAGGAAACTCCGAACTTGCTTGACCGACTCAGGTGGAGTCCAATTAAGGACAACTTGAACTCGCTCGGGGTTGACAGCAATACCTTTACCAGAAATTACATGTCCTAGATAGGTCACTTCTGGCAACCAAAATTCGCATTTAGAAAACTTGACATAAAGGCGATGCTCTCGAAGTTTCATCAACACTAGCCTCAGATGTTCGGCATGTTCTTCCTCGTTCTTGGAATAGATGAGTATGTCATCGAGGTAAACCACGACGAATTTATCCAAATACTCCATGAAAATTGAGTTCATTAATCGGGAGAAAGTGGCTGGAGCGTTGGTTAAACCGAAGGACATGACGGTGTACTCGTATTGGCCGTAACGAGTCACAAAGGTCATTTTGGGAATGTCCCTGTTCCAGATTTTGATTTGATGGTAGCCTAACCTCAAATCCATCTTAGAGAAGACTGAGGATCCCGCGAGCTGATCATACAGATCGTTGATCCTGGGGAGCGGATACTTGTTCTTAATTGTGACCAAGTTGACGGGTCGATAATCTACAACCATCCGGTCCGTACCATCCTTCTTCTTGACGAAGAGGACGGGGCAAGCCCATGGAGATGAACTAGGACGGATGAAACCCTTTTTCAAGGACTCATCAAGTTGTTTCTTAAGTTCAGCTAGTTCTAGGGGTGCCATCTTATAGGGTCTTCTAGAAATTGGGACAGTTCCTGGAATGAGATCTATCACGAACTCGACATCTCTGTCGGGTGGAACACCTGGCAATTCTTCTGGAAAGACATTTGGAAAGTCACGGACTACCGGAACGTCTTCGAGGTCTGGCAATGGACTGGCATTAAGAGAATATAGTTATCGCTTGGATATTCGGGTCAAGACATTGACTATCTTTCCCGAGGGGTGCGTGAGTTGAACAGTCCTAGAGAAACAATCGATCTTGGCATGATGAGCTGACATCCAGTCCATACCCAAGATGATGTTAATATCCGAAGATTTGAGAGCTATCAAAGATGCAAGGAAGACAAGTCTGTCGACCTAAATTTCATTTCCATGGCTTACTCTAGAGGTTTTCCATTTGGATCCCGGGGTTTGAATTACCATGGAGGTGGGCATATCACAGAATGCGGTGTTATGCAAGCGGGCATAGCTTTCGGATATGAAAGAATGAGATGCTCCAGTATCAAAAAGAACAGATGCTGGGTGGCAATTAACAAGGAGTGTACCGAGAACGACGTTGGGATCCTCTTGGGCCTCTTCAGCTGAGACACAATTCACATGGCCACGTGCAGTGGCGGCCGGCTTGGCATAGAACACCTTCCCTGCTGGCTTGCCACGGCCAACAGCTTTTCCAGACTGGTTGGGGTTGGTCTGAGGACACTCGCGCATGTAGTGGCCTGATTTCCCACACTTGAAGCACGTCACGGGGCTGGTGCGTGGAGGAGCATTGTTGGTTGGCCCACCATAGGGCTTAGCTGGTGCAAACTGCTGAGCTGGACGAGGCGCCTGATAGGATGGCCTCGGTGTGAATCTGGGTGGCAGGGCAGTGTTAGGCACCCACACCCGGCGCTTCTGTGGTCCAGCACCGGATGAGGAACCCATGTCGCGGCCATGCTTGCGTGTTGCTTCGAAATCAGTCTGACCCGTCTCGGCACTGATGGCTTTGTTCACAAGCTTCTGGAAAGAGGTGCACTCATGCAGTCGGAGATCTCGGCGAAGCTCGGGGCTAAGTCTCTTGCGGAACCTTGCCTGCTTCTTGGCGTCAGTGGAGACCTCTTCAGTTGCATAGCGTGCGAGGTTACCGAACTCCCTGCTCTAAGCATCCATAGAGAGACGGCCTTGGGTGAAACTGCAGAACTCCTCACGTTTACGATCCATGAGACCCTCCGGAATGTGATGTTCACGGAAAGCCTCACTAAACTCTGCCCAAGTAGTGACATGGCCAGCTGGGCGCATAGCCATATAGTTCTCCCACCAGAGGCTGGCGGGGCCTTCAAGATGATATGCAGCAAAGATGACCTTATCAGCCTCAGCTACGAGTGCAGAACGTAGCTTGTGAGTAATGCTGCAAAGCCAGTCATCAGCGTCGAGAGGCTCGACGGATTGGTGGAAGGTAGGTGGGTGTAACTTGATGAAGTCACTGAGCGACACCAAGTTATTTCTCTGATGCTGTGCTATGTTCTGTTCGATGTGCTCCAACAAACGGTTGGTCTCCCACTTGTTTCTCTCGGCCTCCAGCATAACTTCGGCCAGAGAAGGAGGGTGAGGCAGGTTTGCTTCCCCAACTCTGCTGCCTTCGGCCTGCTCTGGCGGAGCAGGGTTGTTGCGGGTGTTGACCATCCTAGGAAAACAAGAAAATGGTTTAGTCCAGGATGATAAGATTCTGACATAGAAATGTAGAATGTAATGGATAACTCGGAATGCAAGATGATCATCCGTATGACATGGTAGATACAGAAACTGCTTCTTTTATTCCATCGTCATACACACCATACAAGGTTTAGTACAAGAACAAACAAAGTACTACTACGGTGAAAGGAAGATTACTTCTCATCGGAGGCATTCCAAGCTCCTATACATTATTTTTCATACACCTCCGGAATGATACACACTAAGTCATATTCCACAAGTCACGCAGGACGGTGGCGATACAACTATTACAATACTAGTGAAGCTACTACTAACTCAGACGTCTCCGTAGTAGTTCTCATAGAAGTCTCCTCCATAGCCTGGGAGTTCAACGTGAGCGTCCGGGAACAGACGGTCCTGAGGAGCCTGTGGACCATAAGGGCTAGGGTGAGGTCTTGGACCCACAAACGGTGGCCTGCGGGGACCACGAGGTGGGGTGATGCCCCCCACATCACGCCAATCCATCATGTCTAGCAGAGCAGATCTAATAGGATACAGATCTCTCATATCCATATATCCAGCTTGCACAGCCAGTGCAAACCGAGTCAAAGTGGCCCAGTGATCGACACGGGCGTTGAAAAGCTCCATTCTCAAGGCCCGACTCTCTCGGTCCTTATCCTCGAGCAACTCGGCAGTGGTGCGAGTTAGTGAGTCCTCCTGACTGGAATCAGCATAGATAGCCCAGAGATACCCATGCGCTCCAGGAAGTGAAGCTGGCATATACCGGAAGTCGGTGTTGCGAAGCAGGCCAGTCCTGACTCGCATGATGGTCATCATAGAATAGGCAGCATCTTGCACCGCCATCTCAATAGTAACACCGAGTCCATAGGAATAGTGAAGGGGCTCGGTGGAACCAGGATAAGAGGGAAATATCCTGACAGTGCAGAGATACTAGCTTTGATTAAAGTCTTAGAACTGCTCTTCGACTGTGTATTCGGTATACCAACGGTAACCCGTCTCGATCATTACCCGGACTAACATAGCCGTATGACCGGCCACATCGATGCACCTGGTCAGGCGAACCACTTGGTTTGGGTCACGAGTGGCCATCTGGAAGCACAACCACAATGCAAAGATATTAGAATTTCTAGCAGAATTTGGATAGCATAACGGCTGTAAATGCTCAAAAAGGATTTGAGACATTTTACAAAGAATTGCATAGCCACTCAACAATATCATATCAAGGTTCTGGTCCAACTTAGTAACATAACAGGATAGTAGAACTGAACTAGGCTTGTAATCATCAAACCTATAAGGTACTACTGATTAGTAACACGTGAACCTGATAGAGAGAGGAGATCCTAATCCTTAACCCCCGGTGGAAGAATGGACTGACTCAGATCAGAATGCCATGAGATAAAGGAGTAAAAAGTGCCTTACGTACCATCCCACAATCAATTCCCCTACATATAACTAAAGCATTTCTAGACTCAACATCGACCAGTTTGGCTTGGAGAACCTACAGGCAGTCTGGCTCTGATGCCAATGCTGTCAGGACCCCGACTCAATGTCACATCGACCTAGCCTGTAACACCTCATATCACTTTGCGGCCTCACGCACGGTATCCCCACGGGCGTCGCCTTACCTTTGCCCGGGACCGTTTGCGCCTTTTGGCACACGTATATGATAGTGTCGCTAGCATCCATATGATAAGGAGCCCGGGCTGACATGGCTAGTCGTAAACCCAAAGTGGCACAGACTTACAGGGACAGGCATCCATGACCCAGCATCGAACGTGTCGGTCATCAGCGAGTAAGTTCCGGGCTGTAGCACTGGGCTAGCAGGACTCCGGTAAACCGGGCTGTAGCGGGCTAACAGGACTCCGGTACTCAACGCGTGACATTTCCCCGAAGGGACAGACACAGGAACGAAGAAGGACACATGCCGGCCAGCCTAAGTGTTCCGGAGCAGTAGCAAGCTACCATGGCTCAGTGGAATCACTAGGAGACATTTCTCGGTAAGAGAGGCTACTAAAGATAAACAACTAGATAGTCAGATCCCACACATACCAAGCATTTCAATCATACACACAATATGCTCGATATGTGCAAATACAACAAGGCATCACAACATGACTCTACGACACCAGTACTTTATTTAAAGGCTCAGAGAGCCATACATAGCATACACACAAGTACGGGTCACACGACCCACATTCAAGTCATACAAGCATACAAGCCAATAGCGGAAGTGTCTTGTTTGAGTACAGACAACTAGTAAAATAAAAGAGGCTTGGGTAAGCCTAGCTATACTACATGGTCCTTCACATGCTCAGGATCACCACCTGGGCCTTAGTCTACTCATCGATGTCAACGTCTACGAAGAACCCGTCGGAAGGGGTTGTAGCAACTTCTGAAAAATGTAAATTAAAGCAACATGAGTACAAAGGTACTCAGCAAGACTTACATCAGATCCTACATACATGCACATTATCAAGAAGGGTTGGTGGGGTTATTGCAGCAAGCCAGCTTTGACTCTTGGCTAAGCTATCCTACGAGACTCCAACTTGAAATGGTTTTGCGCACTCGAGTCCACTACTCACCACTTCATTACACTACCGAGGATCCACCTCCGTCTTCCTACGGAAGAGCCATCCTCGGCACTCACACTTATCTTGAGGCTTTTAGTAGTTTCCATTTACTTGTCTACGAACTGTATAGGCAACCAAGTAGTCCTTTACCGCGGACGCGGCTATTCGAATAGATGATGTTAACCCTGCAGGGGTGTACTTCTTCATACACGCTCTCACCAATTACCGCCGTTTACACGACATGTACTCGGCAACCTTCAAGCGGAAGCCCAACGTGGGTGTCGGCCACGACCTACCTAGACACCTAAGTCTCTAGTCCAGGTTTATCGCCTATTCAGGTTCCATCCGCAGGGAGTCCGGCCGAGGTTTCCACATACGGCCCCGAACGATGTGAACAGGGTTCCCGAGATACCAAACGGGCATCCGGTACACCCGGCCATGTACCTACCGCATCACAGCCCACCCCTACGGTCAGCGCTGTCCACGGCCTCCAGTAGGCTACAAACACCAGAAACTACTTGCAACTCCTGGACAGAAGGCTAGGGTGAATAAGAAGCCGAGAGGGTCCATTGGTTTCGGGCCCAATGCATGGTAGTAGCTGAATCTTAAATCACACATACAGATCTCAGTGCTTAAGGACGGCTTCAATGAAACAACCCACCATGTACTCCTACATGGCCTCTCATCGATACCTTTACCAAATCGTGTTCAACACATTACTCTCACACTGACACGATCATTTCACTCTAGCCCATCACCCAGATGAACCAGACCTGACACGACTCTAAGCATAGTAGGCATAGCAAGGTAGGAACAACACAATCATATGGCTCAATCAACTCCTACACATGCTAGTGGGTTTCATCTAGTTACTGTGGCAATGACAAGTCATGCAGAGGAAATGGGTTCAACTACCGCAGCACACATCAGTTTGAATCACGTTGTCTTAATGCAGTAAAAGAGAGCAGGAGCGAGAACATGGGATTGTATTGATATGATCAAATGGTTGGTTGCTTGCCTGATGGGTCGGTGCACTGGTTTTGTTCTTCGTTGGGGTAATCACGGTACTCCTCGGGGGCAGAACCTGCCGCAGAGAGGACCGATACACAAACATTACCAAATAGTATGCAACAATATGATGCATGCATGAGACATGGCAAAATGAGTGTATTGGGCTAATGCAACTAAGAACAGATGGGTTTGAACTAATTTGAACCAAGGATTCAAAGTTCAAACTCATAAGTTGCGATTTTAAGTGCTTTATCTTATTCTGTGATAAATAGCAGGTTAGCTTGCTTAAACATGCATGAAACCAGTACAGATGGACAGATTGGATTTTTCTGATCATTTTTCATATATTACACTTTGCATTTGGAGCTACAGATTAATTTCTATGAATTTTTGAAGTTTGTAGCATTTTCTGGAATTTCCTGTATAAAAATAATTCCAGTAAATAAATTACTGCGTCAGCATTACGTCAGGATGATGTCAGTGGTCAACGGGCTGATCAGGTCAAACTGACCAGTGGGTCCTGCATGTCAGTAGTTAATTAAACTAACTAAATTAAGTTTAAGCTAAACTACAGAGGGGGCCCACATGTCATAGACTCAGGGGAGTCAACCTGGGCCCACCCTGGTCAAGGTCAACGGTCAAACTCACCGGCATCTAGCCGCCGGCGAGGCCAGACGCGGCGGAGAGAGTGCTTTTGTGCACTCCGGCGACCAAATGGACGGCGGAGAGCACCTACGTGACGCTGGGGACAAGCCGCAGCTCTTGGTGGTGGCGGTTGAGCTCGGGGTGGCCGGAGACGTCGCTGGCGACGACTTTGGCAGTCGCCGGAGTCGGGTGAAGATGGATCCGACGCTACGGGGCACGGTGAGGCCCGTGGTGAGGTGCGTTGGGCCTCTAGGAGCACGATGAGTATGTTAGACAAGGTGGGGTGGCCGGTGGTTAGCCGGAGACACGTTGGCGACGAGCTTCGCGGCGGCGCGTGCGGGTGAGCTGCGTGTGCTCGCGGTGGTGCATGGGAGCGAGAAAGAAAAGGGGGAGGAGATAGCCAGGCTCACGGCGGTCTTGGGGAAGCTGACGGCACGGTCAGGGACGAGCTGGTGCGGCGGCGACGGCGGAGGGGATCTCCGGCGGTGGCGAGGACGAACGGAGTCGGTGTGGTGGCTTCGGGGCAAGCGAGCGCTCGGGGCTCGGCTTGCTCGATGGAGAGGAGGGCGGCGGAGCTCCTGGACATGGTGGCGCGGCGTGGAAACAACGGGGAGCACGACTACGGCGGCGGTGCGGCGGCGGTGGCGTCGACCATGGTGCGGGAGAGCGAGGGAGAGGAGCTGGGGGCGAATGGGTGTGTCCACAAGGTTCGGGGTGCGACGTGGAGACCGTCCAGGCCAGCTAGGCGGCGAGGGGAGGAAGCAGGGCGACGGGCAGCTGCGTGGCGCGCGCTGGTGCCGCCGTCGAGCACCTGCCTGCCTGCCTGGCCAAGCCAAGCAGCTCGCTGGAGCGGTGGCTGGGCTGGGCCGACAGGTGGGCCTCTGGGTGGCAACAGGTAAGCCTTTCCCTTTTTTTGTTTCTGTTTTTATTCTGTAAGTTTGTTGTATTACTAAAAAATACCTAGGCAACTCCAAAATTTACCAAACTGCACCTGGTCCTTAGTTGGAATATTTCCAACATGGAACATTTTAGTTTGGGATTATTTGAGCATTTGAAATATTTTTTAAATTTTAAATGCCCAAATTCAAATACTTATGATTTAATTCAAAAACCTTAGGATGTCCTAGAAAATTATGCACCACTTTTGGCAGAGGTTCTGAACCAAGACAAAAATGATGGACATTTTAGAAGGGCATTTCAGATTCATTGAAAATATTTTTAGTAAACCCTAGTTGGATTCAGAGGGGGCTGGGGGTTCTGTCATCCCCATTTCAAGATTCTGTTGAATGAAATAGACATGATGCAACACTCTAATGCATGAACTAGCTAGGGTGTAACACTTGGAGATGATGTAGAGGCCCTCCATGGTGGATTCCCCCTCCGATGGAGCACCGACAAAGGCTCCAAGATGGGATCTCGCGGATACAGAAGGTTGCGGCGGTGGAATTAGGTTTTCGTGGTGCTTCTGGATGTTTTCGGGGTACGTGGGTATATATAGGAGGAAGAAGTAGGTCGGTGGACTCTCGAGGGGCCCACAAGGGTGGGGGCGCGCCCACCCCCAGGGGGCGCACCGGGCACCCTCGTGGTCGCCTCCTCTGTTGCTTGACGTCCACTCCAAGTCCCGTGGATTGTGTTTGTTCCAAAAAGATCGCTCCCGAAGGTTTCATCTCGTTTGGACTCCGTTTGATATTCCTTTTCTTCGAAACACTGAAATAGGCAAAAATACAGCAATTCGGG
Source organism: Triticum timopheevii (assembly GCA_963921465.1). NCBI lineage: Eukaryota > Viridiplantae > Streptophyta > Magnoliopsida > Poales > Poaceae > Triticum > Triticum timopheevii. The sequence continues at coordinate 598,572,446 of OY997270.1, forward strand.
TTGGGCCTCCGGTTAGTAGGTTAGTCCCAAAAATGATATAAAAGTGTTAAGTAAAGCTCATAAACATCCAAAATGGGTAATATAATAGCATGGAACAATCAAAAATTATAGATACGTTGGAGACGCATCAAGCATCCCCAAGCTTAATTCCTGCTTGTCCTCGAGTAGGTAAATGATAAAAACAAATTTTTTGATGTGGAATGCTACCTAGCATATTTTTCAATGTAATTCTCTTTATTGTGGCATGAATGTTCAGATCCAAATGATTCAAAATAAAAGTTCATATTAACATAAGAGATAGTAACACTTCAAGCATACTAACAAAGTAATCATGTCTTCTCAAAATAACATGGCCAAAGAAAGTTATCCCTACAAAATCATATAGTTTGGCTAAGCTCTATCTTCATCACACAAAGTATTCAATCATGCACAACCCCGGTGACAAGCCAAGCAATTGTTTCATACTTTAATATTCTAAAACTTTTTCAATTTTCATGCAATACATGAGCGTGGGCCATGGACATAGCACTATATGTGCAATAGAATGGTGGTTGTAGAGAAGACAAAAAGGAGAAGATAGTCTCACATCAACTAGGCGTATCAACGGGCTATGGAGATGCCCATTAATAGATATCAATGTGAGTGAGTAGGGATTGCCATGCAACGGATGCACTAGAGCTATAAATGTATGAAAGCTCAACAAAAGAAACTCAGTGAGTGTGCATCCAACTCGCTTGCTCACGAAGACCTAGGGCATTTTGAGGAAGCCCATCATTAGAATATACAAGCCAAGTTCTATAATGAAAAATTCCCACTAGTATATGAAAGTGACAACATAGGAGACTCTCTATCATGAAGATCATGGTGGCACTTTGGTAAAAAGGATAGTAGCATTGTCCCTTCTCTCTTTTTCTCTCATTTTTTTGATTTGTCCGGAGTCTCATCCCGAGTTGTGGGGGAATCATAGTCTCCATCATCCTTTCCTCACTTGGCACAATGCTCTAATAATGAAGATCATCACACTTTTATTGATTTACAACTCAAGATTACAACTCGATACTTAGAACAAAATATGACTCGATATGAATGCCTCCGGTAGTGTACCGGGATATGCAATGATCCAAGAGTGACATGTATGGAAGAATTATGAAGGTGGCTTTGCCACAAATACAATGTCCACTACATGATCATGCAAAGAGAAATATGACAATGATGATGCATGTCATAATAAACGGAACGGTGGAAAGTTGCATGGCAATATATCTCGGAATGGCTATGGAAATCCCATAATAGGTAGGTATGGTGGCTGTTTTGAGGAAGGTATATGGTGGGTGTATGGTACCGGCGAAAGTTGCGCGCCACAAGAGAGGCTAGCAATGGTGGAAGGGTGAGAGTGCGTATAATCCATGGACTCAACATTAGTCATAAAGAACTCATATACGTATTGCAAAAATCTACAAGTCATTCAAAACAAAGTACTACGCGCATGCTCCTAGGGGGATAGATCGGTAGGAAAAGACCATCGCTCGTCCTCGACCGCCACTCATAAGGAAGACAATCAATAAATAAACTATGCTCCGACTTCATCACAAAGCGGTTCACCATACGTGCATGCTACGGGAATCACAAACTTCAACACAAGTATCCTTAAATTCATAATGACTCTACTAGCATGTCTCTAATATCACCACCTTTGTATCTCAAAACAATTATCAAGCATCAAATCGATCATAGCATCTGATACGTCTCCAACGTATCTATAATTTTTGATTGTTCCATGCTATTATATACCCGTTTTGGATGTTTATGGGCTTTACTTTACACATTTATATCATTTTTGGGACTAACCTACTAACCGGAGGCCCAACCCGTATTGCTGTTTTTTTGCCTATTTTAGTGTTTCAGAGAAAAGGAATACCAAACGGAGTCCAAACGGAATGAAACCTTCGGGAGCGTGATTTTTAGAACGAACGTGATCCAGAGGACTTGGAGTTCAAGTAAAGAAGCAGCCGAGGCGGTCACGAGGGTGGAGGGCGCGCCCACCCCTACTGGGCGCGCCCCCTATCTCATGGGCCCCTCGGGAGTCCACCGACGTACTTCTTCCTCCTATATATACCCATGTACCCCGAGAACATCAAGGGAGCCAACGAAAAACTATTTCCACCACCATAACCTTCTGTATCCGCGAGATCCCATCTTGGAGCCTTCGCCGGCGCTCCACCGGAGGGGGAATCGACCATGGAGGGCTTCTACATAACCACCATAGCCCCTCCGATGAGTTGTGAGTAGTTTACCACAGACCTTCGGGTCCATAGTTATTAGCTAGATGGCTTCTTCTCTCTTTTTGGATCTCAATACCATGTTCTCCTCGATCTTCTTGGAGATCTATTCGATGTAACTCTTTTTACGGTGTGTTTATAGAGATCCGGTGAATTGTAGGTTTATGTTCAAGTTTATCTATGAGAAATATTTGAATCTCCTCCGAATTCTTTTATGTATGATTAAGTTATCTTTTCAAGTCTCTTCGAATTATCAGTTTGGTTTGGCCTACTAGATTGATCTTTCTTGCAATGGGAGAAGTGCTTAGCTTTGGGTTTAATCTTGCGGTGTCCTTTCCCAGTGACAGCAGGGGCAGCAAGGCACGTATTGTATTGTTGCCATCGAGGATAAAAAGATGGGGTTTATATCATATTGCTTGAGTTTATCCCTCTACATCATGTCATCTTTCTTAATGCGTTACTCTGTTCTTTATGAACGTAATACTCTAGATGCATGCTGGATAGCGGTCGATGTGTGGAGTAATAGTAGTAGATGCAAGCAGGAGTCGGTCTACTTGTCAAGGAGGTGATGCCTATATACATGATCATGCCTAGATAATCTCATAATTATTCGCTTTTCTATCAATTTCTCGACAATAATTTGTTCACCCACCGTAATACTTATGCTATCTTGAGAGAAGCCACTAGTGAAACCTATGGCCCCCAGGTCTATCTCTTATCATATAAGCTTTCAATCTACTTTTATTTGCATCTTTACTTTTACAATCTATATTATAAAATACCAAAAATATATTTATCTTATCGTACTATCTCTATCAGATCTCACTTTCGCAAATGGCCGTGAAGGGATTGACAACCCCTTTATTGCATTGGTTGCGAGTTCTTTGTTTGTTTGTGTAGGTGCGTGGGACTTTTGAGGAGCCTCCTACTGGATTGATACCTTGGTTCTCAAAAACTGAGGGAAATACTTACGCTACTATTGCTGCATCACCCTTTCCTCTTCAAGGAAAACCAATGCAAGCTCAAGACGTAGCAAGAAGGATTTCTGGCGCCGTTGCCGGGGAGGTCTTCGCTCAAGTCAAGACATACCAAGTACCCATCACAAACTCATGTCCCTCACATTTACATTATTTGCCATTTGCCTCTCGCTTTCCTCTCCCCCACTTCACCCTTGCCGTTTTATTCGCCCTCTCTTTCCCAATCTATTCTCCCTCTTTCGCTTGCCTTTTTCTGTTTGCTTGTGTGTTCGATTACTTGTCGCGATGGCGCAAGATAATACCTAATTGTGTGATTTCTCCAAGACCAATAATAATGATTTCCTTAGTACTCCAATTTCTCCTCTTAATGATGTTGAGTCTTGTGAAATCAATACTGCTTTGCTGAATCTTGTTATAAAAGATCAATTCGCCGGCCTTCCTAGTGAAGATGCCGCTACCCATCTAAACAAATTTGTTGATTTGTGTGAGATGCAAAAGAAGGAAGATACGGATAATGATATTGTTAAATAGAATTTATTTTCGTTTTCACTTAGAGATCGTGCTAAAGTTTGGTTTTCGTCTTTGCCTAAGAATAGTATTGATTCATGGAACAAGTGCAAAGATGCTTTTATCTCTAAATATTTTCCTCCCGCTAAGATCATCACTCTTAGGAACAATATTATGAATTTTAAACAACTTGATCATGAGCATGTTGCCCAATCTAGAGAAAGAATGAAATTGATGATCCGCAATTGCCCTACTCATGGTTTGAATTTATGGATGACCATACAAAATTTTTATGCCGGATTGAACTTTGCTTCTAGAAATCTTTTAGATTCGGCCGCGGGAGGCACGTTTATGGAAATCACCTTAGGAGAAGCTACTAAACTCCTTGATAACATTATGGCAAATTATTCTCAATGGCACACCGAAAGATCTACTAGTACAAAAGTGCATGCTATAGAAGAAATTAATGTTTTGAGTGGAAAGATGGATGAACTTATGAAATTTTTTGCTACTAAGAGTGATCCTATTGATCCCAATGATATTCCTTTGTCTACTTTGATTGAGAATAGTAATGAATCTATGGATGTGAATTTTGTTGGTAGGAATAGTCTCGGAAACAATGCTTATAGAGGAAACTTCAATCCTAAACCGTTCCCTAGTAATTCCTCTAATAATTATGGAAATTCCTACAATAATTCTTATGGTAATTTTAATAAGATGCCCTCTGATTTTGAGAATAGTGTGAAAGAATTTATGATCTCTCAAAAGAATTTTAATGCCTTGATTGAAGAAAAATTACTTAAAATTCATGATTTGGCTAGGAACGTTGATAGACTTTCGCTTGATGTTGATTCTCTAAGACTTAGATCTACTCTTCCTTAGCATGATATCAATGAGTCTATCAAAGCTATGAGAATTTCCATTGATGAGTGCAAAGAAAGAACCACTAGATTGTGTGCTAAGAAAGATGGCTTTGTAAGGGCGTGTTCTTCTAGTTTCCATGAAAATAATGATGAAGATCTCAAAGTTATTGATGTGTCCCCTATTAGATCTTTGTTTTGCAATATGAATATTAATAATAATGGGACTAGAGATGAGTCAACTTTAGTTAAAAGGCGTACCAATGATTCAGAGTTTTTAGATCTTGATGCTAAATTTGGTAAAAGTGGGATTGGAGAGGTCAAGACTTTAAATAGCATTGAACCCACTATCTTGGATTTCAAGGAATTTTATTATGATAATTGTTCTTTAGAAGGTTGTATTTCCTTGTTGCAATCCATTGTGAATTCTCCTCATGCTTATAGTCAAAATAAAGCTTTTACCAAACATATTGTTGATGCCTTGATGCAATCTTTTGATGAAAAACTTAATTTGGAAGTTTCTATACCTGGAAAACTTAATGATGATTGGGAACCTACTATAAAGATTAAAATTAAAGATAATGAGCGTTATGCTTTATGTGATTTGGGTGCTAGTGTTTCTACGATTCCGAAAACTTTATGTGATATTCTAGGTTTCCATGATCTTGGTGATTGCTCTTTAAATTTGCACCTTGCGGATTCCACCATTAAAAAGCCAATGGGAAGGATCAATGATGTTCTCATTATTGCAAATAGAAATTTGGTGCCCGTAGATTTTATCGTTCTCGATATAGATTGCAATCTTTCTTGCCCAATTATTCTTGGTAGACCTTTCCTTAGAACGATTGGTGCGATTATTGATATGAAGGAAGGGAATATTAGATTCCAATTTCCATTAAGGAAAGGCATGGAGTGCTTTCCAAGAAAGAAAGTTAAATTACCTTATGAATCTATCATGCGATCTACTTATGAATTGAGTGCCAAAGGTGGCACTACTTAGAACTATCCTCGCTTTTATGCCTAGCTAGGGGCGTTAAACGATAGCGCTAGTTGGGAGGCAACCCAATTTTATTTGTGTTTTTTGTTCTTGTTTCTATTTAGTAATAAATTTTGCATCTACCTTCTGTTTAGATGTGTTTTTATGTTTTAGTTAGTGTTTGTGCCATGTAGAACCTATAGGATAACCTATGGTTATAGTTAATTTGATTCTGCTCAAAAACAGAAACTTTGTGCACACGAAAATAATTTTGTTAAATCACAGAAACGTGCTTTTGCGTTGATTCATTTTGCTGTAGATCAATATACAAATTTCCCAGGACTTCCTATTTTGGTAGGATTTCTAAAGTTACAGAAGTATTCGAGGGTTACAGATTGCTACAGACTGTTCTGTTTTTGACGGATTCTGTTTTTCGTGTGTTGTTTGCTTATTTTGATGCATCTATGGCTAGTATTAATTGGTATGAACCATAGAGAACTTGGAATACAGTAGGTTTAACACCAATATAAATAAAGAATGAGTTCATTACAGTACCTTATGTGGTGGTTTTCCTTTCTTTCACTAATGGAGCTTATGAGATTTCCTGTTGAGTTTTGTGTTGTGAAGTTTTCAAGTTTTGGGTAAAGATTTGATGGAGTATGGAATAAAGAGTGGCAATAGCCTAAGCTTGGGGATGCCCATGGCACCCCAAGATAATCTAAGGACACCAAAAAGCCTAAGCTTGGGGATGCCCCGGAAGGCATCCCCTCTTTCGTCTTCGTTCATTGGTAACTTTACTTGGAGCTATATTTTTATTTGCCACATGATATGTGTTTTGCTTGGAGCGTCCTGTATGATACTAGTTTTTGCTTTTAGTTTTCCACAATCATCCTTTCTGTACACAGCTTTTGGGAGAAGCCCACTTGATTGGAATTTATTAGAATACTCTATGTGCCTCACTTATATCTTTTGAGCTAGATAGTTTTTGCTCTAGTGCTTCACTTATATCTTTTAGAGCACGGCAGTGGATTAATTTTGTAGAAATTGTTAGTCTCTCATGCTTCACTTATATTATTTTGAGAGTCTCTTAGAACAGCATGGTATTTGCTATGGTTATAAAATTGGTCCTAGAATGGTAGGCATCCAAGTTGGGTATAATAAAAACTATCATAGGAAGTGAATTGGATGCTATGATCAATTTGATACTTGATAATTGTTTTGAGATATGGAGGTAGTGATATTAAAGTCATGCTAGTTGGGTGATTATGAATTTAAAGAATTCTTGTGTTGAAGTTTGTGATTCCCGTAGCATGCATGTATGGTGAACCGCTTTGTGATGAAGTTGGAGCACAATTTTATTTATTGATTGTCTTCCTTATGAGTGGCGGTCGGGGACGAGCGATGGTCTTTTCCTACCAATCTATCCCCCTAGGAGCATGCGCATAGTACTTTGTTTTTAATGACTTGTAGATTTTTGCAATAAGTATATGAGTTCTTTATGACTAATGTTGAGTCCGTGGATTATACACACTCTCACCCTTCCACCATTGCTAGCCTCTCTTGTGCCGCACAACTTTCGCCGGTACCATACACCCACCATATACCTTCCTCAAAATAGCCACCATACCTACCTATTATGGCATTTCCATAGCCATTCCGAGATATATTGCCATGCAACTTTCCACTGTTCCGTTTATATGACACGCATCATTATTGTCATATTGCTCTTTGCATGATCATGTAGTTGACATCGTATTTGGGGCAAGGCCACCTTCATAATTTTCATACATGTCACTCTTGATTCATTGCATATCCTGGTACACCGCTGGAGGCAGTCATATAGAGTCATATCTTGTTCTATGTATTGAGTAGTAATCTTGAGTTGTAAAAGTGTGATGATCTTCATTATTAGAGCATTGTCCCAATGAGAAAAGGATGGTGGAGACTATGATTCCCCCACAAGTCGGGATGAGACTTCGGACTTTACAAAAAAGAGAGGCCAAAGAGCCCACCAAAGAAAAAAAGGAAAAAAAGGCCCAAAAAAAGAAAAAAAAGGAAAAAATGAGATGAGAGAAAAAGAGCCCACTCAGAAGACCACGTCTTCACCTTATTCCCCTTGAGGTAAGGACACTTAATTAGTCCTCACCCGATCACTCTGGTATGTCTTCAAGGTAGACTTCCAAACCTTCACAGACTTCATTCACTGGCAATCCACAATGACTCTTGGATGCTTAAAACGCGACGCCTAACCGGCTGGAGGATCCACAGTCCTCAAGTGTAATAAGTCTTCAGATCACTCGGACAGAAAGACTTAAGTGATGCCTAACACTCTTTGACTCTGGTGTTTTGGGCTTTGTCCTTGCAAGGATTTCTATCTCAAATGCTTTGGAGGTGGGTTGCTCTAAAACGACAAAAGTCGTGCACTAACTCTGAGCAGACACCAATTTATGGTGTAGGGGGTGGGCTATTTATAGCCAGGAGGCAACCCGACCTGATTTGTCCGAAATGACCCTGGGTCACTAAGGAACTGACATGTGTCCAACGGTCAGATTTCAAACACACGCGACAGCTTGACTTGGGCTACAAGTAGAGCCGACTCATCCAGCTCTGGATAAGATTTGCTCTCATTGTCTTCGCTCGAAGACATAGGTTTTGGTTGAGCATCACATAAGTCACTCTGACTTTGTTCACTTGGACCCCACTTAACAGTATGGTGGTTTCTATGACTCAACAAAGAAGAAAAGGAAACTACGAAACAACTATGTCTTCGCACTCCATAGTCTTGATACAATGTCTTCTCAGGTCATAGTCTTCAATGTGAATGTCTTCACAGACCACCATTGTCTTCAATGTCTTCACACATTTTTAGGGGTCATCTCTGGAAGGTAAACCGAATCAATATAGGACTACTACTTGTGTTATCCTACAATTCTCACAAACACATTAGTCCCTCAACCAAGTTTGTCATCAATAATCCAAAACCAACTAGGGGTGGCACTAGATGCACTTACAATCTCCCCCTTTTTCGTGATTGATGACAAACTGGTTGAAGTTTTCAATGGGGATGAAAGTATGTGAAAGTACAAGATAAAGGCATTGTCTTCATAAGTAGCAAAAGGCTCCTGTCGGTGTCAAAACCGGCGGATCTCGGGTAGGGGGTCCCGAACTGTGCGTCTAGGCGGATGGTAACAGGAGACGAGGGACACGATGTTTTTACCCAGGTTCGGGCCCTCTTGATGGAGGTGAAACCCTACGTCCTGCTTGATTAATATTGATGATATGGGTAGTACAAGAGTGGATCTACCACGAGATCAAGGAGGCTAAACCCTAGAAGCTAGCCTATGGTATGATTGTTGTAATGTATGTTGTCCTATGGACTAAAGCCCTCCGGTTTATATAGACACCAGAGGAGGCTAGGGTTACACAGAGTCGGTTACAATGGTAGGAGATCTACATATCCGTATCGCCAAGCTTGCCTTCCACGCCAAGGAAAGTCCCATCCGGACACGGGACAGAGTCTTCAATCTTCTATCTTCGTAGTCTTGGAGTCCGGCGGATAATGATAGTCCGGCTGTCCGGACACCCCCTAGTCCAGGACTCCCTCAGTAGCCCCTGAACCAGGCTTCAATGACGATAAGTCCGGCGCGCATAATGTTCGGCATTGCATGGCGGGTTCCTCCCTTGAATAATCCAGAGAAGATCATGAACACCAGGATAGTGTCCGGCTCTGCAAAATAAATTCCACATTCCACCGTAGAGAGAATAAAATATACACTAGCTCAATCTGCTGACGTATTATGCGGCGTGATATCACACCGCTGCCAAGCCACTGTTTGAATCATTTTTTACTATACCACCTCAGCACGTTTAGCGAAGCGGTTTCCTTGGCACGTCTTGTCGAAGCAGAGATCGTGTTCCCCTTATTCCGGGATTCTCATCAATACGTGCGTGGGTAACCCAACCGTTCTCGTCGCCACGCCTCCTCTATCGAAGGTGAATCCCAAACGGTCACGGAGACGGCTCTTGGTATTTTTTCCTCTTTATAAGAGGACCAAGGCTTGTCCTTGTTCTTCAATCTCGCATCGAATCTCCTCCTCGCTCCCAGTTCCAACACCCAGAGCCTCAGATTCGAGCGCTTTGGACCCTCAACCATGTCCGGCTCCGACCTCCAAGGCCGGTGGATGCCCTCCTCCGTCACGGAGGAGGACATATTGAAGTTACGTGAGGCCAAGTACCTGGCCTATGAGATTTCGCACAGGTTACCCGCCCAAGGGCAGGCCGTGCCCGCCCCCGAGCCCGGTGAGTTTGTTGTCTTCGTATCCCACCTCCGTCGGGGCTTTGGCTTCCCGACGGACCCCTTTGTGAGAGGGCTCATGTTCTACTACGGGCTGGACTTTCACGACTTGGCTCCGGAGTCCATCCTCCACATCTCCACATTCATTATCGTCTGCGAAGCCTTCCTCCTCGTCACTCCCCACTTCGGCCTGTGGCTGAAGACCTTCAAGGTGGAGCCGAAGATGATCGGGGGGCGTCAAGCGGAGTGTGGCGGGGCGGCCATAAGCAAAAAGGCCGATGCCCCGTGGCCCGAGGGTTCCTTCCAAGAGGAACTCGGACTGTGGCAGCAGGAGTGGTTCTATATCACCGCTCCGAAGGGCAGCAGGCAAAAGCCACCGCCTTCATCCCGCCCGGGACCTCCACGCCAGCTGATGTCGTGGGTCAACCAAGGGCTCAATTGGGGGCCGTCCGAAGACATGCCCTCACTGCAGGGCCGGATTCGAGACCTCCAATCGAAGGAGATCGACCTGATCGTGGTGATGCAGATCATGCTAATCAGGCATCTTCTGCCCTGCAAGCGCCGTCCTCTCCGTCTATGGGAGTTCAACCCGGAGGGACCTCGGATTCTCCAACACTTTATGGGTGCGACACCCGTGGAGACGTACAAGTTGTTCTTCGGACCGCAGGTGGCGTGTCCGGAATTAGCCGAGGACGCAGGCCTAAGCCGCAATCGCCCGGATACTCAGGTAAATAGCTCAGAGTCCGGACATTCTGTTTATACGCCTCTCTAGAGTTCGCCTCCTGACCCATCACTCTTCACAGGAATGGGTGGCGCGATCAAGGCTGATAAGGTGTCCGGCCCCCCTCCCAGAGACCGCACTGGAGCCCGTGCTGGTCAGAATGTTGGAGGTCGCACCCACAGAAGGGGGCGAAGGGGAAAATAGAGGAGCTAATATTTTTCCCAAAGGGGCATCCGAGGGGGGAGAAGAGGACCCCTCCCTCCAGGGGGAAAAGAGGACCGCCTCCAAAGATCCGGAGGCCAAAGCCCCCAAGCGTGGGAAGAGATCTTCACCGGGGGGTCCGGCGCCCGGAGAGAATCCGGACGCACAATCATCGCCAAAGGATCATCCCTCCAGCGAGCCGTGAGTATGAAAAAGGGGATTAATTAGTAAGGAAATACCTTCATTTGTGCCTCTGTGGGTAATTGAAATATTTACATTGCAGTTCGGATCTGCAGCCTTCTCAGATGAGTTCGTCTTCGGGAGACCTTCTTCCGGAGATGATGGAGAGTGAAACGCCTCCGTCTGCAGCGCCGCCAGATAAGGCGGGCGAGCCTGAAGTATCGTCACGGAGGGTCTCCCCGAGTCCGGAGGGGCCAGAGAGTTCGGCACCCACTAGTATCCGGCCGGGAGAACTGAAGAATCTGCTTGAGAGGTCGTCTATATCAGAAGATCACCGTGCGTTGATGCGTATGGTGATTGGAAGGATTTCGTTCGCCGAGAGCGGATTGCGCAATGCCGCCATGAGTTTGCTGGCGGGATTTGAGGTATGCGAGAATGACGCACCCTTTTGTCTTTTAACAGTTTCGCACATAAAAATGCGCCCTGTATAGATAGTAGCCCCTGGGACTCGGTAGGTTGTCGGGAACGACAGCGTGCCGAGGATCGAAATCGCAACTAATGAATGCCGCCGTTCCTATGTAGGTGGCGGATAGTCCGAGGGCTAGCCGGACTAATGAGTTTGCCGAGTTGAGTCGGCAACTTGACATGGCGGATGCGGACATCGCACTTGTCAACCGGCAACTTGACGAGTCGCAAGGTAAATGAGTTCTCCGCAGTCGCTTTATTTAAGGGGGTCGAAGCCCTCCTCTGATAAATTTTACGCTGTTGTGCAGACGGTGCTGCTGCTATGGAGAACCTTCGGGCCGAACTTGCTCGTGCTAAGGAGCAAGCCCGAAGGAGTGACGCGGCTGCCTCGAGGGCGGCCGAGGGTTTGAAAGCCGAAAGGGCTGCGCACTGCCGAAGCAGGGCGGAGGTGGCCGAATTGGCCATGAAAGTAAGGGATGCTGCCGACCGAAATGAGGCTCTTGAAAAGGAGCGCTTATCGGAGCGGGAAGACCTGAAGAAGGCCACCGCCGAAGCCAAGGATGCCCGCTCTGCAATGCGGGCTATGAAGGAGGAACTGCGCCAGGCCGGAGATATCGTGGCTGGCAAGCCTTTTCTGCTGCGTCGCCGGTTTATGGATGGAAAGTATGCTCAATTTGAGCGGATGTGGAGTCCGGAGGATCCGTATATGGACTTAGCTGCAAGTGCGGCTGATGCCGTTGACCACTTCCGGAGCCAGGAGGATCACAAGACGGAAGAGCTATACTGGTCTCAATTCCATAGTTCGGACCGCTCACTTTCGTTGACAGACCGGTTGGCCGAATGGGCCGAGCTAAATAGATTGTCCGGACTTGCCATGACTGACATCGTGGCCCATGTCTGGCCAGAGAGGCCCAAGGCGATGAGCTACTTCGGCTTACTGCAGCAATTCCTTGGAGCGGTGCCGCACATAAAGGAGGTGAAGCGGTCGGCCTGCATCGAGGGCGCGCGGATGGCTCTTGCCCGTGTGAAGGCGCATTGTCTGGAGATGGATGCCACCGCTGTTGCCGCCCAGGGGTCGGATGAAAACCGGCTCCCCGCCGAGCATTATTTTGGGGAAGTTATGCGTGGCGCTCGTGTAATAGAGTCGCAGTGCTCGAAAAATGTCACGTTCAAATGAACGTATTAGCTTGTAAAATGATGATTATGCTATAACTGCTTTTTATACTTGTGCGTCCCAAGTAGTAAAACTTCTCCTATGCGGCCGTTTACGTATACATTTGTATAACTTGAAAGATTGCAGTCTTCGGCTTCAGCCCCCACGCACAGGGTGCGGGGGTGTTCGCAAAAATAGCGCGTTTTCACACTTAATCCGACGTCTCGGTCCTGTTTAAGGAGGTGGTAGCGTAGCGAACGAGGCAATCTGGACTATAATGCTTTATCACTTTCACTTAGCCAGTGGAGCTCGAGGGTGGGGCTACGATATAGCCCCTGGTGGCACCGCACATCTCTGAATTCGGGGTGCGAATGTGCCTGACCGGGAAACGGTCCTTCGTCAAACTGGGGAATTCTAAACATTCCGGTAGTCAATCGAGTGGTTGACCAGTCTCTCGCTGTATCATGACAGTCAGTTTTCGGCTTTCTCTACTGAGGTGCTCGCCCAGCCGAACTGGGGCACAATCGCAGTAGTTCTCCTGGTGCCGCGTTAGCCGATGATACGGAACGTAAGGCAGCAAAACACAGGAGCCGGGCAAACCCAACATTTGACCAAAGACATGATTTGGAGCTGATGCATATAATGCCTAACTCGAGACGCCGAACACTCCCTAAGGTGTTCGGTCTTTTATAATAATGGGCAGAACGATGCCCTAAGCCCCTAGTGTCCAGGTACGGGGATGGTCTTCTGACGCGGCCGATGCCAAAACGTCAGGCTCCTCTTTTGGCTATAGGAAGAAACCAAGGGATAATAACAACAAGAGACGGTAAAAAAGGTTTACGCAGGGTCTTAATCTGAAAAGAATCCTCACAATGGGTCCCTACTGCACGTCTGCGCCTGTGTCTCTGTTGTGCCGTTATCCTGGATGGGTATGCACGTTGTTCATCTGTAAAAATAGAGGAACGTTTAGTTTGAAAACAATTCGTGCGAAAAATATTTGTAAAAGAAGGAATATAAATAATTAAAGTGGGGTATATATGAACCCGCGGTTGTTCGTGCGCGCAGCCCCCTATGAAGAGGTATGCGGCTAGGGAGCCCCTTGCCTGCTGAGGCCGGATTCGTCTATCCGAGTCCGGGGTCTTTACGTGACCCTTGCACTGAAATGACGCCACGCGGACCGGGCATCTTAAGTGTAAGAGACGCGTAATGCGGTATGGCGCCGAAGCGGACAAAAGCCTTTCGACCCAAGAGTGCTTGATATTCACTTTCAAATGGGACGATGTGAAAAATTAATTTTTCGCGTCGAAAATTGTTCGGCGGTCCGAACACGACTTCTAGTAATATGGAGCCTGTGCACTTGGCGTAAGGGCCTGGCGTCACTCCTTTGAAGGAAGTGCGGCTGTGTCGGATTTTGGTGGGGTCTATCCCCATCCTTCGGATTGTGTTTGAATACAACAGGTTTAAGTCGCTGCCTCCGTCCATTAGGATGTTAGTAAATTGTAATCCGTCTATTATGGGATTCAATATCAGGGGAGTCCGTCCCGCGTTTCGAACGCTTCTGGAATAGTCCAGGTGGTCGAAAGTGATTGGCTTTGATATCAAATCTCTATGGTTTGCAGGGTTGGACCACGCGAAGCTCTTTTTAGAAAGTGCCACACTGTTTTTCCGTATTATCACATGAAGTGAGTTTACTATTTTGACCCCTTGTGGGAAAGTCTTTTGTTTTCCGGTGCTCTGCTGGTGGGGTTTATCTTCTTCGCTTGACGCGTCGAGCCCTTTGTGTTCGACATTTAGTCGGCCGGACTGTTTCAAAACCCAACAATCCATGTGGGTGTGATTTGCAGGCCTTCCGGGGGTACTGTAGATTTGACATATCCGACCCAAAATCTTGTTTAAGTTGGACAATTCGTCACTGTCATCCTTAAGAGGCTGTGTTTTGTTGTTGGGCCGCGAGTTTTTGAATCCGGCGTTGACTGCCGTGCTCTTTGTGCTTTTCTCTTTATTCCGGCGCTGCTCTTTTCTGCGCCGTGATTTTCTGTTTCCATCTCTTATCTCGGATGTACTTGGGTCGCTGGTGCTGCATCTTGCTAGCCAGCTATCTTCTCCCGCACAGAAGCGGGTCATGAGGCTTGTTAGTGCGGACATTGTCCTCGGTTTCTCTTGACCGAGGTGCCTGGCAAGCCATTCGTCTCGGACATTGTGCTTGAAAGCTGCTAAGGCTTCGGCGTCCGGACAGTCGACTATTTGGTTCTTTTTGGTAAGGAACCTGTTCTAGAATTTCCGCGCTGACTCTCCGGGCTGTTGAGTTATATGACTTAGATCATCTGCATCCGGAGGGCGGACGTAAGTCCCTTGAAAATTTGCTCTAAACGCATCCTTTAGCTCTTCCCAACTTCCAACAGTGTTTTCTGGGAGGCTTTTAAGCCAATGACGGGCTGGCCCTTTGAGCTTGAGGGGTAGGTATTTTATGGCGTGGAGATCGTCTCCTCTGGCCATGTGTATATGCAGTATATAATCTTCTATCCAGACTCCAGGGTCTGTTGTTCCATCGTAGGCCTCTATGTTTATGGGTTTAAATCCTGCTGGGAATTCATGGTCCAGCACCTCATCGGTGAAACATAGTGGGTGTGCGGCGCCCCTGTATTTGTGTGTGCCGCTATCATCGGACACTTGACGTGTTGCCTTGCTTCTTGGGGCCTTCTTCTTTGGCCCGTAGATGGACCTGGCTGGGCCATCTATCCTTCCAAGGTCGTTTGTTGGTTTATGTGTGGCGCCGCTGTCAGAATTTGGCCTATCATCTGGCCGTCTATCCAACCAGGCAGCCCCTTTATTTTTGGACGGCAAAGGCTCTATGGCCTCCTCGTCGAATTTTGGTAGCAGCTTGCGCTTCGGGTAGCTCTTTGATTGGTGGCCATTGCCGTACTTATCTGCGGTTTTGAGCACTTTGCTCCATCTCATTCTGAGTGTGTCTTCCGCTGTTTTGAGCCTCCGTTTTTCCTTCTTCAGGCTTCTTGCAGTACTGACGAGTCCTTTCCGAAGGTTCTTGCTCTCCGGCGGCGTGTCCGGCATGAGGTCGTCCGGGCTGTTGTTTTTACCGGGCCTGGACTGATTATCTGACTCGTCATGTTCGGACGGTTGCTTATCTGCATGTTTGTCGTCCGCTTGTGAGCCCTGCCGTATTGCGGGCTCCTTAGGAGCGTTGTTGTCGTCGAGGCGGGACTTAGGGCGGCGTCTGCGCTGCCGTTTTGGTCGTTTATCGGTGGGGTCATCTTCTGCCGCGGCCCATTGGTCCTCGTTATCGCTCTCCTTTTGGGTGTCCACCATATATATGTCATGCGACGAGGTGGTCCTGTCGTGCTGTATAAGCTCTGTTTTTTGTTCGTCTCCGGCATCGTCGTCCATAGCGTCGATGTGTTCGGAGTCGTAGTCTGGCATGTTGGTTAGATCATCGACAGTGGCTACAAAGTGGGTGGTGGGTGGGCTCTGAATTTCTTCGTCGTCCGTACCCCAACCATCCTGGCCATAGTCCGGCCAGGACTCTCCTGATAACAAGAGATGCTTTAGTGAATTCAGGATATCGCCAAAAGGCGAGTATTGGAAGATGTCCGCGGCGGTGAATTCCATAGCCGGCGCCCAATCCGGATCGATTGGTAGGGGCGCGGGAGGTTCGGAGTCCTGCAAGGAGTCCAGCGCCTCGGAATCATGAGTTTCGCAGGGGACAAGATTAGTGTTCGGCTCCATCGCCGTGGATGTTGAAGCCCCCAGGGCGGCGTCTATCCACCGGCCCTCGATCTGGGCGATCGGCTCCGGGCTAATGGCCGAAGCGGATCCGTGTGCGGCCACCAAGGCACTGTTCGGTGGCAGAGCTAGATCATGCCCGTCGTCACAGTGCGGTGCGCTGGGCTGTGGCTCGAGTCCATCGAAGATCAAGTCTCCGCGGACATCGGCCGTGAGGTTTAAGCTGCCAAATCTGACCTGACGGCCAGGGGCGTAGCTTTCGATCTGCTCCAGATGGCCAAGTGAATTGGCCCGCAGTGCAAAGCCGCCGAATACGAAGATCTGTCCGGGGAGAAAAGTCTCACCCTGGACAACGTTGTTGGTTGAAGATGCCATCAAACCTATCGGTGACGACACAGAGGAACTCTCAATGAAAGCACCAATGTCGGTGTCAAAATCGGCGGATCTCGGGTAGGGGGTCCCGAACTGTGCGTCTAGGCGGATGGTAACAGGAGACGAGGGACACGATGTTTTTACCCAGGTTCGGGCCCTCTTGATGGAGGTAAAACCCTATGTCCTGCTTGATTAATATTGATGATATGGGTAGTACAAGAGTGGATCTACCACGAGATCAAGGAGGCTAAACCCTAGAAGCTAGCCTATGGTATGATTGTTGTAATGTATGTTGTCCTACGGACTAAAGCCCTCCGGTTTATATAGACATCGGAGGAGGCTAGGGTTACACAGAGTCGGTTACAATGGTAGGAGATCTACATATCCGTATCGCCAAGCTTGCCTTCCAGGCCAAGGAAAGTCCCATCCGGACACGGGACGGAGTCTTCAATCTTGTATCTTCGTAGTCTTGGAGTCCGGCGGATAATGATAGTCCGGCTGTCCGGACACCCCCTAGTCCAGGACTCCCTCGGTCGACGTTGGAGTTTGGTGGTGCAGAGGGGCCTGGTGCAGTGTCGAGTCGCGGTGAAGCCATGGATGGTGAAGTGGCATCATCTTCTTCATCGACGACTCTTGCATCAATGGTTGCAGCCGAAGATGAATACTCAGAGTCTTCAATAGATGGCGTGCGACGCAGGTTTGCATTCTGAGGAGGCTTGGAATCGAACTTCAAGTGTTCAGTGAAGCCATCCGCACTCAGATCCTCTTCAGAATAGAGCAGTGTGAGGCTCTTCCAGGACCGCCGACTGGCTTCATGGGATACAAAAGCATTCTTGGTGGCCAGGTTACGGATGCGATTGACATCCCCCAAGAGGCTTTGCATTTGACGCTTCAGCCAGTCATGATGCTTGTCTCGCTTCTGATGCAGTGACATAAGAAGCTCTTGGTCATTGAGCACACGAGAATGCTTGCGAGGCTTTTGAGCAATTGTACTGGCGGTGGCTTCTGTGTTGGCACGATGTGGCTCACGCATGTTACCAGCCAGAGGATAAGCAGGAGTCGCAACATTTGGAACATGAATCCCTTCCATGGGTTGCGTGAAGCTTTGACGATCAACATTGTGAAGATATAGAGGTTCTTTGGTAGGCTCAGGGTAGATGGCTTCAACTGACAGATCAACCTCAAGCAGAAATACAAGATGGTTCCACGCTGATGGCTGATAGTCAACAGATGAATGGAGTTTGATCAGGCGCATCACCCATGGAGCATAAGACTTCAAACCAAATAGATCATTCCCAGATGGAGCAAGTTGCCTGATGATGAAATCCTGGGTATTGAAGCGGATGCCATTGACAATATAGAACACCAAAATCTTCATGGCTCCTTCAAGTTTGGCTTTAGCTGAGTATCCCTTGATGGGCCATAGGGTACGCCTCAGAATGTGATAGACTGTGCGGGGCAGGTACTCAAGGTCCTCGACAAAGAATTCCTTGGGATATTCAGCATCTTGAGGCAATGGCTTCATCATGCTGAGCACCTGACTCATATTTGGCTCTGGCTTCTAAAATATGCTCTGCAGCACATTCGTGTGTAGCTGACAACCAGGTTCATAGAGCTCACCTAGAGTGGGCAGGGAAGTAAGCTCGATGATATCTTGAGCTTTAGCTTCATGATGCAAATCACCTGTCATCCACTCAATGATCCAAGTCTTCGGGTCCCTGTTGTAGCCATGGATGTGAAGTGTGGCATAAAACTGCAACAGAAGCTCTTTGTTCCAGTGCTCTTTGTCAGTGACGAATTGCAAAAGAACAACATCTCGAAAATAGTCCAGAGCTTCTTCAAGGAAGGGCAGACCAGCAATGGCTTCACAATCCAGACACATGTGAGGAAAGATTCGCTCTTGATTGTACAAGACACATGAGTAATAGCTGCGCTGCTGATAGCTCCAGAAGCGATCAGAAGAGATTTTTGGCTTCGAATATGGATTCTTGGCACTATCAAAGAATATGTTGTGTGCCTTGAAGCTATGCACGCTGAACAATCCTGGCGATGTAGGAGCACCTGGAAGCCTTGGCAGTCTGGGCTTAGGCTTCTGAATTTGTGGCCTCTGCTCCACATGATAGTCATATTGAGGTCCGGGAGCAGTGGGAGGCACCATGATGGGCCACCAAACTGTGACAAGTTCCCCATGATTGTAGGCCTGCTCAATGGTGTGTGGCCTTGGGGTTGGAACCGTGGCTTCAGCATGGACTATGGCTTCAGGTTGCGCATGAGCTTCAGGGACAACATTGGCTTCAGGCTCCACATTATCTTCAGCCATGACAACGTCATTGGCTTCAGTCGTATTGTGTGTGGCAGCCTCATTGGTTTCAACCTCCATTTGAGCAGTTGCAGGAGGGTTGGGCACAATTACATTCTCCTCGAGAATGACTGGTTCATCAGTAGGGGGTGTGGCAGCTCTTTCTTCTTCTTTTCTTGCTTCTTGATTTTCATCGGCTGATGCAGCCGGAATGTCTTCAACAACTTTTGCTTCAGACTCAGAGACATTCGCAGTAGGAGTGGCTTCAGGAAACACTTCGCGTGCTATTGAGCTTTGTTGCACTTCCCCTTCTGGAATGCTCGACATGGTGACCTGTGGCCTGATGCCTTTGCAAAGCCTGCGAAATGCTGGCGATGCCTTTGGAGAAGGGGTGGTCTTTTCCATGTAGTTGTCGTCATCAAGTACCAGAGAGGTGACTTGAGGTGGTGGTGTCTTGGGTGAGTCATCATGCACGGGAGTCATCATGCTGAGGGCGATCGGCCCACGAATCATCCTGAGCAATTGGCGTAAGAGGACAACCAATGATGATGAGTTCGATGTTTGTAAGAACAGGCGATGATACCGGTTGGTGCTCGAGTTGAGGAAGGATTTCATCATCTTCTACATTGTCTTCATGAGGAATGTCTTCAGCTGTGTTGGGTTCAGCAGCTGGTACTTCTTCTTGTTCAGGAGCCTCTGTGAAAGCAGGCTCATGGATCACGAGTTGACGCTCTTGGTTAGTGGAGGCAGGACGAGCAACAGAAATGGGCTCGACAATAAGAGGCTCAGAGGCCGCAGCACGCTCTTTCTTGGAAGATTTTTTCAGTTTCTTCTTTGATGGTGCATCATCAGAAGCATTCTTGTGCTTGCGCTTCTTGGCTTCAGCTTCAGCTACCCTTATTTTCTTCAGCTCTAAAGCTGCTGAGGTGACCTTAGGCTTCGAGCATGTCATGCTGGCAGGGAAGACAATGTGAGGTGCTTCCTGCCTTGATGCTTCAGCTTGGGCCATAGCAGGCTTCTTCTTTTGTTTGGCAGCCATCTTAGGGTCAATGCCAGGACTCCCAAGAGCCTTGCGCTTTTCTGCCTCATTGTGTACTTGAACACATTTCTTTGTGAAGTATTTCATCCACTCTCTTGAACCTTTTGCTTCTTCACATTTCTTGTGAAACTGTTCTTTGAGCTCATGCAGCGTTTCCTTGAAGCTTTGAACATCTACCACATTGAGCTACGCCATGTTCTTCTTGAAGTGAGCCGTCTCATAATCGATTTTGTTTCTGAGCTCAACAATCTTCTGAGCCAAGGCCAACTCATTAGCAATGGCTCCGTGGAAGGTGACGCTGATATCAACTGGCAGCTGAAGATCATCAATACTGAGGCTGGGATTTTCAAAACACTCGTCGATGAAGTTGTTCAGAATATCCACGTCAAAGAGTGGCTAATCGTTGAAGATCTCTGCCTCTTGCTTGCTCTTGATCAGTAGGTCAAGGGCATCATCACCAAGATCTTCATCGCTTGAAAGATCAATTGTTTCATTTTCGTTCTGCAGAACGGCAACTGGAGTTAGTTCATGCCCAGAAATCTTGATGGGCTTCTTGTTGGGCTTCTCCGTTTTCTTGGAGACACGAGAAAGATCTTCAGATTGCACACTGGGTTCAGGAGGTGCAGTTTCCAATGGGTTCACACGCGAAGCTTTTGGTGTGGCAGAGGGCTTCGTAGCCTTTGTTTGTTTCTTCTTTTGTGGCTTTGGTGGAGCTGGCACTTCTTCAGAATCTGCGTCATCAGCTGAGTGCTCCATGGTGGCCCCCTATACAGCTATGTGAGTGAGATGCCCATCGAGGTTATAGAAGGGGCCGATGACATTTGGATTGGCATCATGGGTGCCATGCGCCCTTGGAGCAGATGGACCAGGGTTGAAGTTCAGGCCCAGGTCCTTCTTGTTCTTCATAGCTGACTCCTTGGCAAAATTATAGTTGCGCTTAAAGAGATTGTCATCGCGGCACCACATCATGGATGATGGGTCAGCAGACTCTGGCTTCGGTCCTCGGATGATGTATGGGTAGAAGCCTTGAGCAATAGCTTCAGACTTCGACTTAGGCTGCATATTCTTGTACAGAATATCTCCCCATGGGTTCTTGACAACAGAGTTCTCTACATATTCACGGGTTACGAAGTTATACTTGAACCACTGTTCAACCCAGTATCTTCGAATCCATTGGATTCAGGTCTTGCGCTGACCGTAACTTTCCTCAGGATCTAATTTGTACAATTCAAATAGATCAGAAGCTAAATCCTTAGCTGTATCCCCACGGTGCTGCCTACCGCCTTTCTAGATGACTTCTCTGTTGCCATTATATTCAAACTGAATGGCTTCAAGACTGTGAATGGCTTCCTTTTGCTGGTTAGACAAGAACTCGCTTTAGGAGAGTTGATGTGGTGCTGTAAGAATTCTGCAAATGAATCCAGACTATGAGAACCAAGGGATTCTCCCATGGACATGTACTTGTGACAGCATTAGAGGTGCGAGGGAAGGGAAAGAGGTCATATGCATTCTCAGAAGATTTTGAAGAAAAATCAGTTTGAAGACATTGACCTCATAGTCAAAGACATTCACTTATTTGATGAGAGTTGGTTCCAGATTTGTACGAATCCATGAGTAAGTACAAGTGAGGAATCAAACTAGTTATGAAGCATAAGTGAATATACTAGGCATAATATGAGATGCAGATAAAGGAGGATCCAGATTTGGAAGTGAAGAAACCACTTTTGGTTGAAGTGGATGGATTTGACGGATCAAAAAGGTCGTGAAAAGTAAGTTTTAATTACCGCTAGACGAGGCGAAGAGAGAGGATGAGCAGTTCAATCTCTCGTGCCCTAACTTGGTGATGGAAGACGCCTACGGCAACGGCGGAGAGGACAAGGTCCGCGACCGGCGTGAGGACAGCGTCGAAGAAGTCGCGACAGCTAAGCGCTTTGTCTCCGGCGTCGAATCGAACTAGCGGAGGCACTAGGGTTTGTGCGACGTGGCGAGGTGGAAGAAGAAATAATGACCGCGGTGAGTTGAGTATTTATAAGGAGAGGGGCAGCACAACGCAATTACGCAGGTGCCCCTGGCGGTTCACATCTCAAGGACACGTGGCATGCATGCAACATATTGGAAGTTGTTCCTCGTTCCCACGCATGCCAGGATTGTCGGATGGTCGCTCCGGCTTCTTCGGTATTCAGGCAAAAAGAATATGACATTAAAAACAGACTTAAATGTTTGTCTCATTGTCTTCAGCTGACAAGGACTCAGAGAAGACAATTGACTGGTTTCAACATAATGTATATGATTTGGACAGATAGAATTTGAGGATAAAGCACAAAAGAGGTTAGGGTCTGATCACATTCACTTAGATAAAAAAGATTCAAGTTGAAGACATAGCTATAAGTGAATGCTGTAGAGGACAGAAATCAAATATATGTATATATCAGCATAAGAGCAACTCAACATTGTGAAGATAAACGCGAAGACAAATCAATGTTGAAGACAAACCAAATGCAAAGATTATGCAAATGTGACGCCAATTAAAACACTCCAATAAAATTTGGTGGTGGCATTACCCACCGTATAGGAAGTATTAGATCCAGACACAACGCACAATTATCGTGGCACTCCGAAGTCAAATTCTATGTTAATGTATTCACACTTGGAGTGTATGTCTTAATTTTGTGAAGATATACGTTACTTCGTGTGTTGCACATCTAAGTCATCAACATGCATAAGCGTTAGGATGTGTGTCCAATCACAGGACATTTGAGGATTCTAAGATATTTAGCTCACACCGCAACTTGCAAAACCTTATCTCATCTAAGGGCCTTGTGAAGATATCTGCCAATTGCACTTCAGTGTTTGACGTGAATGATATCAATATCTTCCTTCACGACATGATCTCTGAGAAAATTATGATGAATCTCAATGTGCTTTGTCTTCGAGTGCTAGACTGGGTTGTTGGCAATCTTGATAGCACTTTCATTGTCGCAGTAGAGTGGTACTTGCTTCAGATGGATACCATAGTCCTTGAGAGTTTGCTTCATCCCTAGAAGCTGAGCGCAGAAAGCACCAGTGATACGTCTTGAGCTTGCGTTGGTTTTCCTTGAAGAGGAAAGGGTGATGTGGCAAAGTAGCGTAAGTATTTCCCTCAGTTTCTGAGATCCAAGGTATCAATCCAGTAGGAGGCTCCTCAAAAGTCCCACGCACCTACACAGACAAACAAGAACCTCGCAAACAACGCAATAAAGGGGTTGTCAATCCCTTCATGGCCACTTGCGAAAGTGCGATCTGATAGAGATAAAATGATAAGATAAATATTTTTGGTATTTTTATGATATAGATTCGAAAGTAAAACAGGCAAAATAAACAATGCTAGAAATAGCTTGTTTACAGAAGATTAATATGATAGAAAATAGACCCGGGGGCCATAGGTTTCACTAGTGGCTTCTCTCAAGATATCATAAGTATTACGGTGGGTGAATGTCGTGGGAAACGAACACCTATGGGGCAGGGCCCCTTTTCGGTCCGGCAGGGAGCGGAGGGCGCACGAAGAGCGGATCGAGGCGGAGCACGCGAGCGATTTTACCCAGCTTCGGAGCTCTCCGGAGAGATAATACTCCTACTGCTGCTTTGTGGTTGTATTATGTTCTTGCTCGAGAGCATGGGAGTGTTCTGGTTTCGAATGAGTCGAACCCCTTCTACGTTGCGCATGGGCCTCCTTTTATAGGTTCAAGGGGTCACCGACAGGTGGCAATGCATGCAGGGGTAAAACTGTAAAACGTGTGGTTGGTACAACTGCCTCTACAGTGCACCCTACCTAACTCTGACGGCAGGGGACAAGAGCATTTAATGCCCGTCCGCGTCGCCTAAACAGTGCAGAAAAGCGACCGTTAGGGGCGCCACCGTTCGCCACGATGGCCTTCTCGTCATCTCCACTCGCCACCTCGCACCGCTTGGCTGCACAGCTTCTCGCCACGTGCGCCTGGAACGGTCCCAGGGCGACACGTCGACGGATCTGCTGGAGCGTGGGCACAGAGTGGTCGTTGTCTTGTCGCGCCCGGAAGCTTGTCGCTCGCCGGGTCTTGCCGCGACGCGCGGCGCGTCGCGGCAAGTTCCTTGAAATGCCTTGGTTGGCCTTCCCGGCAATCTCCTCTTGCCGGGGCCTTGTCCTTCCCGGCAAGCTCCTCTTGCCGGGGTCTTGTCTTCTCAGTTAAAACACTTTGTTCTTGAATGGCATCAATATGAACTACGGAGGATCTTGGCGGACACCCGGCAAGCCTTGCCGCGGGACGCTGCGACTGCCCGTGCACAAGTTCGGGATACTAAGGTACCCCTACTTTAGTACACCGACAGGAGCCCCCGGGCCTGGGCCACACACGGTGCCGAGCGCTGTTGGGCCAGGCCCAAAATAGGGCACGGGCACGCGCGGCCTGGGTCCACACCATATCTAACTCCATATCCACCGCGCCCTCCCGTAACGGCACGCGTCGAACGCGGCGTCGTGGTAGAGATCGTGGGTGATTCTTTATTCGGAGAAAGCGTAACGTTCGCCTCCTCCTCTTTATAAGCAGGGGAAACAGGGGCAATTCCCCCACCTTCGCCACTTGTTGTTCCTTCCTCAGAAATCTCCGCCGCTCCCCTCCGTTTCCCAAAGCTGAAAGAGAGCAGCGCTCCGCCCCCCCGTCGCCGCCGTTGCCGCCAACGCTCTCGCTCTTCCCCAACGCCTCCGCCATGGCTCCGAAGACCGGGAAGGGTGCGAAGTCGGCCGAGGCGCTGCGGAAGGAGCGGGCACTCTTCCCTCCCGAGCTCTCCGCGAAGGAGCTGAGGGAATGGTTCTATCTTTTCTGGTCGACGGAGACGCGGGCGCATCCGCGCACGCAGGTACTTTCTGCCGCTGCTTCCACTTTG
Organism: Triticum timopheevii; assembly: GCA_963921465.1. Lineage (NCBI taxonomy): Eukaryota > Viridiplantae > Streptophyta > Magnoliopsida > Poales > Poaceae > Triticum > Triticum timopheevii. Next base: position 598,597,406 of record OY997270.1, read on the forward strand.
AAATGGTGTCCAAAAGGATACCCCTTCTTCGCTCTGTTCTTCTATTGCGGGCTCTGCCCGCCCTTCTCCAATTTCTTCTGTGATATCATGAACACCTACGGGTTTCATCTCCTTGATTTCACCCCCAACGCCGTTCTGACCATGGCGGTTTTCGCACATCTCTGCGAGAACTTCGTCGGAATCCACCCAAACGTAGCCTTTTTCCGCCACTACTTCATGCCCCGGGCCGAGAAAGGAGAGCCCTTAGCTGGCGGGATCGCCTGGATCTCGAGAGTCGGCATCAAGGAGGTCTATCTGGAGGGGGAGCTCCATAGCAAATGGGAGGAGTGGAGAGCGGATTGGTGTTGGATTGTTGATGAGAACCCATAGCCATTCACCAACTTGCGCCAAACCCGAGTAGTGCGCGGCGGCGATTGGAGCGCCCTGGCGGCGGACGATGCTAGACTGAAGATCGCCACCACCCGGATCTTGCGGCTCAGACTTGTCGCGCTCACTGTAGGTGCTGTTGGCGCGGACTTTCTTCGCCGCCGCATCGCCCCTCTGCAGGAGAGGGGGAGACCCGCCTGGCTGTTCGGGGGTCCGGCGGATATCATGAGGCTGCGCCCGGGCCTCAATTTTAATTTTACTGTCTTGGAGTTGGATGGGACGCTCAAGGAGTTGTTCAAGCACGACCCCAACCATCCCGAGTGGTTCAGGCTGCCGCAGGGCGTCGTCCCATTATGCAACAACTCCTCGCTCGATCGCATCCGCGCAATGATGCCAGAGTGCGACTCGCATGGGATTATCCCAACTTGGCAGGAGCCCGCCGACGACGTCGTGCAGCAATTCTTCGACGACTTGGTGGAGGTAGCGATCCACGCCGACGAGCAGAGGAGCCTCACCCGCGACACCACCAACGACGAGATGCGGCGCATTGCCACCAGGGCGGAAGAGGCGGCGGCGTCCGCAGCCGCGGGCGAGTTCGGGTTTACTATGGAGGAGGCAGAGGTAGCCGAGGCGGCAAGCCTTGCCGAGCGGGAGGAGCTTGTCGGGGAGGTCGCTGGCGAGGGAGAGCCCAAAGCCGAATCGAGCGAGCCCGCCGAGGGCGCAAGCAGCCAGCCGTCTTCAAGTAATTTTCCGCAAGCGGAGCTCCCAGTGCAGCCCCCAGCCCAAACAAGAAGATGCCTCCGCAGGACCGGAGACATAGCAGGGCGGCAGACAGGCCAACAGCCGCCGCGCCGCGGGATACGCTCCACCGGGACAAGCACCGTTGCCGCGGGAGTATCTCACGCCGCACCGGCAACTGGAGCGGGGTCTTCTCGGGCCGCCGCTTCTGACCCTGCCGCAGCTCCCGCCAAGCGTCCGAGGGAGCCCACTCCTCCGCCTCGTCGCGCTGAAAGAGTACCGGACTTCGACCTCTCCGCGCTTAGTTCCAACAAGGAGGAAGAAGAAGAGGAGGAGTAAGAATTTCTTTTTGTTGTACTTATGTTTCTTCAATTCTTGCTGTTTCTTGTCTTGTATCTGATCTGCTTTCTTCTAAATCTTGTTCCTTTCCAGGACTCTGGCCCAGAGAGCAGTGAAGAGGGCCAAGGTCCCCGTGGTTGTCATCGAGGACGACCCTGCTGTGACAACAGAGGGCGCGTCCAAGACCACCTTGTCGGACCCGGCAACCTCTCCCCGAAGCAGCCCCCAGTGCAGCCCCCAGCGTAAGTTCATAATTTTACTTCCCGCTGTCAGGCGCGCATGGGTGTTCTTTCCTTGTTGATATCTTGATTGTTGGTTTGCTTGTGTAGGAGCAGGACAGGCCCACCAGGAACAGCCAGAAGCCGCCCCTGAGGTGTTATCTGCTTCCACTATGCCGCCAAGGGATGACTCCCCGGCAAGGGAGCGCTCTCCAGCAAGGGACGGGACCAGTGATCCCCCGGTGGTGGAGCCCATGATTATAGAGCCCAGCACAGGTAATCCTTCTTGTCAGAAAACTTCCCTTGGTTCTTCTTCTTCTGATCTTCTTTTTTTGGATATTTTCTTGACTTTTTCTCCCCCTTCCTGTCTTCAGTTCCTCCCTCCACGGAGCCGATGGAGACCGAGGCCACCGGCGAGGAGAACATGCGCGGCAATACTGACGATGCCGCTGCTACTGAAGAAGAGGACGGTACTGATGATCCTGCCGATGAAGAGGCCGCCAAGGCTGCTGGCGCAGGAGCTGGCGAGGGGTCCGGCGATCGCACTGACGACCCGGGGGCTGCAGGAGCACAAGGCGCTACACCGACCGCCGATCCCTCCGCCACTGACGCAGCACCAGGCTCCGAAGAGCCCCAGCCCGGCGCCTACTTGAAGGCCGGCGACGGTGTCTTCATCAAGCTCCCCTGGGCGTGAAGCTCCAGGGTGCCGGTCGAGGGAGAAGCTTTTGACGGAGAGGTGCTCGCCTCCACTGGGATGACAGTGGTTGATGCGCCAAGCAGCAGCAGCAGCGAGTCTGAGGAGGAGCAGCTGCTCCGGAAGCTGGTGTCACTCTACCGCGCCCGACAAGCAAAACTGGAGTCCCGGGAAGCGCTTGTCGCACAGGCGGGAGTGGACATTGAGAAGCATGCGGAGGAGCTCCAGAGCTGCAACCAAGAGGCCCTCCGGTCTATTGTAGAGGAGAGGGCGCAGCTTGTCGAGGCGCGGAAGGCCTTCCTCCTCGAGAAGGCAGAAGCCGAAGAGCAGCAGCGGCTTGCCGCCGAGGAGATGTCCGCGCGAGAAGGCGAGCTGATGCAGCGGAAGGTTAATCTGGACAGCTATGAGGAGGAGCTCGCTGCGCGCGAGGAGACACTTGGCGGGGCCCTCAAGGAAGCGAAGGATGCTGCTGCAGCTGCCGAGGCCGCCAAGAAGGAGCTGGAGGTGAAGGTGACGGAGCTAGAAGCCACTCTCAAGGCGAAGAACGAAGAGCTTGCCGCGCTCCAGCGCGAGCGTGAGAAGGACGCCCTTGCCCATGGTGAGCTGCAGGGTCGTCTCCTTGAAAGGGGCAAAGAGCTGAGTGCCGCCAAAGATTCAAATGCTGATCTAGAGCTGAAGCTGGCCACACTGACTGAGACGCTGGACGGCGCCAAGAAGCGGGAAGAGGACTTGAAGCAGGAGCTCAAGGCCAACGAGGCGCTGCTGACGAGGGCCGCCGAGACCCAGAACACCTTCAGGGATACCGTGGAGCTCTGGACGGAGGGCCTCATCAACATTGCCGCAGTTATTGACGAGGAGCTGACGCAGCTGGAACTGGAGGGCTTCGGGTACTCCTCCGACGAGAATCTCCAGCCCAGCGCCAAGCTCACTCTGTTCTTCAAGGGCGTGGCGACGGCTCTCCAGCAACTCCGGGAAAGGATCCCAAAGCAGCTAGCTGACGAGTCACGCGCAATCTGCGCCAGAGTTCTGGAGAAGGTGTTGGTGAAGGTGCTCTTCCGCAATCCAGGCCTCAACCTCACCAACGTCCTCAAGAAGCTGCCGGCGGGTGCTGATCTTGCAGAGCTCAAAGCCCTTGTCGCACCCATTGTGGACAAGGTGAATGAAGTTAGGAGGGTTGATGGTGGCCGCGTAGATTAGGCCGCCCATTTTCTCCTTTTTCTTGCCGCTGCCAGATATGTCACAGGAACAATCTATTAGAGCGCGGCAAGTCATTTTTGTAATATAACTTTATCTTGGGCAGTATTTGCTATGTTATTTCCTTTACTTGATTCCTTTCTTTGTATGTTTTTACCCTACGCTTTTAGGGAACTTGCCGGCGCAGGCACCCTTTCCGCGAGCGCTGAGTGCGGAACATCAGCAGCCTGCCGGCGGTGCTGCTTTCGGCAAGAAACCTTGTCGCAACTAGTCGCAGCACACTTAAGTTGTTGAGCGGATTCGAAACAAAGTAAGGGCGCAACTAGCTACGAGTTGGTTCCTCCGCGCACAGGTTTTCCATACAAAGCATGGTTGTTCAAGGAAGATAACTTAAGAAATTTTTAAAACTGATTGTGCTCAAACTTTGGCAACTTAGCTTTTCTGTCGTTTTCGTCCCGGCAAGGCGATACTTTCTTGAACGACGTCTGGTCCGTACCATTATCTTCTCCTTCCCCCCGGTGAACTTGTGGGCGAAGGAACCTTCTTTTTGAGAAAAAGAAAGAAGAGAAAATAAAGATATGGAGCCTCACGGCTCGTTATTGCTTACCGGGGGCAAGTGCTGCACAAAGTGTCAGATAATACATGCAAAAAAAAGAAAAAAGCATGAAATTTGACAAGATGTGCAGAGCATATGATCTTTATTTATGCACGAGATCTGCGCCCGGCTTTGTACAAAGGGTTACATGCAACAGCGGCAAGGCTTGTACAAAAGGTGGTTGCCGGAACAGGTTCCGGCAACCGCGCCTTATGCGTAAAACTTACAAAGATGCTCAATGTTCCAGGAGTTGCTCACCGGAAAGCCATCTTCGGTCTCAAGGCGGACAACGCCAGGCCTAGTGACTCGTTTCACCCGATAAGGGCCTTCCCACTTCGGCGTCAACTTGTTGGAATTCTTGGTGGATTGAACGCGCCGAAGAACAAGGTCGCCTTCCTCGAGACTTCTGGCATTAACTTTGCGGCTATGGTAGCGGCGAAAGCTTGCTGGTATCGAGCAGCTCGTACAGCAGCCTGAAGACGATCTTCCTCAAGGAGCAGCGCGTCATCTTGTCGCAGCTGCTCTTGCTCAAGCTCATCATAAGCGAGCACTCGAGGCGATCCGTATACGAGTTCTGTGGGGAGAACTGCCTCTGCTCCATAGACTAGAGCGAAAGGTGTCTGGCCAGTGGCTCGATTTGGCGTCGTCCTGATCGACCAAAGAACCACCGGCAGCTCCTCAATCCAGTTCTTTCTGCACTTGTGCAGCCTATGGAAAGTCCTGGTCTTGAGCCCGCGCAGCACTTCTGCGTTTGCCCTCTCCGCTTGACCGTTGCTTCTCGGGTGAGCAACAGAAGCGAAGCAGACCTTGGCGCCAAGATCTTGGACATACTGCATGAAGGTGCGGCTCGTGAATTGTGTGCCATTGTCGGTGATGATCCTGTTAGGGACTCCGAAACGGCAATCAATCGACCTGAAGAATTTGACTGCTAACTGGCCGTCACCTTCCTCACTGCTTCCACTTCCGGCCACTTTGTGAACTTGTCGAGTGCAACGTACAAGTACTCAAAGCCCCCGACAGCTCGGGGAAAGGGGCCGAGGATGTCGAGCCCCCAAACCGAAAATGGCCAGGATAAAGGGATCGTCTGGAGAGCTTGAGCTGGCTGGTGTATCTGCTTGGAGTGGAACTGGCACGCTTCACACTTGGTTACTTGTGCAGTCGCATCCTGGAGGGCTGTTGGCCAAAAGAAACCTTGCCGGAATGCTTTGCCGGCAAGTGCTCTTGCGCCAATGTGATGACCACATATGCCTCCATGTATCTCCACCAACAGCTTCTGTCCATCTTCCCGGGGAATGCACTTCAATTTCACTCCGTTGAATCTTCTTCTGTACAGTATGTCGTCGACAAACTAGTACATACTTGATTGCCGGGCTACTCTCTCCGCTTCTTCTTGCTCTTCGGGAAGTTCTCCTGTCTGAATGAAATGGACAATCTGCTGTGCCCATGTCGGAGCTTGCGGCTCAACAACAAGGACTAAAGGCACAAATGCTGTTGCGGGAACATCTGCTTCTACGGCAAGAACCTGTGGTTCAGCCAGAGCTTGATGTTCCCCGGCAAGCTTGCCGGAGCAAAACTTGTCGGGAGCGTCTGCTTCAACGGAACAAACCTTAGGGCTTGTCGGAGCAGACTGCTCCTCACTCTTGGTGTTGATCTTGGGGACCTTCTTGGCGGCGGCTTCGGGGAGCTCTGCCGGAAAGTAGTCACCAGAAACCAACTTCCTCTTCTTGCTCTGTCCAGTTGATGGTGTTACAGATGGTTGAGTCAGCTTGAGCACAAAGATCCCTGGTTCCACAGGTAACTTTAATGCAGCGTATTTTGACAGGCCATCGGCAACATCGTTCTGGGCTCTCGGAACATGCTCCATCTGCAAGCCGTCAAAATGCTCTTCTAACTTTCTCACTTCATCAATGTAAGCTTCCATCAATGGACTCTGATAATCTTTGTTTACTTGGCGGACATCCAGCTGCGAGTCACCCCTAACAATAAGCTTCTTGATCCCAAAGTCTGCCGCGATCCTGAGCCCGGCAAGCAAACCTTCATACTCTGCAGTATTGTTTGTCGCTTGCTCCTTGGGAAAGTGCATCTGGACGACGTACTTGAGGTGCTCTCCGGTGGGTGCGACAAGTAACACGCCCGCACCGGCGCCTTGCAGCGAGAAGGCACCATCAAAGTACATGATCCATTCTTTGGTTGCTGCCTTGACGGGGATGCTCGTCTCCGGAGTTTCTTCATCAGGTGTTGGCGTCCATTCTGCTATGAATTCTGCCAATGCTCGGCTCTGGATAGTTGAAGTACTCTCAAACTTGAGGCCAAAGCTTGACAATTCCAGTGCCCACTCGACAATCCTGCCTGTTGCTTCTGGATTCTGCAATATCCTCTTCAACGGAAAGCGAGTGACAACTGTGATTTCATGTGCTTGAAAGTAATGGCGCAGCTTTCTCGAGGCCATGAGAAGGCCGAAAAGCAATTTCTGCACACCAGAGTACCTCGATCTATCCCCCTGTAGAAGGGAACTAACAAAGTAAACTGGGCGCTGCACCATCTTCTTCTGCTTCTCTTCTGGTGGCTGCGCGGATCTATCCTTGTCGGGACCAGAGCTTGTCGGGGAAGCCCCCTGCTTGTCGCCGGATGCGCTTGCCGTGGCCGCTGGCTCATCATCTACCTCCCTTTCCGCTACTAACGCAGCACTAACCACTTGATTGGTTGCCGCCAGATATAGCAGCAACTTCTCTTGTGGCTTAGGTGCGACAAGTATTGGAGTGGAGGACAGGTATCTCTTCAAGTCCTGCAGCGCAACCTCCACTTCTGGAGTCCATTTCATTGGACCTGCCTTTTTCAATATTTTGAAAAATGGCAGGGCGCGCTTAGCAAACTTAGAAATGAACCTGCTGAGAGCAGCTATGCAGCCGGCAAGCCTTCGCACATCCTTGACGCGCTTCGGTGCTTCAATCTGCTCAATGGCCTTGATCTTGTCAGGATTAGCTTCAATCCCCCGCTGCGATACGAAGAACCCGAGGAGCTTGCCGGAAGGGACTCCAAACACACACTTCTCGGGGTTGAGCTTGAGATTGATCTTGCGCAGATTTGCAAAGGTCTCATCCAAATCTTGAATCAGAGTTGCCCTGTCTTTGCTCTTGACCACTATGTCATCCATGTAAGCTTCTACATTTCTGTGCAACTGTGGCTCAAAAGCTTCGTGAACTACCCTTGCAAATGTTGAACCAGCATTTTTTAGTCCGAAAGGCATCCGTACAAAGCAGTATGTGCCACATGGAGTAATGAATGCGGTTTTCTCCTCATCCTCTTCTGCCATGAAGATCTGATTTTATCCTGAATATGCATCAAGAAATGAAAGCAAATCACATCCTGCCGTGGAGTCGACAATCTGGTCAATGCGCGGCAAGGGAAATGGATCTTTGGGACAAGCTTTATTAACATCAGTGAAGTCAATACAAAGCCTCCATTTTCCGTTCGCCTTGCGCACGACTATAGGATTGGCCAACCACGTAGGATGGAGCACTCCTCTGACAAGGCCTGCTGCTTCCAACTTCCTGATCTCTTCTGCAATGAATTCTTGGCATTCCACTGCTTGTTTTCTGACTTTCTGCTTGACGGGCCGCGCGTGTGGACAAACGGCAAGGTGGTGCTCAATTACTTTCCTGGGAACACCGAGGGTGTCAGATGGTTGCCATGCAAACACATCAACATTCGCCCGCAGGAAAGCAACGAGCGCACTTCCCTATTTAGGATCAAGCGTGGCACTGATGGTGAAGGTACCACCAGTGCCGTCCTCCTTGGCGGCCACTTTCTTGGTCTCTGGCGGAGCTGCCTTCGCCATCTTGCACTTGCCGGTGGAGCTCGATGGTGCGTCCTCGACGGTAGCGCAGCACTCCGAAGAGGTGCGCTTGCCGGAGTGGGCATCAGAGCTTTTGCCGGACTTAGTCTTCTTCTTCCCCCCGGGAGCTTCAGCGGCAAGTGGTTTGTGATCTGCTACAGCTGCTGCTTCCCTGTAGATCTTGTCGGTGCAGATAAGGGCATCTTTCTTGTCGCCAGGGACAGAGATGACACTTATCGGACCTGGCATCTTGAGTACGTTGTAGGCGTAGTGAGAGGCTTCCATGAACTTGGGGAGTGCTGGACGACCGAGTATCCCATTGTAGGGTAATGGGAAATCACCAACGTCAAAAGTGACTTTCTCTGTTCTGAAGTTAAGCTCGCTGCCAAATGTCACTGGCAACGTGATCTTCCCCTTCGGCTTGCTCCTTCCCGGATTGATTCCTTGGAAAGTACCAGTCTCTTCGAGCTCGCTGTCGGGGATCTAGAGCTTCTGGAGTACCGTGGAGGAGATCAGATTCAAGCCGGCCCCGCCATCAACTAGCATCTTTGTGACTTTGAGGTTGCAGATAGTTGGTGAAACCAACATCGGCAAGCACCCGACCGCAGTGATGCGATCAGGGTGGTCCTCAATGTCAAAGATGATAGGCGTGCCGGACCACTTCAGGGGCTTGCGTGACTCAACTGATGGTTCTGCTGCATTAACTTCTCGCACCCATTGTTTGAGCTGGCGGTGCGAAGTATGCAGAGAAGCACCACCGTCAACGCACAGAACCTCTGTTGCTTTCTGAAACTCCTGCTCGTCGGCCTCGTCATCATCCATGTCCTCATCTTCGTCTTCATCTTCATCCTTGTCGCGGCCGCGGGGAGGCATGTCTCCTTGTCGCTGCTTGACCTTGCCGCGGCATCCTCCCCGGTCGGGACGCTTCTTGCCGGATCCGCCAGTACCTTCCTGGGCCTTCTCCTTGTCGCGTCGCTCGTATTCAGCCTTTTGCAGCTCAACAAGCTGTTCAACCTTCTTGCAGCTCTGGAGATCGTGGCCCTTGGTACGGTGGATCTTGCAGTATTGCTTGCCGGAGCCGTCCTGCTTGTCGGCGGCCGCCACAGGTTCTGCTTCCTTGGCGCCACCTCTGTTACCGGACTGCTCGACAGCTGCCACATCTTTGCCTTTCCTTCTTCTGTTGTTCCGCCGCCAGTTTTTCTTTGCCGGGGCGGCATCCTCACTGTCAGACCCCCCTGCTCCTGTGTTCTCTCCGGGGAGTTTCCTCCCTTCTTCATCATGTGCACACTTGTCGGCCAGAGCGTAGAGCTCACTGACGTCTCTTATCTTGCACATCGCCATCTCCTCCCGCATCCTGCGGTTACGCACGTTCTGATGGAACGCGCTGATGACCGCGGCGGGGTGGACATCTGGGATGTTGCGCTGCACTTGGCTGAATCTTTGTATGTACTTGCGCAGGGGCTCTCCTTCCTTCTGGGCGAGCAGATGAAGATCGCTCTCCTGGCCATGGGGCTTGTGGCCGCCTGTGAAGGCGCCGACAAACTGATGGCACAGATCCGCCCATGAGGAGATGGAGTTGTCTGGCAAGTGCATGAGCCAGGATCTGACATTGGGCTTGAGCACCAGTGGGAAACAGTTGGCAAGGATCTTGTCATCGCATCCCCCGGCAGCCTGCACCGCGATGGTGTAGATGCTGAGGAACTCCGACGGATGCAACCTACCATCATACTTCTCCGGTACATCTGGCTTGAAGTTCTTGGTGCTGGGCCACTGGACTTGCCGCAGCTCACGAGTGAACGCAGGGCAACCTACCGCGTACGGCAAGTCGCCTGGTTCCCCTGGCAAATGCATGTCAACAGCGGGCCCAGCGCGCTGGTCTGACTGATGCCGCACTTCTCTTCGACGCTCGATGCGTGTACGAGCGTCCTCTTGCTGTCGTTCTTGAAGAACTTGGCGTTGATCGCGACGAGCTCATGGATCCGACGACGCTGTGGAGTCGGTGTCGAGGTTGACCCGGCGAGTCGGCGATCTTGGCCTTCGGGGCGGGGAGTGCACGGTGGTTGCACCTCCATCGGTCTTGTCGCCATCGGCTCGCGTCCGGCAATCTTGCCACGGCTGTGATGTAGCTGGCTGCCGTGGAGTGTCGCCATTGGCGAAGCCGATGAGGCTCTGTATGGTGGCCCTCCAATCGTCGATCTTGTCCATCGTAGGAGGGTAATCCAGGAGCAATTGAGCTCGGGCCAATGCTTCTTCCGGAGTCTTCGGTGGCGGCGGTGAACGGTGCGAGGAGCGGGATATGCTCAGACTTCCAACTGGGTTGGAAGGAGCAGTACCCCATCCAGGTGACCGTACCTCACTCGTGCCAACATGCTGTCGTGCATGCTGGTCTCGAACACCCCGAGATCCACCAGCTTGGCCTTGTTCTAACGCGAGTATGGTGCTGCGAGCACCATGACGCTGTCGATCCCGCGCCTCCTGAGATGGGCGCGGTGCGTGTACGGACGCCGAAGTTTGTGGGGCCTTGTCCTTGGATCTGGTAACAACGTGAGCTCCCTCGTCGGTGCCCGTTCCTCCTCCGGCGTCTACCCCACCACCCGTTTGCTCCTGTGGCGGCGGGATCGACATGGACAGAGCAGCCACCTCCGAAGCCTTCTTCTTCGGTGGCATGCCGGTGAAGATGATGAAACAGACGAAGATCTGGCTCGCGTGAACGCCGGATCGGGTTCACACAACCTCGACGCCCCCTACCTGGCGCGCCAAAGATGTCGTGGGAAACGAACACCTATGGGGCAGGGCCCCTTTTCGGTCCGGCAGGGAGTGGAGGGTGCACGAAGAGCGGATCGAGGCAGAGCACGCGAGCGATTTTACCCAGCTTTGGAGCTCTCCGGAGAGATAATACTCCTACTGCTGCTTTGTGGTTGTATTATGTTCTTGCTTGAGAGCGTGGGAGTGTTCTGGTTTCGAATGAGTCGAACCCCTTCTACGTTGCGCATGGGCCTCCTTTTATAGGTTCAAGGGGTCACCGACAGGTGGCAACGCACGCAGGGGTAAAAGTGTAAAAAGTGTGGTTGGTACAACTGCCTCTACAGTGCACCCTACCTAACTCTGACGGCAGGGGACAAGAGCATTTAATGCCCGTCCGCGTCGCCTAAACAGTGCAGAAAAGTGACCGTTAGGGGCGCCACCGTTCGCCACAATGGCCTTCTCGTCATCTCCACTCGCCACCTCGCACCGCTTGGCTGCACAGCTTCTCGCCACGTGCGCCTGGAACGGTCCCAGGGCGACACGTCGATGGATGTGCTGGAGTGTGGGCACAGAGTGGTGGCTTCGCCGCAGCAAGCGCCTTGCCGCGGTCGTTGTCTTGTCGCGCTCGGAAGCTTGTCGCTCGCCGGGTCTTGCCGCGACGCGCGGCGCGTCGCGGCAAGTTCCTTGAAATGCCTTGGTTGGCCTTCCCGGCAAGCTCCTCTTGCCGGGGTCTTGTCTTCTCAGTTAAAACACTTTGTTCTTGAATGGCATCAATATGAACTATGGAGGATCTTGGCGGACACCCGGCAAGCCTTGCCGTGGGACGCTACGACTGCCCGTGCACAAGTTCGGGATACTAAGATACCCCTACTTTAGTACATCGACAGTGAACAAATTACTGTCGAGCAATTGATAGAAAAGCGAATAATTATGAGATTATCTAGGCATGATCATGTATATAGGCATCATGTCTGTGACAAATAGACCGACTCCTGCCTGCATCTACTACTATTACTCCACACATCGACCGCTATCCAGCATGCATCTAGAGTATTAAGTTCATAAGAACAGAGTAACACATGAAGAAAGATGACATGATGTAGAGGGATAAACTCATGCAATATGATATAAACCCCATCTTTTTATCCTCGATGGCAACAATACAATATGTGCCTTGCTGCCCCTGCTATCACTGGGAAAGGACACCGCAAGATTGAACCCAAAGCTAAGCACTTCTCCCATTGCAAGAAAGATCAATCTAGTAGGCCAAACCAAACTGATAATTTGAAGAGACTTGCAAAGATAACTTAACCACACATAAAAGAATTCAGAAAAGATTCAAATATTTCTCATAGATAAACTTGATCATAAACCAACAATTCATCGGATCTCGACAAACACACCACAAAGAGAGTTACATCAAGTAGATCTCCAAGAAGATCGAGGAGAACTTTGTATTGAGATTCAAAAAGAGAGAAGAAGCCATATAGCTAATAACTATGGACCCGAAGGTCTATGGTAAACTACTCACGACTCATCGGAGAGGCCTTGGAGATGATGTAGAGGCCCTCCATGGTGGATTCCCCCTCCAACGGAGCACCGATGAAGGCTCCAAGATAAGATCTCGCAGATACAGAAGGTTGCGGTGGTGGAATTAGGTTTTCGTGGTGCTTCTGGATGTTTTCGGGGTACGTGGGTATATATAGGAGGAAGAAGTAGGTCGGTGGACTCTCGAGGGGCCCACAAGGGTGGGGGCGCGCGCCGGGCACCCTCGTGGCCGCCTCCTCTGTTGCTTGATGTCCACTCCAAGTCCCGTGGATTGTGTTTGTTCCAAAAAGATCGCTCCCGAAGGTTTCATCTCGTTTGGATTCCATTTGATATTCCTTTTCTTCGAAACACTGAAATAGGCAAAACTACAGCAATTCGGGTTGGGCCTCCGGTTAGTAGGTTAGTCCCAAAAATGATATAAAAGTGTTAAGTAAATCTCATAAACATCCAAAATGGGTAATATAATAGCATGGAACAATCAAAAATTATAGATACGTTGGAGACGCATCAAGCATCCCCAAGCTTAATTCCTACTCGTCCTCGAGTAGGTAAATGATAAAAACAGAATTTTTGATGTCGAATGCTACCTAGCATATTTTTCAATGTAATTCTCTTTATTGTGGCATGAATGTTCAGATCCAAATGATTCAAAATAAAAGTTCATATTGACATAAGAGATAGTAACACTTCAAGCATACTAACAAAGTAATCTTGTCTTCTCAAAATAACATGGCCAAAGCAAGTTATCCCTACAAAATCATATAGTCTGGCTAAGCTCTATCTTCATCACACAAAATATTTAATCATGCACAACCCCGATGACAAGCCAAGCAATTTTTTCATACTTTAATATTCTCAAACTTTTTCAATTTTCATGCAATACATGAGCGTGAGCCATGGACATAACACTATATGTGCAATAGAATGGTGGTTGTAGAGAAGACAAAAAGGAGAAGATAGTCTCACATCAACTAGGCGTATCAACGGGATATGGAGATGCCCATTAATAGATATCAATGTGAGTGAGTAGCGATTTCCATGCAACGGATGCACTAGAGTTATAAATGTATGAAAGCTCAACAAAAGAAACTCAGTGGGGGTGCATCCAACTCGCTTGCTCACGAAGACCTAGGGCATTTTGAGGAAGCCCATCATTGTAATATACAAGCCAAGTGCTATAATGAAAAATTCCCACTAGTATATGAAAGTGACAACATAGGAGACTCTCTATCATGAAGATCATGGTGGTACTTTGATGCACAAGTGTGGTAAAAAGGATAGTAGCATTGTCCCTTCTCTCTTTTTCTCTCATTTTTTTGATTCGTCCGGAGTCTCATCCTGACTTGTGGGGGAATCATAGTCTCCATCATCCTTTCCTCACTTGGCACAATGCTCTAATAATGAAGATCATCACACTTTTATTGATTTACAACTCAAGATTACAACTCGATACTTAGAACAAAATATGACTCTATATGAATGCCTCCGGCAGTGTACCGGGATATGCAATGATCCAAGAGCGACATGTATGGAAGAATTATGAAGGTGGCTTTGCCACAAATACAATGTCCACTACATGATCATGCAAAGATCAATATGACAATGATGATGCGTGTCATAATAAACGGAACGGTGGAAAGTTGCATGGCAATATATCTCGAAATGGCTATGGAAATCCCATAATAGGTAGGTATGGTGGCTGTTTTGAGGAAGGTATATGGTGGGTGTATGGTACCGGCGAAAGTTGCGCGGCACAAGAGAGGCTAGCAATGGTGGAAGGGTGAGAGTGTGTATAATCCATGGACTCAACATTAGTCATAAAGAACTCATATACGTATTGCAAAAATCTACAAGTCATTGAAAACAAAGTACTACGCGCATGCTCCTAGGGGGATAGATCGGTAGGAAAAGACCATCGCTCGTCCCTGGCCGCCACTCATAAGGAAGACAATCAATAAATAAACTATGCTCCGACTTCATCACAAAGCGGTTCACCATACGTGCATGCTACGGGAATCACAAACTTCAACACAAGTATCCTTAAAAAAAAATTTGACTGTGAAGTATCCTTAAATTCATAATGACTCTACTAGCATGTCTCTAATATCACCACCTTTATATCTCAAAAAAATTATCAAGCATCAAATCGATCATAGCATCTGATACGTCTCCAACGTATCTATAATTTTTGATTGTTCCATGCTATTATATTACCCGTTTTGGATGTTTATGGGCATTACTTTACACATTTATATCATTTTTGGGACTAACCTACTAACCGGAGGCCCAACACGTATTGCTCTTTTTTTGCCTATTTCAGTGTTTCGAAGAAAAGGAATACCAAACGGTGTCCAAACGGAATGAAACCTTCGGGAGCGTGATTTTTGGAACGAACGTGATCCAGAGGACTTGGAGTTCAAGTCAAGAAGCAGCCGAGGCGGCCACAAGGGTGGAGGGCGCGCCCACCCCTACTAGGCGCGCCCCCTATCTCGTGGGCCCCTCGGGAGTCCACCGACGTACTTCTTCCTCCTATATATACCCACTTACCCCGAGAACATCAAGGGAGCCAACGAAAAACTATTTCCACCACCATAACCTTCTGTATCTGCGAGATCCCAGCTTGGAGCCTTCGTCGGCGCTCCACCGGAGGGGGAACCGACCATGGAGGGCTTCTACATCAACACCATAGCCCCTCCGATGAGTTGTGAGTAGTTTACCACAGACCTTCGGGTCCATAGTTATTAGCTAGATGGCTTCTTCTCTCTTTTTGGATCTCAATACCATGTTCTCCTCGATCTTCTTGGAGATCTATTTGATGTAACTCTTTTTGCGGTGTGTTTGTCGAGATCCGATGAATTGTGGGTTTATGTTCAAGTTTATCTATGTGAAATATTTGAATCTCCTCTGAATTCTTTTATGTATGATTAAGTTATCTTTGCAAGTCTCTTCGAATTATCAGTTTGGTTTGGCCTACTAGATTGATCTTTCTTGCAATGGGAGAAGTGCTTAGCTTTGGGTTCAATCTTGCGGTGTCCTTTCCCAGTGACAGCAGGGGCAGCAAGGCACCTATTGTATTGTTTCCATCGAGGATAAAAAGATGTGGTTTATATCATATTGCTTGAGTTTATCCCTCTACATCATGTCATCTTTCTTAATGCGTTATTCTGTTCTTTATGAACGTAATACTCTAGATGCATGCTGGATAGCGGTCGATGTGTGGAGTAATAGTAGTAGATGCAAGCAGGAGTCCGTCTACTTGTCAAGGACGTGATGCCTATATACATGATCATGCCTAGATAATCTCATAATTATTCGCTTTTCTATCAATTTCTCGACAATAATTTGTTCACCCACTGAGGGAGTCCTAGACTAGGGGGTGTCCGGATAGCCGAACTATCACCGTCGGCGGGACTCCAAGACTATGAAGATACAAGATTGAAGACTTCGTCCCATGTCCGGATGGGACTTTCCTTGGCGTGGAAGGCAATCTTGGCGATACGGATATGTGGATCTCCTACCATTGTAACCGACTCTGTGTAACCCTAGCCCTCTCCGGTGTCTATATAAACCGGAGGGTTTTAGTCCATAGGACATATAACAATCTTACATAGGCTAGCTTCTAGGGTTTAGCCTCCTTGATCTCGTGGTAGATCCACTCTTGTACTACCCATATCATCAATATCAATCAAGCAGGAGTAGGGTTTTACCTCCATCGAGAGGGCCCAAACCTGGGTAAAAGCATCGTGTCCCTTGTCTCTGTTACCATCCGCCTAGACGCACAGTTTGGGACCCCCTACCCGAGATCCGCCGGTTTTGACACCGACATTGGTGCTTTCATTGACAGTTCCTCTGTGTCGTCACCTATAGGCCCGATGGCTCCTTCGATCATCAACCACGATGCGGTCCAGGGTGAGACCTTTCTCCCCGGACAGATCTTCGTATTCGGCGGCTTTGCACTGCGAGCCAATTCGCTTGGCCATCTGGAGCAGATTGAAAGCTACGCCCCTGGCCATCAGGTCAGATTTGGAAGTTTGAACTTCACGGCCGACATCCGCGGAGACTTGATCTTTGACGGACTCGAGCCATAGCCGTGCGCGCCGCACTGTCACGATGGGCACGATCTAGCTCTGCTGCTGGACAGTGCCCTGGAGGCCGCACGAGAGTCCGCTCCGACCCTTAACTCGGAGCCGACTACGCCGATCGAGGATGGGTGGCTAGACACCGCCTCGGGGTCTTCTACCTCTACGGCGATGGAGCCGAATACCGACCCTGTCCCTTGTGAAGCTCGTGACTCCGAGGAGCCGGACTCCTCGCCGGACTCCGAACCTCCCGCGCCCCTACCAATCGAATCCGATTGGGCGCTGATCATGGAGTTCACCGCTGTGGACATCTTTCAGCACTCGCCTTTTGGCGACATCCTGAATTCTCTAAAGTATCTCTCGTTATCAGGAGAGCCCTCGCCGGATCACGGTCAGGACGGTTGGGATGCGGACGACGAAGAAATTCAAAGCCCACCCACCACCCAGTTCGTAGCCACTGTCGACGACTTAACCGACATGCTAGACTTCGACTCCGAAGACATCGACGGTATAGACGACGATGCCGGAGACGACCAAGAACCAATGCCCACAGGGCACTGGAAAACCACCTCAACTCAAGATGTATACATGGTGGATACACCAAAAGAAAGCAATAAAGAGGAACAATGGGACGCGGCGAAGGATAACTCCCCCGTAAAACAGCCAAAAGGGCGACACAAGCGCCACCCGAAGTCCCGCCTCGATAACAACAGCACCCATACAGACCCAGCCGTAGAGCAGGGCGAACCAGTGGACGATGAACATGCCACCAAGCAACCGTCTGAACAGGATGAATTGGACGAGCAACCCATCCCCGGTGAAAACAACAGTCCAGATGATCTCACGCCGGACACATCACTGGAGCATATGAACCTCCACAAAAGGCTCGTCGCCACTGCTAGAAGTTTGAAGAAGCAGAAGCGGAAGCTCAAAACAGCGGAAGATGTTCTCAAGACCGCAGATAAATACGGCGATAGTCACCAAGCAAAGAGCTACCCGAAGCGCAGGCTGTTGCCCGAATTTGACGAGGAGGCCGTAGAGCCCCCACAGTCAGAAAACAAAGAGGCCGCCAGGCCGGATAGACGACCAGATGATAGGCTAAGAGCGGCAAGCGGCACCGCACACAAGCCGGCACACGATCCACATAAGGATCCTTGCAAAAAGATGGCCCGGCCAGATCCATCTATGGGCCAAGAAAGAAGGCTCCAGGGAGCAACACAACACATCGAGTGTTCGAAAATAACGGTACACCCAAATACAGGGGCGCCACACACCCCCTATGTTTCACCGATGAGGTACTGGATCATTAATTTCCAGCGGGATTCAAGCCCGTAAACATAGAGGCATATGACGGAACAACAGACCCCGGAGTCTGGATTGAGGATTATATCCTACACAGACGATTTAAGTCACATAACTCAACAACCCGGAGAGTCAGCACGCAAATTCTGGAACAGGTTCCTCACCAAAAAGAACCAAATAGTCGACTGTCCGGACACCGAAGCCTTAGCAGCCTTCAAACATAACGTCCGAGATGAATGGCTCGCCAGACACCTCGGCCAGGAAAAACCAAGAACAATGGCCATGCTAACAAGCCTCATGACCCGCTTTTGCACGGGGGAAGATAGCTGGCTGGCAAGATGCAGCACCAGCGACCCAAGTACATCCGAGGTCAGGGATGGAAATGGGAAATCATGACGCAGAAAAGAGCAGCGCTGGAATAAGGAAAATGGCCCAAAGAGCACGGCGGTCAACGCCGTGTTCAAAAGCTCTCGGCCGAAGAACAAATCACTCCCTCTTAAGGACAACAGTGACGAGCTATCCAACCTAAACAAAATCTTGGATATGACATGTCAAATCCACAGTACCCCTGGGAAGCCTGCAAACCATATCCACAGAGATTGTTGGGTCTTCAAGTAGTCCGGCCGACTTAACGCCGAACACAAGGGACTCGACACACCAAGCAAAGACGATGACGAACCCCACAAGCAGAACGCCGGAAAACAGAAGACTTTCCCACAAGAAGTCAAAATAGTGAACTCACTTCAAGTGATACCAAGGAAAAATAGTGCGGCACCTACTAAAATACGCGCCGCATGGTCCACCCCAGCGGAGTCCCGAAATTGGATGTCAAAACCAATTACTTTCGACCATCAGGATTACTCCAGAAGTATTCAAAACGCAGGAAGGACTGCTCTGATATTGAAGCCCATAATCGACAGACTACAATTTACACGAGTCCTAATGGATGGCGGCAGTGATATAAACCTGCTATATCAGGACACAATCCGCAGAATGGGGATAGACCCTACCAAATTACGCCATAGCAGCACTTCCTTTAAAGGAGTGACGCCAGGCCCTTACGCCAATTGTACGGGCTCCTTACTACTAGAAGTTGTGTTCCGTTCATCCGACAACTTCCGTTGCAAAAAGCTAATCTTCCATATCGCCCCATTTAAAAGTAGCCATCAAGCACTACTGGGACGCGAAGCTTTCGCCTGCTTTAACGCAATACCGCATTATGCATCTCTTACACTTAAAATGCCCGGTCCACACGGCATCATCTCATTAAAAGGTAACTTCGAGTGTTGCTCAACCACGGAAGAACGTGAGACTGCCTTGACAGCCACACACTAATCCGGCCTTGCTAATCAAAGCCCCTAAAAACAGGTCATTCAGACCCCGGGCACGGTTAGGCGAGTCCGGCATAAATAAACAAGGGGCTTCCTAGCCGCATACCCCTTTACAAGGGGCTGCACGCATGAACAATGAGAGCCAATAAAGCTCAACTTTATTAATCTTTTAAATCATACTCTGTTTTAAATACATTTTTTGCACGATATTTTTCCAAACTAAGTTCTTCTCTTTTACAGATGAACAACGTGCTACACCCGTCCAGGATACAGCACAACGGAGACACGGGCGCAGACGTGCAGCACGGACCCGTTGCAAGGATTCTTTTCAGATTAAGACCCTGCGTAAACCTTTTTTACTATCTCTTGTTGACACAAATCCCCCGGTTTATTACCATAACCGAGGAGGAGGCTGGCGTTTTGGCATTGGCCGCATCAGAAGTTTTCGCGCGTACCTGGACACTAGGGACTTAGGGCATTATTCTGCCCGTTATCATAAAGACCGAATACCTCAGGGAGTGTTCGGCTTCTCGAGTTAGGCCTTATATGCATCAGCTCCGAATCATGTATTTTGTCAAATGTTGGGTTTGCCCGGCTCCTGTGTTTTGCTGCCTTACGTTCCGCTCTATCGGCTAACGCGGCACTAGGAGAACTACTGCGATTGTGCCCCGGTTCGGCCGGGCGAGCACCTCAGTAGAGAAAGCCGAAAACTGACTGTCATGGTATAGCGAGAGACTGGTCAACCACTCGATCGACTACCGAAATGTCTAGAATTCCTCCGCTTCGACGAAGGACCGTTTCCCGATCAGGCACACACGCGCCCCGAAATCGGAGAGCGCGGTGCCCCTAGGGGCTATATCGTAGCCCAACCTTCGAACTCCTATGGCTAAGTGAAAGTGATAACGCATTATAGTCCGGTTGCCTAGTTTGCTACGCTGCCACCTCCTTCACAGGACCAAGACATTGGATTAAGTGTGAAAATGCGCTTTTTTGCAAACACCCCCGCACCATGTGCGTGGGGGCTGAAGCCGAAGACTGCCATCTTTCAGGTTATATATACATATACATTAACGGCCGCACAGGAGATATCTCAATACTTGAACGCACAAGTATAAAAAGCCCTTATATCATAAATATGGTTTTACAAATCATACATGTCATTTGAACATAACGTTTTTCGAGCACTACGACTCTACTAAACGACCGCCCCGCAGGACTTCCTCAAAATAGTGCTCGGCGGGTAATCGGCAACTATCCGAATCCCGGGACGCAACGTCGGTGGCATCCATATCTGCCCAGTAGGTTTTGACACGGGAAAGAGCCATCCGTGCACCCTCTATGCATGCCGACTGCTTCATTACCTTGATATGCGGCACCGCATCAAGGAATTGCTGCACTAAGCCGAAATAACTCTTCGGCTTGGGCCTTTCCGGCCACAGCTGAGCCACGACATCCTTCATGGCAAGTCCGGACAGCCTATTCAGCTCAGCCCACTCAGCCAACCGATCGATTAACAGAAGGGGACGCTCCGGACTATGGAATTGAGACCAAAAAAGCTCTTCCATTTCGTGATCCTTCTGGCTTCGGAAGTGCACGACTGCGTCTGCCGCACTCGCCGCCAAATTCATATAAGCATCCTCCGCACCCCACAACTGGCCCAACCGAGCATACTTCGGATCCGTGAACTTCCTATGCAGCAGAAAGGGCTTTCCAGCCGCAATTTCTTCGGCCTGACGCAGCTCCTCCTTTATAGGCCTCATTGCAGAGCGGGCATCCTTGGCTTCGGCGGTGGCCTTCTTCAGGTCCTCTTGCCCCGCTCGGCATTCTCTTTCAAGAACCTCACAGCGGTCGGTAGCATCCTTCAGCTTCACGGCCATTCCGACCACCTCCTCCCTGCTTCGGCAGTGAGCAGTCTTTTCGGCTTTTAGCTCCTCAGCTGCCTTCGAGGCAGCCGCATCACTTTTTCTGGCTTGCTCCTTGGTTCGAGCAAGCTCTGCCCGAAGGTCCTCCATAGCAGTGGCGCCATCTGCATCAAGCATACATGTTGTAAGGTGTGGGCATCAGCGCCCTTACCAGGTGACCGCGGAGAAACCACCTACCTTGTGACTCATCAAGTCGTTTATTGACCAGCGCGATGTCCGCATCCGCAACATCGAGTTGCCGCTTCAGTTCGGCAACTCTATCAGTCCGGCTGGCCACCGAACGTTCCGCCACCTGCATAGGAAGGGCAACATTTTATAACTGAGATCATGATCGTCGGCACGCTGTCGCTTTCGACAACATACCGAGTCTTAGGGGCTACTATCTATACAGGGCGCACTCTATGTGCAAAGCTGTCAAAAGGTATGTCACTTTTACGTACCTCAAACCCCGTCAGTAAACTTCTGACAGCCTCATGCAACCCCCTCTCAGCGGATGAAATCCTTTCAATCACCGTACTCATTAATGTACGGTGATCTTCTGAGATAGACGCCCTCTCGAGCAGATCCTTCAGCTCCACCGGCCGTACACCAGTTGGTGCCGAACTCTCCGGCCCCGCAGACTCGGGGAGACCCTCCGTGACGACACCTCAGGGTCGTCTGCCCCGCCTGACGGTGTGGCAGATGGAGGCGTTTCGCTCTCCATCATCTCTGGACGAAGGTCCCCCGAAGATGAGCTCTGCTGAGAAGGGTTGAGATCCGAACTACAAGGTAAGAACTTCGGTTATCCTCAGAAATAAAAACAGGGATGTCCCTTATTACAGAACTCCCCTTTTTCTACTTACGGCTCGCTGGAGGGCTGATTCCCTTGGGGAAATAGTGCGGTCGGGGCTTCTCCTGGCGCAGGACCCTCCGGTGAAGATTTCTGCTCCCGCTTTGAGGCCTTGACCTCCGGATCTTCGGAAGCGGTCCTCTTCTCCCCCTGGAGGGAGGGATTCTCGATCCCCCCTTTCTTGAGAGCCTCCTTAGTAGAGGCGGTAGTTTTCCTATTTTCCCCTTCGCCCTCTTCGGAAGGCGCGACCTCCAGCATCTTGACTAACACGGGATCCGGCGTGGTCTCCGGGAGGGGGGTCGGACACCGTATGAGTTTTGCTTGCGCTATCCACTCCTGTCAAAGGGATAACTGGTTAAAAGGCAAATCCATTATAAATAAGCGTACGGTATGTCCAGGCACATGACTACTTACTTGAGTATCCGGGCGATTGCAGCTTAGGCCGGTGTCCTCGGCCAAGTCCAGACACATCTCTTGTGATCCGAAGAACAGTTTATACATCTCCACGGGTGTCGTACCCATGAAGTGTTGAAGAGCTCGCGGTCCCTCCGGATTGAATTCCCACAGAGGAGGGGGCAACGTTTGTAGGGCAGAAGGCGCCGAATCAGCATAACCTGCGTCACCACGACTAGATTGATCTCCCTCTCCTGGAGGTCTCAAATCCGCCCCTGCAATATTGGTATGTCCTTGGACGGCCCCCAGTCAAGCCCTTTGTTGAGCCATGACACCAGCTGTTGTGGAGGGCCCGAGCAAAAGGCGGGCGGCGGCACCTGCCTGCTACCCCCGGGGAGCGGTGATATAGAACCACTCCTGTTGCCACAAACCGAGCTCCTCTTGAAAAGAGCCCTTGGGCCACGGAGCATCGGCCCTCTTACTTATAGCTGCCCCTCCGCAATCTACCTGTCGCCCCTCGATCATCTTCGGCTCCACGTTGAAGGTCTTGAGCCACAAACCAAAGCGAGGGGTGGTGCGGAGGAAGGCTTCGCAGACAACAATGAACGATGAGATGTGGAGGATGGACTCCGGAGCCAAGTCATGGAATTCCAGCCCGTAATAAAACATGAGCCCCCTCACGAAGGGGTCCATCGGGAAGCCTAAACCCCGACGGATGTGAGAAACGAACACGACGCTCTAACCAGGCTCGGGAGTGGGAATGACTTGCCCTTGGGCAGGCAACCTATGCGAAATCTCGTAGGTTAGGTACCTGGCGTCTCTCAGCTTTACCACGTCTTCTTCCGTGACGGAGGAGGGCATCCACCGGCCCTGTAGGTCGGAGCCGGACATCGTCGAAGGTCCGAAGTGCCCGAATCTGGAGCCTTGGGTGTTGGAACTCGGGGCAAGAGGCGGATTCGATTTAGGATCGAAGGAAAGGGACAGGCCTTGGTCTCATTATAAAGGGGGAGAATACCAAGAGCCGTCCCCGTGACCGTTTGGAACTCGCCTTCGATGGAGGGGGCGGGCTAACGGGCACGGTTGGGTTATCCACGTCCGTATTGATGGGAATCCCGGAATAAGGGGAACACGATCTTTGCTTCGACAAGACGTGCCAAGGAAACCGCTTCGCTAAACGCGCTGAGGTGGTATGATAAAAACGATTCGAGTAAAGGCTTGGTTGTGGTGTGACGTCACGCCACAAAATACGTCAGCAGATTGAACTTGTGTAAATATTATTCTCTCTACAGTAGTAAGTGGAACTTATTTTGCAGAGCCGGACACTATCCTGGTGTTCACAATCTTCTATGAATTATTCGGAGGAGGAACCCGCCTTGCAATGCCGAAGACAATATGCGTGCCGGACTCGTCGTCATTGAAGCCTGGTTCAGGGGCTACTGAGGGAGTCCTGGACTAGGGTGTGTCCGGATAGCCAAACTATCACCGTCGGCCGGACTCCAAGACTATGAAGATACAAGATTGAAGACTTCGTTCCGTGTCTGGATGGGACTTTCCTTGGCGTGGAAGGCAAGCTTGGCGATACGGATATGTAGATCTCCTACCATTGTAACCGACTCTGTGTAACCCTAGCCCTCTCCGGTGTCTATATAAACTGGAGGGTTTTAGTCCATAGGACATATAACAATCATACCATAGGCTAGCTTCTAGGGTTTAGCCTCCTTGATCTCGTGGTAGATCCACTCTTGTACTACCCATATCATCAATATCAATCAAGCAGGAGTAGGGTTTTACCTCCATCGAGAGGGCCCGAACCTGGGTAAAAACATCGTGTCCCTTGTCTCCTGTTACCATCCGCCTAGACGCACAGTTCGGGACCCCCTACCCGAGATCCGCCGGTTTTGACACCGACACCCACCGTAATACTTATGCTATCTTGAGAGAAGCCACTAGTGAAACCTATGGCCCCCGGGTCTATCTCTTATCATATAAGCTTTCAATCTACTTTTATTTGCATCTTTACTTTTACAATCTATATTATAAAATACCAAAAATATATTTATCTTATCGTACTATCTCTATCAGATCTCACTTTCGCAAATGGCCGTGAAGGGATTGACAACCCCTTTATTGCATTGGTTGCGAGTTCTTTGTTTGTTTGTGTAGGTGCGTGGGACTTTTGAGGAGCCTCCTACTGGATTGGTACCTTGGTTCTCAAAAACTGAGGGAAATACTTACGCTACTATTGCCGCATCACCCTTTCCTCTTCAAGGAAAACCAATGCAAGCTCAAGATGTAGCAAGAAGGATTTCTGGCGCCGTTGCCTGGGAGGTCTTCGCTCAAATCAAGACATACCAAGTACCCATCACAAACTCATGTCCCTCACATTTACATTATTTGCCATTTGCCTCTCATTTTCCTCTCCCCCACTTCACCCTTGCTGTTTTATTCGCCCTCTCTTTTCCAATCTCTTCTCCCTCTTTCGCTTGCCTTTTTCTGTTTGCTTGTGTGTTCGATTACTTGTCGCGATGGCGCAAGATAATACCTAATTGTGTGATTTCTCCAATACCAATAATAATGATTTCCTTAGTACTCCGATTTCTCCTCTTAATGATGTTGAGTCTTGTGAAATCAATACTGCTTTGCTGAATCTTGTTATGAAAGGTCAATTCGCCGGCCTTCCTAGTGAAGATGCCGCTACCCATCTAAACAAATTTGTTGATTTGTGTGAGATGCAAAAGAAGGAAGATACGGATAATGATATTGTTAAATAGAATTTATTTTTGTTTTCACTTAGAGATCGTGCTAAAGTTTGGTTTTCATCTTTGCCTAAGAATATTATTGGTTTTCGTCTAAATATTTTCCTCCCGCTAAGATCATCACTCTTAGGAACGATATTATGAATTTTAAACAACTTGATCATGAGCATGTTGCCCAATCTAGGGAAAGAATGAAATTGATGATTCGCAATTGCCCTACTCATGGTTTCAATTTATGGATGACCATACAATTTTTTTATGCCGGATTGAACTTTGCTTCTAGAAATCTTTTAGATTCGGCCGCGGGAGGAACGTTTATGGAAATCACCTTAGGAGAAGCTACTAGACTCCTTGATAACATTATGGCTAATTATTCTCAATGGCACACCGAAAGATCTACTAGTAAAAAAGTGCATGCTATAGAAGAAATTAATGTTTTGAGTGGAAAGATGGATGAACTTATGAATTTTTTTGCTCCTAAGAGTGATCCTACTGATCCCAATGATATTCCTTTCTCTACTTTGATTGAGAATAGTAATGAATCTATGGATGTGAATTTTGTTGGTAGGAATAGTCTCGGAAACAATGCTTATAGAGAAAACTTTAATCCTAAACCGTTCCCTAGTAATTCCTCTAATAATTATGGAAATTCCTACAATAATTCTTATGGTAATTTTAATAAGATGCCCTCTGATTTTCAGAATAGTGTGAAAGAATTTATGATCTCTTTAAAGAATTTTAATGCCTTGATTGAAGAAAAATTGCTTAAAGTTCATGATTTGGCTAGGAACGTTGATAGACTTTCGCTTGATGTTGATTCTCTAAAACTTAGATATACTCTTCCTAAGCATGATATCAATGAGTCTGTCAAAGCTATGAGAATTTCCATTGATGAGTGCAAAGAAAGAACCGCTAGATTGCGTGCTAAGAAAGATTGCTTTGTAAGGGCGTGTTCTTCTAGTTTCCATGAAAATAATGATGAATATCTCAAAGTTATTGATGTGTCCCCTATTAGATCTTTGTTTTGCAATATGAATTAATAATAATGGGACTGGAGATGAGTCAACTTTAGTTAAAAGGCGTACCAATGATTCAGAGATTTTAGATCTTGATGCTAAATTTGGTAAATGTGGGATTGGAGAGGTCAAGACTTTAAATAGCATTGAACCCACTATCTTGGATTTCAAGGAATTTAATTATGATAATTGTTCTTTAGAAGGTTTTATTTCCTTGTTGCATTCCATTGTGAAATCTTCTCATGCTTATAGTCAAAATAAAGCTTTTACCAAACATATTGTTGATGCCTTGATGCAATCTTTTGATGAAAAACTTAATTTGGAAGTTTCTATACCTAGAAAACTTGATGATGAGCAGGAACCTACTATAAAGATTAAAATTAAAGATCATGAGCGTTATGCTTTATGTGATTTGGGTGTTAGTGTTTCCACGATTCCGAAAACTTTATGTGATATTCTAGGTTTCCATGATCTTGGTGATTGCTCTTTAAATTTGCACCTTGCGGATTCCACCATTAAAAAGCCAATGGGAAGGATCAATGATGTTCTCATTGTTGCAAATAGAAATTTGGTGCCCGTAGATTTTATCGTTTTCGATATAGATTGGAATCTTTCTTGCCCTATTATTCTTGGTAGACCTTTCCTTAGAACGATTGGTGCGATTATTGATATGAAGGAAGGGAATATTAGATTCCAATTTCCATTAAGGAAAGGCATGGATCACTTTCCAAGAAAGAAAGTTAAATTACCTTATGAATCTATCATGCGATCTACTTATGAACTGAGTGCCAAAGATGGCACTACTTAGATCTATCCTCGCTTTTATGCCTAGCTATAGGCGTTAAACGACAGCGCTAGTTGGGAGGCAACCCAATTTTATTTGTGTTTTTTGTTTTTGTTTCTATTTAGTAATAAATTTTGCATCTACCTTCTGTTTAGATGTGTTTTTATGTTTTAATTAGTGTTTGTGCCATGTAGAACCTATAGGATAACCTATGGTTATAGTTAATTTGATTCTGCTCAAAAACAGAAACTTTGCGCACACGAAAATAATTTTGTTAAATCACAGAAACGTGATTTTGCATTGATTCGTTTGTATGTAGATCAATAGACAAATTTCCCAGGACTTCCTATTTTGGAAGGATTTCTAAAGTTACAAAAGTATCCGAGGGTTACAGATTGCTACAGACTGTTCTATTTTTGACAGATTCTGTTTTTCGTGTGTTGTTTGCTTATTTTGATGCATCTATGGCTAGTATTAATTGGTATGAACCATATAGAACTTGGAATACAGTAGTTTTAACACCAATATAAATAAAGAATGAGTTCATTAAAGTACCTTATGTGGTGGTTTTCCTTTCTTTCACTAATGGAGCTTATGAGATTTCCTGTTGAGTTTTGTGTTGTGAAGTTTTCAAGTTTTGGGTAAAGATTTGATGGAGTATGGAATAAAGAGTGGCAAAAGCCTAAGCTTGGGGATGCCCATGGCACCCCAAGATAATCTAAGGATGCCAAAAACCCTAAGCTTGGGGATGCCCCGGGAAGGCATCCCCTCTTTCGTCTTCGTTCATTGGTAACTTTACTTGGAGCTATATTTTTATTCGCCACATGATATGTGTTTTGCTTGGAGCGTCCTGTATGATACTAGTTTTTGCTTTTAGTTTTCCACAATCATCCTTTCTGTACAAAACTTTTGGGAGAAGCCCACTTGATTGCAATTTATTAGAATACTCTATGTGCCTCACTTATATCTTTTGAGCTAGATAGTTTTTGCTCGAGTGCTTCACTTATATCTTTTAGAGCACGGCGGTGGATTAATTTTGTAGAAATTGTTAGTCTCTCATGCTTCACTTATATTATTTTGAGAGTCTCTTAGAACAACATGGTATTTGCTATGGTTATAAAATTGGTCCTAGAATGGTAGGCATCCAAGTTGGGTATAATAAAAACTATCATAGGAAGTGAATTGGATGCTATGATCAATTTGATACTTGATAATTGTTTTGAGATATGGAGGTAGTGATATTAAAGTCATGCCATGTCGGGGGACTAATCCGCGAGCACCTATGGGGCACGGGGGGCCCCTTTCTGGTCCAGCGAGGGGGCGGAGGCCGCGCGCAGAGCGGATCGAGGTCGGGCGCGCGCGTGAGGGAACGGGACGGGCGATTTTTACCCAGCTTCGGAGCTCTCCGGAGAGATAAAACTCCTACTGCTGCTTTGTGTTTTTATTTGATCTTGCTCCAGAGCGAGCGTATGGTGGTGTTGTCGAATGGACCGAACCCTCAAGCTGCGGAACCAAAATTCCGAACCTACGGACCTCTCAACCTCCGAACCTCCTCTACGTGCCCATGGGCCTCCCATTTATAGTCTGAAGGGGGCACCAACAGGTGGCAGCGTAGAAAGATGGGTAGAAAGGTAAAAACGCGGGTTGGTACAACTGCTACCAACAGTGTCCCCCCTCCCTAACTCTAGCAACAGGGGACAAGGGCATTTAATGCCCGTCCGGTTACCCCAACAGTGCAAAGGAACGACCGCTAGGTGAGCCACCGGTTGCCACGATGGCGCCTCTGTCAGCTTCGTTTGCCACCTCGCTCTGCATGGCTACACAACGCCCCGCCACGTGCCCCTGGGGTGGCCCTGGGGTGACACGTCGCTGGATGCGCTGGATTTTGGGTGGCCGCCTTGCCGCGGCAAGTGCCTTGCCGCGGCCCTTCTCTTGTCGTGCCGGCAAGCTTGCCGGCTGTCGGGCCTTGCCGGGGCGTGCGGGGCACCGCGGTAAGTCTTATGGAGATGCCTTGGTCGGCCTTTCCGGCAGGCCCCTCTTGCCGGGGCCTTTGTTTCCTTCCCGGCAAGCTCCTCTCGCCGGGGCCTTTATTCTTCCCGGCCAGCTTTTCTTGCCGGGGCCTTGGTCTGAGTACTTCGATCTTGAATGGCATCAAAGTAGCCGTGGAGGATCTTGGCGAACGCCCGGCAAGCCTTGCCGCGGGGGGCTACGACTGCCCGTGCACAAGTTCGGGGTACTAAGGTACCCCCCTACATTAGTACACCGACAGGAGCCCCCGGGCCTGGGCCATACACGGTGCCGAGCGCTGTTGGGCCAGGCCCAAAATAGGTCATACAGAATCGGACTCCGTGTCACCGTGTCCTCCCGCAACGGCACGCGTCGATTGCGGCGTCGTGGGAGAGAACGTGGTCAATACTTAACCCCAGGAAATGCGTAACGTTTGCATCCCCTGTTTATAAGCAGAGGAAACGGGGCCGTTCCCCCACTTCCGCCACTTGCAGTTCCTTCCTCCAAAAGCTCCGCCGCTCTCCTCCGCCCCCTGAATCGAGAGAAAAACAGCACTCCGCTGCCCGTCGCCGCCGTCGCCATCGTCGCCTTCGCCTCCCCCTACTGCCCCCGCCATGGCTCCGAAGGCCGAGAAGGCCGCGAAGGCTGCGAAGGCCGCGAAGGCCGCGAAGTCGGCCGAGGCACTAGAGCTCGAGGCGTTGTGCAAGAAGCAGGTGCTTTTCTCCCCCGAGCTCACCCCGGAGGCGTTGCGGGCGGGGTTCTACCTCTTCTGGTCGACGGAAACGCGGGCGCACCCGCGCACGCTGGTGCTTTTCACGGAAGCTTCCAAATCGAAGAAGTGCCCCAGAGGGTACTACTTCTTCCCTGTGTTCTTCTATTGTGGGCTCTGCCCGCCTTTTTCCGATTTCTTTTGCGACATCATGAACACCTACGGGTTTCATCTGCTTGATTTCACCCCCAACGCCGTTCTGACAATGGCGGTTTTCGTGCACCTCTGTGAGAACTTCGTTGGTATCCTCCCCAATGTCGCTCTTTTTCGCCACTATTTCTCCCCTCGGGCCGAGAAAGGGGAGCCACTGGCTGGCGGAATTGCCTGGACCTCCCGGATGGGCATGAAGGAGGTGTACTTGACGGGCGAGCTCCGCGGCAAGTGGGACGAGTGGAGGGCGGAGTGGTGTTGGATCTGCGATGCCGATCCGCCGTCGTTCACCAAGCTGCGCAAGACTCGGGTGGTGCGCGGCGGCGACTGGAGCGCTCTGTCGCCGGACGACGCCAAGCTGACGATCGCCACCACCCGAATCCTCCGGCTCAGGCACGCCGGACTCACAACAGGGGCGGTCGGCGCAGATTTCCTTCGCCGTCGTATCGCCCCTTTGCAGGCAAAGGGGAGGCCTGCCTGGCTGTTCAGTGGCCCGGCGGATTTCATGAGGCTGTGCCCAGGCCTCAACTTCAACTTCACGGTCCTGGAGCTTGACGCGATGCTGAGGGAGACGTTGAAGCACGACGCCAATCATCCAGAGTGGTTCCGGCTGCCGCAGGGTGTCATCCCCTTGTGCAACAACTCCCAGCGCGATCGCATCTGCGCAATGATGCCAGAGTGCGACTCGCACGGGGTAAGTGCCAACTGGATAGAGCCCGCCGCCGAGGTCATGCAGCAATTCTTCGACGACTTGTCGGAGGCGGCAGTCAATTCTGACGAGCAGAAGCTCCTCACCCGCGCCACGACTGCCAATGAGCTGGCGTACATCGCTAGCAGGGCTGAGGAGGTGGCGGCAGCCGCTGCCGCGAGCGAGTTTGGCTTCACGCTGGCGGAGGCGGAAGCAGCTGAGGCGGCAAGCCTTGCCGCCTGGGAAGATCTTGCCGGAGAGGGCGACGGCGAAGGGGAGGCCGCGGCCGAAGCGAGCCAGCCCGCCGAGGGCGCGAGCGGCCGGCCGTATTCGAGCAACTTGCCGCCGATGGAGCCCTCAGCGCAGCCCCAGTTCCAACCGAGAAGGCGTCTCCGTCGAGTTGGAGAGCTGGCAGAGGCGCAGGCCGATCAGCAGCCGCGGCGCCGCGGGACGCGCTCTGCCGCGGCAAGTTTCGTTGCCGCGGGAGGGTCCCAAGCCGCGCCGGAAACTGAGGCGGGGTCTTCCCGGGCCGCCATGCCTGACCCTGCCGCAGCTCTTGGCAAGCGCCAGAGGGAGCCTACCCCTCCGCCACGCCGCGCAGGGAGGGCACCGGAGTTTGACCTCTCCGCGCTAAGCTCTGATGACGACGAGGAGGAGGAGGATGAAGAGGAGTAAGGCTTCCTCCGTACTGCACTCGCCTTCCGCTTGATCTTTGTTGTTGTTTGTCTTGTATCTAATATGTTTTTCTCTCCAAACTCCTGTTCTGTCTCAGGACTTTGGCGGAGAGAGCGGCGAAGAGGGCCAAGGTCCCTGTGTTTAACATCGAGGATGACCCTGCTATGGCGGCAGAAGATGCGTCCGAGACCACTTTGACGGACCCGGTCCCTTCCCCTCGCAGCAGCTCCCAGCACAGCCCCCAGCGTAAGTGCCTTGATTCACTTCCTGCCGTGGGGCGCGCCTGGTCGCCTCTTTTTCTGCCAATATCTTGGTTATTGACTCTTTTGTGTACAGGAGAAGAACAGGCCCACCGGGAGCAGTCGGGGGCCGACCCGGAGGTGTCGTCGGCCTCGACTACGCCACCAAGGGCCGATTCCCCGATATGGGAGTCATCTCCGGCAAAGAAGGGGTCTCCGGCAAGGGGTGGGACCAGTGAGCCCCCGGTGGTGGAGCCCATGATCACAGAGCCCAGCACAGGTGACCCTCCTTGTCGGGGCTCTCCCTCGGGTTCTGCTGATCTCCCTTTTCCTTCTTTTGGGCATTTGTTTGACTGTCCCTTCCTTTCCCTGCCTTCAGATCCTCCCCTTGGGGACCCGATGGAGGCTGAGGTCACCGGCGAGGGGGGCGGGCGCGGCAATACTGGGGATGCCGACGCCGCTGAGGAAGAGGCCGGCGCGGAGGAGTCCGCCGGCGAAGAGGCCGCCAAGGCCGCTGGCACAGGGGCCGGTGAGGGGTCCGGCGACCGCACTGACGACCCAAAGGACGCAGGAGCGCGAGGCGCTGCACCGACTGCCGACCCCTCCGCCACTGACGCGGCGCTGGGCTCCGAGGAGCCTCGGCCCGGCGCATACTTGAAAGCCGGCGAGGGCATATACATCAAGCTCCCCTGGGCGTCGAGCTCCAAGGCACCGGTTGAAGGAGAGGAGTTTGACGGGGAGGTACTTGCCTCTGCTGGGCTGGCAGTGGTCGACAGGCCAAGCAGCAGCAGTAGCGAGTCCGAGGAGGAGCAGCTGCTCCGAAAGCTGATGTCACTCTACCGCGTCCGGCAAGCGAAGCTCGAGTCCCGGGAAGCGCTTGTCGCGCAGGCGGGAGTTGACATAGAAAAACATGTGCAAGAACCCAAGAGCCGCAACCAGGAGGCCCTCCAGTCCATTGCTGAGGAGAGGGCGCAGCTTGATGAAGCGAAGAAGGCGTTCATCCTGGAGAAGGCTGAAGCCGAGGAGCAGCAGAGGCTCGCCGCCGAGGAGCTGTCCAAGCGGGACGGCGAGCTGATACAAAGGAAGGTGTATTTGGATAGCCATGACGAGGAGCTCGCCGTTCAGGAACAATCACTTGGCGGGGCAATCAAGGAGGCGAAGGATGCCGCCGCGGCTGCTGAAGCTGCCAAGAAGGAGTTGGAGGAGAAGGTGACGCAGCTGGAGGCGGACGCTACAAGGAAAAAGGAAGAGCTTGCCGCGCTCCAGCGCGATCGCGAGAATGATGCACGCACTCACGGTGATCTGCAAGTCCAGCTCTCCGAGAAGATCAAGGAGCTGAATGCCGCCAAGGACTCGAGCGCCGATCTAGAGCTGAAATTGGCCACCTTGATGGAGACGCTGGATGCCGCCAAGAAGCTAGAAGATACCCTGAGGAAAGACCTCAAGGGCAATGAGGAGCTGCTGACGAGGGCCGCCGAGACCCAGAACACCTTCAAGACCACGGTGGAGCTCTGGACGGAGGGCCTCGTCAACATCGCCGCGCTCATTGGCGAGGAGTTGGCGGAGCTGAACTTGACGGGTTTCGGGTACTCCACTGAGGAGAATCTCCAGCCCAGCGCCAAGCTCACGCTCTTCTTCAAGGACGTGGTGGCGGCTCTCCGGCAGCTCCGGGAAAGGATCCCAAAGCAGTTGGCCGACGAGTCACGCGCGATCTGCGCTGGGGTCTTGGAGAAGGTGTTGGTGAAGGTCCTCTTCCGCAATCCGGGCATCGACCTCTCCCGTGTCACCAAGAGGCTGCCGGAGGGTGCCGATCTTGAAGAACTCAGGGCCATCGTCGCACCCATCGTGGACAAGGTGAACGAGGTCAGGAGGGTCGACGGCGGGCGCGCGGATTAGGCCGCCCTTCTTCTCCCGTTTTCTAGCTGCTGCCGTTCTGGTTACGAGAACAATTTAATCAGTGCCACAATAAGTCATTCTTGTAATATAACTCTATTCTGGGTACTGCTCGCTATGTTATTCCCTTTACTCTGTTGCATCCCTTGTATGCTTTTGCCCTACGCTTCGAGGGATCTTGCCGGCGCGAGCACGCTTGTTGAGTGCGGAACATCAACAGCCTGCCGGCGGTGCTGCCTCCGGCAAGAAATCTTGTCGGGACAAGTTGCAGCTCGCTTGCATTGTCGAGCGGGCTCGGAGACAATGCAGGGTCGCAACTTAGCCGCGAGTCGATTCCTCCGCGCACAGGTTTTCCATACAAGGCACGAACGTTCAAGGGATATAACTCGAAAAAATTTAAAATTGACTGGGCTCAAACTTTAGCCACTTAGCTTTTTTTGTCTTCTTCGTCCCGGCAAGGCTAGATTCCTTTGAACGGCGCCTGGTCCGGACCTGACCTTTATCTCCCCTCCCCTGGTGAACTTGTGGGCGGAGGAGTCTTCTTTTTTTGAGAAGAAAGAAGAGAAAATAATGAAATAGAACCCTAAGGTTCTTTATTGCTTACCGGGGGAAAGTGCTGCACGAAGTGTCAGATATTCATGCAAGAAAAATAAATATGCACTGAATTTGACAAGATGTGCAGGGCACATAGAGTTTTATTTACGCACGGGAGCTGCGCCCGGCTTTGTACAAAGTGTTACATGCGACAGCGGCAAGGCTTGTACAAAAGGTGGTTGCCGGAACGGGTCCGGCAACCGCGCCTTATTGATAAAACTTGCGAAGATGTTCTATGTTCCAGGAGTTGCTCACCGAAATGCCATCTTCTGTCTCAAGGCGGACAGCGCCGGGCCTAGTGACTCGTTTCACCCGATAAGGGCCCTCCCACTTCGGCGTCAACTTGTTTGAATTCTTGGCGGATTGAACGCGCCGAAGAACAAGGTCGCCTTCCTCGAAGCTTCTGGCGTTAACCTTGCGGCTATGATAGCGGCGCAAAGCTTGCTGGTAGCGAGCAGCTCACACAGCAGCCTGAAGACGATCCTCCTCGAGGAGCAGCGCGTCATCTTGTCGCAGCTGCTCTTGCTCAAGCTCATCATAAGCGAGCACTCGTGGCGATCCGTATACGAGTTCCGTGGGGAGAACTGCCTCTGCTCCATAGACAAGAGCAAAAGGTGTCTGGCCAGTGGCTCGATTTGGTGTCGTCCTGATCGACCAGAGAACCACCGGCAACTGCTCGATCCAATTCTTTCCGCACCTATGCAGCCTATCAAAAGTTCTGGTCTTGAGCCCGCGCAGCACTTTAGCGTTTGCCCTCTCCGCTTGACCATTGCTTCTTGGGTGAGCAACAGAAGCGAAGCAGATCTTGGTGCCAAGATCTTGGACGTATTGCATGAAGGTGTGGCTCGTAAACTGTGTGCCATTGTCGGTGATGATCCTGTTAGGGATCCCGAAACGGCAAACAATCGACCTAAAGAACTTGACTGCTGATTGTGCTGTCACCTTCCTTACTGGCTCCACTTCAGGCCACTTTGTGAACTTGTCGATTGCAACGTACAAGTACTCAAAGCCCCCAACAGCTCGGGGGAAGGGGCCGAGGATGTCGAGCCCCCAGACCGAAAATGGCCAGGACAAAGGGATTGTTTGAAGAGCTTGAGCTGGTTGATGAATCTGTTTGGAATGGAACTGGCACGCTTCACACTTGGTTACTTGTGCAGTTGCATCCTGGAGGGCTGTCGGCCAGAAGAAGCCTTGCCGGAAAGCTTTGCCGGCAAGTGCTCTTGCGCCAATGTGGTGACCACATATTCCTCCATGTATCTCTGCCAACAGTCCTTGTCCATCTTCCCGGGAAATGCACTTCAATTTCACTCCGTTGAATCTTTTTCTGTATAGTATGTCATCGACAAACTGGTACATACTTGATTGCCGGGATACTCTTTCTGCTGCTTCTTGCTCCTCGGGAAGTTCTCCTGTTTGAAGGAAACAGACGATCTGCTGTGCCCATGCCGGAGCCTGTGGCTCGACGACAAGGACTAAAGGCGCAAATGCAGCTGTGGGAACATCCGCTTCCACGGCAAGAATCTGGGATCCTGCCGGAGCGTGATGCTCCCCGGCAAGCGTGTCAGGACACAGCTTGTCGGGAGCGTCTGCTTCAACGAAACAAACCCTAGGGCTTGTCGGAGCAGACTGCTCCTCAACGCTCTCTGTGTTGAGCCTGGGGACCTTCTTGGCGGCGGCTCCGGGAAGCTCTGCCGGAAAGTAGTCGCTAGTGACCAACTTTCTCTTTCTGCTCTGTCCAGTTGATGGTGTGACAGACGGTTGAGTCAGCTTGAGCACAAAAATTCCTGGTTCCACAGGTAACTTGAGTGCGGCACACTTTGACAGGCCATCTGCAATGTCATTCTGAGCTCTTGGAACATGTTCCATCTGCAGGCCGTCAAAATGTTCTTCTAGCTTCCTCACTTCATCGATGTATGCTTCCATCAACGGACTCTGATAATCTTTGTTAACTTGGCGGACGACAAGCTGTGAGTCACCCCTGACAATGAGCTTCTTGATCCCAAGTTCTGCTGCTATTCTGAGTCCGGCAAGCAGGCCTTCATACTCTGCAGTATTGTTTGTTGCTTGCTCCTTGGGAAAGTGCATTTGGACCACGTACTTGAGGTGCTCTCCGGTGGGGGCGACAAGTAGTACGCCCGCACCGGCGCCTTGCAGCGAAAAGGCGCCGTCAAAGTACATGATCCACTCTCTGCTCGCTTCCTTGGCGGGGATGCTCCTCCCCGGAGTCTCTTCATCAGGCGTTGGCGTCCACTCCGCTATGAATTCTGCCAAGGCTCGGCTCTGAATAGTTGAAGTACTTTCAAACTTGAGGCTAAAGCTTGACAATTCCAGTGCCCACTCGACAATCCTGCCTGTTGCTTCTGGGTTTTGCAATATCCTCTTCAGCGGAAAGCGAGTGACAACTGTGACCTCATGTGCTTGAAAGTAATGGCGCAGCTTCCTCGAGGCCATGAGGAGGCCGAAAAGCAACTTCTGCACACCAGAGTACCTTGATCTAGCCCCCTATAGAAGGGAACTGACAAAGTAAACTGGGCGCTGCACCATCTTCTTCTGTTTCTCCTCTGGCAACTGTACAGATCCATCCTTGCCGGAGCCAGAACTTGTCGGATCAGGGCTTGTTGGGCCAGAGCTTGTCGGGGAAGCCCCCTGCTTGTCGCTGGATTCGCTTGCCGCGGCCGTTGGCTCATCATCTGCCTCCCTCTCTGGTACTAACGCAGCACTAACCACTTGATTGGTTGCCGCTAGATATAGCAGCAACTTCTCTTGTGGCTTAGGTGCGACAAGTGTTGGAGTGGAGGACAAATATTCCTTCAAGTCTTGCAGCGCAGCCTCCGCTTCCGGAGTCCATTTCATTGGACCCGCCTTTTTCAAGATTTTGAAAAACGGCAGGGCGCGTTCAGCAGACTTGGAAATGAACCTGCCGAGAGCAGCAACGCAGCCGGCAAGCCTTCGTACGTCCTTGACTCGCTTCGGTGCTTCGATTTGCTCGATGGCCTTGATCTTGTCGGGATTAGCTTCAATCCCCCTCTGTGACACAAAGAATCCGAGAAGCTT
Source organism: Triticum timopheevii (assembly GCA_963921465.1). Classification (NCBI taxonomy): domain Eukaryota; kingdom Viridiplantae; phylum Streptophyta; class Magnoliopsida; order Poales; family Poaceae; genus Triticum; species Triticum timopheevii. The sequence continues at coordinate 598,634,159 of OY997270.1, forward strand.
GCCGGAAGGGACTCCAAACACACACTTCTCGGGATTCAACTTGAGATTGATCTTGCGCAGATTTGTAAAAGTCTCATCCAAATCTTGGATTAGGGTCTCCTTGTCCTTGCTCTTGACCACTATGTCATCCATGTAAGCTTCTACATTCCTGTGCAACTGCGGCTCAAAAGCATGGCTGACTACTCTTGCAAATGTTGAACCGGCATTCTTCAGTCCGAAAGGCATCCGTACGAAACAGTATGTGCCACATGGAGTGATGAATGCGGTTTTCTCTTCATCCTCTTCTGCCATGAAGATCTGATGATATCCTGAGTATGCATCGAGGAACGAAAGCAGATCACATCCTGCTGTGGAGTCAACAATCTGGTCGATGCGCGGCAAGGGGAATGGATCCTTGGGACAGGCTTCATTAACATCAGTGAAGTCAATGCAAAGCCTCCACTTCCCGTTCTCCTTGCGCACGACTACTGGATTGGCTAGCCATGTTGGATGGAGTACTCCTCGGACCAATCCTGCTGCTTCCAACTTCCTGATTTCCTCGGCTATGAACTCTTGGCGCTCTACTGCTTGCTTCCTGACTCTTTGCTTGACGGGCCGCGCGTGAGGGCAGACGGCAAGGTGGTGCTCGATTACTTCCCTGGGAACACCGGGGATGTCAGATGGTTGCCACGCAAACACATCGACATTCGCCCGCAGGAAAGCAACGAGCGCGCTTTCCTATTTAGGATCAAGCGTGGCACTGATGGTGAAGGTACCACCAGTGCCGTCCTCCTTGGCGGCCACCTTCTTGGTCTCTGGTGAAGCTGCCTTTGCCTTCTTGCACTTGCCGGTGGAGCTCGATGGTGCATCCTCGACGGCAGCGCAGCACTCCGGGGAGGTGCGCTTGCCAGAGTGGGCATCAGAGCTGCCCTTGCCGGACTTGGACTTAACTTTCTTCTTCCCCCGGGGAGCTTCAGCGGCAAGTGGCTTGCACTCTGCTGCGACAGCTGCTTCCCGGTAGATCTTGTCGGTGCAGATAAGTGCATCCTTCTTGTCGCCTTGGACAGAGATGACACTTGTCGGACCAGGCATCTTGAGCACGTTATATGCGTAGTGAGAGGCTGCCATGAACTTGGCAAGCGCTGGACGGCCGAGTATCCCATTGTAGGGTAATGGGATATCAACAACATCGAAGGTGACCCTCTCTGTCCTGAAGTTCAGCTCGCTGCCAAACGTCACTGGCAGCATGATCTTCCCCTTGGGCTTGCTCCTTGCCGGATTTATCCCTTGAAAGGTACCAGTTTCTTCGAGCTCGCTGTCGGGGATCTGGAGCTTCTTGAGTACTGCGGAGGAAATCAGGTTCAGGCCGGCTCCGCCGTCAACCAACATCTTCGTGACCTTGAGGTTGCGGATTGTTGGTGAGACCAACATCGGCAAGCACCCGACCGCAGTGATGCGATCAGGGTGGTCCTCGACATCGAATATGATGGGCATGCCGGACCATCTCAGAGGCTTGCGCGCCTCGACGGACGGCTCCGCTGCATTCACCTCTCGCACCCACTGCTTGAGTTGGCGGTGCGAGGCGTGCAGAGAGGCGCCGCCATCGATGCACAACACCTCTGTTGCCTTCTGAAACTCTTGGTCATCGGTCTCATCCTCCTCCATCTCATCATCCTCATCCTCATCTTCGTCCTTGTCGCGGCCACGGGGAGGCCTATCTCCTTGCCGCGGCTTGGCCTTGCCGCGGTGTCCTCCCCGGGCGGGAAGCTTCTTGCCGGATCCTCCGCCACCTCCCTGGGCTCTCTCCTTATCGCGGCGCTCGTATTCGGCTTTCTGTAGCTCCTCCATCTGCTCCACTTTCTTGCAGGTTTGGAGATCATGGCCCTTGGTGCGGTGGATCTTGCAGTACCGCTTGCCGGAGCCATCCTGCTTGTCGGCGGCTACCACAGCCTCGCCGGAGTCATCGGCTTTGGCCTTGTCGGAGCTGCCTCCGTTGCCGGAATGCTCAACAGCTAGCACATCCTTAGCCTTTCTCTTCCTGTTGTTCCGTCTCTGGTTCTTCCTTGCCGGGGTGGCATCCTCACTGTCAGATCCTTCTGCTCCTGCAACCTCTCCGGGGATTTTCCTCCCCTCCTCAGCCCGTGCACACTTGTCGGCCAGAGCATAGAGCTCGCTGACGTCTTGGATCTTGCACATCGCCATCTCCTCCCTCATCCTGCGGTTACGCACGTTCTGATGAAACGCGCTGATAACTGCGGCGGGGTGGACGTCTGGGATGTTGCGCTGCACTTGACTGAATCTCTGTATGTACTTCTGCAGGGGTTCTCCCTCCTTCTGGACGAGCAAGTGGAGGTCACTCTCCTGGCCATGAGGCTTGTGGCCACCCGTGAAGGCGCCGACAAACTGATGACACAGGTCCGCCCATGAAGAGATGGAACCGTCCGGCAAGTGCATGAGCCAAGACCTGACGTTGGGCTTGAGCACCAGCGGGAAGTAGTTGGCGAGGATCTTCTCATCGCGCCCTCCGGCAGCCTGCACCGCGATGGTGTAGATGCTGAGGAACTCCGATGGATGTATCCTGCCATCATCCTTCTCGGGCACGTCTGGCTTGAAGTTCTTGGTTCTGGGCCACTGGACTTGCCGCAGCTCGCGGGTGAACGCAGGGCAACTTGCCGCGTACGGCAAGTTGCTTGGTTCCCCGGGTGCGTGCATATCGACAGTGGGCCCAGCGCGCTGGTCGGATTGACGTCGCGCTTCCCTTCTGCGCTCGATGCGAGTGCGAGCGTCTTCGTGCCGCCATTCTTGGAGAACGTGGCGTTGATCGCGTCGGGTTCGCGGGTCCGACGACGCGGTGGAGTCGCCGCCGGGGTTGGCCCGACGAGCCGGCGATCTTGGCCTTCGGGGCTGGGAGTGCACGGAGGTGGCACCCCCAACGGTCTTGTCGGCGTCGGCTTGTGCCTGGGCGCCTTGCCGGGGCCTCGATGCGCTCGGTTGCCGGGGCTTGTCGCCGTTGGCGAAGCTGATGAGACTGTATATGGTCATCCTCCAGTCGTCGATCTTGTGCGGCGCCGGAGGGTAGTCTAGAAGTAGCTGGGCTCGGGCCAGCGCTTCCTCTGCTGTCTTGGGTGGTGGTGGCGACGAGCGGCGCGAGGAGCGGGATGTGCTCGGACTCCCAACTGGATTGGGAGGCGCAACACCCCGCTCGGGCGACCGTACCTCGCTCGCGCCAGCATGCGGGCGTGCATGCTGACCTCGAGCGTCTCGCGACCCACCAGCTTGGCCTTGTTCCAACGCGAGCACGGTGCTAGGAGCACCGGGGCGTTGTCGACCTTGCACTTCCTGGGAAGGGCGCGGTGTCTGCATGGTCGCCGACGCTTGCGGAGCCTTGTTTTTGGATCTGGTGACGACGTGAGTCCCACCGTCGGCGCCCGCTCCTCCGCCGGCGTCCACTCCACCGCCCGTTTGCTCCGGCGGTGGTGGCGGAATCGATGTAGACGAAGCGGCCACCTCCGAAGGCTTCTTCTTCGGTGGCATGTTGATGAAGGCGTTGATGCAGCGCGCGCGGAGACCGGATCAGATGCTCACGACCTCGACGCACCCCCTACCTGGCGCGCCAAAGATGTCGGGGGACTAATCCGCGAGCACCTATGGGGCACGGGGGGCCCCTTTCTGGTCCGGCGAGGGGGCGGAGGCCGCGCGCAGAGCGGATCGAGGTCGGGCGCGCGCATGAGGGAACGGGACGGGCGATTTTTACCCAGCTTCGGAGCTCTCCGGAGAGATAAAACTCCTACTGCTGCTTTGTGTTTTTATTTGATCTTGCTCCAGAGCGAGCGTATGGTGGTGTTGTCGAATGGACCGAACCCTCAAGCTGCGGAACCAAAATTCCGAACCTACGGACCTCTCAACCTCCGAACTTCCTCTACGTGCCCATGGGCCTCCCTTTTATAGTCTGAAGGGGGCACCAATAGGTGGCAGCGTAGAAAGATGGGTAGAAAGGTAAAAACGCGGGTTGGTACAACTGCTACCAAGAGTGTCCCCCCTCCCTAACTCTAGCAACAGGGGACAAGGGCATTTAATGCCCGTCCGGTCGCCCCAATAGTGCAAAGGAACGACCGCTAGGTGAGCCACCGGTTGCCACGATGGCGCCTCTGTCAGCTTCGTTTGCCACCTCGCTCTGCATGGCTACGCAACGCCCCGCCACGTGCCCCTGGGGTGGCCCTGGGGTGACACGTCACTGGATGCGCTGGATTTTGGGTGGCCGCCTTGCCGCGGCAAGTGCCTTGCCGCGGCCCTTCTCTTGTCGTGCCGGCAAGCTTGCCGGCCGTCGGGCCTTGCCGGGGCGCGCGGGGCGCCGCGGTAAGTCTTCTGGAGATGCCTTGGTCGGCCTTTCCGACAGGCCCCTCTTGCCGGGGCCTTTGTTTCCTTCCCGGCAAGCTCCACTCGCCGGGGCCTTTATTCTTCCCGGACAGCTTCTCTTGCCGGGGCCTTGGTCTGAGTACTTCGATCTTGAATGGCATCAAAGTAGCCGTGGAGGATCTTGGCGGACGCCCGGCAAGCCTTGCCGCGGGGGGCTACGACTGCCCGTGCACAAGTTCGGGGTACTAAGGTACCCCCCTACTTTAGTACACCGACATGCCAGTTGGGTGATTATGAGTTTAAAGAATTCTTGTGTTAAAGTTTGTGATTCCCGTAGCATGCATGTATGGTGAACCGCTTTGCGATGAAGTTGGAGCACAATTTTATTTATTGATTGTCTTCCTTATGAGTGGCGGTCGGGGACGAGCGATGGTCTTTTCCTACCAATCTATCCCCCTAGGAGCATGCACATAGTACTTTGTTTTTAATGACTTGTAGATTTTTGCAATAAGTATATGAGTTCTTTATGACTAATGTTGAGTCCATGGATTATACGCACTCTCACCCTTCCACCATTGCTAGCCTCTCTTGTGCCTGGCAACTTTCGCCGGTACCATACACCCACCATATACCTTCCTCAAAACAGCCACCATACCTACCTATTATGGCATTTCCATAGCCATTCCGAGATATATTGCCATGCAACTTTCCACCGTTCCGTTTATATGACACGCATCATTATTGTCATATTGCTCTTTGCATGATCATGTAGTTGACATCGTATTTGTGGCAAGGCCACCTTCATAATTTTCATACATGTCACTCTTGTTTCATTGCATATCCTGGTACACTGCCGGAGGCATTCATATAGAGTCATATCTTGTTCTATGTATTGTGTTGCAATCTTGAGTTGTAAAAGTGTGATGATCTTCATTACTAGAGCATTGTCCCAATGAGAAAAGTATGATGGAGACTATGATTCCCCCACATGTCAGGATGAGACTTCGGTCCTTACAAAAAAAGAGGCCAAAGAGCCCACCAAAGAAAAAAAAGGAAAAAAAGAGAAAAGAAAGGCCAAAAGGAAAAAAGGCCCAAAAAAGAAAAAAAAAGGAAAAAAACGAAATGAGAGAAAAAGAGAGAAGGTACAATGCTACTATCTCTTTTTCCACACTTGTGCTTCAAAGTAGCACCATGATCTTCATGATAGAGAGTCTCCTATGTTGTCACTTTCATATACTAGTGGGAATTTTTCATTATAGAACTTGGCTTGTATATTCCAATGATGGGCTTCCTCAAAGTGCCCTAGGTCTTCATGAGCAAGCGAGTTGGATACACACCCACATAGTTTCTTTTGTTGAGCTTTCATATATTTATAGCTCTAGTGCATCCGTTGCATGGCAATCCCTACTCACTCACATTAATATCTATTAATGGGCATCTCCATAGCCCGTTGATACGCCTAGTTGATGTGAGACTATCTTCTCCTTTTTTCTTCTCCACAACCACCATTCTATTCCACATATAGTGCTATGTCCATGGCTCACGCTCATGTATTGCGTCAAAGTTGAAAAAGTTTGAGATTACTAAAGTATGAAACAATTGCTTGGCTTGTCATCGGGGTTGTGCATGATTAAATACTTTGTGTGATGAAGATAGAGCAACAACCAGACTATATGATTTTGTAGGGATAACTTTCTTTAGCCTTGTTATTTTGAGAAAACATGATTGCTTTGATTAGTATGATTGAAGTATTACTATTTATTATGTCAATATGAACTTTTATTTTGAATCATTTGGATCTGAACATTCATACCACAATAAAGCAAATCACATTGAGAAATATGCTAGGTACAATTCCACATCAAAAATTCTGTTTTTATCATTTACCTACTCGAGGACGAGCAGGAATTAAGCTTGGGGATGCTCGATACATCTCCAACGTATCTATAATTTTTGATTGTTCCATGCTATTATATTACCCGTTTTGGATGTTTATGGGCTTTACTTTATACATTCATATCATTTTTGGGACTAACCTACTAACCGGAGGCCAAGCCCGTATTGCTGTTTTTTTGCCTATTTCAGTGTTTCGAAGAAAAGGAATATCAAACGGAGTCCAAACGGAATGAAACCTTCGGGAGCGTGATATTTGGAACGAACGTGATCCAGAGGACTTAGAGTGCAAGTCAAGAAGCAGTCAAGGCGGCCACGAGGGTGGACGGCACGCCCACCCCTACTGGGCGCGCCCCTATCTCGTGGGCCCCTCGGGAGTCCACCGACGTACTTCTTCCTCCTATATATACCCACGTACCCTGAGAACATCAAGGGAGCCAACGAAAAACTATTTCCACCACTGTAACATTCTGTATCCGCGAGATCCCATCTTGGAGCCTTCGTCGACGCTCCACCGGAGGGGGAATCGACCATGGAGGGCTTCTACATCAACACCATATCCCATCTGATGAGTTGTGAGTAGTTTACCACAGACCTTCGGGTCGATAGTTCTTAGCTAGATGGCTTCTTCTCTCTTTTTGGATCTCAATACCATGTTCTCCTTGATCTTCTTGGAGATCTATTCGATGTAACTCTTTTTGCGGTGTGTTTGTCGAGATCCAATGAATTGTGGGTTTATGATCAAGTTTATCTATGAGAAATATTTGAATCTTCTCTGAATTCTTTTATGTATGATTAAGTTATCTTTGCAAGTCTCTTCGAATTATCAGTTTTGTTTGGCCTACTAGATTGATCTATCTTGCAATGGGGGAAGTGCTTAGCTTTGGGTTCAATCTTGCGGTGTCCTTTCCCAGTGACAGCAGGGGCAGCAAGGCATGTATTGTATTGTTGCCATCGAGGATAAAAAGATGGGGTTTATATCATATTGCTTTAGTTTATCCCTCTACATCATGTCATCTTTCTTAATGCGTTACTCTGTTGTTTATGAACTTAATACTCTAGATGCATGCTGGATAGTGGTCGATGTGTGGAGTAATAGTAGTAGATGCAGGCAGGAGTCGGTCTACTTTTCACGGATGTGATGCCTATATACATGATCATGCCTAGATAATCTCATAATTATTTTCTTTTCTATCAATTGCTCGACAGTAATTTGTTCACCCACCGTAATACTTATGCTATCTTGAGAGAAGCCACTAGTGAAACCTATGGCCCCCGGGTCTATCTCTTATCATATAAGCTTTCAATCAACTTTTATTTGCATCTTTACTTTTCCAATCTATATTATAAAATACCAAAATATATTTATCTTATCATACTATCTCTATCAGATCTCACTTTGGCAAGTGGCCTTGAAGGGATTGACAACCCGTTTATTGTGTTGGTTGCAAGTTCTTTGTTTGTCTGTGTAGGTGCGTGGGACTTTTGAGGAGCCTCCTACTGGATTGATACCTTGGTTCTCAAAAACTGAGGGAAATACTTACGCTACTATTGCTGCATCACCCTTTCCTCTTCAAGGAAAACCAACGCAAGCTCAAGACGTAGCAGCATCCAATTCACTTCCTATGATAGTTTTTATTATACCCAATTTGGATGCACATCATATTAGGACCAATTTTATAACCATAGAAAATACCATGCTATTCTAAAAGACTCTCAAAATAATATAAGTGGAGCATGAGAGATCAACAATTTCTTCAAAATAAAATCACCGCCGTGCTCTAAAAAGTACAAGTGAAGCACTAGAGCAAAAACTATCTAGCTCAAAAGATATAAGTGAAGCACATAGAGTATTATAATAAATCTCTCCTAAAAGGTGTGTACAGCAAGGATGCTTGTGGTAAACTAAAACCAAAGACTCATATCATACAAGACGCTCCAAGCAAAACACATATCATGTGGTGAATAAAAATATAGCTCCAAGTAAAGTTACCGATAAACGAAGAAGAAAGAGGGGATGCCTTCCAGGGCATCCCCAAGCTTAGGCTTTTTGGTGTCCTTATATTATAGTGGGGTGCCATGGGCATCCCCAAGCTTAGGCTCTTGCCACTCCTTATTCATAGTCCATTAAAACTTGAATACTTCACAACACAAAACTCAACAAGAAATCTCATGAGCTCTGTTAGTGCAAGAAAGAAAAACCACCACATAAGGTACTGTAATGAACTCATTCCTTATTTATGTTGGTGTTAAATCTACTGTATTCCAACTTCTCTATGGTTCATACCCCCCAATACTAGCCATAGATGCATCAAAATAAGCAAACAACACACGAAAAACAGAATCTGTCAAAAACAGAATAGTCTGTAGCAATCTGTAACTTTCGAATACTTCTGGAACTCCAACAAAATCTAAACTAAATTTTGGACGTGAGGAATTTGTCTATTAATCATCTGCAAAAAGAATCAACTAAAAAGCACTTTCCAGTAAAAACTGGTAGCTAATCTCGTGAGCGCTGAAGTTTCTGTTTTTTTACAGCAAGATCGTATAAACTTCACCCAAGTCTTCCCAAAGGTTCTACTTGGCACAAACACTAACTAAAACATAAAACCACATCTACACAGAAGCTAGATGAATTATTTATTACTAAACAGAAGCAAAAACAAAACAAATAATAAAATTGGGTTGCCTCCCAACAAGCACTATTGTTTAACGCCCCAAGCTAGGCATTGAGATTTCAATGATGCTCACATGAAAGACAAGAATTGAAGTGCAAAAACAGAATCGTGAAACATGTGACAAACACATCTAAGTCTAACATACTTCCTATTCATAGGCATCTATAGGCAAACAAATTATCAGAGCAAGCAAAAACTAGCATATGCAAGGAAGCGGAAAGAAACAATAGCAATCTCAACATAACGAGAGGTAATTTAGTAACATGAAAATTTTTACAACCATATTTTCCTCTCTCATAATAATTACATGTAGGATCATAAGCAAATTCAACAATATAGCTATCACAAAACATATGCTTAACACGATCCACATGTATGCAAAGTTGACACTCTTCCAAAATAGTGGGATTAACATTAGCTAAAGTCATGACCTCTCCAAACCCACTTTTGTCAAAAACTTCATAAGATTGATCAAAATCCAAATATGTGGGATCTAAAGTTGACACTCTTCCAAAACCACTTTCAATACTATTGCAAACATTATTATCAATCTCATATTCATCATGGAGCTTAAATAAATTTTAAAGATCATAAGAAAAATCACCCCAATCATGATCATTAAAACAAGTAGTAGACATAGTAAACTTAGCATCCCCAAGCTTAGGGTTTTGCATATCATTGACACAGTTGACATTAATAGAATTTTGTCGTGGGAAACGAGCACCTATGGGGCAGGGCCCCTTCTCGGTCCGGCAAGGGAGCGGAGGGCGCATGCAGAGCAGATCGAGGTGAAAGCACGCGAGGGATTTTACCCAGCTTCGGAGCTCTCCGGAGAGATAAAACTCCTACTGCTGCTTTGTGTTTCTATTCTGTTCTTGCTCAAGACCGTAGGTGTGTTGTAGTTTCGAATGAGTCCAACCCCTTCTACGTGCGCATGGCCCTCCCTTTTATAGTCTAAAGGGGTCACCGATAGGTGGCAGCGTAGAGAGAGGGGTAAAAAAGTAAAAATGCGGGTTGGTACAACCGCTATCAACAGTGCCCCCCTACCTAACTCTGACGGCAGGGGACAAGGGCATTTAATGCCCGTCCAGTCGCCCCAACAGTGCAGGAAATGACCTTTAGGGGTGCCACCGATCGCCACGATGGCCTTCTTGTCAGCTCCATCCGCCACCTCGCACCGCTTGGCTGCACAGCCGCCCGACACGTGCGCCAGGAACGATCTTGGGGCGACACGTCGTTGGATGCGCTGGAGCGTGGATGCAGTGTGGTGGCTTCGACCGCGGCAAGCGCCTTGCCGCGGTTATTGTCTTGTCGCACCCGCGAGCTTGCCGCTCGTCGGGTCTTGCCGGGACGCGCGGCGCGTCGCGGCAAGTTTTCTGAAGTGCTTTGGTTGGCCTTCCCGGCAAGCTCCTCTTGCCAGGGTCTTGTCCTTCCTGGCAAGCTTCTCTTGCCGGGGCCTTGTCTTCTCGGTTAACACTTTGTTCTTGAATGGCAGTAATAGAAATGACGAAGGATCTTGGCGGACGCCCGGCAAGCCTTGCTGTGGGACGCTGCGACTGCCCGTGCACAAGTTCGGGGTACTAAGGTACCCCTACTTTAGTACACCGACAGGAGCCCCCGGGCCTGGGCCATACACGGTGCCGAGCGCTGTTGGGCCAGACCCAAAACGGGGCACGGGCACGCGCGGCCTGGGTCCAAACCAAATCCACTCCGTATCCACCGCGTCCTCCCGTAACGGCACGCGTTAATCGTGGCGTCGTGGGAGAGATCGTGGGCAATACTTAAATCCAGGAAATGCGTAACGTTTGCCTCGGTTCTGCATCCCCGCCACGCGGCTCCCATGCGCTTGGGGTCGCGGACGGTGGAAGTGGGAAACTGGGCCGTTGCGAGCAGAGGTAGCGGGTCGGCCCCGACTCCCTGCTCTTCCCGTTCCCTGATTCGCTGAGCGGGGCGGCCGAGCCCCCACCTCGCTCCTTTAAGAAGAGCGGGAGGGGAGCGCAGAAGCCCGCACTCTCTCATCTTCTCCTTTCTTCAGCTTCTGCTTCCCTTTCTCTCATCCGCCATGGAGGAAGGGAACCTGGCCCTTCATCGGTGGCGGCGAGGGTCGCCGCCAGACAGCGCACCCCTCCCTATCCCGCGCCCGTGGTGGCAGAGCCAGCCATAAGGGGAAGTGGGAGGGGGCAAGGTTGTGGACGAGGTCGAGGACGAGGTCAAGGCGCTCGAGGAAGAGGCGGACGGGGCGGCGCGCCAGCTCCGCCTCCACCGGCGGTTCCTCTCCCCATGGCGGTCCATACAGGGGACGACCCATGCGAGTTCTTCATCAGGCTGCGCCGGGCGCCTCGTCGTCGCCTCCGGCTTCCAGCTCCGTTTGCGAGCGCGATGGAGTTGGACCCGCCCGAGACACTGAGACTGCACATGAGGGGCTGTGGGATCAGCGGCACGCGAGTCCGCGTTGTATTCCCAGCCCCTAATGTGATGTATCTTGATCGTGGGTGGAAGACGTTCGCCCGTATCCACAGCCTGATGGAGGGGTTTACCCTCCATTTTAAGTTAATGGAGGGCGATCTCCTCTCCGTCAAGGTCTTCGGGTGCTTCAGCACTCGGGCGAAGTGCTGCGTGGACAGCTCCTCCGATAGCGAAGGCTCCCCCTCGAGCGAGAGTGACGAGGAGGAGAGCGACAGCGATGATGAGGGTAGCGAGCGGCGGGATGGCGGGCCCGACTAGGTGTCGGGCGCCACTTCGTGCATCACCAGTGACCCCATCATCCGTGTTGCCGGCTCCTTGAACTCCCCGGGGTCGTCTCCTTGGGCGGCTGGCGTAGGGAGGCTGCGGAAGGGGAAGAGAGCTGGCGACAAGGCCGTCAAATCGGAGTACGAGGGCGTAGTGCCCTCGACAGCGTGCTGACGTCCTGCCGCCCTGTCTTCGAGCCCCGCTTCCGGCGCCGCCATCACCGTCCATCCTTTGGACGGCCCCCGGGATGTTCTCTTGGTGTCTTCTGGCACCTGTAGCTCGCCTAGGCGCCCCTTTTGCCCTTTTTTCCTTCTTGACCTACCTCGTGAAGAGAGGGACAGGAAAAGGATTACGGGCATCTTATCTTTTTAATTTGTAAGCCTCCGGGCCTTAGCCGCATCTAAAACTTGTAATCCTCTCTTTCATGTTCTTCATCCTCTATGGACTGTACCTGAGTGGGATGTTTTTTAATGAAAAGGGGATGCTTGTCATGTTATATCCTTTACTCAATTCCATCCCTTGTATGTTTTTACCCTTACGCTTTTAGGGAACTTGCCGGTGCAAACACACTTGCCGCGAGCGCTGAGTGTGGAACATCAGCAGCCTGCCGGCGGTGTTGCTTCCGGCAAGAAACCTTGTCGGGGCTAGTTGCACCACACTTTCATTGTTGAGCGGACTCGAAACAAATTAAGGGCGCAACTTAGCCATGAGTCGATTCCTCCGCGCACAGGTTTTCCATACAAGGCACGGTCGTTCAAGGAGTATAACTTCAAAAAAATTTAAAACTGACTGTGTTCAGACTTTGGCAACTTATCTTTTCTGTCGTCTGTGTCCGGCAAGGCTGTACTTCTTTGAACGACGCCATATCCACTTCATTATGGCTCGATTCGGCGTCGTCCTGATCGATCAAAGAACCACCGGCAGCTCCTCGATCCAATTTCGTCCGCACTTACGCAGCCTGTCGAAAGTTCTGGTCTCGAGCCCGTGCAGCACTTCAGCGTTCGCCCTCTCCGCTTGACCGTTGCTTCTCGGGTGAGCAACAGAAGTGAAGCAGATCTTGGCGCCAAGATCTTGGACGTACTGCATGAAGGTGCGGCTCGTGAATTGTGTGCCGTTGTCGGTGATGATCCTGTTAGGGACTCTGAAATGGCAAACAATTGACCTGAAGAACTTGACTGCTGACTGTGCTGTCACCTTCCTCACTGCCTCCACCTCCGGCCACTTCGTGAACTTGTCAATTGCCACGTACAAGAACTCGAAGCCCCCGACAGCTAGGGGGAAGGGGCCAAGGATGTCGAGCCCCCAGACCGAAAATGGCCAGGACAAAGGGATTGTTTGGAGAGCTTGAGCTGGGTGATGAATCTGTTTGGAGTGGAACTGGCATGCTTCACACTTGGTTACTTGTGCAGTTGCATCCTGGAGGGCTGTCGGCCAGAAGAAACCTTGCCAGAAGGCCTTGCCGGCAAGTGCTCTTGCGCCGATGTGGTGACCACATATGCCTCCATGTATCTCCGCCAACAGCTTCTGTCCATCTTCCCGGGAAATGCACTTCAATTTCACTCCGTTGAATCTTCTTCTGTACAGTATGTCGTCGACAAACTGGTACATACTTGATTGCCGGGCTACTCTCTCCACTTCTTCTTGCTCTTCGGGAAGTTCTCCTGTTTGAAGGAATTGGACGATCTGCTGTGCCCATGCCGGAGCTTGTGGCTCAATGATAAGGACTAAAGGCGCAAATGCTGCTGCGGGAACATCTACTTCCACGGCAAGAATCTGTGATTCAGCCGGAGCATGATGCTCCCCGGCAAGCATGTCGGGACACAGCTTGTTGGGAGCGTCTGCTTCAACGAAACAAACCCTAGGGCTTGTCGGAGCAGACTGCTCCTCAGCACTCTTTGTGTTGATCCTGGGGACCTTCTTGACGGCGGCTTCGGGGAGCTCTGCCGGGAAGTAGTCACCAGTAACCAACTTCCTCTTCTTGCTCTGTCCGGTTGATGGTGTTACAGATGGTTGAGTCAGCTTGAGCACAAAAATTCCTTGTTCCACAGGTAACTTGAGTGCGGCGCATTTTGACAGGCCGTCGGCAATGTCATTCTGAGCTCTCGGAACATGTTCCATCTGCAGGCCGTCAAAATGTTCTTCTAGCTTTCTCACTTCATCAATGTAGGCTTCCATCAACGGACTCTGATAATCTTTGTTTACTTGACGGACGACAAGCTGTGAGTCACCCCTGACAATAAGCTTCTTGATCCCAAGGTCTGCTGCGATCCTGAGTCCGGCAAGCAAGCCTTCATACTCTGCAGTATTGTTTGTTGCTTGCTCCTTGGGAAAGTGCATCTGGACCACGTACTTGAGGTGCTCTCCGGTGGGTGCGACAAGTAGTACGCCCGCACCGGCGCCTTGCAGCGAGAAAGCACCATCAAAGTACATGATCCATTCTTTGCTTGCTTCCTTGACGGGGATGCTCCTCTCCGGAGTTTCTTCATCAGGTGTTGGCGTCCATTCTGCTATGAATTCTGCCAATGCTCGGCTCTGAATAGTTGAAGTACTTTCAAACTTGAGGACAAAGCTTGACAATTCCAGTGCCCACTCGACGATCCTGCCTGTTGCCTCTGGGTTCTGCAATATCCTCTTCAACGGAAAGCGAGTGACAACTGTGATCTCATGTGCTTGAAAGTAATGGCTCAGCTTCCTCGAGGCCATGAGAAGGCCGAAAAGCAACTTCTGCACACCAGAGTACCTTGATCTAGCCCCCTGTAGAAGGGAACTGACAAAGTAAACTGGGCGCTGCACCATCTTCTTCTGTTTTTCTTCTTGTGGCTGCGCAGATCCATCCTTGCCGGAGCCAGAACTTGTCGGGGAAGCCCCCTGCTTGTCGCTGGACTCGCTTGCCGCGGTTGCTGGCTCATCATCCGCCTCCCTCTCCGCTACTAACACAACACTAACCACTTGATTGGTTGCCGCCAGATATAGCAGCAACTTCTCTTGTGGCTTAGGTGCGACAAGTGTTGGAGTGGAGGATAGGTATCTCTTCAAGTCCTGCAGCGCGGCCTCCGCTTCCGGAGTCCATTTCATTGGACCTGCCTTTTTCAAAATTATGAAAAACGGTAGGGCGCGTTCAGCAGACTTGGAAATGAACCTACTGAGAGCAGCAACATAGCCGGCAAGTCTTCGCAGATCCTTAACGCGCTTCGGTGCTTCGATCTGCTCAATGGCCTTAATCTTGTCGGGATTGGCTTCAATCCCCCTTTGGGACACAAAGAACCCGAGAAGCTTGCCGGAAGGAACTCCAAACACGCACTTCTCGAGGTTCAACTTGAGATTGATCTTGCGCAGATTTGCAAAAGTCTCGTCCAAATCTTGGATCAAAGTCTCTTTGTCCTTGCTCTTGACCACTATGTCATCCATGTAAGCTTCTACATTTCTGTGCAACTATGGCTCAAAAGCATGACTGACTACTCTTGCAAATGTTGAACCACCATTTTTTAGTCCGAAAGGCATCCGTACAAAGCAGTACGTGCCACATGGAGTAATGAATGCGGTTTTCTCTTCATCTTCTTCTGCCATGAAGATCTGATGATATCCTGAGTATGCATCAAGGAATGAGAGCAGATCACATCCTGCTGTGGAGTCGACAATCTGGTCAATGCGCGACAAGGGAAATGGATCCTTGGGACAAGCTTTATTAACATCAGTGAAGTCAATACAAAGCCTCCACTTCCCGTTTGCTTTGCACACGACTACTGGATTGGCTAACCACGTTGGATGGAGTACTCCTCGGACCAGGCCTGCTGCTTCCAATTTCTTGATCTCCTCTGCAATGAACTCTTGACGCTCCACTGCTTGCTTCCTAACTCTCTGCTTGACGGGCCACGCGTGAGGGCAGACGGCAAGGTGGTGCTCAATTACTTTCCTGGGAACACCGGGGATGTCAGATGGTTGCCATGCAAACACATCGACATTCGCCCGCAGGAAAGCAACGAGCGCGCTTTCCTATTTAGGGTCAAGCGTGGCACTGATGGTGTAGGTACCACCAGTGCCGTCCTCCTTGGCGGCCACTTTCTTGGTCTCTGGTATCGCTGTCTTTGCCTTCTTGCACTTGTCGGTGGAGCTCGATGGTGCGTCCTCGACGGTAGCGCAGCACTCCGAAGAGGTGCGCTTGCCGGAGTGGGCATCAGAGCTACTCTTGCCGGACTTGGTCTTCTTCTTCCCCCCGGGAGCTTCAGCGGCAAGTGGTTTGCATTCTGCTGCGGCTGCTGCTTCCCAGTAGATCTTGTCGGTACAGATAAGTGCACCTTTCTTGTCACCATGGACAGAAATAACACTTATCGGCCCGGGCATCTTGAGCACATTGTAAGCGTAGTGAGAGGCTGCCATGAACTTGGCAAGCGCTGGACGGCCGAGTATCCCATTGTAGGGCAACGGGAAATCAGCAACGTCAAACGTGACTCTCTCTGTCCTGAAGTTCAGCTCGCTGCCAAAAGTTACTGGCAGTGTGATCTTCCCCTTCGGCTTGCTCCTTCCCGGGTTGATTCCTTGAAAGGTACCAGTCTCTTCGAGCTCGCTGTCGGGGATCTGGAGCTTCTTGAGCACCGCGGAAGAGATCAGATTCAGGCCGGCCCCGCTGTCAACCAACATCTTCGTGACCTTGAGGTTGCGGATGGTTGGCGAAACCAACATCGGCAAGCACCCGACCGCAGTTATGCGATCAGGGTGATCCTCAACATCGAAGATGATGGGCGTGCTGGACCATTTCAGGGGTTTGCGCGACTCGACAGACGGTTCTGCTGCGTTCACTTCCCGCACCCACTGTTTGAGTTGGCGGTGCGAGGTGTGCAGAGAAGCACCGCCGTCAACGCACAAAACCTCTGTTGCCTTCTGAAACTCCTGCTCATCAGTCTCATCCTCCTCCATCTCATCCTCTTCATCTTCATCTTCGTCTTTGTCGCTGCCACGGGGAGGCCTATCTCCTTGCCGCTACTTGGCCTTGCCGCGGCGCCCTCCCCGGGCGGGACGCTTCTTGCCGGATCCTCCGCCACCTTCCTGGGCCTTCTCCTTGTCGCGGCGCTCGTATTCAGCTTTCTGTAGCTCTGCCATCTGCTCAACCTTCTTGCAAGCTTGGAGGTCGTGACCCTTGGTGCGGTGGATCTTGCAGTACTGCTTGCCGGAGCCATCCTGCTTGTCGGCGGCTACCACAGCTTCGCCGGAGTCACCAGCTTTGGCCTTCTCGGAACCGCCTCCGTTGCCGGACTGCTCGACAACTAGCACATCCTTAGCCTTTCTCTTTCTGTTATTCCGCCTCCGGTTCTTCTTTGCCGGAGGGGCGTCCTCACTGTCAGATCCTTCTGCTCCTGTGTTCTCTCCAGGGAGTCTCCTCCCTTCTTCAGCCCATGCACACTTGTCGGCCAGAGCATATAGCTCGCTGACATCTCTGATTTTGCACATCGCCATCTCCTCCCTCATCCTGCGGTTGCGCATGTTCTGATGGAACGCGCTGATAACCGCGGCAGGGTGGACGTCTGGGATGTTGCGCTGCACCTGGCTGAATCTCTGTATGTACTTGCGCAGGGGTTCTCCTTCCTTCTAGGCGAGCAGATGAAGGTCGCTCTCCTGGCCATGGGGTTTGTGGCCGCCTGTGAAGGCGCCGACAAACTGATGGCACAGGTCCGCCCACGAAGAGATGGAGTTGTCCCGCAAGTGCATGAGCCAAGATCTGACGTTGGGCTTGAGCACCAGTGGGAAGTAGTTGGCGAGGATCTTCTCGTCGCGCCCCCCGGCAGCCTGCACCGCGATGGTGTAGATGCTGAGGAACTCCGACGGATGTATCCTGCCATCATACTTCTCGGGCAAATCTGGCTTGAAGTTCTTGGTACTGGGCCACTGGACCTGCCGCAGCTCACGGGTGAACGCAGGGCAACCAACTGCGTACGTTAAGTCGCCTGGTTCCCCTGGCGCATGCATATCGACAGTGGGCCCAGCGCGCTGGTCAGATTGACGCCGCACTTCTCTTCGACGCTCGATGGGAGTGCGAGCGTCTTTGTGTCGTCGTTCTTGGAGAACTTGGCGTTGATCACGGCGAGCTCGCGGGTCCGACGACGCGGTGGAGTCGGTGTTGAGGTTGGCCCGGCGAGTCGGCGATCTTGGCCTTCAGGGCGGGGAGTGCACGGTGGTGGCACCCCCAGCGGTCTTGTCGGCGTCGGCTTGCGCCTGGGCGTCTTGCTGGGGCTTCGATGTGCTCGGTTGCCGGGGCTTGTCGCCGTTGGCGAAACCGATAAGGCTCTGAATGGTGGCCCTCCAGTCATCGATCTTGTCTGGCGCTCGAGGGTAATCTAGAAGCAGCTGGGCTCGAGCCAGCGCTTCCTCTTGAGTCTTGGGTGGCGGTGGCGAGCGACGCGAGGTGCGGGATATGCTCAAACTTCTAACAGTGTTAGAAGGAGCAGCATCTCGTCCAGGCGACCGTACTGCGCTCGTGCCAGCGTGTTGGCGTGTATGTTGGCCTTGAGCATCCCGCGACCCACCAGCTCGGCCTTGTTCCAACGCGAGTACGGTGCTAGGAGCACCGTGGCGTTGTCGATCCTGCACCCCCTGGGAGGGGAGCGGTGGATCTACAGATGTTGAAGCTTGCGGGGCCTTGTCCTTGGACCTGGTGACGACGTGAGTCCCACCGTCGGCGCCCGCTCCTCCACCGGCGTCCACCCCACCGCCCGTTTGCTCCGGTGGCGGCAGGATGGTCGCGGACGGAGCGGCCACCTCCGAAGCCTTCTTCTTCGGTGGCATGTCGATGAAGATGTTGATGTAGCGCGCGCAGACGCCGGATCAGATACGCACGACCTCGACGCCCCCCTACCTGGCGCGCCAGAGATGTCGTGGGAAACGAACACCTATGGGGAAGGGCCCCTTCTCGGTCCGGCAAGGGAGCGGAGGGCGCACGCAGAGCAGATCGAGGTGAAAGCACGCGAGGGATTTTACCCAGCTTCGGAGCTCTCCGGAGAGATAAAACTCCTACTGCTGCTTTGTGTTTCTATTCTGTTCTTGCTCAAGAGCGTAGGTGTGTTGTAGTTTCGAATGAGTCCAACCCCTTCTACGTGCGCATGGGCCTCCCTTTTATTGTCTAAAGGGGTCACCGACAGGTGGCAGCGTAGAGAGAGGGGTAAAAAAGTAAAAACGCGGGTTGGTACAACCGCTATCAATAGTGCCCCCTACCTAACTCTGACGGCAGGGGACAAGGGCATTTAATGCCCGTCCGGTCGCCCCAACAGTGCAGGAAACGACCGTTAGGGGCGCCACCGATCGCCACGATGGCCTTCTTGTCAGCTCCATCCGCCCCCTCGCACCGCTTGGCTGCACAGCCGCCCGACACGTGCGCCAGGAATGATCTTGGGGCGACACGTTGTTGGATGCGCTGGAGCGTGGATGCAGTGTGGTGGCTTCGACCGCGGCAAGCGCCTTGCCGCGGTTATTGTCTTGTCGCACCCGCGAGCTTGCCGCTCGTCGGGTCTTGCCGGGACGCACGGAGCGTCGCGGCAAGTTTTCTGAAGTGCTTTGGTTGGCCTTCCCGGCAAGCTCCTCTTGCCGAGGTCTTGTCCTTCCCGGCAAGCTTCTCTTGCCGGGGCCTTGTCTTCTCGGTTAACACTTTGTTCTTGAATGGCAGTAATAGAAATGACGAAGGATCTTGGTGGACGCCCGGCAAGCCTTGCCGCGGGACGCTGCGACTGCCCGTGCACAAGTTCGGGGTACTAAGGTACCCCTACTTTAGTACACCGACAAATTTATAATAACATCATTGCAATCATGCTTTTCATCGAAGGAACTATCAAGTATGGGTGCAGTAGCAACGATCTCATGTTTAACATATGGGACTATAGCAAATGCATCTTTATAAATATTGGCATCATGGACACAAGAATAGCAAGCATCATGTTCATCAAGGGATATTTCAATCAAATCATCAGAATCATAATTATCTATAGATTCATGCATATCATTATTTTTCTTCCTCCGTAGACTCCTGCAAAATATCATCCTCTTCTTGGACAGCGGAGGAGTCCTCAATATATGGTTTAACATAGGCATTGGAAGCATAATTATCATAACAATATTTAAGTATGGCAAAATTTTCAGATTTGTAAAGAGTAGCATCATACGTTTCAATCAAAGAAGCAATTTCATAAGCACCCTTAAAAGCAACAAATTCTTCAATTTGTTGAACATCATAGTAATTATAAACACCCTTAGCATACGAAGATTCGATTCCATTATCACTAAACTCACATTGGTAGGAAAGGTGTTTCTTAAGGTTTTTAGAGCAACAAGTAAAATCATAAATTTCACAAAGATTCCAAGCATAACACATCAATCTATTTATTTGATCCCATAAGAGTCTCCCCTTTTCACACAAAAGGTGACACACAAAATGAGCATGCTCATCTAAAGATTTCCCATCAACTAGGCTACTTGGGGTTTCAGCACGAGCGCATAAGGATCGAAGATGATCCAAGTAGAACACTTTAAGTGGATCCATATCAATAGATTTTTAGCATGCAAAGATGCAAGCAAATAGAAGGCACATGGTAACACAAGCAAATAATAGATCTGGCGAGAAAAAGGCAAATGAAAAAAAGCGAATAAAATGGCAAGGGTGAAGTGGGGGAGAGGAAAACGAGAGGCAAATGGCAAATAATGTAATGCGAGGGACAAGAGTTTGTGATGGGTACTTGGTATGTCTTGACTTGTGCGTAGACTTCCCCGACAACGGCGCCAGAAATCCTTCTTGCTACGTCTTGAGCTTGCATTGGTTTTCCTTGAAGAGGAAAGGGTGATGCAGCAAAGTAGCGTAAGTATTTCCCAAGGTATCAATCCAGTAGGAGGCTCCTCAAAAGTACCACGCACCTACACAAACAAACAAGAACCTCGCAACAAACGCAATAAAGGGGTTATCAATCCCTTCATGGCCACTTGCGAAAGTGAGATATGATAGAGATAACATGATAAGATAAATATTTTTGGTATTTTTATGATATAGATTGGAAAGTAAAAGAGGCAAAATAAATGGGGCTAGAAATAGCTTGTTGATAGAAGATTAATATGATAGAAAATAGATCCGGGGGCCATAGGTTTCACTAGTGGCTTCTCTCAATATAGCTTAAGTATTACGGTGGGTGAACAAATTATTGTTGAGCAATTTATAGAAAAGCGGATAATTATGAGATTATCTAGGCATGATCATGTATATAGGCATCACGTCCGTGATAAGTAGACCGACTCCTGCCTGCATCTACTACTATTACTCCACACATCGACCACTATACAGCATGCATCAAGAGTATTAAGTTCATAAAAACAGAGTAACGCATTAAGAAAGATGACATGATGTAGAGGGATAAACTCATGCAATATGATATAAACCCCATCTTTTTATCCTCGATGGAAACAATACAATACGTGCCTTGTTGGCCCTGCTGTCACTGGGAAAGGACGCCGCAAGATTGAACCCAAAGCTAAGCACTTCTCCCATTGCAAGAAAGATCAATCTAGTAGGCCAAACCAAATTGATAATTAGAAGAGACTTGCAAAGATAACTTAGTCACACGTAAAAGAATTCAGAAAAGATTCAAATATTTCTCATAGATAAACTTGATCATAAACCCACAATTCATCTGATCTCGACAAACACACCGCAAAAAGAGTTACATCGAATAGATCTCCAAGAAGATCGAGGAGAACTTTGTATTGAGATTCAAAAAGAGAGAAGAAGCCATCTAGCTAATAACTATGGACCCGAAGGTCTA
This sequence comes from Triticum timopheevii, assembly GCA_963921465.1. NCBI lineage: Eukaryota > Viridiplantae > Streptophyta > Magnoliopsida > Poales > Poaceae > Triticum > Triticum timopheevii. The sequence continues at coordinate 598,655,583 of OY997270.1, forward strand.
TGGTAAACTACTCACGACTCATCGGAGAGGCCTTGGAGATGATGTAGAGGCCCTCCATGGTGGATTCCCCCTCCGGCGGAGCGCCGGCAAAGGCTCCAAGATGGGATCTCGCGGATACAGAAGGTTGCGGTGGTGGAATTAGGTTTTCGTGGTGCTCCTGGATGTTTTCGGGGTACGTGGGTATATATAGGAGGAAGAAGTAGGTCGTTGGACGCTCGAGGGGCCCACCCCCAGGGGGCATGCCGGGCACCCTCGTTACTGCCTCCTCTGTTGCTTGACATCCACTCCAAGTCCCGTGGATTGCGTTTGTTCCAAAAAGATCGCTCCCGAAGATTTCATCCCATTCGGACTCCATTTGATATTCCTTTTCTTCGAAACACTAAAATAGGCAAAAAAAATAGCAATTCGGGTCGGGCCTCCGGTTAGTAGGTTAGTCCCAAAAATGATATAAAAGTGTAAAGTAAAGCCCATAAACATCCAAAACGGGTAATATAGTAGCATGGAACAATGAAAAATTATAGATACGTTGGAGAGGTATCAACCAGGAGCAATGTATTCAGATTCAGCAGTGGAGAGAGATACACAGTTCTGCTTCTTTGAAGACCAATAGACAAGAGATCGTCCAAGAAAATGACATGTGCCTAATGTGGACTTGTGATCAACCTTGTCACCAGCATAATCAGCATCTGAGAATCCAAATAGATCAAACTCTGAGCCCTTTGGATACCATAATCCTAGTGTTGGGGTGTGAGCCTAATATCTAAGAATTCGCTTCACAACTAAGTGATGCGACTCCTTTGGTGCCGCTTGGAATCGGGCACACATGCAAACGCTAAGCATTATATCTGGACTAAATGCACATAAATAGAATAAATAACCAATCATGGAGTGGTATACCTTTTGATCGAACTCTTTACCATTGTCCTCGGGACCCAGATGACTTTTGTCTAGCATTGGCGTCGAGTAACCTTTGCAGTCTTGCATTCAAACTTCTTCAGGCAATCTTTGAGGTATTTTTCTTGTGATATGAAGATGTCGTTGCTCTGCTGACGAATTTGAAGACCGAGGAAGTACTTCAGCTCACCCATCATGGACATCTGATATTGCTCTTGCATCATGTGTCCAAAGTCATCACTGTATCTCTTGTCAGTGCAGCCGAAGATAATGTCATCTACATAGATCGGGCATACAAACAGTTCTCCATCATATGTCTTCGTGAAGAGTGTGGGATCCAGGGAACCAGGTTTGAAGCCTTTTCTCTTCAGGAAGTCTTTGAGTGTATCATGCCAAGCGCGAGGGGCTTGTTTGAGGCCATACAGTACCTTGTTGAGCTTGTATACCATATCAGGATGCTTTGGATCTTCGAAACCAGGTAGTTGAGCAACATACACTTCTTCTTCAATTTTGCCATTGAGAAAGGCACTCTTTACATCCATTTGGTACAGAAGAATGTTATGATGATTGGCATAGGCTAGCAGAATGCGAATGGCTTCAAGCCTAGCCACTGGAGCAAACATTTCATCAAAGTCAATCCCTTCGACTTGAGTTTAACCTTGAGCAACAAGACGAGCCTTGTTTCTGACGACTTGACCATGCTCATCTTGTTTGTTGCGATAGATCCATTTGGTGCCTATGATGTTGTGCTTGCAAGGATCAGGACGCTTAACCAATTCCAACACATTGTTCAGCTCAAATTGTTGAAGCTCTTCTTGCTTAGCTTGAATCCATCACTACAAAAAAAGACACATCTGTGACATTTTGGGCTGAACGAATTTTTTTCCTGTCATACTTATGACACTTTTATGACGATAATTGTGACAAAACCCGGTATCATCATAGATGTGGTGGGATCCTACTTCCATGACAAAAAATCATGACAAAGAATGGGCTTTTCGTCCTGGGCGGGCCGGAGATGCAGCTACATGACATTCTTTGGGCCATCCATGATGGAAAAAACCGTGGTAGAAGCGAGGGCGAGGAAAATATCGGCGTGTTCTCGGTTACGGTGGGTGGTCGGGGCCGAGTGATGCGTGTTTCTCTCGTACACGCATGTGCGTGGGTGCGAGGCGTTGGGCTCCAACTGAACCCGAGCGAGGCGTTGGGCTCTAACTGAACTCGAGTGACTGCACTGCAGGCTACGCGTTACTGAACCCGAGCGATCAATCGATGGCTGTTAACTGAACCCGATCGAGTGATTCCTTCTCTACTGCTACTAACTGAAGCCGATCGATGCTGCCTCTGGATGAACAGTGAGCATTGCTGGCGGAGGGGTTTGGATGAACAGTTCCCGGTGGCGGTGGATGAACAGGACCCCATGGTGTTGCCTCTGGATGAACAGGACCCCGATCGATCAAGTCGGTTGGGGCTGGATGAATAGGACCCCGTGGAGGGCTGGATGAACAGGACCACCCCGGGGAGGGCTGGATGAACAGTAGATGGTGGAGGGCTGGATGAATAGTAGCCAGTGGAGGGGTGGTTGAACAGGAGCCCGTGGAGAGGGTTGGTTGAATAGTAGCCGGTGGAGTAGTGTGTAGTGGAGGCTGGATTAACAAGAGCCCGTGGATGAACAGTCGCAGGTGGAGGCTGGAGGTGGTCGACGGTGGATGAATAGTAGCCCATGGAGGCTGGAGGGGTCGACGGTGGAGATGAACAGTATCCCATGGAGTCCCGTTTTGCGGTACGCCACACCCCTCCCGATGAACAGGACCCCCGTTTTGACCATAGTGCTCCAACACAAGTCCGTTTCCTCTGTTTTGCGGTACGCCACACCCCTCCCGATCAACAGGACCCCGTTTCGACTGTAGGAGGTCCGTTTCCTCCATTTTGTGGCACTCCAGACCCCTCCCGATGAACGGGATTCCGTTTCGAACGTGGCCGGTCGAACACAAGGCTGTTTCCTCCGTTCTGTCGTACGCCAGGCCTCATTTCCATCGGCTGTTCCGTCCAAGCGGTTGGCTCCCACGCATTCCGTTGCCTCCCGATGAACACGACGCATTCCGTTGCATCCCCATGAACACGACGATGACACAGTTTCTCTGTTCCGACCCAGCCATGTACACGAGCCTTGGCTGTACGTACACGCGAGTAGGCGTTCGAGACCCCACCCGTATGTACGTACGTAGCCGTATTTTCTTTCTTGCACCCTGGCCGTTGTACGTACATGTACATGCTACGTGCGCGCCTCTACTACGACACGTGCGCGCCTCTACATCGACCAGTATGTACGTACACGTTCGCGACCAGAATGACAAAGCTACGTACGCTTCGACCAGGTGGGTTCCGACTGTCAGGCACTTCCTTGTGTGCGAAGATGTAGCTGGTGGGTCCCAGCAGTCAGGGGGCGAATCAATTTTTTTGTCCGAACACACTTCCTTGCGTGCGAAGATGTAGCAGGTAGGTCCCAGCAGTCAGGGGGGAAACGTTTTTTTCATGGAATCGGTTGCCCATCCGGTGGGTGCCTGCTGTCAGGTGGAGGAATCATTATTTTCCGAGTAATAAGGAGGCACTTCCTTGCTGCGACCGTGGACCCAGCTGTCAGCCTCTCCATGTACAGTCCATGTTTGATGGAAGCCGTTCCTTGACCACGTTGACCATGCCGCACCGAGAGCACGAGGGTGGTGGACCAGGCGAGGCCTAGGAAGGGGACGACGCGGAGCCGGGGAAGACGTGGCAGTGGATGCCCACGCGTAGAGGAGTATGATGGTTCACTGCGGTGTGAGTCTGTCGTCGCCGCGGAATAACAGGGGGTGTGGGTGAGTAGAGGGATGGCCTGGCCAGCGGTAGGAGTAGTAGGGGGTGGTGAGGCTTCCGCGGCATCGCAGCCGGCCATGGGAGGCAGGAGCACGAGGCACGATATGCGCTGGTTTGGGCAGCTGGAGCAAGAAGACCAGGAGTTGAAGAAGCAACACGACCGTTGAATGGACATCGTACGGTCACTGGAGCTAGAATCGTTCATATTGACTAAGTTGACAAAGCCCTCCGTCCCCGTCAACTTAGTTGGCCCACAAGTCAGCCTCCCACTATTGTGGGTCCCAGCTAGCAGGGGGTATTCATTTTTTTGTGCATAATAAGGAGGCACTTCCTTGCGTGCGAAGATATAGCTGGTGGGTCCGACCTGTCACCGGTGGGAACGTTTTTTTTGCGAAGTACAGAGGCCCTTTCGGTGGGTCCCAGCTGTCAGGTGGAGGAATCCTTATTTTGCGTGTAATAAGGACGCATTTCCTTGCGTGCGACCGTGGACCCAGCTGTCAACCTCTCCACACATAGTATACTTCTGATGGTGTCATTCGTTGACCATGTTGACCACTCCACGCTGAGCGCATCCAAGGTGGTGGACGACGGCGAGGCCCCGGATAGCAACGAGCCGGACATGGGAAGAGGCGTGAGTAGAGTCGCAGACGGAGAGGTGTACGAGGGTTAACTGGTTCTGGTGTGGTGTGGTTCGGCAGTCGGTGGAGAAGAACAGGAGGTGTAGAGGGGTGGAGGGATGGCCTGGCCAACGGTGGAGTAGCGCTTCACAGCGAAGCATGCTAAACAGAGCTGCTAGCAGCAGGAGGCGGGAGCAGGTGGTCCCGGTGGCGCTGGAGGAAGAAGACGAGAGATTGAAGATGGATGCCGGTCGTTGGATGTAAATCCAACGGCTAATGATGTCAGACTCATTTGTTGACTAAGTTGACAACGACTTGCATTGTCTTCGACCTATTGGCCCACATTTCAGCCCCCAAAAATGTGGCACGTATTCAACCCATTTTTTAGAATTTACAGTCTTTTTTTTGCGGGGTAGAATTTAAAGTCAATTTGATCTTTTTTTTTGAATTACAGTCCATTAGCTGGGCTGGGTGAACAAATACTGTAGCGTCCATCTGGCCCATTTATGTTTTTTCTAAATAATTACAGGCCATTTGCACTTTCTCGAAATACATGATTTTGCTGGGCTGATTCTAATTATAATGTTGGGGTGGGCGCAGCAATGTTATCAAAAACTAAACAGGGGCTGAGCATTTTATTATATATATATATATATATATATATATTTAAATAATAAGTGATTTATTATTACATTGGTCCTTAAATCTTACCAAGGTTTTGTACACAATCACCAGGATCTTCGTTGCCAAAAAAAATCCTGGATTTTATTGTTAAGAAATTATTTTTATAAGTTAATAAGATGTGGCATATTGTTTTCTTACATATGTAAGTATCTGCTAAATATATGATGACAATAACAATAATATATAATAACATATAAAATAATTTAAATATATATAATATAGTTAGAAGGGAAACATAAGTTGGACCAGGCGTTCCTATTCTTATTTAGAAAAATAGAACACACCTCTGCGTTTTCTTCAAAAAAAATGTAAATTGGGCTGCCGATGTTTCAGGAAAAATAAAACCTCGGATGAGAGGTCCATAGGCCGGTCGATACATGACGGCGCTCAAGAAAATACAAACAAGCCTATGGACCTCCCATCCGAGGTCGTGGGCTGCGCATGTTAAAAAAGAAGGCCTAGACGGGGCAGCCCAAAACCCAGCTGATACTTGCTGCCCCAGTGATAATAAATGATATCTGCCAGCTCCCCGGCTTCGTTGTGAATTTATCTCCGATAGTAACTACGTTGAAGCACCTAAAAAAATGTAACTGTGTTGACAAACCCGTGGGCCCCAACGTTAGTATAGCATTAGGAGGAAGTATATTTTCGATGAGGCACTTACTTGTGTATGGCCATAGACCTGGTGGGTCCCGACTGTCCGCCTCTCCACGTACTGTCCTCTCAAGATTCCTCTCCTTTGTTCAGCATGTTCACAACGGTAGACAGCGGCGTCGCGATGAGCGCACAAAGGCGTAGGAGGAGATCCGACCACCTGAGGAAGTGCCTTATTAGTAACGAAACAACTGAACTAGCCTAGTGGCCGAGTGACACTACCCGATAGCTGTTCCGCCCGGGTTTGATTCCACCTGTGCAGAGAAAATATCTCCAAATTTTTTCCTCTGCCTTTATTTACATGTGGGTCCCAATTGTCATCTATGCACACCACGTCCAACACTTGCCAAAACTTCGTCCCTCGTTTTCTCTGTTTTTCGCACACTCGACATTGTGTGGGCATTTTGAAAATAGCATATCTTTTTGACTGTGCATCATATGAAGATGTGTTATGCATGAATGTTGATCAACATGATGTTAACTGGCTGGTAGTTCTAGTTTTGACCATGAATAAAACTTCCAACATGATGTTAACACTGTTTGAAAAGGCCGTGTTAATATAAATGCTCTGCCTCTGAAAGTTGCAGCTTCTTATCTGAAACTGAAGTTGGAGTTTCTTATATGAAACTGAAACTTGCAGTTTCTTCTCTGAGAATCACATTGTCTGTACTTTTATACTCCTATGAGACTACATTTTTTTAAGTGCTAAAAATAGATCTCTAGAATTCATAAAATACTTCATATGCTCAATACTGCAAATCTGAAATTCAAAAGACATTCATATCTGAAAGTACTCTCAAAATACACAACACAAAACACAATTCACAACCTGCAAATACTGACAACCCTAAGCCCCTCCCTGACAATTCACAACCTTCCCGACTATTAGGCTGGGGGGGGGGCAGTCCCTCCGATTCCTCGGCGGCAGATAGCCGCCCCGTAAGACGATGTGAATGGCGAGGGAGAGGATGGCGGGGAAGCATCGTCGGGCCAACTGTTTTTCTCCTCTTGTAGTTGGATTCGGAAGATGAAGACTCCACCGGCTCGCTCTGGCATGGCACCCTCACAAACGGCACCCTGTAGATGCTCGATCCTTCAATCTCTGGTGGATGCACCATCTGGGATCAATACTCCCACCACCGCTCCCTCACGATCAGATTCGGTAAATCTATTTGCTCCATGGCCCAAAGGAGCAGCTCTATGTACTCCCGCGTGACTCCCTGCGGGAGTATCGCCGCCTTTTCGCTCTGTTGCGGATATTTGTCCATGGATGTCGCCGTCGCTGCTAGTTGGTCCTTATTGTCAAACCAAGACTGTATCTCCAACATCCTAGCTAGCTTCACAAGGTCGCCGTCTGCGATCCTCATGTATCGATTGTACTCCTCCATCGATCTACTTCTCCATAGCACCTTCACTCGCCGGTGGTGGTTTTTGAATGGAAGAGGAGAGGAGCAGCGCTGGTTTTGGATTAGAACGGGAGAGGAGCGACGCCGGTTTTGGATTGGATTAGGAGAGGAGGGGCGGTGGTTTTGAAATGGAAGAGGAGGAGGGGTGCTGGATTTAGATTGGAACAGGAGAGGAGCGGTGGTGGTTTAAGAGGAGAAGAGCGTAAGAGCGGCGCTGGTCTTGGAAGTATTTTTTTTGTTTTGCGTATTTTGGGTCAAAGTTTGACCATGTACTGTATTTGACAAGCAAAATGTGAATGCATGTCACCAGAAATTGTATCGTTTGGTTCATATCTGAATGTACTTTCAAATTATATTATTTTTTGCAACGTATAACATATATTTTATTTGCGAAAATCATGGTCAATTATGACCCAATAAAAGGGAGACTAGTTAATGTGGGGTTGCTTTCTTAATTAAAGGGTAAATTGATTTTGATTTTGATCCAGTCACAGCGCACCGGCCCTCTCGTCCAATCCTAAATTGCTGTCGCACGCTCCTCTCCCTCTTCTCCATTGCAAAACCACCTCCTCTCCTCTCCATCATCTCCATTCAAAAACCACCGTATCGCCTCTCCCTCTTCTCCATTGCAAAACCACCTCCTCTCCTCTCCATCATCTCCATTCCAAAACCACTGTGTCTTCTCTCCCTCTCCTCCATTGCAAAGCCACCTCCTCTCCTCTCCATCATCTCCATTCCAAAACCACTGTCTCGCCTCTCCCTCTTCTCTATTGCAAGACCACCGTCTCTCCTCCCATCTTCCAAAGCTAACACCGAACCACTCAGAAGGACATTTATGGACAGATGCAGCAGCAAATCAGGCATATCACTGGCGGCGACCAGGAAAAGTTAGCCATGTTGAAGGAGATCCTTACTTGGTTTGGGAATGAGTGGGAGATTTCGAGGACGGTGAGGGCCATGTGGCAATGTATGCGAAAGAGCAAGACGGCGGCGACGTACATGTACTCCTCGGCGGCAGTCACGCCGAAGTCCTTCGAGTTCATCGAGTATCTCCTCTGGGCGATGGAGCAGACAGGTTCGCCCGAGGCGGAAGTCGGGCGGAGGTGGTGGGCGTACAGGTCGATGGTCGAGCACCCAAAGCATAACGAATTGATCGAGTACGGTGTGTCGTTCGTGAGGATGCAGAGCCAGCCGGAGCCAAAGAAGTATTCATTCCCCCACCACTGAAGGAAATATGCCCTAGAGGCAATAATAAAGTTATTATTTATTTTCTTATTTCATGATAAATGTTTATTATTCATGCTAGAATTGTATTAACTAGAAACATAATACATGTGTGAATACATAGACAAACATAGTGTCACTAGTATGCCTCTACTTGGCTAGCTCATTGATCAAAGATGGTTGAGTTTCCTAGCCATAGACATCAGTTGTCATTTGATTAAACGGGATCACATCATTAGGAGAATGATGTGATTGACTTGACCCATTCCATTAGCTTAGCACTTGATCATTTAGTATGTTGCTATTGCTTTCTTCATGACTTATACATGTTGCTATGACTATCAGATTATGCAACTCCCGTTTACCGGAGGAACACTTTGTGTGCTACCAAACGTCACAACGTAACTGGGTGATTATAAAGGTGCTCTACAGGTGTCTCCAAAGGTATTTGTTGAGTTGGCCTATTTCGAGATTTGGATTTGTCACTCCATTGTCGGAGAGGTATGTCTGGGCCCTCTCGGTAATGCACATCACTATAAGCCTTGCAAGCAATGTGACTAATGAGTTAGTTGTGGGATGATGCATTACATAATGAGTAAAGAGACTTGCCGGTAACGAGATTGAACTAGGTATTGATATACCGACAATCGAATCTCGAGGAAGTAACATATCGATGACAAAGGGAACAACGTATGTTGTTATACGGTTTGACCGATAAAGATCGTCGTAGAATATGTGGGAGCCAATATGAGCAACCAGGTTCCGTTATTGGCTATTGACTGGAGACGTGTCTCGGTCATGTCTACATAGTTCTCGAACCCATAGGGTCTGCACGCTTAAAGTTTGGTGACGATCAGTATTATGAGTTTTTGTGTTTTTATGTACCGAAGGTAGTTTGGTGTCCTGGATATGATCACGGTCATGACGAGGAATCTTGAAATGGTCGAGACGTAAAGATCGATATATTGGACGACTATGTTCGAACACTGGAAAGGTTCCGGGAGGTTTCGGACATACACCGGAGTACCGGGGGTTACCGGACCCCCCCCCCCAGGAAGCTATTGGGCCTTATGGGCCTTAGTGGAGAAGAGAGAGGGCAGCCAGGAGGTGGCGCACGGCCCCTCTTGGCCCAATCCGAATTGGACAAGGGGAAGGGGCGGCGGCCCCCCTCTCCTTCCTTCTCTCCACCTCCTCCTTCCCCCTTCTCCTTCTTGGAACAGGAAAGGCGGGGGCCAAACCTACTTGGAGTAGGATTGCCCCCCCTTGGGCGCGCCTCTCCCCTGGCCGTCCCTCTCGTCCTCCCCACCTTTATATACGGGGGCAGGGGGCACCTCTGGACCCAACAATTGATCTCTTGATCTCTTAGCCGTGTGCGGTGCCCCCTCCACCATATTCCACCTCGGTCATATCGTAGCGGTGCTTAGGCGAAGCCCTATGTCGGTAGCAACATCATCACCATCATCATGTCGTCGTGCTAACGGAACTATCCCGTGAAGCTCTGCTAGATCGGAGTTCGCGGGACGTCATCGAGCTGAACGTGTGTTGAACTCGAAGGTGTCGTACGTTCGGTACTTGGATCGGTCGGATCGTGAAGACGTACGAGTACATCAACCGCGTTGTGCTAACGCTTCCGCTTTCGGTCTATGAGGGTACGTGGACACTCTCCAATCTCATTGCTATGCATCACCATGATCTTGCGTGTGCGTAGAATTTTTTTTGAAACTACTACGTTCCCCAACAGTGGCATCCGAGCCATGTTTATGCGTAGATGTTATATGCATGAGTAGAACACAAGGGGATTGTGGGCGATACAAGTCATACTGCTTACCAGCATGTCATACTTTGGTTCGGCAGTATTGTTGGATGAAGCGGCCCGGACCGACATTACGCGTACGCTTACGCGAGACTGGTTCTACCGACATGCTTTGCACACAGGTGGCTGGCGGGTGTCAGTTTCTCCAACTTTAGTTGAACCAAGTGTGGCTACGCCCGGTCCTTGTGAAGGTTAAAAGATCACTAACTTGACGAACTGTCGTTGTGGTTTTGATGCGTATGTAAGAACGGTTCTTGCTCAGCCCGTAGCAGCCACCTAAAACATGCAACAACAAAGTAGAGGACGTCTAACTTGTTTTTGTAGGGCATGTTGTGATGTGATATGGTCAAGGCATGATGCTATATTTTATTGTATGAGATGATCATGTTTTGTAACCAAGTTATCGGCAACTGGCAGGAGCCATATGGTTGTCGCTCTATTGTATGCTATGCAATCGCCCTGTAATTTCTTTACTTTATCACTAAGCGGTAGCGATAGTCGTAGAAGCAATAGTTGGCGAGATGACAAGATGCTACGATGGAGATCAAGGTGTCACGCCGGTTATGATGGTGATCATGATGGTGCTTCGGAGATGGAGATCACAAGCACAAGATGATGATGGACATATCATATCACTTATATTGATTGCATGTGATGTTTATCCTTTATGCATCTTATTTTGCTTTGATTGACAGTAGCATTATAAGATGATCTCTCACTAAATTTCAAGATAAAAGTGTTCTCCCTGAGTATGCACCATTGCCAAAGTTCGTCGTGCCGAGACACCACGTGATGATCGGGTGTCATAAGCTCTACGTTCATCTACAACGGGTGGAAGCCAATTTTGCACACGCAGAATACTCGGGTTAAACTTGACGAGCCTAGCATATGCAGATATGGCCTCAGAACACTGAGACCGAAAGGTCGAGCATGAATCGTATACTATATATGATCAACATAGTGATGTTCACCATTGAAAACTACTGCATCTCACGTGATGATCGGACATTGTTTAGTTAATTTGGATCATGTGATCATTTAGATGACTAGAGGGATGTCTATCTAAGTGGGAGTTCTTAAGTAATATGATTAATTGAACTTTAATTTATCATGAATTTAGTCCTGGTAGTGTTAGCATATCTATGTTGTAGATCAATAGCTCGCGATGTTTCTCCCCTTTTTTTGCTATGTTCCTAGAGAAAAATAAGTTGAAATATGTTAGTAGCAATGATGAGGATTTGATCCGTGATCTGAGGATTATCCTCATTGCTGCACAAAAGTATTATGTCCTTGATGCACCAGTAGGTGACAGAACTATTGCAGGAGCAGATCCAGACGTTTTGAACATTTTGACAAAAGCTCGGTATGATGACTACTTGATAGTATAGTGCACCATGCTTTACGGCTTAGAACCGGTACTTCAAAAATGTTTTGAACACCATGGAGCATATAAAATGTTCCAAGAGTTGAAATTAGTATTTCAGACTCATGCTCGTGTCGAGAGGTATGAGACCTCTAAAAGTACTTTGCCTAAAAGATGGAGGAGAATAGCTCAACCAGTGAGCATGTGGTCAGATTGTCTGGGTACTACAATTTCTTGAATCAAGTGGGAGTTAATCTTCCAGATAAGATAGTAATTGACAAAGTTCTCTAGTCACTATCACCAAGTTATTAGAACTTCACGATGAACTATAATATGCAAGGGATGACAAAAACAATTCCCAATCTCTTCACGATGCTAAAATCGGCGAAGGTAGAAATCAAGAAAAACATCAAGTGTTGATGGTTGACAAGACCGCTAGTTTCAAGAAAAAGGGCAAAGGGAAGAAGGGGAACTTCAAGAAGAACGGCAAGCAAGTTGCTGCTCAAGTGAAGAAGCCCAAGTCTAGACCTAAGCCTGAGACTAAGTGCTTCTACTGCAAAGGGACTGGTCTCTGGAAGCGGAACTAACCCAAGTATTTGGCGGATAAGAATGATGGCAAAGTGAACAAAGGTATATTTGGTATACATGTTATTGATGTGTGCTTTACTAGTGTTTATAGCAACCCCTCAGTATTTGATACTGGTTCAGTTGCTAAAAGTAGTAACTCGAAACGGGAGTTGCAGAATGAACATAGACTAGTTAAGGGTGAAGTGATGATGTGTGTTGGAAGTGGTTCCAAGATTGATATGATCATCATCGCACACTCCCTATACTTTTGGGATTAGTGTTGAACCTAAATAAATGTTATTTGGTGTTTGCGTTGAGCATGAATATGATTTGATCATTTTTATTGCAATACGGTTATTCATTTAAATTAGAGAATAATTGTTGTTCTGTTTACATGAATAAAACCATCTATGGTCAAACACCAAAGAAAATAGTTCGTTGGATCTCGATCGTAGTGATACACATATTCATAATATTGAAGCCAAAAGATGTAAAGTTAATAATGATAGTGCAACTTATTTGTGGCACTGCCGTTTAGGTCATATTGGTGTAAAGCGCATGAAGAAACTCCATGCTGATGGGCTTTTGGAATCACTTGATTATGAATCACTTGATGCTTGCGAACCATGCCTTATGGGCAAGATGACTAAGACTACGCTCTCCGGAACAATGGAGCGAGCAACTGACTTATTGGAAATAATACATACTGATGAATGCGGTCCGACGAGTGTTGAGGCTCGCGGCAGGTACCGTTATTTTCTGACCTTCACAGATGTTTTGAGTAGATATGGGTATATCTACTTGATGAAACATAAGTCTGAAACATTTAAAAAGTTCAAAGAATTTCAGAGTAAAGGAAGAATCATCGTAACAAGAAAATAAAAGTTTGTACGATATCATCGCAGAGGTAAATATTTGAGTTACCAGTTTGGCCTTCAGTTAAAACAATGTGAAATAGTTTTACTACTCACGCCACCTGGAACACCACAGTGTAATGGTGTGTCCGAACGTCATAACTGTACTTTATTAGATATGGTGTGATCTATGATGTCTCTTACTGATTTACCACTATCGTTTTGGGGTTATGCATTAGAGACAGTTGCATTCACGTTAAATAGGGCACCATCTAAATCCGTTGATACGACACCATATGAACTGTGGTTTAGCAAGAAACCTAAGCTGTCATTTCTTAAAGTTTGGGGTTGTGATGCTTATATGAAAAAGTTTCAACCTGATAAGCTCGAACCCAATCGGAGAAGTGCGTCTTCATAGGATACCCAAAAATAAATTGTTGGTTACACCTTCTATCACAGATCCGAAGGCAAGATCTTTGTTGCTGAGAGTGGATCCTTTCTTGAGAAGGAATTTCTCTCGAAAGAAGTGAGTGGGAGTGTCGGTGTCAAAACCGGCGGATCTCGGGTAGGGGGTCCCGAACTGTGCGTCTAGGCGGATGGTAACAGGAGACGAGGGACACGATGTTTTACCCAGGTTCGGGCCCTCTCGATGGAGGTAAGACCCTACGTCCTGCTTGATTAATATTGATGATATGGGTAGTACAAGAGTGGATCTACCACGAGATCAAGGAGGCTAAACCCTAGAAGCTAGCCTATGGTATGATTGTTGTAATGTATGTTGTGTCCTACGGACTAAAGCCCTCCAGTTTATATAGACACCGGAGGAGGCTAGGGTTACACAGAGTGGGTTACAATGGTAGGAGATATACATATCCGTATCGCCGAGCTTGCCTTCCACGCCAAGGAAAGTCCCATCCGGACACGGGACGGAGTCTTCAATCTTGTATCCTCGTAGTCTTGGATTCCGGCGGACGATGATAGTCCGGCTGTCCAGACACCCCCTAGTCCAGGACTCCCTTAGTAGCCCCTGAACCAGGCTTCAATGACGATAAGTCCGGTGCGCATAATGTTCGGCATTGCAAGGCGGGTTCCTCCCTTGAATAATCTAGAGAAGATCATGAACACCAGGATAGTGTCCGGTGCAAAATAAATTCCACATTCCACTGTAGAGAGAATAAAATGTACACTAGTTCAATCTGCTGACGTATTATGCGGCGTGACATCACACCGCTACCAAGCCACTGTTTGAATCGTTTTTACTATACCACCTCAGCACGTTTAGCGAAGCGGTTTCCTTGGCACGTCTTGTCGGAGCAGAGATTGTGTTCCCCTTATTCCGGTATTCTCATCAATACGGACGTGGGTAACCCAACCGCGCCATTGATGGTGGCGCTTGGGAGATAAGCGAGTTTTAACAGGCCGGTGGGGGACGCATAGTTTTCGTCCGCCTATATATAAGGGATAAGGATTCACCTTCTCACCTATGCCTTCTTCCTCCTTTGCTTATCCATCTCCGCGCACTGAAGCTCCAACGCCCAAGTTCGCGCATCTCGCCTCGACCTTCTCCGAATATGTCCGGAGCGGGAGGCAAATGGTTGGCCTCCACCGTTAAGGAGGAGCACATCACCAAGCTGCGCAGCGCCGGATACCTTTCCGGCGATATCGCGCATCGGCTGCCCGACGAGGGGCAGCTCATCCCTACCCCTGGGCCTCATGAGAGGGTCGTCTTCCTTCCCCACTTCCTCCGCGGACTGGGCTTTCCGCTCCATCCATTCGTCCGGGGGCTCATGTTCTATTATGGCCTGGATTTCCATGATCTGGCGCTGAACTTCATCCTCAACATCTCGGCGTTCATCGTCGTGTGCGAGGCCTTCCTCTGCATCCGGCCCCACTTCGGCCTGTGGCTCAAGACCTTCAACGTCAAGCCGAAGGTTGTGAAGGGCACGCAAGCGGAATGCGGAGGCGCCATGTTGGGCAAATTACCCAACGTCCTTTGGCTCGAAGGGGCCTTCGTGGACTCCGTCAAGGGGTGGCAATCGGGGTGGTTCTACATCACCGAGCCGCGCAAGCCCACATGGGCGGCGGCCCCCGAATTTAGATCTGGCGTCCCCACGCAGCTCACCTCCTGGAAAGAGAAGGGCTTGTTGTGGGGCGATCCGAAGGAGGTGATGGGACTCCGAGCCTGCATCCAGAAGCTGGTGAGCAATAAGCTCAGGCTCGTCGACATGGTCCAAGTCATGCTCATCCGCCGGATTCTCCCATGCCAAGAACAGGCATTCAATCTGTAGGGGTTCAATCCGGAACAGCACCAGGTGCTGAGCGGGCTCTTCGATACGACATACGAAGGCGCCTGGAGGGTGCTGTTTAAGGGCACCGAAGCCCCCGCATCCGCGACGGAAGATTGCGGATTCAGCTCGCAGCATCCAACTGACGAGGTAAGTGATTCAACCCCATTACGGGACACTTTGTAGCAATCGAATTGATTATAAGGGGGTTTCATTCTTTCCTTTCCTTTGACAGGAATGGATGGAGAAGGCCAAGCAGCTTATCAGCCCGGCTCCCATGCCAGAAGACCCAGTGGACGCCCGTTTAGCAGGGCTGCTGGTTCCGGCACCGCACATGGTGCCGGAGAAGAAGGCCAAGAAGGTGGCCGCGGGGACTCGAAAGAGTTCCCGCAATCAGGCGTCTGACGACGACGTGGACTCCTCCCCCGAAGACGAGGAGGAGGAGGAGGACTCTCTCTCGGAGGAGGGAGAGAAGAAGAGGAAGGCCTCCCCAATAGGGGAGGCCGAAGGGTCCAAGAGGGGAAGGACTATCCCCCCGGACAGTTTCGCCAACACCATCGTCGGCGAGGATGAATGGTCCCCAAGGGCCAGGCGTCCGGCAAGATCGTAAGTATCTGGATCCTTGATATGTAATTTCTTTCGTGCCACGTAGTGTCCTTCTAATGCCGCGTTCTGTCCGTAGTCCGGCCAATGATGATCTCCCCGCTTCATCAAGCGGGTCATTGGCCCCGTCGGATGTGGATTCACTTCCGACTGCCACTACCCCCCGCGCCGGCGAAGACGCCGAGGTGGGATCCCAGAGAGGGACCCATCAGGAGGAGGCTCCGGAGGCGCCGTCAGGCTACCTCCCGGACTTTGTGCCGGACTCTACCTCGGAACCCGCCGTGGTTCCAGAGTCCGGCGGGCGGCCCCTTCGAAGGAAGGGCAAGACCATGACACCGGCGATCTCCGTCCAACCGGAGGCGCCGGATAACTTGTTGGAGGCGCTTAAAGGCGCTTCCATCGAGGAAGAACACCGCACTATCATGAGTGCGGTGATTCAGAAGGTTCAGCTCGCCAAGAGCGGGCTGACCGAGGCCTGCAGCAGCCTTCTAACAGGCTTTGAGGTAAGAAGTTAAAATGATGTAATGTAATACCGCATAGACAGTAGCCCCTGATGCTCAGTTCGGTGTTCGGAAAGAAAAGTCGTACTGAGGATCTAACAAGATATACGCAGGGTACTTAAAATATGTCAATATGAGTTTGCAGGCTGCGCTGCTGACCTCTGCCGCACTATCGGCGGAGGTCGAAGTGTTGAAGAAGGATCTCGAGCGGTCCGAGCAAGAGCTCGGCCATGCTAAGAAGCAGCTCGAGGACAAAGAAGGTGATTAACACCACTTTGAATAGTTACCTTACAGAAAAGGATTTTGGTTGCAATAAAATTAACAAGGATAATTTGGATATTTTAGGGGCCACGAACGAGGTGGCAGCCCTGAAGGAGGCCGTGTCCGCGGCCGAACGCAGTGCGGCCGCGGAGCGGGAAGAGCGAGAGAAGCAGGAGGCACGGGTGGCGGAAGTACGGCAAGAGCTCCAGGCTCTCATGGAAAAGCATGAGAGTTTGGAGCGTGACTCCAAGACTCGAGAGTCCGAGCTTGCCTCGGCTCTCGAAAGTGCCAAGTCCGCCAAGGCCGAGGCCCATAGGGCCCTTCAGGAGGTTGAAGATATAAAGAAGATAGCGGCGGGTAAGGCATTTTTCATGCAAAGCAGGCATGTTAATGTAAACTACCTGACACTTACCCGCATTCGGAGCTCTCCAGGGGCGTTTGCAGATATGCCGCGTAGTGCATCTGATGCCGCCACATTCTATCGTGGCGAGGAGGGGAGCTCGATGGAGAAGGTCTTCTGGTCTCAGTACGCTGAGGCCGGCCATCCGGTGCCCCCAAGCGACCAGCTGAAGCAGCTGGTCGAACTCCACAAGGTAGCTGAGGAGGCCATGAAGGGCCTTATAGTCTGGCTGTGGCCTGAACAGGTCATGCCTGGGAGCTACTTTGGCCTCGTGCGGCGGCTGGTGGATGCATGCCCCTGGGTGGATGTCATCAAGCGCTCCGCCTGTATTGAAGGCGTTCGCCGGGCCCTCGCCCGCACAAAGGTGCATTGGGGCAGGTTGGATGCGGAGAAGCTTCTCACGGACCCACCGCCACCGGGCAAGGAGTATCGCACGCCCAAAATGTATTATAAAACTGTCCTGAAGGGAGCCCGCGATACTGCGGATGAGTGCCCCAGAAATGTAATCTTTGAGTGAATTTGCTATGTATTATCCTGTGTGCTGAAACTTTGTTCATGTGCGCTTTGAGCAACGCTTTTTTAATTTAAAATATTACCTTCTGTGCGGCCGTTTATAAAATCTGAGAGATGGCAAGTCGTTGGCTTCAGCCCCCAAGCCATGAGTGCTGGGGTGTTCGGGATAAACTTGAGCACTCTTGTTCCCATTGTTGGGTCCATCGAGGGAGGCGCTCAACACAACGAACAAGGCAACCGGACTTATAATGCTTGAACACTCTCACTTAGCCATAGAATTCTATAATTTTAAATTTCGGCGAAGCCCCTGGTATTCGGAAGACCGATCCGGGGCGCTATCCACGCCTTCGTCGGACATTGTCCGGAACTTCGCTCGAAGCGGCGTGAGTCTTTAAGGACCCGAAAAAAACTCTCGAACAGCGACCAGTCTCTCGCCTTATCATGCCGGTAAGTTTTAGCTTTCTCCACTGAGGCGCTCGCCCGGCTCAACCGGGGCGCAATCGCAGTGGTTCTCCCAGTGCCACCTTAGCCGACAGAACGGAACGTAAGGCACCAAAACGTGGGAGCCGAGCAAACCCAACTATTGACCCAAGACATGATTCGGAGCCGATTCATATAATGCTATAAGTTCGGGGTGCCGCACTTATGAAAGTGTTCGGACTTATCACACCATAGAGTGGGGAACATAAGCCCCTGGCGTATTAGGCCGTACCAAAATATACGGGTGCAAGATGTCATGTAATGAACATATATATAAAAAGGTGATGTAATTGCAGTCGAAAAGTGCTGCATTATTTATTAAAGGAAATCTGCTATGAGTGCGGACTGATACAAATAGTGCGGTAAGCAAGGGATTTGGACGAAGTAAACATGTCCCCCTTCAGGGGTGAGCTGCGGACTTGGTGTATATAATCGAATTTAATGCTCGTAATTGAGACCACCTGAGTGTTCGTCGCAGCCTTCTTTCGTCCCTGACTGTTGCATCATGAGTTCGGCAGGTTCATCGCCGGACAGGGCCTCTGGTTAACGGAATCCTGTGTACACAAAGAAGGGAAATAAAAAATAAAAAAGAGAAGAGGGGGGCACACTTGCGAGCCCCCGGTGTGGTCGAACCGCACTCTGGGTCCGTTGCGATCGTGCCCCTTCCCCTGTGCCCATGGTATCTCCAAAGCGTAATGATGTACGCGGAGCGTTATTCTTGCGATCATGTGCGGGCGAGGGTTGGGGCCGCATTGCTACGCGTGCTCTGATCGCGCCAGGTGGTCTTGGTTGGCATTGCTCCGGGCGCGTTTTGCTGTATCCGGCCTTTTAACGGTCGGACTCGAGAATTGCCTTAAAAGGCTGCTCTGTACTTCTGCCGCGAGAGCCGCTGTATGTTCCTCCGTTCGGAGGGAGCATTCCGTATTCCCATTGATCGTGATTACTCCATGAGGGCCTGGCATCTTGAGCTTTAGGTATGCATAATGCGGCACCGCGTTGAATTTTGCAAACGCGGTTCTTCCGAGCAGAGCGTGATAGCCGCTGCGAAACGGGACTATGTCGAAGATTAACTCCTCGCTCTGGAAATTATCCGGGGATCCGAAGACCACTTCCAGTGTGACTGAGCCTGTACAGTTGGCTTCCACTCCTGGTATGACACCTTTAAAGGTTGTCTGTGTAGGTTTAATCCTTGAGGGGTCTATGCCCATTTTGCGCACTGTATCCTGATAAAGCAGGTTCAGGCTACTGCCACCGTCCATCAGGACTCTCGTGAGGTGAAATCCATCGACGATTGGGTCTAAAACCAATGCGGCGAATCCGCCATGGCGTATGCTGGTCGGATGGTCTCTTCGATCGAAAGTGATCGGACAAGAGGACCATGGATTGAACTTCGGGGCGAGTGGCTCCATCGCATAGACGTCCCTTAGTGCGTGTTTCCTCTCCCTCTTGGGTATATGGGTCGCGTAAATCATATTCACCGTCCCCACTTGTGGGGGAAAACCCTTCTGTCTTCTATTGTTCGGCGGTCGGGTCTCTTCCTCGTCGTCGCTGTTCAGCCCCTTGTCGTTGTTTTCGGCAATTAACTTGCCTGCCTGCTTGAACACCCAGTAATCTCTATTAGTGTGATTAGCTGGTTTTTCAGGGGTGCCATGTATCTGGCATAAGCGGTCGAGTATTCGGTCCAAATTGGACGGACCCGGAGTGGTTCTTTTCAATGGCTTCTTCCGCTGACCGGGTTTAGAGCCTCGGAATCCGGCGTTGACTGCCGTATCCTCCTTATCGTCGCCGTTAATGCGGCGTTTGTTTTTGTTTTGACGTGACCTGCCGTTGTTGTCCTTAGTATCCGGACTGCTAGAATTTTTACGGAGATTGTTGCTGCGAGCTAGCCAGCTGTCCTCTCCCGTGCAAAAGCGGGTCATTAATGATGTGAGGTCTACCATGGATTTCGGCTTTTCCTGCCCCAGGTGCCGGGCTAGCCATTCGTCCCGGATGTTATGTTTGAAGGCTGCAAGGGCCTCTGCGTCCGGACAGTCGACGATTTTGTTTTTCTTTGTCAAGAACCGTGTCCAGAATTGTCTGGCCGATTCGTCTGGCTGCTGAATAATGTGGCTTAGGTCATCAGCGTCTGGTGGTCGCACATACGTGCACTGGAAGTTGTCGAGGAATGCGGCTTCCAGGTCTTCCCAGCACCCAATTGACTCTGCGGGCAAGCTGTTAAGCCAATGCCGAGCTGGTCCTTTAAGCTTGAGTGGGAGATACTTGATGGCGTGGAGATCGTCACCGCGGGCCATATGGATGTGGAGAAGATAATATTCTATCCAAACCGCGGGGTCTGTTGTGCCATCGTAGGATTCAATGTTTACGGGTTTAAACCCTTCAGGGATTTGATGATCCATTACTTCGTCAGTGAAGCATAGTGGGTGTGCGGCGCCTCTGTATTGAGCAATATCACGACGCAGCTCAAGAGAGCGCTGTCTGCCGTGTTCGGCCCGGCCGGGGTTATTATATCCGGCGCGACGGTATTCGTCATGGGTCGTGGGGCACCCACGTGATCCGTAGATGGATCCGGATTGCCTTGCTTTGTCCTCCAATATGTCTCGCAAGTCCGGCGCGTTCCCTCTTGGTTTCGTACTTTTGGAGCGATGTCGGGGTACGGTCTTGGCTGGGGGCCTGGATGCCTCTCTGTCACGAACACGGGGTGGTCGGTCAGCCATATCGTGCGCTGGTGATGGAGGTATGTATGCTTCCTCCTCTAATCGGGGGAGCAGCTTGCGTCTTGGGTAACTTTTGGAGGGGCGTTCGAGTTTATACTCTTCGGCCGCGAGGACCTCGGTCCATCGATCGGCCAACAGGTCCTGATCAGCTTGAAGTTGTTGCTGCTTTTTCTTTAGGCTGTTTGCTGTGGCGATAAGCCTGCGCTTGAAGCGCTCTTGTTCGACGGGATCCTCAGGTATGACGAATTCATCATCGTTGAGGCTTGCTTCGTCTTCGGAGGGGGGCATATAGTTATGATCCTCAACCTCTTCGTCTGCCGCCCTCTCGTGAGGGCTTGCTTCTGCATCCTCCTACGCCGAGTCTTGCGGGAGGGGATTGTCTTCGGCACTCTCTGGAGTATTATTATCTCCTGTGCCGGAATCTCCATTCTTGCTGTGGCAGGATTTAGAGCGGCGCCGCTGACGCCGGCGTTTGGGCTGCTTCTTTAAAGAGTCTGCCTCCGCTGCTTCTTCGTCGTCCCCGTCTTTTGGGGTGTCCACCATATATATGTCGTATGACGAGGTGGTCTTCCAGTGCCCTGTAGGCGCTGGTTCCTGTTCGTCTCCGGCATCATCGTCCATAGCGTCGATGTCGTCGGAGTCGTAGTCTAGCATGTCGGTTAGATCGTCGACAGTGGCTACAAAGTGGGTGGTGGGTGGGCTCTGAATTTCTTTGTCGTCCGTACCCCAACCATCCTGGCCATAGTCCGGCCAGGGCTCTCTCGATAGCGAGAGATGCTTTAGCGAGTTTAGGATGTCGCCAAAGGGCGAGTGTTGGAAGATGTCCGCGGTGGTGAATTCCATAACCGGTGCCCAATCCGAATCGATTGGTAGGGGCGCAGGAGGTTCGGAGTCCGGCAAGGAGTCCGGCGCCTCGGAATCACGAGTTTCGCAAGAGACAAGATTAGTGTTCGGCTCCATCGCCGTGGATGTTGAAGCCCCCAGGGCGGCGTCTATCCACCGACCCTCGATCTGGGCGATCGGCTCCGGACTAATGGCCGAAGCGGATTCGTGTGCGGCCACCAAGGCACTGTTCGGCGGCAGAGCTAGATCATGCCCGTCGTCACAGTGCGGCGCGCTTGACTGTGGCTCGAGTCCGTCGAAGATCAAGTCTCCGCGGACATCGGCCGTGAAGTTTAGTCTTCCGAATCTGACCTGGCGGTCAGGGGCGTAGCTTTCGATCTGCTCCAGATGGCCAAGTGAATTAGCCCGCAGTGCGAAGCCGCCGAATACGAAGATCTGCTCGGGGAGAAAAGTCTCACCCTGGACAGCGTTGTTGGTTGAAGATGCCATCGGGCCTATCGGTGACGGCACAGAGGAACTCTCAATGAAAGCACCAATGTCGGTGTCAAAACCGGCGGATCTCGGGTAGGGGGTCCCGAACTGTGCGTCTAGGCGGATGGTAACAGGAGACGAGGGACACGATGTTTTACCCAGGTTCGGGCCCTCTCGATGGAGGTAAAACCCTACGTCCTGCTTGATTAATATTGATGATATGGGTAGTACAAGAGTGGATCTACCACGAGATCAAGGAGGCTAAACCCTAGAAGCTAGCCTATGGTATGATTGTTGTAATGTATGTTGTGTCCTATGGACTAAAGCCCTCCGGTTTATATAGACACCGGAGGAGGCTAGGGTTACACAGAGTCGGTTACAATGGTAGGAGATCTACATAGCCGTATCGCCGAGCTTGCCTTCCACGCCAAGGAAAGTCCCATCCGGACACGGGACGGAGTCTTCAATCTTGTATCTTTGTAGTCTTGGAGTCCGGCAAACGATGATAGTCCGGCTGTCCGGACACCCCCTAGTCTAGGACTCCCTCAGGGAGGAAAGTAGAACTTTATGAGGTAATTGTACCTTCTCCCGAATTGGAAAGTAGTTCATCACAGAAATCAGTTCCAGTGATGCATGCACCAATTAGTGAGGAAGATTAATGATGATGATCATGAAACTCCAGATCAAGTTACTACCGAGCCTCATAGGTAAACCAGAGTACGGTCTGCACCAGAGTGGTACGGTAATCCTGTTCTGGAGGTCATGTTACCTGACCATGACGAACCTACAAACTATGAGGAAGCGATGATGAGCCCAGATTCCGTAAAATGGTTTAAGGCCATGAAATCTGAGATGGGATCCATGTATGAGAACAAAGTATGGACTTTGGTTGACTTGCCCGATGATCGGCAAGCCATTGAGAATAAATGGATCTTCAAGAGGAAGACGGATGCTGATAGTAGTGTTACTATCTACAAAGCTCAAATTGTCGCAAAAAGGTTTTTGACAAGTTCAAGGTGTTGACTACAATGAGATTTTCTCACTCGTAGCAATGCTTAAGTCTGTCTGAATCATGTTAGCAATTGCGTTTGATGAAATCTGGCAAATGGATGTCAAAACTGCATTCCTTAATGGATTTCTTATAGAACAGTTGTATATGATACAACAAGAAGGTTTTGTCAATCCTAAAGGTGCTAACAAAGTGTGCAAGCTCCAGCGATCCATATATGGACTGGTGCAAGCATCTCAGAGTTGGAATATACGTTTTGATGAGTTGATCAAAGCATATAGTTTTATACAGACTTGCGGTGAAGCCTATATTTACAAGAAAGTGAGCGGGAGCACTACATCATTTCTGAAAAGTTTATGTGAATGACATATTGTTGATCGGAAATAATGTAGAATTTTCTTGAAAGCATAAAGGAGTATTTGAAAGGATTTTAAAAAAATACCTCAGTGAAGCTGCTTACATATTGAGCATCAAGATCTATAGAGATAGATCAAGACGCTTGATAAGCTTTTTCAATGAATACATACCTTGACAAGATTTTGAAGTAGTTCAAAATGGAACAGTCAAAGAAGGAGTTCTTGCCTGTGTTACAAGGTGTGAAATTGAGTAAGACTCAAAGCCCGACCACAGCAGAAGATAGAAAGAGAACGAAAGTCATTTACTATGCCTCAGCCATAGGTTCTATAAAGTATGCCATGCTGTGTACCAGATCTATTATGTTTGGCAAGAGGGTACAATAGTGATCTAGGAGTAGAACACCGGACAGCGGTCAAAATTATCCTTAGTGGAATAAGGAAATATTTCTCGGTTATGGAGGTGATAAAGAGTTCGTCGTAAAGAGTTACGTCGATGCAAGCTTTGACACCGATCTGGATGACTCTAAGTCTCGATCTAGATACATATTGAAAGTGGGAGCTATTAGCTAGAGTAGCTCCGTGCAGAGCATTGTAGAAATAGAAATTTGCAAAATACTTATGGATCTGAATGTGACAGACCCCTTGACTAAAATTATCTCACAAGCAAAACATGATCACACCTTAGTACTCTTTGGGTGTTAATGACATAGCGATGTGAACTAGATTACTGACTCTAGTAAACCCTTTGGGTGTTGGTCACATGTCGATGTGAACTATGGGTGTTAACCACATAAAGATGTGAACTATTGATGTTAAATCACATGGCGATGTGAACTAGATTATTGACTCTAGTGCAAGTGGGAGACTGAAGGAAGTATGCCCTAGAGGCAATAATAAAGTTATTATTTATTTCCTTATTTCATGATAAACGTTTATTATTCATGCTAGAATTTTATTAGCCAGAAACATAATTCATGTGTGAATACATAGACAAACATAGTGTCACTAGTATGCCTCTACTTGACTAGCTCGTTGATCAAAGATGGTTGAGTTTCCTAGCCATAGACATGAGTTGTCATTTGATTAAACGGGATCACATCATTAGGAGAATGATTTGATTGACTTGACCCATTCTGTTAGCTTAGCACTTGATCGTTTAGTATGTTGCTATTGCTTTCTTCATGACTTATACATGTTCCTATGACTATGAGATTATGCAACTCCCGTTTACCGGAGGAACACTTTGTGTGCTACCAAACGTCACAACGTAACTGGGTGATTATAAAGGTGCTCTATAGGTGTCTCTGAAGGTACTTGTTGAGTTGGCGTATTTCGAGATTTGGATTTGTCACTCCGATTGTCGGAGAGGTATCTCTGGGCCCTCTCGGTAATGCACATTACTATAAGCCTTGCAAGCAATGTGACTAATGAGTTAGTTGCGGGATGATGCATTACGTAACGAGTAAAGATACTTGCCGGTAACGAGATTGAACTAGGTATTGAGATACCGACGATCGAATCTCGAGCAAGTAACATACCGATGACAAAGGGAACAACATATGTTGTTATACGGTTTGACTGATAAAGATCTTTGTCGAATATGTGGGAGCCAATATGAGCATCCAGGTTCCGCTATTGGTTATTGACCAGAGACGTGTCTCTGTCATGTCTACATAGTTCTCGAACCCGTAGGGTCCGCACACTTAAAGTTTGGTGACGATCGGTATTATGAGTTTTTGTGTTTTGATGTACCGAAGGTAGTTCAAAGTCCCGGATATGATCACAGACATGACGAGGAATCTCAAAATGGTTGAGATGTAAAGATCGATATATTGGACGACTATGTTCGGACACCCGAAAGGTTCCGGGAGGTTTCGGACATATACCGGAGTACCGGGGGTTACCGGACCCCCACCCCCCGGGAAGCTATTGGGTCTTATGGGCCTTAGTGGAGAAGAGAGAGGGCAGCCAGGAGGTGGTGCACGCCCCCCTCCCCTTGCCCCAATCCGAATTGGAAAAGGGGAAGGGGCGGCGGCCCCCCTCTCCTTCCTTCTCTCCACCTCCTCCTTCCCCCTTCTCCTTCTTGGAATAGGAAAGGTGGGGGCCAAACCTACTTGGAGTAGGATTGCCCCCCCCCTTGGGCGCGCATCTTCCCTGGTCGGCCCTCTCCTCCTCCCCTCCTTTATATATGGGGGCAGGGGGCACCTCTAGACACAACAATTGATCTCTTGATCTCTTAGCCGTGTGCGGTGCCCCCCTCCACCATATTCCACCTCGATCATATTGTAGCGGTGCTTAGGCAAAGCCCTGCGTCGGTGGCAACATCATCACCGTCATCACGCCGTCGTGCTGACGGAACTCTCCCATGAAGCTCTGCTCGATCGGAGTTCGCGGGACGTCTTCGAGCTGAACCTGTAATGAACTCGGAGGTGCCGTACGTTCAGTACTTGGATCGGTCGGATCGTGAAGACGTACGACTACATCAGCCGCGTTGTGCTAATGCTTCCGCCTTCGGTCTACGAGGGTACATGGACACACTCTCCCCTCTCATTGCTATGCATCACCATGATCTTGCATGTGCGTAGGTAACTTTTTTAAAATTACTACGTTCCCCAACAACCGCAAGAGGAGGCCGGATGGCGCGACGTCGCTGCCCCACCCTTCTCCATGGTTCCCTTGACGCTCGCCTTGTTTCAACGGCAGCAGTAGGGTTTAAGGTAGGCTTCGCACTAACCTAATCTTCCACCTGGTCATGCTTACAATTAGTGTGACAGCTAATGAAAATCATGCTTACAATCAGTCTTCGAGTACTACACCAATCACCCTTAAATAGCTCTGGACCATTGGGTCAAAGTTGTGACACTGTACAAATAAAGAAAAATAGATTGGTGCTTCTTTCAGAAAAGAGTACTCCCTAGAAAACTGCCAATATAAGCTACTAGAATTTTGTTAGAGGATTTGCTGCCGAGAAAGATCCGTCCACAGAGAGTGCCACACATCCCACTGGTGGTGGTGGATGCCAATGCGTGCATGGAGCATGGTTGGTGTCGGTAATTTTTACTTGGCACACCTCGCACTCTGCATATATGCCGGTTCCATCCGTACATTTGTGCAGTTCCACCAAAATGCAGCTGAATAACAATGTTTGCATAGATAATGAAAAAGTGTGATTACATTATACTGGCACTAGTTGATGAAACACGCAAAATAAATAGAAGAAAATATTGCGATAGTATCATAGTATGCCATGCTGCGAGGGCGACATGGGCCCTACGACGCCTCATACTGGAAATCGTCCCAAGTCTCCCCGATACGCCTTCTGCCAGTGATGAACATCAGTGTATAGCGGTAGTACAAGGAGGGGCCTTGAGACATTCAGATCTCTATTTTTGTGCAGATCAACTAAAACTAAGCACCCCATTTTGCAGAAACGCTTAAACATTAACAATGGGACTAGTTGATGAAACATACATTAACAAAGAGAAGCACTTTCTTTATCTACATTGGAAATGAAATGATAGAGAGGACACTCGCTCTATTTTAACTGTATTATTACTTCATTTTATCGGTGACACTAGGGTCGAGCAGGTGGCAAATGAGGTGTATCGTGCGTCGCAAGGATGAAGGCCGGGGGTGCTTAGACTGGGATGCTGAAGCTGGCTCTTTCAGTCCCTATCTTCCCCCTGATGTTTCTGTGGTAGCATTTGGGTTGTAACCCAAACTTGGTCGAGCTGGTGATGTCTCCCCCTACTTGCCTAGCTTATGTGGTAAACTTGTCTCCTGCTAGTACTCAGTCCGCTCTAGTAGTAGTTGCATAACTGCCCGTTTACACTGAGATGTTTTCAGATAATGGTTCTCTATGGTTGGGTTTCTTTAATGAAATCGGAGGGAACCCCCTCTTTGGATATATAAAAAACAATGGCACTAGCGGTGCCAAAACACTGCCTCAAATTAATAGTGCCACTAGATTAAGGTGCAAAATAATAACATTACTGCTTTATCATGGCAGTGCCAAAACAGTAGCACAAGAGCAGGATCAACATGCAGGATCTTTGGCAAACGGTCAGACCAAAAAGGAACATACCTCGTGATGGGAACCATATCTGCAGTCAACGCCATCATAGAAGGGATGGCACTAGTCACCAACATGGATGATTCAATTAATGGGACCTTTTGGTGCAGTTCACCTAAAATGAAGCAATGTCCCATGAGCTAGCAACTTCTTCTTCTTTTTTAAGAAAAGGGCTCCAGCCCCGGTTCCATTTCCATCAGAAAACGAAACCCGTAGAGCTTCTTCTTCATTAGTTGCAATAAAATTAAGCAGCATCAAGGTTGGTCCTGAAGCTCTCGAAATGTTCAACTATAATTTGGATATCATTGGTGCAGTTCAACTAAGATCAAGCGTGAAATGTATATCTCTAGTTGCACAAAAAAGGTGGAAAGGAGGGTGACTAACAAGTGATGAAACATGCATCAAATGAAAAAAAAGCATGTTCCTTATCTGAATGGCAACCGTACAAGGACAGTACCAATTTCTAGTAGCATTGCTAGATATTAGTGTGGGCATTAGGATTAACTATGACAACCGTTAAATACGACATTACTTTAATGGTGCCATTGCTTCATTTTACCAGCAACATTACATTAACAGCTTCTACAGAGTCGATATTTGGGCACGGGAGAGTAGGCGAACCAGGACAGTTGCATCTCTAACGAAAAGAAGCAACTTATCTTAATGGGAAATTTAGCAGGACATGAAAAAAAGTGCCATTGATTCATATTACTGGAGGCATTACACTGAAAACAACATTGGTTTAACGTGTCCTTACTTTTAACACTGCGACTGCTACATTTTACCAGTGGCATTACATAAGAGCGGCTCGGGGCAACAAACATCAGAAGAGGATATCTGGGTTGGTCCCATTTTTGTTCGGTATATAGCCACCTTATACTGTGTGAGGCTAGCAAATCTAGTGCTGGACTTACTCTGTTGACTTGTCCCCCAGTCCCCACTTTCTTTCCTTTTTTAACCAATAGATCGGTATTATATTGAGTTTGTACTGCGTTCCCTTTATTTCCCTATTAGACCTAGAGACCAGTTGGATAGCCAGTCTCTGCTACTTTTCGCCCCCCCCCCCCATTATTTCCTCTTTCGACCAAGTCCTAGATTCAGGTAACAAATCTTCCCCCACCCCCACCCCCCTTCTTCCTTGTTTGAACCAAGTAGTACTAGATTCGAGTGCATGAACTAGTTTTACCTCTTAACAGTAAAAAAATTAGGTGGTTTTCGAACAGCCGATCGATTCTATCTACGAGGGGGCCTGAGAAATAGCAAAAGACACAAATGGAGTGATATCAGGAGCTCGGGATGTAGAGCAAGGCCGGTTTCGATGGAAGTCATACCTGAGGGTCGCCGGGATGTCGCTAGGTGGGCGGCGGGAGGCCGGATCTCCCCACACTACGACAACAAGGAAGAAGGGGTGGGAGGCCCTCCCTCGCCAGTGGTGCTTGGGAGAGAATGGCAAGGCACGCTGATCGGGACGCGCCGGCAGTGGGTAAGAGACGTCGCCGAGGACGACCGCGTGAACGTTGCACCTTCTCACATTCCCTGGCGGAGAGGATCCGGCTATATCTATGACCAACGGTGAGCAGAGAGAGAGTGTGGCCACCGCTGTCGTGTTTAGATCTGGAGAGGAAGAGACAGTGTGAAGAGAGCAACACTAGCAAGCAAGCGCGGAGGCTCCTGCCTATATAGTGGAGTACTAGTATTCTTTTGTCTACCGGCCAGAGCCGGCTTGACCTCGGCAATGACTGTCGAGAAGTCTTCATGCACGTGCCCAGAGGCGCAGTTGTCGTCATTTTGATCTGAAGCACTGGATTATAACATATAACACGAAAAAATGCCACATGACAAGAAATCATAACCTCACTGCCCAAAGGAGACAATATGAATCCGACAGACAAACTAGACGAGGATCAAAGCTCAAATTAAAGATAAACTCGTAGAAAAGGGGTCCGTCAATAGATGTCCTAATTAACATGGCCGGCTTGACCTAGATGGCAGCCGAGTAGTCTTCGTGCATGTGCCCCCAATGACTAGCCCAACTCAGTTGTCGCTGTTTAACCCTCGCAGTGATCCGAAGCACATGACACCTAATTTTGCGAGATGACAAGAAACCTTTGTTTAGATTTCTCACCAGAACTACAGCCCTGTACAACACAGCATGCACAATATGTAGACGATAGCCAATCTAGGCGTGTCTGCTGGAGTTTGGTCACATGCATGGATGAACTGATCTTCTGTGTCTTGCAGGGATCGTCCAGGTACCAACGTATGTACTCCTACAACACTTCTCTAGTAGTACTATCGCTCGTGTCTCTCTTCTATTAACTCACCCAACTTGCGGGGCTGGGGAATGTGCCTATGGTCGGTTCTCAATTGCGGTCCCACATGTGTGTGCAAACGCAATATGACGCGCATTCCATTCGGAGAGCGGCGTGCCAGACCGACCGACCGTCTGGGGTGCAATGCGAACACGATGGGCGTGCTGTATACTCTGTACATGTGTACCGCCGTTTTCTTGAGGCTTTGCTCCATGGTGCAATCCATGGATACAAAATTAGTATATTGTACTATTTAAAAGTCGAGGGCGGGGATTTTCCTGTGCGGTAGGCGGGGCAGTTCTGGCTAGTTGGTTTGACACAGACGCGAGAAGATGAGGGAGTAGGCTACTGCAAATGTAGGGATGTGTGATTTGACAGCGAGTTACAGCTGGACAGGTGGGGCCCCGTGATTTGACTTGCCATTATCATTTTAACTGCGACGCTACGACCGGCGTGAATCTCCTGATTCCTGACCACCTCCATACGGGTACCTCTCCCAATGCTCCACCATGTAGAGGCTGGCTCTTGCATGAGAGCCCACTCCTCCACTTTTTCCTTGCCTCTTTCCTCCACATATGCAAAAATGCCATGTAAAGCGGGCTTATAGCCCACTATTATACTCCCTCCGTTCCAAAATAGATGACCCAACTTTGTACTAACTTAAAGTTAAGACTTTGTACTAACTTAAAGTTAAGTTAGTACAAAGTTGAGTCATTTATTTTGGAACGGCTGGAGTACTTACTTGCTCCTACAGGTGCTAAGCTTGCCACATAGGCATAAAGTCTGATGTGGCAAGTTAATTAAGAAGAGAGAGACTAGTTTGGTGACCCAAGGAAGAAACGGTGCTAAGCGCGTGTACCTAGGCGAAAAGACAATTTTGAGTCTATAGTTAATTAAATGAAGCAAACTTAGCAACAAAAAACTAAGCACCTATGCATTGGGGACTTTATTGCTAAGCCATTTAATGCCCTTAGCACCTCATCTAAGCACCATTTCATTGAAAGAGGTCACTCCTTGGGAAATGCAATAAATACTACAAAGAAAGAGATAGAAGTAGTAAAAAAATACTCTTATAGCCAACCTTATAGCTAACCTTGTTGTAGTACGAGTGACTAAGTGATGACTATGTATGACATGCCAACATCAGATAGCCTAATGCACTGTCTTAAATCTCCAAGGGTGCGACCGCGCGATCTAGGCGACGGTCGTGGTAGGCGGGGCGACCATGATACAGGCTGCTGGCAGCCCTTGGATCTGAGATCGAACGGTCGCATGCTAAGTTGCTGAAAATTTGCAGAATAACCCTCCAGGATAGGATATTCACCCATAGGTCTAGAATCACGCCATGCAACCGTGCGATCTCAGATCCAAGGGCTCTCGGAAGCCCGTATCATGGAAGAATGGAAAGCTTCGTATCACATGTAATTTTCTCGACGCTTGACATGACATCGAAAGCCATTTAATTGGGCGTCGAGTAGACATGCCATCTAATTGGGCCCCCATAGCACTGTGCATGAATCCATTTATCCAGCAAGCAAGCCACTACCCTGCCGTTTGGACGCCCCACTCAGCATTTTTAGAATCGAAAAACCGCTGGCAGTTCGCTCCTACTCGTCCTCGGACGTCCTTTAACATTACGCAGTTCGCTCCTAGTCGTCCCGTCCTTTCACATTACGGCAGTTCCACTAATCCTAACCCTCCTCACAAATTCATGGCGTCCCAAATCTCCATGATCAGCGGTGAGTACAAGGTTAGAACCATCACCGGCGATGAGTTCGACATCATCTACACCCATTCTTCTGCAGCGGTGAAAGGATGCCTTGCTCGCTTCAGTCGCATGTTCGAAAACTCAAATGATGAGTGGGTCGCTGGGCTAGATGTTGAGTACACCGCAGTCCTGGGATAAGAGAAGGATCTAAAGGAGGAAGAGAAGAAGAAGCCCACCGTGATCCAGGTTTGCTTGCATGACTTATGCTTGGTTTACCACATATGCCGTGCCGATGTTGAGTGCGAGGAATTTAAGAACTTCCTCAAGGGCGGCCTAGTCAAATTCGTTACTGTAGACCTTACGAACGACAAAAGAGTCCTGGGTCGGATAGGCCTCGTTGTAGGCAACCCTTCGACCTCCAGAAGAATCGGCTGCTGCCCTCCCGTGGTCAGCCTTCAATGCTGACCCTGGCAGGAGCCATGGTTCATCCTTCGTATGGTAAACTAGAGAAACCTCCGTACACGTTTCATCGTCATGCATGGCAGTGGAATGTACTAGATATAGACCACATCCACTATGCTGCAATGGATGGCTACCTTTGTTTCAATATCTACAAGGGTTGGATGAAGAGCAAGAGCCAAGTGTGTGGTTCAAGCAAAGAAATATCGGCCAAGAGGAAGAGGGACAAGGACGAAGTTGAGGACGTGGACAAGGACTCCGAGTAAGGTGGCAGTGTCGTTGCTCATGGTGGTTCTAATGCAGTGTCTACCGGATTAGTTGCACAGTTTAATTTCAGGCGTGCTTAGTTTAATTTGAGGGGTGTGTTGTGCTGAGCCCCCAGCAGAACTATGTTATGTTTCTTCTCGTTATATTTCGTACATTTCATATTTTAGTTGGCATAGTACTACCAATCATTTCTTCACATTATATACGGATAATATATATGGCCAACATCATATTGCCAGCAGTTTAGTTGTCAAAGAATTTCAGGGTGCTTAGTTTTCTCAAAGAATTCCAGGGTGCTTAGTTTTATTTGAGGGGTGTGTTGTACTGGACACCATTAAATTATCATTGTGAGAATCATCTTATTTTTGTCATGTAACATGGTCAACGGGTTTGACGTGAAAATAATAATGTCTAATGGCATTTCTGAGCAAACATCTAACTTAACGATGGCATTTTTTAGATATCTAATTGCATTTTTGAGCAGGCATCTCACGGATCCATGTCATTTTTTGAGTAGTTGTATCTTCTAATGGCAAAACTGAGTAGTGATACACAACTAGTGGCATAAATAATAAGAACCCAAGAATTAAATAGGTATGCTAATTTCTTTATTTCTTTATTTCTTTATACCTTTGTGTGCGAAACAATATACGCTGCCTCCCCCAGATTTTCTTTACAGAGGAAACATAGAACTATATGAGTGCCCTATTAAATTTTGGAATTATTCCGGGTTCATTTGGCCTTTTTATACATTAATTGAGTTTCTGGTCATTTAATGTGCATAATTCAAATTTGAACTACAAGGACATGCTCCCATGCACCAAAGTTGATTGAAAAATCACATGTGTGTCGACGGGTGAATTTCTAGGTCCCATACAAGAAATGGGAATGAAATTCAAACATCTGGGCATCATGGCTCGGCCGAGAACATTGAGAAGCTTGGTTTTAAAATTCTAGTAAATCCAAAACACGCCTGAAAATCATGAAACTTGGCATGGTATCATGTCATGGTACTACCATGCTGTGATAAAAAAATTGCTGAATAGGAACAAGTTTTGGTATAAGTTTCTTGCAAACGGGAGCTTCTCTCAAGAAGGCTCGTGGTTCTAAGAGGGAAAGTGTCACCTTTTTGTGCATAATTCAAATTTTAAATACAAGCACATGCTCCAGTGCACCAAAGCTGGTTGAAAAATCACATTTGTGTCCTCGGGTAAATTTCTAGGTCCCATGCCAGAAATGGGAATGAAATTCGAACATATGGGCGTCATGGCTCAGCTGGAAACATTGAGAAACTTGGTTTTTTAATTCCTGTAAGTCCGAAACACGCATGAAAATCATGAAACTTGGCTTGGTGTCATGACATGGCACCAACATGCTGTGGTAATTTTGCTGTCCGATTTGCAAAGGCGCACACATTAACAATCAACAAAGTCATTTTGGAACAAGTGTTGTCACGTTACAATCGGAAACACAAGTATTATTGAAACCGTGGGCGTTCTATTTACCATTACGTGCCGCCACGGATCCCTTTTTTTATTATCTAGGAGGTGTCGTACTGGGTAGCTATTTGAGTACGGGAGGCGTGCCATCAGACCCATGTGCGTGCTTATCGGGAGGAGAGCCCTTTGACCTCCATCTACCGTCCACCTCTCTCCCAAGGTCTCCATTAATGGCGCCCATGCCTCTGTTTAATGGCATGTCAATGTCTCATTCAACTGAGATTTAAGAGAGAGAAAAAGAAAATCTAAAAAGGAAATTTTGCACGGATCTTGATGTAAGATCCGACGGACCTATATAGCATCTACTGTGACTTATAGCAAGACTGATGAATATATATAAGGACGACGAGAGTGGATAATAATTGTCTTACATAATTAGGAAGATAATTAAAAAAGCCACATGCGGTAACGCCCGAAATACACAAGGGCAAAAGAAGAAGGAAAACACATACAACGATCTGGCTCGCTGATCTCTACTTTATTTATGCGCTGCAGGTCGCGGAGACTAGTTCTCGCGGCGGGCAATGATCTCTTTCATCAGTTTCATGTCCTTAATACGCTGCTTGGCAGCATCCATGGATTCCTCCACCAGCCTGTTGCGCTCGATGCGGAGCATGGCATTCTCGTCCATAAGTTTCTTGATGATGACGCCCATCCTCTGCAACAAGGCAGCGGTCTCCTCCTCCTGGTTCGCCCTTTCGGCGATCTTCGCCCTCAGCAGGTCGCGCTCACCCCGAAGCTTCGCATTGCCCTCCCCTAGTTGCCGGATGACATCGGTAGCCTCGTCCTGCAACCTCACCCAGCCGGAGATCTGATCTATCTGGCTATGGACCATCGCATGCATGCGCCTGTAAGAGTCCTCGCCTGCCCGCGAGAAATTTTCCCAGGACGTCACGGTGCGGCGGGACCTCCTTGCTGCTTCGGCGGCGCGGCAGGACATCGCTGCTGCTTTCGCGGCATGGCCGGACCAGTCTGCTACATCGACGACGCGGCGGGGCCTCCGTGCTGCTTCGACGCCGCGGCGGGACCTCTGTGCTGCTACTGCTGCGTGGCTGGACATGTCAGCTGCTTTCGCGGTGAGGCGGGACATCTCTCGTGCTTCCTCTTCCATGCTCACCTCTCCCTGGTGGAAATCTCTCAACCCAGAACTCACGTTGGCCATGGCTTGATTGACTTGATTGTTTTTTGTGGATGAGGAGTTGAGGAGGAATGTGCAGTCATCTTAGCATAGTAATATTTATAACCAAGTACTACCAATACGCTCCTAAGTGGGAAACCGTTTAGGTTGTGATCGGTGTGAATAGGTTTGCAATTAAATATAGCGTGGTAGTAGTAGTAGTAATTTGGAATGTGACGAGACGCGCTCAAAATTTATTGACGATTCTAGTTTCGAAGTGCGGCACTATTCCCGGATGGCATAACGTCGGTACATTTTCTCGGCCGTGGTGTAGCATATGCCATGGTACTAGTTCTTTTTCTACTGCTGTGTACGTGCAAAAACTGGCACCATCGGGTACATATCTTACGCTTGGCGTTCGACAGGAATAGCCTCGTGGCAAGCTATAACCTAGTCTTTTTTCAAACGCATTACACCTATCTCTCGGGACTTCTTGCACACACCATCACTGCTCCCTAGGTTGATGCCACCCACATACACTTGTACTCTGAGAAGAGGTGCACACGCGCACTCGTCCTCTCTCACACACGCATCTGTAGCTACGAATTGTAGTGTTCTCAACCATCCGATTAGCTCTATCATAGGTTTCACGTTGCTCCTAGGCCTTGAGATTGAGAAGTTTAAAACGCGAGGCTAAGATGGAGGCGCGAGGTTTTGGTTAATGTGCGGGCCGCACACGGCACCAACATGACACGAGCTTCGTCTAGCTGGTGCGCATGAAGTCGGGTGAGTTGTCCAAGTATAGACACAACCATGCCCTCGTTGGTATCCGCGCCTCGACTTTGGCTGGTCATAGTGGAGAGTAACATAGACTAGTTACTAGTACCTTCATAGTGGGTAGTGTCATATAGTATATGCATAATTTGGCGACGAGCGCTCTCTATATGTACCACCTATTTTCTTTAATTTCATCTTGTTAGTTTTGCTCCATGGTTCAATCCATCGATACTACTGTACAAATGTATACATTTTTTAAAAGGCTGGAGGGCGGGCAGTCTAGCTTGGTCCTTTTCATGAGAGGTGAGGGCCTTTCTGATTTGACGGCTCATTACTGCTGGAAGGCGGGGCCTTGTGATTTGACTGCTCGTATAAATGTGCCGACGACCTGAGGAGGAGCAAAGAACCGTGCGGTATACTCAAGTTTTCCACTAGAGTAGTACTACGACGGAGGAGCACGAAACACGACAGCCCAATGCCATATGGCGATAAAAAATGATCTAATTTGCTAGTCATCTCATTGTTAGCATTGTTCTATTCATGCCTCGCAGAGAATGTGACACGTGCGGCGAAACACCCGAAGCAAAAGAAGAAACACGGGAGCAAAAGAAGAAGGAAGATTATCTCCCCAAATGATCTAATTCACCGCGGAGTCGTAACTGCTTCTTCATCGCCTCCACGACCTCCATCTCCTTGCACATCTCCTCCGCCATCTTCTTCATTCTGTCCATGACACGGGATTTCTTGATGCGAGCCTTCATCATTGTCGGTGTACTAGAGTAGGGGTACCCTAGTATCCCGAACTTGTGCACGGGCAGTCGCAGCACCCCGCAGCAAGGCTTGCCGGGTGACCGCCAAGGTCCTCCGTTGGTTCCTTTGGAGCCATTCAAGAACAAAGTGTTTAAGCCGAGAAGACAAGGCCCCGGCAAGAGGAGCTTGCCGGGAAGGCCAACCAAAGCATTTCAAGGAACTTGCCGCGACGCGCCTCGCGTCCCGGCAAGGCCCTGAGAGACAAGCTTCCGGACGCGACAAGACAACGACCGCGCCAAGGCGCTTGCCGCGGCAAAGCTACCACTTTGTACCTGCGCTCCAGCACATCCACCCACGTGCCGCCCTGAGACTTTCCCAGGCGCGCGTGGCAAGAGGCTGTGCAGCTAAGCGGTGCGAGGTGGCAAACGGAGATGACGAGATGGCCATCGTGGCGAACGGTGGCGCCCCTAACGGTCACTTTTCTGCACTGTTTGGGCGACGCAGACGGGCATTTAATGCTTTTGTCCCCTGCCGTCAGGGTTAGGTACGATGCACTATAGAGGTAGCTATACCAACCGCAACTCTTTTTACGCTTTTACCCTTACCTGCGTTGCCACCTGTCGGTGACCCCTTGAGCATATAAAAGGAGGCCCATGCGCAACGTAGGAGGGGGGTCGAAGCATTCGAAACTAGAACACACTCACGCTCTCAAGCAAGAACGCAATACGATCACAAAGCAGCAGTAGGAGTATTATCTCTCCGGAGAGCTCCGAAGCTGGGTAAAATCGCCCGTGTGTTTCGCCTCGATCCGCTCTTCGTGCGATCTCCGCTCCCCGCCGGACCGAAAGGGGCTCCGGTCGCATAGGTGTTCGTTCCCACGACATCTTTGGCGCGCCAGGTAGGGGGCGTCGAGGTTGTGTGAACCCGATCCGGCGTTTGCGCGAGCCAGATCTTCATCTTCTTCATCATCTTCATCGACATGCCACCGAAGAAGAAAGCTTCGGAGGTGGCTGCTCCATCCACGTCAATCCCACCGCCAATCATCTGTTCCACGGCCGCATTACGTACCTTGACAGCAGCCGGGTGCTCGATGCGGAGCTTCGCCAACTCCTCCTTCTATTCCATGACGAGGGCCTGCAGCATCTTCATCGAGGAACTACTACTCTCATGCAGCTTCTTCCAGCCGGTGTTCTTCTCCTTCAGCAGGTTGAGCTCGTGGCAGAGCTTCACCTTGTCCTCCTGAAGTTGCAGGATTTCGCCGGTCGCCTTCTTCTTCGAGGCAATGCTCTTCTTCAGCAGCATCACCAAGCCGGCGGTCAACTCCCCCTGCTTATTCAGCTCAGCGGGCATGTCGTCGAGGCTCTCCTTCAGCAGCTCCACCAAGCCGTGGATGAACTCCTTCTGCTTATTGAGGTGCTTATTGAGATGATCGGGCATACCGTCGAGGGATAACGACTCCAGCGCCGCCAGCTCGGCATGTTCGCCTCCGCGGCTAGGGCGCTCCTGGGAGCCATTGCCAGCCCGTGAGAGATCTTTCGAGGTCTCTGCGTGGCGGTGAGCCCTTTTTTTCCGCAGCCTTGGTTGCCGCTCCCTTGTTACGAGTAGTTCTCGACCTAGAGCTCTGCACACCAGACATGGCAAGGACGGACGAAGAAGAAGCACTTATGAGGAGGAAAGGTAGAGTAATTTTTGGTTAGGTAGTTCCCCTTTTTATAACCTAAGTATAAGTACTAGCACTAGTACTAATACCTGCATAGTGGGAACATGTTCAGGTTTGGTACATACTAGTAGGTGTGAGCAGGCTTGCACTTAATTGTAGCACTAGTACTTTCGAATGTGATGGGAACAAGGTAAAGATAAATTGATGGGTTTTGGTTTCGAGGCCTGAAACGGCTCCCGATGCGTTTAGTGGAACATAAATTTCAAGTAGACTACACTGCTCAGATGCATAAATATTATGTTACTGTAAAAAATTGGCACAAAATACGAAGGAGACCAATGGAAGTACTACTAGCAACCCATGATTTAACTACTCGCATGCGCGTAGTGGAGTAGTAATGTCTTTCTTCCGCCCTCATGTCCACTCAATTTGCATGCACTGTATTAATTGACCATCAATGAAGTGAAGGACTTTACATGCGTCAAATTATCACATGGGGTGGATCTTGGTACAAAATTGTGTCCGCCCATGTACCCGCATGTGCGTGCGAGGGAATGAGTGCGTGCGTGGCATGCGTGCATGTACCGCCAGTGTGGCTCAGGGAGGATGAGTACATTCTTCTGGAACCAGCAGCACGTCACTGTGATCAATCCACACAACTATGTCACGACAATGCCTCCACATGTGCCACGTGGCTTCACGAACTGTAAGAGAGACATTGTGTAGCATGCCATTGTGTTTTGCACATACTCTAAGTACTAGTAAGGTACACGTGCATTGCATGTGTCAGATTTTGCAACCAAATTATGAATAAATACCACACTATAGCATGTAAGCTCTAAGTCATATATGCCTGATGTAGACCTTCGTTTAGTTCTTATAGTTCATCTAATTCAAAATCAATTAGTTTTTATAAAAAAACTAGGGCCTCTTTGATTCGTAGGATTTCCAAAATGCGGGAATAGGAAAAACATGGGATTAGAGTGGAATGTCGTCTTGAATCCTACATGATTGTATGAGTGTTTGAATGTGCATAGAAAAAACGTAGAATTCTTTCAAAGAGGTTTGAGTGGATGGGATGTTTTCTATGAAATCTAGGGCAAATGAATCATATGGAAAAATTTCTATGGTTTACAATCCTACGAATCAAACAACCAAGATAGGAAAATTCCTAAGGATTAGAATCCTCCAAAATTCCTTTGAGAATCCTTTGAATCAAAGAAGCCCTTTATCTATTTTATGATTCATGGAATTGTGCGTTGTAAAGCATAAAGTAAAAACAAATAATGCAATTCAACTAGAAAAAAAGTTTGGGCAATTATGATACGGAAGATTCTAAAACAAAGGAGAACCATTATTGTTTTGAGATTTGTGCATTATGCTTAAGTTCAACCATGGAGTCTGCTAGATTGTACATGTGGCAAAATCCGGGGCGGGGCTAGAAGATGGTGCGAGGGGCCGAGTGGAGGGAGACTATGAAGGAGTGCACAACTGCGAGATCGATATTTAGAGAGAGGTGCGAGAACGTGCGCTGTTGCGCGCAGTGGCGGAGCCATGAAAAATCTCCCATGAGCTAGGGGGCCAAGCATTGTTAATCCTTTACGAGGAGGGCCAATTCATCAACTTAAACCTTTTTACCAGCAATTGTCTAATGATCGCATGCATATTAGCCTCGATATATAGTGATGTTAGGGGGTGGCAGGGCCCTTGTTGCCCCCTGTCTTCGCCATTGTGCGCGCGTCTTAGAGATGAAGCGGAAGGCATGGATGATGAGAGGGGGGCATTGGATATATAATTAATGTGGATGTATTAGCTATATATCTAATCCTATATAGAGATGTATAGATTGATCGATGTGGACGTGGGAAAGAGGGTGAGACCTCACTAGATATATAGATTGATCGGTTTATGTGGAAAACTATGAAAGCCCTAGCTATATACACACACACATAGAGGAACATCGATTGTTGCGCGTGCACGTGAGAGATAAATAATGCCCGATATGATGGAGAGGGGGATGTGTGTGTGCCTTCATGGGAGACCGACCTGAAGAAAAAAATTGCATGTGTGCGATGGATAATGCCGACTGGTAGTGTGTGTGCATGCATGCACGAGAGAAAGTTAGTGGTACAATTATAAATAGAAGACCAATGTGTGGGTGTAAAAGACTAGGTGAGGTCATAATCAATGTAAAGTTGAATTCAAATATTTGAATAAGAGATCATGATGTTTGAAACCCATGCATGCATGAATATAACAGAGATCTGCGCGGTGTGGTTTGGAAACGAGCATGTTGTAATGTATACACATTGAACAAGGTCAGACTGGTTTGAATTTGAGATACCGATGGCAGACATCGTTTGGCCACATTGCATCCGTGCATGGACACACTATTCTAATTGGAGATGATGGGTGGCTTTCGCATCACATATCTATATCTATACCCCTATATATATATATATATATATATATATATATATATATATATATATATATATATATTATTTTTTATTTTTTATATAGTGTGCAGATAACTTTAGCTTTGAAAGATGGTCGTTGGATGAGGCCAATCCGATGGTGCAGAGCTGGCAAATTTGAGCACTACTGGCCATTGGATATCATCTAGATTCCACCAGATTTTGCCACATGTACAATCTAGAAGACTCTATGGTTGAATTTAAGCATAATGCACAAACCTCAAAACACAAGCACTTGTTCTTTGTTCTAGAATCTTTTGTATCAGAATTGGCCAAATGTTTTTCTGCGTGATTTGTTTTTACTTTATGCCTTACAATGCACAATTCCATGAATCTTAAAATAGATTAGCTTTCTTATAAAAACTAGATGATTTTGAATGAAATGAACTATAAGAATTAAACGAACATCTACATCATGCATATATGACTCAAAGCTTACATGCTATAATGTGGTATTTATTCATAATTTGGTTGCCAAATCTCATGCGTGCATTGCACGTGTACCTTACTAGTCTAAATGGTGTCTATGTGTGTGTTGTGCGTGTCAAACACATTGTACGTAGTATACCACACTAGTCTAAATTGTCTTTTTTGGTACACGTTAAGCTTGTTCTCCCGAAATTTCAAGCCGCGCCTTGTTATGCCAAAATTTCAAGCTAGCATCTCTGTCTATCGTGCTGTGAAACTCCCGCCACTTCAACCCGCGCCTTGTTACCCCAAAATATTTAAGATAAATCTTTGTCTTGTTGTGCTACGACAACTCCCTCCATCTCAACCCGCGCCTTGCTATTCCAAAATTACAATGCGCGCAAAAACTCCCACCTCCTGTGAAATCCCGACACGCGAAACGCCCGTGATACCCCTGAACCGAAAGAACCGCCTCAAATCAGTGGGGGTACTTTTGTAACTTACCCCACATTTCGGACAAGCGTGTCCCTAAGCCATGGTTCCCCACTCCCATCCCATCCGCCCACCCATTCGTACACCGAGGTCGGGAAAACCCACAAAGCCCCACACCCTCCTCTGTCTGCCACCCAGCCAGAGCCTCTTCCACGACGACGTCGTCCACAGCAACACCTCGATGCCCCTCATCCATCGTACCGGATGAGGATCCATCGTCGATCTGGCCGTCCCGCCGGTTCAGCCACCCCATCCTCCACCTCCAAGGAGCTGCCCCGATGTTCCCCTCGTCTTTCGCGCCACCTCCATTCCGACACCACCGTCTTCACCTGCACCACAGGAAGAGCATCATCATCACCGTTTCCTCGGATGAAGTTGCGGCCTAATCGGCGCCACTAAAGAGGTTGTACACTAATCGCTGCATTTTCTTCTTGATTCGATCTCACGGTGCTTCCGACGCTCAATCCCGAGCCAACACGGCGCGGCTCCATCCACGGCTGAGTCACCTGCCACTTCCTCCATGGTGCCGCTCCCTCGGCGGCGATGTCTACATCAGTAGGATCCGCTGCTGCTTTAGCTCTCGCTTGCGCTGCTGCTCTGCTCTTGCTCTCGGTCCCCTGCCTAGTTTGCTATTGCTCTTGCTCTTGCTCGCGCTGCTGCTCTTGCTATTGCTCTTGCTTGTGATGCTGCTCTGATTTAGCTACACTTCAGTCGACTAAATCGACTTTTGGGTCAGTCGATTTTCAGGGCGTGGGGGGCTCGCTGGAGTTAAGGAAGAACCAGCTGCAGCAGGGAGGGGGCTCGCCGAAGAGGTACCCCACTATCTATCTTAGGGTTCAGGGTGGGGGCGGTGGTCGCCGGCGGTGGTGGGGCAGTTGCGTGGGGATCACCAGAGAAAAAGCTCGGCACGGGGGGCCTAGAGGGATGGCCGGGGCGGCGGCGGACCGGTGGCGGGGAGTGTTTTCGGGGCGGGCAGGGCGGTGGGGGTGGCTGTTTGGCCGGTGCTGGCTGGCGACTCAGGGGGGGTGGAGGTTGAAGTTGAACTGCAAGCCCTTGATTTCGTATCCAATGACTGCAAAACCGACTGACCAAAGATGAAAAAGTCAGTCGAATGACGTGTAGCCTCACCTCTAGTGCGTTCAGTTTCGACTGTAAAATTCAGTTTTGACAGCAAAATTCAGTTTCGACAGTTAAGATCAGTTTTGACAGTTAAATTCAGTTTCGACAGTTAAGTTCAGAGATGAGCGGCTGATGTATTTTACATCTAGCACTTTGTGGTTATGTATTTTACGTCATCTATTGGAGATGCTATTACAATTCCACTCAGGTTAATATTATCTCTCTTGGTCTCTCTTGTCCTGCTTCAGCCTCGGCATCATACAACTCACCGGAGCTGCTCCAACGACGAAACCCTCC
Source organism: Triticum timopheevii (assembly GCA_963921465.1). Taxonomy (NCBI): domain Eukaryota; kingdom Viridiplantae; phylum Streptophyta; class Magnoliopsida; order Poales; family Poaceae; genus Triticum; species Triticum timopheevii. The sequence goes on from OY997270.1 coordinate 598,698,364, forward strand.
ATCACAGTGGAGCAATACCTCGGGCTCCATCTCTAGACGCCTAAGATCTTCTTCCCCTCCTCCGACAGCCAAGTCAGTCGGAACATCCTCACCGGCCAACCCAATCATGCTGAGATCGACATGGCTTCGCCAAAGAGGTTGTACACTTGTTGCATCTCTTTATTACTCTACATGTTATATATATTGTCCACTGAGCACATGGAGTAACGGGAAATACGATTATTTTATCCTACTGTATGACAAGCAGTGAGGTACCAGGCAACTTAGCTATCCGTGATGGACTCTCTTGAATGCCATCATTATTTATCTCTGCGTGTTTGAGCTGTGCATTTGTCGATGGCCCTGGGAGTTGAGCTAGTAGGGCAGTGCCCTGGGTCCAAAGTAATAGAAGTAGCACAAAAACATTTTTTTTGTGTAGTCTTTTCCTTGCTCAAGCCTGCCTACTAGAATCGCCAGTGCTTGAAAGGAAAAGTGAATGAAAAACGTAGGAATTGGAAAGTTTCATATGGTACTACTTTTCATGAATTTGGTGCAAAGGAATGGAGCAAAGGAAAACTGTAGGATTTGTTCCTTTAGTGTCTCCTTGAAAGAAAAACTGTAGGAATTTTAATTTCCATCGGTCCTCCTTTTCAAATTCCTATTCATGAAGCACAAGAATAAGAGATAGTAGCATAATAGCATTATAATCGTACATTTTTCTTGTGGTTTGACTTAATCTCACCATGCTTCTTTGCATCCTGTGATCTTCCAATTCTTGTGAACCAAACACCCAGATTGGCAGAAATCCTGTGTTTTTAAATTCTCTATTTTGCACGTGCATTCCTATCCTATTCTTGTCTATTTCCTATCCCTGCATTGTTAGAATCCTCAAATTCAAACAAGCCCTTACACAATTACTTCTGTTACAGATATGTGTCAAAGAAAACCTTATGTGGTTTGTCCTGCTCCTGCGGTGTTGTATTCCACCCCAGCTTAGCTGCTCCAACGACGGAAGGGTTCACCACAGCAGGGATCCGCTCCCCAGACTGTCTTTCGCCCCCTCAGATCTTCTTCCCCGCCGCCGGCGGCCACAACAACTGCATTATCATCATCAACTGAGCATATGACCTTGAGGACTACACGGGTCCGCAAGAGAGGTCGCACTCTTCCGTGTCTGCTTATGTTATGCATCGCTTAATATGATGACATGCTACTTTATCATCGTGTTCGCCTATTAGACTCTGAGTCAGGTCCAAACTTATGCTGAAACTTGAGTTTTTAAATGGTTGTGGGGTACATATTGGGGCAGCAATCAGTACTATCTGTCTACTATCTGGTTAATCTCGGGTGTCTACTATGAGTTTCATGTTGGGTGCAAACAAACATTAAAGGAGCCATTATCTGTATTTTTTAACTAAAGCTATTATCTGCCTGCTATCATTGGTTTTGGGTCTATCCACAGTTTGCTACCAACACTCTGGATTTGTGCATGCACTCCTTTACATAATCTCACTATGTTTTATTCCTATGCATGTCAGTTATTGTACACAATGGAACTGAACATGTAGAGAAAAAGAGACGAGCCTTCCGTGGCAATAAAATTTCATGCAAATGTTGCTCCATGGTGGGCGCAAAGGCAGTCCCCATCCACCCATTTCGGATCGTAATCAAGAGGAAGATAACTGTTCTGAGGGGGATTCAGAAGCAGAACACAACTCCTATTTACCCCATGAGGTCTTCGCTCTAACTTGGCATGCTGATGTTGGTAATATCATGCATATGGTGCCTTGCATTGCTTACTGTATACATCAAAGATGTCAGCTGCTTAGTTTAGACATGCTTTGTGTCAATGCCATCTGTTTAGTTTCTTTATCGTATATGCGAATCATGCAATGCCATCTTGTTTAGCCAATCATATATGTGAATTTTGCAATGCCACCCTGGTTAGCCAGTCATCTTATATGTGAATTATATCATGACATCATTTTTTATTACGTGCTAAATTTGTCAACAATTTTAGTACATTCAATTACTCTTCCTGTGCATCAGCCATTTGGCACGGTCATGGAAAAATCTGGAGTGGAAACAAGGCTTTCAGAGCAGACAATGCTATCTGACGAAGCGCATGTCTTGCTGGTTACAGATAGCTCCTTAGAGGAGGATTCAGAGACAGATGACCAGTCCTATTCCCCCCCCCCCCCCCGAGGTGCATGCTCTAACTTGGCAGGGTTATGTTGCTCATATCATGCGTATGGTATCTTGCATTGCTGTGTCATTTGCTTAGTTTATACATGCTTTGTGTGAATGCCACCTGTTTACTGTCTAATTACCATATATGTGAATTATGCAATGCCATCTTGTTGCAAGACATCATATACGTGAATTATGCAATGCTATCTTTTTGCAAGGCATTATATATGTGAATTATGCAATGCCATGCTGTTTAGCCAAGCATCATATATGTGAATTATATCATGTCGTCCTCTTTTGTATTTCTCATTGCTTTTGTCGACAATGTTTGTATATTCAACTGCTCTTCCTATGCATCAGCCATTTAAATTGGTGATGGAGAAATCTGGAGTGAAAACAAGGTCTTCACAGCAGACAATGCTACCTGCTGAAGCAGATATCTTGCTGGTTACAGATAGCTCTTTAGAGGAGGATTCAGAGGCAGATGACCAGTCCTATTATCCCCCTGAGGTGTATGCTCAAACTTGGCTGGGTTATATTACTCATATCATGCATATGTTGTATTGCAATGCTTAGGTTTTACATCATATACATGATATTGAATGCCATCTCCTTAGTTGACACATCATATATGTGATTGCCCTCTGCTCACTTCCTTAGTATATAAATCATATATTTGAATTATATCATACCATGATGTTTACGTAGACAGCATTTATCTGAATTATGGCATGCCAACCCATTTTCTAAAGACATAATATAGTTATATCATCTCATCCTGTTTACATAGTCATCATATTTTGAATTATGTCATTCTATCCGTGAATTATATCATGCCATCATGTTTCCATCGACGGCATGTTTGTGATTTATGGCATGCCAACCACTTTAATAGACACATCGTATAGTTATATCATGTCATCCTGTTTACATAGTCATCATATTTTGAAGCATGTCATTCTATCCTGTTTAGTTAGCCATCATACATGTGAAATTGTGTCATGCTATCATGTTTAATTAGCCATCATATATGTGAAATTATGTCCTGCTATTCTGTTTGGTTAGACAACATAAATGTGAATATTGCATGCCCTGTTTTCTTCCCTACTATCCATTGCACCTGTCTATCTTACAATATCTGTGCATTCAATTACTTTTCTTGTTTATCAGCCATTTCAATTGGAGGGGGTGATGGCGGTATCTGTGGGAGTAACAACACAGTCTTCAGAAAAGATCGTGCTACCTGTCGATGGAGATAGAACCACGGTTGTACTTGCCCAAGAACCAGCCCCACCACACATAACCGAGACTCACGCAGATTGTACCCCTACCCAGTTGGACAGAAAACCAGCTACACCCCTTCTAACCCAACCCCAACAGATACTAACCCAGTACCCGTTGACACAGCACCATCTCCACCACAGAGCACCCGAACATGAGCAGTTAGTAAGGCAACTGCAGTGACCAAAGCACGAGGACCACCACTCTGAACCCCAAGTCAACGCTTAAAGCAGAAGAAGAATTGTTCTCAGATCAGGTTCCATAGCTATGGTTCATACTATTTTGGTCTTGCATCACTGTATTTACTCATACCAAGTAATTTAAAATTTGAAGAATGCAATTGAAACTCCAATGGCGCAACAGGTATGTTTTAAACCTGTTTCTTTAACGTGTTTGCTGTTGTAACTTGCTCTATGTTGATTTCATTTCAATTGAATAAATAGTTGTGTTCTCATGCCATGCACATTACAAGTGTTGTTATTGCTGTGTAGTTTCCCACACTTATATTCTATCTATGCTGCTTTGTCTTAAATAGATATGATTCAAACTGTATCTATCTTGATTTGGAAACATAAACTAGAATGATATAGACCATACAGTGACCATACTACATAGATATATGTTTGTTTCATGTTGTTATCCTGTCCACCTTACTACTGAACTGGTTTACCAAAATGTGTTTCATATACTACATTGTAAACCTGTGATGTGTTTGTTTGTTTCTCTTTTAGAACGCGGATAAAATATTGGAGAAGAGTACCCCCCCCCCCAATGGTAAAGGAAGTAATGTAGATAAGGTTCAAGATAGTGAGACATCCCTGTTGGTCTCCAAGAAAGCTGATAAAAACTATATTGAAGACATTGAGACAACCCCAAAGTCTTGTCTTGATGTTGTGTTCGAGTTACTGGCGGCTTCTTGAGTCTCAACTTCAAGTTGAAAGACATCGATCAGATGTTATGCGACAGGAAGCCGAAGGACTGAGGAAGTCCCTGCAGAATTCAGATGCATACTTTCTTGTGCAACAGCAAGTGTTGGAGGATTTAAGCGCCAAACAAGAGAAAGTTAATAAGCTTGCTAAGCATCTTGCCAGCATTATGGGTACCCAGGATATTGTTTCTTGAGCTCTTCTGAAGTGGTTTCAGTTCTGGACTTGTTTTGCTGCGGTGTTTATATGCTGCTTTGTTCCCTATATTTGCATTGGTGGCGAACTTTGATGCCCAGTGGATGTAATATGTGTAATAGCCGTGATAGCCTAGCGTAAGTTGCTTGCTTATTTTTTTCCTTATTGTCTTGTTTTTTTGTTTTTTTGTAGTCAGTTCAGTTCTTTTTCCGCGGTTTGCTAGTGGCCGCAATAACCTATTTTTTAAAACTAGGCCACAATAACCATGGGCTACATATTTACTATAGTTAACATGGGCCTCCTACGGGCCGTAGAAACAATGCGCCTTCTAAGGGTCGTAGAAATAATGGGCCTTCTACGGCATAGAAAAATGGGCCTTATACGGGCCGTAGACACAATGGGCCTTCTACGGGTCGTATCATCAATGGGCCTTCTACGGGCCATATGACCCGTTGGCGAAACATGGGCCAATGACAGACCACATTATGGCCGTAAATGGGCTAGAGTTGAAATCGTTCGTTCATGGGCTGACCATAATGGACCGTTGTTAATCGGCCATATTTGATGACGCTATGAAAACGGCCCAACGTATTAACGGGCCACAAACGGGCCGACTGTAACCACAGGCTGAATTTGGCCCAGAAGCAGAAAATGACAGTAACGGGTCGTAAGTAAACGAATGCGGGAAATGAGCCCAAGAATAAATGGGCCCTGAGAAGGCCGAAAGATAACATGGGCTGGTAACGGCCCAATGGAACAATGGGTCGTTAATGGGTATAAAGTGATACACTGTTCATTATGGGCCAGTTTCACCACGTGCCATTAATGGGTATAAAGTGATACACTGTTCATTTCCGGCCAGTTTTACCACGGGCTGTTAATGGGCTGAGAATTACTAAGGGCCTCATATGGGACGAAAGATGTCATGGGCCATACATGGGCCGGAAATTAAAACGGGCTGGAATTATATTGGACGGCCCAGATGACGCTACTGGGCCTAATTCGGAGAGGCCGTAAACGGGCCCTGGGTTAGCGGGATGTAAATGGGCTATATGCGAACAGGCCGTTAACAGGCTTGCCATGGGCTGACCCGCCACCTTTTGACCAAGTCAAATGGGCTGGCCTTTTCATAGGAATGGGCCTCTATTGGGTCGTGCCACGTGTCGACGTATCATAGGCGCTTTGGGTCCAATGAGTGGATGACATCTGTCCCAACGGTAAGCCGACACGTGTTTCCTCCAGCCAATGATGATTTTACACGTGGAAAATCCCCATTGGTCGGGGCTGTTAACGGGTTATCAGATCCAAAATCGGACACGATAGCTTAACGGCGTTCCGTTATGGTGGATGCCACGTGTCGGTCACCCTTGACGAAAGCACTTCTATGACACGCGATTTATCATCATGGAAGTGGACACTTCCGTGATGATAATTTTGGTAATGTCATGAAACACTTCTACGACAGCACAGGTATGACTATCTTGATTCTGTCATAAATTTGTCATGGATGTATAGCATGACAGAAAACATGACCTACTGTGACAAACATGTATCATCACGGAAGTGTATTTTTTTTGTAGTGCATTCAGGTTCCATGAAAGCTTTAGCAACTTTCTTGGGTTCAAATATAGATACAAATGCAAAGTGTCCATAGAAATTTGCTAGCTGTGTTGCTCTTGAACAAGTGAGTGGACCAAGCGCATTGACGCTATCAATTATATTTTCAATCTCTACTTCATTTGCAACTCGAGGATGAGCTGGGCGAAGATTTTGTTCTTGTTGATCATTGACTTCTCCTTCGGCATTGGCTTCAGGCTGACCATTATCTTTGGGTTGATTAGGTACAGAAATGATGATTTCCTCTTCAACATGTGCCTCTGATGGTATGATCTCTCCAGTACCCATAAGCTTGATAGATTCGCTTGGTGCAACTTCATCTAGCACATTTGGCAGGTGCTCTCTTTGCGAGCCATTAGTTTCATTGAACCGCACATCCACAGTTTCAACCACTTTGTAGTGAAAGAGGTTGAAGACTTTGTATGAGTGTGAATCCTTTCCGTAGCCAAGCATAAAACCTTCATGTGCTTTCGGTGCAAATTTTGAAGTGTGATGTGGATCCTTGATCCAGCACCTAGCACCAAATACTCTGAAGTAACTGACATTTGGCTTCTTACCAGTTAGGAGCTCATAAGATGTCTTCTTTAGAAGCTTATGAAGATAAAAACGGTTGATGACATGGCATGCAGTATCAATAGCTTCAGGCCAGAACTTCCTTGGAGTCTCGTACTCATCAAGCATCATCCGAGCCATCTCAATGAGTGTTCTGTTCTTGCGCTCCATGATGCCATTCTGCTGAGGTGTGTATGGAGCTGAGAACTCACGAGTGATGCCCAATGTATCAAGATAAGTGTCGAGGCCAGTGTTCTTGAACTCTGTGCCGTTTTCACTTCTAATGTGCTTGATCTTGATGCCATAGTTTGTCATGACACGATTGGTGAATTGTCTGAAGACATCCTATACTTCATTCTTGTAAAGGATCATGTGCACCCATGTGTATCTTGAATAATCATCAACAATGACGAAGCCATATAGGAAAGCGGTGGTAGTAAGAGCAGAGTAGTGAGTAGGGCCAAATAAGTCCATGTGTAGCAGCTCGAAGGGTTGAGATGTCGTCATGATTGTCTTCGAGGGATGCTTGGCCCTAGTCATATTTCCAGCTTCACAGGCACCACATAGATTATCCTTCTCGAACTTGACGCCTTCGATGCCTATGACATGCTTCTTCTTCATGAGAGTGTACAGGTTCCTCATACCAGCATGCCCTAGCCTCCGATGCTAGAGCCAGCACTCAGAAGCTTTTGCTAGAAGACATACGGCCAACTGTGGTCCTGCTGAGAAATCTACCATGTACAGATCGTCTTCACGATATCCTTCAAAGACTAGAGATTTGTCAGATTCCATTAGCACAAGACAACAATATTTTCCAAATATCACAATCATGTTCAGATCACAAAGCATTGAGACAGACATTAAGTTGAAACCAAGGTATTCAACAAGCATCACATTATCCATGTGCTGATCCTTTGAGATTGCAACTCTACCTAGACCCAATACCTTGCTTTTACCAGTGTCAGCGAATGTGATGTGACTCTTGTCAGATGGACGTAGGGTTGAATCCATGAGAAGACTTCGATCACCAGTCATGTGGTTAGTGCATCCACTATCCATAATCCATTCTGAAGCCTTTGGTGTCATACCCTACAGTGCAGTTTGGGGGATAGACTTCGCCAAGGGTGTTGTGAAGCATAAACATTTGACGAACAAGCGGATTATGAAAGCTCAGGTCTTGGTTAGGATAAATAGGACGTTTGTCAAGGAATCCTGGAACGAAATACATAATAAGTCCATTTCAACATTTTATCTTGCGCCCCACAAGATGTTTTAGGTCCCAGCATAAGCATCAGACGCCTTTGATTTCCGGCTGGAAACCCTCCCCTGCAAAAGAGAGTTAAGTTTTCTTAACCACCCACATTTTCAGGGGTGGCTTTGAAGCAATGAGTCTAAGTGCAGCATCTGAGAACTTTGGCTTTGGAGCCCTAGCAAATAGCCCTGCAGGAGGAGTATAGTACTCATAAGAATAAGCAGAAAAGTTCTTGGTCTTATGAACATAGCGGTTGGAAGAAACACACTCATATTCATAAGTCTGAGTATGATTTCCCTGCAAAACATTGGCGCTAGGGTGACTCTGGTGAGTCCTCTATCTGTATGAAGCCTTTGGTCTGGGGTTTGCCTTCTTCCCAGGTAGTGTCATGATGATATTCACAGGAAGCTTCTCAAGACACCTTTTGGGCACCCAGATCTTCTTCAAAGGTGGTCCATTCCTGCAGTTAGTACCAATATACCTGGCAAACACTTCAACATTCTGATTCTTAAACAATCTATAGTTTGCATCAAAGGAATCATCAATGATAATGGGGTTAGCACACGTCAAGCCAGATAAGGTAGATGGATCCACTGAAGGTTCCTTTGCAGCAACCCATGTGGTTTTGGGGTACTGCTCAGGCATCCAATATGAACCATAAACATTCATTTTCCTCTCGAACTGAACACCCTCTTTCCTAGGGTTTCGGTTCAGAATCTGTTTCTTGAGGACATCACATAGTGTCTGATGCCCTTTGAGGCTTTTGTACATCCCTGTTTCAAGAAGTGTCTTCAACTTGGCATTCTCATCAGCAATAGTAGTGGTATCCTCAGTAGAGGGGTTAGTTACCACATAAGTAGTTGAAGGTGTTGCAACAGTAGCAGCAGTAGAACATTCAGCAACAGAGATAGCATTGTCACGCTCAATACACTTTAAACATGGAGGCTCAAAGCTTTCCTGAGCGGAACTGATCTCTTGAGCGCGGAGTGACTCATTCTCCTTTTGAAGATCTTCATGAGCCACTCTCAAGTTCTCAAGTGCTTGCTTCCTTTGAAGATAATCACAGGAAAGCTTCTCATGAGTAGTTGAGAGTGCTTCATGACGACTTTCAAGTTCCTCATACTTAACGTGAGGATTTTTTATGTCTTCAATTAAGGACTGAGATTTAGTCATTTCCGCGTCCAACAGGCCATCGCTTTTGTCTAGCAACCTTTGAATATATTCCATAGCATTCTGTTGTTCAGTTGCAATTTTAGCAAGTGTTTTGTAGCTAGGTTTAGATTCACATTCAAAGTCAGCTTCACTTGATGTTTGAAAGTAAGCATCGCGTGAATTTACCTTGGCACCGCGTGCCATGAAGCAGTAGGTGGGTGCGGAGTCATCCTCTTCATCAGCCTTGGCATTGGCAACGAGGCCATTGTCGTCGGTGTTGAAGATGGACTTGGCGACATACACAGAAGCCAGAGCCAGGCTTGCCATGCCTGAATCGGACTCCTCCTCTACTCCACCTCCACCTCCTCAGAAGCACACACCTCCTCTGAATCCATCTCCTTGCCAACAAACGCACGAGCCTTGCTTGATGAGCTCTTCTTGTGAGATGAAGACTTTGATGAAAACTTTGAAGAAGACTTTGAGATTTCTTCTTCTTCTTGTCGTCAGAATCATATTCCTTGCTCTTCTTCTTTTTCTTGGTCTCATTGTCCCATTGAGGACACTCAGAGATGTAGTGACCAGGTTTTTTGCATTTGTGGCATGTTCTCTTCTTGTGGTCATGAGTAGATGCTTCATCATTTCTTGAGCTGGATCTTGAAGACTTTCTGAAGCCTTTCTTCTTGGAGAACTTCTGGAACTTCTTCACGAGCATAGCTCGCTCCTTTCCAATGTCTTTAGGATCAACGGAACTGCAGTCAGATTCTTCTTCAGATGAGGAAACAACCTTTGCCTTCAAAGCGCGAGTTTGGCCATAGTTGGGACCATAGATATCTCTTTTCTCAGATAACTGGAACTCATGTGTGTTGAGCCTCTCAAGTATGTCAGACGGATCGAGAGTCTTAAAGTCAGGGCGTTCTTGAATCATCAGGGCCAGGGTATCAAATGAGCTGTCCAGCGATCTTAAGAGTGTCTTGACGATTTCATTCTTGGTGATCTCAGTGGCTCCTAGTGCGTGAAGCTCATTTGTGATATTAGTGAGGCGATCAAATGTAAGCTGGACATTCTCATTGTCATTTCTCTTGAAGCAGTTGAAGAGATTGCGAAGAACACTGATCTTTGAGTCTCTCTGGGTTGAGACGCCTTCGTTGACCTTGAAGAGCCAGTCCCAGAGTAGCTTCGCAGTTTCCAGAGCACTCACACAACCATACTGCCCTTTGGTCAGATGACCACAGATTATGTTCTTGGCAGTCGAATCCAGTTGAATGAACCTCTTGACATCAGCAGGAGTGACACCTTCACCGGCCCTGGGAACTGTAAGTGCATCTAGTGCCACCCCTGGTTGGTTTTGGAGTATTGACGACAAACCTGGTTGAGGGACTAATGTGTTTGTGAGAATTGCAGGATAACACAGGTAGTAGTCCCTCATTGATTCGGTTTACCTACCGGAGATGACCCCTAAAAATGTGTGAAGACATTGAAGACAATGGTGGTCTGTGAAGCTATTCATGTTGAAGACTATGACATGAGAAGACATCGAGTGAAGACTATGGAGCGCGAAGACTTAGTTGTTTTGTTGTTTCCTTTTCTTCTTTGTTGAGTCATAGGAACCACCGTACTGTTAAGTGGGGTCCAAGTGAAAAAAGTCAGAGTGTCTGAAGTGATACTCAACCAAATCCTATGTCTTCGAGCGAAGACAATGAAAGCAAATCTTATCCAGAGTCGGATGAGTCAGCTTTACTTGTAGCCCAAGTCAAGCTGTCGCGTGTGTTTGAAATCTGACCGTTGTGACATGTGTCAGTTCCTTAGTGACCCAGGGTCATTTCGGACAAATCAGGTCGGGTTGCCCAGTGGCTATAAATAGCCCACCCCCTATACCATAAATTGGTAGCTGCTCAGAGTTAGTACACGGCTTTTGTCGTTTGAGAGCAACCCACCTCCGAAGCTTTTGAGAGAGAATCCTTGCGAGGACAAAGCCCAACCCACCAAGAGCCCAAAGAGTGTTTGGCATCACTGAAGTCTTTCTGTCCGCGTGATCTGAAGACTTGTTACACTTGAGGACTGTGAATCCTCCAGCCGGTTAGGCATCACGTTCTGAGCATCCAAGAGTCATTGTGGATTGCTGGTGAAAAAAGTCTGTGAAGGTTTGGAAGTCTACCTTGAAGACTTACCAGAGTGATTGGGAGGGGACTAGGTGTCCTTAGATCAAGGGGAATAAGGTGAAGACACAGTCTTCTGAGTTGAATCTCAGCCTCCCTAACCAGACGTACAGTTGTCACAGCAACTGCAACTGGTCGAAAAAATCTCTGTCCTCCTGAAGCTACTGGTTCTATCTCTCACTTCTCTTTACTTATAGTTTGTCTTTGCGAAGTCATTGCTTGCTTGCATTATCTGTTTGACTTCACTGTGTGACTACTTGTTCTGATTGGCTTCATACTATCTTCCATCTTGCTCTTTACTACCTAGCTGCTAATAGTCTTCGTGCTTTCACTTCATTGAATACTTGACATGGCTTGTCTAGGGTTGTCTACCTTCCGCTGCATTCGAATAGTGTCATTTCTATTGTTTGTCTTCGAAACTCCCATGTTTTGAAGACTTTCATAAAAATCTCCTATTCACCCCCCCTCTAGTCGATAACTAGCCCTTTCAATTGGTATCAGAGCAAGGTACTCCCTTGTTCTGTGTGATTCAGTTTAACCACCTGGAGTTTTAGCTATGTCGACTGCAGGGATAATCAAAGTCTCCGCTGCGTGCCCCATCTGCGATGGCACTGAATATCCCTACTGGAAAAATAGAATGCGCATGCATCTTGAAGCCATTGATGTCGATCTATGGTATGTTGTCAAGAACGGCGTTCCCAAGACTGGTGAAGGTGTCACCCTAGCTGATGTCAAGAAGTTCGTTCAACTGGACTCTACCGCCAAGAACATCATGTGTGGTCATCTGACCAAAGGACAGTATGGCCGTGTGAGTGCTCTGGAAACATCAAAGCTAGTCTGGGACTGGCTCTCCAAGGTCAATGAAGGCGTCTCAACTCAACAAGATCAATGGATTAGTACTCTCCGCAACCTCTTCAACCGTTTCAAGATACACGACAATGAGAACGTCCAGCTCACATTTGATCGCCTCACTGATATCACAAATGAGCTCCAAGCACTCGGCGCCACTGAGATTACGAAGCATGAAATAGTGAAGACACTACTGAGATCTCTTGACAGCTCATTTGACACCTTAGCCCTGATGATACAAGAACGCCCTGACTTCAAGACTCTCGATCCGTCTGACATACTTGAGAGGCTCAAAACACATGAGTACCAGCTATCTGAGAAACGAGATATCTATGGCCCCAACTATGGCCGACCTCGCGCTTTGAAGGCAAAGGCTACTGCTTCCTCATCTGAAGAATAATCTGACTGCAGTTCTGGTGATCCTGAAGACATTGGAAAGGAGCTTCCTATGCTTGTGAAGAAGTTCCAGAAATTCACCAAGAAGAAATGCTTTAGAAAGTCTTCACGATCCAGCTCAAGGAATGATGAAGCTTCTACCCATGACCACAAGAAGAGAACCTGTCACAAGTGCAAGAAACCTGGTCACTACATCTCTGAGTGTCCATAGTGGGACAATGAGAAGAAGAAGAAGAAGAAGAAGAAGAGGAAGAGGAAAGAATATGATTCTGATGACAAGAAGAAGAAGAAATCCTCAAAGTCTTCTTCCAAGTCTTCATCACACAAGAAGAGCTCATCTGGCAAGGCTCGTGCTTTTTTTGGCAAGGAAATGGATTCAGAGGAGGAGTCTTCTTCTGAGGAGGCGGAGGTGGAGTCGGAGGAGGAGTCTGACTCTGGTGTTGCGACTCTGGCTCTAGCTACAGCCTACGTCGCCAAGTCCATCTTCAACACTGAAGACAATGGCTCTGTCACCAACGCTGATGATAATGACAAGGACGACTCGACTCCCACCTACTACTTCATGGCACGTGGTGCCAAGGTAAAATCACGCGATGCTTACTTTCAAACATCAAGTGAATATGACTCTGATGGTGAATCCAAACCTAGTTACAAAACACTTGCTAAAATTGCAACTGAACAACAGAAAGCTATGGAACATACTCAAAAACTGTTAGACAAAAGTGATGACCTGTTGGACGCTGAAATGACCAAGTCTCAGTCCTTAATTGAAGACATCAAAAATCTTCATGTTAAGTACCAGGAACTTGAAGGTCGACATGAATCGCTCTCAACTTTTCGAGTAGATGATTTTTCATATAAAAAACTTTTTCATCCGAGTTCGTATGCAAAAGTTATGCCCAGTTTTACAAATTCTTGAGAGATTTTGCAAAAAAAGTCAAAAATTCATGTTTGTAAATTTTGCTAACAACTAGACCACATATCACATGGGAATCTTATTTTCTTTTATTTTTTTGACATTCTATCATTTTCTTTTATTTTTTTTAAACTGAAAAGGCGGTCCACGGGGGGGGGGGGGGGGGGGGTGCATTCGGGGGAATGTTTGGGCCAAATAACTAATGGCGCACCGTGGGATGGTGCGCCATTACTAGTTGAACTAGTAATGGCGCACCACTCCCACGGTGCGCCATTAGTAGTTTTGAAAAAATTAAAAAAAAATTACTAATGGCACACCGTCGGATGTGGTGCGCCATTAGTATTTGCACACTAACGGCGCACCAACACATGGTGCGCCATTAGTATTTAGTAATGGCGCACCACATGTACAGTGCGCCATTAGTGTCCATCCCATCTATAGCACTTTTCCTAGTAGTGAGTCTTCGCCGGTTCTTAAATCGGTGGTAGATTCCTATTGACAATTTAGATTCTATACAAAAAGATCATTGATGATCAATGTATTTTTTATGTACATCTCTATAGCAGTAGCGCGTTTTGGCTGAAAGGCGGTACTGATCAATGTATTTTTTCTGCGTTCAGATGCACAATTTAAATATGTTACTTCTCAAACTATCACAAGCATTTGGTCTTCATTGAACTCTATGTGTATAATTTGTGGACTCAATATGAGTCTTCACCGGTTTCGGACGAGAACTCATCAGTTACACGGGCACTTCATTTTTTTAACTTATTTGAACTCCAGCATTTTTTTGAGCCGACATTATGCAGCATTCGAAGCGACGTCATCAATTTCCAACACGTTCTGACATCATTTGCTGTTTTTCAGTCACCAATTTGTTTAGATCAGACCTAAATGACCGTGAAAATGAAAATCACTACAAAGCAAACTCTAAAAATGTTGAAGGTATCATCATTTCACCCGCATAGCATGTGCGAAAGAGTAGAGAGGGTCACGGCAAAAACTGGACGAACTTCGTGTACAAACTGGACAATCTCTTACGGAGTATCAGGGTTTCGGACGAGAACTCATCAGTTACACTGGCACTTCTGTTTTTCAGTCATTTAACAATTTGTTTAGAGAGCTAAATGACCGTGAAACAGTAAATCACAACAAAACGAACTCTGAAAAGCAGAAAAGAAAAAATTATATTAAAAAATTACTCAAAAATAAATAGAAGAAAATAAATAATGCAGAAAAGAAAAAAAACTATACAAAGCAAAAATATTCGCAAAGAAACTAAATACAGCAAAAAAACTACTGAGAAAAAAATAGAAGAAAAAAATAAAGTAGAAAAGAAAAAACTATATAAAAAATTACTCAAAAATAAATAGAAGAAAATAAATAATGCAGAAAATAAGAAATTATATAAAGCAAAAATATTCACAAAGAAACTAAATACAGCAAAAAATACTACTCAGAACTAAATAGAAGGAAAAAAATAAAGCAGAAAAGAAAAACTATATAAAAAATTACTCAAAAATAAATAGAAGAAAATAAATAATGCAGAAAAGAAAAAAAAATATAAAGCAAAAATATTCACAAAGAAACTAAATACAGCAAAAAAACCTACTCAGAAATAAATAGAAGAAAAAAATAAAGCAGAAAAGAAAAAAACTATATAAAAAAATTACTCAAAAATAAATAGAAGAAAATAAATAATGTAGAAAAGAAAAAAAAAGAAAAAATTGTTGGGGCGCTGCCCGGTGGGCCTGCCAGACCTAGGGTGTGCAAATTCAGGCCCAGAAGGCCTAGCAGGCTCACAGGGCAGCGCGCCCTATTTAGGCCCAGAAGCCTACTATATAGAGGAGTTCGAAAGGGCATCCGTGGCTGGGTTTATAAACCAGTGCGGCTGCTCTTCGCTCGGCGAGGTAGGACTAAAAACAGCGCACTGCGGGTGACAGCGCACGACCATTAGTACCGGTTGGTGGCTCCAACCGGTACTAATGTGTTGCCCTTTAGTACCGGTTGGAGCCACCAACCGGTACTAAAGGCCCTCATTTCCCGCCGCTTGGGCTGGCCAAAATTGGCCTTTAGTACCGGTTGGAGGCTCCAACCGGTACTAAAGGCCCCTCCTGTATATACTACACTTACGAAAAACAGTTTCATCGTCGACCACTTCTCCACTTCTCGCGCGACAACGATCTATCGCCGACGCCAACGCCGCCGCGCCGCCGCGCCGTCGCCCCCGCCGTCCTCGATGGACGCCCCCGCCGCACGTCGTCGCCGTTTCCGCCGCCCGTCGTCGCCGTCCCCGTCGTCGCCGCGCGCCCCCGCCGCCATCGCCTCCCCCGCCGCCCGTACGCCCGCTCGATCGTACCTACACACACACACATACACACACACATGCACATACACACACGCACACACACATACACACACACACACCCACACACACACTACACACACATGTACGTACACACATACACACACACACACATTTTTTTACTTATTTTCTGTTTTCAATTGTTTAGATGAATTAATTAATATAACTAGTTTATTTTTAGAATGTTAGAATGTTAATGTTAGATGAATTAGAACTAGTTTAGTTTTAATAAGAAAATTTAGGTATATGAGATTATTTGAACTAGTTGAATTAATAGAACTAGTTTATTTTTAGTAAGAAAATTTAGGTATATGAGATTACTTGAACTAGTTGAATTAATATAACTAGTTTATTTTTAGTAAATGCTTAGTTGAACTAGTTGAATTAATAGAACTAGTTTATTTTAGTAAGAAAATTTAGGTATATGAGATTATTTGAACTAGTTGAATTAATAGGACTAGTTTATTTTTAGTAAGAAAATTTAGGTATATGAGATTATTTGAACTAGTTGAATTAATATAACTAGTTTATTTTTAGTAAATGTTTAGTTGAACTAGTTGAATTAATAGAACTAGTTTATTTTTAGTAAGAAAATTTAGGTATATAAGATTATTTGAACTAATTAAAATTTAGGTATATGAGATTATTTGAACTAGTTGAATTAATATAACTAGTTTATTTTTAGTAAATGATTAGTTGAACTAGTTGAATTAATAGAACTAGTTTATTTTTAGTAAGAAAATTTAGGTATATGAGATTATTTGAACTAGTTTATTTTTAGTAAGAAAATTTAGGTATATGAGATTATTTTAACTAGTTGAATTAATATAACTAGTTTATTTTTAGTAAATGCTTACTTGAACTAGTTGAATTAATAGAACTAGTTTATTTTTAGCAAGAAAATTTAGCTATATGAACTAATTAAAATTTAGGTATATGAGATTATTTGAATTAATATAACTAGTTTATTGTTAGTAAATGCTTAGTTGAATTAATTGAATTAATTGAATTAGTAAGTCTTTAATGTTTCGCCTATATGAACATAGGAAATGTCGTCTGACGACGGAAAAAATTTCATTATGTGCGAATACTGTGAAGACCAGCGCGGCCTATGCGATAGAAGTTTCCTTGTTGATGATAGGCGATTCAGCATCAAGCTGGATGAGACCTTCGAATTCGATACAGTAAGTCACAATGACAAGTCTGTTTTCGTAATTAAGCATGACTTATATATGCTTCATTTGCCTGACTTATAATTTTTAATTTTCACTATTCTACTAGCGCATCCCCTGCCATGCAAGAATTTTTGTCTTGGATAAGATAGGTTTCAATGCTATGGAAACTATAGAGGTAAAGAGAGTTTACCTGAAAACTGAGCATGGTTATACTTTCAACGTCAAAGTATACAATGCAAACACGTACACCTATTTTGAATGCAAAACTTGGCAAGCACTATGCAAGGCTCATGCATTTGAGCCTGATATGGTTATTGTCGGTGTCAAAACCGGCGGATCTCAGGTAGGGGGTCCCAAACTGTGCGTCTACGCGGATGGTAACAGGAGACAAGGGACACGATGTTTTTACCCAGGTTCGGGCCCTCTCGATGGAGGTAAAACCCTACTCCTGCTTGATTGATATTGATGATATGGGTAGTACAAGAGTGGATCTACCACGAGATCAAGGAGGCTAAACCCTAGAAGCTAGCCTATGGTATGATTGTTGTTGTTATTGTGTCCTACGGACTAAAACCTCCGGTTTATATAGACACCGGAGAGGGCTAGGGTTACAGAGAGTCGGTTACAATGGTAGGAGATCTACATATCCGTATTGCCAAGCTTAACTTCCACGCCAAGGAAAGTCCCATCCGGACACGGGACGAAGTCTTCAATCTTGTATCTTCATAGTCTTGGAGTCCGGCTGATGATGATAGTTCGGCTATCCGGACACCCCCTAGTCCAGGACTCCCTCAGTAGCCCCCGAACCAGGCTTCAATGACGACGAGTCCGGCGTGTATATTGTCTTTGGTGTTGCAAGGCGGGTTCTCCTCCAAATTCCATGTGCTTGCCGAATAGTATCCGGCTTCCTTATAAATGTTGCGCTCCTTGGCTTCCACGCCCAATAATTGCCCTCTTCCACGTGTCGTACGAATGCGAAAGGCCAGGGTATTTTTACATTTTACCCCCAAGCTGCGCGAATAAGCTGCCTATAAGAGAGGCAAGAATCCAGATCCAAATCACACCATCCTCCTTCCGCGAGTACTCATCGGAGCGCTTCTGATAAAAATCCACTCCATCATGGACCGTCGACGCGGCTCCTCCTCTCGCGCTCCTAGCCCTCAGCCAGGAGATTGGAGGAGATGTTCAGTCCCGCACAGCGAGCTGGTGACGCTCCAAGCGGAGGCATACCTTCCTCCGGCCTTTATGGTCCCGATTCGAGCCGGGCTGGCCACCTACAAAGGTGGAAAGCAGGTGGAGACCACCCCCAGTCCCTCCAAAGGAGAGCGGGTGTGCTTCGTCCCTTATCTAATAAGGGGGCTCGGATTTCCCATACATCCGTTTCTCTGGGGGCTTCTGGAGTTCTACAGACTCCAGCTTCATCACCTCACGCCCGCCTCCATTCTGCACATTGCGGGTTTCGTAGCTCTTTGTGAGCTGTTCTTGGGCATCGAGCCCCATTTCGCACTGTGGAAGAGATTGTTTTGCCTCGTACCCCGTTCTCACGAAGGGTCGATATATCAAGTGGGCAGAGCCGAAATATGGCGCATCGCCGGGACCGGATATCTATCCGGAACCCCAAAGAAGGCGTTCGAAGATTGGCCTTCGGAGTGGTTTTATGTGGAAGATGCTCCACTGCCGGACCCAGTTCGGATCGGCCTCCCGGAGTTCAGCAACGCTTCTCTGAAGAAACGCCTGAGTTGGCGCCCGCGGAGCCCTCAACAGGAAGATGATAGGAGCGTCCATTATCTGATGGGCCGGATAAGGTTGCTGGCTCATTCTGGATTGACCATGATTGGGGTCATGGCCACGTGCATAATGCGAGGGGTGCAGCCGCTCCAATATAGGGGCCACCCCATGTGGGATTTCAATGGGGAGAATGACGCCACCCGTCATGGCCGCAAGGGGCCGGGATCGACCGCCGATCTGGTGAAGATCCTGTCCGGCTTGTACAAGAGGGAGAAGGAGGACTTCCTCCAAACGAGTCCATTAAATGAATTCTCCATGAATAACCCTCGGAGCTGGGTAAGCGAACGTTTATCTATCCGATCCGTGCTTTCAAAGTTAAGTGTCTTACTTTATGATTACGACGCAGGAACTGCGCCGGGATGTGGAGGGCATACACAGTCCGGCTCCACAACCCGAGGATCCGGGAAGATCCCTTGATCCGGCCTCTGAAGAGGATCCGGACATAAAGGTGGAACTGATTGACGGGGTGTTCCACCAACTTAGCATGGACAATGCTCTAGTTTCCATTACGGCCGACTACCCCGGTTTATCTCCGGCTTCCCAGGTAACTATGACCGGAGCCCTGACACCATTACTTCGTCCGTGCTTATTTCTAACCGCCGTATACCAACGGTTTCTCGCAGGAGGTGCCTTCAAGGCGGGAAGTTGATCCCGTGCGGCTGACCAACAAGCGTCAGTTCGGTCCAGCAGACGGAAGAGGGGTGCGGTGCGAATTGAAACGTTGTCGCAAAGGTATGTCACGCCACCGTTTTTAAGGAAAAGACTCCTGTGAAGTATATTAATGCTCATGACTCTTCCAAGAGAAAGAGCGCTCGCCGGACTGTGCCTGGAGAGGTTGCCAACCAAGCCTCCGCCAGCCAGGCTCCAACACCTGGTCCGGAGGGGGAGGCGAGCGCAAGGCGCGAGCCGGATGCTCCTCCAATGGAGGATGCCGACAGGCTGTCCGCCACCAGGTCTGAGGTGGAGAGCGCCATGAATCACAGGCGTCGCCGGATAGTTCTTCGTGATGCGTGTTTCTCCCCGGAGGCGTTGAATGCCTTTAACGCGGGAGACGCGCACCTCCGTGCCGCTCAAGATGGTTTAAACAGAGCCACGGAGCAGTATATGAAAGACATACGGGTAAGGAATTTTAATAGTTATATATGCATGTAGCCCCCAAGACTTAAAGTAGTTAAAATAACTGATTTAAGGATCATTTGATGTGCAGGATCTTACGGAGAAGAATACCCAATTGTCTCAGGATCTTCAAGAGTGCAAGGCCCAACTTGAGGCCGCACTAGCCGCCGCAGGAGGAGACACAGAGACCCCCTCCGGTAACACATATTTCAAAAAGATAAGCGGTGTGCAGCGTGCGTATAAGTCTGACAATAATATTGCAGATGTTGCCGGACTTGATCCGGACAAGCAACAGCTACTGCGCCAGCTGAAGGCCGGCGAGAGGGTGCTTATGAAGGTGCAGCAGGAGAGGAACAAACTCCAAGATGCCCACACCCAGCTGGGAGAAGAGCTAAAAGGTGTTCGGGCCCAGCTGTCTGGCTCCGTGAAGGAGAATCAGCGGCTTCGTTGCGACATTTATAGTAAGTGCTTGAGCAAACTATTTTGAAAAGAAGAGTTCAGCGAGGAAGTCGATTGACAGAAATATGTCTGTAGGTGTGCTCATAGGTCGCCCTGCGGAGGAAATGCCCGGTTCAACGGGTGACCAACTTCCCGAGCTGGTGCAACTGCACGAATGTGTTCGGCAGGAGATGAGTGGCGTCGCCCAGGCCTTATGGCCGTCTTTCTCCCTACCCGAGGGCCTTGGAGGTCTTGCGGAGAAGCTTCAGGGAGCACGGCAGCGCTTCCGTCTGTGGAAGATATCGGCCTGCCGTCAAGGCGCTAGGGAGGCCTGGGCTATGGTGAAGACGCGGTACAAGAAGGCGGATCCGAACCACATGGCCGAGGTCGGACCTATGGGGCCGGATGGGAAGGAGATCCCTGTGAGCTTAATGTACGGCCAAGTAGAGTTGGCCGCTAAGTATTCCCAACGGGACTGTAAATTGGAAAGCCTGTTAGATGGGATTGAAGAGGAGTACAGTCAGTCAATTTGACGATGTATTTTAAAATGACATGTATAATGCCTTCTAGCCGGATTGTAGATCGTTTGTCTTTCCGGACCTTTTCGCTTCAACCTCGGGACCTTAGAGTCTGGAGTGTGTCCGAATACCCTCACGGTTATGAAAAAACCGGGGCATGCATGGAGACCAGGCGTAGGGGTCATTAGTGCTTTATCAGACAAGTGCCCAACTAGTTATGTTATATTACATGGTTAGTAAGAAACATCTTCCAGGGAGAATAGTTCCGTTAGGGGTTCCTTTCCCTGGGAGGCATGCCCTAAAGTGCATGTCCGGACTGCGAAAAGAGCAGAAAAGCATCTAGGGCAGATAAATGAATAAATAAGAAATCATCTTTCAAGTCACCGACCGAATATTCCCTTAAGAACGCTAGCTTTCGGCTTCACCCAGTCTGAGGTACACATCTGGCTGACCCAGCAGTAACAATCGCAGAGGTGCTCCCTTTACCTCCTAGCCGAACAATCGGGAACGTAGGGGTAAGCACAGGAGCCAGGCAACCCAGCTTGGCCAAAACTTAAGTCATATCGATGCATATAATGGTGAATAAAAGGTACATGCAGAAGTCTGACACATGTGTTGGGCATAAAGCCCGTATAAATAAGCTTCTGTTAAAGAAGCCCCCAGGTATAATGAGTGCGAGTAGCACGTCAAGTGTGTGCGAACAATGCGCATATCAGCCCTCAAAGGCTTTATGAAAAGGTGGGGAGAAAAGAGAGGAACAAAAGACAACTGAAGTATAAAATGTGGACGGAGGAAGGAGACGTACTCTGAGTCCGGCGCTAGGCGTAGAATCTTCGGAGGCGGACTGCGTTCCATGGGTTCGGCTCGAGTCGGTTGTCCGATGCATTTCACAGACGGTATGCTCCGCCGGTCAGGACTTGGTCGATGATGAAGGGACCTTCCCATTTGGGCTTGAGTTTGTCCTTTTTCTTGTCCGGCAAGCGTAGAACTAGTTCGCCAACATTGTAAGTTTTGGCGCGTACTTCTCTGCTTTGATATCTTCGGGCCTGCTGCTGATAGAATGCGGAATGAGCCTTTGCCACGTCGCGTTCCTCCTCCAATGCGTCCAAGCTGTCCTGCCGATCCAACTCGGCTTCTCTTTCTTCGTACATACGCACTCGAGGTGAGTCATGAATTATATCACAGGGCAAAACTGCCTCTGCGCCGTATACCATAAAGAATGGCGTGAATCCGGTAGTACGATTTGGCGTGGTCCGCAGCCCCTAGAGTACGGAGTCGAGCTCCTCTACCCAGTGCGTGTTAGATTCCGTGAGGGACCGCACTAACCTGGGTTTGATGCCGCACATGATTAGACCATTTGCTCGTTCGACCTGACCGTTAGTTTGAGGGTGATAGACTGAAGCGTAGTCGAGCTTGATGCCCATATTTTTGCACCAGAGTTTAACCTTGTCAGCCATGAAGTTCATGCCGTTATCGGTGATGATGCTGTGGGGGACACCATAACGGTGTACTACCCCGGATATGAAGTCTATCACAGGTCCGGATTCGGCCGTTTTAACTGGCTTGGCCTCTATCCATTTGGTGAATTTGTCCACCATGAACAATAGGTATTTTTGCTTGTGGGTTCCCCTTTAAGGGGTCCAACCATGTCAAGCCCCCAGACCGCGAACGGCCAGGTGATGGGTATAGTTTTGAGGGCGGTGGGTGGCATGTGGCTCTGATTAGCAAAGAGCTGACAACCGACGCATCGTTGGACTAAGTCCTGAGCATCTGCCCGGGCCGTCGGCCAATAAAATCCTGTATGGAAGGCCTTGCCTACAAGCGCCCGGGCTGCAGCGTGGTGTCCGCCTAGTCCGGCGTGAATTTCAGCCAGAAGATTTCGCCCTTCCTCTTCGGAGATGCACCTTTGAAGGACTCCAGTTGTGCTTTTCTTATAAAGTTCTCCCTCATGGACCTTGTAGGCTTTAGATCGCCGAACTATGCAGCGGGCCTCGTTTTGGTCTTCGGGAAGTTCCTGCCTAATTAAGTAGGCTAGGAATGGTTCCGTCCACGGGGCAATGACTGCCATTATTTCGTGGGCTGAAGGTGTTATGTCATTGGCTGAGCCACCGGTTGTGTCAGAATGTTCGGTGTTGGGCAGTGCGGTTGGTTCCGGATTGTTGTTTTCGGACTCCTCTTCCCATACAACGGACGGCTTAAAGAGCCGCTCCAGGAAGATGTTTGGAGGGATGGCGTCGCGCTTTGCGCCGATGCGCGCCAACACGTCGGCCGCGTGGTTATTATCCCGGGCTACATGGTGGAATTAGAGTCCTTCGAACCGAGCTGACATTTTTAAGATGGCGTTACGTTAGGCTGCCATTTTTGGATCTTTGGCATCAAAGTCTCCATTTACTTGGGATATTGCGAGGTTTGAATCCCCGCGGACCTCTAGGCGTTGAATGCCCATGGAGATTGCCATCCGGAGACCATGTAGAAGGGCCTCGTATTCGGCTGCGTTGTTGGAGTCCGTGTACATTATTTGAAGTATGTATTGGACTGTTTCTCCGGTTGGGGACGTCAAGACGACGCCAGCCCCCAAGCCGGCCAACATTTTAGAGCCGTCGAAATGCATGATCCAATTGGAGTATGCGCCGTACTCTTTAGGGAGTTCGGCTTCGGTCCATTCAGCGATGAAGTCAGCCAAGACTTGCGACTTTATAGCTCGCCATGGTTTGTAGGTTATGTCGAATGGTAAGAGCTCGATGGCCCATTTTGCAATCCTGCCCGTCGCGTCACGGTTGTTTATGATGTCGTTGAGGGGTACTTCGGAGGCCACTGTTATCGAACACTCTTGAAAGTAGTGTCGCAGCTTCCGGGATGCCATGAACATCGCGTACGCTATCTTTTGATAATGCGGGTATCGGGACTTGCATGGAGTTAAGACAGTGGATACGTAGTACACTGGTTTTTGAAGAGGGAATTTGTGCCCTTCTGTTTCTCGTTCGATGACGAGCACCACGCTTACAACTTGATGTGTTGCCGCGATATATAACAACATTGGTTCGCCCAAGTTGGGCGCGGCCAGGACCAAATTTGTTGCCAATATGGCCTTTATTTCTTCGAGTCCGGCCGTGGCAGCATCCGTCCATTCAAAGTGTTCGGTGAGCCTGAGGAGGCGATAGAGAGGCAATGCCTTTTCTCCCAAACGGGAGATGAAGCGGCTTAGAGCCGCCATGCATCTAGTCAATTTTTGTATTTGTTTGAGGTCTTTTGGGATATCCAGCTGTGACAGAGCTCCGATCTTGGCTGGGTTTGCTTCAATTCCTCTACCGGATACGATGAGCCCAAGAGCTTTCCGGCTGGTACGCCAAAAATGCATTTTTCCGGGTTGAGCTTAATGTCATATGCTCGGAGGTTGTCGAATGTGAGCCTCAAGTCGTCTACTAGAGTTTCGACGTGTTTGGTTTTGACGACCACGTCGTCTACGTATGCCTCCACTGTTTTGCCGATCTGGGTAGCCAGACATGTCTGAATCATGCGCTGATATGTTGCGCCGGCGTTTTTGAGTCCGAAGGGCATTGTGTTGAAGCAGAATGATCCGTATGGAGTAATGAATGCCGTTGTGGCCTGGTCTGTTTCCGCCATCTTGATTTGATGGTATCCGGAATATGCGTCGAGGAAGCACAATGAATCGTGCCCTGCGGTAGCATCGATGATTTGGTCGATGCAGGGAAGGGGGAAAGGATCCTTTGGACATGCCTTGTTAAGGTCTTTAAAATCGACACAAAGGCGCCAGGATTTGTCCTTTTTTGGTACCATTACCAGGTTCGCTAGCCAGTCCGGATGTTTTATATCTCTGATGAATCTGGCTTCTAATAGTTTGGCTAGCTCCTCTCCCATTGCCTGTCTCTTGGGTTCGGAAAATCGTCGAAGAGCCTGTTTGACTGGCTTGAATCCTTTTAGGATGTTTAGGCTGTGTTTTGCCAGCCTGCGTGGGATTCCTGGCATATCTGAAGGGTGCCAGGCATAGATGTCCCAATTTTCCCAAAGGAATTGTCGCAGTGCGGAGTCTACATCAGGGTTTAATTGTGCCCCAGTGGAGGCCGTCTTTGTGGGGTCTGTTGGATGGACCTGGAATTTGACTATTTCTTCCACTGGTTTAAAAGAGGTGGACTTGGAACTCTTATCGAGTATCACATCATCCCTGTTCACCGTGGAGCGCAACGCAGTGAGTTCCTCTGCCGCTAGGGCTTCGGATAGTGCCTCTAGGGCTAGTGCAGCTGTCTTGTTTTCGGCGCACAGTGTTATGTCCGGATAACTGACAAGAGTGATGATTCCATTGGGCCCAGGCATTTTAAGCTTCATGTACCCGTAATGGGGTATGGCTTGGAAAATTGTGAATGCCTCTCGTCCTAATAAAGTGTGATATCCGCTACTGAACGGGGCCACCTGGAACGTGACCTCCTCGGACCTGTAATTGTCCGGCGAGCCGAACACCACATCAATGTAATTTTTCCTGTGCAGCGTGCTTCCCGACTAGGGATTATTCCTCTAAAGGTTGTGCTGCTTCGCTCAATGCGGCTCCAGTCTATTTCCATTTTTCTAAGGGTTTCCTCGTAAATGAGGTTTAATCCGCTGCCGCCATCCATGAGTACCTTGGTAAGACGAAAGTCGTCCACTATTGGACTGAGGACCAATGCGGCTGGTGCTCGGGCTGTTCGGGATTTAGGTTCATCGCTGGCGTTGAAGGTGATAGCCGTGTCGCTCCATGGATTTGTTGTTGCTACTTGGTAGACTTCGGCGAGGCTGCGGATTGTTCGTTTCCGCATATTATTTGATGCGAAAGTCTCGAAGACTGTTAATACCGTACTGGTACTGTTGGGGTGGTTCTCCGGGGCTAGAAGCTCTTCGCCACTTTTGGCCACCTACCGCAGTATCCAACATGCTCGAAGGCTATGTGTTGGAGTGGCGCCCTCTGTACTATGAATTTTACAGGGTCCGCTGAGCCATCCCTCCAGTACGGTTCCGTGCCCTTTATGGGGTTTTTGCTTTTTGGTTTTTGTCCCGGGTGCCTGAGCATGATGCACCCTTTTGTTTCGGACTAGGGTTGTGTTCGGAGCCGGATTATCCCAAAACTTAGTTTCGGTTTTCCGGACACTCTCCATCGCACAGTACTTTCGTACTATGGATGCCAGGTCGGCGAAGCATGTAATTTCGCGACGACTTACAGCGTTCAAGATTCCCTTGTCCGCACAATTGTTGCAGAAAATTGAGATTGCGTTTTCCTCACGGCAGTCCTTTAACCTGTCCATAACCAGGAGGAATCTGGCCCAGTAATGATGTACTGTTTCAGCGGGCACTTGCCGGATTTGAGATAGATCGCTTATGTTTGGGTGGGCGGGTGGAATTAAGTCCGGGACCCTGCCCAACTTGAGGCTCAAGGGCCGAAAAGTTTCCGAATTTGGAAGCTTGGATTGTTGAATGTCGTCCAACGAATCTGGTCCGCTGCCTGACTTTAGGTTCAGTACTTGATTGACGTCCGTCCCTCCGCGGGAATCCGGCATGGAGGGATCAGGAGCCCGGACATAAATGGTTTTTAATACAGAGGAAGAATCGCCGCGTTGTTCCTCTACCACAGCAACGTGATGGGTAACCTGGGGAGAGTCAATCTCTCTCAGATCGGTTTTAAGCCCAATCTAATTGTAGTCTGTAGCGACTCCCAGGGCGGCGAAGCGATCCAAGAGCTCGTTTACGGAGGAGAGCTCCATCGGATCTATCTTCTCGGTGAATTCCGAGTTGACATGAAGATCGCTTTTGATGACCCGAGAGGTCATCGTCGGAGCGGCAGCCGAATAGGCGGTGATAAGAAAACCACCTAGCCGGATAGTTTGGCCGGCGGCCAAAGCTCCTTTGGCAATGGTACCGTCTTTAAAGACAGGAAGAGGCATCCTTCCTGATCGTGATGGCACAGAGGAACTCTCAATGAAAGCACCAATGTCGGTGTCAAAACCGGCGGATCTCGGGTAGGGGGTCCCGAACTGTGCGTCTAGGCGGATGGTAACAGGAGACAAGGGACATGATGTTTTTACCCAGGCTTGGGCCCTCTCGATGGAGGTAAAACCCTACTCCTGCTTGATTGATATTGATGATATGGGTAGTACAAGAGTGGATCTACCACGAGATCAACGAGGCTAAACCCTAGAAGCTAGCCTATGGTATGATTGTTGTTGTTATTGTGTCCTACGGACTAAAACCCTCCGGTTTATATAGACACCGGACAGGGCTAGGGTTACACAGAGTAGGTTACAATGGTAGAAGATCTACATATCCATATTGCCAAGCTTGCCTTCCACGCCAAGGAAAGTCCCATCCGGACACGGGACGAAGTCTTCAATCTTGTATCTTCACAGTCTTGGAGTCCGGCCGACGATGATAGTTCGGCTATCCGGACACCCCCTAGTCCAGGACTCCCTTAGTTATCACCTTTGATATTCGTCCGGAAGATGATATTGAAGGTAATAGAGACATATGGGTCGATATGCAGACGCCTCCGGTTCTACCATTATGTGAGTTCTTCTCAACTATATTTTTTTCTTTGATATTGCTTATTCAAAAATAATTGAAAACTAATTTCTATTGACAGCTTATTTCCATTCAAGAAAACATGTCTGGCGCTTGGTAGACAGGACCTACTATTGTCCCGGAGCTGAACTAAACTGCGAGGAGATAAGTCATTATGTTTCATGGCTTGAGGATCTTCATACTGTCAAGACAAATTTTCTTCCTGCACTTAGAAATGTTAGTACTCAAAACGTGCGCCCAATAGTGATCGTATTGAACTACGGTCACATGACTCACATCTATTTAGGAATGATGGTAAGATTTTTACTATTTGTCCACAGTGCATCTTTTGCATACATAATTTTTTTGCTAAACATTCATTGCTAAGTATATTAATTAAGTACTATACGATGTTCTTCAACAGGGACTCCCGATGACAGTTGTGCCTCAGGGGATCAAGACTAATGGTCGCATGTCAATTGTTAGCTTATGGCCAAGATATCCTGCATTGCACATGAGTGCATTCAGGATTTCTAGAAGCGATGAATGCTCAATAGTGAAAGATTGGAGGAAAATTGTTAACGATCACAGAGAAGTACTAGGGGGTAGCAATAAGAAGCGCAGCCCACGATTAGGAGACAGGTTCATCTGCATGCTCCAGTATGATGAATCAGGAGAGCTATACATGTTCTATGCTATTTTACCTGAAAGAGAGTAGCAGGAGTGATTTAGCTAGTTCATACTCTTAGTACTTGTCCTTTCATGTCCGTGTTCTTCGTTCTGAACTTAATCTCGAAGAGTGATTTGCTTTTGTGGTGTTATATATGAACGCTTATAATATCATGACAATCATGTTGAACTCGATGATATTTTTGCTTTTGGTACAAGTGAATGTTTCTTCTTTAAGCTACTGTTGGTGGTGATTAGATAGAGGTAATGACTATGATGATTAAATAGTGATAATGACGACTATGATGATTTTTAGCTAGCTAGCTAGAGTATATATACTCATGTTGATGATATGATGCAAGAGTTTTTATATTAATATGATGATGATGATGAGTTATTATATCATTTAATGAAAGAAACCGCAGATTAGTTTCAGCTGGATGGATCCTACCTAGGTGATCAAGTATATATATGCCATATCCATATATATTATACTTGATCACCTAATTAGGTGATCAAGTATAATATGGATATGGCATATACTTGATCACTTAGCTAGTAGCTAGATCCAATGCATCCAGTCGAAACTAATCCGCGGTACTTTCACCTAATGATTTAACAACTCATTATAATGTAAAACAATCACTAAATTAAATTGAAAACACAAAATTAAAGCAAAAATTAAAAAAAAACACCCAAACATTTAGTACCGGTTGGTGTTACCAACCGGTACTAATGTCCTACATGCACCCGGGCCTGGCTCGTGCCTCGTGGTGGCACTTTAGCGCCGGTTCGTGACGAACCGGTACTAAAGGGGGGGCTTTAGTCCCCACTCTTTAGTGCCGGTTGGCGAACCGGCACTAAAGGACGTCACAAACCGGCACTAAAGGCAGGTTCTGCACTAGTGTCTTCTGATGGATTCAACGCTACGTCCATCAGACAAGAGTCACATCACATTTGCTGACACTGGTAAAAGCAAGGTATTGGGTCTAGATAGAGTTGCAATATCAAGAGATCAGCACATGGATAAAGTGATGCTTGTTGAATCCCTTGGTTTCAACTTAATGTCTGTCTAAATGCTTTGTGACTTAAACATGATTGTGCTATTTGGAAAATATCGATGCCTTGTGCTAATGGAATCTGACAAGTCTCTAGTCTTTGAAGGGTATCGGAAAGATGATCTGTATATGGTAGATTTCTCAGCAGGACCACAGATGGCCGTATGTCTTCTAGCAAAAGCTTCAGAGTGCTGGCTTTGGCATCGAAGGCTAGGACATGCTGGCATGAGGAACTTGCACACTCTCGCGAAGAAGAAGCATGTCATGGGCATCGAAGGCGTCAAGTTCAAGAAGGATCATCTGTGTGGTGCCTGCGAAGCTGGAAAGATGACCAGGGCCTAGCATCCCTTGAAGAAAATTATGACTACGTATCAACCCTTCGAGCTGCTACACATGGACTTATTTGGCCCTACTCACTACTCTACTCTCAATGCTACTGCTTGCCTCTATGGCTTTGTCATTGTTGATGATTACTCTAGATATACTTGGGTGCATATAATCCTCTACAAGACTGAAGTGCAGGATGTCTTCAGACGCTTTGCCAATCGTGCCATGACGAACTATGGCGTCAAGATCAAGCACATCAGAAGTGACAACGGCACTGAGTTCAAGAACACCGGCCTTGACCTTTATCTGGATGCTTTGGGTATTACTCATGAGTTCTCTACTCCTTACACACCTCAGCAGAATGGCATCATGGAGCGCAAGAACAGAACTCTTATTGAGATGGCCCGAACAATGCTTGATGAGTACAAGACTCCACGGAAGTTCTGGCCTGAAGCCATTGACATTGCATGCGACATCATTAACCATGTTTATCTTCACAAGCTTCTGAAGAAAACGTCCTATGAACTCCTGACTGGTAAGGAGCCAAATGTAAGCTACTTCAGAGTATTTGGTGCTAGGTGCTGGATCAAGGATCCACATCACACTTCAAAATTTGCACCGAAAGCACATGAAGGTTTTATGCTTGGTTACGGAAAGGATTCGCACTCCTACAGAGTCTTCAACCTCTTTCACTATAAAGTGGTTGAAACTATGGATGTGCGGTTCGATGAGACTAACGGCTCGCAAAGTCGATGAAGCCTTCATGGAACCTGAATGGATTCAAGCTATGCAAGAAGAGCTTCAACAGTTCGAGCTGAATAATGTGTGGGAATTGGTCAAACGTCCTGATCCTCGGAAGCACAATATCATTGGCACCAAATGGATATATCGCAACAAGCAAGATGAGCATGGACAAGTCATCAGAAGCAAGGCTCGTCTCGTTGCACAAGTTTACACTCAAGTGGAAGGAATTGACTTTGATGAAACATTTGCTCCAGTGGCAAGGCTTGAAGCCATTTGCATACTGCTAGCCTATGCAAATCATCACAACATCCTTCTGTATCAAATGGATGTGAAAAGTGCTTTTCTCAATGGAAAACTAGAATAAGAAGTATATGTCGCACAACCTCCTGGCTTTGAAGATCCAAAACATCTTGATAATGTATACAAGCTCAACAGGGCACTGTATGGCCTCAAACTCGTGCTTGGTATGACACACTCAAGGACTTCCTGAAGAGCAAAGGCTTCAAACCTGGTTCACTAGATCCTACACTCTTCACGAAGACATACAATGGTGACTGTTTGTGTGCCAAATCTATGTGGATGACATTATCTTCGGCTGCACGAACAAGAAATACAATGATGAGTTTGGTCACATGATGCAAGAGCAATATCAGATGTCCATGATGGGCGAGCTGAAGTTCTTCCTGGGTCTCCAAATCCGTCAGCAACGCCACGGCATCTTCATATCTCAAGAAAAATACCTCAAAGATTGCCTGAACAAGTTTGGAATGCAAGACTGCAAAGGATACACGACGCCAATGCCAACTGAAAGTCATCTGGGTCCCGACGCCAATGGTAAAGAGTTCGATCAAAAGGTATACCGCTCCATGATTGGTTCTTTGCTTTATTTATGTGCATCTAGGCCAGATATAATGCTTAGTGTTTGCATGTGTGCCCGATTCCAAGCGGTACCAAAGGAATCACATCACTTAGCTGTGAAGCGAATACTTCAATATTTGGCTTACACCCCAACACTAGGATTATGGTATCCAAAGGGCTCAGAGTTTGATCTAGTTGGATTCTCAGATGCTGATTATGCTGGTGACAAGGTTGATCGCAAGTCCACATCAGGTACATGTCACTTTCTGGGACGATCGCTTGTCTATTGGTCTTCAAAGAAGCAGAACTGTGTATCTCTCTCCACTGCTGAATCCGAATACATTGCTGCTGGATCTTGCTATGCTCAGCTTCTCTAGATGAAGCAAACTCTCAAGGACGATGGTATACACCTAAAGAATGTGTCACTCTACTGCGGCAATGAGAGTGCCATCAAGATTGCCAACAACCCAGTTCATCACTCGAAGACAAAGCACATTGAAATTCGTCATCACTTTCTCAGAGATCATGTTATGAAGGAAGATATTGATATCATTCACGTCAACACTGAAGAGCAATTGGTTGATATCTTCACAAAGCCCTTGGATGAGAAAAGGTTTTGCAAGTTGCGGTGTGAGCTAAATATCTTGGAATCCTCAAATGTCCTGTGGTTGGGCACACATCCTAACACTTATGCATTTTGATGACTTAGATGTGCAACACACGAAGTAATGTATATCTTCAATTAATGAAGACATACACTCTAAGTGTGAATACATTAATGCGGAATTTGACTTCGGAGCGCCACGATAATTGTGCGCCTTGTCTGGGTCTAATACTTCCTATACGGTGGGTAACTCCACCACCAAACTTTTGTTTGAAGTGTTTCCCTTGGCGTTATGTTTACAAAGTCTTCATATTTGGTTTGCCTTCATTCCTGACTTATATTCAAGTTTATCTTCATCCTGTGATTTGGTCTTGTACTAGTTATATACATATTTATGTTCTGTCCTCTACAGCATTCACTTATAGCTATGGCTTCATTCTGAATCTTTTGATCTAAGTGAATGTGATCGGACCCTAACCTATCTATGCTTCTACCTCAACTCTATCTGTCCAAATCATATGCATTCTATTGAAAACTGTCGATTGTCTTCACTGAGACCTTGTCAGCTGAAGTCAATCTGACAAACATTTATATCTGTTTTTAATGCTATATCCTTATTGCCTGAAAGCCGGAGAATTCGGAACGACCACCCCGACAATCCAGGCATGCGTGGGAACATGGAACAACTTCCAAGGTGTTGCATGCTTGCCACTTGTCCTTCATATGACCGCCAGGGGCACCTGCGTAATTGCACTGTGCCGTCCCTTTCCTTATAAATACCCATCACATCACGGTCAAAAATTCTTCTTCCACCTCGCCACCTCTCGCAAACCCTAGCGCCACCGCTAGCTCTCGACGACGCCAGTGATGAAGCGCTTAGCTGCCATGACTTCTCCGACCCCGTCCTCACACCGGCCGCGGACCTCATCCTCTCCACTGTTGCCGTAGGTGTCTTCCGTCGCCAAGTTAGGGCACGGAAGATCGAACTGCTCGGCCTCCAACTTCGCTCCGTCTAGCAGTTCTTCATGTGGTAATTAAATCTCACTTTTTACCGTCTTTTCGATCTGATAGATTCATCCTTCTTTACCAAAAGCGGTTTCTAGATCTACAAAGTTGAATCTATCTCTTTCTGCATCTCATACTATGCCTAGTCTGTTCACTTATGCTTCTCTACAAGTTAGATTCCTCACTTGTACTTATTCTTGGATTCGTACAAATCTGGAACCAGCTCTCATCAAATAAGTGAATGTCTTCGCGTTATGAGGTCAATGTCTTCAAACTGATTTATCTTCAAAATCTTCTGAGAATGCATATGACCTCTTCCCCTTCCCTCGCACCTCTAATGTTGTCACAGGTACATGTCCGTGGGAGAATCCCTTGGTTCTCATAGTCTGCATTCATTTGCAGAATTCTTACAGAGTCACATAAATTCTACTTAAGCCAGTTCTTGTCTGACCAGCCGTCGGAAGCCTTTGCAAGTTCTGAAGCCTTTCAGCTTAAGCTTCATGGCTACAGAAAAGTCAGCTAGAAAGGGTGGCAGACAGCGCCGTGGGAATACTTCCAAGGATTTTCCACCAGATTTGCACGAACTGTACAAGACAGACCCAGAGGAAACCTATGGAGAATGCAAGAATCGAATCCAATGGATTCGTAGATATTGGGCAGAGGAAGGGTTCAAATACAAATTTGTCACTGAAGAGTATGCCTAGAATAATGCCATCAAGCGACCCTGGGGAGATATACTGTACAAAAATCTTCCTCCCAGATCCAAGACTGAAGCTATTGAGCAAGCCTTCTATCCGTGCATGGTTCGCGGACCACAGCCAGAGAACGCTGACCCTTCATCTCTGCTATGGTGTCGCGAAGACAATCTGTTCAAGTGCAACTTCAAGTTCGCGAAAGACTCTGCTGTGAAGAACAAGAAGGCATATGGACTTGACTTCAACCCAGGTTCGTCTGCTCCTCGGGAAGATGGCACCCATGAAGCCAATGAAAACAGAATCAGTCCCTTCTACAACCTCGAAGGCCTCATCACTCACATTGCTGTCCAAGGAGCAAATGTGGATCACTCTGGTGATGATGCTGACTCTGATGATGACCAGCACCTCCTCCTAAGCCGCAGAAGCAAAAGAAATCTAAGGCTTCAAAACCTACTGGTGCACCAAAAGCTTCTCAAGTGAAGCCATTGGCAGCTGCCCCTCCTGCTCCAAGTAACAATTCTGAAGATCTCTCTCGCATCTCCAAGAAGCAGACAAAGAAGAAAAATGTTCAAAGTTCTGGTCAAGCCCTGACACCTGCTGCCGTTCTGAGGAACAAAACTGAAGCCATTGATCTGTCATCAGATGATGAGTGTGGAGACGATGCTCTTGAGCAGCTGATAAAGAGCAAGTAAGAGGCGGAGATCTTCAATGATCTGCCCCTCTTCGACGTAAACATTCTGGATAACTTCATTGATGAGTGGTTTGACAACCCCAATCTAAGCTTTGATGATCTTCAGCTCCCAATTGGCATTAGCATCTCTTTCCAAGGCGCCATTGCTCCTGAGCTGGCTCTGGCTCAGCGAATTGTTGAACTGAAGAACAAAATTGATTTTGAGAAAGAACAGTTCAAGAAGCACATGGCCAAGCTCAGCGTGGCTATGTTCAGAATTCAAACTGAAGTTGAATGACCTCAAGGATGCATTTCGCAAGAAACGTGAAGAAGCCAAAGGTTCGCGCGAGCGCATGAAGAATCTAGCTGCCAAGTGTGTTCAAGCTTATAATGAAGCTGAGAAGCGCAAGGCACTTGGGCATCCAGGCATCGACCCCAAGCTGGCTGCCAAGTATAAGAAGCCAACTGTGGCCCAAACTGAAGCACCAAGGCGGGAAGAACCTCACATTGTCTTCCCTGCCAGCATGACAGGCTCGAAGCCTAAGGTCCCCCACAGTGGCTTCAGAACAGAAGAAAACCAAGGCAGCTGAAGCCAAAGCCAGAAAGCGCAAACTCAAGAACACCACTGATGATGCACCACCCACCAAGAAAAGAAAGACCAAGAAGAAAGATCGGGCTGCTCCCACAGAGCCTCTCGTTGTCGAGCCCATTGCTTTTGCTCGTCCTGCATCTGAATACCAAGAGCGTCAGTTGATAGTTCATGAGCCTGCTCCACAGAGGCTCCTGAAGCTGAAGAAGTTCCAGCCGTTGACCCCATCACTGCTGAAGACATTGGTCCCCAAGATAATGTAGTAGATGATGAAGTCCTTCCTCAGATCGAGCGCCCAACGGTATCATCGCCTGTTCTCATGAACAGCGAACTCATCAGTATTGGTCGTCCTTTGATGCCAATCTCTTAGGATGCCTCATGGGTTGATCGCCCCCAACCAGCAACTCCAAGTCAAGACTCACCAAGTACACCCTGTCCTCCACCAGTGCAGTCACCAGCCCAATGGTGAATGACGATAATTACATGGAGACTACACCTTCACCAAAAGCGTCGCCCGTGTTCCAACGGCTTCGCAAAGGCCCAAGGCCACCAGTCTCCATGACAACCATCACAGAAGAAGATTCACACCAATCCAGCTCAGTGGCACATCAAGTGTTCCCTGATGAAAACCCCTCCGTGACGGTTCCCACGTCCGAAGCCAATGTTGCTGAAGACAATCCGGCTGCATCAGTCAATGAAAGACAAGAAGAAGAATGTGTTGTTACACCCCCTACCAACCAGGAAGATGTTCTCGAGGAGAACGTGTATGTGCCCGACCCTCCAGCTACTCAAGTGGAGGTTGAAAATCCTGAGGCGGCCACCAACGACACTACTGAAGCCAATGACATTGTCATGGCTGAAGATAATGTGGCGCCTGCAATGAACACCTTGCATGAAGCCAGTGATGCACCTGCAACAAATGTGCAGCCTGACGCCTTTACTAATGCCACTACTCCTGTTCCGCCACCAAGGCCACATACTATTGAGCAAGCATTTTACCAAGGCGAGCTTGTCACTGTCAGATGGCCAATTCTAGTTCATCTGCCTGCTCTTGGACCTCAGTTTGACTATCATGTGGAGCACAGGCCTCAGGTTTAGAAGCCAAAACTGAGGCTGCCAAGGTTTCTAGGTACTGCATCTGCACCAGGATCATTCAATGTCAATGGCTTCATTGCACACAACACCTTCTTTGATAGAGCCAAGAACCCATATTCCAAGCCAAGAATATCATCTGATCGGTTCTGGAGTTATCAGCAGCGCAGCTATTACTCCTGTGTTCTATACAATCAAGGGCGCATATTTCCTCATATGCGTCTGGATTCTGAAGCCATTGCTGGCCTGCCCTGCTTAGAATAAGCCATTGACTATTTCTGAGATGCAGGCCTTCTTCAATTTGTGACAGATGGAATGAAGAGCTTCAGCTGCAATTCTATGCCACTCTCCACATTCACGGCTACAACAGGGATCCGAAGACATGGGTCCTTGAGTGGATGACAGGCAATGTCCATCATGAAGCCAAAGCTCCTGACCTCATTGAGCTTACTGGCCTATCCACTCCAGGTGACCTCTATGAACCTGGTTGTCAGCATCACCGCAATGCGTTGGAAAGCATCTTTCAGAAGCCTGAGCCCAATATGAGCCAAATGCCGAGTATGATGAAGCCACTGCCATAGGATGTTGAATATCCTAAGGAATTCTTTGTTGAAGACCTAGAGTATCTGCCCCGCACCATCTATCACATTATCAGGCAAACTCTATGGCCCATCAAAGGACATTCTTCCTCAGCAAAGCTCGAAGGCGCAATGAAGACATTGGTCTTCTACATTCTCAATGGCATCAGCTTCAATGCTCAGGATTTCTTCATTCGCCAATTTGCTGCATTTGGCTTAGACATATTTGGTCTGAAATTCTATCCTCCATGGGTTATGCGACTGATCAACCTTCACTCTGTTGTTGACTATCAGCCCTCTGCACGCAACCATCTCATATTTCTGCCAGAGGTTGACATGTCCGTCGAAGCCATTTACCAGAGCCTGCCAAGGAGGCAATTTATCTTCACAATATCGATCGTTAGAGTTTCTCTCAGCATGTTGAAGGTATTCAGGCTGCTTCTTGTGTTTATCCACTGGCTGGCAATACTCGTCGTGCATGTACTGAAGCCATAGAAAGCACTATTGCTCCAAGGCCTCGGAAGCAATCTCGTGTGCTCAATGACCAAGAGCTTCTCGTGGCCTTGCATCAGAAACACGACAAGCATCACTACTAGAAAAAGCGTCAAATGCAAAGCCTCTTGGTAGATGTCAACCGCATTCACAATCTTGCCACCAAGAATGCCGTTGTCACTCATGAAACCTATCGGCGGTCCTGGAAGAGTTTGACATTGCTCAGTACTGAAGCTGATCTTCAAGACGATGGCTTCACAGAAAGATTCAAATTTGACACCACTCCTCCCAGGAATGTTGTCCTGCGTCGAACCCCGTCTCTTGAAGATTCAGAGTACTCCTCCTCCACGGCGACTGTTAATGACAGAGTCCTTGATGACGTCGATGATGCTACTTCACCACCTCCAACTTTGGCGCATATCGACACTGCACCAAGTTCGTCTGCACCACCAAACCTCAACGACGACCCTGCTGCCTCACCTACTCCTCATGGGAACGAGTAGAAACTATGTCTTCAAACCTTTTTGGTCCTTATTGACA
The DNA here is from genome assembly GCA_963921465.1 of Triticum timopheevii. Taxonomy (NCBI): domain Eukaryota; kingdom Viridiplantae; phylum Streptophyta; class Magnoliopsida; order Poales; family Poaceae; genus Triticum; species Triticum timopheevii. The sequence goes on from OY997270.1 coordinate 598,735,686, forward strand.
AAAGGGGGAGAAGCATATGTTGATAGTCTTCAAGAGGGTCCATATGGGTGATTGCTATACTTTTGCCTTGTGTTACAACTCTCGCTTTTGATACATTTGGTTCTTTGAGTTGTAACACTTAAACTTGATGGTCGTCTGCTACCTTTTCTGCTATTCTGTGATGCGACGATAAATTCCGCATGTGCGATGATAAATCCCGTATAAAGTCATTCCGCAGACGTCCATTTTTCATTACGCATGTCATTATTCCTGTATATCTGTTCATGCATGACGTATTGTCTTCATACGGTGAAGAGGATCTCCACAAGTACAACCTGCCATGCGCATTTGCATTCCAACACAAAACATTTATATGCACATCTTCAGGGGGAGCCTTTTTGCCACCCATGAAGACAATATCTTAATCCTTTACAATTTCACATACTTTTATCCCCGTTGAAAACTTCAACCAGTTTGTCATCAATCACCAAAAAGGGGGAGATTGTAAGTGCATCTAGTGCCACCCCTAGTTGGTTTTGGAGTGTTGACGACAAACCTGGTTGAGGGACTAATGTGTTTGTGAGAATTGCAGGATAACACAGGTAGTAGTCCCTCATTGATTCGGTTTACCCAACGGATATGACCCCTAAAAATGTGTGGAGACATTGAAGACAATGGTGGTCTGTGAAGCTATTCATGTTGAAGACTATGACATGAGAAGACATCGAGTAAATACTATGGAGCGCGAAGAGTTAGTTGTTTCGTTGTTTCCTTTTTTCTTTGTTGAGTCATAGGAACCACCGTACAGTTAAGTGGGGTCCAAGTGAACAAAGTCAGAGTGACTGAAGTGATGCTCAACCAAATCCTATGTCTTCGAGCGAAGACAATGAGAGCAAATCTTATCCAGAGTCGGATGAGTCAGCTTTACTTGTAGCCCAAGTCAAGCTGCCGCGTGTGTTTGAAATATGACCATTGTGGCACGTGTCAGTTCCTTAGTGACCCAGGATCATTTCGGACAAATCAGGTCGGGTTGCCCAGTGGCTATAAATAGCCCACCCCCTACACCATAAATTGGTGGCTGCTAAGAGTTAGTACATGGCTTTTGTCGTTTGAGAGCAACCCACCTCTGAAGCTTTTGAGAGAGAATCCTTGCGAGGACAAAGCCCAAACCACCAAGAGCCTAAAGAGTGTTTGGCATCATTGAAGTCTTTCTGTCCGCGTGATCTAAAGACTTGTTACACTTGAGGACTACGAATCCTCCAACCTGTTAGGCGTCACGTTCTGAGCATCCAAGAGTCATTGTGGATTGCCGGTGAATGAAGTCTGTGAAGGTTTGGAAGTCTACCTTGAAGACTTACCAGAGTGATTGGGCAGGGACTAGGTGTCCTTAGCTCAAGGGGAATAAGGTGAAGACGCGGTCTTCTGAGTTGAATCTCAGCCTCCCTAACTAGACGTACAGTTGTCACAGCAACTGGAACTGGTCGAACAAATCTCTGTCCTCCTGAAGCTACTGGTTCTATCTCTCACTTCTCTTTACTTACAGTTTGTCTTCATGAATTCATTGCTTGCTTGCGTTATCTGTTTGACTTCACTATGTGACTACCTGTTCTGATTGGCTTCATACTATCTTCCATTTTCATCTTTACTACCTAGCTGCTAATAGTCTTCGTGCTTTCACTTCATTGAATACTTGACTATGGCTTGTCTAGGGTAGTATACCTTCCGCTGCATTCGAATAGTGTCATTTCTATTGTTTGTCTTCGAAACTCCCATGTTTTGAAGACTTCCATAAAAATCGCCTATTCACCCCCCTCTAGTCGATAACTAGCCCTTTCAGGAACGCCGTTCTTGACGACATACCAGAGGTCGACATCAATGGCTTCAAGATGCATACGCATCTTATTCTTCCAGTAGGGGTAATCAGTGCCATCGAAGACGGGGCACGCAACGGAGACTTTGATTATCCCTGCAGTCGACATAGCTAAAACTCCAGGTGGTTAAACCGAATCACATAGAACAAGGGAAAACCTTGCTATGATACCAATTGAAAGTGCTAGTTATCGCGACTAGAGGGGGGTGAATAGGCGATTTTTATTAACATCTTCAATACATGGGAGTTTCGAAGACAAACAATAGAAATGAACCTATTGATATGCAGCTGAAGGTAGACTACACTAGACAAACCATAGTCAAGTAAGAAATGAAGTGAAAGTATTAAGACTATTAGCAGCTAGGTAGTATGGATTAGGATGGAAGATAGTATGAAGAAAAACAACAACAGCCTTCGAACAATGAAGCCAATCAGATCATGCAAGCAGGCAATGACTTCACGAAGACATAATGTAAGTAAAGAGAGATAAGAGATAGAACCAGTTGCTTGGTGAGGACAAGGATTTGTTGGACCAGTTCCAGTTGCTGTGACAACTATATGTCTAGTTAGGGAGGCTGAGATTTAACTCAGAAGACCGCGTATTCACCTTATTCCCCTTGAGCTAAGGACACTTAGTCCTTGCCCAATCACTCTGGTAAGTCTTCAAGGTAGACTTACAAACCTTCACATACTTCATTCACCGGCAATCCACAATGACTCTCGGATGCTCAGAACGCGACGCCTAACCGGCTGGAGGATTCATAGTCCTCAAGTGTAATAAGTCTTCAGATCATGCGGACAGAAAGACTTCAGTGATGCCTAACACTCTTTGACTCTGGGTGTTTTGGGCTTTGTCCACACAAGGATTTCTCTCTCAAATGCTTCGGAGGTGGGTTGCTCTCAAACGACAAAAGTCATGCACTAACTCTGAGCAGCCACCAATTTATGGTGTAGGGGGTGGGCTATTTATAGCCAGGAGGCAACCCGACCTGATTTGTCCGAAATGACCCTGGGTCACTAAGGAACTGACATGTGTCCAACGGTCAGATTTCAAACACACGCGACAGCTTGACTTGGGCTACAAGTAAAGCCGACTCATCCAGCTCTGGATAAGATTTGCTCTCATTGTCTTCGCTCGAAGACATAGGTTTTGGTTGAGCATCGCATCAGTCACTCTGACTTTGTTCACTTGGACCCCACTTAACAGTACGGTGGTTCCTATGACTCAACAAAGAAGAAAAGGAAACTACGAAACAACTATGTCTTCGCACTCCATAGTCTTCATACAATGTCTTCTCAGGTCATAGTCTTCAATGTGAATGTCTTCACAGACCACCATTGTCTTCAATGTCTTTACACATTTTTAGGGGTCATCTCTGGAAGGTCAACCGAATCAGTATGGGGCTACTACATGTGTTATCCTGCAATTCTCACAAACATATTAGTCCCTCAACCAAGTTTGTCGTCAATACTCCAAAACCAACTATAGGGGTGGCACTAGATGCACTTACACATTCCAAGATGCACACTTGTACACAATATGATATCATTTTAACAAACTATTCCGTGAATATGTACATAACATTGGCCATTGGGGCTTGAAAGCCATGAATCTTCATACATGATAACTTATTTCTGAGAACACTTTTTAAAAATAATTGCCGTGTTTCAAGTTTGTTATTTTTCTGGAAAATAGGTCACATATAATGATACAATGTGAAGGTTTTCCTTTTTCTTTTTTTATTTCTTATGCTGATTTCAAAATGCATTAAAAATGGTGGGCATGACCGTTCGTAGCTAGGGGTGGAATCTTGCAAAAATTTTGTTGGATCTCTAATGGAATAGCTACTTCTGTAGCTAAAAATGATTTTTTGGAAAAAAGTCATGAGCAAACTATATGCAGCTCCAGTTAAAATTTGACCCGGTTTCTAAAATCGGCAGAAATCTATCAATTTGATGAGTAGTGGATGGAAACCTTTTAAGTGGCAATCATTTGTTATTTGTACTAGCTTCATTGATTACTATACTAGCTCAAGAACACTAGCTCTTACATGTCTCTTTGTTTCACATGAGTGATTGATGCTGCTTTATAGGACAATCGTGATGTGCTTGTGATTTAATGTCGAACATAAATTTGATAAGGCGATCATTTTTATATTTGTTGCAGTAGGCGCCCTCCAATTCCATGGACGACATTGACCACCGGGACATGCCCCAAGCTAAAGAGGACATCCTCGAGTCCAACCTCAACCTCGACACAAGTCCAACCCGACCACGATGATGCCCCACACAAGGTCGGTCCCTCTTGTGTCTGAGTTTTTGTTCCCAAGTTATCAATGCTCTGTTCTGGCTCAACAAAGTTGCTAGTGATGGGTGCACATGTAACGACCCGAGACCGACACTCCAGATGCCTTCCATGTTTTGCGTGTCAGCTGTGTTAATTATTTGTTTGTTGCATTCATCATAGCACCATTCGCATTACATCGACACTTTATTGTCGTCATTTATTAAAAACTTGCATCCGCATGTTTTCATAAAACTCGTAGCCGTTTATGGTTGCCGCTTCTCCCTTTGTCTCCGTTGACCTTTTGTCAGGCCTCTTTGTCTTTGTCAACCTCTCTTAGACCCCTCGCGTGCGCGTCCAAAACTTACCCGAACCCGACCCGCTCACTCATCACCGTTGGATTCGGATCATCCCCAAACATCCCTAAGATATCTTCAGTTTTTCCATTGGAATTCCCTAGCCTATTTATTCACCGTCCGATCTAAATCGAAGGGTCTAAACCTATCTCTAATTCATATATATATATATATATATATATATATATATATATATATATATATATATATATATAGCACTGCTAAACTGAGCCTGAGCGCAGGTTACTTTATCGTACGCGCCGGCCACATCGTGCGCTTAATTAGATAACCACCCCTCCACCCATACCGTATGGAGCCATGCCCACCTAAACGTAAAAAATGGAACACCTAGTAGTAAGGACATTACTACAAATCATATGTAACTGGAACTAAACGTAAATCCATCATGATATTCCGGTAATGGCCTGTGTCAGATGTTTCAACAGCTTGGTAGTAAACCTATGAGAAGGTAGTGGCAATGCAATTACTACCTAGCTAGTAGCTAATACCTTTGTTCGGTTACATAGTAAACCTAGAGTAGCCAGTAGTAATGCAATTACTATCTAGCTAGCAGATACTAATAGTAATTGGTTTGTTTCGAGTGGTAACAAAGTTACTATTCAATACTTATTTCTGGACAAGGTGAGGGAACTAGATTACTAGAAAATCAATTCGAGATACATGAACTTTTGATTCGATATTACATAGTAGTATTACTAGCATGAAGCTATGTTACTATATTTTAATTAGATATTACATAGTAATTTTACCAGATGAACTAGATATGAAGGGCCATGTGCATGCACGCGGTAACCATTTTAATGTTGTTACCACGCTTAGCACGAATTTTACTAGTAGACTCGTATGCGAGACGGCGCACATGTGCATGCTGGTGGTGGTAACCATTTTAATCTCATTACTATTTTTTACCACTAACTTTACTGGCAAGTGGAAGGAGTACCTAGTGAGGTGAGGCACAGTTGCATGTTGATGGTAACCAATTTAATTTCGTTACTATTTCTACGTGGAATTTTACTACCAAGTGGAGGGAAATCAGTGGGTCGGTTAAGCGGCATGCGCAACATGGTCGGAGCGTAGGATTAGCGTTTTGCGCGCACGCTTACTTTAGCGCCAGCGTAGACACACACACACACACCACCTACTTGGCCAACCCTAAAATCTAGGGGAGCTGTCCCATCCTCCCCGTCGCCACCGCCACTCCACCTCCCACATTGGGATCCCCTCGCCCAATCTCCCTCGATCCCCTCGCCCAGCCAGCTACTGAGTGCCAGCCACCTCCTCCTTGGGATCTTCCCCGATCCAAACCCGCAGCCAACCACCTTCCCCCTTGTTTGAGCCACCACCCAATCCAACCAGCACCGATCCCCATCGGTCCAGCCGGCCACTGCTCCATCGACCCGGGCCAAAGCCCATGGGTGAGAAACCCCTCCAGGTCCTCTCCTGTACACTGTTGTCCCAACCAGATTCGGCCCGATTCATGTTTTTTTCTGCGGAACGAATTTAGCTATTTTATCCAGAAACAACAGATTTGCAGAAAACCCCTCAAACATCATGCATATAATAACTCCACAACCGTGCATCGGATTAAAATGTTTTATACATGTAAAATGCTTAGAATTTCATCTAGTTTCATAATATCCATTTTCCATCCCTGTTAAAAAAATTCAATTTTTTTTGCATTATTTTGCATTAATGGCATGTTAAAAGGTTTATTTCATAACTTAATAACCATAGCTCCAAATTAAATAAACTTTATATTTAAATGGGGTGGAAAAATGTATAGATTAACATGCTTCACTTTATTTGCATATTTAACAACAATAAAATATGGTTTAGGGCAGAACAATACCAAATCCAAAATATGGACATGGGGATTTTCCGGAATTGTTGTTTGTTGTTCCGGCCTCATTTAAACTTGCCTAGATATGTAGTTTTATTATGCTTCACCTCTTGCCACGTTTAACAACATTTAATATTATTGGGTGCATAAACGAGAGCGAACTAAATAATTCGAATGTGGTGTTTCGTCAATATGCAACTCGTTGCATATTGAGCTCCATTTAATTTGTAGCATCGTTTATTGCACTTTGTCATGCCATGCTTCATTAAACCGGACATGCATCATACTTGCTTGTGCATCATGCCATATTTATGCTTGTTGGTTTACCATGTTGTTTGCTTCTTTCTGGTTGTGCTTCTTCTCGATAGTTCCGGTATCGTTGCGATTGTGAGGATTCGTTCGACTACGCCCGTTCGTCTTCTTCATGGATTCGATCTTCTTCCGAGCAGGATTTTAGGCAAGATGACGTTACCTTGGATATCACTACTATCTTTTCTTGCTAGTTGTCTCGATGTTATCGCTATGTCGCGCTACCTACCACTTGTTTATCAAGCCTCCTAAATTGCCATGTTAAGCCTCTAACCTTTTCCACTATCCCAGCAAATCGTTGTTTGGCTATGTTACCGTTTTGCTCAGCCCCTCTTATAGCGTTACTAGTTGCAGGTGCAATTGCATGTTGTTCCATGTTGGGACATGGATATCATGGGATATCACAATATCTCTTATTTAGATAATGCATCTATATATTGGTAAAGGGTGGAAGGCTTGGCCTTTTGCTTGGTCTTTTGTTCCAGTCTTGCCGCCTTAGTTTTCTTCATACCGGTGTTATGTTCCTTGATTTTGTTCCTAACATGGTCGGTGTTTATGGTCCCCCCTTGATTCTTCACCTAAAGTAAAGCTTTCCTGAGGAGATCCAACATTGGCTTTACCATTTGCCTAATAACAACTAAAACTTGCATAGGGACTTACCGGTACCCGAGGATTCTTAATCAACAACCCGGGCCAGTGCTCGATATGAGTGTTGGTCCACCTACCTACCAGCAGTCGGCGGTGCCGCCTCGGGGCAACTCGAGGTATTTGGCTATCGTCCACTTAGCATAGACGGATGAGTCCGTAGATAGAGAGCGCGCGGCTCTGGACACGGATCTAACTCACCGGGAGATCTCCTTCAGATAGTTTTCCTTTCCTCGAAGAACTTGTGCACCGGGATGCCGAGAACACTGGGGTTATCCCCAGATGGAGGTTTTACCTTCGCGGATCATGAGAGTTTGTGATGGAATAAGTTGGGACACCCCTACAGGGGTTAAATCTTATCGAAAGTCGTGCCCGCGGTTATGTGACGAATGGAAAATTTATAATATCCGGTTGTAGAGAACTTGACACCAGATCCGAAATAAAATACACCAACCACGTGCGTAACCGTGACCATCTCTTTTCGAGTGAGTTTGAGAAGAGAACATGGTGGGGTTATGTTTGACTCGTAAGTAGTTCAGGATCACTTCTTGATCATTCTAATTTGCGATCGTTATGCGTAGTTTCTCTACTTACTCTTGTATTCGTAAGTTAGTCACCATACAAATGCTTAGTGTTGTTGCAACCTCATCACTTATCCACTCCATATCCATTAAGCTTTGCTAGCCTTGATACTCATGGTAATGGGATTGCTGAGTCCTCGTGGCTCACGGGTTACTACAACAACAGTTGCAGGTACAGGTAATGCGATGATATGACGTGAGAGCGATGCTTGCTTGTTATGGAGTTCTTCTGGTGATCGTGTATATTTTCTTTCAAAAAAGGTTTAAGTTTGTTGATGGTCAACCTAAGCCATGATAAAAATGCTAAAATAAAGGCTTTCTGAGCAGCCTGAAAACCCGTCACTTATTTTGGGTAAACTAACTGGGTCATCAGGAAAGCTCATTTTGTATTGACAAATGTACCATGCTTTTGTTTGCACTGGACTAACAAAGGGCTCACTTGAATTTACTGGCAGAAATTTCTGGCTCTGATTGAAGTCACGGCATCATCAGGCATGATACGATATCTGGTTTCCTTTTTGACACAACCAAGTATCATGCGTAGAAAACTTTTTTTTTCTAACGGAGGCAAAAGATTTGCCACATGCGTAGAAGGCTGATATGTTAATAAGATGACCACTCTCACTGCAGGTTGTCTTGTTAAATTTATCGAACGGCGTCAATGGTTTTTGGCCGGGTCATATTACGAAGGAATCATCCATGTGTACAACCATAAAACAGAAGTGCAGAAAGTCCATAGTTTCCGTGCTCACGATAGATTCCTTGAAGCAATGGACATTCATCCTACCAAGCCCTATGTGCTGTCATCATCTGATACACAAATAAAACTTTGGGACCGAGACAAGGACTGGGAGTGCATACGGACGTTCACGGAACACTCCCACACTGTAAAACGGGTTGCATTAACCCATGGAACACCAACAGTTTTGCTAGTGCTTCGAGAGACCACACAGTAAAGGTTCGGACCTGTCCCTCACGCTGACCGAAATTTGGTTTTCTGCTAGGCCAACTGACTGCAAACTCATATAGTTATCCTAGTCTTCCACTTGTAATCACGGGTACAAGAGATGGCAACGTTCATTTCTGGAGCTTAACCAATTTCAGGTAAACGCTCACACTTTCAGGTAGGAGTATGCCCTTACGAAAACACTTTCACAGTTTCCTTCAGAGCTTTCCCCTAAAGAAAAAGTTTCCTTCAGAGCTTTGTAATGTTTCAACTAATACGAGCATGAAGTGAGATACTAAAATGTGTACAACTTCCCTCAAACAAAAGGTGTACAATCAATGCTAGTTTCACGCAAGTCTGCTTTGAAATGATTTCTCCCACGTGATGCAATTAAATTCACGGGAAATTAGTAAGTGATGCTACATTTTCCCCAGCCTTGAGAGAATCCTTAACGTCGGTTGTCATCAAGGTGTCCGTGGTCTCGCTGCATTGACGGAGTCAAGAAGGTAATCGATAGTTTTTAATGTTCTTGTTTTTACAGCCCAGCATTGCTTCACCGCATGGTAATTGAAGGTTGCTTCGATAATTTTTGCCATTTGCCTACATACTCGTTTTCCATTATCCTCTCTGCCTATGATGCCGAGCATGTACATTAAAGCACATAATCTTTATCTGTCAGGGTTTTGATTGGGCAGGTTTAGCGATATCAATGGTGGAGATCCATGACGAAGAACCAGCTGATAGGAAGGGCGAAATGGAAGTCGGTATGAGCGGCAACGATGAAAATTCCATGTGAGCAACGGACTAGAAAAAAGACCGTCGTGCTGAGCGAGGCCAGCCAAGGATCCGATATATGACTTCTCGTTTTAGTTTGATATATAGAGCGTTTATGCAGTTCGCTGGTTTGTGCTCCTGGGTCATGTGTTTATATTCGGAGACTTCATTGCGTTCAATATATGCGGATGTGGAGGCGTGGATTTAGGTACTGCCCAGTCATTGTCCGCTGATGCGTTCGGACACGTCCGCGGGCGTTCAATGTTCTAACTGTATTGAGACACTTATTTTGGGATGTAGGGAGAAGTTGGGACATTTATTTTGAGACAGAGGGAGTATATGACTATACAGTGTTTATTCAGTTTGCTGTTTTTTAGACAGAGGGAGTATATGACTAGAGTGTATATGACTATAGTCTATGCAGTTGGCTATTTTTTGTGCTCCTGGGTCATGGGTGTATATTCAGAGACTTCACTTGGCCTACAAAATGCATGATGGATATCGATCCATGCCATGGATTAATAGACAATTTAGCTAGCTACATATGGAGGCGGATGGACTAGGATAGTACAGTCGACTCTGCGAGGGCATCATCCATTGCACACGCCTAATGCAATTAACTAATCAGATGCTTGTGGAGAATCAACCGGTTCTGCTTGATTCGTACGATCACCATTGGTCAACTGACTCGATATTTCTGGCTTAAAAATGAATTTGCAGCCAACTACATGATCTTGATCAGATCAACTGCTCGTCGCACATACAATTATTGTGCACATTTGCGTGTGTGTGCCTCGAGCACTATTATTGCGTCATCAAATCTCAACCCTAGTACGCTAGAAAATAATATCTCAACACCTGCTGATGCAAAATAATATTATTCTGTCAGCACAAACGACTACTGCTGGTTGGTCCGTAAATTAAGAACAGCATATGGTTTTTTTTAAGAAAAAAAATAGCAATGAGGTTTTTTTTTTGTTTGCGAGTAGCAATGAGGATGGATGGATAGGGATGACCCTCCATTTCGGGGCCTTGCGCGAGAGAGCGTAGCCGAAAAGCAGCGTCAGTCAGTCTCAGCAGGCATCGTGTAGCTCAGTAAAGAAAACACAGGCATCGTGTAAAGAGAAAGGCAGGCAACATGTAGGGAGCACCACCGTGCACACAGCACGCACGCACACACGCACGGATGCATCGCCAAGTTTGTGCAGAAATATCAGCGCCAGGGTTAAGCCCGAGCCATCTAATCATCATCATCAAAGCGGTGGATGGGGAACCTGATGCCACACACATGGCTCCACGCGACAGCGACGACGGCGACGCCACGAAGCTGCCAAAGTTGATGCAATGACCCATCAGCCATGCTCACTAGTGGTAGCACGTCGCATTGAAGGCGTTGTGTTAGTTCAGTAATCGTGGTCAGTCGAGCGAGCGAAACAGGAAGGCATATGCTGTCGAATTGTTGATTATTCCGCCATGGAGCTAGCGAGTGATCCTCGCTGCGGCCACGGCGGCGAGCGTTTAGCCGCCCATTTGGATGGACGCGCGCGCGCGACGACGACTCCTCTGTTTCAGGCTTGGCGTGCCGTGCGGGGTTAAAACTGTAGATGGTCGTCTGCAAGATGATAATAATGATTTAATAGGTGTTGGGTCATCATGAACCTTTCGTTACGAGAGTGATCTTTCCATGCCTTGCTTGCTTGATTTTGAGCCTAAGATACATCATCTTTTTTTTTTGAGACCTGGCCTAAGATATATCATCATTAGAGAAAGTTAAGATGCATAAGCGAACATAGAAAAGTTAAGAAGAAGCAAAAAAGATCAGCATGCACATGTCGGCCGGGTACGGTGTTTTCGGCCTGCACCGACTGCCCATATATACTGCCCATATATTATCGCATGATTGGATTGCCATCGTCTTCCTCTGGATAATTGATGTTCGATTGGACCGCAAGCGTAGTAGTACTACTAGTGATGTAGTACAACTTTTGGAGAAATCCAATATTATTATCATTTTGAAAACCACCTCATATATTAATTAATCAACATAGTTATTACAATCATTCATTACCTAATTCACCACGCAGGGGGAACACTACTAACTATGATACCATCTGATCTATTATCAAAACTAAATTTAGCAATCATATGGGCCACCACATTGGCCGAGCGATTGATCTTGGAGATCTTAAGGCTAGATATAAGCTTGGAGATACTCATCGCTTCCTTCTTCAAATCCACCAATGATGACCTGTCAAAAATTTCATTTTCCAGGGTCGCCACCATAAACGCACAACCAATCTCTAAACTTATAGGATTTTGTAGAGTAGTACCTATATAAAGACCGTCAATGCATGCCCGGAGCTCCGCCTCCTCCATGCTTTTACAAAGTCTAATGAAATCCCAGGATGAAACTATGACCCTCCTAGATGAGTCCCTTGCCGCCACCCCCACACTCGCCGCACCAATGCTCTCCACAAAACTTGCATTTACATTGACCTTTATATAATTCAAAGGAGGGAGTTGCCGTATCACCTGAGCTTCGAAAAGGAATACGAATAGTACTTGAAACGGCCACCTATCTCTTACCTTTATTTTTCGAGTCGACCTCTGGGTATGAATGACAAGCGACAAACGATGCCCAATAATTATGTACAAAACTTGCAGAGGTTGAGATGGATTCCTTCCCCTTATCAAAAATCATGTCGTTTCTCAAATGCCAGACTCTTCAGAAAATGAATATAATTTGTGTTAGAGTTGTGTCGAATATAGTGTACAAGGTAGGTTACAGTTGGACTTGTAGTTGTATCGTGTTTACATAGGATGTGGAGTCGTGTCCTAGTAGGACACTTGTATCCTAGCCTCTCATATATAGCGGGGGTAGACACACAATGTAACCTATGCCAACATAATAGCACAGGCGCGCAAGGGGGAGCCGGCGGCATGTGCCGGCGCCCGGGTGGCCGGTGCGCGGTATTGTGACGGTGTCACGGGGAGGAGCGCCCGTAGTCAGGCCCCGGGGATGTAGCCATATCGGTGAACCTCGTTAATAAATCTCGGTGTCGTGCTCGTGTGATTGCTTGGTCCTCGAATGATCAATGGTATGGCCTCGAATTTATTCTAACAAGTGGTATCATGAGCAAGTTTTCAAAGAGGTCGCTGGGTTGTTGATCTAGAGGATGGATCATGTCAGATTCAGTGCAAAGACGGCAGTCGTGAGAATTCATTATCGAAGCTAGGGCTGATCGGTTTGAGGAATTTCTCTCGTGGAAGCTTATCGCTTTGCGGCTGGATGAGACCGAGAAAGAATAGCAATCGAAATCGGCGAAATCATGTTGCAGCTGGAGTCCTCGGCGTCGCCTAGATTGGTTTAGGCGATCGAAAGCGGCGGCGGCGGCGGAATCGTGGAGCGACAGGAGTATTGCGCGTCTCGGAGCGGCACTTCGCTAGCGCAGGCGTTTGCGGGCGCGTGGCCAGGCGGCAGCATATGGCCCACTGGGGCGCTCGCGCGTGGCTCTCACCGAGTCGAATCGAGCAGGCAGCGCCAGGTGGGTCTGTAGGCCAAGGCGTAGGCTCAGTCGGCTTGTACAAGCGCATACGGCAAGGGCCAAGGCGTGGCTGCTCAAGTCGTGACGGAGAGGGCTGCTGCATGCATGGTGTACAGGAGATTTGTTTATGACAAAAAAGGACAATCTGCCCATGATATTGGCGTGGCATGGATATCAATGGGACAAAGGAAAATAGCATTGAGACTAGTGGAGGCACGCACATGGTGCAACCACGGGAGCTACCATGGAAGCGATTTTATTTTGAGCCATTGCTAATTGCACGCGGGTTGTACTAGTTGGCAGGTTGACGACATGCGTATTAGGCTCGGAAGTGTTTGGAACGCGTCGTGGCAGAATCATGCATACACAGGGCGTCTAAGCATGCATTGTGCAAGCAGTGATGGTGCAGGGTGGAGCATGGTTACAGTCGGGGGAAGTTCGGCTGGGTCGGACTGGACAGTCTGACGGATCGACGTGAGTCGGTTGGTACAGAAGACGGTGGTGGGATCGGCGACGACGACGTAGGAGCGTGATGCTGATGGTGACTGACTTCTGGGGCGTGGAAACACGTGGCATGGGCCCCGAGGGCTTGTGTGATTTCGACAAGACTATGGCGTGGGGTTGATTCAAGGTGGTGTACACACGGAGCTTGAAGTCGACGGGACGCGAGGGTGGACTGATCATCTACCATGGAGTCATGTTGAAGGTGGAGCTGGATTGAGGGGCTACGGTGTAAGGATCCAGAGAATCGAAGCCTATTTCAGCTGGGGAAAAAGCGAGTGACATGCAAATTCAGACTGAAGCCCAGTGGTCTGATGGAAGCGTGAAACTCGTCATCGGTCGGTGATGATCGATGGTACTCTGCAGTGGGGGTTGAGTGGTGTGGTTTCGCGACCCTTGAGACTCGACCGGGACAGCGGAGGCTCGACGCGGTACTAGCGGCGAGGCGTGTGGTGCGCACGGGACATGGAGACGGGCCAGGGATCTGGTGGTCATACATGTGGTGAGACAACTGCGAATTTGACTCGGGATGACTACAAGCAATGGTGAAATTCTTTCAAGTTCCAGACAGACGGTCAAGAAAGGAGCAATGATGTTGAGTTCAGGTAACTCTTATGTGTGACACCCAATATGTGAGATTTTCACTTTCACGCAGGTCAGTGATCAGTATGTGATGGCGTTGGACTGATACTCTGAAAGTTGGGAGCGCAAACTAGAGTAATGTGGAACTTAATTTTGCTCGAGTGTTGACTGTGGTCGAGAAAAAAAAGGACTACAAGTTGCAGGTGGAGTCACATGGAGTCTTTGGAGTAGCAGCGGTGCTCATGGGATAAACTCAAGTCCAATGTACATGGAAGTTTGACGCATGGACAAATTCAAGATGGTGGAGAATATTCGCCAAGGTGGAGTTTGTTAGAGTTGTGTCGAATATAGTGTACAAGGTAGGTTACAGTTGGACTTGTAGTTGTATCGTGTTTACATAGGATGTGGAGTCGTGTCCTAGTAGGACACTTGTATCCTAGCCTCTCATATATAGCGGGGGTAGACACACAATGCAACCTATGCCAACATAATAGCACAGGCGCGCAAGGGGGAGCCGGCGGCATGTGCCGGCGCCCGGGTAGCCGGTGTGCGGTCTTGTGACGGTGTCACGGGAAGGAGCGCCCATAGTCAGGCCCCGGGGATGTAGCCATATCGGTGAACCTCGTTAACAAATCTCGGTGTCGTGCTCGTGTAATTGCTTGGTCCTCGGATGATCAATGGTATGGCCTCGGATTTATTCTAACAATTTGGTCACGCATAGTAGGGCTTAATTGATCCAAAAGAATAAGAAACTAATCAGCCCTAGTATACTCAAGAGCCTCCTCCGCAGGCAAGATCCAAATATCCATCATGACAATGCGCAGTGCATATGCCTTAGGACACATGACTAGCGCATGAAAGGTACTTTAACATGACTAGCGCATGAAAGGTACTTTCATCTTTCACTCCACAGATAGAACATGTACGAAGAGTGGTTTGGTGGTGGAGAACTTTGTTTACCTGGACAGACAAACTATCGGTAGCGACACGCCAAGCAAAAATACGGATTTTCTGAGAAACATTGGCCTTCCAAATAATATCCCAAAATTTTCTCTCTCCCAACATCTCACCACTATATTGGCCCTCATTATCTTTATGGTCCTTTAGACTAAGCGCAAGTTTATACACGCTTTTAACCGAGAACAACCCATTCTTCTCATAGTGCAAGGCAACAAAATCACCGTCCCCAAGCGACTGAATCCGCAGCCTTAGGATCTCCTCCGCATCATATGGATAGAACAGGTGCCCAATCAAATTTTCATCCCATCTCCTTTGTCCACTCATCATTAGATAAGAAACCCATTTGATCCTGGTCCTATTCTTATTTGTAGTAACTTTAAGGTCTGAGGCTCTTGGAAGCCGGTTATCTCTTCAAACATTGATATTAGACCCATCACACACTCTCCAAATAACACCAGATTTAAGCAGGTCCAATCCATGTAATATACCTTGCCAAGTGAGCGATGCCGCTTGGGGAAAAGTTGTGTCAAGAATATGCCCCTGGGGATAATATTTTGCCTTCATCACCTTGACGCATAAGGAGTTTGGGTTAATCACAAATCTCCAAGCCTGCTTAGCTAGAAGGGCTTTGCTTAAATAATCTTAGATCACGAAAAACCATGCCCCCTTCACTTTTCCCCAATATTTTTGGTATACAAGATATTGGAATATCATTATAATAGACGCGATTTCTGTCAAAATTATGCAAATTCCAGCTCGTCTAACTTGGTTTGTACATCGCCGGACATATGCTCTCGCCCTACTTTATATATAAAGCATAAATAAAAATACACGGCCAACAGATACAAGATGGTGAAGGAGCTCCCTTATAAAGCAGATACCGGAATAACCGGATAACATAAACATACGTGACTACATTGTCGAAAGCTAACAAAGGAGCCCTCAAGACAACACCACGACACACCTAGAACACTCAAGCTCCACGACAAAGCCATCAAGAGGGAAAATGATACTAAACATCGTTCTTGCCGAGTTCGAGACGAGCAAGGGTCTTCACTCAAAAACCTGGCATGAAGAGGAGAACCACAAGAACGTCCTTAGGAGGATAATGACAGCTACCGTTGAGCAAGAACGGCCTAGCCCTCTGGCCTAAGCGAGCTCTAACGCCGCCACATTCATGGTCATTGACGCCGATCCGTCCGACGATGCAGCAACACCCAGGGCGCCCAACTCAGTCCGACGCCACGAACGAGCGCCAAACAGGGAAATCACAACGCGAGGGCTTGTGCCAGCACGGACCAAGTCAGCCCCCCATACATGCGCAATGTCGGACATCGTCCAACCATAGACCAGATACCTAGCCGCGAGCCTTACACCGACATATAACGATTGGACGCCACCCCGAACCAACCCATGGGACCCCAACTCGACATGGCCGGAGGTGGCCAAGGGCCAGGCTCCGCAGCCGACGCACAAGGAGCAAGTAGCCCGGGCAAGATGGGCGCCCAGGGCCGCCAACAACTCCGGCCGCCAAGCAACCACTTGCCAGGCTTGCCCTCCATCGGCTCCTTACACCACGCGCCACCACCGCTAGCCCGTGCCAAGCTCCACCGTACAACTGCAACTCCCACCCCCACCCTGCCCGCAGCAAGGGAAGACTGCTAGTTGGAGCAACGCATGCGTCGTTGCCGCTCCACCTCGCAGCCGTCGTGTGTCGCGCCAGCCGGACCTCCACCCGAACTGGCCACGCCCGCACAGTCAGACCCGAGCAAAAGGGATAAGGAATCCCCCTCCTGGTTGTTGTGCGGGTTGAGGGACACGGGAAGAGGTCGAGTCTTGAAACCGTGATGTTTTCTACCCTTCTACCTAGATTCTCTTTCCAAAATAAATAACTTAACTTTGTACTAACTCTAACTCAAAATAAGTGACTCGACTTTGTACTAACGTTGTACAGAGGGAGTACTATATCACATTTTGTCTAATCTTTTTCTACCCTTCTAGTTGCTGTGAACCGTAATAAGGCAGAAACCAGAACTAGACATTTCAAAGTGATTAAATGCGAGATTTCGACATGTTGAATTACTGCAATGTACACTTGGTAAGAGTTGACCAGTCCACAACTGCAAGCAACGACAAGAAAAAATCTACAGATTCTCGTGGCATATCCATTCACATTCGTTAAAAGAGAAAAAAAAAGGAACTGAACGTGGGTCCCACACTGACCACGGACGCAGCTACCCACCGAGCAGAAGATAAACTTACCGCAAATGACACCGGGCCCCCACTTCATCACCAAACCGGGCCCCACCCGTCAGTCTCCACCACTCCAACAGCCTAACCACCTTCCCGGCCCCATCCCTACAAGAGCGAGCGCAGCCACCGCAACCCGCACGCGAAAGCGAAGCCCAGTTGAAATTAAAAGGGGAAAATAAACCCAGACCACTCGCCGAACAGTACACCAACCCCCAATCCCACCCCCGCCGCCGCCCCTGACCGGCGCCGGCGCCATGGCCGCCGCCGGAGAGCGGCGCCTCCTCGTCGGCCTCCTCCTGCTGGCCCTAATGGTCTCGGCGCACTGCCTGGACGGCGCGGGCCACCACGGCCCGCGCGTGAAGCGGCGCCGCAAGAAGCGCGAGATCCACTCCCCCGTCAAGACGGTGGTGGTGGTGGTCATGGAGAACCGCAGCTTCGACCACGTCCTCGGCTGGCTCCGCGCCGGCCGCCCCGACATCGACGGGCTCACCGGCACGGAGTCCAACCGCCTCAACGCGTCCGACCCCTCCTCCCCGGAGATCTTCGTCACCGACAAGGCCGGCTACGTCGACTCTGACCCCGGGCACGGCTTCGAGGACATCCGCGAGCAGATCTTCGGCTCCGCCGACACCTCCGCCGTGCCGCCGCCCATGTCCGGCTTCGCGCAGAACGCGCGCGGCATGGGCCTCGGCATGGCGCAGAACGTCATGAGCGGCTTCGCGCCCGACTCGGTCCCCGTCTACGCCGCGCTCGCCGACGAGTTCGCCGTCTTCGACCGCTGGTTCGCGTCCGTGCCCACCTCCACCCAGCCCAACCGGCTCTTCGTCCACTCCGCCACCTCCCACGGCCTCACCTTCAACGCCCGCAAGGACCTCATCAACGGCTTCCCGCAGAAGACCATCTTCGACAGCCTCGAGGAGGACGGCCTCTCCTTCGGCATCTACTACCAGAACATCCCCGCCACGCTCTTCTACCAGAGCCTGCGCCGCCTCAAGCACCTGCTCAAGTTCCACCAGTACAGCCTCAGGTTCAAGCTCGACGCCGCCAGGGGCAAGCTCCCCAATTACGTCGTCATCGAGCAGCGGTACTTCGATTGCAAGGAGTTCCCGGCCAACGACGACCACCCGTCGCATGACGTCGCCAGGGGCCAGAGGTTTGTCAAGGAGGTCTACGAGACGCTGCGCGCGAGCCCGCAGTGGAACGAGACGGCTCTCATCATCACCTATGATGAGCATGGTGGCTTCTATGACCATGTTCCCACGCCTGTCAAAGTGCCTCAGCCTGATGGCATTATTGGCCCTGACCCTTACTACTTCAAGTTTGATCGGCTCGGGGTGCGCGTGCCCAGCTTCCTCATCTCCCCCTGGGTTGAGAAGGGCACTGGTGAGTACTACTCCTTAAGTTAGTAGTAGTACTTCTCATGTCATGTTTTTATTATTTCTGCACATCTAGTTTTGCTGCCCTTTATCTTCCAATTTAATGTCCATAGGTAAAATTTACTGATCAACTCTAGCAACAGGGATGAATTGGCTTGCAAATATTATTAGCTTGCGCTGTGTTTTTGATAGGAAGACTAACTTGAAGATGAATGATGTTTGTATGAATTTCTTATTGATTTTGCATTGAAGCATTCACTTGGTATAGAAGCATGTAGTAAGCTTGTTTCTAGTAATACATATCGATGACCTGAGGGCCTCTGCGTTTTAGAATATTGCATCTGAATAATCAAAGTTTTGTATTACTCATCTGACTGACGATAAGCTGCCTGCAAACATCCTCCTCCATACCTGGCAAGCAAGTATCCATCTGGACATGTAGTTGCACAGGTAGCAATTTTACGGCTGCTATCAAGTGGTGGATTTCTTGCTCAGTTAGCATAGAAGCTTTCATTTTGGTATAGAAGCTTTTGTCGTGAATATGTTTCTAATGATACATATTGATGACCTGAGGGCCGCTGCGATTTGAAATGTTGCATATGAATAATAGAAGATCTGTAGTACTCATCTTACCAAGTTTTTTTTTAAGCGCTAGACGCTGATGGAGTGCTGTGCCTCTGCTTAGTGCTATGGCAGCTTAAGCGACGCCTATTGCACCCTTACGCGTGTACAGACGCTTAAACAAGGGCACCCAAAAAATAATTTCCGTAGCATGTAAGACATGTATTAAGCCTAAAATCGCAAGCATGTTCGGGAAGGAGAGATGAGGAAGAGCTAGAGGTCAGGGAAGGGGAAGAAAGCTTGCAGCGGCGAGGTCGGGGAAGAAAGCCCCACATCTGGCTGCACAAGCCTTGCTCTCCTCTGCTTTTCTCATCCCGCTCTCCTTTGTCTAACCCTAGGCGTCCAGGCACTTTTTTCAATGCTTACTCCAAAAGCGAAGCGGTAGGCCTCTGAGCGCCTAGGTGTATGCTCAATTTTTCCCTGCATCTTACTGATGATAAGCTGCAAACATCCTCCTGCATGCCGGCAAGTATCCATGTAGACATGTAGTTTGACAACTAGCAGTTTTATGACCCTTGTCATCAAGAGGTGGACTTGCTTGCTATTTCAGTCTAACGCCATCTTTGGTTCGTATTTGCCCTTTTATTAATTTGACAAATTCTGGAACTTCAACAAGTTGCTTAAAGACTCAATTCAGAAATTATGCTGCTATACAGGAATATGAATTAACTGGCTTACGATTTATTTTGATTGGAACAGTGGATAAGTGGCAGTTTACAGGCTTTGTCATCAAGAGGTGGACTTGCTTTCTGTTTCATTCTAATGCCATCTTTGCTTCGCGTTTACCCTTCTATTAAGTAGACAGAACTTGGAACTTGGCCTGTAGCTTAACCCCTCCTTGAAATTGCTCTGTTTGTCTTTTGTGATTTGCTTCATATATCGATATCTTAGTACTAAGCACCTTGCTTGGAATTTTGTGCAGTGATCCATGAACCAAATGGTCCGAAGGAAGACTCACAATATGAGCATTCATCCATCCCTGCGACAGTAAAGAGGCTATTTAATTTACGTGCTAACTACCTGACAAAGAGGGATGCATGGGCTGGGACCTTTGATAGCTACCTCAAAGTCCGAAAGACACCAAGAACTGATTGCCCAGGTATATTATTTGCTACAATTAAGTCATTTTATTGGCATTATGCAAGCCGTGGTTAATCATTTTTCACAAAGAAAAGCTTAGATGTTTTAACAATGTTTACGGTTGCTTTTCAATGTGGATTTGTGGATATAAATGGCTGGTTCTATTGGCATCCTGATCACATATATTAATTTTATTCGAAACAGAGAAACTCCCAGAGGTTACAAAGTCTCTGCGTCCATTCGGTGCTAATGAAGATAAATCTCTATCGGAGTTTCAAGTGGAGTTGATTCAACTCGCCTCTCAGCTCAACGGTGACCATGTGCTCAACAGCTATCCGGATATTGGCAAGACAATGAGCGTAGGAGAGGCAAACCGCTACGCAGAGGATGCTGTCTCCAGATTCCTGGAAGCTGGAAGGATCGCTCTTAGGGCTGGTGCAAACGAATCTGCTCTGGTGACAATGAGGCCCGCGCTCACCAGCAGAGCCGCAATGTCCACCGGCTTGTCATCTGAACTCTGATGGGCTGTTACTGTATACTGCCAACAGATTCTGCATCACGATTACCGCTACATCGTCTGCAAGAGTACGGTAGCATTTATGTAACGGGTATTAGATCTTGCACATGGATTTTTTGTACATATACGCCATGATACTTCGTATCTGAAGCTTACTTCAGCGGACCCTCGTGGTTTACGTTGTGATATCAGCTCAGGAGTATCACCCAACGACGCACCAGATGCATGCCAAATTCCCCTTCTGGATAAGCTGTAGCTGGTGTTGTACCTATTCAGCTCTCTACTGTACCTGCTTGTATAGCAGTTGAACTGCAACGTAAGGAGTATTGTACCATGAATGATTGTTGGATTTGGCCACCTGTAACTATCTGCATCTGTCTGGATTTGATACTGTTCTGAATCTGTGTTTCACTTCAAATAAAACTATCCAATGTCAGGCAGAATTTTCGGAATACAGTAGTCAACACTGGCTGGGTGTATTCTCACCAGCCAGAGAAAGGCACATCTCAGAGGGATAACTTCTAACTCTTCATCTTTCAGATAGGAGCTCTATGACTTCTCGGCTGGTATTCTTTCAGATAGGAGGACACCTGTAGCAAATATGCTAAGAATGTAAATCTGATTTCAGAGATACTGAAGTGAACACTTTACAGATATCCCTTGGCAATAGCAACACCCTAGTATGTGGAAGTTGGAACTGGACCTCCCCGTGTGTCCGTGGGTCAGAAAGGAACACTTGTGACCATGGTGTGTGTTGTACATGTCTTTTTTGGAAAAGGGGAAGCAAGGACATAGATGTGATCAAATGAAGGGCAAACAACAGATTAGTTTGATTATCATAAAAGTATCGCCGGAAGAAATTGTGGTCAGTCTGCGACACTTATTCAGGCTGGCATATTGTGTCTCTAAGTTAGAATTTCTGGCCATCAGCAAGTTCTTTTTGTATTACTTTTACTAGGTCAAAGTGGATGCGCCTTGCCTATTTTAACAAAATAATGACAAGAGTATTTCAAAATTCTTGACCTGCAATATGTGAATTTTATTACAAACAATTCAAGTTATTGCCCCTCAGTAAATGTGCAGATTATTGCAAAATAAGCTCAAAGTAAACGAAGCGTTTATAGGATTCATCATTTAATATCTCGGGCACCGGATGCTTGAGAGTCAACAATTTTACGAAGTCTGCAACCGAATATGAATGTTTGGGCACATGGCTCTAATCGAGCTCTTCTGAAGATGGTTCGCTACTTCTCATCATTTCAACACTCTCAACCGAGTTTGGTTTTAGCTTTCCAGCAAACTTGGCTAGTATTACGGTCTGGCTCTCGGCATTTTTTGCTACGTGTGCCTCCATGTTGGAGAGTTCATAAAATATATGAAGAATAAGCCACTCTAGATTCCATCCCATGGTTTGGGAAATTTCTTGTAGACTCATTCATGCGGTAATCTATTTCGGTAGGGTAGTCGCGTGTGTGCTAGCTGCATGTTCCGATTATCCTAGGATCGGCATTGGGTGAGGGTCACCCCATCTCCTTGTATCGTTCGGTCTTGTACTCTGTTTGATTGTTGCTTTATATGTGAAGCGGGATGAAAGCCTGTTTCGAGAGAGTGAAAGGTGCATGGAGTGGCCCACTAGCGCCACCTGATTGTATTTTGCAAATTGTAGCACATGAGACCCAGGACCTTTTTAAGTAATAAAAGCAAGTTATTCTATAAGAGAACTGAGAGCTGCGCAAATTTTATTTTAGTGTATTAAAAGGTTGATGAAGGTTGTTTATATTCCTTCCAAAACTGTGTGTTATGTTTGGTCGAACCTGTCGTCTCCTCGGATTGTATGTCCCCACCATCGACGAATGGCAGTCATTCATTAACTTACGATGTGGTAACTGATTTCTCTCAATACGGGATTTGATCTCCCGTCGTTGAAGACACCAAAGCGCCAGCCAGATCTGATTGATTTGGTAAAGATTGCAGGCAAAATAGTGATGTATTTCCATGTATTACTTGTACTGATTTTTTTCGAGTAACACTTACATCGTGATATTGATTTCATTCCAACTGTTACTTAGTCCGCCCCATTCCTCGCCTGCATAAATACAGGCCGCCGACTGGGTGCGATATGAGAGTCACGGTGAGTGCCGTACGATGGCGGTCATGGCGATGCAGCAGATTGCTTCACTCCTCACCCTCGTCCTCCTCCTGGCTGCTGGAGATGGCAGCCTCGCCGTCAGCACTCCATCCACGATCATCAGAACAACATGCGCCGTTCTCGACCAACCCGGCGGGTTCGGCTACGACGAGTGTGTGGGCTCGCTCGCCGCTGACCCGGCGAGCGCGTCCGCCAAGGACGCACGTGAGCTCGCCGTCGTCGCCACCAACCTCACCGTGGCCAACGTCACGTCGATACTGCTCGTCCTCGATGACCTTGTCAAGAACCTTGGGTGGTGCCGCCGCATCTACCGGGGCATGAACAAGTCCCTGGAGGCCGCGCTCGGTGACCTCCGTGCCGGGCATCTTGATGCAGCCTCCCACATACTGTTCGATGCCACCCACGCGCCCGACGACTGCGACATCCTCTTGTTCCAGGGGACCGCGGGGAAGAACCCGATAAGGAAGGAGAACATCGACGCCGATTGGCTGTCCGGACTGGCATACGCCATTGCTAGCTTACAGTTGCCGAATCCCCCTCCTCACCGACGTCAAGTTTGATTCTTAATGGTCTTTTTTGGAATAAACTTGACTTTCTTTTGCATCCATATATAAATTTTCACGGAAAAGCCAGCGTTGACTTCGGGGCAATTTTTTATTTACAATTATAGGTCACTATTCACACTATAGGCTGATTTTTTTTTCTTAAAGGAAGTATTCTTTTTGTAGATTTTTTCTTATAAGATTTTTTCTTATAGGCTCTAATATCAATCGTCCATTCTAATCTAATGGATCTCCTTACTTTCACTTAGTTCTCTTACTAAATCGCAAAAAACACCATCCCGGACTAGAGACGCGACGGCGGTCATAAGCTCCCCGTGCCGGCCAGTTCGATGAAATCGGCACAAACGGCGCCGGCACCGTCGTATTTCCAGAGCTTGCGAACCTGCAAACAAAGCATCGCGCGGCTACCGAAACAAGATACCGTCACCATACCTGCAGCATTTGTTAGATCAATGCTAAGTAATTCATGCATCGACCAAGTAATTCTTGCATCGAGACATGTATTCATCGTCCACTTGTTAATCAGCTAGCTTTCTTCTCCGTGGTAGCCCCAGACAACAGTCGTAGGGCTACAAGAACTCAAGATGGTTTCCTTGAGCAACTTATGCTCTGGTCATGCAGGCCATTTACAAGGCCGGCGAGCTCCTGGCCTCCGGCCGCGGCGGCGGCGCCGTGCGTTTCAGTTTCACATGCACGCTGACAGCTAAGCTGGCCGGCGCGACCAGCCGGAGGACCGCCGTTCTTCTGGCGTCGTTACAATTCTTGTTTTTGATTAATAACATAATTAAGGCAGATGAAAGAGAGCCTTTGGATTGAAACCGACGGTGGATTTTGAGAGCAACAGCATGCGTACAGTAATAAAATTACTGTAGAGGAGCCCAACCCCCAAAATACGACCCTAGCGAATCAAAACCGCACCATATCAACGGATCCTCGTCGTCCCTGGCGGCTGTAACCCTAGCCGCCGCCAGGAGAGGCCGATCTTCCGGCGGCTCCCTTCCGCTGGCGACCTCGGTCGTTGGTGGTAGGGGGGGTCGTTTTTATTCCCTCGTAGTCTAGGATTTAGGTTGTTCATCGTCTTTACTTCGGCGACGACGATGACGGCGTTGAATAAAGATTCTTCGGATCCTTCCCTGACGAGGCCATCGGTCCTATGGTTGAGGATGGATTTGGAAACCAGTCTATTCAAGTAAGGATGGCATAGCGGCGATGGCATCCTCGTGGTGGACCTGTGTCCTCGGGCTCCGCCATTGCGACGACGTTTGCTCCAGCGTCGGCGCAGAGCTTGGGAGCGGATGCAGATTGTGGTCTGCATCAATGACATCTGGAAGACGGAACATGTGCTGGGCTTGTGGTTCGTGGATGGCAGGTATGGTTTCCTCCTTCGGCTGTTAGTCGTGGTGGGGTGCCAGATTTGGAGTTTGATGGTGTGTCCGGGGTGTTGCCCCTGTCTGATTCGTTCAACGGCAAGGGCCTCACTTTTGGTGAGCCACATTGGAGGTCCGCAAAGCTGCATATCAGCGAGGAGCCGCGTTGAGCTCGAGTGAGGAGGTGATTCGTCATTCTTTTCTTTGATGGCTGCTGTGGTGGTGTCAGAGGCAGATGACGGCCGTTGGTGTCAAGCTCAGAGATGTTCTGCTATCTTTTCAGTTTTGTCATGTCAGTCTTTACGTAACTTATACTTTGTTCTTTATGATATGAATGAAACACGTATTACCATGAAGAAAAACCTAGACAAAAGTTCCCCTCTTATTCGCAAAAAAAAAAAAGTTCCCCTCCTCCTTGATGGGCTCTTCGAATCCGTATCGGGCAAATCTTGTGCGCCGTCCTCCGCCCTGTTGGACGCCTTTGTCCAGAGCATTTTGGCCGGCCGCATAGGCACAGCGGTGTCCGATAGATCGGATCGAAGCCATCGGCCTCCATCGATGTAGATGGGCACATGGTCGTACTTCCTTTGTCCGGAAATACTTGTCATTAAAATGAATAAAAAAGATATCTGACAAGTATTTTGGTGACCATGTACGATCGTACTCCGGAGTAGGTGTCATGCACGTACGTAGAGGAGATCGTGCGTGTCGCGTGTGGTGGTGCGGTCGAGGGAGCTCCGGCGCGTGGCTGGGCAGATTTGGATGCAGAGCGAACGCGTCGTCGTACCGTGTCCGGCCGTACATAATGTCGGTGTACGTCTTCTCCGCCGCTTGCTTGGTGCCTTGCCGCGCGGGTGCTACAGGTTTTCGGATCGAAGCATACGCGTGTGTCCCTAGAGTTGCGCATTGCCATGTAGGTCAACGTCGGCTCTGCACTGCTACTCACCGGAATCTGACTATCTGATGGTGCTCGAGATTTATTTGTAGCTAAAGCAAAACAAATCTAATGGGATTCCCTATTTGTGAAAGTGAAAACTGGATTGGAGTTAATCCAAAGAATCGATTTAACCTTCGATTGATTGGGTACCGCGCCGCCGGAGAGAGGAGATTAATGCCTTGGAGGCAGCAGGCTGTGAAAGTGGTGGAAGAACATAGGATCGTGTCGCTGGAGTAACCGCTCTAATATCACTATGAATGAGTCAAATAATTCTATCGTATTGATCCGACCTTCATACGATGCGAGGAAACGAGACTTGGAAGTACATGACAAGTTACGCGTGGTTTAAACTTATTCTATCTCTAACTTCAACATAATATACTTCTAACATGAGTAGTGGACTTCGATTGACACGGGACCGGGGCTCTCGAGAGATTCTTGCACAGCAGTGACACTTGTGGCTTCGGCCATATGAGAAAACACCGCAATGATGTTGGTTTCAATGGGGCATCACCTTCGGCTGCCACGGTACTCTAACAAGTGGCTGAGGAAGGCCAAACTTTGGAGGACGATGAATCTATTGCGGAGTGATGGGTCTGTACCTTTTAGGGTGGATACATTGTCGGATAGCAAGTAATAGGCATGCGGAGTTTTGGTCTAAGTGGTGTTGCTTGTAAACCCACGAGGTGGCCATCCTGGCGTTGACTAGGAAGCCATCCTAGAGTTGCTCTTTTTTTTTTGCGGAGGGTAAAACTTTATTGATTACCTAGAAATAAGGTCTTGCTTACAGAGATCCGGCACATCGCCAGGACCAGAACCGAGCCACACAGCAGTGCGCTCTTCTACTCTACCAAAGTTTGCAAGGAAATGACTAACTTTATTTTGATCACGGGATATGTGAGCTAATCTCACTTCTCGTCCTCCATACATGAGACGCTTGGTTTGATCTATCAACATAGCATATCGGGATCGATCAACAGAGTTACTCCTCAGCATATTGATGCCCACTAGGCAGTCGGTCTCAATCTCTACCGGCATCGGCGTCCACTGGATTCCCAAGTTTAGGCCCTCCATACATGCAGCCAGCTCTGCCTCTAATGCATCTGCGCAAGATCGCAGTTGGCGGCATGACGAGAAGATGATCGTGCCCGTGTTATCCCGGAGCACCATGCCCGCACCAGCCGACCCCGTCGTAGGGCAAAAGGACCCATCGACGTTGAGTTTGGCCCAGCCCGCCGGGGGTGGGGCCCATCTGACCGGGGTCGAGCTGCTCTCCTGGGTGTGAATTGGCGCCGTCGAGTGCAGCACCTCTCCCGCTTGCTTGCCCTTCACCGGGTTCGCTTCAGGACGGTTCCGCGCCCCGATGATGGACTCCACGTAGCTCACCAGGAAGCGGCAGGATACCTCGACTGGGGGCGGCTTCTTATCGTGGGTGATTTCATTCCGAACGTGCCAGCAGCGCCATAGCATCATCATCAGCTCCATTCGTTCCTGGTCCGGGAGATCGCAGAGGCTTTGGGCGAGCCACTCCGGCCCCGTTCTCCTGAATGACCGCACCCCGGGGATGCGCCAGAGTTCTTCCATAGCTTGCCATAGCCCGACGGCCCGTGGGCACCTGCAAAACGCATGAAATGTATCCTCCGGTTCGGAAGCACAGAGAGGGCACAAGCCAGAAACCTCGAGGCCCCGGCGTTTCTTGTTCACCCAGGTGGGTAGACAATCAGTGACGAGTCTCCAAACGAAGGTGCGCACCTTGGGAGGACCAGGGCACCTCCAAATATAAGACCAGATGGCCCGTCGCCCGTCCGGTGCCCTGCTCGCCGCGACTGATGAAGGCCTCAACCGAACCTCCAGAGCTAGTCGATAAGCACTCCGAACAGAGAAGGTGCCACTTCTCTCTGGCGCCCATGCAATAATGTCTTCTCCTAACCGGGGAGACGTTCTTATTTTTAGTATCTCTTCCGCATCAACCGGGAAAAAGATTTGGTTGATCACCGCCGTCTTCCAAGCACCATGGTTGTCCAGGAGGTTGGCAACTCGTCTCAATCTGCATCTGCCCTGCGGGGTGATGGGTTTCCCGGAGCCATTCCTCGGAATCCAGCTATCGCGCCATATACGAATGGATTCACCGTTCCCCACTCGCCAGATAAGCCCTTGCTTCAACAAATCCAGCCCATGTTGCACCCCTTGCCAAGTAGCAGAAGCTCCCGCCGGAAAGACCGTGTCCTCCAGCTCACCATTGGGGTAGTACCTCGCCTTCAGGAGGCGCGCGCACAAGCTGTCCGGGTTGGACAGCAGCCTCCAAGCTTGCCGAGCCAGTAGCGCCTGATTGAAGAGCCTTAGATCTCGAAAACCGAGACCCCCTTATGCTTTTGGTTTGATCAGATGTGTCCACGCCTTCCAATGCATTTTCTTCTTGCCCTTCTCCACGCCCCAATAAAAGTTGCGTATCATCCGCATGAGATCCTCGCAGGTGGAGGCAGGGAGGCGAAACACACTCATAATGTATGTGGGGATCGCCAAGGCCACTGACTTGATCAAGACTTCCCTCCCATTTTGCGCAAGTAATTGTGTCGCGTCCCACTCCACCATCCTCTTTGTAAATTTCTGCTGCAGATTCTGAAACTTATCTTTAGTCATGCGTCTGGATGGGGTCGGTAACCCCAGATAGCGCTCTTCAAAGCTATGCTGCTGTACCTCCAGCACTTGCTTGATTTCCTCTCGAATATTAGCAGGGCAGTGCTCTCCGAACAAGATGGAGCATTTGTGGGGGTTGATAAGTTGGCCTGTGGCTCGGGCGTAAGAGTTCAGAGCTTCTTTGACGTTGATTGCTTCAACCGCTGTCGCTCTAAAGAATAGCAAAGTATCATCGGCAAACAACAAATGCGAGATGCCAGGAGCCCTTGGGCAAACCCTTACGGGTGTGATCTCTTGCACCTGCACTTTCTGGCGCAAGATAGCAGCAAGACCGTCAGCCATGAAAAGAAATAAGAAAGGGGAAAGGGGATCTCCCTGCCGAAGCCCGCGCGTCGGTGCAAACGAATCTGAGAGGGTTCCGTTGAGGTTTATGCAATACCGAACCGAGGTGACACATGCCATAATCCACTTCACCCATTGGCTCGCAAAACCCATTCTCTGCATCACTTGCTCGAGAAATCTCCAATCCACTCTATCATACGCTTTTGACAAGTCCAACTTGTAAGCACAAAAGCTCCTGTCCGGGTCTTTTTCCTGCCGTATATAGTGTGTACATTCAAAAGCAATGAGGACATTGTCAGTAATGAGCCTCCCGGGGACAAAAGCACTCTGTTCCTCCGACACCACATCACCAAGGATAGGCCTGAGCCGATTGACCAGACATTTTGAGATGATTTTGTACACCACATTGCAAAGACTGATGGGCCTAAACTCCGGCATCGTCTTAGGTTGTCCACTTTTGGAATGAGGACAATTGTAGTGTCATTCACTCCCTCCGGCATAACACCCGTGTCAAAGAACTTGCGTACTGCTGCAATGATATCGTCCTTAATGATGCTCCAATGGCGCAGAAAGAATCTAGCTGGAAGGCCGTCCGGACCCGGCGCCTTGAGGGGGCCGATCTGAAATAACGCGCCACTGATTTCCTTGTCAGAGAACTGGCCACAGAGCTTTGTGTTCATCTCAGCCGTGATCACCTCTTCCAACAGCGGCACTACAGTCTCAGGGAGCAAGGTGTGGTCAGCTTCAAAGAGATTCCGAAAATAAGCGAGCGCCATACCTGACATAATATGATGAGCAGTTTGGAATCTTCCTTCTGCATCAAGCAAGCCCTTGATTTTATTCTTGCGTGCTCTCCATCTAGCCTTGCGGTGAAAAAACTTAGTATTTCGATCACCATGCTTTAGCCATTCTACTCGCGATCGCTGGAGCCACATCATTTCCTCCTTGTACAATAGTTCATTCATATGATCAGATTCCTTTCGTATATCATTACGGTCTGCATTCATGTTGGTGAGCTCCTCTAATCTTGTTCTGGATTTCTCAATCTCCCTTGTGATATTACCCACCTTCTTGCTGCTCCACTTGTGCAACGCCAGCAAAGTCGACCGTAGGGCCGAGCTGATATTGCTCCGATGGCCATCTGCACCGGCTGATTTCCAAGCCGCCTCGACTACCTCCGGCAATGCCGGTTCTCTTTCCCACATAACCTCATAATGCCGCGTCTTTCCGGCGCACACGCGAGTCTCCCTCGCCCATCTTAGTAGGATGGGGCAATGATCCGAGCAAGGGGACGTGAGGTGTGCCACTTCACACTCCGGGAATTGATCACGCCACTGGCTATCCGCCACCGCCCGGTCCAGCCGCACTTGGACATTGGCGCGTCCACCCCATTTGTTATCGTATGTGAACGGATGGCCCACAAATCCCAAGTCTGCAAGCTGGCAAACCTCTAGGCACTCCCTGAAAGCGACCATTTGATTACGGGGACGGGGGGTCGAGGACAAATGTTCAAAGTCCCACATCGCCTCATTGAAATCCCCTGCCACCAGCCAAGGCAAATCTGAATTTCCTCTAAGTCTGCATAAGCTCTCCCACATGAGGTGTCTATTCTCCACCCTTGGTTCTCCATAAACAAAAGTCACCCGCCAAACTGGATCATCGTCGGACAGTTTTACGAGAGCATCTATCCATCTTTCATTTAAATCCTCAATGTTGACCGTCACAGTTTCATCCCAGTACAGGGCTAGGCTTGCTGGTCTGCTTCGTCTAGGGTTTAGGGTTGCGATGGCGATTGGCGATCCCCCGCCTCCGCCGCCAGTACCCTTCCCTGACGGGAGCGTCACGGATCGCCGGAAGAATCCCTCCCGGACTACGACTCCGATGTCCTCTGTGTCTACGAGTATCCGCCCCGCCACGGGATCACAGATACGTGCGTCCCAAGGAAACCAAAACCCTAGGGAAAGGCTTTCAAATAGAGAGATCAGATCGGATAGAGCCGCCTCTCGACCGCGCCCGGCTCCCCCAATCGATCCAGATCCTGTTCCTGCTCAGCCCCATCTCAGGTTTCGCCCTCCTATGGAGAGAGCTGCGTCGGTCATGGAGGGTGGGGGTGATCATGGGGGAGTCGATGAGACTCCTACCCACCCGAAGCCCTCTGGTGCAGGCAGGCTCGTGGCGGTCAGGCAGGGGCCGGAACGATTGGAGGCAGGGGAGGATGCTTCAGAGGATGGGAACTGGGATGGACCGACAGCTGAGGGAGGGCTCCCGGAGGATGCCGAGAACCAGATCGATGGCGAGGTGGACATGGATGATGTGGCCTTCGTCTCGGTTGATTTCGAGGAGGAGGAAGAGGAGGAAGAGAACGTGCGGGAGACGTGGAAGCTCATGAGCTTGTACAGATCGCAGAGGCGGCCTAGTGCAAAAACCCTATCAAAACACTTTGAGAAGATCTGGCAACTCAGAACGGGAGTCGAGTTCCAACCGGTCAGAAATAATTTTTACACCATCACATTCTTCTCCGAGGGTGATTACAAGTTTGTTGCAAGAGGGGGTCCTTGGATCTATGACGGGGATGCGCTGCTAGTAACACCGTTCAATAATGAGGCCAGACCGTCGGAGACTCAGCTGGACGCAGTTCCTGTCTGGATGAGGGTTTTCGATATCCTGTGGAATAAGCAGACGCGGGCATATGGTAACGCAGTTGGAGGTGCACTAGGGGAAGTACTGGAGGTGGATGCCCTGGAGAACGGCCACGGCACTAATGAGTTCTTGCGCATCCGCATCAAGCTGCCATATAACAGACGATTGCAGAAAGAGATAACGCTGGAATATAAGGCCAAGGGGGCGCTCAAGCGTAGCACTTTCAAGCTCAAGTATGAAAGAGTCCCTCACTTTTGCTTCCACTGTGGTTTCATGGGACATGACAAGGATGCGTGCGAAAAGAGAAGAATAGGGATGGCGGCCAAAGGATATGATTCTACGCTCCGATGCTCTCCGTTTAAGAAATTTGAACAGAGGCCGGCATATACCCCATCGCTGGGCCAACCTCGAGCCCGTAGGGCGATGGAATTCTCCCTGGGCAGTGCGGGATCGGCGTCGCAGTACTCGGCGCAATCTAAGACGAGCAGAAGCTAGCAACAACAACACCCCGTGATCCCTACCAGAGTAGATGCGCATGATGGTTTTGAAAACACTGAAGGTGTGGGGGCGGTGGAGACGGATGAACTACTGGCAAAGCATGTGGAGGGGCTCAGGATGAGGCTGGAGAAAGAGAAGCCGGAGTGCAGCAGGGTTCAACAAGTGAAGCAGCAGTTCGAAGCTAAATCAGCGACTGGGGTAGGGGCTCCGCCAAAGCAATCCCGAAAGAAGCCGATCGGGGGGCAAAAAAAGGTGGCAGCGATCAAGAAGTGTGGCACGATGGTGACAAGAGACACTCAACCAGGACGAGAGGATATGATTCCGGCGTTGCATGATCTGGACAACCTGGAGGTGTCATTCGGGAGTGCTCGGGAGTCAATGGACTTTAATGATTCAGTATTGGGCAAGAGACATATGGAAAGCCTGAGGGGATGTAACCTGATTGCGCATGATGGCAATGCAGTTGTGCCCTTCGAGGATTTGTCAGAGGGAGGAGATCAGAAAAGAGGGAAGGTAGGGGTGCAGCACGTTGATCACAAGGTTAGCAGCATGGAGCGTGAGGAGGATCGGGAGGCAACCAGCCATGGGGCCGCTGGTAAGCTGACGGGGCCAAGTGTGGCGCCCCGTCAGTCGCAATGAGTTGCTTATTCTGGAACTGTCGAGGGCGGGGAACTCCCGTACAGTTCGTGACCTTCAGGCTCTTTGTCGAGCCCATTCCCCGAAACTGGTGTTTTTATGTGAAACTAGACAGCCAAAACAGAAAATGGAGAGAGTACGTAACAGACTTGGACTGAAGGGTTTTGCTAGAGTTGCTCTTCCATGATACAATGATACCGATACATCTACCTTAGATGTACAGTTTTGCTAGAACTCATCTAGATGAGATATAATTTGGTCTCATTCACTTTTTATAGCCATTGGATGTAATGCTATAAGATGCGTGTGTGCTGACGTGGGTTGTATCTGTTCTTGTTTTCACTGTGAATGAGACCAAATTATATCTCATCTAGATGAGTTCTAGGTACTCCTTTTTTTAAAACGCATCGGTCCGGTTGCGTAGGCATGCAAGCCATGCAGAGCAAGCATGGTCAGGTGGCACGCAACATGCGATGTAAATGGAACAAGCGGTGGATTGAAATACGAAGGAAACCAAAGTGGGTAGTAAGAGATAAATAGTTTTCACCTATGTCCCGTCCATGCAATCCACCTAACCGATCCTAGTGCTTCACTATTATTTTCATCAGACTCTTCTTTTCGTTCTACTAGCTAAATATCAGTGGTAGAGCTAGATGTGAAAGTTGGAGTATAGATGTTTGTAGATGGGGTGGGGGTAAATACGACTATTTCCTTCAAGCTATGTCCCTAGGAAAAAAAATCCGCGGGGGGGGGGGGGGGGGGGGGGGGGGGGGGCGGCTACATATGCATTGAGCGTCTATCCAAACTCCTCACAATACAAATACACACAAACTATCAACACACGTGTTGAATTCACAAAACAACAACAATGGTGGAAATACAATTAGTGATAGTTTAGCGATTTTTGCTAGAACTTGTGGTAGGACGATGACCTGGCTTGGGACTGGTCTGGTAACGCCCCACGTCGTAGCACAAACCGCACACAATCTACGTAAGAAGGGTGCGTACAAGAAGGTGGAGCCAGTCATCATTACCAAGGACATGTGGAACATGACGCTGGCTGAGGACGCCATCAGTGCTACAGCTATGTGTACCAGGGGGGGGGGGGGGGCACCGCCCCCAACCTAGCTCACCGAAGAAAGTCATTTGTTACCACGTCCCAAACATTTCTTCTTCTCACTTTTCCCCCTCCCCTCAAACGACGAACATCGACGTGACCATCATCTACGGCGACCGGAGTGCCTACGTGACCGTCATCTACGGCGACCAGAGTGACTACGACGGCTACAACACGGATCTAACCAGCACACTTAGTAAGTAAACTATATCGACATATCGTCTACGTGTCATCTTGCTTGTCGAATTAATGATTACCTTCATAGTATGGAACAAAACTTGTGTGATCACTTCCATGCATGCATGAAGGCTTTTCGATCATGCATGTGACAACATATGTGTGTATGCATGCTAGCATGCAGTGTAACTTAACTTATGTGCTTGATCGATCAATTGCAGCCGTCACATGTCAAAGTACATCACCAACAACATGACCATCGAGAATTCGATAGGAGCCGCCAAGAACGCACTCCCGTTCGAGTCCAATAGATCCGTCGTCTGCCAGTGTGCCATCCTAGGCTCAAGGACACTTTATACGCCAAGCATCACAGGAGGTTCTACCACGAATGTCAGATCGAAGGCACTATGAATTTCATCTTAGGCGATGCGACCACGACGTTTCATAGTTGCAGCTTCGTGGCATTTCTGCCGCTCAATGGACAACAGAAGGCCATTACCGCTCGGGGAGGATAGTGGCTGCCAGTGTTGGTGGTTTTTAGTTCCAATTCTGCTTGGTGTCACCCAACAAAAAGAAAAAACAATGAACTAACAAACAAACAAAGCTACACTTCAAAATGCAAGAAAGGGGCAGCCAACAGCTGTATGTCATTATTATGCCCTACCGACATGTTTGGTTGCATGGATGAGTCACATAAAAGCTTTGGGGATCAAATCTGACCCATTGGTTGCATCGACCGCTTGGAGAAACAGACTGGCATGATCCTCAAAACAGTCCTCAGCCTATCCCTGGAGGAATGTTCGATCGGCGGTTTCCTCAAAGCCAGGCTCAGCGCGTGCAAGGAGGGGGGAAGTGACGGCCGAGCTCGTGCGGGCTAAAAAAATAGGGGGAGTAATTTGATTACCTCCTGCCCAATTGCCTCGTCTATTTACCTCCCCTTTGTCTCATCACCCCTACCCGCGCTCCACAGTCCCCTCACTCCCTTCGAGCTCTCCATCCCGGGAGGCTTCTTCACTGATGACCCCGTACGTTGCACCATCTTCTCCAGTCAACGGAGGTCAGCGGCGGCAATCCTTCTTCCTCCTTTTCTCAGAGTTGTTCCCCGCCTCCTCCCCGCTCCTTCAATGGTTGTCAGTAACATCAAACCACACTTCCTGTAGCTTAGATCCGTGAGCATGTTGTAGACTAGAGTACATATGAAGGTATAGTTTTTGCAAGTATTGCATCATGATGTTGTGTGAGGATGTGGTAGATTAGATGCCGTTTTGGTAATATGGTAGGTTTTGCATGTCTGCGGTGATGATGTTGATGGTGTTGTGGTAGATCGATGCTTGTGTGGTTGTATTACAAGTTTTCCATGTTGGTTTTGTGAATTGCTGTGCGGCTGTAGTATACCAGATGCTATTTCGGTCATGTGTAGTACAAAAACTCGTAGGGGCACGCATGGATGCCAGCTTTTGGAAGAGTTGCATGCGATCACCCTACCCAACCTCCCATGCTTTTCCATTTTTACTTTAAAACTTAAATTGGTGAACTTTTTGTGCATGCATGCAGCCACCGAGTGGCGTCAAGATTAGTACAACCAGCCAGCTTTTGGAACTGTTTGTGCATACATATCCATGAATTGAGTACTTAATAAGAATTGTACATTGGCGACCGTAGAGGGAGAGACAGAAAATCGGTGAACGAATTAAGACAAATCACACGGTCTCTCCTGACAGTGTCTCAGCTGATGAGGTCTCGTATCGCCTGCATGGTGGCCGGGGAGAGGAAGAAGCTGCTCGGGGACAGCGGCGATATTGATGATGCAGTACCCGGGGAAGCACAAGGTGCGGGATGATCATGACGACACGGCGCACGCTGCTGCTGGCCAGGCGTGGGAACCAAAGCGTCCGCGGCCGTCGACGTCGAGGCCCTGCCGTCCCTAGCACCGGACGTCGCCTCTGGTGGCAACGTCGCTGCCGTCGACGACCGCTGCTTGCCAGTGAGCCTCTGCACGACGGCCATGAACTCGTGCGGGTCGGCGTGGACGACCCTCGGCGTGCGCTCGTACACGATCACGGGCCCAGCCCCAGCTGATCCGGCGTGGCCGCCGACGCGTGGTTTCTTGGACGGCCGGGTCGGCAGGCTCAGCGGCTGCGGCCTGTGGCCCTGGAGGCCACCTGCTCTCTTCGGCTTGGAGTTGGACGACGTCGACGACATGGCGTATGTGTGCGTGTGTGTTGTGTCTCTGACTATCTGTTGGTAGGTTGTCTTTGCAAGCGGATTTAATTTGTGTGTGCTCATGGCGGCATTATTGCTTATATAGGGGCGTCGCCGTGGTTGGGCGGGATGGCGAAAGAAATGGTGAGCCGAACTTGGACTTGCTTGTGCATGGCTGCGAACGATTCTGCGTGCACGAGAAAGGGTCAGAGATGGGGATATGCTAGCGTCCTTTCCTCCGTATGGAAGAAGTTGTTGGTATTACTTTAAATTATTGATGTGTTTCGTGCGTGACCCCTCCGTTACTATACTATATACACTCGCTCCGTAAAAAATATAATATAGTAGTGATCTAAAAACGTCCTTATATTTCTTTACAGAGGAAGTATACAATAGATTAGTGTTGTGTTTTACTACTTTGTATATTGTCGCTACCTTTTGCATATGAGAGTATATATGTACGGCACAAAGGGAATCAAATAAACCATTTACGTATATAAGTTTGTTTGCAACCCTTGTAAAGCGTCATCTGTTTTGGAACCGAGTCAGCGTATAATATGCATGTAGCAGCCAGCAGACGTATGCATGCCAAATGACACAGTTAATTAATAGTAGTATGCCCAATCTTAATCTTATTAGTACCATATAAGGTTAAGATTGGGGGACATCAATCAATCACTAATTCAACACAGAGCGACTATAATTCACACCTATACGAGGTAGTTTAGTTAGTTCATCGGTGGATTCTGCTTCTTCCTGGACGGAGCATATTCGAGCTGCATTTAACACGCGAGTTCGATGCTAGAGATGCTTAATTAACTACTCTCTACGGCTTGGACAGTGAGTATATTGTTGGATTAGTAAAACGTTTCAGGCTAGGCTTTACGTACTGGATGATGCAAGGAAGGAAGGAGCAACAGCTCAGGGCAATACTCCAAATTAATTTAACTAGCTTAGCTCCAGGTCAACCATACACACGTGCAAACGAAGCAGATAGGCAGCTAGCTAGGTGTGTTCAGATTACACTTTATC
This sequence comes from Triticum timopheevii, assembly GCA_963921465.1. NCBI lineage: Eukaryota > Viridiplantae > Streptophyta > Magnoliopsida > Poales > Poaceae > Triticum > Triticum timopheevii. The sequence continues at coordinate 598,773,023 of OY997270.1, forward strand.
CTTCATAAAGAACGAAATAATGTTTTATTGATACCAAGACCACCACAGTTTTTTTGGTTTACAAACATTTTTCCAAGCAACAAGACACTGTGCCCCGGTGCAATTTTTGTCAACCGTCCAGAAAAAGGCCCTACGAATCGCGTCTAGTTCTGTTAAAATCCTTTTTGGAAGCCTAAAGACAGACATGAAGTAGACGGGTAGCGATCAAGAACCGAGGAAATCAGAGCAAGCCTAGCACCACGTGACAGTAGACCTGCAACCCATCCAGAGAGGAATTTGTAGAATGAGGCAGTTAGGGGGTGGAAGACTGAAGAGGGCAACTTGATATGAGAGAGGGGTAGGCCGAGACAGGTTTGGGGAAAAGAGGAGATCGGACATCCTAGGGTCGAGGCAATGAGACTAGTGACGGATGTGTCAGAGTGCAAGGGGACAAAGGTTGTTTTGTGGAAATTGAGGGCAAGGCCAGTGGCAAGGGCGAAGTCATCCAGGATCTTTTTTTTAGAGAAATTGCGGCCTCGTGGGAAGCGTGAGCAATGATGAGTGTATCATTCGCATATTGCAACACGGCGAGCAGGCGGTCTTGGAAGAGGGGATGCTGTAATTAAAGTAGTCGACATTATTAGCCTGCAGGATCTGACGTTGCAACAAGTCAACCACGATGATGAATAGGTAAGGGGAGAGGGGGTCCCCTTGCCGGAGACCGTTTTTGCAGTTGATCCAATGCCCAGGGACACCACTTAGAAGGACAGCCGTCCTACCGGAAGAAAGAAGAGTTTGAATCCACAAACAGCATTTGCGGGGGAACCCTGTGTGGTGTAAAACAGTTAAAAGAGAGTCCCAGGAGATTGAGTCAAACGCCTTACGAAAATCTAGTTTAATAATCATGGTGGAAGCCCTCCGGGTGTGGCAACAACTTATGAGGTCGGCAGCATACACGAAATTTTCAGCGATGCTTCTACTGTTAATAAAATAGGTCTGGTCTCCATGGACCAGCAGAGGGGTTAGGGGTTTAAGGCGGTTAGTGGGGAGTTTGGCAATTGCTTTTGTGGGACAATTTTGAAGTGAAATGGGTTTGAAGGCACCTGTAGATTGAGTGATGTCTTTCTTGGGGATAAGGACCATGAAGGCTCTGTTGAAGCGTTCGACATTAGCAGTGCGGTTATGAAAGGCATTCAAAAAAGGTAGTAGTGAGTTTTTTAGGACATGCCAAAAAATGCGGTAGAAAGCTGGTCCAAAACCATCAGGACCAGGGCTGGCATTAGGGTTCATCTGGAGGAAGGCATCTTTCATTTCTTGCTCGGAGAAGGGGATATCGAGCAAGCTTAGCTGGGGGACAAGATTAGGATAGAGGAGATTGAAATCGATGAGCCAATTTGTAGGAATGGGTGAGCCAATGAGGCTGGTGTAGAAGTCTTTGAGGACCAGAGCCTTTTGATCAGGAGAGAAAAGGTAGACACCATTGTGCTCGAGAACAGAGATCTCTTGTTTTTGCGAAAATGTTGTGACGTACAAACGTGAAAGTACTTGGTATTCTCGTCGCCTTCAATAGCAGTTTTGGCCCTACTCCTAAGTTTCCAAAAGAGTATTTTTGACTAATAGCACGTTGGAGAGAGATAATGACGACCGTGCGAAGTTTCCTCTCGGAATGAGTGAGAAATCGTGATTCCTCAAGAAGGTCCAAGAGGGAAATAACAATTTTGCTGTCCTTTTCGCGTTGGTGCACCGGCTTCAGTTGGTTTGCTTTCAGATTACTAGAGCAGCAAGACCTTCCTTGGGTAAACTGGTACCACTATAGATACACAAACGCCATTGCAGACAACACCTCCAAGCCCTCCTTCATCTGGAAGGTTGTAAACCACCAATTACCTACTCTAAAAAAACTCCTTCCTGTTCACAAACAATGGCCAGTCAACCTTTTTTTTGTTAGATACTTGGATCCACCAACAACCCCTGATCCTAGCCTTCCCCCATCTTTTCTCCCACTCCACCAACCAAACCATATGGTCTCACATGTTATGCAGAATGGTTTACTGGCTAACCTACTGAATCGCCTTACTATTGTTGCCTTTGCTGAGCTTGCTTCTGTGTTGTCTTTGTTGCAAGATTTTCAGCAGAACGACGCCGCTGATGAAAGGTATATCACTCATGGGCTCTTGTTCTCCACCAGGAACGCCTACAGTCTCCTCAATGGAGTGCTGACCACGAGACCAACGACACCCTCGTGTGGGCCTCCCGGGTCCCCATCAAGGTGCAGGTCTTCGGGTGGCTTCTCTTCAAAGATCGACCAAACTCCAAGGCCAATCTCTTTCGCAAGACCATCGTCTCCGACACTACTTGCGCACGGTGGACTGCTCCTTAATCCTTATGAGGATGTCGCACATATTTTTCTTCAGTGTCCTTACTCTGTGGCAGTGTGCTCAGCTCTCCAACTCCCCACGCTGACCTCCATCAACACTACTTGGCACATCGCCATCACGCTTGATCTCGACCAGGAGGTTTGGCACTCTGTGACGCTCACCATCCTTTGGAAGATTTGGGACTCCAAGAACTCTCTTGTATTTAGTGGTATCAGGCACCCTACACGTGTAACCGTAAACAACATTGTTCAGGACTTCACCCTGTGGACTGCTAGATCAGGGGTACTCGCCAGAAGGTCGGTGCCGTGTCATGGCACCAATACCTCTCCTCGCGCGCTAGCGCAACTCTGTAACGTTGCCCTCGTGGCGCTTTGAGTAATGCATTCAGGTGGGGAGCCTCCCCCCTGTGATTGTTCAAAAAAATGTTTTATTAGTAGCTACATACACCACAACCGGATTTCCCTAAAGAATTTGCTGCAGGGAAAGGACAATATCGTTTATTAAAAAGATCGAGGGAAAAGTTCAATGCAAAGTAAAAAAACAGAAATACTAGAAATAAAGGGAGCGTTTGTACACTTGATTAAAATACAACATTCACCACTGATATTTGCAAGTTTAGTCGAAATATGTGTGTACAGAAAAAAGGGAAGCACCTTCGAAAACATGCTCCCTCCTGTCCTTTTTAGTCTGCATATAAGTTTTGTCAGAAGTCAAAGTATCTTTACTTTGACCAAACTTATAGAAAAAAGTATTAACATTCACAATGCCAAATCAACATTGTTAGATTCTTTATGAAATGTAATTTCATAGTATGCAGATACTTTTTAACAAAGTTTGACTTGACACAAATCTAGTATGCGGAGTAAAAAGGACCGGAGGGAGTAGAAGAAAGAGATGACCTAGTAGAGCTACAAAACAGATGATATAATAGACTCAAACAGCAGGGAACCTTCTCTGGGACAAAACTCAAACATACTCAAATCCTACCTCATCACATAGAGCATAACTCACATGCACTATATTACTTCCCACCTCAAGCGCATGACTTCTATTAATCATAGATCGTCATCTCAGCCATAAAATTCATGTCTATGGCTGGTTGCAATGCAAACAAAAATAAACTAACTAGCAAATGCTTGTTATGATTGGTTGTAATGCAAGTCATGGCGGTGATTACTAGTAAAATGCAGGTCATACAATAATCAAAATATCATTACTGAAAATAAAACATCACAAAGCACTCAGGAAGCAGCATCAAAATAATTTGTATACATCATATACATAAGTACATGAACCATGCACAAGAAAATAATGGAGGGAAACTAACATTGAGATGAAAATAATCCTAAATGCCATATTAGTTCATAAAAAAGGAACTTCCCGCATAGCCATCAATACTAAATGCCATATTTTGAAGCAATACATTCTATTCATCCATATTGTTCTCTACCTGGATTTTACCAGTTTTTGCGGATAAATAATATATTGAGAAATTAAATCATATATATATTAAAAACATACCCCCTTCGTCCTATTTACATGACGACCTTGTATTTACATGACTTCCTTGTTTTGCATTACATGACTTCCTTGTTTTTCTTTTTTCCTTTTTAGGTTCTCGTTCCGTTTTCCCTAATTAACCGAGAATGTTAGGTTTTTTTGGTCCGGTTTTTCTTATAAACTGGATCACCTCTCTTCTTCTTAATGAAATGTAGGAACCCCTGCCCTCGCATGCGGTTTCTCAAAAAATAACGTTTCATAAAAATATGTGGGCTTGTTTGGTTCATGAGCTCGTCACTGTGCCTGGAAAATTAAGTGCATGGAATGGCCTGAGAACCCTTGCGTTCTATGCCTAAGCAGGCTAGCCTTAGGCTGGTTGTAATGGGGAGTATCATATACTAGTATCATGCATATGATACTAGTGTATGATACTACCTCCCTAATGCATATAATATTATATATTAATATCATGCAGTACTTTATTTATTGCCATGCATGAGACATTGTAGCATAGCATTTATTATGATACGGTATCATGATATGATACTCAATCCTCTCTTTTTTCATTTAATTCTATGACACCTCATCGAAATCGTCTAGTTGGCATGGATGATACTAGCTATGATACTAGCATTACCACCAGCCTTAGAGAAGGGCAGTTGGTTGATGTCCTGGTCTAGAAAAGAATTGTAGAATATTTTATAGTTCCAATTATATGTATAGATGTGGAGCCCACTGACCTAGCAGAATATTTAACTCTAATCAATAGCCAGGAACGCACGAGGTGTGTCAAATTGGTCGCTGCCAGGCTAATGGTGACGTCTGGATTAGCCCAGGCTAATGACGATGGCAATGCTTTTTTTAGGTCAGGCATTTTGTCAATCCCCCAGGACACAAACCAAACGGGTCTCAGGCAGGTTTCAGGCATGCTCGCGTCCACGCACAAGATCGCCAGGAAGGAATCCAAACTGACCATATATCATTAGGTACCTACATTTTATTACGAATTGAAAGATATATATTTTGTGACACATAATTTATGTTTTGTTGGTCAATTCAGTGCCGGAGCCACCACCCGGCGACCCTGGGCAGCTGCCTGAGCTCTGCCAAGGAACTCCCATTGGATTATAGAAGGAGATGGAGAAATAATCATCAGTTTTTGTGGGAAAATGCCCTTGAACTACATCCCTTTGTAGTTTGCCCCGGGTCCCCGGACTGGCTAGCTCCGCCACTGGGTCAATTGATGGTCAAAGATGAACCTTGAAATATGTGTGCGCCATAAGGCAAACTAATTTGGAATTATGTTAGGTTCAAATGAAAAGGAGATAGCGAAATCTATTAATTACCTTTTGGACCTAGAAGCTGAGCGGGCTTCCGAAATAATTCAAAACCTTGCATCACTTAAACCTATGAACGACGATGACTTGAAAAATTTAGGGATGGTTGCTCTTGAAAACATATGCAATAATCTCTTGCCTAGTGCGGAGGCCGAAGATGAGGAGGGGTCGGAGAATACGGACACTGTAGATCCTCTAATGATGGAGGGCACTGTCTCGTCTTCTACCGATCCTAGCTTCCCGAGGGATGAGGGGGAGAAGCCCAAGCGTCCCTGGAAACAGAAAATATATCCTACTTCGGCGGTTCGTAGAAGTGCTAGGGTCAAGCTTAAGAAAAAATTCCATGATGAATTATGAAAGGAATCTTTTAAAATAGCAGAGGTCTAGCCGACTTGGCTAAACGAAGGTTCTTAGCGGAGACAACGATAGAGCAACCATTAGATTTTATAGCGTTATTGGAAACACGACGTGATAACTTTACCTCACAGTTCCTTGTTGGGGAACGTTGCAGAAAATAAAAAATTTCTACGTATCACCAAGATCAATCTATGGATTCATCTAGCAACAAGAGAGAAGAGTGCATCTACATACCCTTGTAGATCGCGAGCGGAAGCGTTCAAGAGAACGGGGATGATGGAGTCGTACTCGTCGTGATCCAAATCACCGATGATCCTAGCGCCGAACGGACGGCATCTCCGCGTTGACGTCTCCTCCTTCTTGATCCAGCAAAGGGAAGAAGAGGTTGATGGAGATCCAGCAGCACGACGGCGTGGTGGTGGAAGCAGCGGTGATCTCGACAGGGCTTCGCCAAGCTCAGCGAGAGGGAGAGGTGTTACGGGGGGAAGAGGAGGCGTCAGGGGCTAGCGTGCGCAGCCCTCCCTCCCCCCTCTTTATATAGGGGCCCTGGGGGGGGGGGGGGGGCGCCGGCCCCTAGAGATCCCATCTCAAGGGGGGGCGGCGGCCAAGGGGGGAACTTGCCCCCCAAGTCAAGTGGGGCGCCCCCCACCCCTAGGGTTTCCAACCCTAGGCGCAGGGGGAGGCCCAAGGGGGGGGTGATGGGTTCATGTACCTAGGGTAGGGTCATAGACCTGACCTAGATGTCCTACCCAAGGACACCCTTAGAAGAGATCACCTTCCAGTCGACCAACGAAGAATGACTCACTCGACTGACTAGAAGGACTCGACCATGGAGACTCACTCGACCATGAAGATACACTCGACCACCAGAAGGTCAGAAGGCACTCTGCACTGCAACGGCCTGTAATTGAATAGACTTAATGATAGTTAAGGCACTTTATGTGGGGCGTTACCAGTAACGCCCCAGACTTAATATACCTTAAACCCTCCATTACGTGGGCTGGCAGGGGTCCTGGCGTACTCTATATAAGCCACCCCCCTCCACAGGCAGAAGGGTTCGCACTCTTGTAACACCTATACACATAATCCACTCGACCGCCTCAGGGCTCCGAGACGTAGGGCTTTTACTTCCTCCGAGAAGGGCCTGAACTCGTACATCGCTTGTGTTTACAACTTCTCCATAGCTAGGACCTTGCCTCTCCATACCTACCCCCCACTCTACTGTCAGAGTTAGAACCACGACAGTTGGCGCCCACCTTGGGGCAGGTGTTTTAGCGATTTTGTGGAGAAGTTGCGGTATTTCCGAGTACTTTCATCATGATGACTGCTGGAGTTTTGGTCGAGGGGCACGAGATCCGTCTTGGCGCTCTCACCTTTGTTGCCGACGACTCCGCGTGGCTCCAGGAGGCTCCACTCGACGTTGATGCGCTCCCCGTCCGCGGTGCGACGCATTTTCGCGCATGTGTCCGCGGCGTTCTGCTGCGGCAACCGTCGGCCCCCTATCGGTCGACTCCTTTATCGGTCACCCGTCCGGTCTCCCACCAGCGCAAGCGCTCTGGTCGGTCGAGGCTTCAGCGGTGGGTGAGGCATGCGGTGGCTCGCCAGACGGCCATCGCACAAGTTGCGGCAATCGAGCCCGATGAATCTCTCTACGGCATGTTCGATCTGTCGACTGGCTCCGTAGAGACTGCATCCGAATGCGATAGCAGTGATCCAGCGGCAGAAATTCTCATGGTCGACGGGCCCCGCAGTCCTCCCGGCTTCGCCCATGGTGGCAGAGCGGGCGGTGGAGGTGACCCCGCACAGGACCACGAAGAGTACCAGCCCGAGACACTCGACTCTCTGCAGAGAGAAGAGCTTCGCCGCAGGAACATGGATGCCCTGCATACTCGCATTGCGGGAGAAACCCCCGAGGCTCGCGCCTTGGAGGAGGCACGTTTAGCCAATGTGGCTGAACGCGCTCGTCTGGAGAACCTTCAGCGAGCACTCGACGAGCGCGTGCGGCGACGAGTTCCCGAAGCCAGTCGACGTCGACTCTTCCCGCCGACTCAGGTATACCGCACGCCAATTCAGAATTTAGCAGCTGCAACCCGTATAGCAGAGTCCATCCAGCCTTCACAGCCGGAAGCTGGGAGAGGCTTGATGCAGATCAGAGATTTGCTCCGAGCAGCAGGGGACCAGAACTCAGCCATGTCGCAGTCGCGCAACAGAATTCACAGTCGATCCGTCGCTGCGAATACAGTTCAGTCGGCTCACAGTCCCAGATCGCCTCCGCGGCGGGAAGGGCGCGACAACCAGCGAGATCAGTATGGAGATCGACACGACCGAGATGACAGGCATCGAGTGCCCGTTTCCCCTCCGAGGGAAGGGTCTTACGCTCCTCGGCGACAGGATGACAGGCGTCAGTTCAGTGCGGGGCAAAGAGTTCCAGTCGACCCCAGGGGACCAGGCTTCGACGCGCGATCCATTATCGTGCAAAGCTTGGTCGACCGAAACAGAGCCCATCGAGGTGGACCCGAGAGAGATGCACCCACGAGCAGTCGAGTGCATGTTTCTGGTCCAGAGTGTTTTAGCAGGGCTATCAGAGCCGCGGTGATTCCCCCCAATTTCAGGTTGGCGACAGGAGTCAGCAAATTCACTGGGGAGTCCAAGCCTGAAACTTGGCTTGAGGACTACCGAGTGGCTGTTCAAATTGGCGGTGGGAATGACGAGGTGGCCATGAAGCATTTGCCTCTCATGCTGGAAGGTTCAGCCAGAGCGTGGTTGAATCAGTTACCTCCTAGCAGTATTTACACTTGGGAAGATTTGTTCCGAGTGTTCGTCAGAACTTTTGAAGGAACTTGCAAGCGACCAACTGGTTTGACAGAGCTGCAAGTTTGTGTGCAGAAGACCAATGAGACTCTCAGAGAGTACATTCAGAGGTGGATCACTCTGCACCATACTGTGGAAAATGTGTCTGATCACCAAGCAGTTTGCGCTTTCAAAGATGGCGTCAAGAACAGGGAATTGAGTCTGAAGTTTGGTCGAACCGGGGACATGACCCTGAGTCGAATGATGGAGATTGCTACCAAGTACGCCAATGGCGAGGAAGAGGACCGACTCCGAAGCGGAAAGTATAAGCCAAGTCAGTCGGAGAAGGGAAATTCCAGTCGGAAACAGAAGCGGAAAGCCGAGCCAGCAGCTCCTGGAGAGGCCCTGGCCGTGGCTCAGGGAAAGTTCAAAGGGAAGCCAAAAGGATCCTAGAATCCTAAGAAAGTAAAGGATAAAGAAGGAAACGACGTGATGGATATGCCATGCCACATCCACACAAAGAAAGATGAAGAGGGCAACATCATTTACCCAAAGCACACCACTCGCCAGTGTCGACTCCTGATCCAGCAGTTTCAGGGAAAACAATCTAAGGACAAGGAGAAGGAGTCAGACAAGGCTGGAGACAAAGAGGACAGTGAGGAAGAATATCCGCATATCAACTCCACTCTGATGATCTTCGCGGATGTGGAAAGCAAGAGTCGACTGAAAGTCATTAACCGTGAGGTGAATATGGTTGCCCCAGCAAAACCAAGTTATCTGAGATGGTCCCAAACACCCATCACATTCGACCAATCTGATCACCCGACTCATATTGCCACCCCTGGGAGGCAAGCTTTGGTGGTCGATCCAGTTGTCGAAGGCACTCGACTGACGAAAGTGCTGATGGACGGTGGTAGTGGGCTGAACTTGTTGTATGCAGACACACTGAAAGGAATGGGCATCCCGATGTCCCGACTGAGCACTAGCAACATGAGTTTCCACGGAGTAATACCAGGGAAGAAAGCCAACTCACTCGGCCAAATAGCTCTGGACGTGGTTTTTGGCGACTCAAAGCATTTTCGCAAGGAAAAGTTGACCTTTGAGGTTGTGGATTTTCAGAGCGCGTACCACGCCATTTTGGGGAGGCCCGCCTATGCACAGTTCATGGCTCGACCATGTTACGTGTACCTCAAACTAAAAATGCCAGGTCCCAAAGGAGTGATCACTGTCACTGGCGATCGGAAAAAGACAGAAGAGTGCTTTCAGAAGGGCTCGAAGATTGCCGATTCCCAGGTGACAGCGGTCGAGTTCGAAGAATACAAGCAAAACGCAGATCCGAGTGATTTGTTGTGATCCAAGAAACCAGCCACAGAATCTGCATTTCAGTCGTCTGGTGAGACGAAGCCTGTTCACATTCACCCGACCGACCCCAATGCAGCCCCGACCCACATCTCCACGACACTCGACCCGAAATAGGAAGAAGCGCTCATCCAGTTCCTCCGTGAGAACTGGGACATTTTTGCATGGAAGCCAGCTGACATGCCAGGTGTTCCCAGGGGACTGGCTGAGCATCACCTCAGAGTCGACAAATCAGCAAAATCAGTCAAAGAGCATCTTCGGCGGTCCGCCGTCCAGAAGAGAAAAGCTATTGGTGAGGAAGTGGCTCGACTGTTGGCGGCAGGATTTATCCGAGAGATATACCACTCCGAGTGGCTCGCTAATGTCGTCATGGTTCCCAAGAAGGACAACTCACTCCGCATGTGCATTGACTTCAAGCACATCAATCGGGCCTGCCCGAAAGATCATTTTCCTCTCCCTCGCATAGATCAAATTGTTGACTCGACCGCGGGATGTGAGAGATTGTCTTTTCCAGACGCATATTCCGGGTATCATCAGATCCGTCTGTATGGACCCGACGAAGTAAAAACAGCTTTCATCACTCCATTCGGGTGCTTCTGCTATATCACCATGCCATTCGGCCTCAAGAATGCCGGAGCCACATTTATGCGTATGATTCAGAAGTGTCTTCTCACTCAAATCAGTCGGAATGTGGAAGCGTATATGGATGATATCGTCGTTAAGTCGCGAAAAGGTTCCGACCTGCTTGCTGACCTCGCGGAAACATTTGCCAACCTCAGAAGGTATGATATCAAGCTCAATCCATCGAAGTGCACATTCGGAGTTCCTGGTGGAAAGTTACTCGGTTTTCTCGTTTCCGAGCGAGGGATCGACGCTAATCCAGAGAAGATCGGCACTATTCTCCGAATGAAACGCCCTGTGCGAGTGCACGATGTCCAGAAGCTTACTGGATGCTTGGCCGCATTAAGCCGATTCATCTCACGACTCGGTGAAAAGGCATTGCCTCTTTACCGACTGATGAAGAAGGCAGACAAGTTCGAGTGGACTCCAGAAGCTGATGCAGCGTTTGCCGAGCTAAAAGCTCTGCTCTCCACCCAGCCGGTGCTTGCTGCTCCAATCAGCAAAGAGCCTCTGTTGCTTTATATTGCAGCCACAGGACAAGTCGTCAGTACAGTACTTACGGTCGAGCGGGAAGAAGAAGGAAAAGCTTTCAAAGTTCAGCGCCCGGTGTATTATTTATCTGAAGTCTTGACTCCATCCAAGCAGAGATATCCTCATTATCAGAAGCTTGTGTATGGAATATACATGACCACGAAGAAGGTTGCTCATTATTTCTCTGATCATTCTATCACAGTCGTCAGCGACGCCCCACTATCAGAGATTCTGCATAATAGAGATGCAACTGGTCGAGTGGCGAAATGGGCGATTTGAACTTCTTCCCCTTGATATCAAGTTTGAGGCAAAGAAAGCCATTAAGTCCCAGGCAATAGCAGATTTCCTCACCGAGTGGATTGAACAACAGCAGCCGACTGAAGTTCACTCAGAGCATTGGACCATGTTCTTCGATGGCTCTAAGATGCTGAATGGTTCTGGTGCTGGGGTTGTTCTGGTTTCCCCCAGAGGAGATAAGCTTAGGTATGTGCTCTAGATTCACTTTGATTCCTCCAACAATGAGGCAGAGTATGAGGCCCTTTTATATGGATTGCGCATGGCCATCTCACTCGGCGTCCGTCGCCTGATGGTTTATGGCGATTCAGATTTAGTGGTCAACCAGGTGATGAAGGAGTGGGACGTGAGAAGCCCAGCCATGACTGGATACTGCAATGCAGTGAGGAAGCTGGAGAAGAAGTTCGAGGGGTTGGAGCTCCATCACATCCCCCGACTGAAAAATCAAGCAGCAGATGATCTGGCAAAGATAGGTTCCAAAAGAGAAGCCATTCCGAGTGGGGTGTTTTTGGAGCATATACACACTCCGTCAGTTAAAGAGGATCCCTTCACAGAGGAAGCTCCACAGCCCAAGAGTGCCACAGATCCGACTGAGGTTGAGGTCCCAGCAGTGGTCGACTTGGTCATGGAGGTTTTAGTGGTCACTCCCGCCTGGACAATTCCCTATATCGCGTATATCCTGAGAAAAGAGCTCCCAGAGGATGAGGAAGAGGCTCGGCAGATCGTCCGTCGATCCAAAGCCTTTACCGTTATCAAAGGACAGCTGTATAGAGAAAGCCCGACTGGGGTTGGTCAAAAATGCATAACGCCAGAAGAAGGTCGAATCATTCTCAATGATATCCACTCGGGGACCTGTGGTCACCATGCGTCCTCTCGGACCATTGTAGCCAAAGCATACCTATCTGGATTTTACTGGCCAAGGGCGAATGAGATGGCAAAGGAAATAGTGGACAAGTGCGAAGGATGTCAGTTCTACTCCAATATGTCACACAAGCCCGCGTCAGCTCTGAAGACCATTCCACTCGTCTGGCCGTTCGCAGTATGGGGGTTGGACATGGTCGGTCCCTTGAGAACAGGTCGAAGTGGTTTCACGCATGTACTGGTCGCAGTCGACAAGTTCACAAAGTGGATTGAGGCTAAACCAATCAAGAATCTTGACGCCGGTACTGCGGTTACCTTCATCAGGGAGCTGACGTTCAGATATGGAGTCCCGCACAGCATCATTACGGATAATGGGTCGAACTTTGACTCGGAAGAATTCAAGGATTTCTGCAACGCTCAAGGCACACGAGTCGACTACGCTTCAGTCGCTCATCCCCAGTCGAATGGACAAGCAGAGCGAGCCAATGGCTTAATCCTCAAGGGTTTAAAACCCCGACTGATGCGTGATCTCAAGCACGCGGCTGGAGCATGGGTCGACGAACTCCCTTCGGTGCTTTGGGGTTTGCGGACCACACCCAATCGGTCGACCGGAAGAACTCCATTCTTTTTGGTCTATGGAGCTGAAGCAGTCTTGCCGAGTGATCTTCTTCACAATGCTCCTCGAGTTGAACTCTACAACGAAGCAGAAGCTGAGCAAGCGCGTCAGGACGCAGTCGACCTTCTAGAGGAAGAAAGGGAGATGGCTCTGATCCGATCGACCATCTATCAACAAGACTTGCGTCGCTTTCACGCCAGGAATGTGAGGGGTCGAGCCTTCCAAGAAGGAGATCTAGTTCTCCGAGTGGATCAGCAGAAACAACATAAGCTCGCTCCTTCTTGGGAAGGACCCTTCATCGTCACCAAAGTCCTCCACAACGGGGCATATCGTCTCTACAACGTCGAACACAATATCGAAGAGCCCCGAGCTTGGAATGCGGATCTGCTCCGCCCGTTTTACACTTAAAAGTTTTCCACTCGGATGAGTTGTAATAAAATACTTCTGTAGTTCATGGATCTCGAAATGATAGTGCCATAATTCCTTCATAATTTTTGTCACTTTTTCCCCCAGTGGGTGGCTTAGTCGCGAATCCATTTCGCCTAAGCTTGTACAAATCCTACCGAGTGGTAAGCCTGACTTCCACTTGGAGGCTTAGCCGCGAATCCGTTTTGCCTAAGTTATAAAAATCCTACCGAGTGGTAAGCCAGACTTCCACTCGGGGGCTTAGCTGCAGCCCAATGCTCGCCTAAGTTATAAAAATCCTACCGAGTGGTAAGCCAGACTTCCACTCGGGGGCTTAGCTGCAGCCCAGTGCTCGCCTAAGTTATAAAAATCCTACCGAGTGAAGAGAAAATCTCTCACTCGGGGGCTTAGCTGCAGTCCAAGTACTCGCCTAAGTTATAAAAAATCCTACCGAGTGATAAGCCAGACTTCCACTCGGGGGCTTAGCTGCAGTCCAAGTACTCGCCTAAGTACAACATACGCTTGCAAGGAGGACGAGGTGCAGGTCGACTGTGACCCTCTCCTCTGAGCTACGCCATAAGTATAATGTGGACTCGCAAGGAGGACGAGGTGCAGATAGACTGCGACTCTCCCCTCCGAGCTTCGCCACAAATACAACGTGAAAATCCTACCGAGTGAAGAGCAAACCTCTCACTCGGGGGCTTAGCTGCAGCCCAGCGCTCGCCTAAGTTATAAAAAATCCTACCGAGTGAAGAGAAAACCTCTCACTCGGGGGCTTAGCTGCAGCCCAGCGCTCGCCTAAGTTATAAAAAATCCTACCGAGTGAAGAGCAAACCTCTCACTCGGGGGCTTAGCTGTAGCCCAGCGCTCGCCTAAGTTATAAAAAATCCTACCGAGTGGAGAGCAAACCTCTCACTCGGGGGCTTAGCTGCAGCCCAGCACTCGCCTAAGTTATAAAAATCCTACCGAGTGAAGAGCAAACCTCTCACTCGGGGGCTTAGCTGCAGCCCAGCGCTCGCCTAAGTTATAAAAAATCCTACCGAGTGAAGAGCAAACCTCTCACTCGGGGGCTTAGCTGCAGCCCAGCGCTCGCCTAAGTTATAAAAATCCTACCGAGTGAAGAGCAAACCTCTCACTCGGAGGCTTAGCTGCAGCCCAGTGCTCGCCTAAGGTATAAAAATCCTACCGAGTGAAGAGCAAACCTCTCACTCGGAGGCTTAGCTGCAGCCCAGTGCTCGCCTAAGGTATAAGAAATCCTACCGAGTGAAGAGCAAACCTCTCACTCGGGGGCTTAGCTGCAGCCCAGTGCTCGCCTAAGGAATAAGTCGACTGCAGTGGGCATCTTGCTGTGAACCTGCAAAGGACAATTCGAGCCAAGAGCAATCATATCCAAACATCAAATCCAAGTTTAGGTCGATACCTAAAGGAACCGAGAGTGCTCAGGCACTAAGCCTGTTAAGGTTTATCGGTTACAATTCCACTCGGCATACCGAGGCAAATTTAAAGTGTCGAGCTTAAGGAAAGTTTTTTACCCCTCCTGTGGAGGGCTGGAAGGAGCAACGAACTCGTCGAGGTCGATCCCGTCTGCGATCCGGGTAGCAGCAGCGATGAAAGTTTCCATGAAGGACCTGAAGTCGTGTTTCTTGGTGTTGGCCACTCGGAGAGCCGCCAGCTTCTCTTCTCGCACGTCCTTGCAGTGGACTCGGGCCAGACACAGGGCAACATCTGCGCCACACCGAGCCGAGGACTTCTTCCACTCTTGCACACGGGCGGGGACCGCGTTTAGTCGAGCCATCAACGACTGGAGGTCATTTTGAAGTGTCGCCCCGGGCCAAAGCGTCGAGTCGATGTGAGAAGTGGCGGCCTTCAGCCTTGCAAGATAGTCCACGACAGCTGCAACGCGGGACTCCAGTCGGAAGACATTCATGGCAACTTCGTCATTCACTGGAGAATTGACAGGGTCAAGGTTCGGCTCCAACTAGCTAGTCTCTTCTTCAAAGTTTCGACAGAATTCTGCAAGGACAAAACGCCGAATCAAGACAATGGTCGAATGGAAGCATCACAGTTGAAAATGTTGGTCGAGTGTAAAGGATTACCTTCGAGCATAAGGAACAATTTCTTGGCAAGACCACCCAGGAAGCCTTTCAGGTCATTCTTCTTCCCAATCAACTGGTTGATCTTCTCGGTCAAGGTAGTCTTGTCAGTTTTCAGTCGGTCAACATCCTTGGAGGCAATCGCCAGAGCAGCTTTCAGATTGGTATTTTCCTGTTCAAGCTTGGTGACTGAAGTTAACTTCTCGTCAGCAAGCTTGGTCTTCTCAGCTAGCTCAAGGTCCTTCTTCTTCTGGGCCTCCCTCACCTTGCCTGCAAGTTACAGCAAAGTCAGATTTGGAAACAAATGGAAGGAAAAAGGAGTCGTCGAGGTCTCACCGAACATACCTTTGGTCTCCTCCTTCGCCTTCGTCAGATTCTCCTGCACCAGCTTCAGATCCAGCTCGAGCTGAATGTGCTTCTGCTCCAGTTCGGTATAGCGAGCCGCAAGGTCACAGGATTTCTACGAAGAACCAATCGACAAAATATCAAAGATAATTCACTTCTGAGTGGATAAGAGAAAATCATACGTTTCTAAGACTACAGTCGAATGCAAGCATTCGACCGTAGTCTCGGGGACTACACCCAGTGGGTGCACTCAGCGTGCCCCCACTAATTCTGTTCAAGACAGAGTCGACCAGTCGACCCCCCCCCCCCAAAAAAGGACGTGCTCTTCAGACCGTAGTCGACTGCAAGCAATCGACCACAGTCTCGGGGACTACACCCAGTGGGTGCACTCAACGTGCCCCCACCGGTTTCAGAAATCCATTCGATCCAGTCGAATGATGGACAACCTTTACTTATAAAGCCTAAGGCCGACTGCCAGCAGTCGACCTTAGCCTTGGGGACTACACCCAGCGGGTGCACTCAGCGTGCCCCCGCTAACACGGAGTTTTTTATCGACACACCCACTGGGTGATTGCTATGGATTTCAGAAAGAAAAAGTTTTGATAGCATATCCTAGCAGAACAGGCGGTGGTCGACTGACCTGAACATTGCTTTGAAGGGCGGAGCTAGCGTCATAAGCTGCTTGGCTTGCATCCCGGATGATCTTCACCTGCTCCATCATGATCCCCGCTTGGCGTATCGCCTCCTTAGCAGCGCTGGCTTGGTCCTCTCGGACGTGATGTGTTGTGAAGAGCGAAGGTTGTGCAGCACTCGACGAAGTGGGATGAGCACTCGTCAACGGCACCGCGAAAGACACGGTGTGTCGAGTGGGGTTCTCCCCCTCCGTGACCACAGTCTCGGGCGCCGTCGCATCCTGGGTTGCCGTACCAGTAGACGCCTTCCTGCTCATCCTGTGCCTCAGCGGTTCTTCATCCTCATCATCATCATCTTCAGGAAGGGTGATAATGTCATGGGGTGGAGCTTCAGAAAAAGAATCAAAGTTAGAAATCATGAGTCAGTCGACTAAGGACAGAATTGAGAGTATAGTACCAGGATTTGAGGTTGCTGCGTCCTCCATCTCATGGTCGTCAGCCTTGCCTGAGGTCTCAGAAGTTGCAGCACTGAAGTTCCAAAGAATCAGTCGACTAACTCAAGTATCAACCAGAGATAAAGCTTATACAAAACAAGGAGACTCAAGTAACATGTTTACCCGGATATGGTGGGGATGGACACCTTCATCTTCGGCAGGAGCTTGGTGGGTTTCAACGGAGCCACCTTCGACTGCTTCGGCGCCTTTTCACTCGGCACCGGAGAAGCGGTCCGAGGGCGTTTGGTCGACTGCGGGGCAGTCGCAACTCCCTTACCGCGTTCAGTCGCGGGGTCATGGACAAGTTTCGACCGCCTTTCCGAGCGCGGTGGTGCAACCTCCTCCTCCTCCTCTTCTTCGTCCTCATCATCGTCGTCGTCATCGTCGTCATCTTCGGCAGCGTCTGAATCCCACTCATCCTGGCTCTCGCCCCCGCTGGCTTCTCCCTCCTCAGTCGGAGCCTGAGCTCCATTGGGCATCGAATATAGCTCGGTAAGGGCCTGGAAGACGTCAAGACAAAGATCAATCGACCAAGTTGCAGAACATACAGAAACAAATTCGACAAATATACAATGGAAGGCAGAGCAAATATACCTTATCTGGAACGCTGTGATGGTCGAGTGGAGGAATCCTCCTGGATCCACGAGGATTATCCTTGTTCCCAGTGACCGCGGCCATCCATCTTTCCACCGTGGCGTCGTCGACTGCTTCCGGGTGGACTCGAGTCTCGTCTTCAGTTCCGCAGTACAACCACATGCCATGGCTCCGGAACTGAAGAGGCTGGATACGCCGCCGAAGGAAAACCTCCAGAAGGTCCATGCCAGTCACGCCGTCCTGAACCAACTGCACCACGCGATCCATCAACATCTTCACATCGGCTCTCTCCTCCGGAACCACCTTCAGAGAGGAGGGCTTGTTCACTCGGCTCATGGTGAATGGAGGGAGTCCACTCGACTGCCCCGGCGTCAGCTCATTCTGGCAGTAGAACCAGGTCGACTGCCAGCCCCTAACCGACTCGGGAAATGTCATAGCTGGGAAGGTGATCTTATTCCTCACTTGAATTCCCAGGCCCCCGCACATTTGGACAACTTGGGTTTTCTCATCGCCTGGACTCGCCTTCTTCACGGTCTGAGAACGACACGTGAAGATGTGCTTGAACAAGCCCCAGTGCGGTCGACAGCCCAGGAAGCTCTCGCACATGGATACGAACGCAGCAAGATACGCGATGGAGTTCGGAGTAAAGTGGTGGAGTTGGGCTCCAAAGAAGTTCAAAAAACCACGAAAGAAAATGCTCGGTGGCAGAGAAAATCCTCGATCAACATGAGTGGCCAGGAGCACACACTCACCCTCTTCCGGCTGAGGTTGCCACTCTTTTCCTGGAAGTCTTGCGGCGCCATGGGGGATCAGCCCGTCGTCGGCCATGTCGAGGAGATCCTTCTCCCTGATGGTCGACTGGATCCAATCTCCCTGGACCCAGCCCTTCGGCAGGCGGGATCTCGACGAAGACCCGCTGCGGCTGGTGGATCTCCCCTTCGCCTTCTCCGCCGCCGGCGCCTTCTCCGCCGCCGACGCCTTCTTTGCGCGCTCCAGCGCCGCCGTCTTCTCCTTGACCATGGCTGCCGGCGAGGTGCGCGAAGAAGAGCTTTGCAGAGGCGAAAGCGAGTGCGTTGGGCGGAGACGAGGAGAGCAGAGGAGAAAGAATGGAGCGCGGTTCAGAAACCCTCACTAGTCGCATTTATAACATCCCTTCCGAATGGATGACAGGTGGACCCGGTCAACCTAATCATATCTCGAAATAGTTGCATTGACACGATATGTGGCGGAAAAGGCGGCGCGGAGATCGAGGCGTCTATGTCCTGTCCCGTCCGAGCGCCGCGGTTCGTTCCGCTTCGCGCGCTTCTCCAAATTTCGTATCCCGTGGAATTCGCGAGCGGCAGATCGGTCTGTCAGACGCGAGATTTCCTGCGATCCGTCGCTCGGGAACCGGCAAAGTCTAAAAGATCACTCGACGAAAGACAATAATGGATCGAGTCGACTGAAGAAAAGTTGCTCGTTATCAACAAAGAAGATCTTGGTCACGAACGACGCATAGCCAGTATACCAAAAATCAATCGGAAACAGCATCAACTCCTTCCTCATTCAAGCCTCAATCCATTCGGGGGCTAATGATGGGTTCATGTACCTAGGGTAGGGTCATAGACCTGACCTAGATGTCCTACCCAAGGACACCCTTAGAAGAGATCACCTTCCAGTCGACCAACGAAGAAGGACTCACTCGACTGACTAGAAGGACTCGACCATGGAGACTCACTCGACCATGAAGATACACTCGACCACCAGAAGGTCAGAAGGCACTCTGCACTGCAACGGCCTGTAATTGAATAGACTTAATGATAGTTAAGGCACTTTATGTGAGGCGTTACCAGTAACGCCCCAGACTTAATATACCTTAAACCCTCCATTACGTGGGCTGGCAGGGGTCCTGGCGTACTCTATATAAGCCACCCCCCTCCACAGGCAGAAGGATTCGCACTCTTGTAACACCTATACACATAATCCACTCGACCGCCTCAGGGCTCCGAGACGTAGGGCTTTTACTTCCTCCGAGAAGGGCCTGAACTCGTACATCGCTTGTGTTTACAACTTCTCCATAGCTAGGACCTTGCCTCTCCATACCTACCCCCACTCTACTGTCAGACTTAGAACCACGACAGGGGGCACCCTTTTTAAGTAATAAAAGCAAGTTATTCTATAAGAGAACTGAGAGCTGCGCAAATTTTATTTTAGTGTATTAAAAGGTTGATGAAGGTTGTTTATATTCCTTCCAAAACTGCGTGTTATGTTTGGTCGAACCTGTCGTCTGCTCGGATTGTATGTCCCCACCATCGACGAATGGCAGTCATTAACTTACGATGTGGTAACTGATTTCTCTCAATACGGGATTTGATCTCCCGTCGTTGAAGACACCAAAGCGCCAGCCAGATCTGATTGATTTGGTAAAGATTGCAAGCAAAATAGTGATATATTTCCATGTACTGATTTTTTTCGAGTAACACTTAAATAGTAGTATTGATTTACACTTCGGTTCCTGGTTGTATATGCACCCTATATGGGGATTTTTTTATATATATTTTAATAAAAAGTCAAAATAGGTAAGAACTTTTTTGACAAAACACTTGACTTACTTTTGCACTAGTATATAAATCTCGACAAAAAAAAACAAAAGTTGACCTCACAGCAAAAAAGACAAAATTTATTTGCTATTATAGGTCACTATTCACACTATATTAGCCAAAAATTTGTCTTTATTGAAAAGAAGTCAAATGGATATTTTTTTGTGGATTCTTTTTTTCACGAGTACAATAGAAGGTCAAGTTTATTTCAAAAATATTTTCAGGAATTTTCGACTTTTTGTTGAATTACTATTTTTTTTTCCATATAAGGTGCATATGTCCCCGTAGACCAAAAATCCCCCTCCTTCATTCCAACTGTTACTTAGTCCGTCCCATTCCTCGCCTGCATAAATACAGGCCGTCGACTGGGTGCGATATGAGAGTCACGGTGAGTGTTGTACGATGGCGGTCATGGCGATGCAACAGATTGCTTCACTCCTCACCCTCGTCCTCCTCCTGGCTGCTGGAGATGGCAGCCTCGCCGTCAGCACTCCATCCACGATCATCAGAACAACATGCGCCGTTCTCGACCAACCCGGCGGGTTCGGCTACGACGAGTGTGTGGGCTCGCTCGCCGCTGACCCGGCGAGCGCGTCCGCCAAGGACGCACGTGAGCTCGCCGTCGTCGCCACCAACCTCACCGTGGCCAACGTCACGTCGATACTGCTCGTCCTCGATGACCTTGTCAAGAACCTTGGGTGGTGCCGCCGCATCTACCGGGGCATGAACAAGTCCCTGGAGGCCGCGCTCGGTGACCTCCGTGCCGGGCATCTTGATGCAGCCTCCCACATACTGTTCGATGCCACCCACGCGCCCGACGACTGCGACATCCTCTTGTTCCAGGGGACCGCGGGGAAGAACCCGATAAGGAAGGAGAACATCGACGCCGATTGGCTGTCCGGACTGGCATACGCCATTGCTAGCTTACAGTTGCCGAATCCTCCTCCTCACCGACGTCAAGTTTGATTTTTTTTTTAGGGAAACGTCAAGTTTGATTCTTAATGGTCTCTTTTGGAATAAACTTGACTTTCTTTTGCACCCGTATATAAATTTTCACGGAAAAACCCAGCGTTGACTTTGGGGCAATTTTTTTATTTACAATTATAGGTCACTATTCACACTATTAGGCTTAATTTTTTTGTTTTTTCTTAAAAGAAGTCTTCTTTTTATAGATTTTTTCTTATAAGTACAATGAAAGGTCAACTTTATTTCAAAAATATTTTTAGGATTTATTGACCTTTTGTTTATTTTTTTTCATATAAGGTGTATATACACTTTTTGGATTAGTTTGAATTGCTTACCACATACCTAGACACCAAAATACGACCCCCAGCGAATCAAAACCGCACCATATCAACGGATCCTCGTCGTCCCTGGTGGCTGTAACCCTAGCCGCCGCCAGGAGAGGCCAATCTTCCGACGTCGTCCTCCGGCGGCTCCCCTCTGCCGGCGACCTCGGTCGTCGGTAGTGTGTGTGTGTGTGTGGGGGGGGGGGGGGGGATCCACGCATGTGGATCGTTTTTATTCCCTCGTAGTCTAGGATTTAAGTTGTTCATCATCTTTACTTTGGCGGCGACGATGACGGCACTGAATAAAGATTCTTCGGATCCTTCCCTGACGAGGCCATCGATCCTATGGTTGAGGATGGATTTGGAAACCAGTCTATTCAAGTAAGGATGGCATAGCGGCGACGGCATCCTCGTGGTGGACCCATGTCCTCGGGCTCCGCCGTTGCGATGACGTTTGCTCCAGCGTCCGCGCAGAGCTTGGAAGGTAGTCCAGGAGCGGATGCAGATTGTGGTCTGCATCGATGACATCTGAAAGACGGAACATGTGCTGGGCTCGTGGTTTGTGGATGGCAGGTATGGTTTCCTCCTTCGGCTGTTAGTCATGGTGGGGTGCCAGATTTGGAGTTTGATGGTGTGTCCGGAGTGTTGCCCCGGTCTGATTCGTTCAACGGCAAGGCTTCACTTTTGGTGAGCCACATTGGAGGTCTGCAAAGCTGCATATCAGCGAGGAGCCGCGTTGAGCTCGGGTGAGGAGGTGATTCGTCATTCTTTTCTTCGGTGGCTGCTGTGGTGGTGTCGGAGGCAGATGATGGCCGTTGGTGTCAAGCTCAGAGATGTTCTGCTATCTTTTCAGTTTTGTCATGTCAATCTTTACGTGACTTGTACTTTGTTCTTTATGATATGAATGAAACATGTATTACCATGGGAAAAAATGGGGGATTTGATGATTTGCCCCACTTTACAAGGGGTTTGATGATTTGCCCTATGATTGTCTATGATTGTCTCAATGACAGTGGCCCCAAACCCCACCCGGTAGCCTCTCGGGGGGGGGGGGGGGGGGGGGCAAATGATCAAATGGAGAAGCAAAGTGTGGCAAAAGATCAAATTTTCCGAAAAAAACCTAGACACCAAAAGTTCCCCTCCTCTTATTCGCAGAAAAAAGGTTCCCCTCCTTGATGGGCTCTTCGAATCCGTATCGGGCAAATCTTGTGCGCCGTCCTCCGCCCTGTTGGACGCCTTTGTCCCGAGCATTTTGGCCGGCCGCACAGGCACAGCGGTGTCCGATAGATCGGATCGAAGCCATCGGCCTCGATCGATGTAGATGGGCACATGGTGGTACCCTCTCCGTCCGAAAATAGTTGTCATCAAAATGGATAAAAGAGGATGTATCTAGACAGTATTTTGGTGACCATGTACGATCGCACTCCGGAGTAGATGTCATGCACGTAGAGGCGATCGTGCGTGTCGCATGTGGTGCTGCAGTCGAGGGAGCTCCAGCGCGCGGCTGGGCAGATTTGGATGCAGAGCGAACGCGTCGTCGTAACATCTGTTCTGCACTGCTGCTCACCGGAATCTGACTATCTGATGGCCTCGAGATTTATTTGTAGCTAAAGAAAAACAAATCTAATGGGATTCCCTATTTGTGAAAGTGAAAACTGGATTGGAGTTAATCCAAAGAATCGATTTAACCTTTGATTGATTGGGTACTGCGCCGCCGGAGAGAGGAGATTAATGCCTTGGAGGCAAAAGGCTGTGAAAGTGGTGGAAGAACATAGGATCGTACTGTTGGAGTAACCGCTCTAATATCACTATGAATGAGTCAAATATTTCTATCGTATTGATCCGATCCTCATACGATGCGAGGAAATGAGACTTGGGAGTACATGACAAGTTATGCGTGGTTTAAACTTATTCTATCTCTAACTTCAACATAATATACTTCTAACATGAGTAGTGGACTTCGATTGACACGGGACCGGGGCTCTCGAGAGATTCTTGCACAGCAGTGACACTTGTGGATTCGGCCATATGAGAAAACACCGCAATGATGTTGGTTTCAATGGGCATCACCTTCGGCTGCCACGGTACTCTAACAAGTGGCTTAGGAAGGCCAAAGTTGGAGGATAATGAATCTATTGCGGAGTGATGGGTCTGTACCATTTAGGATGGATACATTGTTGGATAGCAAGTAGTCGGTAAGAGGAGTTTTGGTCTAAGTGGTGTTGCTTGTAAACTGACGAGGTAGCCATCCTGGCATTGACAAGGAAGCCATGTTAGAGTTGCTCTTCTATGATACCGATACGTCTACCTTAGGTCTATCCTTGAGAAAAATTGCATCGGTCCGTTTCACGCGTAGGCATGCAAGCCATGCAGAGCAAGCACGGTCAGGTGGCACGTAGCATGCGATGTAAATGGAACAGGCGGTGGATTGAAATACAAAGGAAACCAAAAATGGTACTAAGAGATAAATAGTTTTCAGCTACATCGGTTCCGTCCATGCAATCCATCTAACCGATCCTAGTGCTTCACTATTATTTTCATCGACTCTTCTTTTCATTCTATTAGCTAAATATCAGTGGTAGAGCTAGATGTGAAAGTTGGAGTATAGATGTTTGTAGATGGGGTGGGGGTAAATACGACCATTTCCTTCAAGCTATGTCCCTAGGAGAAAAAAAATTCCTCAACCATATCTTCTAGGCTTTTTTTTGGGGGGGGGGGGGGGGGGGGGGTGGCTACATATGCATTGCACGTCTATCCAAACTCCTCACAATACAAATACACACAAACTATCAACACACGTGTTGAATTCACAAAACAACAACAATGGTGAAAGTACAACTAGTGATAGTTTAGCGAATTTTGCTAGAACTCGAGGTAGGACCATGACCTGGCTTGGGGCTGGTTTGGTAGAGGCGATGGAGATTGCTTTTGATGATTGTAAGGACACTACGATTGAGTAATACAAGTTTTATCCCCGCAAAGAAAACAATGGTGAAAATAATGTGAGGAATTCACAATACAACCAAAAAGATCTTCTTCCAATAACATTTCCTAGCTAGCTTGCATAGTTGGTTCAATCAGTAAAGCAATAGAGTGCAATGTGATGTTTGCAGATATTGCACCAGACACAATGGTGAAATTGGATGACAGTGGCACCTACACCATGATTGCTGATGCCCTAAAGGACGCCCCACGGCATAGCACGAACCGCCACACAATCTACGTCAACAGGGTGCATACAAGGTGGTGGAGCCAGTCGTCATCACCAAGGACATGTGGAACATGACGCTGGCTGAGGACGCCATTAGTGCTAGAGCTATGTGTACTCTGTGTGTGTGTGTGTGGGGGGGGGGGGGGGGGCATTGCCCCCAACCTTGCTATATTCACCGAAGAAAATAATGTGGCTCAAATTTAAGAAAGCGTTGTCATTTGTTACACGTTCCAAACATTTCTTCTTCTCAATTTTCCCCCTCCCCTCAAACGATGAACATCGACGTAACCATTATCTACGGCGACCGGAGTGACTACGAGACCGTCATCTACGGCGACCGAAGCGACTACGACGGCTACCACACGGATCTAACCGGCACACTGGGTAAGTAAACTATATCGAGATATCGTCTACGTGTCATCTCGCTTATCGAATTAATGATTACCTTCATAGTATGGAACAAAACTTGTGTGATCATTTCCATGCATGCATGAAGGTTTTTCGATCATGCATGTGGCAACATATGTGAGTATGCATGCTAACATGCAGTATAACTTAACATGTGTGCTTGATCGATCAATTGCAGCCGTCACATGTCAAAGTACATCACCCACGACATGACCATTGAGAATTCAATAGGAGCCGCCAAGAACGCACTCCCGTTCGAGTCCAACAGATCCGTCGTCTACCAGTGTGCCATCCTAGGCTCAAGGACACTTTGTACGCCAAGCATCACATGCGGTTCTACAATGAGTGTCGGATCAAAGGCACTATGAATTTCATCTTAGGCTATGCGACCACGACGTTTCATAGTTGCAGCATCGTGGCATTTCTGCCTCTCCATGGACAACACAATGCCATTACCGCTCGGGGAGGATAATGGCTGCCAGTGTTGGTGGTTTTTAGTTCCAATTCTGCTTGGTGTCACCCAACAAAAAGAAAAAAAACAATGAACTAACAAACAAATAAAGCTACAGTTCAAAATGCAAGAAAAGGGCCAACCAACAATGTTATGTCATTATTATGTGTTCGGCTCCTCTGCAGTCAAGTACTTACTGTACCGGTACTGTACCAGACGTATCTGCCATCCGTTGCAATGCGATGGCTCTCCTTCATCTTCCTCCCCCATCGGTCTTTGCAACAATGGAGAATCCCAAATACCACCACGACGACGGCCTTTGAATTGCACCGGTAAGGAAGCGGCCGTCCACATACATAACCGACTACAAATGGGGTACGTCGTTACCGATGTCAGCTTTCCATGGCTCGGGCTCTCCATGGTTGAGTTCCAGGCTTCCAGCTGCAATGGCTCATGAATACCGCCGTGTCGCCGTGCGCCAAGATCTCCAGCTGCCGGCTGCTGCTCGTCGAGCCAGTCCATACACTCATGCCGCTTCTTCTCCAGCATTTGAGCGCTTCCTTCCAACAACGGATTTCAGTGGCACAACTGCAGAAAGCTTCTGCACCTTCAACTCCGGATGCTCAGCAAGTGCGTCGATGAATTCGCTCTCGAGAGCTTGGCGAGGGTTCACGATCAGGCCGGCGGTGGCCACGCCCCATCGATGTTGTACGACATGACCACGCACTGCAGCCGGAACGGCTCGCCGTTGCACAACCACACTGCCTCGACCGCAATGAAGGAGTTCAGCTTCACAGCGTGTGGTACACAATGACTACGCGGCGGTGGGTGGCTGAGAGGTTCTCCAGAAAGTTAGGGAGTGGAGCGCGTGTGGCCACGGTGAAGGTTTCCCACCTGGACATGGGGTGGTCCGGGAACGAACAAGCGGTCGTAGGGAGCGGGGCTGTGGGAACCAAGGATGGCGGGGACTCGTACGCTTTGTGAAACTGGATTGAGCTGAGGCCTGCGGATCCCAGCCATGCACGCGGGACCATCGGTGTGTACGTCCGCTTCCTTACCGGTGCAATTCAGACAGCTGTCATCGTGGTTGTATTTGGGATCCTCAATTGCTACAAAGATTGAGAGGGGAGGAAGATAAAGGAGAGCCATCGGATTGCAACCGACGGCGGATTTCGTCTGCTACAGTACATGTACAGTAAGTACTTGACTGCAGAGGAGCCGAACCCCATTATTATGCCCTATTGACATGTTTGGTTGCATGCATGAGTCACGCAAAAGTTTTGGGGATCAAATCTGACCCATTGGTTGCATCGACCGCTTGGAGAAACATACCGGCATGATCCTCAAAACAGTCCTCACCCTATCCCTGGAGGAATGCTCGATCGACAGTTTCCTCAGAGCCAGGCTCAGCGCGTGCGAGGAGGGGGAAAGTGACGGCCAAGCTCGTGCGGGCTAAAAAAATAGGGGGAGTAGTTTGGTTACCTCCTGCCAATTGCCTCGTCTATTTACCTCCCCTTTATCTCACCACCCCCACCCGCTCCACAATCCCCTCACTCCCTTCGAGCTCTCCATCCCGTAAAGCTTATTCACTGATGACCACGTACGCTGCACCATCTTTCCGGTCAACGGTGGTCAGCGGCGGCAATCCTTCTTCCTCCTTTTCTCAGAATTGTTCCTCCCCTCACTCCCCGTTCCTTCGATGGTTGTAAGTAACATCAAACCATACTTCTTGTAGCTTAGATACGTGAGCATGTTGTAGACTAGAGTAGATTTGAAGGTATGGTTTATGCGAGTATTGCATCGTGATGTTGTGCGAGGATGTGGTAGATTAGATGCCGTTTTGGTAATATGGCAGGTTTTGCATGTCGACGGTGATGATGTTGATGGTGTTGTGGTAGATCGATGTTTATGCGGTTGTATTACAAGTTTTCCATGTTGGTTTTGTGAATTTCTGCGCGACGACTGTAGTAGATCAGATGCTATTTCAGTCATGTGCAGTACAAAAACTCGTAGAGGCACGCATGCATGCCAGCTTTTGGAAGAGTTGCATGCGATCACCCTCCCCAACCTCCCATGCTTTTCCATTTTTACCTTAAAACTTGAATTGGTGAACTTTTTGTGCATGCATGCAGCCACCGAGTGGCGTCAAGGTTAGTACAGCCAGCCAGCTTTTGGAACTGTTTCTGCATAGATATCCATGAATTGAGTAGTTAATAAAAATTGTAACAATTATCTAAGTTGCGAAACAGGCCGGCCGAAAAAGTAGGATCGCATCAGGCGATCGGAGGAGGCGACCGGGATCCCTTGCGTGCCGCCGGGGACGCCGCCGGTTCCCTCTCTCTCCGTCGGCCGCTCCGGCGGCGGGAGGGAGGGGGAACCCCGGGTCTGTTCGCTAGGTGGGTGTGTGGTAGGGTTAGGGTTGAGGGAGACGCTGCCGAGGCCGTTGCGGTAGTGTCGCGTCGGAATAAATTTCTTCGGGCTCCGTTCGCGGTCAGGCGAGGCTTTTGCCTTCGTCTAGGAGCCAGCGGTGTTGGGGATCCCCGGATCTCGTCGAGGTCGCGGGCTATGGTGGTCGGGGATCCTCAGATGGGCGATGGATGCAGGGAGACGAAGACCTTTCTTCTTCCTTATTGGTATGATTTGCTGCTGCTGTTCTTCTCCTTCCTCTGCGCTGATGCTGGTGGGAGATCCTGCTTTGTCCGGGCGGATGGCCCGACCGCGATGCTGGACCGGTCGGATGACTCGAGTTCTCTTCCTTTCGGAAGGGACACTTTTCGCGGTACTCAAAGCCAAAGATGGCGACGGCTGTTGCAGGTGTGTTGGATTGATGTCCATGCCCTCTCAGCGTTGGTGTCAAGAAAGGAGGAAGCAGCGTGGCGGCAATTGTACCGTGGTCGAAGATGATGACTTGTTTGCGACTGGTTGCAGATCCTTCTGCTGCAGGGGTCTTTTCTCAAGATTCAGGGATGATGACACAGGGCTCCGGAGATCTTCTTGTGTTATGGTTGTCTTAGGGTACTCTAGGTGTTCATGGTCCTTTGTATTTGCGTTTCAGTGTGCTTGTAAGAGTCAACTACTTTGTACTGATTCGTAATTTGAATATAGAATTTCTCTCTCTCTCTCTAAAAAAAAAGAGTAGTTAATAAGAATTGTACATTGGCGACCGTAGAGGGAGAGACAGAAAATCGGTGAACGAACTAAGACAAGTCACACAAATGTACTGATCATCACCCGGTCCGATCTTCAATTTTGACGGTGTCTCAGCTGATGAGGTCTCGTATCGCATGGTGGTCGGGGAGAGGAAGAAGCTGCTCGGGGACAGCGGCGATATCGATGATGCAGTACCCGGGGAAGCAGAAGGTGCGGGATGATCATGACGACACGGTGCACGCTGCTGCTGGCCAGGCGTGAGAACCAAAGCATCAGCGGCTGTCGAAGTCGAGGCCCTGCCGTCCCTAGCCCCGAACGTCGCCTCTGTTGGCAACATCGCTGCCGTCGACAACCGCTGCTTGCCCGTGAGCCTCTGCACGACGGCCATAAAGTCGTGTGGATCGACGTGGACGACCCTCGGCGTGCGCTCGTAGACGATGACGGGCCCAACCTCAGCCGATCCGGCGTGGCCGCCAACGCGTGGTTTCTTGGACAGCCGGGTCGGCAGGCTCAGCGGCTGCGGCCTGTGGCCCTGGAGGCCACCTGCTCTCTTCGGCTTGGACGACGTCGACGGCATGGCGTCTCTCTGTGTGTGTGTGTGTTGTGTCTCTGTTGGTAGGTTGTCTTTGCAAGTGGATTTAATTTGTCTGTGCTCACGGCGGCATATAAATGCTTGCTTATATAGGGGCATCGCCATGGTTGAGCGGGATGGCAAAAGAAATGGTGAGCCGAACTTGGACTTGTTTGTGCATGGCTGCGAACGATTCTGCGTGCACAAGAAAGGGTCAGAGATGGGGATAAGCTAGCGTCCTTTCCTCCCTATGGAAGAAGTTGTTGGTATTACTTTAAATTATTGATTGATGTGTTTCGTGCGTGACCCCTCCGTTACTATACTATATACACTCGCTCCGTAAAAAAATATAGTAGTGATCTAAACGTCCTTATATTTCTTTACAGGGGGTATACAATAGATAGTGTTGTGTTTTACTACTTTATATACTGTTTAACATTGACCGCTACCTTTTGCATATGAGAACATACATGTACGGCGCAAAGGGAATCAAATAAACCATTTACGTATATAAGTTTGTTTGCAACCCTTGTAAAGCGTCATCTGTTTTGGAACCGAGTCAGCGTATAATATGCATGTAGCAGCCAGCAGACGTATGCATGCCAAATGACGCTAGTTAACTAATAGTAGTATGCCCAATCTTAATCTTATTAGTACTATATAAGGTTAAGATTGGGGGACATCAATTAATCACTAATTCAATGCAGAGCGACTATAATTCACACCTATACGAGGTAGTTTAGTTAGTTCATCTGTGGATTCTGCTTCTTCCTGGACGGAGCATATTTGAGCTGCATTTAACACGCGAGTTCGATGCTAGAGATGCTTAATTAACTACTCTCTACGGCCTGGACAGTGAGTATTATTGTTGGATTAGTAAAACGTTTCAGGCTACGCTTTACGTACAGGATGATGCAAGGATGAAAGAAGCAACAGCTCAGGGCAATACTCCAAATTAATTTAACTAGCCTAGCTCCAGGTCAACCATACACACGCGCAAACGAAGCAGATAGGCAGCTAGCTAGGTGTATTCAGATTACATTTTATCCTTCATAACAAACGAAATAATGTTTTATTGATACCAAGACCACCACGGTTTTTTGGTTTACAAACATTTTTCCAAGCAACAAGACACTATGCCCCGGTGCAATTTTTGTCAGCCGTCCAGAAAAAGGACCTACGAATCGCGTCTAGTTCTTCTAAAATCTTTTTTGGAAGCCTAAAGACAGACATGAAGTAGACGGGTAGCGATCAAGAACCAAGGAAATCAGAGCAAGCCTAGCACCACGTGACAGTAGACTTGTAGCCCATCCAGAGAGGAATTTGTAGAATGAGGCACTTAGGGGGTGGAAGACTGAAGAGGGCAACTTGATATGAGAGAGGGGTAGGCCGAGATAGGTTTGGGGAAAAGAGGAGATCGGGCATCCTAGAGTCGAGGGAAGCGTGAGAAATGATGAGAGTATCATCCGCATATTGCAACACGGCGGGCGGGCGGTCTTGGAAAAGGGGATGTGAAAGTAGTCGACATTATGAGCATGCAGGATCTGATGTTGCAACAAGTCAGCCACGATGATGAATAGGTAAGGGGAGAGGGGTTCCCCTTGCCGGAGACCCTTTTTGCAGTTGATCCAGCGCCCAGGGACACCATTTAGAAGGACAGCCGTCCTACCGGAAGAAAGAAGAGTTTGAATCCAAGAACACCGTTTGCGGAGGAACCCCCTATGGTGTAAAATAGTTAAAAGACACTAGTAGAAAAAGGGTCATTTGTCCCGGTTCGTAAGGGCCTTCTGTCCCGGTTTAAGAACCGGGACTAAAAGGTCGGTACTAATGCCCTTGGCCTTTAGTCCCGATTCTTACACGAACCGGGACAGATGGGCCTCCACGTGGCCCCTGTGGCCAGCCCAGGCAGGGGGGCCTTTGGTCCCGGTTGGTGACATAAACCGGGACCAAAAGGCATCCACGCGTCACCAGCTGGCTGGAGCTGAGGTTTTTTTGAAATGGGCTGGTTTAGGGGTTTTGGCGGTTAATTTAGGTTGTTATTAGCTAGCTAATAGAGAGAAGTGTCCTCTCTTATATCTTCGTGCTTGGTTTACCAACGCTACTGCTATGTTCATTTCACCCGCTGATATATAATAACTCTTCATGCTCGCATCATGCATCATCATATATAATAACAAGTCCTACTAATTATGCATCATCATACAACTTCTACTTGTTATTAATAACAAGTCATACGATCATCATCCTCATAGTCATCGAACCAACCCTACTTAATTGTTCTTAGCACATGATCATCAGTATCAGGTAGGACCTAAATACCCTTAAGGTAAAATAGCATAAAACAATATAGACCCTGACTCTCCATTATGGAGAATGAAGATCATCCCATCTCCAATTCTTGCGCTTCGCTTCCTTTTGCTTCCAAGAACCTCCTTACGACTGTCCATACATTTTCTTCCATTCTTTGATTGTCATGTCTCCACTTCTTTTAGAAATCCGGAATGGACAGTTGAGATTCGTAGGATGACCTGGTTGTATGTTCAAAACATCAAGGCGACCATGCGTATACATCAGATGAGGCACACAATCATTCGGAATTATCTCTTGAAAAACATAGTAATAACTTCGTAGTTAGCAATGATGTAGTAGTTTTAGAAGTATGCAAAAGATGCACGGATGTCGTAATAGTAAAAAATCTTACCAGGGTATCTCCATAGTAGTTACGGTAGTTCAACACGTGCACTAGTGGCACGTATTGACCATAATGTTAAGGAGTTCGATTGTAGATATTGTAATTCTCAAGATCGGTACAAAATGCGATCAGATGATTTTTCTCCTTATAAGTTAATTCGAAGCCATCGGTGTAGTGGGTTTTGTCTACCATCTTCCGCACATTCTTTGAAGAATGAAAATAAACTGTCAATGGAAATAAGCTGTCAACTATTTTGAAATAAACAATATAAATTACTTAATAACTATGTTTGAGAAGCTCCCATAGGGGAAGAATTGGAAGCGTATCAACAAGGACCCAAATGTCCATATTGTCTTGCTCGATTTTAGGATCACCAAGATCCATGGTGACAAGCATACCCTCATCAAAACCATACATCTTGCAAAGTGCTTACTAATTTTTGCAACCAAAATAGGTTACACTCTTAGAATTTTACAGTTTTACTTCAAAATCCACACCATGATGGGTCCTTAGGTGAATTTTCTTTGTTTCCATAGAAAACCCATCCTCTCCAAGACATAGCGTCTTGCATAGCATGTGATAAGCTAGTCGAATTGGAAAAGATGAAAAGTACACGTTAAAAAAGTTGAAGTCGTGCTTAATTACGAAAAAAACTATTGTCATCGTTGCGTACCGTTTCAACATCGAAGGTCTCCTCGAGCTTAATGCTGAAGCGCCAATCTTCGTCCAGCTCAAGGAACCTGTCGCACATACCTCGGTCGTCGTGGCACCAGTCGCACTCCCCCGGGCGGTTTTCGTCGTCCGAGTACGACATTTCCTATGTTCATAATTCAACTATTAAACTTGTATAATTAAATATATGTACTAAAAACCTAAATTAGATCATTATTATTCATGGGTTGACTATCGGTCTGTCGAGCCTTTTCTTGAAAACTCTCAGCTCATGTGGTGTACATATTCGACCGTCGGTGATGCTAGCTCCTGCATTCGTTCCCGAGTGCATTACACCAAATTGTCTAGCACACGGGAATGAAGGGAGAAGCTACCCCCCACGACAACAGTCGGGATTCTTCCTCCTCTCATATAGGTGGAGACTCGACAGACTTAAAGTCAACCCGAGGACTCATATTATAGGACTCATATTGACATGGAGATTTGGCTGGTCTCATCTCGAGGCCGGAGGGGGGTCGGTGACGGGGACGACGGCGCGGATGATGGAGGGGGTCCTAGATTTCTGCATAGTGCTCTCCAATTTTAGCATTCAAAGTAGGAGTACTTTTCCAATTTGAGCATTCAATAAGCAAAACCAAATCGTAAAATAAAGTAGTATTCAAATTAGCATGCATTCAATTATAAGAAAAAGTACATCATCTCTTGTGTCCGTACATCGTCGAATATTATCACTAATACTCCTCGAATACTATCATACATATAGCATCACTAATACAGCTAGAACCATAGCGCCCGACGGGTATCGTCGCGGGCGGTGGACACCCAAAGAGAAGGAACCATCACAGGATCATAGCTCCAGTGAGATCCCTGAAGAACCTGCCAGGTATTGTCGAACTTGCCCTCCAACCCAACCATGTAGCGACGGACGTGCTTGTCCTCCTCGCTGACATGGTGACGTACCACCTCGGTGGTGTCCGGATGCCTCGTCACCGTCACTGGCCCACGCGACCGCCATCAAACAAGGATCGGGTCAACAACGGGCTGGCTCCTCACCAACCTACACCCCCCGGAGCCCAGCGGAGCCCAGTCCTAGACATGGCCCCTCTGATCAAGCCGGCCTCCTCCGCCGAGTCGACGACGAGGATGCGGGATAGGCATCGTCGACGTCGATGCGGGATTAATTGCTTGAACTAAAAAATAAACTAGTTCTATTAATTTTCTTGCTAAAAATAAACTACTTCTATATATAGTAAAATAAAGTAGTTTTATTAAATCAACTAGTTCAACTACTAAGCACTTACTATAAATAAATAAAATAAAGTAGTTCTTACTAAAAATAAACTACTTCTATATATAGTAAAATTTAATAAAGTAGTTTTGTTAATTAATCAACTAGTTCAACTACTAAGCACTTACTATAAATATATAAAATAAAGTAGTTCTTACTAAAAATAAACTACTTCTATATATAGTAAAATTTAATAAAGTAGTTTTATTAAATCAACTAATTCAACTACTAAGCACTAACCTAAAATCTATATCTACTAATAATTAACCTAAATAAAAAATTAATACATATATGAAAAAAACATATATAAACAAAAAATGCTATGAACATTATATTCATACATACATAGCCACATCCATTCATCATATAGCTACCACATACATATATATACATCATATATATGAAAAAAATGCAATGAACAAAAAATAATACAAATTATATGAAGAAAAAAATGAACAAAGCCGTGGCGCGGCGGCGGCTCACATCGGGCGACAGAGGGCGACGACGTGGGCGGCGGAGGGCGACGCATTGGGTGGCGGAGGGCGACGGCGACGGCGGCGGGCCGGGGGCGGAGGGCGACGGCGACGGTGACGGGCGACACGGCTCGGGGGCGCGCGGCGGAGGGCGACGGCGATGGCGGCGGGGGGCGGAGGGCGACGACGACGGGCGACGGCGTGGGCTCGGGGCCACGGGCGACGGCGACGGTGGCGGGGCAGCCTGGCGGCGTGGATCGAGCTCGCGGCGTCGTCGGGCGGGGGGAAACTGGCGATGGAAATCTGGAAATTTCCTAAGTGCTGGCTTATATAGCAAAGGCTTTGGTCCCGGTTCGTCGCACAAACCGGGACCAATGCCCTTAGTCCCGGTTGGTGGCACCAACCGGGACCAAAAGCCTCTTTTCAGCAGCCCAAAGGGCGGGAAGCAGAGGGCTTTGGTCCCGGTTGGTGGCACCAACCGGGACTAAATGGGGGGGGCATTGGTTTCGATTGGTGCCACCAACCGGGACCAAAGGGGAGCATTGGTTCCGGTTGGTGCCACCAACCGGGACTAAAGGCCTTGTGCTGGCGCGGTGCGGTGGGAAGTTTAGTCCCACCTCGCTAGCTGAGAGACACTACTAGGGAAAAGCCTAGCAGCAGCGCGAGTTTTGGGCCTATCAGTAGAGCAGGCAGGAGCGCTACTGATAAGACGCTACAGCTAATGCTTAGCAATAGCACGTCTTGACCCACGCTACTGCTAAATTGACTTAGTAGCAGCGCTTCTTCAGAACATCGCTACTGGTAGTTAGTAGTAGCGCTTCTCCTTACCCGCGCTACTACTATTATTTAATATTTTATTTCTTTTCTTTTTCATGTTGTATTCATACACCTTTACACAAATTTTCATACAACAGGAATTTAGAGATTGTTTTTACATCATAATGAGTTATTACATCATGGGGTGAAAGAACCGTGGACTAGTTTCAAGTGGATGTCCATCCACTTGAAACTAATCCGCGGTTCTTTCACCCAATGATATAATATCATCATCATCATCATCATATCATTAACAACTTAGCATCATAATACATCATTGTCATATAACACCTCCTCAATATCATCCTTTTCATCATTGACATCACATAACACCTCCTCAAGATCATCATTATCAACTCTAGCACATTACCACATAATAAACATATTGTACCTCATAGGACCTATTACATTCGATTAAGACCTACTACATTTTCTAAGGTAAAATAACAAAAAATAAGATAGCCCCTGACTCTCCATTATGGAGAATGGAGATTAGCCTGTCTCCAATTCTTGCCTTTCGCTGAATGTTACTTCCAAGAACCTCCTTGCGAATGTCCATACATTTCTTCCATTCTCTGATGATCATGTGTGCACGGTTTTTAGAAATCCGATATGCACAGGTGAGCTCCGTAGATTTACCTGGCAGTATGTTCAGAACTGAGAGGCGACCATGCAGAGACATCAGATGAGGCACACATCCATTGGGAGTTTCTGTTGAAAAACATAATAATAACTTCGTAGTTAGCAATGATGTACTAGTTTTAGAAGTATGAAAAAAATGCACGGATGTCGTAATAGTAAAAAATCTTACAAGGGTATCTCCAGAGAAGTTATCGTTGTTCAACACATGCACTAGTGGCACGTATTCACCATAATTTGGAGGAGTTCGATAATAGTCATTGTAATTCTCAAGAAGAGTACAAAATGCGATCAGATGATTTTTCTCCTTATACGTTAATTGGGTGCCTTCGGTGTAGTGGGTTTTATCTACCATCTTCCGCACAGTCTTTGAAGAATCAAAATAAGCTGTCAATGGAAATAAGCTATCAACTATTTTGAAATAAACAATATAAATTAGTTAATAACTATGTTTGAGAAACTCACATAGCGGTACAATCGGAAGCGTATCAATAAGGACCCAAATGTCCATATTGTCTTCCTCGCTGTCAGGATCACCAAGATCCATGGTGACAATCATACCCTCATAAAAACCATACATTTTGCAAAGTGCTTCCTAATTTTGGCAACCAAAATGGGTTATGCTCTGAGCATTGCACATATTTACTTCAAAATCCATGTCATGATGGGTCCTTAGGTGTATTTTCTTTGTTTCGAAATTTTCATGGTCTTCAAAACCCATCCTCTCCAAGACATAGTGTCTTGCATGGCATGGGATAAGCTAGTCGAATTGTAAAATATGAAAATTAGACGTCGAAATAGTTGAAGTCATGCTTAATGGAGAAAAAACACTTGTCGTTGTTGCGTACCGTTTCACAATCGAAGGTCTCCTCGAGCTTAATGCTGAAGCGCCGATCTTCGTCCAGCCGAACGAACCTGTCGCACATACCTCGATCGTCGTGGCACCAGCTACACTCCCCCGGGAGACCGTTGTCGTCCGAGTATGACATTTCCTACAATCATAATTCAAATATTAAACTTGTACATATGCCAGAATTCACGACAAAATCCGGCATGACCTTTGCTAAAAAAGGACATATCGAGCGCCTGAAATTTGCCGGAACGGAAATTAATCAACACTCCGGCAAAACATAGGCCACTCGGAGATGTAAACTGAACATGAACGGCCACTTGGGCAACCACATATCCTATTTGAGCAACAACACAAGATATACAAGGATATTTGGCTGTCTCACCTCGATGTCAGAGGGGGTACGTCGGTGACTGGGATGACAGCGGGGATGTCGGAGGGGGTCGGTGACGGGGACGACGGAGGTCACCTGAAACCATATAAGTTATCACTAACAACAAACATGACATGTTCAACTAGTTTTATTAATTCAACTAGTTCTTACTAAATATAAACTTACTATAAATAGAAAAAAAACTAGTTCTTTCTAAAAATAAAGTAGTTCAACTAGTTATATTAATTATCTTACTAAAAATAGATTAGTTCTGTTAATTCAACTAGTTCAACTAGTTTATTAATTTACTTACTAAACTAGTTCAACTACAACTAAAGTAGTTCAACTACCACTACTACTACTAAAAATCTAGTACTAACTAAGCAACATCTAGTACTAGCTAACCCTAAATTAACATCTACTACTACTAAATCTAGTACTAACTAGTGGCAGGGGGTGGGGGCGACGGAGAGGTAGCTAGGGACGGCGAGGTCGAGGGCGGTGGGAGGAGGGCTGCCGGCGGAGGAGGGAGGAGGGGCGGCCGCAGGCGGAGGGAGGAGGGCGGCGGCGGAGGAGGGAGGGGCGGCCGCAGGCGGAGGGAGGATGTGCGAGGAGGATGGAGGAGGGGCGGAAGGAGGGGAGTACCTCAGCGGCGGACGGACGAAGGCGGCGGCGGCGACGACGCACGACAACGGTTGACGCGGGCGAGAGTGAGAGTGTGAGTGAGAGGGCCGGCTGTGCGCGTGGGGACAAGGTAGGGATAGTTGTAGCGCGTTTGCCAAAACGCGCTACAGCTAACCTGAATAGCAGTAGCGCTCTATAGTAAAGTGCGCTACTGCTATAGCTAGCCGGGGGCCAAGGTCATGGCAACTATAGCAGTAGCGCTGTATGCGGTGCACGCGCTACTGCTATTTCCAAGTCAGCAGCGCATTTCGGAGACACGCGCTGCTGCTAAGTAGCAGTAGCGTGGTATTTTGAAGAGCGCTGCTAGTAAGATTCTGTGTATAGGCTTTTCCCTAGTAGTGAGAGCTCAGCACCTGTTTATAAGCTGCGTTGCAGCTCAGGTGCTGAGCTCCTCTCTAATATGTAGGCATTACTTGCCTACCCTTGTCACTGCTATGTTGGGCCTATTGGGCCTGCGGGCCTGCATCCTGGCCCATGTACAGATGGGTTTCTAGTCGTATGCAGGCTGTGTGGCCCATTAGGCGGCATTTTTTTAATTTTTCCAGTATTTTTTTATTTTTTGAATTATTTATTTTCTTTTGATTTTTGCTTTATTTTTTTAATTCTTTTTGCTTTTAGCTCAGAATAATTATAAACTTTCTGTTACTCCATTAGTTTCCAAATTTGAATAGTTTAAATTTTAATTCTTTGAAATTTGTGTGATTCACTACTTTGTGAATAACTTTACTATAAAAATATATTTTGAGTGATTCTTTTTCTTGCTATTTAATATTACTGTATTTTGTCATTATATTCAAAAACAAATTTTGTTATTTTAGTTTCTATCAAAAAAATTCTTTATGAAAATTCTTTTTGCTACTAAAGTTTCTAACAAAAAATTCTTTATGATAATTCTTTGTACTTTTGATGTTTTGAACATAAAATACTTTGATAATTTTAGTTGCATAAATTTTATATAATTTTAGTTTAAAAAATACTAGATGTTTATAAAAGCTTTTTAGTTGATTCAGTTTGCTATTAGAGTTTTATAAAAGTTTTTTAGTTGATTTTATTTTTTATATTAGTTCATTCTTTGAGCTAAATGACCCAGAAATTGAACTCCAGACATTTTGTGTGTTCAAAATGCACCATTCAATGCCACATCATCAATTTTCTACCCTTTCTGACTTCATTAGTTATTTTTCATGCATTTACTGATTTTTTTTGAGCTATAAGACCTGAAAAGCATTTCAAATGAACTCTGAAAAGGTTGAAAGTTGGCATGGTATCATCATTTCACCCACATAGCATGTGGTAAAAAGTTGAGAGGGTTATGCGAAAAACTGGATACATGATACGTCTCCAATGTATCTATAATTTTTGA
Source organism: Triticum timopheevii (assembly GCA_963921465.1). Lineage (NCBI taxonomy): Eukaryota > Viridiplantae > Streptophyta > Magnoliopsida > Poales > Poaceae > Triticum > Triticum timopheevii. The sequence continues at coordinate 598,811,718 of OY997270.1, forward strand.
TTGCTCCATGCTACTTTATCTACTTTTTTGGACTATATTGGGCTTTATTTTGCACTTTTATATTATTTTTGGAACTAACCTATTAACCGGAGGCCCAGCCCAGAATTGCTGTTTTTGCCTATTTCAGTGTTTCAAAGAAGCAGAATATCAAACAGAGTCTAAACGGAATGAAACCTTCGGGAACGTGATTTTCTCACCGAACGTGATCCAGGAGACTTGGACCCTACTCCAAGAAGCAGAAGAGTCGGTCATGAGGGTGGGGGGCGCCCCCTGGGCGTGCCCCCTGCCTCGTGGCCCCCCTGTTGCTCCACCGACGTACTCCTTCCTCCTATATATACCTACGTATCCCCAAACGATCAGAAAAGGAGCCAAAAACCTAATTCCACCGCCGCAACCTTCTGTATCCACGAGATCCCATCTTGGGGCCTGTTCTGGAGCTCCGCCGGAGGGGGCATCCATCACGGAGGGCTTCTACATCAACACCATAGCCCCTCCGATGAAGTGTGAGTAGTTTACTTCAGACCTTCGGGTCCATAGCTAGTAGCTAGATGGCTTCTTCTCTCTTTTTGGATCTCAATACAATGTTCTCCCCCTCTCTCGTGGAGATCTATTCGATGTAATCTTCTTTTTGCGGTGTGTTTGTTGAGACCGATGAATTGTGAGTTTATGATCCAGCTTATCTATGGAAAAATATTTGAATCTTCTCTGAATTCTTTTATGTATGATTGAGTTATCTTTGCAAGTCTCTTCGAATTATCCTTTTGGTTTGACCAACTAGATTGGTAGTTCTTGCAATGGGAGAAGTGCTTAGCTTTGGGTTCAATCTTGCGGTGTCCTTTCCCAGTGACAAAACGGGCAGCAAGGCACGTATTGTATTGTTGCCATCGAGGGTAACAAGATGGTTTTTTTATCATATTGCATGAATTTATCCCTCTACATCATGTCATCTTGCTTAAGGCGTTACTCCGTTTTTAACTTAATACTCTAGATGCATGCTGGATAGCGGTCGATGAGTGGAGTAATAGTAGTAGATGCAGAATCATTTCGATCTACTTGTCTCGGACGTGATGCCTATATACATGATCATTACCTAGATATGCTCATAACTATGCTCAATTCTGTCAATTGCTCAACAGTAATTTGTTCACCCACCGTAGAATATTTATGCTCTTGAGAGAAGCCACTAGTGAAACCTATGGCCCCCGGGTCTATTCTCATCATATCAATCTCTATCGCTTTATTACTTGCTTTGTTTTTTTACTTTGCCTTTTACTTTTCACTTTGCATCTATCTATCAAAAATACCAAAAATATTATTTATCATCTCTATCAGATCTCACTCTCGTAAGTGACCGTGGAGGGATTGACAACCCCTAATCGTGTTGGTTGCGAGTAGCTATCATTTTGTGTAGGTACGAGGGACTTGTGCGTGGTCTCCTACTGGATTGATACCTTGGTTCTCTAAAACTGAGGGAAATACTTACGCTACTTTGCTGCATCATCCTCTCCTCTTCGGGGAAATTGAACGCAGTGCTCAAGAGGTAGCAAGAAGAATTTCTAGCGCCGTTGCCGGGGAGGCTCACGCAAGCAAGTCAACAATACCAAGTACCCATCACAATCCCTATCTCTCGCATTACATTATTTGCCTCTCGTTTTCCTCTCCCCCACTTCACCCTTGCCGTTTTATTCGCCCTCTCTTTCCCAATCTCCTCTCTTTCTCGTTTGCCTTTTTCCTATTGCCTTTCTGTTTGCTTGTGTGTTGGATTACTTGTTGCCATGGCGCATGATAATACCAAATTGTGTGACTTCTCGAATACCAATAATAATGATTTCCTTAGCACTCCGATTGCTCCTCTTAATAATGATGAGTCTTGTGAAATCAATACCGCTTTGTTGAATCTTGTTATGAAAGATCAATTTGTCGGCCTTCCTAGTGAGGATGCCGCTACTCATCTAATTTTTTTGTTGATTTGTGTGATATGCAAAAGAAGAAAGATACGGATAACAATATTGTCAAATTGAAGTTATTTCCGTTTTCACTTAGAGATCGTGCTAAAGTTTGGTTTTCGTCTTTGCCTAAAAATAGTATTGATTCTTGGAACAAGTGCAAAGATGCTTTTATCTCTAAGTATTTTCCTCCCGCTAAGATCATCACTCTTAGGAATGATATTATGAATTTTAAACAACTTGATCATGAGCATGTTGCCCAATCTTGGGAAAGAATGAAATTGATGCTTCGCAATTGCCCTAATCATGGTTTGAATTTATGGATGATCATACAAAATTTTTATGCTGGATTGAACTTTGCTTCTAGAAATCTTTTAGATTCGGCCGCGGGAGGCACGTTTATGGAAATTACGTTAGGAGATGCTACAAAACTGCTTGATAATATTACGGCTAATTATTCTCAATGGCACACCAAAAGATCTTCTAGTAAAAATTGCATGCTATAGAAGAAATCAATGTTTTGAGTGAAAAGATGGATGAACTTATGAAGATGTTTGCTCCTAAAAATACTCCTCTTGATCCCAATGATATGCCTTTGTCTACTTTGCTTGAGAATAATAATGAATCTATGGATGTGAATTTTGTTGGTAGGAATAGTTTTGGAAACAACGCGTATAGATGGAATTTTAATCCTAGGCCTTATCCTAGTAATCCTTCTAATAATTATGGAAATTCCTACAACAACTCTTATGGAAATTTTAATAAGATGCCCTCTGAATTTGAGAGTAGTGTTAAAGAGTTTATGAATTCACAAAAGAATTTTAATGCTTTGCTTGAAGAGAAATTGCTTAAAGTTGATGATTTGGCTAGGAACGTTGATAGAATTTCTCTTGAAATTGATTCTTTAAAGCTTAGATCTATTCCTCCTAAGCATGATATCAATGATTCTCTCAAAGCCATGAGAATTTCCATTGATGAGTGCAAAGAAAGAACTGCTAGGATGCGTGCTTCCAAAGATGCCTTTAATAAAGCGTGTTCTTCCAATTCCTATGAAAATCAAGATGAAGATCTAAAAGTTATTGATGTGTCCCCCATTAAATCTTTGTTTTGCAATATGAATCTTGATGAAACTGAATATGATCTTCCTTTACCTAGAAGGCGTTCTAAGAATTCGGAGTTTCTAGATCTTGATGATGAAATTGAGGAAAGTGGGATTGAAAGAAATAAAAACCTAGATGTTGCTAAACCCACTATTTTGGATCTCAAGGAATTTAATTATGAAAGTTGCTCTTTAATTGGTTGTATTTCCTTGTTGCAATCCGTGCTAGATTCTCCTCATGCTTATAGTCAAAATAAGGCCTTTACCGAACACATTGTTGATGCCTTGATGCAATCTTATGAAGAAAAACTTGAGTTGAAAGTTTCTATCCCTAGAAAACTCTATGATGAGTGGGAACCTACTATTAAAATTAAAATTAAAGATTATGAGTTTCATGCTTTGTGTGATTTGGGTGCTAGTGTCTCTACTATTCCCAAAACTTTATGTGATTTGCTAGATTTCCGTGACTTTGATGATTGCTCTCTAAACTTGCATCTTGAGGATTCCACTATTAAAAAGACTATGGGAAGAATTAATGATGTTCTTATTGTTGCAAATAGGAATTATGTGCCCGCAGATTTTATCGTTCTTGATATAGATTGCAATCCTTCATGTCCTATTATTCTTGGCAGACCTTTCCTTAGAACGATTGGTGCAATTATTGATATGAAGGAAGGGAATATTAGATTCCAATTTCCCTTGAAGAAGGGTATGGAACACTTCCCTAGAAAGAAAATAAAATTACCTTATGAATCTATCATGAGAGCCACTTATGGATTGCCTACCAAAGATGGCAATACCTAGATATATCCTTGCTTTTATGCCTAGCCAGGGGCATTAAACGATAGCGCTTGTTGGGAGGCAACCCAATTTTATTTTGTGTTTTTTGTTTTTGCTTCTGTTTAGGAATAAATAATCCATCTAGCCTCTGTTTGGATGTGGTTTTATGTTTTAATTAGTGTTTGTGCCAAGTAGAACCTATAGGATAACCTACGATGATAGTTGATTTGATTCTGTTTAGGAATAAATAATCCATCTAGCCTCTGTTTGGATGTGGTTTATGTTTTAATTAGTGTTTGTGCCAAGTAGAACCTATAGGATAACCTACGATGATAGTTGATTTGATTCTGCTGAAAAACAGAAACTTTGCACGCATGAATATAATTTTGTTAAATCACAGGAACATGATTTTGCCTTGATTCTTTTTGCTGCTGATCAATAAACAAATTTTAAAGGACTTCTTATTTTGGTAGAAGTTTTAGAGTTCCAGAAGTTTGCGTTAGTTACAGATTGCTACAGACTGTTCTGTTTTTGATAGATTCTGTTTTGCGGGTGTTGTTTGCTTATTTTGATGAATCTATGGCTAGTAAAATAGTTTATAATCCATAGAGAAGTTGGAATACAGTATGTTTAACACCATTATAAATAAAGAATGAGTTCATTACAGTACTTTTAAGTAGTCTTTTGTTTTCTTTCTCTAACGGAGCTCACGAGATTTCTGTTGAGTTTTGTGTTGTGAAGTTTTCAAGTTTTGGGTGAATCCTTTTGATGGATTATGGAACAAGGAGTGGCAAGAGCCTAAGATTGGGGATGCCCATCGCACCCCCAAGATAATCCAAGGACACCAAAAAGTCAAAGCTTGGGGATGCCCTGGAAGGCATCCCCTCCTTCGTCCACTTCCAACGGTAATTTACTTGGAGCTATATTTTTATTCACCACATGATATGTGTTTTGCTTGGGGCGTCTTGTATTATTTACGTCTTTGCTTGTTAGTTTACCACAATCATCCTTGCTGTACACATCTTTTGAGAGAGCCAGACATGAATTGAAATTTGCTAGAATACTCTATGTGCTTCACTTATATCTTTTGAGCTTAATAGTTTTGCTCACTGTGCTTCACTTATATCTTTTGAGCGTGATAGTTTTTGCTGTAGTACTTCACTTAGATCTTTTAGAGCATGGTGGTGGATTTGTTTTAAAGAAACTATTGATCTCTCATGCTTCACTTAGATTATTTTGAGAGTCGTTAATAGCATGGTAATTTGCTTAATGTTAATATACTTGGTATTCAAGATATGTGAAACTTTCTTTTGAGTGAATTGGATACTAAGATAAGTTTGATGCTTGATAATTGTTTTGAGATATGGAGGTGATAATATCAAAGTCGTGCTAGTTGAGTGATACGTCTCCAACGTATCTATAATTTTTGATTGCTCCATGCTACTTTATCTACTATTTTGGACTATAATGGCCTTTATTTTCCACTTTTATATTATTTTTGGGACTAACCTATTAACCGGAGGCCCAACCCAGAATTGCTGTTTTTTGCCTTTTTCAGTATTTCGAAGAACCAGAATATCAAACGGAGTCCAAACGGAATGAAACCTTCGGGAACGTGATTTACTCATCAGATAAGACCCAGGAGACTTGGACCCTCCGTCAAGAAAGCCACGAGGCGGTCACGAGGGTGGAGGGCGCGTCCTCCCCCCTGGGTGTGCCCCCCTGCCTCGTGGGCCCCTCGAAACTCCACCGACGTACTCCTTCCTCCTATATATACCTACGTACCCCCAATAGACTAGAACGGGAGCCAAAAACCTAATTCCACTGCCGCAACCTTCTGTATCCACGAGATCCCTTCTTGGGGCCTGTTCTGGAGCTCCACCGGAGGGGGCATCCACCATGGAGGGCTTCTACATCAACAACATAGCCCCTCCGATGAAGTTTGAGTAGTTTACTTCAGACCTTCGGGTCCATAGCTAGTAGCTAGATGGATTCTTCTCTATTTTTGGATCTCAATACAATGTTCTCCCCCTCTCTCGTGGAGATCTATTCGATGTAATCTTCTTTTTGTGGTGTGTTTGTTGAGACAGATGAATTCTGGGTTTATGATCCAGCTTATCTATGAATAATATTTGAATCTTCTCAGAATTCTTTTATGTATGATTGAGTTATCTTTGCAAGTCTCTTCGAATTATCCGTTTGGTTTGGCCAACTAGATTGGTAGTTCTTGCAATGGGAGAAGTGCATGGCTTTGGGTTCAATCTTGCAGTGTCCTTACTCAGTGACAGAAAGAGTTGCAAGGCACATATTGTATTGTTGCCATCGAGGATAACAAGATGCGGTATTTATCATATTGCATGAATTTATTCCTCTACATCACGTCATCTTGCTTAAGGCGTTAATCTATTTTTAACTTAATTTTCTAGATGCATGCTGGATAGCGGTCGATGAGTGGAGTAATAGAAGTAGATGCAGAATCGTTTCGATCTACTTGTCTCGGACGTGATGCCTATATACATGATCATACCTAGATAACCTCATAACTATGCTCAATTCTGTCAATTGCTCAACAGTAATTTGTTCACCCACCGTAGAATACTTATGCTCTTGAGAGAAGCCACTAGTGAAACCTATGCCCCCTGGGTCTATTCTCATCATATCAATCTATATTACTTTATTTACTTGCTTTGCTTTTACTTTTTACTTTGCATCTTTATACCAAAAATACCAAAAATATTATCTCTATCAGATCTCACTCTCGTAAGTGACCGTGAAGGGATTGACAACCCCTAATCGCGTTGGTTGCGAGTAGCTATCGTTTTGTGCAGGTACGAGGGACTTGCGCGTGACCTCCTACTGGATTGATACCTTGGTTCTCAAAAACAGAGGGAAATACTTACGCTACTGTGCTGCATCATCGTCTCCTCTTCGGGGAAAACCAACGCAAGCTCGAGACGTAGCAAGAAGGATTTCTGGCGCCGTTGTCTGGGAGGCTTACGCAAATTCAACATACCAAGTACCCATCACAATCCCTATCTCTCACATTACATTATTTGCCATTCGCCTCTCGTTTTCCTCTCCCCCACTTCACCCTTGCCGTTTTATTCGCCCTCTCTTTTTCGTTCGCCTTCTCCCCGTATGTATCTTCGTTTGTGTTTCCTTGTGCCTTCTATATGCTTGCATCTTCGCTCGCTGAAAATCTATTGATATGGATCCACTTAAAGTGTTCTACTTGGATCATCTTCGATCCCTATGTGCTCGTGCTGAAACCCCAACTAGCTTAGTTGAGGGCAAATCTTTAGATGGGCATGCTTGTTATGTGCGACACCGTATATCTGAAAAAGGGAAACTATTATGGAGTCAAATTCAACGTTTGCAATGCTATGCTTGGAATTTAGGTTGGGAATATGATTTTACTTGTTGTTTTGAAAACCCTAAAAAACACCTTCCCTACCAATGTGAGTTTAATGAAAATGAAATCTTATCTTCTTATGCTAAGGGTGTTTATAGTTACTATGATGTTCAACAAATTGAAGAATTTGTTGCTTTTAAGGGTGCTTTTGAAATTGCTATGTTGATTGAAAAGTATGATGCTACTCTTTACAAATCTGAAAATTTTGCCATACTTAAATATTGCTATGAAAATTATGCTCATAATGTCTGTGTCAAAGAATTTATTTAGAGAATGACCGCTGCTTTGGAAGGAAATAATGATATGCATGAATCTATAGATAATGATGATTCCGATGATTTGATTGAAATATCCCTTGATGAACATGATGCTTGCTATCCTTGTGGCCATGATGCCAATATTTGTGAAGATGAATTTGCTATAGTTCCTTATGTTAAACATGAGATCATTGCTATTGCACCCATACTTGATAGTTCATTCGATGAAAAGCATGATTGCAATGATTTTACTATAAATCCTCTTGATGTCAATTATGCTAATAATATGCAAAACCCTAAGCTTGGGGATGCTAGTTTTGTTGTGTCCACTATTTGTGGCAATGATCATGATTGGGGTGATTTTTCTTATGATCTTGAAAATTTATTTAATCCCCATGATGAATATGAGATTGATAACATTGTTTGCAATAATATTGAAAGTGGGTTTGGAAGAGTGTCAACTTTAGATCCCACATATTTGGAGAATGTTCAATATTATGGTATTTTTGATAAAAGTGGGTTTGGAGAGGTCATGACTTTAGTTAATGTTAATCCCACTATTTTGGAAGAGTGTCAACTTTACATGCATGTGGATCGTGTTGAGAATATGTTATGTGATAGCTATTTTGTTGAATTTTTTTATGATCCTACATATAATTATTATGAGAGAGGAAAATATGGTTGTAGAAATTTTCATGTTACTAAATTACCTCTCTTCATGTTGAGATTGCTACCATCTCTTTGTTCTTCCTTGCATATACTAGTTTTTGTTTGCCTTGCAAATTTATTTGCCTATAATATGCCTATGCATAGGAAGTATGTTAGACTTAGATGTGTTTGTCACGTGTTTCATGATGCTCTCTTTGCGCTTCAATTCTTATATTTCTTGTGGGCATCATTAAAATTCTCAATGCCTAGCTAGGGGCGTTAAACGATAGCGCTTGTTGTGAGGCAATCCAACTTTTTTTTTTGATTTTTTTGTTTTTGCTTCTGTTTAGGAATAAATAATCCATCTACCTTCTGTTTGGATGTGGTTTTATGTTTTAATTAGTGTTTGTGCCAAGTAGGACCTATAGGATAACCTACGATGATAGTTGATTTGATTCTGCTGAAAAACGGAAACTTTGCGCGCACAAATTTAGTTATGATAAATCACAGGAACGTGCTTTTTCATTGATTCTTTTTGCTGATGATCAATAAACAAATTTTCCAGGACGTCCTATTTTGGTAGAATTTTGAGAGTTCCAGAAGTTTGCGTTAGTTACAGATCACTACAGACTGTTCTGTTTTTGACAGATTCTGTTTTTCGTGTGTTGTTAGCTTATTTTGATGAATCTATGGCTAGTAAAATAGTTTATGATCCATAAAGAAGTTGGAATACAGTAGGTTTAACACCAATATAAATAAAGAATTAGTTCATTACAGTACGTTGAAGTAGTCTTTTGTTTCCTTTCTCTAACGGAGCTCACGAGATTTCTGTTGAGTTTTGTGTTGTGAAGTTTTCAAGTTTTGGGTGAATTCTTTTGACGGATTATGGAACAAGGAGTGGCAAGAGCCTAAGCTTGGGGATGCCCATGGCACCCCCAAGATAATCCAAGGAAACCAAAAAGTCAAAGCTTGGGGATGCCTCGGAAGGCATCCCCTCTTTTGTCCACTTCCATCGGTAATTTACTTGGAGCTATATTTTTATTCACCAATATGATATGTGTTTTGCTTGGAGCATCTTGTATTATTTGTGTATTTGCTTGTTAGTATACCAAAATCATCTTTGCTGTACACACCTTTTGAGAGAGCCATACATGAATTAAAATTTGTTAGAATACTCTATGTGCTTCACTTATATCTTTTGAGCTTGATAGTTTTGCTCATAGCGCTTCACTTATATCTTTTGAGCGTGATAATTTTTGCTCTAGTGCTTCACTTAGATTTTTTGAGCATGGTGGTGGATTTGTTTTAAAGAAACTTGATCTCTCGTGCTTCACTTAGATTATTTTGAGAGTCTTTAATAGCATGGTAATTTGCTTAATGTTAATATACTTGGTGTTCAAGATATGTGAAACTTTCTTTTGAGTGCGTTGAATACTAAGATAAGTTTGATGCTTGATAATTGTTTTGAGATATGGAGGTGATAATATCAAAGTCGTGCTAGTTGGGTGATTATGAATTTGAGAAATACTTGTGTTGAAGTTAGCAAATCCCGTAGCATGCACGTATGGTTAAAGTTGTGTAACAAATTTGAAACATGAAGTGTACCTGGCTTGTGCATCCTTATGAGTGGCGGTCGGGGACGAGCGATGGTCTTTTCCTACTAATCTATCCCCCTAGGAGCATGCGCGTAGTACTTGATTTTTGATGACTTCTAAATTTTTGCAATAAGTATATGTGTTCTTTTGACTAATGTTGAGTCCATGGATTATACGCATTCTCACCTTTCTGCCTTTGCTAGCCTCTTCGGTACCGTGCATTGCCCTTTCTCACCTTGAGAGTTGGTGAAAACTTCGCCGTTGCATCCAAACCCCGTGATACGATACGCTCTATCACACATAAACCTCCTATTATCTTCCTCAAAATAGCCACCATACCTACCTATCATGGCATTTCCATAGCCATTCCGAGATATATTGCCATGAAACTTCCACCATCATCATCGTGAGATGCATTACTTTTGTCATATTGCCATTGCATGATCTTGTAGTTGACATCGTATTTGTGGCAAAGCCACCATGCATTATTTTCCATACATGTCACTCTTGATTCATTGCACCATCCCGGTACACCGTCGGAGGCATTCATATAGAGTCATATCTTGTTCTAAGTTTCGAGTTGTAATCCTTATGTTGCAATCAATAGAAGTGTGATGATCATCATTATTAGAGCATTGCCCAAAAAAAAGAGAAAGGCCAAAAAAAGTAAAGGCCCCAAATATATATATATATATATATATATATATATATATATATATATATAAAGGGGCAATGCTACTATCTCTTTTTCCACACTTGTGCTTCAAAGTAGCACCTTGTTCTTCATGTAGTGAGTCTCATATATTGTGCTTCAAAGTAGCACCTTGTTTTTCATATAGTGAGTCTCATAAGTTGTCTTGTTCATACTAGTGGGAATTTTTCATTATAGAACTTGGCTTCTATATTCCTACGATGGGCTTCCTCAAATGCCCTAGGTCTTCATGAGCAAGCAAGTTGGATGCACACTGAGGGAGTCCTGGACTAGGGGGTGTCCGGACAGCCGGACTATCATCGTTAGCCGGACTCCAAGACTATGAAGATATAAGATTGAAGACTCCGTCCCGTGTCCGGATGGGACTTTCCTTGGCGTGGAAGGCAAGCTTGGGGATACGGATATGTAGATCTCCTACCATTGTAACCGACTCTGTGTAACCCTAGCCCTCTCCGGTGTCTATATAAACCGGAGGGTTTTAGTCCGTAGGACAACACAACCATTACAACAATCATACCATAGGCTAGCTTCTAGGGTTTAGCCTCCTTGATCTCGTGGTAGATCCACTCTTGTACTACCCATATCATCAATATCAATCAAGTAGGAGTAGGGTTTTACCTCCGTCGAGAGGGCCCGAACCTGGGTAAAAACATCATGTCCCTTGTCTCCTGTTACCATCCGCCTAGACGCACAGTTCGGGACCCCCTACCCGAGATCCGCCGGTTTTGACACCGACATTGGTGCTTTCATTGAGAGTTCCTCTGTGTCGTCACCGATAGGCTTGATGGCTTCTTCAATCAATAACGACGTCATCCAGGGTGAGACTCTCCTCCCCGGACAGATCTTCGTGTTCGGCGGCTTTGCACTGCGGGCCAATTCACTTGGCCATCTGGAGCAGATCGAAAGCTACGCCCCTGGCCATCAGGTCAGGTTTGGAAGCCTAAATTTCATGTCCGACATCCGCGGAGACTTGATCTTCGACGGATTCGAGCCACAGCCGAGCGTGCCGCGCTGTCACGATGGGCATGATTTAGCTCTGCCGCCGGACAGTGCCCTGGAGGCCGCACACGAGTCCGCTCTGACCCATAGTTCGGAGCAGACCGCGCAGATCGAGGACAGGTGGCTGGACACCGCCTCGGGAGCTGCAACTTCTACGGCGATGGAGCCGAATACCGACCTTGTCCTTTATAAAGCCCGTGACTCCGAGGCGCCGGACTCCTTGCCGGACTCCGAACCTCCTGCGCCCTTGCCAATCGAATCCGACTGGGCGCCGATCATGGAGTTCACCGCCGCGGACATCTTTCAGCACTCACCCTTTGGCGATATCCTGAATTTGCTAAAGCATCTCTCGTTATCAGGAGAGCCCTGGCCGGACTACGGTCAGGATGGTTGGGATGCGGACGATGAAGAAATTCAAAGCCCACCCACCACCCACTCTATGGCCACTGTCGACGATCTAACCGACATGCTAGACTACGACTCCGAAGACATCGACGGTATGGACGACGATGCCGGAGACTACCAAGAACCAGCGCTTACCGAGCACTGGAAGGCCACCCCAACCCATGATGTATATATGGTGGACACCCCAAAAGGAAGCGATAACGAGAACAACGGGACGCGGCAAAGGATAATCCCGCCGACAAACAACCAAAACGGCGACGCAGACGCCGCCGTAAGTCCCGCCTCGACCAAAACAACACTTCTAATGACACAGCAATGGAGCAGGGCAAACCAGTGGACGACGAACATGCAACCAAGCAACCATCCGAACAGGATGAATCGGATAATCAGTCCATGCCCGGCGAGAACAACAGTACAGACGACCTCAAGCCGGACACACCACCGGAGCATAAGAACCTTCACAAAAGACTCGTCGCCACTGCAAGAAGTCTGAAGAAGGAAAAATGGAAGCTCAAAACAGCGGAAGACATACTCAGAATGAGGTGGAGCAAAGTACTCAGGACCGCAGACAAATATGGCAATGGCCACCAAACAAAGAGCTACCCGAAGCGCAAGCTACTACCAGAATTCGACGAGGAGGCCATAGAGCCCCCACAGTCAAAAAGCAAAGAGGTCGCCTGGCCGGATAGACGACCAGATGACAGGCCAAAATCGATAAGCGGCGCCGCACACAAGCCGACTCATGATCCTCGGAAAACAGACGGCCCGGTCAGGTCCATTTATGGGCCAAAAAAGAGGGACCCAGGAAGCAACACAACACACCGAGTGTTTGAAGACAACGACACACCCAAATACAGGGGCGCCGCACACCCACTATGTTTCACCGATGAGGTGCTGGATCATGAATTTCCAGCGGGGTTCAAACCCGTAAGCATAGAGGCATACGACGGAACAACAGACCCTGGAGTCTGGATTGAGGATTACATCCTCCACATACACATGGCCAGAGGAGATGATCTCCACGCCATAAAATATCTACCCCTCAAGCTCAAAGGGCCAGCTCGGCATTGGCTCAAAAGCCTCCCAGAAAATACTATTGGAAGTTGGGAAGAGCTCGAGGACGTGTTTAGAGCAAATTTTCAAGGGACTTATGTCCGCCCTTCGGATGCAGACGATTTAAGTCACATAACTCAACAGCCCGGAGAGTTAGCGCACAAATTCTGGAACAGGTTCCTTACCAAAAAGAACCAAATAGTCGACTGTCCGGACGCCGAAGCCTTAGCAGCTTTTAAACATAATGTCCGAGACGAATGGCTCGCCAGACACCTTGGCCAAGAGAAGCCGAGAACAATGGCCGCGCTAACAAGCCTCATGACCCGCTTTTGCGCGGGGGAAGATAGCTAGCTAGCAAGATGCAGCACCAGCGACCCGAGTACATCCGAGATCAGAGATGGAAATGGAACACGGCGGTCAATGCCGGATTCAAAAGCTCGCGACCGAACAACAAAACGCTGCCTCTTAAGGACAACAGTGACGAGCTATCCAACTTAAACAAAATTTTGGATCGGATATGTCAAATCCACAGCACCTCCGGAAGGCCTGCAAACCACACCCACCGAGATTGTTGGGTCTTCAAACAGTCCGGCCGACTCAACGCCGAACACAAGGGGCTCGACGCGCCAAGCGAGGATGATAACGAACCCCACCAGCAGAGCGCCGGAAAACAAAAGACTTTCCCACAAGAAGTCAAAACAGTAAACTCACTACATGTGATAGTATGGAAAAATAGTACGGCACCCGCTAAAGCACGTGTCGCACGGTCCACCCTAGCGGAACACCGAGATTGGATGTTAAAACCAATTATGTTCGACCACCTAGACTATTCCAGGAATATTCGAAGCGCAGGATGGACTGCTCTGATATTGGATCCTATAATCGATGGACTACAATTTACACAAGTCCTGATGGACGGCGGCAGCGATTTAAACCTGCTATATCCGGACACAATCCGCAAGTGGGGGATAGACCTTACTAAAATCCGATATAGCCGCACTTCCTTCAAAGGAGTGACGCCAGGTCCTTACGCCAAGTGCACAGGCTCCTTACTACTAGAAGTTGTGTTCGGGTCACCCGACAACTTCCGACGCGAAAAGCTAATCTTTCATGTCCCCCATTCAAAAGTAGCCATCAAGCACTATTGGGACGTGAAGCTTTTGTCCGCTTTAATGCAATACCACACTACGCGTCTCTTATGCTTAAAATGCCCGGTCCACGCGGCATCATCTCATTAAAAGGTCGTTCAAGACCCCGGACACGGCTAGACGGGTCCGGCATAAAATAAGCTAGGGGCTCCCTAGCCGCACAACCCTTTACAAGGGGCTGCGCGTATGAGCTAATATAAGCTCAGCTTTATTCATTCATTCATATTTTGATTTTTTCATTTTTTGCACGATCACTTTTCAAACTAAGTTCCTCTCTTTTACAGATGAACAACGTGTTACACCCGTCCAGGATACAGCACAACGGAGACACAGGCGTAGACGTGTAGTAGGGACCCATTGCAAGGATTCTTTTCAGATTAAGACCCTGCGTAAACCTTTTTTACTGTCTGTTGTTGCTATATATCCCCTGGTTTCTCATTACAACCAGAGAGGAGGCTGACGTTTTGGCATCGGCCACGTCAGAGGACCTTGCGTGTACCTGGACACTAGGGGCTTAGGGCATTGTTCTGCCCGCTATCATAAAGACCGAATACCTTAGGGAGTGTTCGGCGTCTCAAGTTAGGCCTTATATGCATCAGCTCCGAATCATGTCTTTGGTCAAATGTTGGATTTGCCCGGCTCCTGTGTTTTGCTGCCTTACGTTCCGTATCATCGGCTAATGCGGCACCAGGAGAACTACTGCGATTGTGCCCCGGTTCGGCCGGACGAGCACCTTAGTAGAGAAAGCCGAAAACTGACTGTCATGATACAGCGAGAGACTGGTCAACCACTCGATCGACTACCGGAATGTTTAGAATTCCTCCGCATTGACGAAGGAGCGTTTCCCGGTCAGGCACATACGCGCCCCGAATTCAGAGAGCGCGGTGCCCCTAGGGGCTATATCGTAGCCCCACCCTCCAACTCCTATGGCTAAGTGAAAGTGATAAAGTATTATAGTCCGGTTGCCTCATTTGCTACGCTACCACCTCCTTCACAGGACCGAGACGTCGGATTAAGTGTGAAAATGCGCTATTTTTGCGAACACCCCCGCACCTTGTGCGTGGGGGCTGAAGCCGATGACTGCCATCTTTCAGGTTATACACACGTATACATACACGGCCGCACAGGAGATATTTCACTACTTGAACGCACAAGTACCAAAAAGCGCTTATGTCATAAACATAGTTTTACAAACCAAAACGTTCATTTGAACATGACATTCTTTGAGCACTGCGACTCTATTACACGAGCACCACGCAGAACTTCCCCAAAATAGTGCTCGGCGGGTAACCGGCTCTCGTCCGAACCCTGGGTCGCAACAGCGATGGCATCCATCTCTGTCCAATGTGTCTTCACACGGGGCGAGGGCCATCCGTGCACCCTGTATGCAGGCCGACCGCTTCATTGCCTTGATATGCGGCACCGCCCCAAGAAATTGCTGCAATAAGCCAAAATAACTCTTCGGCTTGGGCCCATCCGGCCAGACATGAGTCACTATATCCGTCATGGCAAGTCCGGACAATCTATTCAGCTCAGCCCACTCGGCCAACCGATCGGTCAGCGTAAGGGAACGCTCCGGACTATGGAATTGAGACCAAAACAGCTCTTCCGTCTTGTAATCCTTCTGACTTCGGAAGTGCACAACGGCATCCGCCGCACTCGCCGCTAAGTCCATATAAGGATCCTCCGGACCACACAGCTGGCCAAGCTGAGCATACTTTGGATCTGTAAACCTTCGGCGCAGCAGAAAGGGCTTACCAGCCACAATGTCTCCGGCCTGGCGCAGCTCCTCCTTTATAGCTAGCATTGCAGAACGGGCATCCTTGGCTTCAGCGGTGGCCTTCCCCAGGTCTTCTCGCTCCGCTAGGCGCTCCTTTTCAAGAACCTCATTGCGGTCGGTAGCATTTTTTAACTTCACGGCCATTTCGGCCACCTCCTCCCTGCTTCGGCAGTGTGCAGCCCTTTCGGCTTCTAGCTCTTCGGCCGCCCTCGAGGCAGCCGCATCACTCCTTCTGGCTTGCTCCTTGGCTTGAGCAAGTTCTGCCCGAAGGCTCTCCATAGCAGCGGCACCATCTGCATTTAGCACACATGTTGTAAGGAGTGGGCTTCGGCTCCCTTACTCGGTGACCACAGAGAGAAAACATACCTTGCGACTCGTCAAGTCGTTTATTGACCAGCGCGATGTCCGCATCCGCAGCGTCGAGCTGCCTCTTTAGTTCAGCAACTCCATCAGTACGGCTAGCCACCAAACTGTCCGCCACCTGCATAGGAAAGGCGAAAATCAATACCTGGGATTTTGATCCTCGGCACGCTGTCGTTCTCGACACCCTACCGAGTCTCAGGGGCTACTATCTATACAGGGCGCACTTTATGTGTAAAACTGTCAAAGGGTATTGAGGGAGTCCTGGACTAGGGGGTGTCCGGACAGCCGGACTATCATCGTCCGCCAGACTCCAAGACTACGAAGATACAAGATTGAAGACTCCACCCCGTGTCCGGATGGGACTTTCCTTGGCGTGGAAGGTAAGCTTGGCGATACGGATATGTAGATCTCCTACCATTGTAACCGACTCTGTGTAACCCTAGCCTCCTCCGGTGTCTATATAAACCGGAGGGCTTTAGTCCGTAGGACACAACATACATTACAACAATCATACCATAGGCTAGCTTTAGGGTTTAGCCTCCTTGATCTCGTGGTAGATCCACTCTTGTACTACCCATATCATCAATATTAATCAAGCAGGAGTAGGGTTTTACCTCCATCGAGAGGGCCCGAACCTGGGTAAAACATCGTGTCCCTCGTCTCCTATTACCATCCGCCTAGACGCACAGTTCGGGACCCCCTACCCGAGATCCGCCGGTTTTGACACCGACATTGGTGCTTTATTTGAGAGTTCCTCTGTGTCGTCACCGATAGGCTCGATGGCGTCTTCAACCAACAATGCTGTCCAGGGCGAGACTTTTCTCCCCGGACGGATCTTCGTATTCGGCGGCTTCGCACTGCGGGCTAATTCGCTTGGCCATCTAGAGCAGATCGAAAGCTACGCCCCTGGCCGTCAGGTCAGATTCGGAAGTCTCAACTTCACGGCCGACGTCCGCGGAGACTTGATCTTCGACGGGCTCGAGCCACAGCCAAGCGCGCCGCACTGTTACGATGGACATGATCTAGCTCTACCGCCGAACAGTGCCTTGGTGGCCGCACACGAATCCGCTTCGGCCATTAGTCCGGAGCCGATCGCCCAGATCGAGGATCGGTGGATGGACACCGCCTTGGGGGCTTCAACTTCCATGGCGATGGAGCCGAACACTAATCTTGTCCCTCGCGAAACTCGTGATTCCGAGGTGCCGGACTCCTTGCCGGACTCCAGACCTCCCACGCCCCTACCAATCGAATCGGATTGGGCGCCGGTTATGGAATTCACCGCCGCGGACATCTTCCAATACTCGCCTTTTGGCGACATCCTGAATTCGCTAAAGCATCTCTCGTTATCGGGAGAGCCCTGGCCGGACTATGGCCAGGATGGTTGGGATACGAACGACGAAGAAATTTAGAGCCCACCCACCACCCACTTTGTAGCCACTGTCGACGATCTAACCGACATGCTAGACTACGACTCCGAAGACATCGACGCTATGGACGATGATGCCGGAGACGAACAGGAACCAGCGCCTACAGGGCACTGGAAGACCACCTCGTCATACGACATATACATGGTGGACACCCCAAAAGACGGGGACGGCGAAGAAACAGCGGAGGCAGATTCTTTAAAGAAACAGCCCAAGCGCCGGCGTCAGCGGCGCCGCTCTAAATCCCGCCACAGCAAGAATGGAGATTCCGGCACAGGAGATAATAATACCCCAGAAAGTGCCGAAGACAACCCCCTCCAGCAGGACTCAGCGCAGGAGGATGCAGAAGCAAGCCCTCACGAGAGGGCGGCAGACGAGGAGGTTGAGGATTATAACTATATGCCTCCCTCCGAAGACGAGGCAAGCCTCAACGATGACGAATTCGTCATGCTCGAGGATCCCGTCGAACAAGAGCGTTTTAAACGCAGGCTTATCGCCACGGCAAATAGCCTAAAGAAAAAGCAGCAGCAGCTTCAAGCTGATCAGGACCTGCTGGCCGATCGATGGACCGAGGTCCTCGCGGCCGAAGAGTATAAACTCGAACGCCCCTCCAAAAGCTACCCAAGACGCAAGCTGCTCCCCCGATTAGAGGAGGAAGCATACATACCTCCATCACCAGTGCACGATACGGCTGACCGACCACCCCGTGGTCGCGACAGAGAGGCATCCATGCCCCCAACCAAGACCGTACCCCGGCATCGCTGCAAAAGTACGAAGCCAAGAGGGAACGCGCCGGACTTGCGAGATATATTGGAGGACAAAGCAAGGCAATCCAGATCCATCTACGGATCACGTGGGCGCCCCACGACCCATGACGAATACCGTCGCGCCGGATACAATAACCCCGGCCGGGCCGAACACAGCAGACAATGCTCTCTCGATCTGCATCGTGATATTGCTCAATACAGAGGCGCCGCACACCCGCTATGCTTCACTGACGAAGTAATGGATCACCAAATCCCTGAAGGGTTTAAACCCGTAAACATTGAATCCTATGATGGCACAACAGACCCCGCGGTTTGGATCGAAGATTATCTTCTCCACATCCATATGGCCCGTGGCGATGATCTCCACACCATCAAGTATCTCCCACTCAAGCTTAAAGGACCAGCTCGGCATTGGCTTAACAGCTTGCCCGCAGAGTCAATTAGGTGTTGGGAAGACCTGGAAGCCGCATTCCTCGACAACTTCCAGGGCACGTATGTGCGACCACCAGACGCCGATGACCTAAGCCACATCATTCAGCAGCCAGACGAATCGGCCAGATAATTCTGGACATGGTTCTTGACAAAGAAAAATCAAATCATCGACTGTCCGGATGCAGAGGCCCTTGCAGCCTTCAAACATAACATCCGTGACGAATGGCTAGCCCGGCACCTGGGGCAGGAAAAGCCGAAATCCATGGCAGCCCTCACATCATTAATGACCCGCTTTTGCGCGGGAGAGGATAGCTGGCTAGCTCGCAGCAACAATCTCCGTAAAAATTCTGGCAGTCCGGATACCAAGGACAACAACGGCAGGTCACGTCGAAACAAAAACAAACGCCGCATTAACGGCGAGGATAAGGAGGATACGGCAGTCAACGCCGGATTCCGAGGCTCTAAACCCGGTCAACGAAAGAAGCCATTCAAAAGAACCACTCCGGGTCCATCCAACTTGGACCGAATACTCGACCGCTTATGCCAGATACATGGCACCCCCGAAAAGCCAGCTAATCACACCAATAGAGATTGCTGGGTGTTCAAGCAGGCAGGTAAGTTAATTGCCGAAAACAATGACAAGGGGCTAAACAACGACGATGAGGAGGAGACCCGACCGCCGAACAATAGAGGACAGAAGGGTTTTCCCCCACAAGTGCGGACGGTGAATATGATTTACGCAACCCATATACCCAAGAGGGAGAGGAAGCGCGCACTAAGGGACGTCTATGCGATGGAGCCAGTCGCCCCGAAGTTCAATCCATGGTCCTCTTGTCCGATCACTTTCGATCGAAGAGACCATCCGACCAGCATACGCCATGGCGGATTCGCCGCATTGGTTTTAGACCCAATCGTCGATGGATTTCACCTCACGAGAGTCCTGATGGACGGCGGTAGTAGCTTGAACCTGCTTTATCAGGATACAGTCCGCAAGATGGGCATAGACCCCTCAAGGATTAAACCTACAAAGACAACCTTTAAAGGTGTCATACCAGGTGTGGAAGCCAACTGTACAGGCTCAGTCACACTAGAAGTGGTCTTCGGATCCCCGGACAATTTCCGGAGCGAGGAGTTAATCTTCGACATAGTCTTGTTTCGCAGCGGCTATCACGCTCTGCTTGGACGAACCGCGTTTGCAAAGTTCAACGCGGTGCCGCATTATGCATACCTAAAGCTCAAGATGCCAGGCCCTCGCGGAGTCATCACGGTCAACGGGAATACGGAACGCTCCCTCCGAACGGAGGAACATACAGCGGCTCTCGCGGCAGAAGTACAGAGCAGCCTTTTAAGGCAATTCTCGAGTCCGGCCGTTAAACGGCCGGATACAGCAAAACGCGCCCGAAGCAATTCCAACCAAGACCACCTGGCACGATCAGAGCACGCGTAGCAATGCGGCCCCAACCCCCGCCCGCGCGTGATTGCAAGAATAACCCTCCGCGTACATCATTACGCTTTGGAGATACCATGGGCACAGGGGAAGGGGCACGATCGCAATGGACCCAGAGTGCGGTTCGAACACACCAGGGGCTCACAAGTGCGCTCCTCCTTTTTTTTATTTTATTATTTTCCTTCTTTGTGTACACAGGACTCCGTTAACCAGAGGCCCTGTCCGGCGGTGAACCTGCCGAACTCATGATGCAACAACCAGGGAAGAAAGAAGGCCGCGACGAACACTCAGGTGGTCTCAATTACGAGCATTAAATTCGATTATATACACCAATTCCGCAGCTCAACCCTAGAGGGGGACATGTTTAATTAGTCCAAATCCCTTGCTTATCGCACTATTTGTATCAGTCCGCACTCATAGCAGACTTTCTTTCATAAATAATGCAGCACCTTTTTGACTGCAATTACATTACCTTATATATATATGTTCATTACATGACATCTTGCACCCGAATATTTTGGTACGGCCTAATACACCAGGGGCTTATGTTCCCCACATTATGGTGTGATAAGTCCGAACACTTTCATAAGTGCGGCACCCCGAAGTTATAGCATTATATGAATCGGCTCCGAATCATGTCTTGGGTCAATAGTTGGGTTTGCCTGGCTCCCACGTTTTGCTGCCTTACGTTCCGTTCTGTCGGCTAAGGTGGCACTGGGAGAACCACTGCGATTGCGCCCCGGTTGAGCCGGGCGAGCGCCTCAGTGGAGAAAGCTAAAACTGACCGGCATGATAAGGCGAGAGACTGGTCGCTGTTCGAGAGGTTTTTTCGGGTCCTTAAAGACTCACGCCGCTTCGAGCGAAGTTCCGGACCATGTCCGACGAAGGCGTGGATAGCGCCCCGGATTCGGCCTTCCGAATACCCGGGGCTTCGCCGAAATTTAAAATTATAGAATTCTATGGCTAAGTGAGAGTGTTCAAGCATTATAAGTCCGGTCGCCTTGTTCATTGTGTTGAGCGCCTCCCTAGATGGACCCAAAAATGGGAACAAGAGTGCTCAAGTTTATCCCGAACACCCCAGCACTCGTGGCTCGGGGGCTGAAGCCAACGACTTGCCATCTCTCAGATTTTATAAACGGCCGCACAGAAGGTAATATTTTAAATTAAAACAAGCGTTGCTCAAGGCGCATATGAACGAAGTTTTCAGCGCACAGGATAATACATGGCGAGTTTACTCAAAGATTACATTTCTGGGGCACTCATCCGCAATATCGTGGGCTCCCTTCAGGATAGTTTTATAATACATTTCGGGCGTGCGATACTCCTTGCCCGGTGGCGGTGGGTCCATGAGAAGCTTCTCCGCATCCAACCTGCCCCAATGCACCTTTGTGTGGGCAAGGGCCCGACGAGCACCTTCAATACAGGCGGAGCGCTTGATGACCTCCACCCAGGGGCACGCATCCACCAGCCGCCGCACGAGGCCAAAGTAGCTCCCAGGCATAGCCTGTCCAGGCCACAGCCGGACTATAAGGCCCTTCATGGCCTCCTCAGCTACCTTGTGGAGTTCGACCAGCTGCTTCAGCTGGTCGCTTGGGGGCACCGGATGGCCGGCCTCAGCGTACTGAGACAAGAAGACCTTCTCCGTCGAGCTCCACTCCTCGCCACGATAGAATGCGGCAGCATCGGACGCACTACGCGGCAGATCTGCAAACGCCCCTGGAGAGCTCCGAATGCGGGTAAGTGTCAGGTAGTTTACATTAACATGCCTTCTTTGCATGAAAAATGCCTTACCCGCAGCTATCTTCTTTACATCTTCAACCTCCTGAAGGGCCTTATGGGCCTCGGCCTTGGCGGACTTGGCACTTTCGAGAGCCGAGGCAAGCTCGGACTCTCGAGTCTTGGAGTCACGCTCCAAACTCTCATGCTTTTCCATGAGAGCCTGGAGCTCTTGCCGTACTTCCACCACCCGTGCCTCCTGCTTTTCTCGCTCTGCCCGTTCCGCGGCCGCACTACGTTCGGCCACGGACACAGCCTCCTTCAGGGCTGCCACCTCGTTCGTGGCCCCTGCAATACCCATATTATCCTTGTTAATTTTATTGCAACCAAAATCCTTTTCTGTAAGGTAACTATTCAAAGTGGTGTTACTCACCTTCTTTGTCCTCGAGCTGCTTCTTGGCATGGCCAAGCTCCTGCTCGGACCGCTTGAGATCCTGCTTCAGCACACTGACCTCCGCAGTCAGTGCGGCAGAGGTCAGCAGCGCAGCCTGCAAACCCATATTGACATATTTTAAGCAACCCTGTGTATATCTTGTTAGATCCTTAGTCCGGCTTTTCTTTCCGAACACCGAACTAAGCATCAGGGGCTACTGTCTATGCGGTATTACATTACATAATTTTAACTTCTTACCTCAAAGCCTGTTAGAAGGCTGCTGCAGGCTTCGGTCAGCCCGCTCTTGGTGAGCTGAACCTTCTGAATCACCGCACTCATGATGGTGCGGTGTTCTTCCTCGATGGAAGCACCTTTAAGTGCCTCCAACAAGTTATCCGGCGCCTCAGGTTGGACGGAGGCCGCCGGCGTCACGGTCTTGCCCTTCTTTCGAGGGGGCCGCCTGCCGGACTCTGGAACCACTACGGGTTCCAATGTAGAGTCCGGCGCAAAGTCCGGGAGGCTGCCTGATGGCGCCTCCGGAGCCTCCTCCTGATGGGTCCCTCTCTGGGATCCCACCTCGGCGTCCTCGTCGGCGCGGGGGGTAGAGGCAGTCGGAAGTGAATCCACATCCGACGGGGCCAACGACCCGCTCGATGAAGCGGGGAGATCATCATCGGCCGGACAACGGACAGAATGCGGCATTAGAAGGACATTACGCGACATGAAGGAAATTGCATATCAGGGATCCGGATACTTACGATCATGCCGGACGCCTGGCCCTTGAAGGCCACTCCTCCTCGCCAATGATGGTGTTGGCGAAACTGTCCGGGGGAATAGATCTCCCCCTCTTGGACCCTTCGGCCTCCCCTATCAGGGAAGCCTTCCTCTTCTTCTCTCCCTCCTCCAGGAGAGAGTCCTCTTCCTCCTCCTCGTCTTCGGGGGAGGAGTCCGCCTCGTCGTTGGACGCCTGATTACGGGAACTCTTTCGAGTCCCCGCGGCCACCTTCTTGGCCTTCTTCTCCGGCACCACGTGCGGTGCTGGAACCAACATCCCTGCTAAACGGGCGTCCACTGGGTCTTCTGGCATGGGAGCCGGGCTGATGAGCTGCTTGGCCTTCTCCATCCATTCCTGTCAAAGGAAAAGAGAGATTGAAACCCTCTTAGAATTAGTTTAGTTACCACAAGTGTCCCATAACGGGGTTGAATCACTTACCTCGTCAGCCGGATGCTGCGAGCGAAATCCGCGATCTTCCGTCGCGGATGCAGGGGCTTCGGAGCCCTTAAACAGCACCCTCCAGGCGCCTTCGTATGTCGTATCGAAGAGCCCGCTTAGCGCCTGGTGCTGTTTCGGATTGAACTCCCACAGATTGAATGCCCGTTCTTGGCATGGGAGAATCTGGCGGATGAGCATGACTTGGACCACGTCAACGAGCCTAAGCTTATTGCTCACCAGCTTCTGGATGCAGGCTCGGAGTCCCGTCAGCTCCTTCGGATTGCCCCACAGCAAGCCCTTCTCTTTCCAGGAGGTGAGCTGCGCGGGGACGCCAGATCTAAACTCGGGGGCCGCCGCCCATGTGGGCTTGCGCGGCTCGGTGATATAGAACCACCCCGATTGCCACCCCTTGACGGAGTCCACGAAGGCCCCTTCGAGCCAAAGGACGTTGGGCAACTTACCCAACATGGCGCCTCCGCATTCCGCTTGCGTGCCCTTCACAACCTTCGGCTTGACGTTGAAGGTCTTGAGCCACAGGCCGAAGTGGGGCCGGATGCAGAGGAAGTCCTCGCACACGACGATAAACGCTGAGATGTTGAGGATGAAGTTCGGCGCCAGATCGTGGAAATCCAGGCCGTAGTAAAACATGAGCCCCCGGACGAATGGGTGGAGTGGAAAGCCCAGTCCGCGGAGGAAGTGGGGAAGGAAGACGACCCTCTCATGAGGCCCCGGGGTAGGGATGAGCTGCCCCTCGTCGGGCAGCCGATGCGCGATATCGCCGGAAAGGTATCCGGCGCTGCGCAGCTTGGTGATGTGCTCCTCCTTAACGGTGGAGGCCAACCATTTGCCCCCCGCTCCGGACATATTCGGAGAAGGTCGGGGCGGGATGCGCGAGCTTGGGCGTTGGAGCTTGACTGCGCGGAGATGGATAAGCAAAGGAGGAAGAAGGCGTAGGTGAGAAGGTAAATCCTTATCCCTTATATATAGGCGGACGAAAACTATGCATCCCCCACCGGCCTGGTAAAACTCGCTTATCTCCCAAGCGCCACCATCAATGGCGCGGTTGGGTTACCCACGTCCGTATTGATGAGAATCCCGGAATAAGGGGAACACGATCTCTGCTTCGACAAGACGTGCCAAGGAAACCGCTTCGCTAAACGTGCTGAGGTGGTATAATAAAAACGATTCAAACAAAAGCTTGGTAACGGTGTGATGTCACGTCGCATAATACGTCAGCAGATTGGACTGGTGTACATTTTATTCTCTCTACGGTGGAGTGTGGAATTTATTTTGCAGAGCCGGACACTATCCTGGTGTTCATGATCTTCTCTGGATTATTCAAGGGAGGAACCCGCCTTGCAATGCCGAACATTATGCGCGCCGGACTTATCGTCATTGAAGCCTGGTTCAGGGGCTACTGAGGGAGTCTTGGACTAGGGGGTGTCCGGACAGCCGGACTATCATCGTCCGCCGAACTCCAAGACTACGAAGATACAAGATTGAAGACTCCGTCCCGTGTCCGGATGGGACTTTCCTTGGCGTGGAAGGCAAGCTTGGCGATATGGATATGTAGATCTCCT
Organism: Triticum timopheevii; assembly: GCA_963921465.1. Lineage (NCBI taxonomy): Eukaryota > Viridiplantae > Streptophyta > Magnoliopsida > Poales > Poaceae > Triticum > Triticum timopheevii. The sequence goes on from OY997270.1 coordinate 598,836,927, forward strand.
ACCATTGTAACCGACTCTGTGTAACCCTAGCCTCCTCCGGTGTCTATATAAACCGGAGGGCTTTAGTCCGTAGGACACAACATACATTACAACAATCATACCATAGGCTAGCTTTAGGGTTTAGCCTCCTTGATCTCATGGTAGATCCACTCTTGTACTACCCATATCATCAATATTAATCAAGCAGGACGTAGGGTTTTACCTCCATCGAGAGGGCCCAAACCTGGGTAAAACATCGTGTCCCTCATCTCCTGTTACCATCTGCCTAGACGCACAGTTCGGGACCCCCTACCCGAGATCCGCCGGTTTTGACACCGACAGGTATGTCATTTTTACGTACCTCAAACCCCGCCAGCAAACTCCTGACGGCATCACGCAATCCGCCTTCGGCGGATGAGATTCTTTCAATCACCGTACTCATCAGTGTATGGTGACCTTCTGAGATAGACGCCCTCTCAAGCAGATCCTTCAGCTCCCCCGGCCGCACACCAGTTGGTGCCGAACTATTCGGCCCTGCCGGACTCGGGGATATCCTCCGTGATGACACTTCAGGCTCGTCCGCCCTATCCGATGGTGCGGCAGATGGAGGCGTCTCGCTCTCCATCATCTCCGGACGGAGTTCCCCCGAAGACGAGCTCATCTGAGAAGGACGGAGATCCGAACTACAAGGTAAAAACCTAAGTTATCCTCAGAAGCACAAATAGGGATGTCCCTTATTACAAAACTCCCTTTTTTCTACTTACGGCTTGCTGGAGGGCTGATTCCTTAGGGGAGATTGTGCGGCCGGAGCCTCTCCGGACGCAGGACCCTCTGGTGAAGATCTCTTCCCCCGCTTCGGGGCTTTGGCCTCCAGGTTTTCAGAGGCGGTCGTCTTCTCCCCCTGGAAGGAGGGATTCTCGATCCCCCCTTCCTGAAAAGCCTCCTCGGTTGAGGCGGTAATTCCTCTGTTCTCCCCTTCGCCTTCCTCCGAAGGCGCAACCTCCAGCATCCTGACCAGCACGGGATCCGGTGCGGTCTCTGGGAGGGGGGCCGGACACCGTATCAGTTTTGCCTGCGCTATCCACTCCTGTTCAGAAGGAAATTGGTCAAAAGGCGAATCATAGAAAGGCAAACAAACGGTATGTCCGGACACGGAGCTACTTACTTGTGTATCCGGGCGATTGTAGCTTAGGCCGGCGTCCTCGGTCAATTCCGGACACGCCTCTCGTGATCCGAAGAATAATTTGTACATCTCCACGGGTGTCATACCCATGAAGTGTTGGAGAATCCGTGGTCCCTCCGGATTAAACTCCCACAGCCGGAGAGGGCGGCGTTTGCAGGGCAGGAGACGCCTAATCAGCATGACCTGCATCACCACGACCAGATCGATCTCCCTTGCTTGGAGGTCTCGAATCCGGCCCTGCAATAGGGGCACGTCCTTTGGTAGCCCCCAGTTGAGCCCTTGGCTGACCCATGACATCAGCCGCTGTGGAGGGCCCGAGCGAAAGATGGGCGGCGGCTTCTGCCTGCTGCCCCTGGGAGCGGTTATGTAGAACCACTCCTGCTGCCACAAGCCGAGCTCCTCCTGGAAAGAGCCCTCGGGCCATGGAGCGTCGGCCCTTCTGCTCACAACCGCCCCGTCGCACTCTGCTTGACGCCCCTCGATCATCTTCGGCTTCATGTCGAAGGTCTTAAGCCACAAGCCGAAGTGAGGGGTGACGCGGAGGAAGGCTTCGCAGACGACAATAAATGCAGAAATATGGAGAATGGACTCTGGAGCCAAGTCGTGGAATTCCAACCCATAGTAAAACATGAGCCCTCTCACGAAAGGATCCATCGGGAAGCCTAAACCCCGACGGAGGTGGGATACGAACACAACATACTCGCCGGGCTCGGGGGTGGGGATGACTTGCCCTTTGGCGGGCAACCTGTGCGAAATCTCGTAAGACAGGTACTTGGCCTCTCGTAGCTTTAGCACGTCTTCTTCCGTAACGGAGGAGGGCATCCACCGGCCCTGTTGGTCGGAGCCGGACATTGTTGAAGGTCCGAAGCGCTCGAATCTGGGGCTCTGGGTGTTGGAACTCGGGGCAAGGAGTAGATTCGATTGAAGATTGAAGAAAAGAAACAAGCCTTGGTCCCATTATAAAGAGGGAGAATACCAAGAGCCGTCCCCGTGACCGTTCGGGACTCGCCTCCGATAGAGGGGGAGTGGCGACGGGCACGGTTGGGTTACCCACGTTCGTATTGATGGGAATCCCGGAATAAGGGGAACACGATCTCTGCTTCGACAAGACGTGCCAAGGAAACTGCTTCGCTAAACGCGCTGAGGTGGTATAATAAAAAATGATTCAGGTAAAGGCTTGGTGGTTGTCGGTGTCAAAACCGGCGGATCTCGGGTAGGGGGTCCCGAACTGTGCGTCTAGGCGGATGGTAACAGGAGACAAGGGACACGATGTTTTTACCCAGGTTCGGGCCCTCTCGATGGAGGTAAAACCCTACTCCTGCTTGATTGATATTGATGATATGGGTAGTACAAGAGTGGATCTACCATGAGATCAAGGAGGCTAAACCCTAGAAGCTAGCCTATGGTATGATTGTTGTAATGGTTGTTGTCCTACGGACTAAAACCCTCCGGTTTATATAGACACCGGAGAGGGCTAGGGTTACACAGAGTCGGTTACAATGGTAGGAGATCTACATATCCGTATCGCCAAGCTTGCCTTCCACGCCAAGGAAAGTCCCATCCGGACACGGGACGAAGTCTTCAATCTTGTATCTTCATAGTCTTGGAGTCCGGCCGACGATGATAGTCTGGCTGTCCGGACACCCCCTAGTCCAGGACTCCCTCAGTGGTGGTATGACGTCATGCCGCAAAATACGTCAGCAGATTGAACTTGTGTACATATTATTCTCTCTATTGTGGAGTGTGGAAATTATTTTGCAGAGCCGGACACTATCCTGGCGTTCACAATCTTCTATGAACTATTCGGAGGAGGAACCCGCCTTGCAAAGCCGAACAATATGCGCGCCGGACTCATCGTCATTGAAGCCTAGTTCAGGGGCTACTGAGGGAGTCCTGGACTAGGGGGTGTCCGGACAGCCGGACTATCATCGTCAGCCAGACTCCAAGACTATGAAGATACAAGATTGAAGACTCTGTCCCGTGTCCGGATGGGACTTTCCTTGGCGTGGAAGGCAAGCTTGGCGATACGGATATGTAGATCTCCTACCATTGTAACCGACTCTGTGTAACCCTAGCCCTCTCCGGTGTCTATATAAATCGGAGGGTTTTAGTCCGTAGGTCAACACAACCATTACAACAATCATACCATAGGCTAGCTTCTAGGTTTAGCCTCCTTGATCTCGTGGTAGATCCACTCTTGTACTACCCATATCATCAATATCAATCAAGCAGGAGTAGGGTTTTACCTCCGTCGAGAGGGCCCGAACCTGGGTAAAAACATCGTGTCCCTTGTCTCCTGTTACCATCCGCCTAGACGCACAGTTCGGGACCCCCTACCCGAGATCCGCCGGTTTTGACACCGACACACACCCACTAGTTTTCTTTTGTTGAGCATTCATAGCTCTAGTGCATCCGTTGCACGGCAATCCCTACTCCTCATGTTGACATCAATTGATGGGCATCTCCATAGCCCGTTGATTAGCCTCGTCAACATGAGACTTTTTCCTTTTTTGTCTTCTCCACACAATCCCCCTCATCATATTCTATTCCACCCATAGTGCTATATCCATGGCTCACGCTCATGTATTGCGTGAAGGTTGAAAAAGTTTGAGATTATTTAAGTATGAAACAATTGCTTGGCTTGTCATCGGGGGTATAGAAGTTGGGAACATGTTTGTGTGATGAAAATGAAGCATAGCCTAACTATATGATTTTGTAGGGATGAACTTTCTTTGGCCATGTTATTTTGAGAAGACATGATTACTTTGATTAGTATGCTTGAAGTATTATTATTTTTGTGTCAATATGAACTTTTGTCCTGAATCTTTCAGATCTGAATATTCATATCACAATTAAGAAGATTTACATTGAAATTATGCCAAAGTATCACTCCGCATCAAAAATTCTCTTTTTTATCATTTACCTACTCGAGGATGAGCAGGAATTAAGCTTGGGGATGCCTGATACATCTCCAACGTATCTATAATTTTCGATTGCTCCATGCTACTTTATCTACTGTTTTGGACTATAATGGGCTTTATTTTCCACTTTTATATTATTTTTGGGACTAACCTATTAACCGGAGGCCCAGCCCAGAATTGCTGTTTTTGCCTTTTTCAGTATTTCGAAGAAACAGAATATCAAACGGAGTCCAAACGGAATGGAACCTTCAGGAACGTGATTTACTCATCAGATAAGACCCAGGAGACTTGGACCCTCCGTCAAGAAAGCCACGAGGCAGAGTGGAGGGCGCACCCCCTGCCTCGTGGGCCCCTTGAAGCTCCACCGACGTACTCCTTCCTCCTATATATACCTACGTACCCCCAATAGACCAGAACGGGAGCCAAAAACCTAATTCCACCGCCGCAACCTTCTGTATCCACAAGATCCCATCTTGGGGCCTGTTCTAGAGCTCCGCCGGAGGGGGCATCCACCATGGATGGCTTCTACATCAGCACCATAGCCCCTCCGATGAAGTGTGAGTAGTTTACTTCAGACCTTCGGGTCCATAGCTAGTAGCTAGATGGCTTCTTCTCTCTTTTTGGATCTCAATACAATGTTCTCCCCCTCTCTCGTGGAGATCTATTCGATGCAATCTTCTTTTTGCGGTGTGTTTGTTGAGACCAATGAATTGTGGGTTTATGATCCAGCTTATCTATGAATAATATTTGAATCTTCTCTGAATTATTTTATGTATGATTGAGTTATCTTTGCAAGTCTCTTCGAATTATCCGTTTGGTTTGGCCAACTAGATTGGTAGTTCTTGCAATGGGAGAAGTGCATGGCTTTGGGTTCAATCTTGCGGTGTCCTTACTCAGTGACAGAAAGAGTTGCAAGGCACGTATTGTATTGTTTCCATCGAGGATAACAAGATGGGGTATTTATCATATTGCATGAATTTATTCCTCTACATCATGTCATCTTGCTTAAGGCGTTACTCTGTTTTTAACTTAATTCTCTAGATGCATGCTGGATAGCGGTCGATGAGTGGAGTAATAGAAGTAGATGCAGAATCGTTTTGATCTACTTGTCTCGGACATGATGCCTATATACATGATCATACCTAGATAACCTCATAACTATGCTCAATTCTGTCAATTGCTCAACAGTAATTTGTTCACCCACCGTAGAATACTTATGTTCTTGAGAGAAGCCACTAGTGAAACCTATGGCGCCCGGGTCTATTCTCATCATATCAATCTATATCACTTTATTTACTTGCTTTGCTTTTACTTTTTACTTTGCATCTTTATACCAAAAATACCAAAAATATTATCTCTATCAGATCTCACTCTCGTAACTGACCGTGAAGGGATTGACAACCCCTAATCGCGTTGGTTGCGAGTAGCTATCGTTTTGTGCAGGTACGAGGGACTTGCGCGTGACCTCCTACTGGACTGATACCTTGGTTCTCAAAAACTGAGGGAAATACTTATGCTACTATGCTGCATCATCCTCTCCTCTTCGGGGAAAACCAACGCAATCTCGAGACGTAGCATTGAGTAATTATGAATTTGAGAAATGCTTGTGTTGAAGTTTGCAAGTCCCGTAGCATGCACGTATGGTTAAAGTTGTGTAACAAATTTGAAACATGAAGTGTACCTGGCTTGTGCATCCTTATGAGTGGCGGTCGGGGATGAGCGATGGTCTTTTCCTACCAATCTATCCCCCTAGGAGCATGCACATAGTACTTGATTTTTGATGACTTCTAAATTTTTGCAATAAGTATATGAGTTCTTTTGACTAATGTTGAGTCCATGGATTATACGCACTCTCACCTTTCCGCCTTTGCTAGCCTCTTCGGTACCGTGCATTGCCCTTTCTCACCTTGAGAGTTGGTGCAAACTTCGCAGGTGCATCCAAACCCCGTGATACGATACGCTCTATCACACATAAACCTCCTTATATCTTCCTCAAAACAGCCGCCATACCTACCTATCATGGCATTTCCATAGCCATTCTGAGATATATTGCCATGCAACTTCCATCATCATCATCATGACATACATTACTTTTGTCATATTGCCATTGCGTGATCATGTAGTTGACATCGTATTCGTTGGAAAGCCACCATGCATTATTTTTCATACATGTCACTCTTGATTCATTGCACCATCCCGGTACACCGCCGGAGGCATTCATATAGAGTCATATCTTGTTCTAAGTTTCGAGTTGTAATCCTCATGTTGTATATCAATAGAAGTGTGATGATCATCATTATTAGAGCATTGCCCAAAAAAAGAGAGAAAGGCCAAAAAAAGAAAAAAAAAGAAAGGCCCAAAAAAAAGAAAATAAAAAGGGCAATGCTACTATCTCTTTCCACACTTGTGCTTCAAAGTAGCACCTTGTTCTTCATGTAGTGGGTCTCATATATTGTGCTTCAAAGTAGCACCTTGTTCTTCATGTAGTGAGTCTCATAAGTTGTCTTTTTATACTAGTGGGAATTTTTCATTATAGAACTTGACTTGTATATTCCTACGATGGGCTTTCTCAAATGCCCTAGGTCTTCATGAGCAAGCAAGTTGGATGCACACCCACTAGTTTTCTTTTGTTGAGCATTCATAGCTCTAGTGCATCCGTTGCATGGCAATCCCTACTCCTCATGTTGACATCAATTGATGGGCATCTCCATAGCCCATTGATTATCCTCGTCAATGTGAGACTTTCTCCTTTTTGTCTTCTCCACACAATCCCCATCATCATATTCTATTCCACCCATAGTGCTATATCCATGGCTCACGCTCATGTATTGCATGAAGGTTGAAAAAGTTTGAGATTATTTAAGTATGAAACAATTGCTTGGCTTGTCATCGGGGGCATAGAAGTTGGGAACATCTTTGTGTGACGAAAATGAAGCATAGCCTAACTATATGATTTTGTAGGGATGAACTTTCTTTTGCCATGCTATTTTGAGAAGACATGATCGCTTTGATTAGTATGCTTGAAGTATTATTACTTTTGTGTCAATATGAACTTTTGTCTTGAATCTTTCGGATCTGAATATTCATGCCATGATTAAGAAGATTTACATTGAAATTATGCCAAAGTATCACTCCGCATCAAAAATTCTTTTTTATCATTTACCTACTCGAGGACGAGCAGGAATTAAGCTTGGGGATGCCTGATACGTCTCCAACGTATCTATAATTTTTTATTGCTCCATGCTACTTTATCTACTGTTTTGGACCATATTGGGCTTTATTTTCCACTTTTATATTATTTTTGGGACTAACCTATTAACCGGAGGCCCAGCCAGAATTGGTGTTTTTTTTGCCTATTTCAGTGTTTCGAAGAAACGGAATATCAAACGGAGTCCAAACGGAATGAAACCTTCGAGAACGTCATTTTCTCACCGAACGTGATCTAGGAGACTTGGACCCTACTCCAAGAAGCAAAAGAGTCAGTGACGAGCCTCGTGGTCCCCCTGTTGCTCCACCGACGTACTCCTTCCTCCTATATATACCTACGTATCCCCAAACGATCAGAAAAGGAGCCAAAAACCTAATTCCACTGCCGCAACCTTCTGTATCCACGAGATCCCATCTTGGGGCCTGTTCTGGAGCTCCGCCGGAGGGGGCATCCATCACGGAGGGCTTCTACATCAACACCATAGCCCCTCCGATGAAGTGTCAGTAGTTTACTTCAGACCTTCGGGTCCATAGCTAGTAGCTAGATGGCTTCTTCTCTCTTTTTGGATCTCAATACAATGTTCTTCCCCTCTCTCGTGGAGATCTATTCGATGTAATCTTCTTTTTGCGGTGTGTTTGTTGAGACCGATGAATTGTGGGTTTATGATCCAGCTTATCTATGGAAAATATTTGAATCTTCTCTGAATTCTTTTATGTATGACTGAGTTATCTTTGCAAGTCTCTTCGAATTATCCTTTTGGTTTGACCAACTAGATTGGTAGTTCTTGCAATGGGAGAAGTGCTTAGCTTTGGGTTCAATCTTGCGGTGTCCTTTCCCAGTGACAAAAGGGGCAGCAAGGCACGTATTGTATTGTTGCCATTGAGGATAACAAGATGGGTTTTTTAGCATATTGCATGAATTTATCCCTCTACATCATGTCATCTTGCTTAAGGCGTTACTCTGTTTTTAACTTAATACTCTAGATGCATGCTGGATAGCGGTCGATGAGTGGAGTAATAGTAGTAGATGCAGAATCGTTTCGATCTACTTGTCTCGGACGTGATGCCTATATACATGATCATTACCTAGATAACCTCATAACTATGCTGTCAATTGCTCAACAGTAATTTGTTCACCCACCGTAGAATACTTATGCTCTTGAGAGAAGCCACTAGTGAAACCTATGGCCCCAGGGTCTATTCTCATCATATCAATCTCTATCGCTTTATTACTTGCTTTGTTTTTACTTTGCCTTTTACTTTTCACTTTGCATCTATCTATCAAAAATACCAAAAATATTATTTATCATCTCTATCAGATCTCACTCTCATAAGTGACCGTGAAGGGATTGACAACCCCTAATCGCGTTGGTTGCGAGTAGCTATCGTTTTGTGTAGGTACGAGGGACTTGTGCGTGGTCTCCTACTGGATTGATACCTTGGTTCTCAAAAACTAAGGGAAATACTTACACTACTTTGCTGCATCATCCTCTCCTCTTCGGGGAAATCCAACGCAGTGCTCAAGAGGTAGCAATACACTTCGTGTACAAAATGGACAATCTCTTTCGAAGTATCAGGGTTTCATACGGAAACTCATCTGTTACACAGGGATTTCATTTTTTAAAACTTATTTGAACTCCTGACTTTTTGTGTGTTCAAAATGCACCATTCAAAGCCACATCATCAATTTTCAACCCTTTCTGACTTCATTTGTTATTTTTCATGCATTTACTGATTATTTTAAGCTATAAGACCCTGAAATTGAAAAGCATTTCAAATGAACTATGAAAAGGTTGAAGTTGGCATGGTATCATCATTTCATCCACATAGCTTGTGCAAGAAAGTTGAGAGGGTTACGGCAAAAACTGGATGCACTTCATGTACAAAACGGACAATCTCTTTCGAAGTATCAGGATTTCATACGGAAACTTGTCTGTTACAACAGGCATTTCAAATGAACTACGAAAAGGTTGAAAGTTGGCATGGTATCATCATAATAGTTGTGGAGAAAGTCTTCACTTTTTCTTCGCTTGTGTCCTTTCCTTATTGCGTCGTAACCATGGATAATCTTCATCATTTATCATGATGCTTGAGTCAGCCTTGACTTTGAAGGGAGGAATTTCATGAAACTTTTCATAATCTTCGGACATGTCTGTCTTTCCTCCACTCCCACGATGTCCCTTTTTCCTGAAAGAACTACGTGGCGCTTTGGCTCATCGTATGGTGTATTCGCTTCCTTATTTTTTTCTTTTCCTCAGTTTGGTAGACATGTCCTTCACATAGATAACATGTGCCACATCATTGGCTAGGATGAACGGTTCGTCAGTGTACCCGAGATTGTTCAGATCCACTGTTGTCATTCCGTACTTTGGGTCTACATGTACCCCGCCTCCTGACAGAATGACCCATTTGCATTTAAATAAAGGGACCCTAAAATCTACTCCGTAGTCAAGTTCCCATATGTCCACTATGTAACCATAATATGTGTCCTTTCCCCTCTCGGTTGCTGCATCAAAGCGGACACCGCTGTTTTGGTTGGTGCTCTTTTGATCTTGGGCGATCGTGTAAAATGTATTCCCATTTATCTTGTATCCTTTGTAAGTCATTACAGTCGAAGATGGTCCCCTAGACAACGAGTACAGCTCATCACAAACAGTGTTTTCACCTCTGAGACTTGTTTCCAACCAACTGCTGAAAGTCCTGATGTGTTCACATGTAATCCAGTCGTCGCACTGCTCCGGGTGTTTGGAGGACAGACTGTTCTTGTGTTCATCGACATACGGGGTCACCAAGGTAGAGTTCTGTAGAACTGTGTAGTGTGCTTGAGACCAAGAATATCCGTCCCTGCATATTATTGAGTCCCCTCCAAGTGTGCCTTTTCTAGTCAGTCTACCCTCATACCGCGATTTAGGGAGACCTATCTTCTTAAGGCCAGGAATGAAGTCAACACAAAACCCATTGACATCCTCTGTTTGATGGCCCATGGAGATGCTTCTTTCTGGCCTACCGCGGTTACAGACATATTTCTTTAGGACTCCCATGAACCTCTCAAAGGGGTACATATTGCGTAGAAATACGGGCCCCAGAATGACAATCTCGTCAACTAGATGAACTAGGACGTGCGTCATGATATTGAAGAAGGATGGTGGGAACACCAGCTCGAAACTGACAAGACATTGCACCACATCACTCCTTGGCCTTGGTATGATTTCTGGATCGATCACCTTGTAAGAGATTGCATTGAGGAATGCACATAACTTCACAATGGCTAATCGAACATTTTCTGATAGAAGCCCCCTCAATGCAACCGGAAGCAGTTGCGTCATAGTCACATGGCAGTCATGAGACTTTAGGTTCTGGAACTTTTTCTCTGGCATATTTATTATTCCTTTTATATTCGACGAAAAGCTAGTCGGGACCTTCATACTAAGCAGGCATTCAAAGAAGATTTCCTTCTTTCTTTGGTAAGAGCGTAGCTGGCAGGACCTTCATACTGCTTTGGAGGCATGCCGTCTTTTTCGTGCAAACGTTGCAGGTCCTCCCGTGCCTCAGCTGTATCTTTTGTCTTCGCATACACACCCAAGAAGCCTAGCAGGTTCACGCAAAGGTTCTTCGTCACATGCATCACGTCGATCGAAGAGCGGACCTCTAGGTCTTTCCAGTAGGGTAGGTCCCAAAATATAGATTTCTTCTTCCACATGGGTGCGTGTCCCTCAGTGTCACTCGGAACAGCTAGTCTGCCGGGACCCTTTCCAAAGATTACGTGTAAATCATTGACCATAGCAAGTACGTGATCACCGGTACACATGGCGGGCTTCTTCCGGTGATCTGCCTCGCCTTTGAAATGCTTGCCTTTCTTTCGACATTGATGGTTGGTCGGAAGAAATCGATGATGGCCCAGGTACACATTCTTCCTGCATTTGTCCAGGTATATACTTTCGGTGTCAGCTAAACAGTGCGTGCATGCGTGGTATCCCTTGTTTGTCTGTCCTGAAAGGTTACTGAGAGAGGGTCAATCGATGATGGTTACAAACAGCAACACGTGCAGGTTAAATTCCTCCTGTCTGTGCTCATACCACGCACGTACACCGTTTCCATTCCACAGCTGTAAAAGTTCTTCAACTAATGGCCTTAGGTACACATCAATGTCGTTGCCGGGTTGCTTAGGGCCTTGAATGAGAACTGGCATCATAATGAACTTCCACTTGATGCACATCCAAGGAGGAAGGTTATACATACATAGAGTCACGGGCCAGGTGCTGTGATTGTTGCTCTGCTCCTCGAAAGGATTAATGACATCCGCGCTTAAACCAAACCATACGTTCCTTGGGTCACATGCAAACTCAGCCCAGTACTCTCTCTCGATTTTTCTCCACTGCGACCCGTCAGCGGGTGCTCTCAACTTCCTGTCTTTCTTACGATCCTCACTGTGCCATCGCATCAACTTGGCATGCTCTTTGTTTCCGAATAGTCGTTTCAACCGTGGTATTATAGGAGCATACCACATCACCTTCGCAGGAACTCTCTTCCTGCGGGGCTCACCATCAACATCACCAGGGTCATCTTGTCTGATCTTATACCGCAATGCACCGCATACCGGGCATGTGTTCAAATCCTCGTACGCACCGCGGTAGAGGATGCAGTCATTAGGGCATGCATGTATCTTCTGCACCTCCAATCCTCGAGGGCATACGACCTTCTTTGCTGCGTACGTACTGTCGGGCTATTCATTATCCTTTGGAAGCTTCTTCTTCAATATTTTCAGTAGCTTCTCAAATTCTTTGTCAGGCATAGCATTCTCTGCCTTCCACTGCAGCAATTCCAGTACGGTACCCAGCTTTGTGTTGCCATCTTCGCAATTGGGTTACAACCCTTTTTTGTGATCCTCTAACATGCGATCGAACTTCAGCTTCTCCTTTTTACTCTCGCATTACGTCCTTGCATCGATAATGACCCGGCGGAGATCATCATCATCGGGCGCATCGTCTGGTTCCTCTTGATCTTCAGCAACTTCCTCCATTGCAGCATCATCAGGCACATCGTCTGATTCCTCTTGATCTTCAGCAGCTCCCCCCGTTGCAGCATCACCATATTCAGGGGGCACATAGTTGTCATCGTCCTCTTCTTCTTCGCCGTCTTCCATCATAACCCCTATTTCTCCGTGCCTCGTCCAAACATTATAGTGTGGCATGAAACCCTTGTAAAGGAGGTGGGTGTGAAGGATTTTCCGGTCAGAGTAAGACTTCGTATTCCCACATTTAGGGCATGGACAACACATAAAACCATTCTGCTTGTTTGCCTCAGCCACTTCGAGAAAATTATGCATGCCCTTAATGTACTCGGAGGTGTGTCTGTCACCATACATCCATTGCCGGTTCATCTGCGTGCATTATATATAATTATGTGTGTCAAAAGTAAGAAAATCAGACAAATATCTATCTAAAGTAAGAAAATCAGACAAGTATCTATCTAAAGTAAGAAAATCAGAAAGAAGATAAGAACAAGAGGCTCACCACGGTGGTGCCGGCGACGAGATCGGCGCGGGCAATCAACGACGGTGAAAACGGGGACGGGGCGTGACGGACCGCTAAATCTAGACAAATCTCGCGAAAAATGGAGCTCCGAGGTCGAGCTTCGAGAGGAGAAAGCTTAACTAGTGTGGCTCGGGCATTTCATCGAACACCTCATGTGCATAGGAGGTGAACTAGAGCACCCAAATGCCCTCCCCTCGCCGGCTTGAAAAAACATAGCACTGTGGAGTGCTCTGCCGTGGCGATGGTTATATATGGGCAAATTATTTGTCCCGGTTCGTGGCATGAACCAAGACTAAAGCCCCCCCTTCTACACCGGTTCAAGGCATGAACCAGTACCAATGGTTGTGGGCCAGGAGCGCGGCCCATTGGTCCCCGTTTGTGCCTAGAACCAGGACAAATGGATCCAGACGAACCGGGACCAATGCCCACGAGGCCCCGGCCGGCCCCTTGGGCTCATGAACCGGGTCTAATCCCCCCATGGGTCCCGGTTCGTGAAGAACCGGGACTAATGGGCTGGCCTGGCCCGAACGAAAGCCCTGTTTTCTACTAGTGAGAGAGTCCCAGGAGATTGAGTCAAACGCCTTACGAAAGTCTAGTTTAATAATCATGGTGAAAGCCGTCCGGGTGTGGCAACAACTTATGAGGTCGGCAGCATACACGAAATTTTCAGTGATGCTTCTATTGTTAATAAAACCGGTCTGGTCTCCATGGACCAGCAGAGGGGTTAGAGGTTTAAGACGGTTAGTGAGGAGTTTGACAATTGCTTTTGTGGGACAGTTTTGAAGTGAAATGGGCCTGAAGGCATCTGCAGATCGAGCGATGTCTTTCTTGGGGAGAACGATCATGAAGGCCATGTTGAAGCATTCGGTATTAGCAGTGCAGCTATGAAAGGCATTCAAAAACGGTAGTTGTGAGTTTTTTTAGGACATGCCAAAAATTGTGGTAGAAAGCTAATCCAAAACCATCAGGACCAGGGCTGGCGTTAGGGTTCATCTGGTGGAAGGCATCTTTGATTTCTTGCTCGGAGAAGGGGATATCGAGCGAGCGTAGCTGCGGGGACAATATTAGGGTAGAGGAGATTGAGATTGATGAGCCAGTTTGTAGGAATGGGTGAGCCAATGAGGCTGGTGTAGAAGTCTTTGAGGACCAGAGCCTTTTGATCATGAGAGAAAAGGTCGACGCCATTGTGCTCGAGAACAGAGATCTCTTGTTTTTGCGGAAACGTTGCGACGCACAAACATGAAAGTACTTGATATTCTCGTCGCCTTCAATAACAGTTTTGGCCCTGCTCCTAAGTTTCCAAAAGAGTATTTTTTTACTAATAGCATGTTGGAGAGTGATAATGACGACCATGCGAAGTTTCCTCTCGGAATGAGTGAGAGATCGTGATTCCTCAAGAAGTTCCAAGAGGGAAATAACAATTTTGCAGTCGTTTTCGCGTTGGTGCACCGTCTTCAGTTGGTTTGCTTTCAGATTACTACAGCAGCCAGACCTCCCTTGGGTAAACTGGTATCACTACAGATACACAAATGCCATTGCAGACAACACCTCCAAGCCCTCCTTCATCTGGAAGATTGTAAACCACCAATTACCTACTCTACAAAAAACTCCTTTGTGTTCACAAACAATGGCCAGTCAACCTTTTTTTGGTTAGGTACTTGGATCCACCAACAACCCGTGAGCCTAGCCTTACCCCTCCCACTCCACCAACCAAATCGCTATGGTCTCACATGTTATGCAGAATGGTTTGCTGGCTAACCTGCAGAATAGCCTTACTATTGTTGCCTTTGCAGAGCTTGCTTCTGCGTTGTCTTTGTTGCAGGATTTTCAGCAGAACGACACCGCGGACGAAAGGTATATCACTCATGGGCTCTCGTTCTCCACCAGGAATGCCTACAGTCTCCTCACTGGAGTGCCTGACCACAACACGAACGACACCATCGTGTGGGCCTCCCAGGTCCCCATCAAGGTGCATGTCTTCGGGTGGCTTCTCTTCAAGGATTGACTAAACTCCAAGGCCAATCTCTTCCGCAAGACCATCGTCTCCGACACTACTTGCACACAGTGAACTACTCCTTATGTGGATATCGCGCATAGCTTCCTTCAGTGTCCTCACTCTGTGGTAGTGTGGTCAGCTCTCCAACTCCCCATGCTGACCTCCATGACACTACTTGGGACATCACCATCACGCTTGATCTCGACCAGGAGGTTTGGCACTCTGTGGCGCTCACCATCCCTTGGAAGATTTGGGACTCCAAGAACTCTCTTGTATTTAGGGGTATCCGACACCCTACATGTGTAACCATAAACAACATTGCTCAGGACTTCACCCCGTGGACTGCTAGATTTAGGGGTACTCGCCAGAAGGTCGGTGCCGTGTCATGGCACTAATACCTCTTCTCGCACGCTAGAGCAACTCTGTAACCTCGCCCTCGTGGCGCTTTGCGTAATGCATTCAGGTGGGGAGCCTCCCCCCGGTGATTGTTTAAAAAAGAAATAATGTTTTATTGGTAGCTACATACTACACCACAACCGGATTTCCCTGAAGAGTTTGCCGCGGGGAAAGGACAGTATCGTTTATTAAAAAGACTGAGGCAAAAGTTCAGCGCGAAGTAACAAAAGGACTAGACATAAAGGGAGCATTTGTACACTTGATTAAAATACAACATTCACCACTGATATTTGCAAGTTTAGTTGAAATATGTGTGTACAGAAAAAAAGGGAAGCACCTTCAAAAACATACTCCCTCATATCCTTTTTAGTCCTTGTATAAGTTTTGTTCAAAGTCAAAGTATCTCTAATTTGACCAAACTTATAGAAAAAATATTAACATTCACAATGCCAAATCAACATGTGGAGCCCACTAACCTAGCAGAATATTTTGACTCTAATCAATAGCCAGGAACGCACCAGGCGTGTGAAATTGGTCGCCTGCCAGGCTAATGGTGACACCTGGATTAGCCCAGGCTAATGATGATGGCAGACTTTTTTTAGGCCAAGCATTTTGTCAACCCCCCAGACACAAACCAAAGGGTCTCAGGCAGGTTTCAGGCATGCTCGCGTCCAGGCACAAGATCGCCAGGAAGGAATCCAAACTGACCCTCTATCATTGGAAACCTACATTTTATTACAAACTAGTGGTGTGGCCCGCGCATTTGCGTGGCTAGATTAAGTATTGTCAAAGTTGCCATTTTGTATTTAGATATATTTTTCAGTGGGTAGCTTTGCTCATTATTATTGCATAAATATGCACTTTTGTATATTACCAAATGATTGTACCATTTCTAAAATATTTGTGACAAACCAATTATATTATGTACATATACGCACATATATAATGTCTGCACCTTGTAACATGTATTATTGGACTAAGTCAACTATCTAATAATGGAGATAGTTGTAGACCTTTTTTTTTTCTTATTTTAATGACATGTGTGTTTGCTCGGTTACATACTGTTATGTACATCATCTTAGAATTTGAGTTTTTCTGGTACATAATTCTGGCCATTATTTTATCTATGGATGTTTGTACAAAAATATTAATCTCAATAAGGCTAAAGAAATAATCCATGAATAATAAAACTATATATTTTTGTTGGCTAATCTTATCTTTTATATTTTCTTAAATTGATAATGTTAGTAAAGTTTGATCATACACATATCAAATTGAAAGCAGCTTATTAAAATATTTCCAAAGTATCTTTCTGGGATTTGAGAACAAAGAACATAATCTAAACATATGTTTTCTTCCTCACAGGCTCATGAGCAGTGAAATATTTCGTTTATAATATGGATCCATCTGAAATATGTGTTATGGCCTGGATATCTAACAGTGTAATTTATTGGGGCATGCTCATTGAATTTTCTAAATCATTAAAGCTCCATAATTCTTCAAACAACTCGTATATTTTATGATCATGTCCATGGATGGTATTCGCACCTAGTTGTATTCTTAGGCATACTAAGAAATTATCACATACTTGACATGATTTGTGTTCCAACTCTTATATTTGCTGGCATGACACAATGTTACATCCTTTTGACGACACTCTAGTTCATAGACTCAGCCCCTATCATTGTAGTTGGTGTCGATACATCTAAGGCACTATATGGTGATATTATTTTTCATATTCATCCATTTAATTGATACAAAAATTAGTAATTCTATATGGTGGTATATAATTATTTTTTTGCAAAGTGTATTCAGTGAGATGCCATTGCATTATCCAATACGTGTGCCAATTGCTCGAGATGGCATTCTAGCTAATAGATTTATTGTGCAAGTTGTGTCACCAGTGCGTACATTAAATAATAGTTAAAGTTGGTTGTCATGTGCAGCTTATGGTCGAAGAAACAAACTCAATGGTTCTCTAATTTTTGTTTCCTACATGAGTACACTTTTTTCCTAGACCGTGCCTGATGGAAGAAGAAACATAACAGATGTTCCATTTACTAAGGTGGCCCATGATGCCGCCATTAGATCAGCACATGTAATTGAGTCCGACCTGCTAATCCTTCTTGCCGTGCGTTTCGGAATCCTAGTTTTTTCACATGAATATTTTATGATATGTTGTCTTTAGGTCGGAGCATTAGAATTAGTGTCCAGGATATTGCTGATGAATGAGATGATTTTGTCTAACTGAATATGCACGCCACACTTGATATTTCCATTTTTTCTTGTTGGAATTGTGAAAAGGAAGCACATCCTCTTTTTAGGATCATGCAAAAAAATCCTTGCAAAGGTATTTTTACCTATCATCCATGTATTAAGAGCATGATATTGCTTCTTTTGGGTTAAGATCCAGCGTGACTTTTTTTGAGAAACATATCCGGAGTGACTTTTGTCTAGAGAACTCATAATTTTATGATATAACTGATGAATAAGATGATTCTGTCTAACTGAATACGTAGTCCACCGTTGATATTTCCATTTTATTCTTTTTGGAATTGTGAAAAAGAAACACATCCTCTTTTTAGTGTCATGCAAAAAAAATCCTTGCAAAGGTATTTTTACGTGAGCCTTTTTTACGTATCATCCATGTATTTTTTTCATGTATTAAGAGCATGATATTGCTTCTTTTGGGTTAAGATCGGGTGTGACTGTTTTGAGAAATAGATCAGGAGTGACTTTAGTCTAGAGAACTTTTAATTTAGATACTGCGCCTATTAAGAGAGATGATGAATATAAAAATGGGTTTTTAAATAAAATTCAAAGAAAATGGATCTTATCCCATGCGTGTTGAGTTGCATGAAAAAAAAAGATATTTTAATACGTGTCAATGTATTCGATTTGAAGAGAAAGGCGATATATCAGCGCATTCAACATGGATCCTTTCCAAATTTTATCTCAACAATAATTCATTTTTCTGGTTGCTTGTATCACGCATACGTACATGGCAGCACTTTTTTTAGAACTGGCAGCACTATTTTTATTTATTTTTGCTTGTAGCGTGTATACATGGCAGCACTTGCCTATTAAGAGAGATGATGAATATAAAAATGGGTTTTTTAATAAAATACAAAGAAAATGGATCTTATCCCATGCGTGTTGAGTTGCATGAAAAAAAAGATATTTTAATACGTGTCAATGTATTCGATTTGAAGAGAAAGGCGATATATCAGCGCATTCAACATGGATCCTTTCCAAATTTTATCTCAACAATAATTCATTTTTCTGGTTGCTTGTATCACGCATACGTACATGGCAGCACTTTTTTTTTTAGAACTGGCAGCACTATTTTTATTTATTTTTGCTTGTAGCGTGTATACATGGCAGCACTTTTTTTTAGAACTGGCGGCACTTCCTTCTCTCCCTTCTTTTCTGACCGATTAGGACATGCAACACTGTCACCCCGTATGTGTGTTGGACTCTAAGACGTGCGTGTCTCTCGGACTACCTTTTTTTAGAGAAGTTTAGTTGTAGGTTTCTTTACGTATGTAGCCAGCACTTTTCTCTTTCCTTCTTTTCTTTCCTGCTATTAGGACATGCAACGCTTCCACCCCGTACATGTACTGGACTCTAACATGTGCATATGTTTGTCTGCGGCAACCTGTTTTTAGGAAAACATGGTTGTAGTTTTCTTTTCTTTTTTCATTGTTTTCAGACTTCTTATTCATGCACCTTGTACGTGTCGGTTCAACATATATAACTTCTGTGCGTAACGTAATATCTTTAAATCTCAGCCGTAAATATTACGAATCAACGATGTATATTATTTTAGCTTATGTGGAAGAACGTGGTGTCTTATTTGTCTTCTGTATTATGTATATAATAGATTGAAAGATATATATTTTGTGACACATAATTTATGTTTTGTTGGTCAATTTAGTGGCGGAGCCACCACCCGGCGACCCTAGGCAGCTGCCTGAGCTCTGCCCAGGAACTCCCATTGGATTATAGAAGGAGATGGAGAAATAATCATCAATTTTTGTGGGAAAATGCCCTCGAACCACATCCCTTTGTATTTTGCCCAGGGTCCATGGACTGGCTAGCTCCGCCACTGGGTCATTGATGGTCAAAGTTGAACCTTGAAATATGTATGCGCCATGTAAATAGGACATATGAGGTACATCCCAAATTTTATAAAAGTCAAGACCTTAAATGTTCAAAATAAAATTCAAAATAAATGTTTTTAGTTTTTTTATAAAATGAACTTTAAATTAAAAAATGTTCACGAATTTAATTAATTTCGCAAAATTTGTAAGTTCTTGAATTTTGAATATATATTTACGTACTTAAATGTGTTCATGAATAAAAATGTTGACAAATTTTTATAAAACAACAAGAGTTTAAAGATATATAATATTAATAATGTTCACAAAAAAGGAAAATGCAACATAAGAACAGATAAACAGCGTATGCAGTAAAAAAATAGTTTTTAGGGATAGGCAGTAAAAAAACTAGTATATCATCTTGTGCGATGCTACCTTCCGTCTGGCGTGAAGGTTTTCCCATCGAGGCCTTACTAGGCCGACCCAATATGGGTTCCTGAAGGTGAGGAATTTAATCATGTTTGCTGTTCTAAAAAATATCAGTTTTCGATGTTCCTTTAGCAGTTTTCGTCGTGTTTCCTTTTTGTAAAAAAATACTATTTTCATTTTAGATTTCTTCCACTTTTGTATGTTGGTTTTCACTGATTTTCTTTTGAGTTTAGGTTTTCTATGCTTCTTTACCAGTTTTCCTAATTTTTCTTTTAATAACACATATATACTTTTTCACACAGATTGTACATTTTTTATATAAACCAGAAACACTTTTTATACATGTCTAGTTTTTCAAATAAATGACTAACTTATATTATAATATATGCTTTGATGTCTTTTTCTTTCATGCACATCGTACATTTTTTGTATACATTTGAATTAATTTTTATCATGATCAAAAATTATGAAATACATCTTTTAAAATATTAGTACATGTTATAAATAATTTGAATGCATGTTAAAACATTTTTAAACTGCACGGAAATTTTTATAAATTTTTACAACATATTTAAACAATATAATGAACATATTTTTAAACCATGAATGTTTTTTAAATGCAATGTGGGCTTTTATTGAAAGGTACAAAAATATATATTTTGCATTACACGTATGT
This sequence comes from Triticum timopheevii, assembly GCA_963921465.1. Taxonomy (NCBI): domain Eukaryota; kingdom Viridiplantae; phylum Streptophyta; class Magnoliopsida; order Poales; family Poaceae; genus Triticum; species Triticum timopheevii. The sequence continues at coordinate 598,857,348 of OY997270.1, forward strand.
TTTAAGTAACATTGTATATATTTCTAATGTGGTGTATGTTTTCTTGAAATGCATGGCAATTTTCAATTGTCAACAAAAATGCTATCAACATTTTTGAAATTATGCTAGCAAATTTTGTACACTGGTTTTATATTTTTTATATTCACATCTTTTGTAATCTTTAATTAACCAAATTTTTGAATATATGCATTTCTATGTTTTAGTAAATATGATAAATAATACAAAAAGTAGAAAATAAAGAAAAACAAACTAACCTGTAGGATGCTAATTGGGCTTGTCCAATTGGACGCATACTGTAGACGACGCTCAGTACCAACTCTTGCCAACCGATATATAGACCGGCCCATAGTTAAGCTCCAACACATGGATATAAAATCAGTGGACAGGAGTGAAAAAGAAGCTAAAAAAGAAAAGGAAAAAAAAACTCCTAGTAATTACATGTGAGCGTCTTGTATGTAGTTGCGCTCGAGATGTGCAACTGGTGGGCAATATTTGCGGAAGAAAAAAAGCCTTATACACGATCAAGAGTGAAACTGGATGGGATGATTACATATTAAATTTTTAAAACTCCCCATAAAAAACTTATAAACAATAAAAAATTAAACTATGATCCCATCAACTTCACATTTTTTTTCTAGGCAAACCCCACTAGTTGCACGGAGGCTTGGAAATAGGTAACTTGCACGGGCGCGGTGAATGTCCAGCTGAGAAATGATTATTAATGGCAAAAATAAGTACTCACACGTGGCCAGTGTGTATACGACTATTGTTGGCAAAAACAAAAAATGCTTGCACGTGGCCAATGTGTATGCGGCTTGGCTCGATGTTCTTCAAGAAGTAGGAAAACCCCAAAATGACTAAATAAATAATAGACCAAGTGGCAGTTGTGCTAGGTTGGAGAACATGCGGTTGTGCCCAGTCGGCGGATGTGGAACCTGAACTGTCAGCAGTTCCGCGTGATCGATAGATGTGCTGTTGGGCGATTTCGCGTAAGAACCCTCTGCAGGTTGGGTGTGATCAGCCGGTGTGCAGTTGCATTGATCAGACAAGCGGATATCGATTGACTAGTAGTTATTTTTCAGAATAAAAAGAATGAAATAACACCTGTTACGCGCTTGTTGCGGCACTTGCAACTGTGAATGACATGTGACCCGTGGAGTTGCGTGCGGGGCTCGCACGTGTGACTAGTAGCGAAACTGAGAGAGGGAAAAAGCAACACACACAGTTGCCCATATGTTGCGGCACTTGCAATTTGCGCATCGGATGTGGCAAATGATGTTGCACACGAGGCATGTGTGTGTGACTTTTAGGAAAATGAATAAAGGAAAAAAATCGAGCCTTCATTGTGTGTGTATGGGCAGTTGCAACTGCACATGAGATGCGTGTGCGATTATTAAAAACAATTTAGAAGAAAAATTAAAACAGTAAAAAAAATGCACCCGTGCCAGTTGCAGGTGTTACAATGCTTCCAATTTGCACATCGGGTGTGTCAAATGTACTTGCACACAAGGCACGAACATCCAACTTGTAGGTAAAACGTAAAGATAAAATGAGCCCGTATTCGTGTGTGTTGCGATGTTAATGGAACAGGAGGTGGATTGAAATACAAAGGAAACTAAAAATGTTGTAGGAGATAAATATTTTTCTCCAACATCAGTGTCGTCCATGCAACCGGCCTATCCGATCCTACTCCTTCGTACTATTTTCATTGACTCGTTCTTCTATTCATTCTATCAACTATATATGCATGTCCATCCAGCATTGTCTTCCTCGCAGTACAAATACGAATGAATCATCTCCGTGTTGAATTCACAAAGCAACAAAAACAAACAGAGCTTCTTCCAATCTCATTTCCTAGCTTACTTAATTGGCTCGATCAAAAGGCAATAGTGACACTGCAACAGCTATACTGCGATCATTGATGCGCTCGCGGCCGCTCATGCTGCATCACGAACCTCCACACGATCTATGTCAAGAAGGGTGTGTACAAGGTGGTGTCAGGAGGCCAGCGCCCCCACCCACACCGCATTCTCGACATGATCGTCGTCTCGAGCGACCGAGTGACGACGAACAACTACCACATGAAAAATCAGCACACCGAGTAAGTAAAGTACTCCCTCCGTTCCTTTTTACTCCGCGTATAAGTTTTGGTTAAAATCAAACTATACAAAGTTTGACCAAATATATATTAAAAAATATGAACATCTACAATACTTAAACTATATAATATGAAAATACATTTCATGGTGCATTTGAAAATGTTGATTTTATATTGTGAATGTTGATATTTTTTAATATAAAGTTAATCAAACTATGCAAAGCTTGACTTTGACCAAACCTTATATGCAGACTAAGAAAAAACGGAGGGAGTATATCGTAAACATGTTATCTCGCTTGTTGTCGTGAATGCATGAATTAATGATTTTAATGCTTACGTTCATACTATGAAACATAACTTGTCTGCTCACTTTCATGCTTGTACAAATGCTTTTCGATCATGCATGTAACAATATATGTACGTATGCATGCTAACATGTAGTGTAACTTACCTTGTGTGCTTGATCGATCAATGGTAGCAGTCCCAGTTTCCCAGGTTAAGGGTTCATGGCCCATGACATGACAGTCGAGAACACGACAGGAGCTGTCAAGCGTCAAGCGGTGGCACTCCTCTCCGAGTCTAACATGTACTCCGTATACTTGTGCAACATCCTCGACTACCAGGACACTTTGTAGCATCGCAGGCAGCTCTACCACGAGCGCAATGTTTCAGAAATGCAGCATTGTAGCACGTCTTCCACTTAAGGGTCAAGAAAATATCATCTCGATTGTGGGGAGGACAACGGTTGAAGGTGACTGTGGCATTTCATTCCAGTTCTGCGAGGTCTCTGCTGCCGACGAGCTCACCTAAGTCGATCCTTCGATGGTGACATACCTTGGTCGCCCATGGAAGCTTTGTTCACGCGCTATTTTCATGCAATGCATTATTTCCAACGTTGTGCAACCCTGAGTGGAACGGCAACACCAACATCAGCAGCCTTTTCTATGCCGAGTACAAGAATGTTTGCCCGGGAAACATATCAAGATACCAAAATTAACTAGGGAGGGGGGCAGTGACACCCCCCCCCCCCCCCCCCCGGCGTGTCCGTGCGAATACGCTGCATCTCTCTTGTTAATTGCGTAGAAGAACATGTTTCTTGCCCTTGTTTCGTGCAACTCATTCAGCATGTTCGTCCAAGTGGCCAACTATAGTTGTGTTTTCATCCACAAGCAACGACAAAAATACAACATAGTTTCTTCCATTCCTGGCTTGCATAGTTGATGCGATTAGCGAATCAATGGAGTGCAAGGGGGCATCTGCAAATGCAATGGCTAATACCCTCGCCCCGCGACTGCCCCACGCCGCTGCAAGAACCGCCACACGGTTATGTGAAGAATTGTGTGTACAAGGTGGCAGAGCCAATAGTCATTGCCGAGGACATTGTCGGCGTTCTGGGAACGGGGGTCCCCAGACTTGCCTGCGTGCGGCCTGCTGTGTGGCTTAGTCAGTGGCCCAGTATGGCCCATCTTCATCAACCAAAGCACTCAAGACCCTTGCGAGGGACCAAGGCTCGCGGGGCGGATGACACAAGGCCTCCTCAGGAGTGGCCTCACCAGGCAGGCTCGCGAGGAGGCGGAGAGATCAAGGCAAGGGGTACCTCGCGAGGTGCTCATGATGCAAGCCATGACTATCAAGGCCAGGCGGGCGCCAGGCGGGCGCCTGCCCGCACACTGTCCTTGTTTCCTCTTTGGTGCAAAGGGGGCAAGCGCAGGCGCGGAGTACCGAGGCATCAGGCAAAGGTTTCCATATCAGTGCAACGAGACCAAGACCAGCAGAGCGCCAAGACGGAGGTCACCGTGGAGCCAAAGACGGCGTCATCACCAGCACCTTTGGCAGTCAAAGACCACCTTTAGTCAGGATAGCTTGTACTAGCTGCCCCCTTTCGAAATGGCCGTTCTTGGATCCGTTCCCGCTCAATATTTGGAAAGAGGACCAGGGCCTCTCTATATATAGAGATAGCCACCACAGTAGGGAGGCATCTCATCAGGCGGACATTCATCGGCACACCACCAAGCACAAGAACACCTCTCCTCGCGAGGCAGTTCTTCCTCTGTACTGTTCCTCATCAGCCCAAGAGGCAATCCACCACACCACACACTGGATTAGGGTATTACACCACAACGGTGGCCCGAACCAGTATAAACCTTGTGTCTCTTGTGTTGTCCATCGATCTAGTTTAGGGATAGCGGTGAGGCTGAGGGTGTGAATCGGTAGGAGGAGATCTTCGTGCGCACCCCAGAGTTCGAACCTTAAGGGTTTTGCCGGAACCCGATATCCGACATTTGGCGCGCCAGGTAGGGGTGCGCCGGAGCTCTTCCTTCCGTCGGCCCGCTCTCCACCAGCACCGCGCTTCGCCCGCATGACGGACAACGCGCCTCCGGCTCCGGCGGCCGGCGCCAGCGCTGGGGCCAGGGGGCTCCGAGCCTTGGCCCCCGCCTTACGGCAGGTGCAGTGGGCACGCAAGTTCAGGCCAGAGATGTCGCCGCGCTACGACGGCGCGGCGGACCCGCTGTCTTTCCTGTTGGCGTACGAGGAGGCCGTCCTCAAGGCCGGAGGCGACAACAAGGTCATGGCCAACTGGTTTCCCATGGCCCTCACTAGCTTCCCGCGTGTCTGGCTGCTCAACCTGACAACATCTTCTGTGGCCTCCTGGGAGGAACTACGCGATCTCTTCCTCACCCACTACGTTGCATCAGCGCCCCCAGTCGTCGCAGCTCTCCTGGGCGGCTCACAGGCGCCACACTCAGACCGCCATGCCAAGCCATTCTTTCGCCAAATCGGCGCCGCCCTCGCGCGACAGGGAGCTCCTCCGGGTTGGGCGGCACCCAAGGCCGACCTGACCTTCAACTCGGACGATCACCCCGTCAACACCGCCTGGTCGGGCGTGCTCCCGATGCTCTGCACGCCCACCATCTGTCAGGTGGCCATCACCAAGACCCTCATCGACGGCGGTGCGTGCCTCAACGTGCTCTTGGTGGAGGCCTTCAGCCTCCTCCATGTACCGCTGGAACGGCTCCGACCCAGCAAGCCCTTCTCGGGCGTCGGAGGGGGATCTTCCAGCTCCCTGGGGCAGATCCGCCTTCCTGTGACCTTCGGCACCCATGACAACTTCCGCACCGAGCTCATCGACTTCGACATCGCCCACATCGGCCTCCCGTACAACACCATCCTCGGATACCCCGCCTTGGCTCAGTTCATGGCAGCAACCCATCCGGCCTACAACCTCATGAAGATGCCCGGGAGCAGCGGCGTCCTCATAGTAACTGGGGACACCAAGGAAGCTCTGTTGGTGCTCAAGCTCGCCCTCAAGAACGCCGCGGCGGCACAGCCCGTCGGCACGGACACCTCCAAGGCCAAGGGGGCTGCATCGACCAAGACGAAGCAGTTGCTCACTCAGGACAAGGCGGAGACCAAGCAGGTGCCAGTCAAAGAAGATGGGCCGTCGGGAGCCACCTTCACCATAGGTGCCAACCTCGACCCCGACCAAGAAGAGGTGCTGGTGACATTCTTGCGCTCGAACAAGGAGGTGTTTGCATGGGAGCCCAAGCAGCTAGCGGGGGTCCCAAGGCAAGTGATTGAGCACCACCTGAATGTGTGCCCCAATGTACGCCCCGTGAAGCAGAAGGCGAGGCGGCAGTCCACTGAGAAGCAGGTCTTCATTGTCCAGGAAACCCGCAAGCTGGAGGCAGCGGGTGTTATTCGCGAGGTCCGCTACCCAGAATGGCTAGCAAACCCCGTTGTCGTGCCAAAAAAGGGAGGAAAGGAGCGCATGTGCGTCGACTTCACCAATCTCAACAAGGCCTGCCCTCAAGATCCGTTCCTGCTCCCCCGCATCGACCAGATCATCAACTCCACAGCCGAGTGCGACCTGTTGTGTTTCCTGGATGCGTTTTCGGGTTATCACCAAATCAAGATGGCGATGGAGGATGTGGAGAAGACAGCCTTCCTGACCCCATGTGGAGTGTACTGCTACACTTCCATGCCGTTCAGGTTGCGCAATGCAGGCGCAACCTTCCAGCGGTTGATGCATATCGCGTTGGGCCGGCAGCTCAGGAAAAACGATGAGGCCTATGTCGACGACATTGTGGTGAAATATCGGGAAGCAAGGACCCTGATCCAGGATTTGGAAGAGGCCTTCGCGAGCCTCCGCCAGGTGGACCTACAGCTCAACCCGGAGAAGTGCGTGTTCGGAGTCCCTTCAGGCAAGCTGCTGGGCTTCCTCGTGTCCCACAGAGGGATCGAGGCCAACCCGGAGAAGGTCAAGGCAATCGAAGACATGAGTCCACCGCAAACCCTCAGAGAAATGCAGAAGCTCGCCGGCCACATGATTGTGTTAGGACGCTTCATCTCCAAGTTGGGGGAGCTGCCCTGCCGTTCTTCAAGTTGATGAAGAAGAAGGGCCCATTCGAATGGACACAGGAGGCCGACCAAGCGTTTCGAGACCTCAAGAAATATCTCACCAGCCCTCCGGTGATGGTGGCACCACGCCCTCTCGAGTCCTTGGTACTCTACCTCGCCGCCACTCCCTACTCCGCTAGCGCAGCCCTGGTGGCGGTTCGGGAAGAACACCTGGCCAAGGCTGCATCACGCCCAGCCACGACCTCAGCCGTAGCAGCACAAGACCAAGAAGGCCTCGCGAGGACCACGACCTCGGCAGCCGAAGACCAGCCTCCGCAGGAAGACGCCCACAGGGCTGAAGAGGCCGCACCAGGCAGCAGGGCACTGGGGGCTCCATCGCCTTAGGAAGCGTCTCAACCTCCGAAGGACACAAGCATCGTCAAGCATCCGGTGTACTTCGTCAGCACGGTGTTACAGGACGCAAGGGCACGATACCCCATGCCTTAGAAGCTCTTGGTCGCGCTCTTGGTGGCCTCACGTAAGCTGTGGCACTACTTTCAAGGTCACCCCATCAAGGTCGTCTCGGCCTACCCACTAGAAAGGGTACTCAGGAGCCCCAACTCCGCTAGAAGGGTCGCCGAATGGAACATCAAGTTGCAAGAGTTTCAGTTGGAGTTCAGCACAACCAGGGTCGTCAAGGGAGCCGCGCTTGCTGATTTTGTGGCAGAATGGACAAAAGCACCCGGGCTCAAGGCGGGCGAGGATCGGTCTCTCTCCCTAGGAAGTCAGGCACCAGATGGCTGGGTCATGTACTTCATGAAGGAAATATGCCCTAGAGGCAATAATAAAGTTATTATTTATTTCCTTATATCATGATAAATCTTTATTATTCATGCTAGAATTGTATTAACCGGAAACATAATACATGTGTGAATATATAGACAAACAGAGTGTCACTAGTTTGCCTCTACTTGACTAGCTTGTTAATCAAAGATGGTTATGTTTCCTAACCATGGACAAAGAGTTGTTATTTGATTAACAGGTTCACATCATTAGTTGAATGATCTGATTGACATGACCCATTCCGTTAGCTTAGCACCCAATCGTTTAGTATGTTGCTATTGCTTTCTTCATGACTTATACATGTTCCTATGACTATGAGATTATGCAACTCCCATTTACCGGAGGAACACTTTGTGTGCTACCAAACGTCACAACGTAACTGGGTGATTATAAAGGTGCTCTACAGGTGTCTCCAAAGGTACTTGTTGGGTTGGCATATTTTGAGATTAGGATTTGTCACTCCGAATGTCGGAGAGGTATCTCTGGGCCCTCTCGGTAATATACATCACTTAAGCCTTGCAAGCATTGCAACTAATGAGTTAGTTGTGAGATGATGTATTATGGAACGAGTAAAGAGACTTGCCGGTAACGAGATTGAACTAGGTATTGGATACCGACGATCGAATCTCGGGCAAGTAACACACCGATGACAAAGGGAACAACGTATGTTGTTATGCGGTCTGACCGATAAAGATCTTCGTAGAATATGTAGGAACCAATATGGGCATCCAGGTCTCGCTATTGGTTATTGACCGGAGACATGTCTCGTTCATGTCTACATTGTTCTCGAACCATAGGGTCCGCACGCTTAAAGTTACGATGACAGTTTCTTTATGAGTTTATGTATTTTGATGTACCGAAGGTTGTTCGGAGTTCCGGATGTGATCACAGACATGACGAGGAGTCTCGAAATGGTCGAGACATAAAGATTGATATATTGGACGACTATATTCGGACACCGGAATTGTTCCGGGTGATTTCGGAGAAAACCGGAGTGCTGGGGGGGGGGGGGGGGGGGTTACCGGAACCCCCCGGGAGAGTTAATGGGCCACATGGGCCTTGGTGGGAAGAGAGAGGGGCGGCCAGGGTGGGCCGCGCGCCCCCTCTCCCTCTGGTCCGAATTGGACTAGGAGGGGGGCAGCGCCCCCCTTTCCTTCCCCCCTCTCCCCCTTCCTTCCCCCTCCTAGTAGGAGTAGGAAAGGAGGAATCCTACTCCTACTAGGAGGAGGATTCCTCCTCCTTGGCGCGCCCCAAGGGGACGGCCGGCCTCCCCCCTTGCTCCTTTATATACGGGGGCAGGGGGGCACCCTAGGACACACAAGTTGATCTTCATGATCGTTCCTTAGCCGTGTGCGGTGCCCCCCTCCACGATATTACACCTCGGTCATATTGTAGCGGTGCTTAGGCGAAGCCCTGCGACGGTAGAACATCAAGATCGTCACCACGCCGTCGTGCTGACGGAACTCCTCCCTGAAGCTTTGCTGGATCGGAGCCCGGGGTGTGTCATCGAGCTGTATGTGTGTCAAGAACTCGGAGGTGCCGGAGTAACGGTGCTTGGATCGGTTGGACCGGGAAGACGTACGACTACTTCCTCTACGTTGCATCAACGCTTCCGCTTCGGTCTATGAGGGTACGTAGATAACACTCTCCCCTCTCATTGCTATGCATCACCATGATCTTGCGTGTGCGTAGGAAATTTTTTGAAATTACTACGTTCCCCAACAGTGGCATCCGAGCCTAGGTTTTATGGTTTGATGTTATATGCACGAGTAGAACACAAGTGAGTTGTGGGCGATATAAGTCATACTGCTTACCAACATGTCATACTTTGGTTCGGCGGTATTGTTGGATGAAGCGACCCGGACCGACATTACGCGTACGCTTACGCGAGACTGGTTCTACCGTCGTGCTTTGCACACAGGTGGCTGGCGGGTGTCAGTTTCTCCAACTTTAGTTGAACCGAGTGTGGCTACGCCCGGTCCTTGCGAAGGTTAAAACAACACCAACTTGACAAACTATCGTTGTGGTTTTGATGCGTAGGTGAGATTGGTTCTTGCTTAAGCCCGTAGCAGCCACGTAAAACTTGCAACAACAAAGTAGAAGACGTCTAACTTGTTTTTGTAGGGCATGTTGTGATGTGATATGGTCAAGACATGATGCTAAATTTTATTGTATGAGATGATCATGTTTTGTAACCGAGTTATCGGCAACTGGCAGGAGCCATATGGTTGTCGCTTTATTGTATGCAATGCAATCGCCCTGTAATGCTTTACTTTATCACTAAGCGGTAGCGATAGTCGTAGTAGCATAAGATTGGCGAGACGGCAACGATGCTACGATGGAGATCAAGGTGTCGCACCGGTGACGATGGTGATCATGACGGTGCTTCGGAGATGGAGATCACAAGCACAAGATGATGATGGCCATATCATATCACTTATATTGATTGCATGTGATGTTTATCTTTTATGCATCTTATCTTACTTTGATTGACGGTAGCATTTTAAGATGATCTCTAACTAAATTATCAAGAAGTGTTCTCCCTGAGTATGCAGTGTTGCCAAAGTTCGTCGTGCCCAGACACCACGTGATGATCGGGTGTGATAAGCTCTACGTCCATCTACAACGGGTGCAAGCCAGTTTTGCACACGCAGAATACTCAGGTTAAACTTGACGAGCCTAGCATATGCAGATATGGCCTCGGAACACGGAGACCGAAAGGTCGAGCGTGAATCATATAGTAGATATGATCAACATAGTGATGTTCACCATTGAAAACTAATCCATTTCACATGATGATCGGTTATGGTTTAGTTGAATTTGGATCACGTGATCACTCAGAGGATTAGAGGGATGTCTATCTAAGTGGGAGTTCTTAAGTAATATGATTAATTGAACTTAAATTTATCATGAACTTAGTACCTGATAGTATCTTGCTTGTCTATGTTGATTGTAGATAGATGGACCGTGCTGTTGTTCCGTTGAATTTTAATGCGTTCCTTGAGAAAGCAAAGTTGAAAGATGATGGTAGCAACTACGCGGACTGGGTCCGTAACTTGAGGATTATCCTCATTGCTGCACAGAAAAGTTACGTCCTGGAAGCACCACTGGGTGCCAGGCCTGCTGCTGATGCAACTGACGACGTTAAGAACGTTTGGCAGAGCAAAGCTGATGACTACTCGATAGTTCAATGTGCCATGCTTTACGGCTTAGAACCGGGACTTCAACGACGTTTTGAACGTCATGGAGCATATGAGATGTTCCAAGAGTTGAAGTTAATATTCCAGAAGAATGCCCGGATTGATAGATATGAAGTCTCCAATAAGTTCTATAGCTGCAAGATGGAGGAGAATAGTTCTGTCAGTGAGCATATACTCAAGATGTCTGGGTATTGTAATCACTTGATTCAACTGGGAGTTACTCTTCCGGATGATAGCGTCATTGACAGAATTCTCCAATCACTTCCACCAAGCTACAAGAGCTTCGTAATGAACTATAATATGCAAGGGATGGATAAGACAATACCCGAGCTCTTTGCAATGCTAAAGGCTGCGGAGGTAGAAATCAAGAAGGAGCATCAAGTGTTGATGGTCAACAAGACCACTAGTTTCAAGAAAAAGGGCAAAGGGAAGAAGAAGGGGAACTTCAAGAAGAACAGCAAGCAAGTTGCTGCTCAAGAGAAGAAACCCAAGTCTGGACCTAAGCCTGAAACTGAGTGCTTCTACTGCAAGCAGACTGGTCACTGGAAGCAGAACTGCCCCAAGTATTTGGCGGATAAGAAGGATGGCAAGGTGAACAAAGGTATATGTGATATACATGTTATTGATGTGTACCTTACTAGAGCTCGCAGTAGCACCTGGGTATTTGATACTGGTTCTGTTGCTAATATTTGCAACTCGAAACAGGGACTACGGATTAAGCGAACACTAGCAAAGGACGAGGTGACGATGCGTGTGGGAAATGGTTCCAAAGTCGATGTGATCGCGGTCGGCGCGCTACCTCTACATCTACCTTCAGGATTAGTATTAGACCTAAATAATTGTTATTTGGTGCCAGCATTGAGCATGAACATTATATCTGGATCTTGTTTGATGCGAGACGGTTATTCATTTAAATCAGAGAATAATGGTTGTTCTATTTATATGAGTAATATCTTTTATGGTCATGCACCCTTGAAGAGTGGTCTATTTTTGATGAATCTCGATAGTAGTGATACACATATTCATAATGTTGAAGCCAAAAGATGCAGAGTTGACAATGATAGTGCAACTTATTTGTGGCACTGCCGTTTAGGTCATATCGGTGTAAAGCGCATGAAGAAACTCCATACTGATGGACTTTTGGAACCACTTGATTATGAATCACTTGGTACTTGCGAACCGTGCCTCATGGGCAAGATGACTAAAACGCCGTTCTCCGGTACTATGGAGAGAGCAACAGATTTGTTGGAAATCATACATACAGATGTATGTGGTCCGATGAATGTTGAGGCTCGTGGCGGATATCGTTATTTTCTCACCTTCACAGATGATTTAAGCAGATATGGGTATATCTACTTAATGAAGCATAAGTCTGAGACATTTGAAAAGTTCAAAGAATTTCAGAGTGAAGTTGAAAATCATCGTCATAAGAAAATAAAGTTTCTACGATCTGATCGTGGAGGAGAATATTTGAGTTACGAGTTTGGTCTACACTTGAAACAATGCGGAATAGTTTCGCAACTCACGCCACCCGGAACACCACAGCATAATGGTGTGTCCGAACGTCGTAATCATACTTTACTTGATATGGTGCGATCTATGATATCTCTACAGATTTACCGCTATCGTTTTGCGGTTATGCTTTAGATACGGCCACATTCACATTAAATAGGGCACCATCAAAATCCGTTGAGACGACACCTTATGAACTATGGTTTGGCAAGAAACCAAAGTTGTCGTTTCTTAAAGTTTGGGGCTGCGATGCTTATGTGAAAAAGCTTCAACCTGATAAGCTCGAACCCAAATCGGAGAAATGTGTCTTCGTAGGATACCCAAAAGAGACAGTTGGGTACACCTTCTATCATAGATCCGAAGGCAAGACATTCGTTGCTAAGAATGGATCCTTTCTAGAGAAGGAGTTTCTCTCGAAAGAAGTGAGTGGGAGGAAAGTAGAACTTGATGAGGTAACTGTACCTACTCCCTTGTTGGAAAATAGTACATCACAGGAACCGGTTTCTGTGACACCAAAACCAACTAGTGAGGAAGTTGATGATGATGATCATAGAACTTAAAATCAAGTTACTACAGAACCTCGTAGGTCAAACAGAGTAAGATCCGCACCTGAGTGGTACGGTAATCCTATTCTGGAAGTCATGCTACTAGATCATGATGAACCTACGAACTATGAAGAAGCGATGGTGAGCCCAGATTCCGCAAAATGGCTTGAAGCCATGAAATCTGAGATGGGATCCATGTATGAGAACAAGGTATGGACTTTGGTTGACTTGCCCAATGGTCGGCAAGCAATTGAGAATAAATGGATCTTCAAGAAGAAGACTGACGCTGACGGTAATGTTACTGTCTACAAAGCTCGACTTGTTGCAAAAGGTTTTCGACAAGTTCAAGGGATTGACTACGATGAGACCTTCTCACCCGTAGCGATGCGTCTGTCCGAATCATGTTAGCAATTGCCGCATTTTATGATTATGAAATTTGGCAAATGGATGTAAAAACTGCATTCCTGAATGGGTTTCTGGAGGAAGAGTTGTATATGATGCAACCAGAAGGTTTTATCGATCCAAAGGGAGATAACAAAGTGTGCAAGCTCCAGCGATCCATTTATGGACAGGTGCAAGCCTCTCGGAGTTGGAATAAACGCTTTGATAGTGTGATCAAAGCATTTGGGTTTATACAGACTTTTGGAGAAGCCTGTATTTACAAGAAAGTGAGTGGGAGCTCTGTAGCATTTCTAATATTATATGTGGATGACATATTATTGATTGGGAATGATATAGAATTTCTGGATAGCATAAAGGGATACTTGAATAAAAGTTTTTCAATGAAAGACCTCGGTGAAGCTGCTTACATATTGGGCATTAAGATCTATAGAGATAGATCAAGACGCTTAATTGTACTTTCACAAAGCACATACCTTGACAAAGTTTTGAAGAAGTTCAAAATGGATCAAGCAAAGAAAGGGTTCTTGCCTATATTGCAAGGTGTGAAGTTGAGTAAGACTAAATGCCTGACCACTGCAGAAGATAGAGAGAAAATGAAAGATGTTCCCTATGCTTCAGCCATAGGCTCTATCATGTATGCAATGCTGTGTACTAGACCTGATGTGTGCCTTGCTATAAGTTTAGCAGGGAGGTACCAAAGTAATCCAGGAGTGGATCACTGGACAGCGGTCAAGAACATCCTGAAGTACCTGAAAAGGACTAAGGATATGTTTCTCATATATGGAGGTGACAAAGAGCTCATCATAAATGGTTACGTTGATGCGAGCTTTGACACTGATCTGGACGATTCTAAATCACAAACCGGATACGTGTTTACATTAAACGGTGGAGCAGTCAGTTGGTGCAGTTCTAAACAAAGCATCGTGGCGGGATCTATGTGTGAAGCGGAATACATAGCTGCTTCGGAAGCAGCCAATGAAGGAGTTTGGATGAAGGAGTTCATATCCGATCTAGGTGTCATACCTAGTGCATCGGGTCCAATGAAAATCTTTTGTGACAATACTGGAGCGATTGCCTTAGCGAAGGAACCCAGATTTCACAAGAGAACCAAGCACATCAAGAGACGCTTCAATTCCATCCGGGATCTAGTCCAGGTGGGAGACATAGAGATTTGCAAGATACATACAGATATGAATGTTGCAAACCCGTTGACTAAGCCTCTTCCACGAGCAAAACATGATCAACACCAAGACTCCATGGGTGTTAGAATCATTACTGTGTAATCTAGATTATTGACTCTAGTGCAAGTGGGAGACTGAAGGAAATATGCCCTAGAGGCAATAATAAAGTTATTATTTATTTCCTTATATCATGATAAATGTTTATTATTCATGCTAGAATTGTATTGACCGGAAACATAATACATGTGTGAATATATAGACAAACAGAGTGTCACTAGTTTGCCTCTACTTGACTAGCTTGTTAATCAAAGATGGTTATGTTTCCTAACCATGGACAAAGAGTTGTTATTTGATTAACGGGATCACATCATTAGTTGAATGATCTGATTGACATGACCCATTTTGTTAGCTTAGCACCCGATCGTTTAGTATGTTGCTATTGCTTTCTTCATGACTTATACATGTTCCTATGACTATGAGATTATGCAACTCCCGTTTACCGGAGGAACACTTTGTGTGCTACCAAACGTCACAACGTAACTGGGTGATTATAAAGGTGCTCTACAGGTGTCTCCAAAGGTACTTGTTGGGTTGGCGTAATTCGAGATTAGGATTTGTTACTCCGAATGTCGGAGAGGTATCTCTGGGCCCTCTCGGTAATACACATCACTTAAGCCTTGCAAGCATTGCAACTAATGAGTTAGTTGTGAGATGATGTATTACGGAACGAGTAAAGAGACTTGCCGGTAACGAGATTGAACTAGGTATTGGATACTGACGACCGAATCTCGGGAAAGTAACATACCGATGACAAAGGGAACAACGTATGTTGTTATGCGGTCTGATGTAACACCCCAAAAATTTAACCAGGTTTTAGTTATTAAAATTTTGCCAAGAGTTTAAAAATTTTGCCTGCAAGAATATATCTGTTGATTTCAAAACCTTTCTTTAAATATTAAGGAGTTTTTCCCAAGTGGATCCTTCCAAAACATATTGGACTTATTTTCCCTCTCATTTAAAAACATCTCTCAATCAGGAGATTTATTTATTAAATTATTTCACCCTGAGCTATATTCATTAAAATGACTGGTTTTAAGTTTGAAGCTCTTTTTGAACTACAACCATTTGATAAATTTAACTAAAAATCCAACCAAAATTTGGAGATGTTCTGTGATGTCTCTAAATCACTTTTGAGCAATAATATATTTAATTCATTACATATGTTGAGTGCTACACCTGTTTTCCTTCTCTGGTCCAGTGGACAGTTTTGCACTACAACCCTTTTAGATAATTCTTTCTAGCCTCCACCAAAATTATGGGATGTCAGTAGGAGCATATAATTCCATTGCATGCAAAAATCCAGTGATGTTCTTTGAAAATTTTGAGTGGAACAACCTCATCTTCATTCTGGCCCAACATGATGGTTTGTACAGCAACCATATTCTTGCTTACTCTTCGGCCCTAGATTCTTTTCCCTACTTGTAGTCCTCCATGCTAAACCCCTAAGTCCAGGAGCATGCACTCATTGGATCATTTCTGCTTCATGAAATAATGCCCTTCACCTCCTGTCCAGATTTGAAGTTCTGCAAAACTTGCACTAGCAAGTTTATGCTTTTCACCAACTAACCTCACCACCCTCTTGTGTATCCAAAGAGACTTCAATCTGGAAGATTTGGCCACTCCAAGAAAAGCCTAAGTGCCTGTGGCATTTTGTCAAACACCTGGAGTGCATGATCAGATTTGACATGAATTGTTGTTGGCATTGTGAACTTGGTCTCCTGACCAAACCACCTTGTCCTCTGAGCTTCACTCTATCAACAACCTAGCTCTGTTGCTTGCCACCCTCACCTGTGACCTGTAGCATGCCAAGGCATTGTGTCGAACACCTTCAGTGCATCCTCTGGGTGCGCCTAGAGCGCGCGTTTTGCACGTGCGTGCGCTCGGGTCGCCGCGTCACGCCCCGGCCCTTGCTCGCCTACAGAGCCGCACCCCCCGACCTCATCCGCTCGCAGGAACCAGCCAAGCCACCCTGGCAGCCTACAGCGCCGCCGACAGAGCTTTTGGCGGCACACCGGCGACCGCAGCGGGCCTCTGCCGCGGTCGGCGCCGCCAAAGCCACCCGGGCTCGCCACCTGCCCCAATGAACAGCGCAAGCTTATCCCCCGCTCGTCGGCTAGCTCCAGTCGTCGCCACGACGCCCTGACGCTACAGGGAGGCGGTTCGCCGTCGTCCTTATCACCGGCTGCCGCGGAACCGCCTTGCCTCGCCTATATAAGGATCCCCGAGCTCACCAAACCCTCAAGAAAACTCTCTCACCCTCTCGCGGACCCTCCTGTAGCATTAGAAGGACCGGAGATGGTCGTCTTCTTCCTCTCCGGCAACTACGGCCGCCGCCACTGCCTCGTTCACTCCGGCGCCACCAGGGCCTCCTCCTCCCTACACTCTACACCAGGAGCTTCCTCTCCCTCCCGTGAACAGACCCCCCTACTCAATTTGGTTCGGGAGCCATCGCCGCCACAAAACCACTTCGCCACCGAAGCCTCCTCCGCCGTGAAGCTCGTCGCCGGCAGCTCCCTCCGTCCCCACCTACCTGACAACCACCGCCCTAGAGGGGCGGATCCATCCCCGCCCTTGGGGCCCCGCAAGGAGCCGCCAGTCGCCGGCGACGATCGCCGGAGCTCCGCCTCCGCTCGGGACAGAGGAAGGAGAGGGAAAAAGACTAGTCAAACCTGACTAGTGGGCCCCCTGGACCCACTGTCAGCGACCCTGCACCTGTCCACGTGGGATTAAGTGAAGGTGTAATCCACCCCAGTACGTTTCTCCCGCTTCGAAAGCGTATTCTCCTCTGAAACATTTTTCTTTTTCTGTTTTATTTAAAATCAGACTTGACCAGAACTTTGACTGACTATATCTTTTTAAATATAACTCCAAATGAACTAATTCTTTTTCCTACCTCTCTCAAATATTGTCTAGTTTATTTTAAGGTTTATTTGAAAAAAATTCAAAACAACTTTTTGTGCTGTTTTGATTTTGTGTGTTAATTCAAATATATTCTTTAATAGTATTTTTGAAGATTTCAAGATGTTTTGGAATGCACCCTGTTTTCCCATGACCTGAAGGCAAGCATTCTGAACCCCGGCATAATATCTTTGTGTGTTCGATGACACGTTTATAACATCACCTCACTTTGGAGAAACTTGTTATTTCATGTGATATGATCATATGCATGGGTGCATGTTATTGATTTCCATGCTGTTGGAAATGAACACACTTGTGATGATAATCATCCTCATGTGCCTTGCATGCATACCGGCAGGAACCCGGGAAAACCTCTGCCTTGGGTAGGCATGAGTTTGTCGCCAGTCTCCGTCGGGACAGTTATGTCTGGTATGGCATGGCAAGGTGATATGAGCGGTGACTCTGTTGGTTGAAATATATTCGTTATGCTAATCATGCAGGGAATACTTAAACCTCCTGAGTCGACCGTAGATCGAGTCTTGTTCCAGTAACCCCCATACTTGTTTCATACTACCACTCGTCTCTACAGCAAGTAGAGTACGGTTCAGTAAGTTGTCAACCTCTTTCTAGCACACACCGTACAGAGAGGCCATGGTGGAAGATACCGGTTGTAGCTGGTAGGCAGGCCACCTGGTCCGGGGGCATGGGTGTTTCCGGTTGGGACCGAGAGGGGGGCACCCCTTAGAGCGCGCGGTATAAATTTGATCCCATGCTACGTGAGGTTGTAGCCTCCCCACTTAGAGTTTTGCTTGACAGGTGTCGTGGGTGATTCCAGACACCGGTGAGTTAAGCTGGTGTGTGCAAGTTAGGTGTGTTTTCAACAAAGAGACCATAGACGGAATTAGTCCCGATGGACTAAAGAAATCCGTTACTCGTGGGTAAAGAGTACACCCTCTGCAGAGATTAAACCTATTCGAATAGCCGTGTCCATGGTTAAGGATTACAGTCTGGGATGGGTCAAGTGTCGGTCTTAGTGTCGGTCTTCGGAGGTGAAACCGTTAGCAATAACTGGAACTACTACCTGTGACTTGTGATAATTATGATTATTATTATTGTTGACTAACCCGTGATATTATTGTTATTATCGAGTATCTCTGGGATGGTTCTACCTCCGGGATATTCACTATGATTGTTTATTTTAAAGCCCTTTATGTGGTGTCGCTCAGACGCCCGACTGTGGCATTTCTTTTAAAGCCCTTTATGTGGTGTCGCTCAGACGCCCGACTTTGGCATTTCTTTTAAAGCCCTTTATGTGGTGTCGCTCAGACGCCCAACTCTGGCATTTCTTTTAAAGCCCTTTATGTGGTGTCACTCAGACACCCGACTGTGGCATTTCTTTTAAAGCCCTTTATGTGGTGTCGCTCAGACACCCGACTATGGCATTTCCTTTAAAGCCCTTTATGTGGTGTCGCTCAGACGCCCGACTGTGGCATTTCTTTTAAAGCCCTTTATGTGGTGTCGCTCAGACACCCGACTGTGGCATTTCTTTTAAAGCCCTTTATGTGGTGTCGCTCAGACGCCCGACTGTGGCATTTCTTTTAAAAGCCCTTTATGTGGTGTCGCTAAGACGCCCGACTGTGGCATTGCTTGTTATTTATTTCATAAATTTTAATACTACTATGTTATTGCATTTTTATAAATAACTTGCTTGCAGGCATCAGAGTTTTATTTATCTTTTGTGACTGACGTCATGAGCATAAAATATTTTCAGCACATCATTGTTATATTATACCTGTGTTCATAATGTTTGCGAGTACATTCAAAGTACTCACTGTCTTGTCCCTGGCTATTGTCTTGGCCAGATTTTCTTGCACGGAGAGGAGCGACGCGATGACAGCCCCAGAACCTAAGCAACGGAGATAGCAGCCTCGCGGAGATAGGAGTTAACCTGGTCAGCTGTTCCTGTGGGAATTGGAGTCCCATAGACACTGATGATCCAGAAACCGCTTCCACCATCAACCACTAGAAACCATTTGTTGTACTCACAGGCCAGAATGGTCTTGTACTGCATATTTTGTATTTTGCTTGGAATTTCTGTATCAAGTTGGAGCCTCATCAGCTAACAGTAAATCCTGGGGCTGATGAGCACGACGGTCTTTTCTGGAAATTTATACCCGGAAAACCGGTCGTGACAGACTTGGTATCAGAGCCAGGCTGACCATTGGCTAATCCTATCTTAGCCTGGTCGAAAAACTTAGGCAAACCAACCCACCAGACCTTAACCAAACCCCAACCAAGCTTCTCGTGCAAGATAGCCACACGGTGACCCCGACACTTTTGGCAGTCGGTGCCCAACCTACCAACTTAGCCTGTCAAACACGCACCAGCAACCAGCACCCAAGGTGTCTCATTCGCAAGCGTGCGAGAGAAGACTCCGTTCCCTTTTTCTATAAAAAGGGCACGCTAGCCCCAACCCAGCACAGCACAGCCTCGAACCCATCCACAATGCCTGGCCCCGTCGTGCACAATGAGACCACAGCAACCAACCTTGGAGGTTTTGTGACCATACTCGCAAACCTCACCCGTCGTGCCTATGCGTTGGAAGAGTATTTAACCCAGCACGTGATGGGTTATCTCCAGAGTCTCGCAGATTTAAATCCTCAGATCGCCATCGGCAGATCACTGAGGCCCGACCAGGAGAGACACATTCATCGTCTAGTCAATCCACTTTCCCCGATAGAAGAGGAGTGTATCCCTATGACAGAGACATTTTCTCAGGGCCCCGTCCAGTAACCGTTTTCGATTTAGACGTCACTGCTATATTTATTATCGCAACTTTTATTTATGTGTTGTAACGTATGCGTGGTACCCCGAGTTTGCGCGGCAAGTAAATTATTTAGTTTCTATTATTGTGAGTAGCTCTGTTGCGGTTTGACTCTAATGTATTACTGTTTTCTCTCGCAAAAAAAAATCCTGGAGTAAGATTTTTCTTCCCTGAATTGCTGCATCATACATCTTCCCACGACGTGGATTATTGTTATTTCCCGCAGCACCCCGGCAGCAGACTCACAACCATAATCATTCGAGCACATACACTGCTTGCAAAAATTTGCAACGGTGTTACATCTAACTGAGCACCTCCTGACAACAGTTAACACCCGTCACACCCCACATACTCGTCGTGATTACCGCCACCACGGAGAGCCAGCACCCGAGCGGCAGCATCAGGCGATCATCAAGGATCATCGCGCACAGGAGCACGGAGAGCCCCAGCACTGCCGCCAGCCCCCCGCACAACAGGATCACGTACCAGTCCGGCACCACCTCCGCCATTAGAGCCTCGTCTCGAGCTCCGGCCAGCAGAAACAGAGGAGAAGAAGAGAGAAGGAGGAGCGAGGCCAGGTGTGAGTAAGAAGAGGAGAACGCCGCGGTCATTTTATAGCTCGAGCTCGGTGTATGGTGGGCGAGGTCCACCAGCGCCGCTCGTCGCCCGATCGCCGGTGTTCGGAGGCGAATCCGCGAGCAGTGCCGACAGCGCACTGGCCCGCGAGGTGAGTGCATGCTGCACTGGCAGCTAGCACGCCGCGCACTATCACAGTACGGCCTAGATGCCCTACGCGCTAGACGTCGCCGGTGGAGAAAGCCGGGAAAGTGCGCGGGAGAGAGGAAGAAGAGAGAGCCAGAGGAAGAAGGAGAGACTGACAATGGGCCCCGGTCCCACCTGTCAGCCAGAGAGAGCACTGTGCTCTCGGGTACGACCAGCGTATTGTTAAATTTATAATTTATTCTAAATTCACGGCGTCCAGCGTAGAAATCGCTCGTTTTCATAAGCATGGATTTTTCCACACAGCGCCAGTACCACACTGTAGTTACTCACCACTTATTGCCCTCTCACTGTAGCCTCTTTTTACCGCCTGTGTAAAATGACCTTTTGACCAAGTAAAAGTATTTTTTGTTTTACAACGGCTCTTAGCAAATCTCTAGGACGAGATTTTTTTTAAGGGGGGTAGTATTGTAACACCCCAAAAATTTAACCAGGTTTTAGTTATTAAAATTTTGCCAAGAGTTTAAAATTTTTGCTTGCAAGAATATATCTGTTGATTTCAAAACCTTTCTTTAAATATTAAGGAGTTTTTCCCAAGTGGATCCTTCCAAAACATATTGGACTTATTTTCCCTCTCATTTAAAAACATCTCTCAATCAGGAGATTTATTTATTAAATTATTTCACCCTGAGCTATATTCATTAAAATGACTTGTTTTAAGTTTGAAGCTCTTTTTGAACTACAACCATTTGATAAATTTAACTAAAATCCAACCAAAATTTGGAGATGTTCTGTGATGTCTCTAAATCACTTTTGAGCAATAATATATTTAATTCATTGCATATGTTGAGTGCTACACCTGTTTTCCTTCTCTGGTCCAGTGGACAGTTTTGCACTACAACCCTTTTAAATAATTCTTTTTAGCCTCCACCAAAATTATGGGATGTCAGTAGGAGCATATAATTCCATTGCATGCAAAAATCCAGTGATGTTCTTTGAAAATTTTGAGTGGAACAACCTCATCTTCATTCTGGCCCAACATGATGGTATGTACAGCAACCATATTCTTGCTTACTCTTCGGCCCTAGATTCTTTTCCCTACTTGTAGTCCTCCATGCTAAACCCCTAAGTCCAGGAGCATGCACTCATTGGATCATTTCTGCTTCATGAAATAATGCCCTTCACCTCCTGTCCAGATTTGAAGTTCTGCAAAACTTGCACTAGCAAGTTTATGCTTTTCACCAACTAACCTCACCACCCTCTTGTGCATCCAAAGAGACTTCAATCTGGAAGATTTGGCCACTCCAAGAAAAGCCTAAGTGCCTGTGGCATTTTGTCAAACACCTGGAGTGCATGATCAGATTTGACATGAATTGTTGTTGGCATTGTGAACTTGGTCTCCTGACCAAACCACCTTGTCCTCTGAGCTTCACTCTATCAACAACCTAGCTCTGTTGCTTGCCACCCTCACCTGTGACCTGTAGCATGCCAAGGCATTGTGTCGAACACCTTCAGTGCCTGCTCTGGGCGCGCCTAGAGCGCGCGTTTTGCACGTGCGTGCGCTCGGGTCGCCGCGTCACGCCCCGGCCCTTGCTCGCCTACAGAGCCGCACCCCCCGACCTCATCCGCTCGCAGGAACCAGCCAAGCCACCCTGGCAGCCTACAGCGCCGCCGACAGAGCTTTTGGCGGCACACCGGCGACCGCAGCGGGCCTCTGCCGCGGTCGGCGCCGCCAAAGCCACCCGGGCTCGCCACCTTCCCCAAGGAACAGCGCAAGCTTATCCCCCGCTCGTCGGCTAGCTCCCGTCGTCTCCACGACGCCCTGACGCTACAGGGAGGCGGTTCTTCGTCGTCCTTATCGCCGGCCGCCGCGGAACCGCCTTGCCTCGCCTATATAAGGACCCCCGAGCTCGCCAAACCCTCAAGAAAACTCTCTCACCCTCTTGTGGACCCTCCCGTAGCAGTAGAAGGACCGGAGATGGTCATCTTCTTCCTCTCCGGCAACTACGGCCGCCGCCACTGCCTCGTTCACTCCGGCGCCACCAGGGCCTCCCCCTCCCTACACTCTACACCAGGGGCTTCCTCTTCCTCCCGTGAACAGATCCCCCTACTCAATTTGGTTCGGGAGCCATCGCCGCCACAAAACCACTTCGCCACCGAAGCCTCCTCCGCCGCGAAGCTCGACGCCAGCAGCTCCCTCCGTCCCCACCTACCTAACGACCACTGGGAGGACCGCCCTGGAGTGGCGGATCCATCCCCGCCCTCGGGGCCCTGCGAGGAGCCGCCAGTCGCCGGCGACGATCGCCGGAGCTCCGCCTCCGCTCGGGACAGAGGAAGGAGAGGGAAAAAGACTAGTCAAACCTGACT
The DNA here is from genome assembly GCA_963921465.1 of Triticum timopheevii. Classification (NCBI taxonomy): domain Eukaryota; kingdom Viridiplantae; phylum Streptophyta; class Magnoliopsida; order Poales; family Poaceae; genus Triticum; species Triticum timopheevii. The sequence continues at coordinate 598,880,336 of OY997270.1, forward strand.
AGTGGCCCCCCTGGACCCACTGTCAGCGACCCTGCACCTATCCACGTGGGATTAAGTGAAGGCGTAATCCACCCCAGTACGTTTCTCCCGCTTCGAAAGCGTATTCCCCTCTGAAACGTTTTTCTTTTTCTGTTTTATTTAAAATCAAATTTGACCAGAACTTTGACTGACTCTATCTTTTTAAATATAACTCCAAATGAACTAATTCTTTTTCCTACCTCTCTCAAATATTGTCTAGTTTATTTTAATATTTATTTGAAAAAAATTCAAAACAACGTTTTGTGCTGTTTTGATTTTGTGTGTTAATTCAAATATATTCTTTAATAGGATTTTTGAAGATTTCAAGATGTTTTGGAATGCACCCTGTTTTCCCATGACCTGAAGGCAAGCATTCTGAACCCCGGCATAATATCTTTGTGTGTTCGATGACACGTTTATAACATCACCTCACTTTGGAGAAACTTGTTATTTCATGTGATATGATCATATGCATGGGTGCATGTTATTGATTTCCATGCTGTTGGAAATGAACACACTTGTGATGATAATCATCCTCATGTGCCTTGCATGCATACCGGCAGGAACCCGGGAAAACCTCTGCCTTGGGTAGGCATGAGTTTGTCGCCGGTCTCCGTCGGGACGGTTATGTCTGGTATGGCATGGCAAGGTGATATGAGCGGTGACTCTGTTGGTTGAAATATATTCGTTATGCTAATCATGCAGGGAATACTTAAACCTCCTGAGTCGACCGTAGATCGAGTCTTGTTCCAGTAACCCCCATACTTGTTTCGTACTACCACTCGTCTCTATAGCAAGTAGAGTACGGTTCAGTAAGTTGTCAACCTCTTTCTAGCACACACCGTACAGAGAGGCCATGGTGGAAGATACCGGTTGTAGCCGGTAGGCAGGCCACCTGGTCCGGGGGCATGGGTGTTTCCGGTTGGGACCGAGAGGGGGGCACCCCTTAGAGCGCGCGGTATAAATTTGATCCCATGCTACGCAAGGTTGTATTCTCCCCACTTAGAGTTTTGCTTCACAGGTGTCGTGGGTGATTCCATACACCGGTGAGTTAAGCTGGTGTGTGCAAGTTAGGTGTGTTTTCAACAAAAAGACCGTAGACGGAATTAGTCCCGATGGACTAAAGAAATCCGTTACTCGTGGGTAAAGAGTACACCCTCTACAGAGATTAAACCTATTCGAATAGCCGTGTCCATGGTTAAGGATTACAGTCTGGGATGGGTCAAGTGTCGGTCTTAGTGTCGGTCTTCGGAGGTGGAACCGTTAACCAGAATTGGAACTACTACCTGTGACTTGTGATAATTATGATTATTATTATTGTTGACTAACCCGTGATATTATTGTTATTATTGAGTATCTCTGGGATGGTTCTACCTCCGGGATATTCACTATGATTGTTTATTTTAAAGCCCTTTATGTGGTGTCGCTCAGACGCCCGACTGTGGCATTTCTTTTAAAGCCCTTTATGTGGTGTCGCTCAGACGCCCGACTGTGGCATTTCTTTTAAAGCCCTTTATGTGGTGTCGCTCAGATGCCCAACTGTGGCATTTCTTTTAAGCCCTTTATGTGGTGTCGCTCAGACGCCCGACTGTGGCATTTCTTTTAAAGCCCTTTATGTGGTATCGCTCAGACACCCGACTGTGGCATTTCCTTTAAAGCCCTTTATGTGGTGTCGCTCAAACGCCCGACTGTGGCATTTCCTTTAAAGCCCTTTATGTGGTGTCGCTCAGACGCCCGACTGTGGCATTTCTTTTAAAGCCCTTTATGTGGTGTCGCTCGGACACCCGACTGTGGCATTTCTTTTAAAAGCCCTTTATGTGGTGTCGCTAAGACGCCCGACTATGGCATTGCTTGTTATTTATTTCATAAATTTTAATACTACTATGTTATTGCATTTTTATAAATAACTTGCTTGCACGCATCAGAGTTTTATTTATCTTTTGTGACTGACGTCATGAGCATAAAATATTTTCAGCACATCATTGTTATATTATACCTGTGTTCATAATGTTTGCGAGTACATTCAAAGTACTCACTGGCTTGTCCCTGGCTATTGTCTTGGCCAGATTTTCTTGCACGGAGAGGAGCGACGTGATGACAGCCCCGGAACCTAAGCAACGGAGATAGCAGCCTCGCGGAGATAGGAGTTAACCTGGTCAGCTGTTCCTGTGGGAATTGGAGTCCCATAGACACTGATGATCCACAAACCGCTTCCGCCATCAACCACTAGAAACCATTTGTTGTACTGATAGGCCAGAATGGTCTTGTACTGCATATTTTGTATTTTTCTTGGAATTTCTGTATCAAGTTGGAGCCTCATCAGCTAACAGTAAATCCTGGGGCTGATGTGCACGACGGTCTTTTCTGGAAATTTATACCCGGAAAACCGGTCGTGACATCTGACCGATAAATATCTTCGTAGAATATGTAGGAACCAATATGGGCATCCAGGTCCTGCTATTGGTTATTGACCGGAGACATGTCTTGGTCATGTCTACATTGTTCTCGAACCGTAGGGTCCGCACGCTTAAAGTTACGATGACAGTTTCTTTATGAGTTTATGTATTTTGATGTACCGAAGGTTGTTCGGAGTTCCGGATGTGATCACGGACATGACGAGGAGTCTCGAAATGGTCGAGACATAAAGATTGATATGTTGGACGACTATATTCGGACACCGGAATTGTTCCGGGTGATTTCGGAGAAAACCGGAGTGCCGGGGGGGTTACTGGAACCCCCCGGGAGAGTTAATTGGCCACATGGGCCTTGGTGGGAAGAGAGAGGGGCAGCCAGGGTGGGCCGCGCGCCCCCTCTCCCTCTGGTCCGAATTGGACTAGGAGGGGGGGGGGGGGGCGGCGCCCCCCTTTCCTTCCCCCCTCTCCCCCTTCCTTCCCCCTCCTAGTAGTAGGAAAGGAGGAATCCTACTCCTACTAGGAGGAGGATTCCTCCTCCTTGGCGCGCCCCAAGGGGCCGGCTGGCCTCCCCCCTTGCTCCTTTATATACGGGGGCAGGGGGCACCCTAGGACACACAAGTTGATCTTCGTGATCGTTCCTTAGCCGTGTGCGGTGCCCCCCTCCATGATATTACACCTCGGTCATATTGTAGCGGTGCTTAGGCGAAGCCCTGCGACGGTAGAACATAAAGATCGTCACCACGCCGTTGTGCTGACGAAACTCCCCCCCGAAGCTTTGCTAGATCGGAGCCCGGGGTGCGTCATCGAGCTGTACGTGTGTCAAGAACTCGGAGGTGCCGGAGTAACGGTGCTTGGATCGGTTGGACCGGGAAGACGTACGACTACTTCCTCTATGTTGCGTCAACGCTTCCGCTTCGGTCTACGAGGGTACATAGACAACACTCTCCCCTCACGTTGATATGCATCACCATGATCTTGCATGTCCGCAGGATTTTTTTTGAAATTACTACGTTCCCCAACACTTCGATGGAGCGTTCTCACGGCAGGGCGCGGGGGCTGGAGCAGTGCTCATATCCGCCACTCAGGACAAGCTCTCTTACACCATACAACTATGTTTCCAGCAAGGCGAGAAGGTCTCCAACAACATAGCAGAATATGAGGGCCTCATAGCGGGTCTGAAAGCTGCAGCGGCACTGGGAGTGAAGTGCCTCATCGTCAGGGGCGATTCGCAACTCCTCGTCAACTTCTCCAACAAGGTGTACGAGCCGAAGGACGAGCACATGGAGGCATATCTTGCAGAAGTAAGCAAGATGGAGAAGCAGTTCTGGGGGCTGGAGCTGCAGCATGTGCCCCGCGACACCAACTAAGAAGCTGATGACATCGCCAAGAGGGTGTCCAGGCGACTGCCTCAGGAACCTAGCATTTTCGAGGAGTGACTCTTCAAGCTGTCGGCAGTACCACCACTTTCAAGCATGGCACAGCCTTGGGAAGAGCTCCCCAACCACCTGCCACAGGAGCCCCGGCATGTGGCCCGACCTCGGGAGCACGCCTACTCTTGGCGCTGGAGCCTCAGGATGGGTGCTGGACCACGGAATTCAAGGACTACCTGATGTAAGGGACGCTGCCGGAGAAAGAGGAGGACGCAGAATGTGTGGCCCGGCAGGCCACGGTCTACTGCATCCAAGACGGTGAGCTATACTGAAAGTGGCCAAATGATGTTTCCCTGTGTTGCATCTCTAGGGAACAGGGGAAGGAATTGCTGGCTAACATACACGCTGGAGATTGCGGACACCACTCATCATCGCAGAGCCTCGTTGGCAAGGCGTTCCGCAGTGGGTTCTACTGGCCTACAGCACTGAACGACGCGATCAAGCTGGTGAGGTCCTACGATGCCTGCCAGTTCCATGCCAAGCAGATTCATCAGCCAGCTCAGGGCTTGCAAACCATCCCGCTCTCGTGGCTGTTCGCCTTCTGGGGGCTGGATATCTTGGGCCCATTTCCTCGAGCGCCTGGGGGCTACCGCTACCTCTACGTCGCCATCGACAAGTTCACCAAGTGGGCAGAGGTGGAAGCCGTGCGCACCATCCCAGCCGGTTCCGCGATCAAGTTCATCAAGGGCCTCGTGTGCCAGATTGGGGTCCCTAACTGCATCATCACCGACAACGGTTCGCAGTTCACCAGCAATCTCTTCAAAACATATTGTGCTAACCTTGGAACACAGATATGCAATGCTTTAGTGGCGCACCCTCGGAGTAACGGCCAAGCCGAACGCGTCAACGTGGAGGTCCTGAGGGGCCTCAAGACCAGGACCTTCAAGAAGAAGCTGGAGGCCTGCGGCAGGGGCTGGTACGACGAGCTCCATTCCGTGCTATGGTCTATCCGCACTACCGCCACCAAGCCAACTGGCGAAACCCCGTTCTTCCTCATCTACAGAGCAGAGGCGGTCCTCCCTCACGAGGTTAGGCATCGCTTCGCATGGGTCCTAGCGTTTGATCAGATGCAACAGGACGCCATGCGGGGGATGGACCTCGTGTTGGGGAAGGAGCGCCGTCGTGAAGCGACACTTTGAGCAGCAAGGTACCAGCAGGCGCTATGACAGTATCACTGTCGCAACATCTGCCCCAGGACTCTCAAGCGGGTGCTCTCCAGGGAAGGGCTGCATAAGCTCTCGCCCATGTGGGAGGGCCCATTCAAGGTTGTTCATGTTTCCAGGCCTGGCGTCACATGCCTGGAGACTCAGGAGGGGGTACCCATCCCAAACGCCTGGAACATCCAGCATCTCCAAAAGTTTTACCCCTGAAGAAAGGCCCAGTGCTTGTGAAGAAGGCCCGGTGCCTGTGAAGCTCGCCGCCCGAAGAAAGGCCAGGTGCCTGTGAAGAAGGCCTAGTGCCTGTGAAGCTCACCGCCCGTGACACTCTCACGTATAACGAGTTGGGGCTGTACACACCCCGGAGTCTCCGGAGTGCCGCCCTCGGGCCTCGGGGGATCCCGCCCACGCCAAGTGGCAGCACTTAGCTCCGCGCTGGTGAGAAGACGTCAAAGACTATACTAGGTGCCGGACGCGGCTTTTAATTTGCTTTCCGTAGTTGGCTTGTTCTCCCTTGTTTGAACATTTATTGGAGTTGCTTCTAGTGTTATTTTCCGTCTTCTACCCCTGTTCTCTGTTTTCAGCTTTTGTCTGACTCGTTCTCTCTCTCTCGCAAACCTCGCGAGGAGGCTGCACGGGCGCCCTCGTGAGCCCTTCCTCTCTTAATTTTCACGAGGCTCTCTCATTCGAGTTCACAGCGGGAGCACCACTCCCAGTCCATGCCCCTCGGGCATCATGACGCAAAACACCGGGCCACGGCCGGTACCCCTCGCAACAGAGCTTCGGACATGATTCTCCCAACAAATTTTTTGCAGCTCTTAAGGCTCCCGGCGAGGCCCCAAGCAGGCATCTCGCGAGGCGGAAATTGCTACAAACGTCCCAAGCTAAGTTATTCCTACGCGCAGACACATAACAACAACACCATAACACAGCACAGGAACAATAAATGCAGTACGATAATCAGGGGATCATAGTCTGTTGAACGCCCCTACGGGGCCCCATACTTCTCTCTCTCTCGATGCAGGAAAAGGAGGAAAACAAAATAAAAGCAGCATGCGCCTTGCAATAGCTCACGAGGAGGGATCTGCATCGTCCTCCTGAGCTCAATCAGACTCCGCCTCACGCTTCACCGGAGTGTGGCGATGGGACGACCCGACACCTCCCTCTAAGTGGGCGTGGCAGCGTGGTGGCTGATCACGGCCACCGCTGGAGGAGCTGTCACTGGAGAAGGAGCCGCTGAAGCTCGGTGAGCTGCGGTCGCCGCCGGGAGCGGGTGTCGGTGTCAAAACAGGCAGATCTCGGGTAGGGGGTCCCGAACTGTGCGTCTAAGGCTAATGGTAACAGGAGGCTGGGGACACGATGTTTACCCAGGTTTGGGCCCTCTCGATGGAGGTAATACCCTACTTCCTGCTTGATTGATCTTGATGATATGAGTATTACAAGAGTTGATCTACCACGAGATCATAGAGGCTGAACCCTAGAAGCTAGCCTATGATTATGATTGTATATCATCCTATGGACTAAACCCTCCGGTTTATATAGACACTGGAGGGGGCTAGGGTTACACAGAGTCAGTTACAGAGAAGGAGATCTACATATCCGAATTGCCAAGCTTGCCTTCCACGCAAAGGAGAGTCCCACCCGGACACGGGACGAAGTCTTCAATCTTGTACCTTCATAGTCCAACAATCCGGCCAAAGCATATAGTCCGGCTGTCCGAGGACCCCCTAATCCAGGACTCCCTCAGTAGCCCCTGAACCAGACTTCAATGACGATGAGTCCGGCACACAAATTGTCTTCGGCATTGCAAGGCAGGTTCCTTCTCCGAATACTCCATAGAAAATCTTGAATATGAGGATCGTGTCGGGCTCTACAAAATAATTTCCACATACCACCATAGAGGCCATAATATTCCATAAATCAAATCTGCTGACAACTTTTCATAGCATGGCATCATGCCACGACCCGGTCATTATTCGAACCATTTTCCTCAACCAGCTACTGTACATATTGCGAGGCGGATTTCTTGGCACGTCTTGTCGAAGTAGAGATCGTGTCCCCTTATCACAGGATTCTCATCAATATGGGTGTGGGTAACCCAACCGTGCCATCAATCATGCTTGGCGAATAAGCGAGTCTACCGGGCAAGTGGTGAGGCGCAGGATCCCTACTGCTTTTTTAAAGGGATAAGGACTCCCCTTTTCCACCCATGCCTTCTTCTTCCTCTGCTCATCCATTCCCCCTCGCTCGAGCCCTAGCACCCAAGCGTTCGTCTTCTCCGCCCAAAGAAAAAGGTCTTCCGAAGATGTCCGGATCCGGAGCAAGAGGCAAGTGGATGGCCTCTACTGTCTGGGAGAAGGATATCAAAAAGCTTCGGGAGGCCGGGTATCTGGCCAAGAAAATCGGCCACCGTCTTCCGACGGTTCGACAGATCGTCCCTACTCTAGAACCCCACGAGAGGGTTGTATTCCTCCCTCATTTTGTCCCCGGGCTAGGGTTTCCCCTCCACCCATTCGTTCGCGGCATCATGTATTATTACGGGATCGACTTTCATGATCTATCCCCTAATTCCTTCCTCAACATCTCGACATTCATCGTCGTGTGCGAGGACTTTCTCCGCATCTCGCCACACTTCGGCTTATGGCTGAAGGTTTTTAATGTGAAGCCCAAGGTAGTGAGCGGCGAGCATGCCGAGTGCGGAGGTGCCATGGTGAGTAAGATGCCCAACGTCACATGGCCAACATGTACTTTCAATGATTCCATCAAGGAGTGGCAGCAGCAGTGGTTTTACATCACTGAGCCGTGCGACACGGAGTGGGCCGCTGCTCCCGAATTGCGATCCTGAGCCCCCCTGCGGCTTACGTCCTGGCCCAAGAAGGGCCTGAACTGGTCTTCGTCCGACGAACTGTCGGTGCTCCAGACGTGCATCAAGGATATGGAGGACAAGAACATCAAACTTGTCAATGTAGTCCAGGTGATGTTAGTTCACCAGATTCTTCCTTGTCAACACTGGGCCTGCAATTTATGGGAGTTCGACCCGGCCAAGCACCAGACCCTACGGGAGCTCTTTGGCTCCTCGCACAAGGACATCTGGAAGGTGCTTTTTAAGTCTGGCAAATCGTGGCCGGACTCCGTCGAGGACCGTGGATACCAACTGTCCCGCCCTACAAGTTCGGTAAGTCACTGTTATGTTGGCAATTCATATGCTTTATTCTCATATTCTGAGGAAAATGCTTAATGTATTTTTCACAACCCTCCTAGGGCTGGACGAAGAAGGCGGGGCGGATCTACTGTCCGGCCCCACTGCCAGAAGAACCGACCGGCCCACTTCTGACGAAGATGCTGGTCCCGGCGCCTTACAAGGCGCCAAAGAAGAAGGCCAAGGAGGCCAAGAAGACCAGGGGCGGCCTCCGTCGCCGCGGCGCTTCGAACTCAAAATCCGAAGACTCCAATGCTCGTTCTTCCTCCGAAGAGGATGAGGATGAGGAGGAAGACGAATCCCCCGTGGGGGGAAGAAAGAAAAGGATGGCCTTCGCATCCTTGGAGGCCGAGTCGCCTAAGAGGGGAAAAACTCCTCTTCTAGAGGAGTCCACCGCCGCCACCGATAGCAGCCTGGAGTGGGATCCCAGGGCCCAGCCCCAGGTAAACTCGTGACTATATGAAATCCGAACACGCTTATGCGTCCCGGCTCATCATGGCATAATATTTTAATATGAGCCATACTTTTTTGCAGTCCGGCGAGGTCCCACGCCGAACAATCCTCGTCGGAGGATTTGCTGGGTTCGGATGCTATGGAGAGCGGGACACCCCCGAAGGCTCCTACCCCCAAACATGTGTATGATACCGAGGTGTCGTCCCAGAAGGACCCAGACCAAGGGGGGGAGATCATAAAGGCGGCGCCAGGAGGTCAAACTTCAGGGGTCGGACACATGGGAGAGAAGGCTCCCATGGACGTCGACGGCGGGGGCGGTCTTGAATTCAGCCCCCAGACGAACGCGATTCCAGAGATCAATACGGCTCCAGGATCCGGCAGGCGGCCTCCCTCGACTAGAGGGGGTGTGCCTATTTCGTCGGCAACCTCTGTCCAACCAGAGGTGTCGGTTACTTTATAGGCGGCGCTAAAAAGCGCCTCCATCATCGATGAACACCGTGCCCTTATGGGCGCGGTGATTGAGAAGATTCAGTCCACTGAGAGTGGACTAGATGAAGCCTGCATTAGCCTTATAAGAGGCTTTGAGGTATGTTTTATAAGGTTTCGAAGAGTATCATAGTATGGATAGTAGCCCCTGATACACTGTTCGGTGAAAGAAAGGACCAGACAGAGGATCAAATTTATATTCGCAGGAGACTCACTTGATGACATCTTTCCCTCTTCTTTTATAATTAGGCGTCTGTAGCGACAGCCGCCTCTCATACTGCGGAGGTCTCCGGACTGAATCAGAGTCTGAAGCGGGCCAAAGAGGAACTTGGCCGATTGAAAAGGCAGTTAGAGGATAAACAAGGTATGCACAAACCTTGCTTGCGTTCAATGCGAAGGAATTTTTTGGTATGATAAAGTATGTTTCATGATTTGCTCTAGGGGCGATGGCCGAAGTCGAGGCTCTTAAGAAGGCTGTGGACGAGGCCGAGAAAAAGGCAGCCGCAGAGCAGGCCCTTCGTGAGAAGCACGAGGCCCGGGTTATCGAAGCTGAGCAAGAGCTTCAAGGGGCCGTGAAGAAATGCGAGGCCTTGGAGCAGAGTCTATCGGAGAAAGAATCCGAACTCACCGAGGCTCGCCAAGCCGCAAGTGATACCCGGGGGGAAGCCCAAGTTGCCCTGAAGGAAATCCAGGAGGCAAGGAAGATTGCGGCTGGTAAGGATTTTTCTATACAAAGCGGGTAGTTGAAAGGAGAAAATCAAGTTGATAATTTGAATTCTGATTTCTCCAGGGGTATTTGTAGAGCTGCCATGCAGCATATCTGATGCCGCCCAATTTTACCGAGTCGAAGAAAGGAACACTGCGGATAAGCTCTTCTGGATGCAGTATCTAGCGCCGAATTATCTGGTGCCTTTTGCCGATCAACTGAAGCAGCTGATCGAACTGCATAAGGCGGCCGAGCTAGCCATGAAGGATTTAATTATTCGGCTATGGCCCGCCGAGTCGATTCCAAGCAGTTACTTCGGGCTCGTGAAGTGGCTTGTGAGTGCTTGCCCTCGACTCGAAGTTATCAAGCGGTCGGTCTGTATGGAGGGTGCGCGAATGGCCTTCACCCGCACAAAGGTGCACTAGGGGAAGATGGATGCAGAAAAGCTGATGACCGAGGGACTGCCGGAGGGGAAGGAGCACCGCAAGCCCGAATTATATTATGATAGTGTCTTGAAAGGGGCCCGCCTTGCGGCGGAGCAATGCGCCAAGGACATTATATTTCCATGAATACAGTCATGTTGTCCTTTGTAATGTTGAACAAGGTCATTTCTATTATTTATTGCATGTTATTTGAAAGTTTTTCCTCCTGTGCAGCCGTTATATATATTAATCCTGAGAGTTGGCCAGTCGTCGGCTTCTGCCCCCACGTAGTAAGTACGGGGGTGTTCGAGATAAACATGAGCACTCTTTATCCCAATTTTGGGTCCTTGAAGGAGGTGTTTAGCACAGCGAACCGGGCAATCAGTCTATAGGGCTTTATCACTCTCACTTAGCCATAGGAGTTTTACAAAAGGAAGGTAGGCGCAGCCCCTGGTGTTCGGAAGACCACACGAGGGGCTCTATAAGCACCTGATCGGAAGAAAAGATGATCCATCGCACGCTGCATTGGTTATGGCATTATGCGGAATAAATCCTTAAACATTTTACAACCTCCCGAACAGCTGACCAGCTCTCGCCGTATCATGACAGTCAGTTTTCGGCTTTCTCTACTGAGGTGCTCGTCCGGAAGAACCGGACGCAATCGCAGTAGTTCTCCCTGTGCTACCTTAGCCGATATAGCGGAACATAAGGTACCAAAACATGAGAGCCGGGCAAACCCAACTATTGACCCAAGACATGATTCAGAGCTGATGCATATAATGCTATAAGTTCGGGGTGCCGAACTGCCGTGAAGGTGTTCGGACTTTATTGCCGTATTATGGGTATAATGAAGCCCCTGGCATATTAAGGCATATCACGATGTGCAGCTGCCTTTTGACAAAAGAGTTCCAATAAGAAATAAAAGCAGATAAGCATCATATAAATCCACATGTTGTATAATACATTGATGCGTATGAGTACATGTAATGTGATAAAAAGAAATATGACTGCGGAACCTGCTGAGACCAGGCGGGAAGAAGTTGTACGCGGATCCGGAGTGCAGTCAGATGGTCATCAAGGGGGATATCTAAAGATTCCCTTACACGTTCGAACTGTTTCCACGCCATCAGTCATGGCCTACGCAAAGGTGAGCCTGCAAAGAAAATGCAAGAAATGTTTGTGTGCCACAGAGCGGTTGAGCCGCAGTATGTGGCATGTCTTAACTTTTGCCGGAGTGTTTAATTGAGCTCCGGACGAGCTGGGCTATCCTGCCGCGCAGTAGTTTGGACTCCTTTAGCGGTGTCCGGGAGCTCGGTCATCGACTGGAGGTTCGATTTAAAGGTGCCACTCGTTGCTTCTGTTGTTAAAGTGGTGGTAGACTCTTCGGCAGTGAGGGGGAGTTCGGCCCTGCCATTAACCATGATGACGCCGCGCGAACCGGGCATCTTGAGTTTACGGTAGGCATAATGTGGCACCGCTTTGAATCGAGCGAACGCGGTTCGTCCAAGCAGTGCCTGATAGTCACTGCAAAAGGGGACGATGTTGAAGACTAACTCTTCGGTACGGTGATTGTTTGGTGATCCGAAGACTATCTCCAGAGTGATGGAGCCTGTACAACTGGCCTCCGCACCTGGTATAACACCTTTAAAGGTGGTTTTGGTGGGCTTGATCATTGAATGATCGATACCCATCTTGCGCACTGTGTCCTGATACAGCAGGTTTAGAGTGCTGCCTCCGTCCATAAGGACTCGTGTGAGGTGCAATCCATCAATTATGGGTCCAGGACGAGCGCGGCCGGATTGCTCTGATTGGTATTGGCCGGGCGATCCGTACGATCGAAGGTGATCGGCCATAGTTTATATTGTGTGGCGAATGGCTCCGTTAAGTTGACATCCCTAATAGCGCACGTCCGTTCCAGCTTGGGAATGTGGATGGCATTTATCATATTCACCATTTTGATTTGCGGGGGAAATCTCCTTTGCCCTCCTTTGTTTGGTGATCGGGCCTCCTCGTCGTCGTTATCACTTTGAGATCCTTGCTCCTTGTTTGCGGCACCTGGCCTGCTGACTTGCTTGAAGACCCAGCATTCTCTGTTGGTGTGATTGGCTGGTGTTCCTGGGGTGCCATGAATTTGGCATGGACGATCGAGTATGCGGTCCAGACTGGACGGGCTCGAATTGTTATTTTTGAATGGCTTTTTCTGCTGACTGGACTTAGAGCCACTGAATCCGGCATTGACTACAGTGTCTTTGGCGCTATCACCATTTTTATGACGCTTGTGTTTGTCGCATCATGGTTTGTCGTTCCTATCTCTGGCTTTTGATGTGCTAGGATTGCTTGTTGTGCTGTTGCTATGAGCCAACCAGCTATCCTCGCCCGCACAGAAGTGGGTCATGAGTGTTGTGAGGGCTTCCATGCACTTTGGCTTTTCTTGGCCGAGATGTCGGGCGAGCCACTCGTCACGGATGTTATACTTAAAGGCCGCTAGGGCTTCGGCATCCGGACAATCGACAATTTGGTTCTTTTTGGTTAGGAACCGGGTCCAAAATTTCCTGGCTGACTCTCCGAGCTGTTGGGTTATATGACTTAGATCATCAGCATCCGGTGGTCGCACATAAGTGCCATGGAAATTGTCCAGGAATGCGTCTGCCAGGTTCTCCAAACTCCCAATGGAGTTTGCCGGCAAGCTATTCAGCCAATGCCGAGCTAGTCCCTTGAGTTTTAGTGGGAGCTACTTGATGGCGTGTAGATCAACTCCGTGGGCCATGTGAATGTGGAGGAAGAAATCTTCTATCCATACCGCGGGGTCTGTAGTACCATCATATGATTCAATGTTTACGGGTTTAAACCCTTCCGGGAATTCATGATCCATTACTTCATCAGTGAAGCATAGGGGGTGTGCGGCGCCTTTCTGCCGGGTTACATCACGACACAATTCTAATGGGTCTGGTTTGTTGTATTCGGCCTGGCCGGATTTGTTCTTAGTATATCCGGTGTGATGATCATCATCGCACATTAGGGCACGCCCCCGCGATCCATAGATAGATCTTGGCTATCCTGCTTTTTTCAATTTGTCTTGCAGGTCATGCGTGGAGCCTCAGGCATTCGTGTTTTTGCATGTTTGGCGTCGGGGTGCGGGCTGGACTTCAGGCTGAAACGCCGCTTTGTCTCGGACCCGAGGTGGCCGGTCAGCCGTATCATGCGCTGGTAGTGTAGGCTTTGATGCCTCCTCCTCTAGTTGAGGTAGCAACCTGCGCTTTGGGTAACTTTTGGTAGGGCGCTCGAGTCCGTATTCCTCGGCTGCCAGGACCTCAGTCCATCTATCAGTTAGCAGATCTTGATCAGCTTGAAGCTGCTGTTGTTTCTTCTTCAGGCTTTTTGCAGTGGCTATAAGCCGGCGCTTGAATCGCTCCTACTCGACGGGGTCCTCATGCACGACGAATTCTTCGTCACCAAGGCTCACTTCGTCTTCGGAGAGGGGCATGTAATTGTCATCATCCGATTCTCCGTCTGTTGCCTGTTCCATGGGGCTAGCTTGCCCATTCTTCTGCTCGGCCTGCTCGAAGCCTGGCTGGGTGGGATTGTTTTCGTCTTCGGCACCATCCGGATTGCTATCATCTCTTGTGGCGGTATTACTATTTTTGCCATGGCGGGGCTTAGAGTGGCGCCGATGACGCCGGTGCTTAGATTGCTTCTCACGGGGATTATCCTCCGTTGCCTCATCGCCATTGTTTTCTTTGGGGGTTTCCACCATATATATATCCTATGATGATGTGGCTGTCCGGCGCCCTGTGGGCGGTGGTTCCTGTTCTTCTCCTGCATCGTCGTCCATACCGTTGATGTCTTCGGAGTCGAAGTCAAGCATGTCGGTTAAGTCATCGACAGTGGCTATTAAGTGGGTGGTGGGTAGGGAACGAATTTCTTCATCGTCCGCTTCCCACTCAAGCAGGATATAATTCGGCCAGGAGTCTCCTGATAGAGAGAGAGACCTCAATGAATTTAGCACGTCACCAAAGGGTGAGTGTTGAAAGATATCCGCGGAGGTAAACTCCATGATCGGTGTCGGTGGGAAACGACACTAAGGGAGTCCTGGACTAGGGGGTGTCCGGACAGCCAGACTATCATTATCCGCCGAACTCCAAGACTACGAAGATACAAGATTGAAGACTCCGGCTCGTGTCCGGATGGTACTTTCCTTGGCGTGGAAGGCAAGCTTGGCAATACGGATATGTAGATCTCCTACCATTGTAACCGACTCTGTGTAACCCTAGCCCTCTCCGGTGTCTATATAAACCGGAGGGCTTTAGTCCGTAGGACAACATACATTACAACAATCATACCATAGGCTAGCTTCTAGGGTTTAGCCTCCTTGATCTCGTGGTAGATCTACTCTTGTACTACCCATATCATCAATATTAATCAAGCAGGATGTAGGGTTTTACCTCCATCGAGAGGGCCCGAACCTGGGTAAAAACATCGTGTCCCTCGTCTCCTGTTACCATCCGCCTAGACGCACAGTTCGGGACCCCCTACCCGAGATCTGCCGGTTTTGACACCAACATTGGTGCTTTCATTGAGAGTTCCTCTGTGTCGTCACCGATAGGCTTGATGGCATCTTCGACCAACAACGCTGTCCAGGGTGAGACTTTTCTCCCCGGACAGATCTTCATATTCGGCGGCTTCGCACTGCGGGCCAATTCACTTGGCCATCTGGAGCAGATCGAAAGCTACGCCCCTGGCCGTCAGGTCAGATTTGGAAGCTTAAACTTCACGGCCGATGTCCGCGGAGACTTGATCCTCGACAGACTCGAGCCACAGCCGAGCGCGCCGCACTGTGACGATGGGCATGATCTACCTCTGCCGCCGAACAGTGCCTTGGTGGCCGCACACGGATCCGCTTCGGCCATTAGCCCGGAGCCAATCACCCGGATCGAGGGTCGGTGGATAGGCGCCGCCCTGGGGGCTTTAACATCCACGGCGATGGAGCCGAACACTAATCTTGTCCCCCGCGAAACTCGTGACTCCGAGGCGTCGGACTCCTTGCCGGACTCCGAACCTCCTGCGCCCCTGCCAATCGATCCGGATTGGGCGCCGGTTATGGAATTCACCGTCGCGGACACCTTCCAATGCTCGCCTTTCGGCGATATCTTGAATTCACTAAAGCATCTCTCGTTATCAGGAGAGTCTTGGCCGGACTATGGCCAGGACGGTTGGGGAACGGACGACGAAGAAATTCAGAGCCCACCCACCACCCACTTTGTAGCCACTTTCAACGATCTAACCGACATGCTAGACCTTGACTCTGAAGACATTGACGGAATAGACGACAATGCTTGAGACGAACAAGAAACAGAGCCTATAAGGCACGGGAGGACTACCTTGTCACATGACATATATATGGTAGACACCCCAAAGGAGAGCGATAACGAAGATCAACAGGCCGCGGCAGAAGATGACCACGCCGATAAACGACCAAAACGGCGGCGCAGGCGCCGTCCTAAGTCCCGCCTCGACAACAACGCTCCCAAAGAGCCCGCAATACGGCAGGGCTCACAAACGGACGACGAACACGCAGATAAGCAACCGTCCGACCATGACGAGTCAGATAATCAGTCCAGGCCAGATGAAAACAACAGTCCGGACGACCTCACGCCGGACACACCGCCGGAGAGCAAGAACCTTCGGAAAAGACTCGTCAGTACTGCAAAAAGCCTGAAGAAGGAAAAATGGAGGCTCAAAACAGCGGAAGACACACTTAGAATGAGATGGAGCAAAGTGCTCAAAACCGCAGATAAGTACGGCAATGGCCACCAATCAAAGAGCTACCCGAAGCGCAAGCTGCTACCAGAATTCGACGAGGAGGCCATAGAGCCCCCACCGTCAAAAAATAAAGGGGCTGCCTGGCTGGATAGACGGCCAGACGATAGGCCAAACTCTGACAGCGGCGCCACACATAAACCAACCAACGAACTCGGAAGGATAGATGGCCCAGCCAGATCCATCTACGGGCCAAAGGAGAAGGCCCCAGGAAGCAAGGCAACACGTCAAGTGTCCGATGATAGCGGCACACACAAATACAGGGGCGCCGCACACCCACTATGTTTCACTGACGAGGTGCTGGACCATGAATTCCTAGCAGGATTTAAACCCATAAACATAGAGGCCTACGATGGAACAACAGACCCTGAAGTCTGGATAGAAGATTATATACTACATATACATATGGCCAGAGGAGATGATATCCACGCCATAAAATACCTACCCCTCAAGCTCAAAGGGCCAGCCCGTCATTGGCTTAAAAGCCTCCTAGAAAATACTGTTGGAAGTTGGGAAGAGCTCGAGGACGCGTTTAGAGCAAATTTTCAAGGGACTTATGTCCGCCCTCCGGATGCAGATGATCTAATTCATATAACTCAACAGCCCGGAGAGTCAGCGCAGAAATTCTGGAACAGGTTCCTTACAAAAAAGAACCAAATAGTCGACTGTCCGGACGCCGAAGCCTTAGCAGCTTTCAAGCACAATGTCCGAGACGAATGGCTCGCCAGGCACCTTGGTCAAGAGAAACCGAGGATAATATCCGCACTAACAAGCCTCATGACCCGCTTCTGTGCGGGCGAGGATAGCTGGTTAGCACGATGCAGCACCAGTGACCCAAGTACATCAGAGATAAGAGATGGAAACGGAAAATCACGGTGCAGAAAAGAGCAGCGCCGGAATAAAGAGAAAAGCCCAAAGAGCGCGGCAGTTAACGCCGGATTCAAAAGCTCGCGGCCCAACAATAAAACACAGCCTCTTAAGGATGATAGTGACGAATTGTCCAACTTAAAAAAAAATTTGGGTCGGATATGCCAAATCCACAGTACCCCCGGAAGGCCTGCAAACCACACCCACAGGGATTGTTGGGTTTTTAAACAGTCCGGCCGACTAAATGCCGAACACAAGGGGCTCGACGCGTCAAGCAAAGAAGATAAACCCCACCAGCAGAGCACCGGAAAACAAAAGACTTTCCCACAAGGGGTCAAAGCAGTAAACTCACTTCATGTGATAATACGGAAAAATAGTGCGGCACTTTCTAAAAAGAGCTTCGCGCGGTCCAACCCAGCAGACCGTAGAGATTGGATATCAAAACCAATCACTTTCGACCACCTGGACTATTCCAGAAGCGTTCGAAATGCGGGACGGACTCCACTGATATTGAATCTCATAATAGACGGATTGCAATTTACTAACGTCCTAATGGACGGAGGCAGTGACTTAAACCTGCTATATTCAAACACAATCCGCAGGATGGGGATAGACCCTACCAAAATTCGACACAGCCGCACTTCCTTCAAAGGAGTGACGCCAGGCCATTACGCCAAGTGCACAGGCTCCATATTACTAGAAGTCGTGTTCGGATCGCCGAACAATTCTCGACGCGAAAAATTAATTTTTCATATCGTCCCATTTGAAAGTGAATATCAAGCACTCTTGGGACGAAAGGCTTTTGTCCGCTTCAACGCCATACCGCATTACGCATCTCTTACACTCAAGATGCCCGGACCACGTGGCATAATTTTAGTGCGAGGGTCACTTAAAGACCCCGGACTTGGATAGACGAATCCCTAGCCGCATACCCCTTCACAGGGGGCTGCGCGCACAAATAACCGCGGGTTCATACAAACCCCGCTTTAATTATTTATATTTCTAATATTTTTCGCACGAATTGTTTTTTAAACTAAACGTTCCTCTCTTTTTACAGATGAACAACGTGCATACCCGTCCAGGATAACGGCGCAACGGAGACACAGGCGCAGACGTGCAGTAGGGACCCGTTGTGAGGATTCTTTTCAGATTAAGACCCTGCGTAAACCTTTTTTACTGTCTCTTGTTGTTATTCTCCCTTGGTTTCTTCCTATAGCCAAAGCGGAGCCTAACGTTTTGGCATCGGCCGCGTCAGAAGACCATGCCCGTACCTAGACACTAGGGGCTTAGGGCATCGTTCTGCCCATTATTATAAAGACCGAACACCTTAGGGAGTGTTCGGCGTCTCGAGTTAGGCATTATATGCATCAGCTCCGAATCATGTCTTTGGTCAAATGTTGGGTTTGCCCGGCTCCTGTGTTTTGCTGCCTTACGTTCCGTATCATCGGCTAACGCGGCACCAGGAGAACTACTGCGATTGTGCCCCAGTTCGGCTGGGCGAGCACCTCAGTAGAGAAAGCCGAAAACTGACTGTCATGATACAGCGAGAGACTGGTCAACCACTCGATCGACTATCGGAATGTTTAGAATTCCCCTCTTTGACGAAGGGCCGTTTCCCGGTCAGGCACACGCGCTCCGACTTCGGAGAAGGGCGATGCCACCAGGGGCTATATCGTAGCCCCACCCTCGAGCTCCACTGGCTAAGTGAAAGTGATAAAGCATTATAGTCCGGATTGCCTCGTTCGCTACGCTACCACCTCCTTATAACAGGACCGAGACGTCGGATTAAGTGTGAAAACGTGCTATTTTTGCAAACACCCCAACACCTTGTGCGTGGGGGCTGAAGCCGAAGACTGCCATCTTTCAAGTTATACACAAGTATACGTAAACGGCCGCACAGGAGAAGTTTTACTACTTGGACGCACAAGTATAAAAAGCAGTTATAACATAATCATCGATTTACAAGCTAATGCGTTCATTTGAAAGTTACATTCTTCGAGCACTGCGACTCTATTACACGAGCGCCACGCATAACTTCCCTGAAATAGTGCTCGGCAGGGAGCCGGTTTTCATCCGAACCCTGGGCAGCAACAGTGGTGGCGTCCATCTCTGGACAATGCGCCTTCACACGGGCAAGAGCCATCTGCGCGCCCTCTATGCAGGCCGACCGCTTCATCTCCTTTATATGCGGCACCGCTCCAAGGAATTGCTATAGTAAGCCAAAGTAGCTCGTCGCCTTGGACCTCTCTGGCCAGACATGGGCCACGATGTCAGTCATGGCAAGTCCGGACAATCTATTTAGCTCGGCCCATTCAGCCAACCGGTCTGTCAATGGAAGTGGGCGATCCGGACTGTGGAATTGAGACCAATATAGCTCTTCCGTCTCGTGATCCTTCTGGCTCCGGAAGTGCTTAATGGCATCGGCCGCACTTGCGGCTAAGTCCATATACGGATCCTCCGGACTCCACAGCCGCTCAAATTGAGCATACTTCCCATCCATAAACCGGCGACGCAGCAGAAAAGGCTTGCCAGCCACGATCTCTCCGGCCTGGCTCAGTTCCTCCTTCATAGCCCGCATTGCAGAGCGGGCATCCTTGGCTTCGGCGGTGGCCTTCTTCAGGTCTTCCCGCTCCGATAAGCGCTCCTTTTCAAGAGCCTCATTGCGGTCGGCAACATCCTTTACTTTTATGGCCAATTCGGCCACCTCGGCCCTGCTTAGGCAGTGCGCAGCCTTTTCGGCTTTCAACTCCTCGGCCGCCCTCGAGGCAGCCGCTTCACTCCTTCGGGCTTGCTCCTTAGCTCGAGCAAGTTCGGCCCAAAGGCCCTCCACAGCAGCAGCACTGTCTGTACAAACAGCATATAATTTATCAGAGGAGGGCTTCGACCCCCTTAATAAAGCGACTGCGGAGAACTCTTTTACCTTGCGACTCGTCAAGTCGCCTGTTGACAAGTGCGATGTCCGCATCTGCCAAGTCAAATTGCCGATTTAACTCGGCAAACTCACTAGTCCGGCTAGCCCCCAGACTATCCGCCACCTGCATAGGAACGACGGAATTCATTCCTTTAGATTTCGATCCTCGGTACGCTGTCGTTTCCGACAACCTACCGAGTCTTAGGGGCTACTATCTATACAGGGCGCATTTTTTATATGCAAAACTGTTAAAAGATAAAGGGGTGCGTCATTCTCGCATACCTCAAATCCCGCCAGCAAACTCATGGCGGCATTATGCAATTCGCTCTCAGCGTACGAAATCCTTCCAATCACCATACGCATTAATGCACAGTGATCTTCTGAAATGGACGCCCTCTCAAGCAGATTCTTCAGTTCTCCCGGCCGGACACTAGTAGGTGCTGAACTCTCTGGCCCCTCCGGACTCGGGGATACCCTCCGTGATGACACTTCGGGTTCGCCTGCCTCATCTGGCGGCGCTGCGGACGGAGGCGTATCGCTCTCCATCATCTCCGGAAGAAGGTCCCCCGAAGATGAACTCATCTGAGAAGGCTGCAGATCCGAACTGCAATATAAATATTTTGGTTATCTACAGAAGCACAAATGAAGGTATTTCCTTACTAATTAACTCCCTCTTTCATACTCACGGCTCGCTGGAGGGCCGATCCTTTGATGATGATTGTGCGTCCGGATTCTTTCCGGGCGCCGGACCCCCCGGGGAAGATCTCTTCCCACGCTTAGGGGCTTTGGCCTCCGGATTTTCGGAGGCGGTCCTCTTCTCCCCCTGAAGGGAGGGGTTCTTGCTTCCTCCCTCTTCAGTCGCCCCTTTGGGCGAAATATTAGCTCCTCTATTTTCCCCGTCGCCCCCTTCTGTGGGCGCAACCTCCAACATTCTGACCAGCACGGGCTCTAGTGCGGTCTCTAGGAGGGGGGCCGGACACCTTATCAGCCTTGATCGCGCCACCCATTCCTGTAAAGAACAAAGGGTCAGGAGGCGAACTCTAGAAAGGCACATAAACAGAATGTCCGGACTCTGAGCTACTTACCTGAGTATCCGGGCGATCGCGGCTTAGGCCTGCATCCTCGGCTAAATCCGGACACGCCACCTGCGGTCCGAAGAACAACTTGTACATCTCCACGGGTGTCGCACCTATGAAGTGTTGGAGAATCCGAGGTCCCTCCGGGTTGAACTCCCATAGACGGAGAGGACGGCGTTTGCAGGGCAGAAGATGCCTGATTAGCATAACCTGCATCACCTTGATCAGGTCGATCTCCCTCGCTTGGAGATCTCGAATCCGGCCCTGCAGCGAAGGCACGTCTTCGGACGGCCCCCAATTGAGCCCTTGGTTGACCCACGACATCAGTTGGCGTGGAGGTCCCGGGCGGAATAAGGGCGGCGGCTTTTGCCTGCTGCCCCTTGGAGCGGTGATATAGAACCACTCCTGCTGCCATAGTCCAGGTTCCTCTTGGAAGGAACCCTCGGGCCACGGGGCATCGACCTTTTTGCTTATGGTCGCCCCGCCGCACTCCGCTTGACGCCCCCCGATCATCTTCGGCTCCACCTTGAAGGTCTTCAGCCATAGGCCGAAGTGGGGAATGACGCGGAGGAAGGCTTCACAGACGATAATGAATGCAGAGATATGGAGGATGGACTCTGGAGCCAAGTCGTGAAAGTCCAGCCCATAGTAGAACAGGAGACCCCTCACGAAGGGATCCGTCGGGAAGCCTAAACCCCGACGGAGGTGGGATACGAAAACGACGCATTCACCGGGCTCGGGGGCTGGCACGGCCTGCCCTTGGGCAGGCAACCTGTGCGAAACCTCGTAGGCCAGGTACTTGGCCTCACGCAACTTCAATATGTCCTCCTCCGTCCACCGGCCCTGGAGGTCGGAGCCGGACATGATTGAGGATCCGAAGCGCTCGAATCTGAGGCTCTGGGTGTTGGAACTGGGAGCGGGGAAGAGATTCAATGCGAGATTGAAGAACAATGGCGAGCCTTGGTCCTCTTATAAAGGGGAAGAAATACCAAGGGCCGTCTCCGTGACCGTTTGGGATTCCCCTTCGATAGAGGAGGCGTGGCGATGGGAGCGGTTGGGTTACCCACGCACGTATTGATGAGAATCCCGGAATAAGGGGAACACGATCTCTGCTTCGACAAGGCGTGCCAAGGAAACTGCTTCGCTAAATGTGCTGAGGTGGTATAGTAATTCAAACAAAGGCCTGGTGGCGGTGTGATGTCATGCCGCATAATACGTCAGCAGATTGAGCTAAGTGTACATTTTATTCTCTCTACGGTGGAATGTGGAATTTATTTTGCAGAGCCGGACACTATCCTGGTGTTCATGATCTTCTCTAGATTATTCAAGGGAGGAACCCGCCTTGCAATGCCGAACATTATGCACGCCGGACTTATCGTCATTGAAGACTGGTTCAGGGGCTACTGAGGGAGTCCTGGACTAGGGGGTGTCCGGACAGCCGGACTATCATTATCCGCCAGACTCCAAGACTACGAAGATACAAGATTGAAGACTCCGGCTCGTGTCTGGATGGTACTTTCCTTGGCGTGGAAGGCAAGCTTGGCAATACGGATATGTAGATCTCCTACCATTGTAACCGACTCTGTGTAACCCTAGCCCTCTCCGGTGTCTATATAAACCGGAGGGCTTTAGTCCGTAGGACAACATACATTACAACAATCATACCATAGGCTAGCTTCTAGGGTTTAGCCTCCTTGATCTCGTGGTAGATCTACTCTTGTACTACCCATATCATCAATATTAATCAAGCAGGACGTAGGGTTTTACCTCCATCGAGAGGGCCCGAACCTGGGTAAAAACATCGTGTCCCTCGTCTCCTGTTACCATCCGCCTAGACGCACAGTTCGGGACCCCCTACCCGAGATCCGCCGGTTTTGACACCAACAGACACCTATGGGATCACAAGAATCCCTACTACAGTTGCGGGGCGCGGGGTTGTGAGAAGAGCAGGATTGGCAATTGACACGAGGATCGTTTACCCAGGTTCGAGCCGCGAGGATGCGTAAAACCCTAGTCCTGCTTTGGTGGATGTATTAAGTGTTCTTGAGCTCTCGAACTAGCTACGGGTTCTGCGTGGTTCGAAATAGCCGAATCCCTTCTCTGTATGCCATGGGCCTCCTTTTATAGGCGAAAGGGGCTGCCACAGTGGCACACATGAGGTGGAAAGGCCTACAGTGCTGCGAGCTTATCACCCGTATTATAGGACAAGATGCATCTAGTGCATGTCTTAGGTGTCCCTCACTTTTTCGGGGACGGGAGCGAGGCCCGTCCCGTCCGTCGCCGCTCCTCCTCGCTTCGACACGCATCCTGGCCAGCGATGCATGCGGTGCCATGTAGGCAGGCAAGCAGCTGAGGTGGCGCGGTGGTGGAGCCTCCACGAAGATCTGCATGCCGCCATGCAGGTGTGTGCTGAGTTGGCCTAGAAGCTGCATGTTGCCACGCAGGTGCCTGCCCAGCTGGTTGGGCTGGCAGCTGCATGCGAACGGTGGCGGGAATGTGGTTGGCGTGGGCCTGGCAGTGGCCCTGCTGTCGCCTCCGGCAAGGGTCTTGTCAGGTGGCCCGGCAAGGGTGTTGCCATGGCACGCTAGCGTCCCCAGCAAGGACCTTGCCGGGGGTCTTGTGTATTTCTTCGGTGAGGATTGTTGCCTCTCAACCCCCATCTGATCTTGAGCATTCTATGTCTTCACAAAGATCTGCATGCCACCATGGAGGTGCCTCTCGAGCCCTGGTCCAACGTGGTTGTTCACGTTGGAGGCCGTGGGTTCAAGGGTGGCTCGCTCTGCCGGTGTGGGCGAGCTGCCCTGGCAAGGGCCTTGCCAAGGCTGCTAAGGTTGCCCCCGGCAAGGATCTTGCCAGGGAAACATCCTTCGTCCATCTGCACTTTGTGGCCTTGGTCCTTGATGTTGCCTTGTTTGTCTCGAGCCTTCGGCTTCTCCCCGGCTTCCCTCCTTTGCCCTGCTATATGTGGTCATGGCACGTGGCTTCGACTGCCCGTGCACAAGTAAAGGGTCAAAAGGAGAGCCCCTATTTTTGTACACCGACAGGAGCCCCCGGGCCTGGGCCATACATAAGCGCGACACGTTGTTGGGACAGGCCCAGAACGGTGCGCGGGCAGGCGGGCAGATTTTACCGTGGTAACTGCTCCGTCCGCTGCGCTTCCCCATGACCTACGTTGAACGCGCGACGTGGGGGTCACACGTGCGTGCGTGACGGAGGCATGCTGGCGTCATCTTGTGGTGGATAGTAAAGAGGCAGCTTGCGTGTCTCTTCGAGACCGCAGGGCCGCTACTCATTTATTGTCCTCGCTTGGGAACCGTCGCTCCACGCGTCCCACTATGCCCATCCCTTGTGCCATGTTCGCCGCATGCACGATGCAGAGCGAATGATAGGCGCGCAAGATGTGGGAAGTCGCGCGCGCGCGTGGGTCGATTCCCGCGCGCCTTCAATGGAGTGGGGAGGGCAGTCGACGGCCCCGCTTGCTGTCACTTCAACGGGCCGGATTGGCCGAGAGGGGGTGGCCGAGCCTCGCCCCCGCCCCTTTATAAAGAGGGGAGCAGGAGGAACGGCGCCTCTCAATCCTTCCTCATCTGCCTCTCCCCATTCCTGCTTCCTCCTTTCTTCTGCCATGGCGAAGGGGCGTGGCGACGCTTCATCGGTGGCGGCGAGGGTTTCGGCTCGACAACACATCGCTTCTCCCCAAGAGCTCGTAGCGGTGGAGCCGGCTGCTAGAGGGAGGGGGAGGGGGCGAGGTCGAGGCCGCCGTGGCACTCGACGGAGAGGAGGACGGGGCGGCAAATCGACCTCGCCTCCGCCAGCGGTCCCTCCTTTGATGGAGGGCCACGTCGGGGACAACCCTTGCGAATTCTTCACTAGGCTGCGCCAGCCACCGCGCCGTCGTCTTCGCCTCCCGACTCCATTTGCGCCAGAGATGGAGCTGGATCCGCCGCAGGTGTTGCGGCTGCATATGAGGGGTTGTGGGAACAGCGGCACATGGGCCGACGTCGAGTTCCCCGCCCCTCACGTCATGTATCTCCGCCGAGGGTGGAAAACCTTCGCTCGCATCCACAGCTTGACGGAGGGGCTCACTCTCCATTTCAAACTAATGGAGAGTCGCCTTCTCTCCGTCAAGATCTTCGGGCACTTCGGGACTCACATAAGGTGCTGCATGGAGAGCTCTTCTAACGATGAAGATTCCTCCTCGAGCGAGAGTGGCGTGGAAGACAATGGCAGCGACGACGAGGGTAGCGGGCGGCAGGATGACGGGTCTGACTAGGCATCGGGTGCCGCTCCAGCTGGCACCAGCGACCCCATCATCCGTGTCGCCGGCTCCTTGAACTTCTCGGGGTAGTCTCCTTGGGCGGCTGGCGTTGGGAGGCTGTGGAAGAGGAAGAGAGCGGGCGGCAAGGCCGTCAAGTCAGAGTACGCAGGCACCAATGCCTTCGTCGCGTATTGACGCCCTACCGCCTCGTCTTCGAGCTCTTCCTCTAGCGCCGCCATCACCATCCAGCCTTTGGATGGCCACCGAGATGTTCTCTTGGTGTCTTCTGCCACTCATAGCTCGCCTAAGCGCCCCTTTTGCCCTTCTGCTTTCTTGTTTCATTTCCTGAGGAGAGGGACAAGAAAAGGATTATGGGCAACTTATCTCTTTTTAGTCTTGTAAGCCTTCGGGCCTTCTTAACTTTAGAACTTGTAATCCCCTTGCTCATGTTTTTCATTCCGTATGAACTGTACCTATACGGGATGTTTTTTAATGAAAAAGGGATGCTTGTCGGGTTTTTTGTTCGTGGGTGGAACCCACGACAAGGAGCGAATCCTCGTTATTTTTTTAAGATAAACGTTTTTCGCCCGGCAACAGGCCTTGCCATCCCCCCACTTCGCTTGACCTTTCTCACGCCCTTGGCGGAGGCAGGGATGAGGTGGGCTTAGGCTCCTCGTTTCATTTCCTTGCTACCGCGACTACAACCAAATTTGGCTCCGGGAGATAGTCCCGGGGTACGGAAAGAGGGGAGCATGGTAGCCCAGGGATAAAACGAGGTTTCACATATCCCAGTCCATAACGAAATTCATGATAGAGGATAGAGAACTTATCTGGATCTGCAGCCCCCGGCAACCTTGGCTTGCCGCGGATGGATCCTTGTTCTTGCAGCCCCCGGCAACTTTGGCTTGCCAGGGCCCGGACGCTTGTCCGTCCCCTTCCTTCCAAAATAGCTCGGCAACAATACTTATGTGCCCTGCGAACCAAAGAAGACAGAGAAGAACAGAGAGACGCACACTCGACCTCTAAGCTAGGGGTTAGCCGCCGCCAAGCACTATCAACCCTAACCAAGGAAGAGACTCAACCTAGCATGCATGCTATAAGTTAGGGCACCAGCGCTTCGTTTATTTATGCTCAGGGTCTGCGCCTGGCTTTGTACAAAGGGTTACATGCCTTGTCGGCAAGGCTTGTACAAAAGGATGGCTTGCCGGGAGGCCTGGCAGCCGCGCCTTATGGGTAAAACTTGCGGAGATGCTCGATGTTCCAGGAGTTGCTCACTGGAATGGCATCTTCGATCTCCAGCCCGACTGCGCCGGGCCTGGTGACTCATGTTTCCCGATAAGGGCCTTCCCACTTTGGCGTCAACTTGTTGGAATTCTTGGCCGCCTGAACGTGCCGAAGAACAAGGTCGCCTTCCTCAAAGCTCCGGGCATGAACCTTGTGGCTATGGTAGCGGCGCAAGGCTTGCTGGTAGCGTGCTGCTCTCACAGCCGCCCGGAGATGATCTTCCTCAAGGAGCGTTGCGTCATCTTGCCGCAATCGCTGTTGCTCAAGCTCATCATAAGAGAGCAGTCGAGGTGACCCGTATATGAGTTCCGTGGCGAGAACTACTTCTGCCCCGTAGACCAGGGCAAAGGGTGTCTGGCCGGTGGCTCGATTTGGCGTCGTTCTGATCGACCAAAGAACCGCCGGCAACTCATCAATCCAGCATATTCCACTCTTGCACAGTCTGTCAAAAGTCTTCATTCTTAAGCCTCGCAGGACTTCAGCATTTGCTCGCTCCGCTTGGCCATTGCTCTGTGGATGTGCCATGGAGGCAAAACTGACCCTGCTGCCGAGATCCTCAATGTATTGCAGGAAGGCATGGCTTGTGAACTATGTGCCGTTGTCTGTGATGATCCTATTGGGCACCCCAAAACGGCACACTAGTCCCTTGAGGAACTTGATGGCTGATTGCGCCATCACCTTCCTCACTTCTTCCACCTCTGGCCACTTTGTGAACTTGTCGATTGCAATGTACAAGTACTCAAAAGCCCCCGACAGCACGGGGGAAGGGGCCCAATATGTCGAGCCCCCATACCGAGAAGGGCCAGGAGAGAGGGATAGTTTGAAGGGCTTGAGCTGGTTGATGAAGCTTCTTCGAATGGAACTGGCATGCTTCACACTTGGTTACTAGTGCCGTCGCATCCTGGAGGGCGGTGGGCCAGAAGAAACCTTGCCGGAAAGCCTTGCCGGCAAGGGCCCTCGACCCTATGTGGGAGCCACATATGCCTCCATGCATCTCTGCCAACAGCTTTAGTCCTTCCTCCCGCGAGATGCACTTCAATTTCACCCCATTCGGTCTTTTTCTGTACAATACGTTATCAACGAATTGGTAGAGAGCAGACCGGCGAGCTACCCTTTCTGCCTCTTCCTGCTCCCCAGGAAGCTCTTCCTTTTGGAGGAATCGGACGGTGTGCTGCGCCCATGCTGGAGCCTGTGGCTCGACGATAAGGACCAAAGGCATCTCTTCCACCACGGGAGCGGCCGTCTCTACGGCCATGACCTCAGGTCCTGCCGGAGTTGGTTGCCCCGCGGCAGGATCAGCATCCACGGCAACATCTTCGCCGGCGGCTCCGGGGAGCTCGGTGGGGAAGTACTTGCCGGAGCCTAGCCTCCTCCACTTGTTCTGCCCGGTTGACAGCTCGACGGATGGTTGAATTAACTGAAGCATAAAAGTACCTAGTTCCACAGGTAGCTTGAGGGCGGCGCGCTTTGACAGGTAGTCGGTGATGTCGTTCTCCGTCCCAGGGATGTGCTCCACTTGTATACCGTCAAAGCGCTCCTCCAGTTTCCTCACCTCATCTACGTAAGCTTCCATCAACGGGCTTTGATAGTCTTTGTTGATCTGCTTGACGACGAGCTGTGAGTTGCCCATGACGATGAGCTTTTTGATTCCGAGGTCCGCCGCGATCCTAAGACCGGCAAGCAAACCCTCGTACTCGGCGGTGTTTTTAGTTGACATCTCCCGGGGGAAGTGCATCTGGACGACATACTTGAGGTGCTCTCCGGTGGGTGCGACAAGCAGCACACCAGCACCGGCGCCTTGCAGCAAAAAAGCCCCATCAAAGTACATGATCCAGTTGCAGCTCGTTTCCTTGTCGGGGAGAGTGGTCTCCTGCACTTCTTCGTCGGGCGTCGAGGTCCATTCTGCAACAAACTCCGCCAAGACTCTGCTCTGAATCGTCGAGGTACTTTCGAACTTTAAACCGAAACTTGACAACTCCAGGGCCCATTCCATGATCCTCCCCGTTGCATCTGGGTTATGCAATATCCGCTGCAATGGGAGGCGGATGACCACCGTGATCTCGTGCACTTGGAAGTAATGGCGCAGCTTCCTCGAGGCCATAAGATGGCTGAAGAGCAGCTTTTGCACACCTGAGTACCTCGACCTAGCCCCCTGCAAGAGGGAGCTGACGAAGTAAACTGGGTGCTGGACCATTTTCTTCTTCTGCGCCTCTTCACCCAGTCGCATGGGTCCTGTCGTGCTGGCGTCAGCCTCTGCCGGGGACTTAGTCTTGCCAGGATTGAGCCCTGCCGAAGAGGGTTCCGCCTTGCCATCTGTTGACACTGCTACTGCTGCTGCCTCCTCGTCGACCTCTCTCTGCGCCACTAGTGCGGCGCTAACCACCTGATTTGTTGCCACTAGATAAGCAGCAACGGTTCTTGTGGTTTGGGTGCAACCAGCACTGGGGTAGAGGAGAGGTATTTTTTCA
Organism: Triticum timopheevii; assembly: GCA_963921465.1. Classification (NCBI taxonomy): domain Eukaryota; kingdom Viridiplantae; phylum Streptophyta; class Magnoliopsida; order Poales; family Poaceae; genus Triticum; species Triticum timopheevii. The sequence continues at coordinate 598,909,302 of OY997270.1, forward strand.
AATCCTGCAGCACTGCCTTGGCCTCCAGGGTCCACTCCACTGGCCCCGTTTTCTTCAAGATCTTGAAAAAAGTAAGGGCACGCTCCACGGACTTGGAGATGAATGCTCATGGCGGTAACGTATCCAGTGAGCCAACGCACGTCCTTGATCCGTTTGGGTGCCTCAATCTGCTCAATGGCCTTGATCTTATCTGGGTTTGCTTCAATCCCGCACTGGGACACCAAGTATCCGAGAAGCTTGCCAGACGGGACGCCGAAGACACACTTCTCAGGGTTCAATTTGAGGTTGATCTGTGCAGTTTTGCAAATGTTTCCTCCAGATCTTGCACAAGTGTTGCTTTTTCCTTGGTTTTGACCACTATGTCGTCCATATAAGCTCCCATATTTCTATATAGCTGGGGCTCGAAACCAATTTGGACCGCTCTTGCAAAGGTTGAGCCAGCACTCTTCAACCCGAAAGGCATCCGTAAAAAGCAATACGTACCACATGGGGTGATGAATGTTGTCTTCTCCTCGTCCTCTTTCGTCATGAAGATCTGGTGGTATCCCGAGTAGGCGGCGAGGAATGATAACAGGCCACACCCAACCGTGGAGCCAACAATCTGGTCAATGCGCGGTAAGAGGAAGGGATCCTTTGGACAAGCCTTATTGATGTCTGTGTAATCAATACACAGTCTCCACTTCCCGTTTGCCTTGCGCACCACTACCGGATTGGCCAACCACGTCGGATGGAGTACTCCTCTTACCAAGCCTGCCACCTCTAGTTTTCTGATCTCCTCCGTGATGAACTCCTGCCTTTCCAGAGCTTGCTTCCTGACCTTCTGCTTGACGGGCCGCGCATGAGGATAGACAGCAAGATGGTGCTCAATCACTTCCCTGGGAACGCTGGGGATGTCGGAGGCTTGCCAAGCAAACACATCGACATTTGCCTGCAGAAAAGTGACGAGCTCACTTTCCTATTTGCTATCGAGGGTGGAGCTTATGGTGAAAGCTCCCCTCGTGCCGTCCTCCTTGACGGGCACCTTCTTGGTCTCTGGTGGTGCAGCTCTGGACTTCTTGCTCTTGCCGGCGGAGCTCTCTGGCACGTCCTCAACGGGAGTGCAACACCCCGAAGAGGTGCGCTTGTCAGAGTAGGTGCGAGGGGTCTCGTCGGTCTTCTTCCCTCCCGTGGCTCCGTCGACAGGAGCAGGTGCCTTGGCGGCAACTGCTGCAACTGCTTCTCGGTAGAGTTGGTCGGCGCAAATCAACGCATCTTTCTTGTCGGAGGGGACGGTGATGATGTTCATCTGCCCGGGCATCTTCAGCATGTTTTAGGCATAATGCGAAGCCGCCATGAACTTGGCTAGTGCCGGGCGGCCGAGGATCCCGTTGTAGGGCAAGGGGATCTCGGCTACATCGAAGGTAATCCTCTCTGTCCTGTGGTTCAGCTCGCCTCCAAACGTCACGGGCAGCGTGACCTTTCCCTTCGGCTGGCTCCTCCCCGGGTTGACCCCTTGGAACGTGCCCGTCTCCTCGAGGTCTCCATCAGGGATTTGCAGCCTCTTGATCACAACGGGCGATATCAAGTTCAGACCGGCCCCGCCATCAACCAGCATCTTCGTCACCTTGAGGTTGCGGATTGTTGGTGAGACTAACAACGGCAAGCACCCGACCGCAGTAGTGTGGTCAGGGTGGTCCTTGGCGTCGAAAATGATAGGCGTACTGGACCACCTTAGCGGCTTCCGTGCGCCGACCGATGGCTCCACCGCTGTGATCTCACGCGCCCACTGCTTGAGCTGGCGGTGGGATGTATGCAACGAGGCACCACCGTCAACACACATGGCTTCTGTGGCTTTCTGAACTCGTGGTCGCCGGACTCATCGTCCACGTCATGATCATCGTCTCCCTGTTTCTTGTCGCGGTCCCGGGCGGGCCTCTCCTGCTGATTGTCCTGGCCGCGGCAGCCCCCTTAGCCGCCGCATTTTTTGCCGGATCCTTCGGCACCTTCTTAGCCTTTCTCCTTGTCCCTCGTTCGTATTCGGCTTTCTGCTTCTCAGCGAGTAGCTCTACTTGCCGACAGTTCTGGAGATCGTGGCCTTTGGTGCGATGGATATTGCAATACTGCTTGTCGGAGCCCCCTCGCTTATCGGCAGCCGCCAAGGCCCGGCAAGTGGCACACCCGGCAACCTCCTTGCCGGGGTCACTTGCCTTGGGTTTCTTGGTGGCGCCGGTATCGTCGGATCCCTCGACGACAAGCACAGTCTTGCTCCTATGCTTCCTGTTACGGCGTCGGCCCTTCTTCGCCGGGGTGGCGGTATCATCCGTGGAGTCGGTTTCCGCGCCGGCGTCTTCGCCGGGGTACTTCCTTCCCTCCTCAGCGTGAGCGCACCGATCGACCAAAACATAAAGTTCGGCGACATCTCTGACCTTGTTCATCACCATCTCTTCACACATCTTACGATTGCGCACATTCTCATGGAATGCACTGATCACGGTGGCAGGATGAACGTCGAGGATGTTGTACTGCACTCGGCTGAACCTTTGGATGTACTTGCGCAAGTTTTCTCCTTCCTTCTGGGGGATGATATGCAGATCACTCGCCTGGCCATGAGCTTGGTGGCCTCCGGTAAAGGCGCCAACAAACTCATGACACAGATCCGCCCAAGAAGAAATGGAGTCTACCGGCAAGTGCATCAACCATGACATAACATTGGTCTTGAGTACCAACGGAAAGTAATTGGCAAGAACCTTGTCGTCGCGGGCCCCAGCAGCTTGCATCGCGATGGTGTAGATGCTGAGGAACTCCGACGGGTGAGTCTTTCTGTTGTACTTTTCGCTAACGTCGGGCTTGAACGTGCGGTGGGAGGGCCACTGGAATTGCCGCAGCTCACGGGTGAAGGCCGGACAACCTACCTCGTAAGGTAGGCCACCGTAGCCTCCCGGTGCTGGGTGGTCCGTAGTGGGCCCTGCCTGCCTGTCCGACTGGTGGCGCGCATCGCGCCAGCGCTCGATGGTGGTTCGAGCGTCTTCATGAACTCGCTCCCGAAGAACCTGGCGTTGGTCGCGGTGGGTTCATGGGTCGGACGACGCTATGGAGATATCATCACGAGCGTCGTCGCGACGGACCGACACCCGCAGTGGTCGGGATGGAGGAGGGGAGTGCACCATGGATGCATCGCCTCTGGCCCGGCCTCCGCTGGCGTGCGGTGGCCCGACGGAGCGACGGCCTACGGGTCCCGCCGGCCGCAACTCATCGTTGTTGGCGATGCCGACGAGGCTCTGGGCGGTGGCCCTCCATTTGTCGAGCTTCTCCGCGGCGGGAGGAAAATCGAGGAGCAGCTGCACGCGTGCTAGAGCTTCCGCTGGCGTGGGTGGTGGCGGAAGCTGTGTGGACCGCGATGCACCTCGACTTCTAACCGCGTTAGAAGGAGACGCGTCACGGCCCCGCAGCCGTTCGCCATCTCCGTCAGCACTTTGGTGTGCATGCTGGCCTTCCTCATCATGTGAAGGACGCATGGGACTCTTCCCAGGACGGCGCTGCTCGTCACGCACGACCTGAGAAGAGCACACCGTGGGCGCCGGTGTTGGCGTCTTGGAGGTCGCCGCGCCGCCGTCTGGCGGGATGACGTCGCCCCTGGAGGGCCCCGCGCCGCCTGTGGGGGCCCGACTCCATCTCTGGAGCCCGCGACTGGTGGCTCGTCGCCTGGTGTGCGAACGACGCCGCTCGCCAGGCCTGGAACGCCCGGGTGATGTGGATGTTTGCGGGTCGCGCCACGGGTCCTCTCTGAGACTGGCCCGCTACTGGTCCGCACCGGTACTGGCAATCCGATCCCAGATGAACCGATCGCCGTGGTTGTCTTCTTCTTAGGAGCCATGGCAATGAAGAACAGCTAGGTCAACTGCTAGACCGGATTCTCACAATTGCGCCCCCTACCTGGCATGCCAAAGATGTCGGTGGGAAACGACACCTATGGGATCACAAGAATCCCTACTACGATTGCGGGGCGTGGGGTTGGGAGAAGAGTAGGATTGGCAATTGACACAAGGATTGTTTACCCAGGTTCGGGCCGCGAGGATGCGTAAAACCCTAGTCCTGCTTTAGTGGATGTATTGAGTGTTCTTGAGCTCTCGAACTAGCTACGGGTGCTGCGTGGTTCGAAAGAGCCGAATCCCTTCCATGTATGCCATGGGCCTCCTTTTATAGGCGAAAGGGGCTGCCATAGTGGCACACAGGAGGTGGAAAGGCCTACAGTGCTATGAGCTTATCACCCATATTACAAGACAAGATGCATTTAATGCATGGCTTAGGTGTCCCTCACTTTATCGGGACGGGAGCGAGGCCCGTCCCGTCCGTCGCCGCTCCTCCTCGCTTCGACACACGCCCTGGCCAGCGATGCATGCGGTGCCATGTAGGTAGGCAAGCAGCTGAGGTGGCGCGGTGGTGGAGCCTCCACGTAGATCTGCATGCCGCCACGCAGGTGTGTGCTGAGTTGGGCTGGAAGCTGCATGTTGCCATGCAGGTGCCTGCCCAGCTGGTTGGGCTGGCAGCTGCATGCGAACGGCGGCGGGAATGTGGTTGGTGTGGGCCTGGCAGTGGCCCGGCTGTCGCCTCCGGCAAGGGTCTTGTCGGGTGGCCGGGCAAGGGTCTTGCCGTGGCGCGCTATCCTTGCTAGGGGTCTTGTGGATTTCTTTGGTAAGGGTCTTCGGTGAGGATTGTTGCCTCTCAACCCCCATCTGATCTTGAGCATTCTATGTCTTCACAAAGATCTGCATGCCACCATGGAGGTGCATCCCGAGCCCTGGTCCAACGTGGTTGTTAACGTCGGAGGCCGTGGGTTCAAGGGTCGCTCGCTCTGCCGGTGTGGGCGAGTTGCCCCAACAAGGGCCTTGCCGGGGCTGCTGAGGTTGCCCCCGGCAAGGGTCTTGCCGGGGAAACATACTTTGTCCATCTGCACTTTGTGGCCTTGGTCCTTGATGTTGCCTTGTTTGTCTCGAGCCTTCGGTTTCTCTCTGGTATCCCTCCTTTGCCCTGCTATATGTGGTCATGGCGCGTGGCTTCGACTGCCCGTGCACAAGTAAAGGGGTCAAAAGGAGAGCCCCTACTTTTGTACACCGACAATCGTGCCCAATCAGGTTCGATAGGCACGGACGCACGCGGTTCGGAACCTATGGCCGGAGACGAGTCCGGGGGTTCGATAACACAAATCTCTTTGGAGGTGAAGTCTGTGTTCAGCTCCAGCGCTGTTGAGTGTGCGGCCTCCATGGCGGGGTCCATCCACCCGTCCTCGGATGGCGTGATCTGCTCCCGATTTAGGGTCGGGGCAGCCGCAGGTGCGATCTCCCGAACACCGTCCGATGGCAGATCTAAGTCATGCCCGTCGTGACTGTTCGGCGCTCCTGACATGGGCTCAAATCCATCGATGATCGAGTCTCCGCGGATGTCGGCAGTGTAGTTCAAGTTTCCAAACCTGACCTGATGGCCAGGGGCGTTGCTGTCGATCTACTCCAGATGGCCAAGTGAGTTGGCCCATAATACGAAGCCACCGAATACGAAGATCTGTCCGGGGAGGAAAACCTCACCCTGGATCGCATTGTTGCAGATGATTGAAGGAGCCATCAAGCCTTATCATGACGACACAGTGGAACTCTCAATGAAAGCACCAATGTCGGTGTCAAAACCAGCGGATCTCGGGTAGGGGGTCCCGAACTGTGCGTCTAAGGCTAATGGTAACAAGAGGCGGGGGGACACGATGTTTACCCAGGTTCGGGCCCTCTTGATGGAGGTAATACCCTACTTCCTGCTTGATTGATCTTGATGATATGAGTATTACAAGAGTTGATCTACAACGAGATCGTAGTGGCTAAACCCTAGAAGCTAGCCTATGATTATGATTGTAGATCGTCCTACGGACTAAACCCTCCGGTTTATATAGACACCGGAGGGGGCTAGGGTTACACAGAGTCGGTTACAGAGAAGGAGTTCTACATATCCGAATTGACAAGCTTGCCTTCCACGCAAAGGAGAGTCCCACCCGGACTCATGACGAAGTATTCAATCTTGTACCTTCATAGTCCAACAGTCCGGCCAAAGCATATAGTCCGGCTATTCGAGGACCCCCTAATCCAGGACTCCCTCAGCGGGTTCTCCTTCGCCCTCGTCACGGCAGCCGCCAAGGCCGAGCACCTCGTCGCCATCATCCTCTTCAGGGCAGCACGCGACACGGCGGCCATCTTCTCCGAACACCCTCACGTAGAGGGTCGCGTTTCCGTCATACTTGAAGTGGAGGGTGCACCGCCTGCCCAGGCCACGCGCACCTAGGAGGCCCTGCTGCAGCAGCCGTCTGATACGTCTCCAACGTATCTATAATTTATGAAGCATTCATGCTATTTTATTATCTATTTTGAATGTTTATGGGCTTTATTATACACTTTTATATTATTTTTGGGACTAAGCTACTAACCGGAGGCCTAGCCCATATTGCTGTTTTCTTGCCTATTTCAGTGTTTCGAAGAAAAGGAATATCAAACGGAGTCCAAACGGAAGCAATCCAGGGGACTTGGAGTGCAAGCCAGGGAAGCTTCGAGGAGGCCGGTGGGCGCGCCCTCCACCCTCGTGGGCCCCTCGTTGCTCCCCCGACCGACTTCTTTCGCCTATATATTCCCATATACCCTAAAAACATCGAGGACAACAATAGATCAGGAGTTCCGCCTCGGGAGCCCGTTCCGGCACCCTGCCGGAGGAGGGATTCCTCACCGGTGGCCATCTTCATCATCCTGGCGCTCTTCATGATGAGGAGGGAGTAGTTCACCCTCGAGGCTAGGGTATGTACCAGTAGCTATGTGTTTGATCCCTCTCTCTCGTGTTCCCTCTATAGCATGATCTTGATGTATCGCGAGCTTTGCTATTATAGTTGGATCTTATGATGTTTCTCCCCCTCTACTTTCTTGTAATGGATTGAGTTTTCCCTTTGAAGTTATCTTGTCGGATTGAGTCTTTAAGGATTTTAGAACACTTGATGTATGTCTTGTCGTGCTTATCTGTGGTGACAGTGGGATATCACGTGATCCACTTGATGTATGTTTTGGTGATCAACTTGCGGTTCCGCCCATGAACCTATGCATAGGGGTTGGCACACGTTTTCGTCTTGACTCTCCGGTAGAAACTTTGGGGCACTCTTTGAAGTACTTTGTGTTGGTTGAATAGATGAATCTGAGATTTTGTGATACATATCGTATAATCATGTCCACGGATACTTGAGGTGACAATGGAGTATCTAGGTGACATTAGGGTTTTGGTTGATTTGTGTCTTAAGGTGTTATTCTAGCATGAACTCTATGATATATTGAACGGAAAGAATAGCTTCATGTTATTTTACTATGGACTCTTGAATAGATAGAACAGAAAGGATAACTTTGAGGTGGTTTCGTACCCTACCATAATCTCTTCGTTTGTTCTCCGCTATTAGTGGCTTTGGGGTGACTCTTTGTTGCATGTTGAGGGATAGTTATATGATCCAATTATGTTATTATTGTTGAGAGAACTTGCACTAGTGAAAGTATGAACCCTAGGCCTTGTTTCCTACTACTAGGAAAAGGCCTACTAGTGGCGCACCAATTTTGCCTACTAATGGCGCACTACTGGTGCGCCACTAGTATTAAATACTAATGGCGCACCACTGTTGCGCCAATTTTTTTCATATTTTTTTCATTTTTTTCTTAATCTTGGGTCACTATGGCTTAATCTCGGGTCAATATGCTTAATCTCAAGTCAAATTGCACTAAGTGGTCAAACTTCCGGGAAGGTCACCCATCCTCACACTACTCCAGCCCGAGCACGCTTAACTTCGCAGTTCTATCCAACCCAACACCACGTCACTTAACAGGCACTTGTTGATATATCTATCATATCAATCCTATTATACCTTGTTGATGTCTAGGACTTTGTTCATGATCATGACTATGATGAAATTTTGAAAAATATTTCAAACTTCCGGTCATTTTTGATTTTTTTTGAATTTTTTTGGCTCTAGATCTTGAAAGCCCCGTAACTTTTTTTCTGTTAGGTTTTTGGGGATTTTGAAAATGTTTAACGAGGTTCCCCCGATTAAATTCGGATGTAACTTTTCGAGTAGATGATTTTTCATATAAAAAACTTTTCAATCCGAGTTCGTATGCAAAAGTTATGCCCATTTTACAAATTTCCAGAGAGATTTTGCAAATAAAGTCGAAATTCATATTTGTAATTTTTCCCAACAACTAGACCACATATCACATGGGAAACTTATTTTCTTTTATTTTTTGACATTTCCATCATTTTCTTTTTTTTAACTGAAAAGGCGGTCCAAGGGGGGGTGCATTCGGGGGATTTTTGGTCAAAGCTAGTAATGGCGCACCGTGGGGGTGGTGCGCCATTACTAGTTCAACTAGTAATGGCGCACCACACACACGGTGCGCCATTACTAGTTTTGAAAAAAATTGAAAAAAAATTGAAAATAAATTACTAGTGGCGCACCGTGGACGTGGTGTGCCATTACTAGTTTTAACTAGTAATGGCGCAGCAGGAGATAGTGCGCCATTACTAGTTTTGAAAAGAAAATAAAAAATTTGTTACTAATGGTGCACCGTGGATGTGGTGCGCCATTAGTATTTGGACACTAATGGCGCACCAACACATGGTGCGCCATTAGTATATAGTAGTGGCGCACCACATGTCTGGTGCGCGCGCAATACTGTTTACGCTCACTTTTATCATTAGTTACCTTGCTGTCTTTATATTTTCAGATTACAAATACTCATACTACCATCCATATTGCACTTGTATCACCATCTCTTTGTCGAACTAGTGCACCTATACAATTTACCATTGTATTGGGTGTGTTGGGGACACAAGAGACTTTTTGTTATTTGGTTGTAGGGTTGTTTGAGAGAGACCATCTTCATCCTACGCCTCCCACGGATCGATAAACCTTAGGTCATCAATTTGAGGGAAATTTGCTACTGTCCTACAAACCTCTGTACTTGGAGGCCCAACAACGTCTACAAGAAGAAGGTTGTGTAGTGGACATTGTCGGTGTCAAAACCGGCGGATCTCGGGTAGGGGGTCCCGAACTGTGCGTCTAGGCGGATGGTAACAGGAGACGAGGGACACGATGTTTTACCCAGGTTCGGGCCCTCTCAATGGAGGTAAAACCCTACGTCCTGCTTGATTAATATTGATGATATGGGTAGTACAAGAGTGGATCTACCACGAGATCAAGGAGGCTAAACCCTAAAGCTAGCCTATGGTATGATTGTTGTAATGTATGTTGTGTCCTACGGACTAAAGCCCTCCGGTTTATATAGACACCGGAGGAGGCTAGGGTTACACATAGTCGGTTACAATGATAGGAGATCTACATATCCGTATTGCCAAGCTTGCCTTCCACGCCAAGGAAAGTCCCATCCGGACACGGGACGGAGTCTTCAATCTTGTATCTTCGTAGTCTTGGAGTCCGGCGAACGATGATAGTCCGGCTGTCCGGACACCCCCTAGTCCAGGACTCCCTCAGTAGCCCCTGAACCAGGCTTCAATGATGATAAATCCGGCGCGCATAATGTTCGGCATTGCAAGGCGGGTTCCTCCCTTGAATAATCCAGAGAAGATCATGAACACCAGGATAGTGTCCGGCTCTGCAAAATAAATTCCACATTCCACCGTAGAGAGAATAAAATGCACACAAGTCCAATCTGCTGACGTATTATGCGGCATGGCATCACACCGCTACCAGGCTTTTACTTGAATCGTTTTTACCATACCACCTCAGTACGTTTAGCGAAGCGGTTTCCTTGGCACGTCTTGTCGAGGCAGAGATCGTGTTCCCCTTATTCCGGGATTCTCATCAATACGTGCGTGGGTAACCCAACCGTGCCCGTCGCCACGCCTCCTCTATCGAAGGTGAATCCCGAACGGTCACAGAGACGACTCTTGGTATTTTTCCCCTTTATAAGAGGACCAAGGCTCGTTTCTTTTCTTCAATCTCACATCGAATCTCCTCCTTGCTCCCAGTTCCAACACCCAGAGCCCCAGATTCGAGCGCTTCGGATTCTCATCCATGTCCGGCTCCGACCTCCAGGGTCGGTGGATGCCCTCCTCCGTCACGGAGGAGGATGTGCTAAAGCTTCGTGAGGCCAAGTACCTGTCCTACGAGATTTCGCATAGGTTGCCTGCTCAAGGGGCAGGCCGTGCCCGTCCCCGAGCCCGGTGAGTACGTTGTCTTCGTATCCCACCTCCGTCGGGGTTTAGGCTTCCCGACGGACCCCTTCGTGAGAGGGCTCATGTTCTACTACGGGCTGGACTTTCACGACTTGGCTTCGGAGTCCATCCTCCATATCTCCGCATTCATTATCATCTGCGAAGCCTTCCTCCGCGTCACTCCCCACTTCGGCCTGTGGCTGAAGACCTTTAATGTGGAACCGAAGATGATCGGGGGGCGTCAAGCGGAGTGCGGTGGGGCGGCCATAAGAAAAAAGGCCGATGCCCCGTGGCCCAAGGGTTCCTTCCAAGAGGAACTCGGATTGTGGCAGCAGGAGTGGTTCTATATCACCGCTCCGAAGGGCAGCAAGCAAAAGCCGCCGCCTTCATTCCGCCCGGGACCTCCACGCCAACTGGTGTCGTGGGTCAACCAGGGGCTCAATTGGGGACCGTCCGAAGACGTGACCTCATTGTAGGGCCGGATTCGAGACCTCCAGGCGAGGGAGATCAATCTGGTCGTGGTGATCCAGGTTATGCTAATCAGGCATCTTCTGCCCTACAAACGCCGTCCTCTCCGTCTATGGGAGTTCAATCCGGAGGGACCTCGGATTCTCCAACACTTCATGGGTGCGACACCCGTGGAGATGTACAAGTTGTTCTTCGGACCGCTGGTAGCGTGTCCGGAATTGACCGAGGACGCATGCCTAAGCTGCAATCGCCCGGATACTCAGGTAAATAGCTCAGAGTCCGAACGTTCTGTTTATCTGCTTTTATGGAGTTCGCCTCATGACCCATTATTCTTCATCAGGAGTGGGTAGCGCGATCGAAGCTGATAAGGTGTCCGGCTCCCCTCCCAGAGACCGCACTGGAGCCCGTGCTGGTCAGAATGTTGGAGGTCGCGCCCGTAGAAGGGAGCGATGGGGAAAATAGAGGAGCTATTATTCCGCCCAAAGGGGCGTCTGAAGAGAGGGGAATCAAAAACCCTTCCTTCCAGGGGGAGAAGAGGACCGCCTCCGAAGATCCGGAGGCCAAAGCCCCTAAACGAGGGAAGAAATCTTCACTGGGGGGTCCGGCGTCCGGGGAGAACCCGGACGTACAATCATCTTTAAAGGATCAGCCCTCCAGTGAGCCGTGAGTAGGAAAAGGGGAGTTCATTAGTAAGAAAATACCTCCATTTGTGCTTCTGTGGATAACCGAAATTTTTATCTTGCAGTTCGGACTTGCAGCCTTCTCAGATGAGTTCGTCTTCGGGGGATCTTCTTCCGGAGATGATGGAGAGCGAAACGCCTCCGTCTGCTGCGCCGTCAGATAGGGCAGACGAGCCTGAAGTATCGTCATGGAGGGTATCCCAGAGTCCGGAGGGGCCGGAGAGTTCAGCGCCCACTAGTATCCGGCCGGGAGAACTGAAAAATCTGCTTGAGAGGGCGTCCATCTCAGAAGATCACCGGGCTTTGATGCATATGGTGATTGGAAGGATTTCATCCGCCGAGAGCGGATTGCGTAATTCTGCTAAGAGTTTGCTGGCGGGATTTGAGGTACGCAAGAATGACGCACCTTTTTTGACAGTTTTGCACATAAAAGTGCGCCCTGTATAGATAGTAGCCCCTGAGACTCGGTAGGTTGTCGAAAACAACAGCGTGCCGGGGATCAAAATCGTAAGTAATGAATGTCGCCGTTTCTATGCAGGTGGCGGATAGTCTGAGGAGTTGCCGAGTTAATGCGGCAACTTGACGTGGCGGATGCGGACATCGCACTTGTCAACCGGCGACTTGACGAGTCGCAAGGTAAATGAGTTCTCCACCGTCGCTTTATTAAGGGGGTTAAGGCCCTCCTCTGATAAATTATATGATGTGATACAGACGGTGCTGCTGCTGTGGAGAGCCTTCGGGCCGAACTTGCTCAAGCCAAGGAGCAAGCCCGAAGGAGTGATGCGGCTGCCTCGAGGGCGACCGAGGAGTTGAAAGCCGAAAAGGCTGCCCACTGCCTAAGCAGGGAAAAGGTGGCCGAATTGGCCGTGAAATTAAGAGATGCTGCCGACCGCAATGAGGCTCTTGAAAAGGAGCACTTATCGGAGCGGGAAGACCTGGGGAAGGCCACCGCCGAGGCCAAGGATGCCCGTTCTGCAATGCGGGCTATGAAGGAGGAGCTGCGCCAGGCCGGAGATATTGTGGCTGGCAAGCCTTTTCTGTTGCGTCGCCGGTTTACGGATCAAAAGTATGCTCAACTTGGCCAGCTATGGGGTCCGGAGGATCCGTATATGGACTTAGCGGCAAGTGCGGCTGATGCCGTTATGCACTTCCGGAGCCAGAAGGATCACAAGACGGAAGAGCTATTTTGGTCTCAATTCCATAGTCCGGATCGTTCACTTCCGTTGACCGATCGGTTGGCCGAATGGGCCGAGCTAAATAGATTGTCCGGGCTTGCCATGACTGACATCATGGCTCATGTCTGGCCAGAGAGGCCCAAGGCGACGAGCTATTTCGGCTTATTGCAGCAATTTCTTGGAGCGGTGCCGCATATCAAGGAGATGAAGCGGTCGGCCTGCATCGAAGGCGCGCGGATGGCTCTTGCCCATGTGAAGACACATTGGACCGAGATGGATGCCACCGCTATTGCCGCCCAAGGTTCGGACGAAACTCGGTTACCCGCCGAGCACTATTTTGGGGAAGTTATGCGTGGCGCTCGTGTAATAGAGTCGCAGTGCTCAAAAAATGTCACGTTCAAATGAACGTTTTAGCTTGTAAAACAATGATTATGCTATAACTACTTTTTATACTTGTGCGTCCCAAGTAGTAAAATATCTCCTATGCGGCCGTTTTACGTATACATTTGTATAACCTGAAAGATTGCAGTCTTCGGCTTCAGCCCCCACGCACAAGGTGCGGGGGTGTTCGCAAAAATAGTGCGTTTTCACACTTAATCCGACATCTCGGTCCTGTTAAGAAGGTGGTAGCGTAGCAAACGAGGCAATCCGGACTATAATGCTTTATCACTTTCACTTAGCCAGTGGAGTTCGAGGGTGGGGCTACGATATAGCCCCTTGGGGCACCGCGCTTCTCCGAGTTCAGGGCGCGTGTGTGCCTGACCGGGAAACAGTCCTTCATCAAAGCGGGGAATTCTAAACATTCCGGTAGTCGATCGAGTGGTTGACCAGTCTCTCACTATATCATGACAGTCAGTTTTCGGCTTTCTCTACTGAGGTGCTCGCCCAGCCGAACTGGGGCACAATCGCAGTAGTTCTCCTGGTGCCGCATTAGCCGATGATACGGAACGTAAGGCAGCAAAACACAGGAGCCGGGCAAACCCAACATTTGACCAAAGACATGATTCGGAGTTGATGCATATAATGCCTAACTCGAGACGCCGAACACTCCCTAAGGTGTTCGGTCTTTATAATAATGGGGAGAACAATGCCCTAAGCCCCTAGTATCCAGGTACGGGCATGGTCCTCTGACGCGGCCGATGCCAAGGCGTCAGGCTCCACTTTGGTTATAGGAAGAAACCAAGGAAGAATAACAACAAGAGACAGTAAAAAAGGTTTACGCAGGGTCTTAATCTGAAAAGAATCCTCGCAACGGGTCCCTACTGCACGTCTGCACCTGTGTCTCCGTTGTGCCGTTATCCTGGACGGGTGTGCACGTTGTTCATCTGTAAAAAGAGAGGAACTTAGTTTGAAAACAACTCGTGTGAAAAAGATATATGTGAAAGAAGAAATATAAATGAGTAAGGTGGGGCATGTATGAACTCGCAGTTGTTTGCGCGCGCAGCCCCTAGTGGAGGGGTGTGCGGCTAGGGAGCCCCTAGCCTACTTATGCCGGACTCGCCTATCCGTGTCCGGGGTCTTTAAGTGACCCTCGCACTGAAATGATGCCGCGTGGACCGGGCATTTTGAGTGTAAGAGACGCGTAATGTGGTATGGCGTTGAAACGGACAAAAGCCTCTCGTCCCAAGAGTGCTTGATATCCACTTTTAAATGGGACGATATGAAAAATTAGTTTTTCGCGTCGGAAGTTGTTCGGTGATCCGAACACAACTTGTACTAACAGGGAGCCTGTGCACTTGGCGTAAGGGCCTGGCGTCACTCCTTTGAAGGAAGTGCGGCTGTGTCGAATTTTAGTAGGGTCTATCCCCATCTTGTGGATTGTGTTTGCATACAGCAGGTTTAAGTCGCTGCCTCCGTCCATCAGGACTTTAGTAAATTGTAGTCCGTCGATTATGGGATCCAATATCAGGGCAGTCCGTCCTGCATTTTGAACGCTTCTGGAATAATCCAGGTGGTCGAAAGTGATTGGTTGTGATATCCAATCTCTATGGTCCGCTGGGTTGGACCGTGCGAGGCTCTTTTTAGAAGGTGCCGCACTATTTTCCGTATTATCACATGAAGTGAGTTTACTGCTTTGACCTCTTGTGGGAAAGTCTTTTGCTTTCCGGTGCTCTGCTGGTGGGTTTATCATCTTCGCTTGACGCGTCGAGCCCCTTGTGTTCGGCGTTTAGTCGGCCGGACTGTTTGAAAACCCAACAATCTCGATGGGTATGGTTTGCAGGCCTTCCGGGGGTACTGTGGATTTGACATATCCGACCCAAAATCATATTTAAGTTGGACAACTCATCGCTGTCATCCTTAAGAGGCGGTGTTTTGTTGTTTGGCCGCGAGCTTTTGAATCCGGCGTTGACTGCCGTGCTCTTTGGGCTTTTCTCTTTATTCCGGCGCTGCTCTTTTCTGCGCCGTGATTTTCCGTTTCCATCTCTTATCTCAGATGTACTTGGGTTGCTGGTGCTGCATCTTGCTAGCCAGCTATCCTCTCCCGCACAGAAGCGGGTCATGAGGCTTGTTAGCGCGGACATTGTCCTCGGTTTCTCTTGGCCGAGGTGTCTTGCAAGCCATTCGTCTCGGACGTTATGTTTAAAAGCTGCTAAGGCTTCGGCGTCCGGACAGTCAACTATTTGGTTCTTTTTGGTGAGGAACCTGTTCCATAATTTTCGCGCTGACTCTCCGGGCTATTGAGTTATATGACTTAGATCGTCTGCATCTGGAGGGCGGACATAAGTCCCTTGAAAATTTGCTCTAAACGCGTCCTCGAGCTCTTCCCAACTTCCAACAGTGTTTTCTGGGAGGCTTTTAAGCCAATGACGGGCTGGCCCTTTGAGCTTGAGGGGTAGGTATTTTGTGGCGTGGAGATCATCTCCTCTGACCATGTGTATGTGTAGTATATAATCTTCTATCCAGACTCCAGGGTCTGTTGTTCCATCGTAGGCCTCTATGTTTATGGGTTTAAATCCTACTGGGAATTCATAGTCCAGCACCTCATTGGTGAAACATAGTGGGTGTGCGGCGCCCCTGTATTTGGGTGTGCCACTATCTTCGGACACTTGACGTGTTGCCTTGCTTCCTGGGGCCTTCTTCTTTGGCCCGTAAATGGACCTGGCTGGGCCATCTGTCTTTCCAAGTTCATTAGTCGGTTTATGTGTGGCACCGCTTTCAGAATTTGGCCTATCATCTGGTCGTCTATCCAACCAGGCGGCCTTTTCATGTTTTGACCGTGGGGGCTCTATGGCCTCCTCGTCAAATTCTGGTAACAGCTTGCGCTTCGGGTAGCTCTTGGATTGGTGGCTATTGCCGTATCTATCCACGGTTTTGAGCACTTTGCTCCACCTCATCCTGAGTGTGTCTTCCGCTGTTTTGAGATTCCGTTTTTCCTTCTTCAAGCTTCTTGCAGTGTTGACGAGTCTTTTCCGAAGGTTTTTACTATCCGGCAGCGTGTCCGGCATGAGATCGTCCGGACTGTCGTTTTCGCCGGGCCTGGACTGATTATCTGACTCGTCCTGTTCGGACGGTTGCTTATCTGCATGTTCGTCATCCACTTGTGTGCCCTGCTGTATTGCGGGGTCCTTAGGAGCGTTGTTGTTGCCGAGGCGGGACTTAGGGCGGCGTTTGCGCCGCCGTTTACGTTGTTTGTCGGCTAGGTTATCCTCTGCCGCGGCCCGTTGGTCCTCGTTATCTCTCTCTTTTGGGGTATCCACCATATATACGTCATATGACGAGGTGGTCCTCTCGTGCCCTGTAGGCGCTGGTTCTTGTTCGTCTCCGGCGTCGTCGTCTATACCGTCGATGTCTTCGGAGTCATAGTCTAGCATGTCGGTTAGATCGTCGACAGTGGCTACAAAGTGGGTGGTGGGTGGGTGCTGAATTTCTTCGTCGTCCGTATCCCAACCATCCTGACCATAGTCCGGCCAGGACTCTCCCGATAACGAGAGATGCTTTAGCGAATTTAGGATGTCGCCAAAGGGCGAGTATTGGAAGATGTCCGCGGCGGTGAATTCCATAACCGGCGCCCAGTCCGATTTGATTGGTAGGGGCGTGGGAGGTCCGGAGTCTGGCACCTCGGAATCACGAGTTTCGCGAGGGACAGGATTAGTGTTCGGCTCCATCACCGTGGAAGTTGAAGCCCCCGAGGTGGTGTCCATCCACCGGTCCTCGATCTGGGCGATCGGCTCCGGACTAAAGGCCGAAGCGGATCCGTGTGCGGCCACCAAGGCACTGTTCGGCGGCAGAGCTAGATCATGCCCATCGTAACAGTGCGGCACGCTCGGCTTTGGCTCGAGCCCGTCGAAGATCAAGTCCCCGCGGATGTCGGCCGTGAAGTTTAGGCTTCTGAATCTGACCTGATGGCCAGGGGTGTAGCTTTCGATCTGCTCCAGATGGCCAAGGGAATTAGCCCGCAGTGCGAAGCCGCCGAATACGAAGATCTGTCCGGGGAGAAAAGTCTCAACCTGGACAGCGTTGTTGACTGAAGATGCCATCGAGCCTATCGGTGACGACACAGAGGAACTCTCAATGAAAGCACCAATGTCGGTGTCAAAACTGGCGGATCTCGGGTAGGGGGTCCCGAACTGTGCGTCTAGGTGGATGGTAACAGGAGACGAGGGACACGATGTTTTACCCAGGTTCGGGCCCTCTCGATGGAGGTAAAACCCTACGTTCTGCTTGATTAATATTGATGATATGGGTAGTACAAGAGTGAATCTACCACGAGATCAAGGAGGCTAAACCCTAAAGCTAGCCTATGGTATGATTGTTGTAATGTATGTTGTGTCCTACGGACTAAAGCCCTCCGGTTTATATAGACACCGGAGGAGGCTAGGGTTACACAGAGTCGGTTACAATGGTAGGAGATCTACATATCCGTATTGCCAAGCTTGCCTTCCACGCCAAGGAAAGTCCCATCCGGACACGGGACGGAGTCCTCAATCTTGTATCTTCGTAGTCTTGGAGTCCGGCGGACGATGATAGTCTGGCTGTCCGGACACCCCCTAGTCCAGGACTCCCTCAGACATCAAGCTCTTTTCTGGCGCCGTTGCCGGGGAGGTGAGTGCTTGAAGGTATATCTTTAGATCTTGCAATCTAATCTTTTTGTTTCTTGTTTTATCACTAGTTTAGTTTATAAAAGAAAACTAAAAAATGGAATTGAGTTTGTCTCATATGCTTCATCTTTTTAATATCTTCCGTGAGAATGATGGAAAGGAAAATTGTGCTCAAGTGCTAGAAGAAGAAGTCTATAAAATGTTTGATACTAAATATTTGTGTGATGAGCATGATTGCAATGTTGTTAGTATGAATTCCTTGAATATCCATGATGCTAATGATATGCAAAGCCACAAGCTTGGGGAAGCTATGTTGAATGAAGATGATATTTTTAGCCTCCCAAGTATTGATATGCAAAGTTGTTATGATGATAGCATGGCTTCTACCTATGATGATTATATTGATGAAAGTGGGTTTGGAAGAGTGTCAACTTTAGGAATTAATGATCCCACTATTTTTTAGGATGTTGAATATTATTGTGATAATTATAAAAGTGAATTTGGAGAGGTCATGACTTTATTTAGTGATGAATCCACTATTTCGGAAGAGGTTCCAATTGATTATGAGAACAAAGTTGTTATCTATGATGATTATTGTGATGATTTGTATGCTATTAGGAATAATGATAACCATGAAACTTGTCATCATGATTTTAGTTATCAATTGGATTATGCCTCACATGATAATTATTTTGTTGAGTTTGCTCCCACTATTCCGAATGAGAAGAATTTTGCTTACGTGGAGAGTAGTAAATTTTCTATGCAAATAGATCATGAAAAGAATGCTTTAGGTGTTGGTTATATGCTTGAATTCATTCATGATGCTACTGAAAATTATTATGAGGGAGGAACATATGCTTGTAGGAATTGCAATAATATCAAGTTTCCTCTCTATGTGCTTAAAATCTTGAAGTTATATTTGTTTTACCTTCCTATGCTAGTTGATTATTGTTCCCATAAGTTGTTTGCTCACAAAATCCCTATGCATAGGAAGTGGGTTAGGCTTAAATGTGCTAGTCATATGCTTCATGATGCTCCCGTTATGTTTCAATTCCTATCTTTTATGTGAGCATCATTGTCATCATCATGCCTAGCTAGAAAGGCATTAAAGAAAAGCGCTTGTTGCGAGACAACCCAATATTTACCCTTACTGTTTTGTGTGTCCACATGATTATGCTACTGTAGTAATCATGTTTTATAGCTTTTGTTTCAATAAAGTGCCAAGTAAGACCTTTAGGATAGCTTACGGTGATAGTTGTGTTGATCCTGCTGAGAATCAGAAACTTATGCACCCGGTAAATTAGTTTTGATAATTCACAGAGACGTGCTTATGATCTGACTCTTTTTTCTATGGGTTGTTACACAAATTTCTTAGGACTTCCTAATTTTGTAGAAGTTTTGGAGTTACATAAGTATACGTTTGATACAGATTACTACAGACTGTTCTGTTTTTGACAGATTCTGTTTTCTATGTGTTGTTTGCTTATTTTGATGAATCTATGAGTAGTATCGGAGGGTATGAACCATAGAGAAGTTGGAATACAGTATATATTACACCAATATTAATTTATAATGAGTTCATTACAGTACCTAAGTGGTGGTTTTATTTTCTTATACTAACGGGGCTTACGAGTTTTCTGTTGAGTTTTGTGTTGTGAAGTTTTCAAGTTTTGGGTAAAGATGCGATGGACTGTGGAATAAGGAGTGGCAAGAGCCTAAGCTTGGGGATGCCCAAGGCACCCCAAGGTAATATTCAAGGACAACCAAGAGCCTAAGCTTGGGGATGCCTCGGAAGGCATCCCCTCTTTCGTCTTCGTTCATCAGTAACTTTACTTAGAGCTATATATTTATTCACCACATGATATGTGTTTTTCTTGGAGCGCCATTTTATTTTGTTAGTATTTGCTTGATGTTATTTAGAATAATGTTTTGCATCTATATTTTCAATAAAAATGTCAAGGATAGCCTCTACCATGCTTATTTTACTAGTATACATGTTGCTGTTTGAAAACAGAAAGTTTACCGCTGTTGCAAAAATTCCCTAGAAAAGTCAGGGAATGTTATAATGTTGAAACTTTTTGCATATGGAGATATGATAAATCTTCTACAGTGAGGTATTTTTCTCATAATTTTTGGAGTTAGGGAAGTATGATGAATCTTGCATTCTTTACAGACTGTACTGTTTTGGCAGATTGCTGTTATGTTTGCATTGTTTGTATATGTTTGCTTGTTTAATGATTCTATTTGAGGACATGAGTATTAAATATGCAGAGACATTTAGTATACAATGTTGAATAATAATTTTAGTGATTTGTTACAGTATAAAATGATAAGGTTTTGCATTGTTTTATACTAACTTATCTCACGAGTTCTTGTTGAGTTTTATGTGGATGAAGTTTTTGAGAAATAGAGAAACCATGATATGAGAGGAATTAAGGAGACACAAAAGCTCAAGCTTGGGGATGCCCAAGGCACCCCAATATAATATTTCAAGAAGTCTCAAGCATCTAAGCTTGGGGATGCCCCAGTAGGCATCCCACCTTTCTTCTTCAACAATTATCGGTTAGTATTGGTTGAGCCTAAGTTTTTGCTTCTTCACATGAGTCGTGCTATCCTTGCAATGCCATTTTATTTTGTTTTGCTTGCTGTTTGAATAAGATACCAAGATCTGAAATTCTTAAATGAGAGAGAGTCTTTACATAGTTACATAATTATTTAGCTACTCATTGATCTTTACTTATATCTTTTTTGTAGTAGTTTATCATTTATTCTTGTGCTTCACTTATATCCTATGAGTAAATGGTTGAATAAGTTGAATGTCATAAATCTGAAATTATATATGTTTCATTTGCTTATCCCATGGGGAGTAATGACTTCACATCTAAGAAGTAGAGGTTGTAAATTTATTGAAGGTAGCAAGTGTTGTATTGGTCACTTGAACAATTCATGAAAGAATATTGAAGGAAGAGAGCTTTCACATATAAATATACTATCTTAGACATCTTTTATAATTGTGAGCACTCATTAAAGTATGACATGCTAAAGAGTTGATGTTGGACAAGGAATACGACGTAATGGGTTATGTTTTCTCACATCTCAGTTAAAGTATATTGTCATGGATCAATCAAACATGTTGAGCTTGCCTTTCCCCCTCATGCTAGCCAAATTCCTTGCACCAAGTAGAGATACTACTTGTGCTTCCAAATATCCTTAAACCCAGTTTTTGCCATGAGAGTCCACCATACCTACCTATGGATTGAGTAAGATCCTTCAAGTAAGTTGTCATGTTGCAAGCAATAAAAATTGCTCTCTAAATATGTATGACTTATGAGTGCGGAGAAAATAAGCTTTATACGATCGTGTGATATGGAAGTAATAAAAGCGACAGACTGCATGATAAAGGTTTATATCACAAGTGGCAATATAAAGTGACGTTCTTTTGCATTAAGATTTTATGCATCCAACCCTAAAAGCACATGACAACCT
The DNA here is from genome assembly GCA_963921465.1 of Triticum timopheevii. Classification (NCBI taxonomy): domain Eukaryota; kingdom Viridiplantae; phylum Streptophyta; class Magnoliopsida; order Poales; family Poaceae; genus Triticum; species Triticum timopheevii. The sequence continues at coordinate 598,930,359 of OY997270.1, forward strand.
CTGCTTCCCTCTGCGAAGGGCCTATTTTTTACTTTATGTCTTTTACTTTATGCAAGAGTCAAGGTGATCTTCACCTTTCCCTTTTTCATTTTATCCTTTGGCAAGCACCTCGTGTTGGAAAGATCCTAATATATATATCCAATTGGATGTAAGTTAGCATGAACTATTATTGTTGACATCACCCAAAGGTGAATACGTTTGGAGGCAACACTATAAGCCCCTATCTTTCTCAGTGTCCGATTAAAACTCCATAACCGTAAGTATTGCATGAGTGTTAGCAATTATGGAAGACTATATGGGTATGTGGAGTTTGCTAAATTAAAGCTCTGACATAGACCCCTCCTGAAAATAAGATGAATTGTAATTGTTTGATGACTGAGAATGAAGTTTGCTAGTTTTCAAGGAAGTTTATGGTCTATGCTTTGACATGTGAACAGCTTGTTACTTGATCTTGAGAAGTTTTATGAGATGAACTACTGTTATGACATATAATCATGCTAGAAAAGGTGATTGAAATTATCATTGATCAAACTTGTGCACCAGCTAGCATTCACACTTCATAAATTCTTTCTTTTATCATTTACCTACTCGAGGACGAGCAGGAATCAAGCTTGGAGATGCTGATACGTCTCCAACGTATCTATAATTTATGAAGCATTCATGCTATTTTATTACCTGTTTTGAATGTTTATGAGCTTTATTATACACTTCTATATTATTTTTGGGACTAACCTATTAACCGGAGGCCCAACCCATATTGATGTTTTCTTGCCTATTTCAGTGTTTCGAAGAAAAGGAATATCAAACGGAGTCCAAACGGAATGAAACCTTCGGGAGCGTTATTTTTGGAATAGAAGCAATATAGAGGACTTGGAGTGCAAGCCAGGGAAGCTTCAAGGAGGCCATGAGGCAGGGGGCGTGCCCTCCACCCTCATGGGCCCCTCGTGGCTCCCCCAACCGACTTCTTTCGCCTATATATTTCCATATACCCTAAAAACATCAAAGACAACAATAGATCGGGAGTTCCGCCACCGCAAGCCTCTATAGCCACCAAAAACCTCTCGGGAGCCCGTTCCAGCACCCTACCGGAGGGGGGATCCCTCACCGGTGGCCATCTTCATCATCCCGGCGCTCTCCATGACGAGGAGGGAGTAGTTCACCCTCGGGGCTGATGGTATGTACCTGTAGCTATGTGTTTGATCTCTCTCTCTCTCTCTCTCTCTCTCTCTCTCGTGTTCTCTCTATGGCACGATCTTGATGTATCATGAGCTTTGCTATTATAGTTGGATCTTATGATGTTTCTCCCCCTCTACTCTCTTGTAATGGATTGAGTTTTCCCTTTGAAGTTATCTTGTCGGATTGAGTCTTTAAGGATTTGAGAACACTTGATATATGTCTTGCCGTGCTTATCTGTGGTGACAATGGGATATCACGTGATCCACTTGATGTATGTTTTGGTGATCAACTTGCGGGTTCCGCCCATGAACCTATGCATAGGGGTTGGCACACGTTTTCGTCTTGACTCTCTGGTAGAAACTATGGGGCACTCTTTGAAGTACTTTGTGTTGGTTGAATAGATGAATCTGAGATTTTGTGATGCATATCGTATAATCATGCCCACGGATACTTGAGGTGACAATGGAGTATCTAGGTGACATTAGGGTTTTGGTTGATTTGTGTCTTAAGGTTTTATTCTAGCATGAACTCTATGATAGATTGAACGGAAAGAATAGCTTCATGTTATTTTACTAGAATAGATAGAACAGAAAGGATAACTTTGAGGTGGTTTCGTACCCTACCATAATCTCTTCGTTTGTTCTCCGCTATTAGTGGCTTTGGAGTGACTCTTTGTTGCATGTTGAGGGATAGTTATATGATCCAATTATGTTATTATTGTTGAGAGAACTTGCACTAGTGAAAGTATGAACCCTAGGCCTTGTTTCCTACCATTGCAATACCGTTTACGCTCACTTTTATCATTAGTTACCTTGATGTTTTTATATTTTCAGATTACAAATACTCATATCTACCATCCATATTGCACTTGTATCACCATCTCTTCGCCGAACTAGTGCACCTATACAATTTACCATTGTATTGGGTGTGTTGGGGACACAAGAGACTTTCTGTTATTTGGTTGCAGGGTTGTTTGAGAGAGACCATCTTCATCCTATGCCTCCCACGGATTGATAAACCTTAGGTCATCCACTTGAGGGAAACTTGCTACTGTCCTACAAACCTCTGTACTTGGAGGCCCAACAACGTCTACAAGAAGAAGGTTGTGTAGTAGACATCTGCGTCCGCCTGCAACCAAAGCCCGCCGGGGCCAGCGGCCGGCAGTTCACCGACGAAGAAGCGAGGGAGCTGGAGCCAGTTGCCGGTTGGGTTATCCGACCACACAACAAACTCCGGCAGCACCTCCACCGAGTGTAAGTGCGGCCAGGGAGGCCGCGCAGCCACGACACGCCTTCCCCCACCAACCTGGATGCCATGACACGGGCAGACACCACCGCGTGAAGGGCCACCAGCGCGACAATGGGAAGCCACGGCGAGGGTCGTGGGATGCTTGAGAGGACGGCCGCGGCCGCGCTTGGGCGGAGGAGAGTCAGGTCCTTCCTGGCGAGCCTTTCCCTTCTCCGCGGCCGAGAACCTCTTCACGAGCGCCATGGGAGCGCTGCAAGCAACAGGGGCGAGGAGGGAGGAGAAGCAGGCGGAGCAAGAAGAGATGGGCAACGGGGGCTATCGCCCCTCCTCATTTATATCCCAGGGGAGGCCAACCGTCGACCTCCACGATCACAGGTAATGATGACTCTTTTTGCATGCAGCAAGGACTCGTCAAATCGGGCAGTTGCCGAGGCAGCGTGGGGAAGTGGAGATGCCCACGTCCAGTCAATCGCCACGCGTCGCCCAAGGCCGCAGGCTATGGGGCCTGTGGCGCTCCGCACTTGCCTTTTGGCTTTGCTGCTAAGCCAAGTCCGAGCGTGATTTGGGCCCGGGGGCTACTGTCGGCGTTCTGGGAACGGGGGTCCCCAGGCTTGCCTGCCTGCGGCCTGCTGCGTGGCCCGGTACGGCCCATCTTCATCAACCAAAGCACTCAAGACCCTCGCGAGGGGCCAAGCCTCGCGGGGCGGACAACACAAGGCCTCCTCGGGAGTGGCCTCACCAGGCAGGCTCACGAGGAGGCGGAGAGATCAAGGCAAGGGGTACCTCGCGAGGTGCTCATGACGCAAGCCATGACGATCAAGGCCAGGCGGGCGCTGAGGGAGTCCTGGATTAGGGGGTATCCGGACAACCGGACTATATACTTTGGCCGGACTATGGGACCGTGAAGATACAAGACTCAAGACTTCGTCCCGTGTCCGAATGGGACTCTCCTTTGCATGGAAGACAAGCTTGGCGATCCGGATATTATATTTCCTTCTTTGTAACCGACTCCATGTAAACCCTAGCCCTCTCTGGTCCTTAGAGACGGAATCATAATCATCATAGGCTAGCTTCTAGGGTTTAGCCTCTACGATCTCATGGTAGATCAACTCTTGTAATACCCATATCATCAATATCAATCAAGCAGGAAGTAGGGTTTTACCTCCATTGAGAGGGCCCGAACCTGGGTAAAACATTGTGTCCCTTGCCTCCTATTACCATCAGCCTAAGACACACAGATTGGGACCCCCTACCCGAGATCCGCCAGTTTTGACACTGACATTGGTGCTTTCATTGACAGTTCCTCTGTGTCGTCGCTGCAAGGCGTGATGGCTCCTTCAATCGTCAACAACAACACGGCCCGGGGTGAGATTTTTCTCCCCGGACAAATCTTCGTGTTCGGCGGCTTCGCACTGCGGGCCAATTCGCTTGGCCATCTAGAGCAGATCGACAGGTACGCCCCTGGCCACCAGGTCAGGTTCGTAAACTTGAACTACACAATCGATATCCACGGAGACCTGAACTTCAACGGATTCAGGCCTGCGCCAGGAGCGCTGGACAGTCACGATGAGCATGGCTTAGACCTGCTGTCGAACAATGCTCAGAATATCGCCCCTGCAGGAGCCCCGGACCTAAATCCGGAGCAGATTGCGTCACCCGAGGACGGGCGGATGGACCCCGCCCCAGAGGCCGCACACTCATCGGCGGTAGAGCCAAACACAGACTTCACCCCCATGGAAGCCTGTGACACCGGACCCCCGGACTCGCATCCGGCTGTAGGTCCCAGTCCACGCACCCCCGAGCCCGCTGAATCTGGATGGGCTCCGATAATGGAGTTTACCGCTGCGGATATCTTTTAGTACTCGCCCTTTGGCTACATACTGAACTCGTTAGATCTCTCTCTTTGTCAGGAGACTCTTTGTCGAACTATGTCCAGCTCGAGTGGGAAGCAGGCGACGAAGGAATTCGTTGCCCACCCCCACCCATTTCATTGCCACGATCGATGATTCAACCGACGTGCTTGACTTCGACTCTGAAGACATCGATGGTATGGACGACGATGTAGGAGAAGAACAGGAACCACCGCCCATGGGGCGGTGGACATCCACCTCCTCATATGATATGATATATATGGTGGACACCCCGAAGGAAACCAATGGCGATGAGGCAATGGAGGATAACCCCTCAGGGAAGAAAGCTAAGCATGGGCATCGTCAACGCCGCTCCAAGCCCCGCCACAACAATACCGGTACAGGAGACGAAAACAATCCAGATGGTGCCGAAGATGCATACAATCCTGATCAGCCTGCCTTCAAGCAGACCGGACTGGCAACAGACGGATATTTGGAAGGGACAACTACATGCCCCCCTCCAAAGACGAGGTGAGCCTCGGCGATGATGAATTTGGCAAGCCGGAGGATCCTGCAGAACAAGTTCGCTTTAAGCGACGGCTTATGGCCACTGCGAGGAGCCTGCAAAAGAAGCAACAACAGCTCAAAGCTGACCAAGATTTGCTCACTGACAGATGGACCAAGGTCCTGGCCACCGAGGAATACGGACTCGACCGCCCTGACAAAGGGCACACATGGCACAATTCGCTACCCCAACCCAAAAAGGAGAACCTAAGGCACATACCCCGACGCCAATATACCACCACGGTCCAGGACAATACGTAGGAAACACGAGGCGGCATCCTCAAGCCTCGGCGCAATCATCATAAACGTCAAGTCGGGGAAGTTGGTGCCAAATTCAACGGCCCCCAGTCCGGTCAGCGGAAAAAGAACAACTCAAGCCCACCTGGCCCAAGGAGCATACTCAATCAAACATGTGAAATTCATGGTACCCCCAGAATGGCGGCCAAGCATACCAATAGAGAATGCCGAATCCTCAAAACAAAATGGCCGGTCGCGCGCCGGAAACAATGAAGGGAGGTCTCAAACAGCGAAAGACAGATCAAACATGATGAGGTCAAAGGAAGATCCCCCCACAGTACAAAAATACGGCCGATCGCCTCTAATCACATCGACTGTCCAGACAAACATCAGCCATAGCAATTTTATTGCACTCACTATCTACCCAATAGTTTGGGGGCTCCATCTTACACGAGCCCTCACGGGCACAAAACTATCAATAACATCTCCTCAAAGATGCCAGGTGCAAAGGCCAAGTTTTAACTGGCCCACCATACTAATGGTTGTCTTCGGATCACCAAACAAATACCACGCCGAAGAATAAGTCTTCGCCATTGTCCCCTTATACAGTAATTACCACATACTACCGGGATGAACCACGTTGGCTAGATTCAACGGGGTACAACATCAGGCCAGTCCCACGTGACACGGTCATAATTATGGGCAAGGTCGAACCCCACCCTTAGAGTGGAAATCATACCGCTGCTGGAATAGCGAGTCATGCCTGTTTATCAAATTTTGATTCGGCAGTCAACTACCCGGACACCAACTGAGGAGTCCGAGCTAATTTATGGCATGATAGCCTAGTTCAGCCAGGCTCCAATAAGGCACCCACGGTTCAACCACAACAGTACATGCAGCTGCCTTTAAGCATTTGTCTTTATAGACTAACTTTGGCGCATAACAGGACTGGCGACGCGGAATCAGCTCGGACGCACAAGGCAGGAACACATAAGGCAGTCCGGATACACCTCCGATCCACACACAGCCTCCTCAAGTCCGGCCACGACAGGTTCCGCCAAAAAACACTTCTTTTCATAAGCATAAACCGCACTCATATGCATAGACATGTCACTCTACTACAATGTGAAGACTTAAATAACACTTACCGGCCGTCGTTTCTCATTGACACCTTTTTGTCACAAATGGCACCCACGCCTTGTGTTATGCCCCATTATGCCAGGGGCTTCATAGTACTGCAACAAAGTCCGACCACCTTTTCGGTCGCTCGGCACCCCGAACTTATAGCACTATATGCATCAGCTCTGAATCATGTCTTGGGTCATTAGTTGGGTTTGCCCGGCTCCCATGTTTTGGTACCTTACGTTCCGCTCCATCGGCTAAGGTGGCGCTGGGAGAACTATTGCGATTGTGTCCCAGTTCTTCCGGACGAGCACCTCAGTAGAGAAAGCCGAAAACTGACTGTCATGATACAGTGAGAGCTGGTCAACTGTTCGAGAGGTTGTAAAATCTTTAAAGATTTATTCCGCATAATGCCATTATAAATGCAAAGTGCAATGGGTCAGTCTTCCGATCAGGCGCCGATAGAGCCCCTAGTATGGTCTTCCGAAGACCAGGGTTTGCGCCCACCATACTCGAATTCCTATGGCTAAGTGAGAGTGATAAAGCCCTATAGTCTGATTGCCTGGTTCGTGGTGAGGAACACCTCCTTAAAAGGACCCATCAATGGGATAAAGAGTGTTCAGGTATGTCCTGAACACCCCCATACTTTTTTCACGGGGGCAGAAGCCGACGACTGGCCAACTCTCAGGATTTATACACACTAAACAGCTGCACAGGAAGAACAAACGTTCAAATAAACAGGCAATAAATAATAAAAGTGCCATTATCCTGCATTACAAAGAATGGCATGACTGCCTTTCAGGGAAATATAGTGTCTTCGGTACACTGATCTGCCACAAGGCGGGCTCCTTTCAGGACACCCTCATAGTATAACTCGGGCTTGCGATGCTCCTTACCCTCCGGCGGTCCCTCAGTCATCAGCTTCTCAGCATCAAGCTTCCCCCAATGCACCTTCGCACGGAAAAATTCCATGCGTGCACCCTCTATGTAGACCAATCGCTTAATGACATCAAGCCGAGGGCAAGCGCCAACAATCCGCTTCACGAGTCCGAAGTAACTGCTTGGAATTGGCTCCGCGGGCCACAGCCGGACAACCAAGTCCTTCATGGATAGTTCGGCCGCCTTGTGTAGTTCGAACAGCTGCTTCAGCTGATCAATAAAAGGCACCGAATAATTCGGCGCCAAATACTGCAACCAAAAATCCTTCTCTGCAGACTTCTTCTCCTCAGTCCGGTAGAATTGGGCATCATCTGATATGCTGCGAGGCAGATCCGCAAACGCCCCTGGAGAAACAAGAATTCAGCTTATCGCTTAGAGTTCATCCCCTTATTATGTAAATATGGCCTTGAGTACAAAAGGCCTTACCAGACGCAACCTTCCGGGCCTCCTGAATGTCCCTCAGAGCACCTCGGGCTTCTTCCCGAGCATCCTCTACGGCTTGGAGAGTTTGGGCGAGTTCGGATTCTTTCCCTGCTAGACTCTGCTCCAAGCCCTCGCTTTTCTTCACGGCCTCCAGGAGCTCTCGCTCAGCTTCAATGACCCTGGCCTCGTGCTTCTCACGAAGATCCTGTTCAGCAGCGGCCTTATTGTCGGCTTCGGCCACAGCCTTCTTCAGTGCCTCGATTTCGGCACTCGCCCCTAGAGCATACAATACAAATATTTTCGTCAGGCACAACTTCTAATTCGTGCTCAACTTAGCACAAGGCATCGACATACCTTGCTTGTCCTCCAACTGCTTCTTCACGCGGCCAAGTTCCTCTCGGCCCGTTCCAGCCGTTGCTTTAGTCCGTACACCTCCGCACTATGAGCAGCGGTCGTCTCTGTAGACGCCTGTTTTCAAACAAAGGGATACCCGTCATTAACTGAGTCTCCTGTAAAACAGAAAAATTTGATCCCCTGTCCGGCTTTATTTCGCCAGACAGTGGATTAGGGGCTACTACTCATATTATGACACTCTCCCAAAGTTTTCTTAAAAAACATACCTCAAAGCCCTTTATAAGACTAAGGCAGGATTCATTCAGTCCGCTCTCAGCAGACTGAATCTTTTCAATCACCGCACCCATGAGGGCACGATGTTCATCGATGATAGACGTGCTTCTTAGCACCGTCGATAGGTCGCCCGGCAGCTCTGCTTGGACAGAGATCATTGGCGGAGTAGGCAAGCATCCCCCCGTCAAAGGTAGCTGCTCTCCCGATCCTGGAGCTTTAAAGGTCTCCAGGACCATGTCCGGCTGCGGTCCGAACCTAGGATCGCCCCCGCCATCGACATGCATGGGAGCCGCTACTCCTGTGTGTCCGGCCCCAGGGATATGCCCCCCTGGTCCAGGTCCCGCTGAGACGGCACCTCGGTGTCGCGCCTAGGCTTCAGGGAAGGGGCCTTTGGAGGCGTCTCGCTCGCCAGGGCATCTGAGCTCAGCGAATCCTCTGATGAGGACTGTCCGGCGGGGGACCTCGCCGGGCTATACAAAATATGGCGACAGTTAAAACAACTACATCCTAATGACCTCGGGCACGTAGGTGTGTGCGGGTTCCGTATACTTACGACTTTACCAGGGGCTGGGCCCTGGGATCCCACTCCGGGCTGGTATCAGCAGCCGTGGTGGACGCCTCGGGGAGGGAACCTTTCCCCCTCTTTGGCGATTCGGCCTCTAGGGATGAGGAGGCCGTCCTTTTCTTCCCTCCCCCTGCGGGGGACTCGTCTTCTTCCTCCTCCTCTTCATCTTCGGAGGAAGGATGGTCGCTGGAATCCTCAGATTTTGCGTCCGAAGCATCACGACGACGAAAGCCACTCTGAGTCTTCTTGACCTTCTTGGAGGCCTCTTTCTTCGGTGCCTCATAAGGCGCTGGGACCAGCATCTTCGTCAGAAGGGGTCCGGCCAATTCTTTCGGCAGTGGGGCCGGACAGTGTATCCGCTCCACCTTTTTCGTCCATTCCTGGGATTACAGTAGAAAGCATGATAAGTGCGCCTCCCTCGGGATATGCCAGCTAAAACACGGATGGACAGAGCACAACAATGACTTACCGAACTTGCAGAGCGGGATAGTTGATACCCGCGGTCCTCGGCGGAGCCCGGCCACGGTTTGCTAGACTTGAATAGCACCTTCCAGATGTCCTTCTGGGAGGAGCCATAGAGCTCCCGTAGGGTCTGGTGTTCGGCCGGGTCATATTCCCATAAATGGCAGGATCGATGCTGGCAAGGGAGAACTAGGCGAACTAACATCACCTGGACTATGTTGGTGAGTTTGACGTCCTTGTCGACCATGCTCTGGACGCGCGTTTGGAGCACTGACAGCTCGTCAGTTGAGGACCAGTTCAGGCCCTTCTTGGGCCAGGACGTGAGCCGCAGTGGGGCTCCGGATCTGAATTTGGGAGCAGCGGCCCACTTTTTACCATGCGGTTCGGTGATATAGAACCACTGCTGCTGCTACTCCTTGACGGAATCATTGAAGGTGCCCGTCGGCCACATGGCCTTGGGCATCTTGCTCACCATGGTGCAGCCGCATTCGGCGTGCTCGCCATTCACCACCTTGGGCTTCACGTTGAAGATTTTTAGCCATAAGCCGAAGTGGGGTGAAATACAGAGAAAAGCCTCACATACGATGATGAACGTCGAAATGTTAAGGAAAGAATTGGGAGACAGATCATGAAAATCAATCCCGTAATAATACATGACGCCGCGAACAAATGGGTGAAGGGGAAACCCGAGCCCGCAGATGAAATGAGGAAGAAACACTACCCTCTCGTGGGGCTCCGGAGCGGGGACGATCTGTCCCGCCGGTGGAAGACGGTGGCCGTTTTTCTTAGCCAAGTACCCGGCTTCTCGAAGCTTTTTGATATCCCTCTCCTGGACGGTAGAGGCCATCCATTTGCCTCCTGCTCCAGATCCGGACATCTTTGGAGGACCTCTCTTCGGTGGAGAAGAAGAGTGCTTGGGCGCTAGGGCTCGAGCAGAGGGGAATGGACTAGCGGAAGGAAAAGGCGTGGGTGAAAAGGAAGAGACCTTTTCTCTTTATAGTGGCAGTAAAAGCTTTTTCGCCTCCCCACTTGCCTGGTGGAACCCACTCGTTCCCCACTCGCCGCAATTAGCGGTGCGGTTGGGCTACCCATACCCGTATTGATGAGAATCCCGTAATAGGGGGACATGATCTCTGCTTCGGCAAGACGTGCAGAGGAAACTGCCTCGCAACATGCGCTATGGCTGGTTGTGGGAAAACAGTTCGAATAATGACCCAACCGTAGTATCATGTCACTTTGTCTAAAGTTGTCAGCAAATTACACTTGTGAAATATCATTCTCTCTACGGTGGTATGTGAAGATCGTCTTGCAGATCCGGACACGATCTAAGTGTTCGGTAGTGGAACCCGCCTTGCAATGCCGAAGACAGAACTACGCGCCGGACTCATCGTCATTGAAGCCTGGTTCAGGGGCTACTAAGGGAGTCCTGGATTAGGGGGTATCCGGACAGCCGGACTGTATACTTTGGCCGGACTGTTGGACCGTGAAGATACAAGACTCAAGACTTCGTCCCGTGTCCGGATGGGACTCTCCTTTGCGTGGAAGACAAGCTTGGCGATCCGGATATTATATTTCCTTCTTTATAACCGACTCCATGTAAACCCTAGCCCTCTTCGGTGTCTATATAAATCGGAGGGTTTAGTCCTTAGAGACAGAATCATAATCATCATAGGCTAGCTTCTAGGGTTTAGCCTCTACGATCTCGTGGTAGATCAACTCTTGTAATACCCATATCATCAATATCAATCAAGCAGGAAGTAGGGTTTTACCTCCATCGAGAGGGCCCGAACCTGGGTAAAACATCGTGTCCCTTGCCTCCTGTTTCCATCAGCCTAAGACACACAGATCGGGACCCCCTACCCGAGATCCGCCGGTTTTGGCACCGACAGGCGCCTGCCCGCGCAGTGTCCTTGTTTCCTCTTTGGTGCAAAGGGGGCAAGCGCAGGCGCGGAGTACCGAGGCATCAGGCAAAGGTTCCCATATCAGTGCAACGAGACCAAGACCAGAAGAGCGGCAGGACGGAGGTCACCGTGGAGCCCAAGACGGCGTCATCACCAGCACCTTTGGCAGTCGAAGACCACCTTTAGTCATGATAGCTTGTACTAGCTGTCCCCTTTCAAAATAGCCGTTGTTGGATCCCTTCTCGCTCAATATTTGGGAAGAGGACCATGGCCTCTATATATATAGAGATAGCCACCACAGTAGGAAGGCATCTCATCAGGCGGACGTTCATCGGCACACCACCAAGCACAAGAACACCTCTCCTCGCAAGGCTGTTCTTCCTCTGTACTGTTCCTCATCAACCCAAGAGGCAATCCACCACACCACACACTGGATTAGGGTATTACACCACAACGATGGCCCGAACCAGTATAAACCTTGTGTCTCTTGTGTTGTCCATCGATCTAGTTTAGGGATCGCGGTGAGGCTGAGGGCGTGAATCGGTAGGAGGAGATCTTCGTGCGCACCCAGAGTTCGAACCTTAAGGGTTTTGCTGGAACCCGATATCCGACAGACATGTGCATCGTGATGTTGGCTGGAGTCATCAGCTTCGGTGATCAGAGCCACGATGGTGGCTACAACCCGAATTAAACAGAGACACTAAGAAAGTATACTACTACTACTACTACTACTACTACTACTACTACTACTACTACTACTACTACTACTACTACTACTCAAGCGACGAAAGCGCAAAAAGATTGCGTTGCGCGAGCTGGGATTCGAAATACATACTAGCTTGCTGCTTGTGCATGAATCCGACTAACCAGTCCACCTATTGAACAATGTTGACATGATGAGCAGAGCGAACTATAAAGTACTAAATTTAGTGGCATAAACTGAACATTACTTCAAAAATTGCAAATAATATGTCAAATTTTGAACACTTTAATTAACTTATGAATAATTTTTAACAAACACGAATGAATTTTAAAATTTCTCATCATCTTTTGAAACTATGAAGAAATTTTCAACTTCCTGGACATTTGTTTGAAAATATGAACATCTTTTAAAATATAAACAATTTATTTAAAACCCGAATATAAACATGAACACCTTTTGAATTGGTGAACTAAATTTGACAAAAGGGATAAAATTTAATATTCAGAACAAAATTTTAAAATTGAGAAAATTTTGAAAATCCTGAACAATTTTTCGAGATGTGAACATTTTTTATATAGGTGAACAAAACATTGAAACAGAAACTATTTTCTAAACCTTGGAACATTTGTCAAAAACGTGATTATTTTTTGAGTTAGTGAGCAAAACATTAAAACAGAAACTACTTTTAAATACGTGAATAAAAATTTGAAAATAAGAACATTTTTTGAAATTTCTGAATTTTTTTTGAAAACAGGAACATTTTTTGAATCTGGGTCATTATGTGAAAAGTTCCAAAATTTTGAACAAAAACATTTTGAATAATTTTCGAAAAATGAGAAGATTTTTTGAATGCCCAAACAAGTTTTTGGAAATACGAACATTATTTAAAGTTATCACCAGTTTTGTTAAAACACTATCCGTTTAAAAAAATTGAACATTTTTTAAAAGCACGGACATTTTTTAAGTTTCCAAACATTTTTGGAAACATGAACTGTAAAAATATATATACTTGAAAAGTAAAAACAGAAACGAAAAAGTAAAAAAGATCAGTAAAGGAAAAGAAAAGAAATAAGAAAAAGTAAACAGAAAAAAATGGAAAAGATAAAAAACCCAAAACCAAAAAGAAACAGGAAAATAGGTAAAAGAGAAAAACCGGATCAAGGAATCTTCCCAAAACGAGAAAACCCGGCTGGGAAATCGTAGAAGGTTCCGAAAACCGGAAAACACTCTCAACACATTATTCGGCCGACCAAGGTCGCCGCTCGATCGTGAGCTCTGTGTGCGTCGATAGTTTCACACAAGGGGCGGCAAATAGGGGAAAACCAAAATGTTGACCTGTCGCACACCCATCGGCCGTTTATGGGTCGGATGCTTCCTCCAAAGAAAATCGCTCAAAAAATGAAGAGAGGGAGGAATCAAACCTCAAACCTTGCACTCCTGGAGATGCGTATCTAGCCAATCGAGCTTAACAACACTAATGTCTTATACATGCAAAGAGGTCTGCTATTATCCGTTTCTTTCTTTCACGTTTTTTTGTTTTTGTTTTCCTGTTTCTTTCTTCCTTTTATTTTTGTTTTAGAAATATTGCAATTTAAAAAAACAATATATTCAATACTTTATTCGGATTTTTATAAAAAATGTTTGATTTTTTTGTTCAGATTTCAAATTCGTTCTTTTCAATAAATGTACAAACTTTGTTTGTGTTTCATAATGTGTTCGGTGTTTCAAAATTTGTTCGTGCTTTTCAAAAAATGTTCAGTTTCTCAAATTTGTTCAAATTTTCAAAAAAAATTGGCATTTCACATTTGTTCGCATTTTTTCAAAATTTTCTCGTGATTTTCAAAAAAATGTTCACTTTTTCAAATTTGTTCAAATTTTCAGAAAAGTTTCAGAATTTCACATTTGTTCCCATTTTCGAAAAGTGTTTGTGTTTTTTCTAAAAGTTATTTGCATTTTCAGAAAATGTTCACGTTTTCAAAATTTTGGTAGATTTTTTTAAAATGTTCAAGAATTTAAAATAAAATGGTTGTGGTTTTAAACTTTTGTTCATACTTTCATGAAATATTCCATTTTTAGTTTTTTTGTTCACCAATTCAAGAAAAGTTCGTTGTTTGAATTTTTATTCGGAATATCACGAAATGTTCCATTTTTCAATTTATTATTCACAAATTCAGAAAATATTCGCGGTTTCAAATTTGTTTGGAATTTCATAATTTGTTCACAAATTCAAAAAATGTTTGCGGTTACAAATTTCTTTGGAATTTCATAAATTGTTCACAAATTCAAAAAATGTTCGAGGTTACAAATTTCCTTGGAATTTCTTAATTTCTTCACACGGTTTCAAATTCGTTCGGAATTTCTTAATTTGTTTATAAATTTAAAAAATGGTTCATGTTATCACAAAAACAATGTCTGGCTTTTCAAAAAAAATCACATATTCGAAAAATGTTCCTGTCTCTATTTTTTTCTTCATGAATTCAAAAAATGTGCGCACTTTTATAAAGAGACACATTCAAAGAAAGTATACTTTAAAAAAAATCAATACAACAAGTAATTTCGGGTTTGCTATAGTAATTGGTTCCTGTTTGCTGTTGTGCACAAGTCAGGTTTAGTTCTTTAATCTATGCGCTGCTCTTTAACCAATTGTACTACTCTATTGGGTGTGGGCGCAGTCGCAAGCACTTGGTCACAAGTTTGAACCCTCGTCACGCCTGCCTTTCCTTTTTGCCATCTTTTTCGTCCTATGGTGAAGGTTCATGGGCTGGCCCAGTCGAGCTGCCCCTGTGCGCCTGGCTGCCAATTTGACGCAAAGTGTGTCCAATAGGAGCTCTCGCAAATAGGGAATTCCCTAACCTTGAGATACTGCTCCAGTCGTCGGCTAGTGGCCGGTTCTGAATCGGTTTGCAGCCCAACGCTAGCACCTGGTAGAGGTCGAGAATGTTTTGGTTTCGTGTTTTTCTGGTTTAGGAATGTTCTATTCCTGGTTTTCATTTTTCTTATCCTTTCTTGTTTTCTCTACTGGTTTTTATTTTGTTTCGTTTTGCTTTGATTTCCTTTTTAAATGTTCATAGTTTTCAAAAATTGTTCTAGAAATTTCAAAAATGTTTACATTTTTAAGCAATCACGTTTTCATAAAAAGTGTTCATATTTCTCAAAAAAATAGAAACCAAATTTTCCCCAAAATTCCTTTACTCCGTTTTCAAAATAAATAAATATAATTTTTTTAACATTTATATCAAAATCAGTTGAAAATTAACAAGAAATCGATAGAAAATCAAACCCAAAACTTTGGTAAACCAAAAAAATAATACTGAGGTATAGACACATGGCTAACTTGGCTATCGCTAGCCACAAGGGCCATATGTGTCTCATTAACAAAGTGACGCAAAGAGCATCATATAGGGATCACATTTTTTAGGACCACCTAGTCTAACGCTTTAAGCAATATGGGTCGGTCCATTTCGCTCTCTATGATGAAGTGGTGCGATAGTTGCCTTTGTCCATTTGTTTTTTTTGGTTTCCCTATTTCTCTCTGTTTTTTGACTGGTTTGCGGACCAAAAAATATATTGTGAAATGAAATTGCATGCTTCTTTTGTCCCAATTTATATGGTGCCATTGCCTTGTATGCACTTTGACCGTTAGTTTCATCAAAATATATTAACTATGTGTCAAAAATTATAAATTGGAAACTACATTTTACTATGAATTGAATAGTATATTTTTGTGACACATAATCCATGTTTTGGTTGGCCAATTTTGTGGTCAAACTTGGACTTCGTAATATGTGAGTGCCATGTGATTATTAGGGACAAAGGGTGCATGTCCCGAATTTTAAAAATATTTGTGAATTTCTCACGTTATTCCATTTCCAACGTCGTGCACCCGGATGGCTGGCTCAAGTGGAGCGACAACACCAGTGTCAGCAGCCTTTTGCATGCCGAATACTACCTCGCTAACTTAATATAAGATTTCTTTGACACTACGACAGTGTCAAAACGTGTTGTATATTAAGTCACAGATGGACTACAAGAATGTTGGACTGAGAGTTGATGTATAAAAAAAATAAATGGGGGAAGGGGGCAGTGCCCCCCCCCCCCCCGCGTCATGTTTGTAGCTCCGCCGCTGCTCACTACATTCATTTGGCAATGCGGGCATGTTCCATCTCTCTTGTTAAGTGCATAGAAAGGAACATGTTTCGTTTCCCTTGGTATGTGTAATTCATTCACCATGGTCATCCGGGTGGCCGACTATATTTGTTTTAATCCATCAGCAACGACAAAACCAACATAGTTTCTTTTGATCCCATTTTCCTACCCTGCGTACTTGGTACGATTACAAAAGCAATGAAGTGCAAGGGGCGTCTGCAAATGCAGTGGCTGACGCGGTGGTGGCACTAAACGACATCGATATTACGTGATAATCGTTGATGCCCTCGCCTTGTGGCTGCCCCACCCCGCCGCAAGAACTGCCACATGATCTACGCGAAGAAGGGTGCATACAAGGTGGCAAAGCCAATCGTCATTGCTAAGGATATGTGCAACGTGACATTGGCTAATGATGGCATCGGCATGACTGTCGTCTCCGGTGATCAGATCCACGACGGTGGCTACAACACGAATCAAACCTACACACAAAGAAAGTATACTACTACCTACACATCCTGCAATTTTTTTTTTTGCTCATTCTTAAAATGTACGACTGGTTTATTTTAACATAGCAGTTTATTTCTCAAAACCAGACATGCATGGCGATCAACCTGTGGTTGGATGGTTAGAGGGATTGTGGTATCCCTAGACCACCAGGATTCAAGTCCTGGTGCTCGCATTTATTCCTGGATTTACTTTAGGATTTCCGGCAATGCGCATTCAGTGAGAGGAGACGTTCCCGTCGACGACGAGATGCCTACGGTAACTTTGTAAATTTCAAGATGATGTGCCGGCTCAGTCTTTCGGAGATGCTCATAGGGGTAGGGTGTGCGTGTGTGCCTTCATAGGGGTGAGTGTATGCGCGTGTATATAAGCGCTTGCGCCTGTACTGTGTTAAAAAAACCCAGAAATGCATGTAGAATAGTCAAATGGATACAATTAATTAATTCTTAGAATCATGAATACAATTCATTTGCCCTGACCTTGGGCGGCTGCTCCGGTCGTCGGCCAGTGGCCACCAATGGAATCGGGTTGAAAGGCCAGGTCTCATCCAGCATGACCAGGCCAGATCTGAGCTTAATAGGTTGGCAGCTCAAGGACAGCGATCACCTGGTTTAGGAATAGATCTCTAAAAAAACCTGGTTTAGGAATATTCTGTTCCTAGTTTTCATTTTTCTTTCCCTTTCTTGCTTTCCCTACTAGTTTTTTGTTTAATAATTTTCAAGTGCTATTTTCGAAAATGTTTACAGCTTTCAAAAAATACTCTGGAAAAGTAAAAATATTTAAGTTTTTAAAAAATCACGTTTCCCCAAAAAAATGGTCATATTTATCAAAAGTACAAAATATAAAAATGTTGTCCATTATTTTAATAATACTCTGGGTTTTTCAAAATAAATAAATTAGGCTGTTTTTAAAATTTATTTTAAAATCAGTTGGAAAATAATAAGAAATCAACGAATTCAAAGAAAAAAAGTTGTTAAACTAAAAAATGCAGCGCTTGGTATAGACACATGGCTAACTAGGCCGGCGATAGTCACAAGCTCTCTAGGCGTCTCATCCACAAAGTGACGCATAGAGCGTCATATAGGGAGTTACATTTTCATGTGACCTCCTATTCTAACGGATTAAGCGATATGGGTCAGTCTGTTTCGCTCTCTACGGACAATAGCTGCAGTTGGTTGATATGACGATTTGTTTTTTGGGCTATTTCTCTCAAATGAAAATTTATGCTCCCCTTGTTAACTATTTATATGGCGTCCTTTGTTTGTACGCATAAACTTTGACCATCAGTTTCACCAAAATATATTAATTATGAATCACAAAAATTATATCATCGGAAACTACATTTTACTATGAATTGAATAGTACTATATTTTTGTGACACATGATCCATGTGTTTATTGGTCAATTTTATGGTCAGAGTTGGACTTTGTAATATGTGTGTGCCATGTAAATAGGGACAAAGGGTGTATGTCCCAAATTTAAAAATATTCACGAATTGTATTAAATTTTCGAAAATAGGGAAATGCTCCGAGATTTACAACAACAAAAAAACAATCTTGTGCCTAAATAAAATATTCATGAATTTAGAAAGTGATCAGAAACTTCTAAAATGTGGGTGATTTGTTTAAAATTCAAGAATTCTCAAAAAATATTTACAAATTTAAATTACTTTTGTAAAATTAAAACAATCACCAATCTGAAAACTATCCATGGATATTTAAAAATTATGAATTTTAGGAAAAAAAGTCATGGTTTTCTAAAAATTTCGGGAATTTTAAATATTTAAAAGGGAAAAGGAACAAAAAAGGGACAAAATATCACAATATAAAAATAGTGGGAAAGGTAGCAGAAATCCAGAGCGAGTTGCGATGAAGAAAATTAAGTGGATGAAAAACCAGTGGGAAAGCAGCTCCTTGTACTTCGGTCTTTATGTATGTGCTATAAGGCCAACTCCACCGCGCGACCCCAAACGGACGTCCGTTTTGTCCGGATTCTGTCCGTTCGGGTAGGGCAATGGGGTCGTGTCCGGGCCTGTTCTGGGATGCGGTGGCCGTGCGCCCAGCGCGCGGCCGCATCCGTTTGCCCCATCCCGTCCGCCAGGGCCTAAAATGCCCATATTTTCATATGAAAACAAGTTTGCACATCCAAATATTAATTGTTTAAAAATTAAAATAGTTTTACAACCCAACCGAAATTGTCTCTAATAAAGATAGTTTTACAACCAAGTCGAAATTGTCTTGAATGAACATAAAACGAACCAATACATCTATCGGTTGCCAGTATGCTCCCACACGTGCTCAACCAAGTCATTTTAAAGAGCCTTATGAGTGTGCCAATCACGCAGCTCACGATGGAACTGGACAAACTGATCAAACGTGACCGGTTCTTGGCGCAGGGGCTCAACATTGTCACCTTGAAAATCAAATCCTTGGTCGAAGATACTGTCATCACGCTCGTTCTCGGCGATCATGTTGTGCATGATCACACAAGCAGTCATCTCCTCTCAAAGCTTCCTTTCATCCCATGATAGTGCAGGGTATCGAACGATGCCCCATCGGGATTGAAGCACACCAAAAGCACGTTCCACATCCTTTCTAGCACTCTCTTGCATTTGGGCAAATCTCTTTTTCTTCTCACCTTGGGGCTTTGAGATTGTCTTCACAAAAGTTGACCACTGAGGATATATACCATCAGCTAGATAGTATCCTTTGTTGTACTGGTGGCCGTTGATCTCAAAGTTGACAGGTGGGGAGCGGCCTTCTGCAAGCCTCGCGAAGACTGGAGAACGCTCCAGCACGTTGATATCATTGTGAGAACTTGCCATGCCGAAGAACGAATGCCATATCCAAAGATCCTACGATGCCACCGCTTCTAATATGACAGTGCACTCGCTGACATGCCCATTGTACTGACCCTGCCAAGCAAATGGACAGTTCTTCCACTCCCAGTGCATACAATCTATGCTGACAAGCATGCCTGCAAAGCCTCTAGTTGCGTTGGTCGCCAACAATCTCTCTGTATAAGCGGCAGTTGGCTGCCTTAAGTACTCTGGGCCAAACACCTCGATCACAACCTGGTAGAACTTGTACATTGACATCAGACATGTTGTCTCGCTCATACGCACGTACTCATCCACCAGATCGCCTGGAATTCCATACGCAAGCATGCGGACGGCCGCGGTGCATTTCTGGTAAGAGGAGAACCCAAACTTGCCAAGGGCATCCATCTTGCACTCGAAGTATGGGTCATCAGCAACCACTCCCTCTCGGATACGATTGAACACATGCCTTGCCATTCGAAAACGGCGACGGAATTTATCCGGCTTGAAGAGCGGTTTGTTGGAAAATTAATCGGCATAGAGAAGGGCGTGGCCTCTCTGCCTGTTGCGGTTCAGGTTGGGAGCACGGCCAGGGACTGACCCCCTGTACCGAGGAAGCTGCCGTTGAATGTGGTCGTGAACGATCAGTGCAGCCACCACAAGATCTTCATCATACTACAACGAATCGTCCGATGAACAAAAGAAGTGGTGGAAGAAGAACTCGTCTCCACTGTCTATACCTTTGTGGGCAAAATGTCGAACACCTTGCGGTCGTGGTGGCGAAGAGGCCGTGATGATCACCTGGACGCAGCAGGGATGGTTGCCGGTCGGCTACTGGCCGCTCTGGAGCCGTCAGAAGCTGCCGCGGGCGCGCCGTGGTACGTCGCCGGTGGTCGTGTCTCCTCTGCCACCGGCAAAGACGACGACGGCCAAACCTCCTCCGATCGACGGCCAAAACTACGGCGAAAGCGCGGGCGTGGTGGCGGCCATGTCTACACATGGTTTGGTATGGACGGCCGGGGGCTGCGCGGTGCGGAGGCGGCCGGAGAATAGTGGCGGCGCCGACGGCGGGGCGGGGCGGGAGAGAAAGGGTCGAAGCGTTGGGAGGGAGGGACTGCTAGTGTCCCCGACAGGCGGGCCACGGGGGGACAAGGGTGTGCGTCGCGGCCGTCCGCGCGCGTCCATTTCATCCCAAACCGAGCGCAACTTTGGACCGGGGATGGGTCGAAAACGGACGGATTCCGGACATTTGTCCGTTTGAGGCCGCGCGTTGGGCCGCGCTATTCGTCCGTTTTACCCCAAACGAACGCACCCGGACAAGATGGGGTCGCGCGGTGGAGTTGGCCTAAAGTCCAAGTTAACCTGTAATTTTATATCTTTTTGAAATTCACTCTGTACTTTACTTACATAATACACATGCAACTTACATATACATTTGCAATACATATATTGTACCAAGGGATATTTTACAGGGGGAAATGACCTAGCCTAGGTGCAGGCAGTAGGCCTAGCCTAGGCATTCCAGCAGCGTGACGGGGTACTAGTATTGCGTACACTCTACGGACATGTCCGGTCAGGCGTTGCCGGCGGCGAGGTGGAACTGCGGCGTGTAGGTGTGCGCCGTGCCCGGCCTCTCCTCCTGCGGCGGCTCGTTGAGGAACGCCCAGTTGCTCCTCGTCCACCTGCCCACCGACCCAAAACAAACAATTAACAGATCAAGATCCAACGACTGACCACGTCAAATCAGAGGACAGTGTCATCATCGGCGGTTGGTCGCAATCGTCACGTACCAGTCCCGGCTCTTGCCGGCGTCGGCGGCGTCAGCTGCGTCGATCTCCTCGTGGCCGCCAGGCACCGGAGACGACGCCGGTGACCTGCTCCTCTGCGTGTGCGAGCTTCCCAGCGGGCTCTTCTCCATAGGTCGACCAGGGGAGCCGAGCGGCGAGGTGACGTCCTCCGGCGCCGGCTTCCCGCGCTGCCGCCAGAAGGCCTCCACCTCCTCCTTCGTCAGCGATCGGTTCCTCATCACACGAGCTGCTTACACACACATAATTAGTTTTTTTTAGCGATCAAAGCAAGCAAAAAAAAAAAACATAAACATGGCTGCAAGGTGCAAGCAGTAAGTGGACCGTGTGTGTAGCCGCGTACCTTTGGTGTCATGGCCAAGAACCGGCGAATCCCAGCCGGCCATCAGAGACCCCATCTAGGCTCTAGCCAGGATTAGGATGATCAACTTCTTCTTGAGATGGATGTGGTAGGATCGAATAGACAAGAATGTGTAGCTGTGAATGGTACCGAGGAGTAGTGGTAACTGATAAGCATCATCGATGGATCTGGTCGTATTTATATATGTCTGCAGCGGGGCTTGAGTTGAGTGCTTGACTTTGTTCGGACACTGGAAGGTACTAGTACTGCTACAACAGATACCGGCCGGATTAGCACACGGGATTGTCGATCATATCCGGAGTGGCACTGGGGCTAGTGGAGTGGTTTCCGTCCTAACAAAACCTGGGGCCGAGGCCTTGTAGTCAGTAGTCTGTGTGCTTATCTAACCTGCAAGTAGCCATTGGTCAGAGCGTCGTTATCGGTACTTCAGTAGCATCTGATACTACCATGTTCCTACCAGGAAAAATAAATACAGTATAAGAGCAACTTCAATGGGGTGACCCATTTCTCCGTCGCCGTCCGTTTGGATCGGCGCGGACAGAAAAGACGGCTCAACGCGTCAACCTAAACGGGCGCGCCTTCACTTTCGTCCGCCTGTCGACACATTTCCGGCCCATTTTTGAGCCGGGTTAGCGTTGGCGCGGACATAAGATAGACGCGTGCGCGCCCTCTCTCCTCGCCGCGTGCACAACCTCCCCCGCCTGCTTCGTCGCCGACGCCGCCGGTCATTTTTTCCGATGAAAAAGGATACACAGATAGTTCTTGCGTACACAGATAAAGGAAAAGATCAACTACTCGTCGGTTTCCGACTCTGACTCGGTAATGTCCTCCTCCGACGTCTGAATATAGGCGTCAGCAGCCTGCTCGTGCGCGGAGTCCCACCCCGATGTTTCTCGCAGCTTCAGTCTCAATTGAGCGGCCTGCTTCCGCGCACGCTTGCCCTCCTAATAGGCGGCTCGCTCCGTCCTCCTGGCCTTCCTCTCCGATCTCCTCTACTCATAGAACTGACGTTCGTCGGCGATGTCCTGCGGGAAGGGTTCACGCCACACCACCAAGGCTTGCACGTCCATCTCGGTGATGGCGAGGCGACGCAGCCGCCTCCGATGGACGCGACGATCCTCGTCAGTGAAAAGCCGCGGGAGAGGCGTCAGATCCTGCGCCCGTTGGCTCGACACGTCAGGAAAATTCATCTCCCGACTCGGCCGCCGGAGGCGCCACGCCGCCGCGTCGTACGCGCGGGCCACCTGCTCAGCGGTGTCGAAGGTGCCGAGGATGAGGCGTTTCTCGCCAAACAAGATCTCGGCGGAGAAGGCGATGGAGGGGCGCTCACGGATTCCGCGAAATCCGAACCACCGAGGATGCACATCGACATGATGGCGCACAGGCGGCGAGGCTAGTGAGAGGGGGCGAGACGAGTGGGCCGCGGACTGAGTGTGGAGGGAGCGCCATCTTATAACGAGCGCCGGCCGCAGCGCGCCAAAATGCGTGCGCGAACATTTCCCGCGCTCTGGAGCGCCAAAGCCAGCGCACGCTAGGCCGATTTCCCCTCGTGCGCAAACCTTTCCCGTGCGCTCGCGTGGCCGCTGGCATGATCTAAAAGCGCGCGCGGTCATAAAATGGGTCGGCGCGTTGGACGCGCTGCCGACCAAATCTAAAAGAGGGCGGACGCCGGGCGGGTTGCCGACCCAAACAGACAAAAAGCAGACAAAATTGTCGTCCGTTTGGGTTGGAGTTGCTCTAAACGTACTCGCAAGATCGATGGCATCGAAGACAGAGTATACATACTGAAAGCTTCCCGATAGATACTAGTGTCAAAAATAATAGAACGTTTGCAGGTCCAGCTCGGAAGAAATCTGGTTCAGTGCTGGAGCAGAGTGACTAGATTAGACAGAATATGCACGCATCGTTATCCAGCGGCGTGTGTGCCCGCCGGTCTGGAGGCCGTCAGTGCGTATGCGGCGTCGTCATCCGTTCCATTCCTTTCGCCAAAATCCCGGGCCGACGTGCCGCCAAAGCCATTAGCAGTATATGAAAAGAAAAAACATTCGTTGTGGGCCATTCTTATCCTATCATCGTCTTCCCAGGTGCATGCATCACTTACTGTTCGCAAGCATTAGAAGGCGGGCCATCGTGCTTATCATATGACTTAGAGCATCTCAGAGCATCTCAAGCCGTTCGGGCCCTGGGGCGGCTCGGTCCCTAGTCATCGCCCGCATGGTCGTCCCTGAGTTTGGCGAAAACTACGTAGATCTGGTTCGAACTCGGCGAAATTTTATTGAAATTTGTAAAAAAAAAATATAAACATGCAAACTACGCCAAACAAAGGCTAAACTACGCCGCTAACCACTACCCAGCGTCCACCGCCCGCCATCTACATGCCGAGAAGCCTGTAGAAGCGGGTGTAGTCGCCGTCGTCGTCGTCGTAGTCATCGTCGTCGCGCGTTCCGCCGGAGCCACCGTCCCTGCTGCAACCCTGCCCAGGGTCGCCGACGCGCGGCCGGGAGCTGGACGGCCCGGCCTCTTCCTCCTCGTCGCTGTCGAGGATGATGACGCCGCCCTCCTCGCGGCCGCGTCGCCGGGCCTGGAGCTCCTCGTACGCCTGGCGCTGGCGGCGTACCTGCTCGCGAACGTAGTCCTCCTTCGCCCATTTAAGGGCGGACTCGTCGTCGGGAGCCACCATGTTGGCGTGCTCCGGCTTCACGGGAAGCAGGCCCAGCTCGGGCATCGGCCGGACCAGGTGAAGGGAGCGCTGGGAGGGACGGGCACCCTCGTTGCTGACGAGGGCGCCACTGTGGGTGCGGCGCCGCTGTGGCGTCTCCTCCGGCTCTGGCTTGACGGGGCAGAGTACCGGCGAGTCGGAGCCCGACGATGAGGACGTCGGCTCCATTCGCCGTGGCGTCCAGGAACTGCCGCGACGGCGAGAGAAGGACAGCCGCGTCGGGTACTCGAGGCGCGGCACGTCGCCGGTCTCGATGTGGTCGAGGACGGCCTCGAGGGTGCGGCCGGGGACACCCCACCACTCGCGCAGTCCTTCGGCATTGAGGTGGCCGCAGGGAATGACGCCATTGACGAAGGCGATTTGCTCCTTGCGGCGGCACTGGAAGTACATTGTGCACAGCGTTTCGCTGTCCGGCGTGTACCTCGGCTGGTTCCGCTACTCCTCCGTCAGGGAGGAGCGGATGCGGGCGATCTCCGCCCGCCGTGCCGCCCCTTCAGGCACCGGCGGCACCGGGACGCCGCCGGCGCTCAGCCTCCACGCCCCCGACACGTGCATGTCAGGGCGCGCCGGATATTCGGCCTCGTAGAGGTGGCGCGCCTCCGGCTCCTGGAGGTGTCGGCGGTCGAAGCCGTTCGCCGCTGCGCCATCGCCTGGGAACCTCTCGGCCATCTTCGCTCGTCGGCAGGAAGGGGGGAGA
Source organism: Triticum timopheevii (assembly GCA_963921465.1). Lineage (NCBI taxonomy): Eukaryota > Viridiplantae > Streptophyta > Magnoliopsida > Poales > Poaceae > Triticum > Triticum timopheevii. The sequence continues at coordinate 598,955,226 of OY997270.1, forward strand.
TGGCTTTTGCGAGAGGGGGAGGGTGTGGCATTCACCGGCGAGGAGTGGGCGCCTTTTATAGCCCAAGCGGGACGGCCGTGAGGTGGCATGCCGGGCGACGCGTGGCGGGAGTGGGCGGGACGCGCGTTGGCGGTGCCTTCACTGCGCCGCCCATGAGGCATCAATGGAGGCTGATCGACGCGGCAGCGTTGCAGCCTTGGCATTGGTTCCCATGGGAACCGAGACAATGAGGGCGACGAAGCGGCGTCTCGCTGACTAGGCGGGCCCGCCCCCCGTTCGCGCCAAAACCACTCGCCCCGGCGCCCCGGGCGCCCCCTAGCGCACGGGGTTCGGCCTGGGTCTGCCGGCACTAACTTCGACCCAAACCAGCGAAAAACGGGCTCTTGGGGCCGCGGCTGAGCCGTTTTCTCGGTGCCGGCGCAGAAAAATTGCCTTGGGGCGCCGTGTTGGTGGCGCGGCTGGAGATGCTCTCACTCTTTTGACCTCCCAGGAGCCATTTTTCAGCCGGTTGGGGTCAATGCCGGCGAAAATTTTGGCATGGGAAAAAAAGTTTCCCAGCCGTGCCCCCCTGCAACAGCTAAAAGATAAGAGAGGTGAGAGGAAAAAGAGATGACGGTGATGTGGAGGCATGCACACGGGTGGGCCTGCAAGGAAAAAGAGATGAGAGAGAGTGTGGGAGGCTGACAGTGGGCCAAATGACAATCGAGCTCGTGGGGGCGCGAATGGGATTTTTTTTATCCGCCGGCGGTGAAAAATTGCTCCTGGGGCCCTTCGGGGGGACGGGTGGAGATGCTCTTACTACCCTGTTCCTAAATATAAGATGTTTTAGTAGTTTATAAACTGAACCAACTAGACGTCATATATTTAGAAACAGAGCGTGTACTATACAGCTTAACTGCACTCAATCGCGTTTTAGATTCTCTGCCGACAGTTAACAAAAGAGGTTTTGTATCAAAATAATTACTTTAATTCTTAACAACTGCTCGGTGGCGTTTGTTGAGATTAACACTATTGTCTGTAATACTCTCCGTGTCGCATCCATGTCGCATATATATCAGTAGCAGAGCCAGGAATTAGCTCCTGGCTATTTTTGTATTTTTATTCCACAGTAGAACAAAGAATATACAATAAGATGGCAACACAATGTTGAGGATATCGCTTATCGTTATTGTCTCGGTTAGCTAGGGATTAGATATTAAACGAATCAATTTTCTCGGTCGACTATTAATCAGATATTTTTTGCAAATCTCAGGTTCCCAACACTAATATACGCTATATTCAACACTAAAACAATATTGGACAGAAGTGTTATCTTGATTCCTAGCCTTTGGATCCTCGTATAATGAAAACTGAAGGAAATATGCCCTAGAGGCAATAATAAAGTTGTTATTTTATATTTCCTTATTCACAATAGAGGTTTATTATTCATGCTAGAATTATATTGGTCGAAAACTTAAATAAATGTGTGAATACATAAACAAATACCGTGTCTGTAGTAAGTCTCTACTAGACTAGTTCGTTGATCAAAGATGGTTAAGGTTTCCTAATGATGGACATGTGTTGTCATTTGATAACGGGGTCACATCATTAGAAGAATGATGTGATAGACAAGATCCATCCGTAAGTTTAGCATAATGATCGTTCATTTTATTGCTATTGCTTTCTTTATGTCAAATACATATTCCTTCGACTATGAGATTATGCAACTCCCGAATACTGGAGGAATACCTTGTGTGCTATCAAACGTCACAACGTAACTAGGTGATTATAAAGATGCTCTACAGGTATCTCCGAAGGTGTTTGTTGGTTTGGCATAAATCGAGATTAGGATTTGTCACTCCGAGTATCGGAGAGGTATCTCTGGGCCTCTCGGTAATACACATCATAAGAAGCCTTGCAAGTATCAGAGATTCTCTACACGTATCTCCGAAGGTGTTTGTTGAATTGGCATAGGTCAAGATTAAGATTTGTCACTTCAAGTTTCGGAGAGGTATCTTCGAGCCCTCTCGGTAATACACATCATAAGCTTGCAAGAAAATGACTAAGGAGTTAGTTATCAGGTGATTATTAAGGAACGAGTAAAGAGACTTGCCGGTAACGAGATTGAACTAGGTATAGAGATACCGACGATCGAATCTCGGGCAAGTAACAATACGATGGACAAGGGAATTACGTATGTTGCCATAATGGTTCGACCGATAAAGATCTTCGTAGAATATGTAGGAGCCAATATGGGCATCCAGGTTCCGCTATTGGTTATTAACCGGAGAGGTGTCTCGGTCATGTCTACATAGTTCTCGAACCCGCAGGGTCCGCACGCTTAACGTTCGTTGACGATATAGTGTTATATGAGTTATATGATTTTGTGACCGAATGTTGTTAGGAGTTCCGGATGAGATCACGGACATGACGAGGAGTCTCAAAATGGTTGAGAGGTAAAGATTGATATATAGGACGATGGTATTCGGACACCGGAAGTGTTTCGAGGGTTACCGGGTACTTATCGGGTCACCGGAAGGGGGTTCCGGGCACCCACGGCAAAGTTATGGGCCTTATGGGCCAAAAGTGAGGGAACATACCAGCCACAAGGGGCTAGGCGCCCCCATATCAGGCCGACCTAGGAGGAGAAGGAAAGAGGGAAGGGAAAGAAAAGTGTGGAGTAGGACTCCCCCTTCCTTCCCTCTCCCCCCTCTTTCCTTCCCCCTTGGTTATATATGGCAGGGGGCGGCTTAGGAGGGACTTCAAGTAGGATTCCTCCTACTTGGGCGCCTCCTATGGCTTCTCCTCCCTCCCTCCCACCTATATATGTGGGAGGGGGCGCCTAGCACACCACAGATCAATTGTTTGCCGTGTGATGCGCCCCTCTCCAACGTTTACACCTCTGGTCATATTTTCGTAGTGCTTAGGCGAAGCCCTGCAGAGATCACATCATCATCACCGTCACCACGCCGTCGTGCTGCCGGAACTCATCCACTACCTCGCCATCTTGCTGGATCAAGAAGGCGGAGGACGTCACTGAGCTGAACGTGTGCTGAGGGCGGAGGTTTCATACATTTGGTACTAGATCTATTGGATCGCGAAGAAAGTTCGACTACATCAACCATGTTGTGAAACGCTTCCGCTTACGGTCTATGAGGGTACGTAGACACACTCTCCCCCTCGTTGCTATGCATCTCCATGGATAGATCATTGCGTGTGCGTAGAATTTTTTTTGTTTTCCATGCAACGTTCCTCAACACAAACAAAATAAGACAACAGTACATATTGCGTAACAAGGACCATAAAACATAAATAAATATAGTTTTTGCAAACATAGTGCTATGAATAGGTCCGATTTATCGATAGATTCCCGTTAATCGCTTGTCAGAGCGATAAATCGGTCCAAAAGATAAATAGTGAAGGTAAGACATAATATTATCGGTCACCCCCCGATTAGCGGTAAATCGGAAGATTAATCACTGAATCAGAAGATTTTTTGAACAGTGTGACAACATCAATGACTCAATGATCATACATCGATAATAGTAGCAAAATATCATTGTGGCATTATCTCGAATAATTGAGAAAGATTACAAACAGTTAAGGAAATTACAATATAACTTTACGATCCCTCTTTGGAAGAGATTGATAATATTCCCATCTTTAACTTGCTTGAAGAATTCTCTCTCAACAAATGTAACCAAGTAATTGTTCAAATATTAATCACCCATTTTGCTAACATCCTTCTACATCTACATCTACATCACAAACACATAAACAAAGAAAATACTTCAATGCCTATCTAGCAATCATCTACTACATCACAATCACAATTCACAGGTTTGAGGAATCATAGGCATTAAGCAGTGTCATCTTACAAAAAATATTCAAATTTGTTATAAAAACAGAGGAAAAGAGTACCTTGATGGAGATGGATGCAATAATGGGTGGATGGAGACCTGTCCGATGAGAGGGCCGGACGTGGTGGGGAGGGTGGAGCCGGACTGTCGTTCACCATAGGCCAAGGAGAGGGGAGGAAGATAGAGAGTGGGTCGGCCGGAGGGGAGCAGTATAGCCGGAGACGACCGACCACGGAAAGGAGGGCGGGGCCGGACCATCGGAGGACGAAGGAGGGGAGGGAGAGGGCCTAGCGGAGGGTAGGGGAGGGACCGAGGGAGAGCTAGAGAGGGCAGGCCGTCGGACCTGGATTCACTTGCCGCCATCGCTACCTTCAGCTAGGTTGGGGGATTAATTTTGGGATCAAGGGAGGCAGAGAAGAGGTGCTTGTGCGACTAGCCAGACAGCGGTATGTCGGAGAGCAACTAGTTAACGAGCGCTCCTTCAGGAGCCTCGCAACGATCAGCGCCACTTGGCGCGCTCTTAGCCATTCGCCACATGTCGCGCTCTCGGCGCTTCCTCTGGATTTTATTTTTTTTTATTTTTCCGCATGTGTTTTCAGCTTTTTAAACGGTTTTTTCCGGGTTTTTTCGACGTGTTGGTTTTCCACTTGTCTTCCTTAGCTTTTCGATCAATTTGTTTTTTAGAATTTTTTTTTTGCGAAAAAACACATTTTTTCCCTTTCGCGAAGTCACGATTTTGCTTCCGCGAGAGGCACGGTTTTGCTTTCACGAGAGTCACGACGGTGCATCTTGAAAAGAAAAAACGAGTTTTCTGTTTTCTTTCTTTCGCGAGAGTCACGGTTTTGCTTCCGCGAGAGGCACGGGTGTGCTTTTGCGAGAGTCAAGGCCGTGCCTCTCGGAAACAAAAAAAACACGCTTTCTGTTTTTTTTTCTTTCTGAGAGTCACGGTTTTACTTCCGCAAGAGGCACTATTGTGGGCTTTAGCGAGAGTCACGACCGTGCCTCTCGGAAACAAAAAAAACGCGTTTTCTGTTTTTTTTCTTTCGCGAGAGTCACGGTTTTGCTTCCGCGAGAGGCACGGCCGTGCCTCCTCGAAAACCCAAAAAACGCATTTTCTCTTCTTTTCTTCCTTCCGTGAGAGTCATGGTTTTGCTTTCGCGAGAGGCACGGTTGTGATTTCGTGAGAGGCACGGACATGCCTCCTTCGGAAAGTGAAAAAAACTCGTGCTCCCAGTTCAGTTTTTTCGTCCGTTTTTTTTTTGTGAAAAAAAAATTCGTCAAAACCTATCAACATGGGATCTAGTTTTGAAGATCTCGATGCGAGGAATCCAACGGTGAAAGCGGTTCGAGATTTGGACGCACGATTTGAGAAATAAAATATTTTGAATAAACTGATCTACGAAAAAAGGGAAAACTCCCAGGTTGCAACAAGTGGCGTGCTGCATGTGCGCCACTTGTCGCAACCTTGGAAGTTGGAGTGATCTTTGCAACAAGTACTCCTCAACTAGTGATTTCGGATATGTTGTGTCTGTTTCGGTGCGTTGAGGGGTGCCATGCGCTGGCTCGCCTATGTGGTTTGAGCTCTGAGTCGTGGTTGCATGCGCGGACACTACTAGGAAAAGGCTTATACATAGAAGTTTACCAGTAGCGTGTGTTTTGGAGCCCACACTACTGATAATTACCCAAAACTACTTTTTTGAAGGCGCGGAGCGTTGAAGAAGAGCATAGCTCGATTAACACAACTAGGGGAAATATGGTTCATTTTCCGTGCTACTGGTACAACTTAGCAGCAGCGTTGGTTTCTAGAGGGCACGCTACTGGTAAGTTAGCCACACCACACCCCCCGACCAAAAAATAGTAGCAGCGTTTGTACTCTTACAAGCGCTACTGTTAAGAAAATAGCAGTAGCGTGGGGCCACCAAGAAGTGTTACTGCTACTTCTTCTATGTGTAATCTTTCACTAGTAGCGTGTTTTTGGGCAACGCTATAGATAGTTTTATGTACCAGTAGATATTTCGGCTGGCACACATAGCAGTAGTGCGCTTTGGTGCCCAGTGCTACTGCTATGGTCACCAGCCAAAATAGCTGCCACCTTTCCCCCTCCCCCTCTTCTTCCCTCCTTTCTTTCTCCCCCCCCCTCTTGCACTTGCTTGTTCTTCAATGCTTCCCCCTCTTCTTTGCCCCTCCCCCTCCATTAGAGCCCCCTCCCTCTCCCTCTTCTTTGCCCTCCACCACCTCCCTTTTCTTTGTGCCCTCCACCATCCCCCTTTTCTTTGTGCCCTCCACCACCACCCCCTCTATTAATGCCCTCCCCCCTCTTCCATTAATGCCTTCCCTCTTCTCTCCCTCTCCTCTCCCACTATCTCCCTAGCTAGCTAGCTCTCTCTCTCCCTAGATAGCTAGCTAGCTAGTTAGAGCTATATATCTAGAGGTACTAGGTAATTAAGAAGAAAGGTGCTCGATATCCCTCTCGACACATAGGTGAGCAAAAAAGGTGTTTGTGTGGATTGGAACGAAACTATATATATATATATATATATATATATATATATATATATATATATATATATATATATATATATATATATATATGGGCGATATAAGAATATATATACCGAATTGTGTGTGGCATAATTTGAGTTGCCTACATTGTGTATTTGATGAAATAATGTGGGTGACATGAGTTGCCTATGTTTTGCCGAAATGTCGATTCAATTCCGTTCGGCGAATTTCGGGCACGCAAACTCAATATGTCCTATGTTTAGGGAAGGTCATGCCGAATTTTTGTATGAATTTGATCCATGCATGCATATATACGTGGTTATAATATTTGCTCCGTGCGCAGGTGATCATGAAGGTCAATGGAAGGATGGTGGAAAGATACTCGCAATCAGCTGTGGATGACATGTATGAAAAAAGACTGAAGGATGTTTTATGTCCGTGTCGAAAATGGAAAGGAGGAGTCAGGCTCGACCCCTTTAAGGGTGGTAAATTCAAGGCGCACCTGCTCATGCATGGCGTCATGCATGGCCATACTCGGTGGATAAGTGAAGATGATGATGATGATGATGTGGATGTCGACGGGGCAGGAAATAACGACATGGGGCCACCAGATGAAGAGCTGACCGATTATGTGCCCGAAGAGGAAGACGGCCTCGGAAATGTCGATGGCGAAGAGGCAGTTCAAGGCAGAGAAGACGCGGACATGCCGCCGTCTTCGTCGCTACTAAGTTTAGTGATAACCCACAAGTATAGGGGATCACAATAGTTTTCGAGGGTAGAGTATTCAACCCAAATTTATTGATTCGACACAAGGGGAGCCAAAGAATATTCTCAAGTATTAGCAGCTGAGTTGTCAATTCAATCATACCTGGAAACTTAGTATCTGCAACAAAGTGTTTAGTAGCAAAGTAATATGATAGTGGTGGTAACGATAACAAAAGTAAAGACAACAAAAATAATGTTTTTGGTATTTTATAGTGATTGTAACAGTAGCAACGGAAAAGTAAATAAGCGAGAACCAGTATATGAAAAACTCGTAGGCACTGGATTAGTGATGGATAATTATGCTGGATGCGGTTCGTCATGTAACAGTCATAACATAGGGTGACATAGAACTAGCTCCAATTCATCAATGTAATGTAGGCATGTATTCCGTATATAGTCATACGTGCTTATAGAAAAGAACTTGCATGACATCTTTTGTCCTACCCTCCCGTGGCAGCGGGGTCCTATTGGAAACTAAGGGATATTAAGGCCTCCTTTTAATAGAGAACCGGAACAAAGCATTAGCACATAGTGAATACATGAGCTCCTCAAACTATGGTCATCACCGGGAGTGGTCCCGATTATTGTCACTTCGGGGTTGCCGAATCATTACACATAGTAGGTGACTATAGACTTGCAAGATAGGATCAAGAACACACATATATTCATGAAAACATAATAGGTTCAGATCTGAAATCATGGCACTCGGGCCCTAGTGACAAGCATTAAGCATAGCAAAGTCATCGCAACATCAATCTCAGAACATAGTGGATACTAGGGATCAAACCCTAACAAAACTAACTCGATTACATGATAAATCTCATACAACCCATCACCGTCCAGCTAGCCTACAATGGAATTACTCACGCACGGCGGTGAGCATCATGAAATTGGTGATGGAGGATGGTTGATGATGACGATGGCGACGAATCCCCCTCTCCGGAGCCTCGAACAGACTCCAGATCAGCCCTCCTGAGAGAGATTAGGGCTTGGCAGCGGCTCCGTATCGTAAAACGCGATGATTTCTTCTCTCTGATTTTTTTCTCCCCGAAAGCCAATATATGGAGTTGGAGTTGGCGTCGGAGGGCCACCAGGGGGCCCACGAGGTAGGGGGGCGCGCCCAGGAGGGGGGGCGCCCCCCACCCTCGTGGATAGGGTGTGGGCCCCCTGGTCTTCATCTTTGGCAAGGATTTTTTATTATTTATTCTAAGATATTCCGTGGAGTTTCAGGTCATTCCGAGAACTTTTGTTTTCTGCACATAAAACAACATCATGGCAATTCTGCTGAAAACACCATCAGTCCGGGTTAGTTCCGTTCAAATCATACAAGTTAGAGTCCAAAACAAGGGCAATAGTGTTTGGAAAAGTAGATACGTTGGAGACGTATCAACTCCCCCAAGCTTAAACCCTTGCTTGTCCTCAAGCAATTCAGTTGACAAACTGAAAGAGAAAAAGAAAAACTTTTACAAACTCTATTTGCTCTTGTTGTTGTAACATGAAAAGCCAGCATTTAAGTTTCAGCAAATATTACGAACTAACCATACTCACAATAACACATAGGTCTCACAATTACTCATATCAATAGCATAACCAGCTAGCGAGCTATAATAACAAAACTCGGATGACAACACTTTCTCAAAATAATCATAACATGATATAACAAAATGATATCTCGCTAGACCTTTCTGAGACCGCAAAACATAAATGCAGAGCACCTTTAAAGATCAAGGACTGACTAAACATTGTAATTCATGGTAAAAGAGATCCAGTCAAGTCATACCCAATATAAACCAATTATAATGTATGCAAACGACATTGTGCTCTCCAGCGGGTGCTTTTAATAAGAAGGATGATGACTCAACATAAAAGTAAATGGATAGGCCCTTCGCAGAGGGAAGCAGGGATTTGTAGAGGTGCCAGAGCTTGATTTTGAAATAGGGATAAATTATATTTTGAGCGGCATACTTTCATTGTCAACATAACAACTAAGAGACGATGATATCTTCCATGCTAAACAAATTATAGGCGGTTCCCAAACAGAATGGTAAAGTTTATACCCCCCCTCCTCCACAAGCATCAATCCATGGCTTGCTCGAAACAACGAGTGCCTCCAACATTCAACGGGTCCCGGGGGGAGTTTTGTTTGTAATTATTTTGATTTAGTTTGCATAAAGCATGGGACTGGGCATCCCGGAGACCAGCCATTTTCTCGTGAATGAGGAGCGGAGTCCACTCCTCTTGAGAATAACCCGCCTAACATGGAAGATAAGGGCAGACCTAGTTGACATATGAGCTATTCGAGCATGCAAAACAGAATGTTTATTTGAAGGTTTAGAGTTTGGCACATACAAATTTACTTGGAACGGCAGGTAAATACCGCATATAGGTAGGTTAGTGGACTCATATGGAACAACTTTGGGGTTTAAGGAGTTTGGATGCACAAGCAGTATTCCCGCTTAGTACAGGTGAAGGCTAGCAAAAGACTGGGAAGCGACCAACTGAGAGAGTGACAACAGTCGTAAACATGCATTAAAATTAATTTACACCGAATACAAGCATGAGTAGGATATAATCTACCATGAACATAAATATCATGAAGGCTATGTTGATTTGATTCAACTACATGCGTGAACATGTGCCAAGTCTAGTCACTCAATTCATTTAAAGGAGGATACCATCCCATCATACCACATCATAATCATTCTAATAGCATGTTGGCACGCAAGGTAAACCATTATAACTCATAGCTAATCAAGCATGGCACAAGCAACTATAATCTCTAAATGTCATTGCAAATATGTTTACTTCATAATAGCTCACTCAGGAACGATGAATCATCATATTTACAAAAACAAGAGAGGTTGAGTTCATACCAGCTTTTCTCATCCCAATAAGTCCATCATATATCATCATTATTGCCTTTCACTTGCACGACCGAACAATGTGTATAATAATAAGAGTGCATGTGCATTGGACTAAGCTGGAATCTGCAAGCATTCAACTCAAGAGAGAAGACAAGTAATATGGGCTCTAAGTTAAATAAACAATCATGCATATAAGATCCACTAAGCATTTTCAATATAGTCTTCTCCTACTGACCCCCAAAGAAAAGAAAAGAAATAAAAACTATTTACACGAAAGCTCCCAACAAGCAAAAGAAGAACGAGAAATCTTTTTGTGTTTTTCTTTTTAATTACTACATCAAAGAAATAAACTACTACTAATTTTTTTGGTTTTTTCTTAAGGTTTATTAAACACACAAGAAGAAAGCAGGAAAAAGAAAATAAACTATCATGGATATTATAGTGAAAGAGTATGAGCACCGACATCTAGCAATGAGTGTGTGTGAACATGAATGTAATGTCGATGGGAAATACGTACTCCCCAAGCTTGAACGGCCGACCACAAAACGATGTGAGGACCTGCAGACAAGTTAAACAAAGAAGGAGCAGGCAAAGTAATAGTCTTAGGGTGATGTTTATCAAAGTATAATTTATATTTGAGCTCCCCTTCACGACTCTTAACAAGAAAGTCATGCGCTAGCATACTCTTATAATCTAAATAAGCACGGGGCAACGATGTTTCTTCTTTCTCCTCATGCCTAATAGGTATTTCAAAATATTCAGCTAGGCATGAAGCATAAATGCCTCCAAAGATAGGGCCCTTAGTACGGTTCAGAATTAACCGTCTAGCAACAATTCCACCCATACTAACAGAGTTATTGCGGTATAAACCATGGAACAAAATAATAATATCAGGAACACTAAGGTTTCCACAGTTCCCGCGTCCAATCAAGCAACGACTAGCAAATAAGGCAAAGTAGCGTAAAACAGGAAATTGTATGCTAGTAATTGTTGCATCAGAAACCTTCCTGGTTTCTCCCATAGTGATAGTGTTAATAAAAGCTTCTACTTCGTTACGGTGTGGTTCATCCAAGGTGCCCTCAAAGGGTATTTTGCAAACCTCGCAAAATTCAGCTAATGTCATCTCTTTAACAACGTCATATAAATGAAACTCTACTGTTGGAGGTGATTTCTTAGGGAACAAGTAGAAGTTTTGCACAAAAGTATTTGTGAGTAAGAGATACCGATGACGTTGATCGCGGAGGAAGTCGGTGAGGCCAGCATTCTCAATTAATAAATAGAAATCCTCATAAATCCCGGCTCTCCTCAAGAAGTCATCGGAAGGCCATTCACACGGCCGGACCTCCACGGTGCGAGGCAAATTAAATTTGGGCTTCTGCTCTTCTTCCTTTTGTTTTTCCTTTTCGAGCTTCGGCTCGACGAGCCTCTCAAAAGTCTCTTCATTATTTTCTGAAATAATCTGAAATTTTTAGTAACTTCAAATAAAAGTGAACCAACTTCAATAAAATTGATAGCAACAACTCCCACAAGTGCCTAGAGCCTATATCAAGCATTAGAACTACTTGGAACCATAAAAATTTGACATGCAAGCTCAAGAACATGGTCACCTATTCAGCACAAATTTGCAATGAATAAAGCACTGGAAAAGAACTAATTGGACCAATGGAGGAGTCACATACCAAGGAACAATCTCCCCAAGCAGTTTTGCGAGAGGTGCTTTGAGCAAGGAGATCGAAAATCACAGCAACGGGGGCTGGAACTCGTGCTTGAGTTGGTTTTTAGTGTTTGTGTGAGGCAGAGGAAGAAGCTGGGTGCAGGAATAAGTGGAGGAGGGCCACCATGGGCCCACGAGGCAGGGGGCGCACCCAGGGGGGTAGGGCGCGCCCTCCACCCTCGTGGCCAGGTGGCAGCTCCCCCCGCGGTAATTTTTGCACAGTAAATCCTCAAATATTCCCGAAAAAATCATATTAAATTGGCATGGCATTCTGAGGACTTTTATTTTTGGGATATTTTTATATTGCACGGATAAGTCAGGAGACAGACAGAAAAATACTATTTTACTTTATTTCTACTAAATAACAGGAAATATAAAGAGGGTACAGAAAGTTGTGCTTCTAGTTTCATCCATCTCGTGATCATCAAAATGAACCCACTAACAAGGTTGATCAAGTCTTGTTAACAAACTCATTCCGAATAACACAGAACCAGAGAAATTTCGAATAACACTAAGTTACCTCAACGGGGATATGAAAATCCCCAACAATAAGAATATCATACTTTTTCTTGACAGTAGGGAGAGGAAATTCGAAACCTCCAAATATAATCGATGGAATTTTTCCAATAGAGTTGATGCTATAAACTTGAGGTTGTTTCCTCGGAAAATGTACCGTGTGCTCATTACCATTAACATGAAAAGTTACATTGCCTTTGTTGCAATCAATAACAGCCCCTGCAGTATTAAGCAAAGGTCTTCCAAGAATAATAGACATACTATCATCCTCGGGAATATCAAGAATAACAAAGTCCGTTAAAATAGTAACGTTTGCAACCACAACAGGCACATTTTCACAAATACCGACAGGTATAGCAGTTGATTTATCAGCCATTTGCAAAGATATTTCAGTAGGTGTAAACTTATTCAAGTCAAGTTTACGATATAAAGAGAGAGGCATAACACTAACACCGGCTCCAAGATCACATAAAGCAGTTTTAACATAATTTCTCTTAATGGAGCATGGTATAGTAGGTACTCCTGGATCTCCAAGTTTCTTTGGTATTCCACCCTTAAAAGTATAATTAGCAAGCATGGTGGAAATTTCAGCTTCCGGTAGCTTTCTTTTATTAGTAATGATATGCTTCATATACTTAGCACAAGGGTTTGTTTTCAGCACATCCGTTTTCAGCAAAGCACTCAAAATCCTCATCATCCTTTTTCTTGGATGGTTTCGGAGGAAAATGCATGGGTTTCTGAACCTATGGTTCCCTTTCTTTACCATGTTTCCTAGCAACGAAATCTCTTTTATCATAACGTTGATTCCTTGATTGTGGGTTATCAAGATCAACAGCAGGTTCAACTTCTACATCATTATCATTACTAGGTTGGCATCATCATGAACATTATAATTAACATTTTCACTAGGTTCATGTTCATTACCAGATTGTGTTTTAGCATCAGACATAGAGATATCATTTGGATTCTCAGGTGGTTCAGCAATAGGTTCACTAGAAGTTTGCAAAGTCCTATCATTTTTCTTTTTCTTCCTTTTAGAAGAACTAGGTACATCAATATTATCTCTCTGAGAATCTTGCTCGATTCTCTTAGGGTGGCCTTCAAGATACAAAGGTTCCTGAGTCATTCTACCAGTTCTAGTAGCCACTCTAACAGCATAATCATTTTTCTTACTATTCATTTCATCAAGCACTTCTTTTTGAGCTTTAAGTACTTGTTCTACTTGAGTGGTAACCATAGAAGCATGTTTGCTAACAAGTTTAAGTTCACCTCTAATATTAGCCATATAATCACCCAAGCGTTTAATCATAAAGGTATTCTGTTTTAATTGTCTACCAAAATAAGCATTAAAGTCATCTTGCTTAAACATAAAGTCATCAAACTCATCCAAGCACTGACTAGCAATTTTAGTAGGAGGGACTTCAGCTTTATCATATCTATAGAGAGAATTTACCTTTACTACCTGTGTCGGGATATCGGGGTCAGGAGGTTCTTCAGTGAATAAGGAATTGAGATCATATACTTCTTCAGCAGGCGGTAAATTAAGACCGTGTATTTCTTCAATAGGAGGTAAATTCTTAACATCTTCAGCTTTAATACCTTTTTCTTTCATAGATTTCTTTGTCTCTTGCATATCTTCGGGACTGAGGAATAGAACACCTCTCTTTTTTGGAGTTGGTTTAGGAATATGCTCAGTAATTCGCTCTGGAGCTAGCTCAGGAGGTGGCTCGGGAGGTGCCCAATTATTTTCATTTGTCAACATATTATTCAATAGAATTTCAGCTTCATCCGGTGTTCTTTCCTTGAAAAGAGAACCAGCACAACTATCTAGGTGATCTCTGGAAGCATCAGTTAGTCCATTATAAAAGATATCAAGTATTTCAGGTTTCTTAAGAGGATGATCAGGCAAAGCATTAAGTAACTTGAGAAGCCTCCCCCAAGCTTGTGGGAGGCTCTCTTCTTCAATTTGCACGAAGTTGTATATTTCCCTCAAAGCAGCTTGTTTCTTATGAGTAGGGAAATATTTAGCAGAGAAGTAATAAATCATATCCTGGGGACTACGCACACAACCAGGATCAAGAGAATTAAACCATATCTTAGCATCACCCTTTAATGAGAACGGAAATATTTTGCGTAAATAAAGGTAGCGCGATCTCTCATCATTAGTAAACAGGGCGGCTATATCATTTAACTTAGTAAGATGTGCCACAACAGTTTCAGATTCATAGCCATAGAAAGGATCAGATTCAACCAAAGTAATTATATTTGGATCAACAGAAAATTCATAATAATCCTTATCGGGAACACAGATAGGTGAAGTAGCAAAAGCAGGGTCGGGTCTCATTCTATCTCTAAGAGATTCTTTACTCCATTTAACTAGCAGCCTCTTAAGTCCGTATCTATCCTGGCAGGCAAAAATAGTTGTAGAAGATTCCGCATCAAAAAGATAACCCTCAGGAATAGCAGGCATATTTTCATCATCACTCTCATCATCGTATTCAGATTCAATAATTTCTCTTTCTCTAGACCTAGCAATTTGTTCATCAAGAAATTCATCAAGGGGCACAGTAGTATCAAGCATAGAAGTAGTTTCATCATGAGTATCATGCATAGCAGAAGTGGCATCATCAATAACATGCGACATATCGGAACAAATAGCAGAAGCAGGTTTAGGTGTCGCAAGCTTACTTATAACAGAAGGTGAATCAAGTGCAGAGCTAGATGGCAGTTCCTTACCTCCCCTCGTAGTTGAGGGCAAAATAGTAGTTCGATCGTCTTTCAAGTTCTTCATAGTGTCCAGCAGATATAAAACCCAAGTGACTCAAAGAATAGAGCTATGCTCCTCGGCAACGGCGCCAGAAAAAGGTCTTGATATCCCACAAGTATAGGGGATCGCAACAGTTTTCGAGGGTAGAGTATTCAACCCAAATTTATTGATTCGACACAAGGGGAGCCAAAGAATATTCTCAAGTATTAGCAGCTGAGTTGTCAATTCAACCACACCTGGAAACTTAGTATCTGCAGCAAAGTGTTTAGTAGCAAAGTAATATGATAGTGGTGGTAACGGTAACAAAAGTAAATATAGCAAAAGTAATGTTTTTGGTATTTTGTAGTGATTGTAACAGTAGCAACGGAAAAGTAAATAAGCGAGAACCAGTATATGGAAAACTCGTAGGCACAGGATTAGTGATGGATAATTATGCCGGATGCGATTCCTCATGTAATAGCTATAACATAGGGTGACACAGAACTAGCTCCAATTCATCAATGTAATGTAGGCATGTATTCCGTATATAGTCATACGTGCTTATAGAAAAGAACATGCATGACATCTTTTGTCCTACCCTCCCGTGGCAGCGGGGTCCTATTGGAAACTAAGGGATATTAAGGCCTCCTTTTAATAGAGAACCGGAACAAAGCATTAGCATATAGTGAATACATGAACTCCTCAAAGTATGGTCATCACCGGGAGTGGTCCCGATTATTGTCACTTCGGGGTTGCCGGATCATAACACATAGTAGATGACTATAGACTTGCAAGATAGGATCAAGAACACACATATATTCATGAAAACATAATAGGTTCAGATCTGAAATCATGGCACTCGGGCCCTAGTGACAAGCATTAAGCATAGCAAAGTCATAGCAACATCAATCTCAGAACATAGTGGATACTAGGGATCAAACCCTAACAAAACTAACTCGATTACATGATAAATCTCATCCAACCCATCACCGTCCAGCTAGCCTACGATGGAATTACTCACGCACGGCGGTGAGCATCATGAAATTGGTGTTGGAGGATGGTTGATGATGACGACGGCGATGAATCCCCCTCTCCGGAGTCCCGAACGGACTCCAGATCAGCCCTCCCGAGAGAGATTAGGGCTTGGCGGCGGTTCCGTATCGTAAAACGCGATGATTTCTTCTCTCTGATTTTTTTCTCCCCGAAAGCCAATATATGGAGTTGGAGTTGGCGTCGGAGGGCCACCAGGGGGCCCACGAGGTAGGAGGGCACGCCCAGGAGGGGGGGGGGGGCGCCCCCACCCTCGTGGACAGGGTGTGGGCCCCCTGGTCTTCATCTTTGGCGAGGATTTTTTATTATTTATTCTAAGATATTCCGTGGAGTTTCAGGTCATTCCGAGAACTTTTGTTTTCTGCACATAAAACAACATCGTGGCAATTCTGCTGAAAACAGCGTTAGTCCGAGTTAGTTCCATTCAAATCATACAAGTTAGAGTCCAAAACAAGGGCAAAAGTGTTTGGAAAAGTAGATACGTTGGAGATGTATCATTCAGCCATGCGGGACCCACATGTTCGAGACCTGCTTCGCAAGAAGACGACTAGCTACAGAGTTGCTTCAAGAGAGGAGGCCAAACTGGCGCAACTAGAGGTAGACTCGATGACTCCTTTGTATGATGGTTGCAATCCTGAGGTGACCCGCTTGAGTTTCACACTAGAACTTCTAAAGATGAAGGCAAAAAACAAATGGATAGATACGAGCCTAGATGAGCTTCTGAAGTATCTAAAGAAGGTTCTTCCCGCGAGAAGCTTGTGTCCTACTAGTGTCGAGGAGGCAAACAAAATCGTGTGCCCTCTTGATCTGCCACATATTAGATATCATACATGCATCAATGATTGCATCATATATCGGAACGAGCACACGGAAAAAACCATCTGTCCAAAGTGCAATGCTTTGCGATGTAAAAAGGCTGGAAAGAAAGCTCCACAGAAAGTTGTATGGTACTTTCCGATCACTCCGCGTCTACATCGGTATTTCGTAGATCCTAAGGAAGCAAAGCTTATTATGCGCTAACACGCGGAGAGGGTGAAGCCAGATGACGGAGATGAGCCGAAGCTGAGACATGCACCTCGCAGATGCTAGCCAGTGGAGAGCATTAAATGTTGAATTTGAATTTTTCACAAATGATCCAAGGAACATCGTGCTTGGTGCTAGTAGTGATCGCATGAATCCATTTGGCAACCAGAACACCAATCATAGCACATGGCCTGTGTTTGTATGGATGTACAACCTCCCCCCTGGTTGTGCATGAAGGAAAAATACATACACATGGCTATGCTTATTCAAGGGTCGAGACAACCGGGAAATGATATAAATCTGTATCTTGGGTTACTTAAAGAGGAGCTACATACCTTGTGGAAAACGCCGGCCAAGACATGGGATGCAAGCAAAGGAGATTATTTCTACATGAGAGCCGTGCTGATCACGACGGTGTAGGGCTATCTCAGTTACGGCTATCTCTCCGGCCAGGTGTGCCACGGATATTGCAGATGCACGAGGTGCATGGATGATACGACTTCTCTGCAGCTATCGAAAGATGGCGGGTCTTCGAAAATCGTGTACATGGGGCATCGAAGATGGCTCGAGAAGGATGACCCATGGAGAAAGCATGGAGATCTATTCAATGGTAAGGCTGAGCATCGAGGTCCTCCACGTAAGCGTAGCGGTGCAGAAATATATGAGTTATTGAAGAACTGGGAAGAGTGCCCCTTGCCGGGAAAGACGAAGAAAAAGGCGCCGGAGCCCCTGCTGAAGATATGGAAGACGAGATATGTTTTCTGGGACTTGGAATACTGGCCCATACTCGACACGCCTCATAGCCTTGATCAAATGCATATCAAAAAAATATCCTTGAGAGTTTGCTTGGAACATTGATGAACACATGTTGGAGAGGACCAAGGATGGGCCGAAGGCAAGAAAAGACCTGGAATTTTTGAATATCAGGAAAGATCTCCAAATTCCCGGTAAAAGGTCAGAGGAGAACGAGACGGAGACGGAAACGGAAGATAGGGGCAAAAAAGTAAACAAGAAGGAAGAACAATATTGCCCCCCCCCTCTTGCTTCACCTTAGATCCGAAGGAGGTCGATCAATTGTTCAAGTGCCTTGCCGGAATCAAAGTTAGTTCCGAATACTATGGGAAGATAAGCAGATATCTGGACACTAAGAAAAAAAGGTTCAGTGGGATGAAGTCTCACGACTGTCATGTGATGATGACGCAGTTACTCCCGGTTGCACTTAGAGGGATTATGGACACACATGTGCGTGAGACGCTTACTGACCTATGCCACTTTTTTGATGCTATCTCTCGAAAGTCGATCAGTGTGAAGCAACTCCATAGGCTACAGGAACAGATCGTTGTCATACTGAATGAGCTAGAGATGTACCTCCCGCCCGCATTCTTTGATGTCATGGTGCATCTATGTGCCCACATCGTGGACGACATCATCGACCTAGGGCCGACATTCCTGCATAGCATGATGCCGTTCGAGAGGATGAATGGGGTCATCCAAGGATTCGTTTATAACATGTCCCGTCCAGATGGAAGCATAGCCCAGGGATATCTGACCAAAGAGTGCATCTCTTTCTGTGAGAGTTATCTGATCAAAGACCCTGTTTTTGGTTCGCCCGTCAACAAGCACTGTGGAAGGCTCGAAGGCGAAGGTCACACCAACGGTCATAGGGATGTGAATGTGTTACGCTCGGGCCGACAAAATGACCTTGACAGGGCAAACTTAGTAGTGCTACAACACCTAGATGTGCTAGAAGATTTCGTGACACTGCACAAAGAGACCATCGCAAAGAAGTACCATGACTGTGGGGTGCACTGGACGGACGCTGAAGTTATTAGAGAGCACAACTCCACTTTCGTGCGTTGGTTCAAAGAGCGAGTTCTGGCTAATCCCCCGGAAGAGGGTTGTTCGAATGGAACACTCATATACGCCTTAGCACATGGCCCCTCGACCAACCTTGCGACTTATCAAGCATAGAATATCAATGGATACACGTTCTACACGGAGGAGAAAGATATAAACAGTGATGACCAAAACTCAGGGGTGATGATGGAAGCCATGACCGGGAATGTAATTGAAAGATATTACGGAAGGGTCGAAGAGATATGGGAGCTTAACTACTCTGGATTGCATAGCGCGACAATGTTTCGTGTCAGATGGGCTAAGAATGTACACAGAGAAAACCGACATTTCACTACCATGTGTATACCCGACTCCGATAGCGGTACCGTCACCGCCATCGCAAAAAATGAGCCATGGGTACACGTGACACAATGTTTCTTCATAACTGATCCGATCAATCCCAGCCGTGTTGTCGTGAGGAGAAGCAAAAGGAGCATCGCCGGAATGGATGGAGTCGCCAACGAGGAAGACTATGACCAGTACGGTGATCCGATGAGGGAAGATGATGCTGATGACGACGAAACATAAGTCAAAAGAAGAATGAAGACTACTTACCTATGAAAGATCGTAATCCCTGGAGAAGGAAAAGTCACGACCATGGGCTCAATTATTCGACAACGAACAAAAGAGGGAAGAAGATCAGTCTGAAGCATCGTCGTCGCCCAAGCTGACAAACTAATCCCCAAAGTTTGTGTGTGTCTAGCTATTTTGTATACCGCCGATAGCGGTCAAATGATGTAAGATATATTATACTAATTATTATCCGGAGGGTAACAATGGTATTGCTCAAACGATAGACCAAATTAAAGGAAGGAAAGTGCAAAAGAAAGATAAGAAAAAGAAAAGTGCAAATGAAAAAAAAGAAAAGAAAAAGAAAGGAAGTTTTGAAAAATGAAATAAAAAGAAAAGGAAAAAGGAACTAATAAGTTGTGGAAAATGAAATGCAAGAAAAATAAAAAAATAAAAAGAAAAAGAAAAAAAGAAAAAGAAAAAAGAAAAATAAAAATAAAAAAGGAACAAAATAAAGAAAAAAAAGTTAGCAGTAGCACGTTTATCCTAGGCAGCGCTATAGCTAAGAAGAAAAAAGAAAAAAAAAGAAAAAAAATAGCTGTAGCGCGTTTTCGCTAGACCAGCGCTATAGCTAACTTAGCTATAGCGCGTTTTGCCAACATGTGCTATAGCTAAGTTGCCTACAGCACCGGTCCGCTAGCTCCCCTCTTTTTTGTCTCTCACTCGCGCCGTTCGTCGATCCCCTCTCTGACGCCACCACCGACGCCGCCCCGCCGACGCCGCCGCCGACGCCGCATCGCCCACGCTGCCGCCGACGCCGCCCTTCCCATGCTGCCGCCAACGCCGCACCACCGATGCCGTCGCGGACGCCGGACTCGACCTCAGCCCCAACCCTGACGCCGGCCACCGACCCCCTCCCGCTCCGGTATGCCCCCCGCCCCCTCTTCCTTCCTCTCCGACCCCTCAGCCTTGGCTCTCTCTCGCTGACCCCCTCCCGCTCTAGTATGTCTCTGTAGATCAGCGACCCTGGCGACCCCGACGCCGGCCACCGACCCCGACCCCTCAGTGCCTCCCTCCGTGAAGCAGCCGACGACGCCCAGCAACGCCAGCGAGCACTTCGTGGACAGGTGCCTTTCCCTCCCCTCCCCCTCCCCCACCCCGTGCGTACGAGCTTAATTTAATTGCTGTTAGTGTTAGCCTAGTGATGGTGCTTAGATTAATTGTTGTTAGTGTTAGTTAGTTAGTGTATTCTGTTAGCTTAATTGCTGTTAGTGTTAGTTAGTATTAGTTAGCTTAATTTGCTGTTAGTGTTTGTTTTTAAATGAAAATGAAAATTACAGTTTCTCAAAATTAGCTTATGTTGCTGTCCATTTTGAAAATGAGGATTTTAATGGAAGTGTTTGAAAATTTGGTCTCTCTCTCTCTCTCTCTGACCAAATTAGGTCTTTCTGCAGATCAAAGCTAGGCGCAGATCGACGAGGAGGAGAAGGACACCCTCAACCCCCCGTCCCCCTCTGCCCCGACGACCCCAACCCCGATCCCAACCCCGAGGTGTGCCACCCCTCTTTCCTCCCTCTTCATATGTCAGCACATAATGATGCAAGGCGGAGTGTTCATAATGTGGCTGTTAAAGTGTTGATAATGATGCAATGGGGAGTGGAGCTGTTAGATTGGTTAATGAGCTGTTAGATTGGTAGTTGATCTTTTTTGCATCAGTTGGGCAGCAATGTTCATGATTGTGTATATGTCAGCTGCAACAAAGTCTGTGATGTTTGTTTCAGCTTCTTAGAGTGCTCATAATGTGGCTGTTAAAATGGTTGTTAGAGTGCTGAAATGCTTGCTATTAAAAAAGTGACCTATGTTTTGCCGGAAATGTTGATTCCTTTCCATTCCGGTAAATTTCAGGCGCTCTATATGTGCACTATCTAGCAAAGGTCATGCCAAAATTTTCCGTGAATTTCGGCATGACTTGTGCTAGAAAGTTGGACATATCGAGTGCTCGAGATTTGTCGCTCCGGGAATGAAACGACATTTCTGGCAAAACAAAGGTCACTTTTTTGTGTCATTATTCACTTTCTTATATAAAACTCGATAATTATATGACTATGACATTGAACCCTAGGAAACATGACCGAAGTCGATGAGGCCGGAGGTTCTCAGTCCCAATTAGGTCGAGCACACGCCTACCTCGACTTTCTGGCGGATCAGGAGAGACAACAAGCTGGGTGTCAGGACCCCCTTGTCATGACGAAGGACGACGGGGGTGGCGCCGGCGCCGACACTGATGCCACCAACGACACCGGCACTGAGACTGGCGTTGATGACGTTGCTAACTACAGCATGGAAGGTGGGACCTCCCAAGTCAGTGAGGGAAAGAAGGAAAAGAGGACACAACACCCAAATGAGCTCAGCACCAGAAGACTGGTGGTCACGGCGGTGCACCCTGGGAGTTCGAGCCAATAGAGCTGCGAGAAGTGGCAGCGTGTTACGGCAACCAACAAGCATGCATCCTACGGGATACCGCTAACATCAACACCACAAAAATACGAAAGAATGAACATTTGAAGAAGCTGCTCCTAACTAGGTTGCACGCAAGATTCCTGTTCCCCGGTCGGAATGACGATGTCGACCCATGGGATGATGATGCCATGAAAAAAAATCAACAACAAAGCCCTAGGGAAGTTCAGCAACGCATTGAGCTCTTGGAAAACTGGGGTGAAAAAGGCGATTCAAGTAGACCATGAACCCTACGCCGATATTGTTGCAGACAATCCGAAAATTATGATAGAGGACTTTGAAAAGTTCAAGGAGACTTGCAATGAAGAAGCTGCCAAGGCCAGGTCGAAGAGAGGCAAGCAGCTGCAGGCAAAGAACATGGGGAACCACCGCCTTGGAAGTCGTGGTTACATGGGAAAGAGGCCCCGTGTGGGCTAAGGAGGACGCAGAACATGAACGTCGGGGGATCCCAGACCCATTGGCTGAGTTCACCGACCAGCAGGAGCATGACTTCATCAGGGCCCGATTCTCGTGGGACTCCAAGAAAAAGATTTTTTTCACCGACGGGCCGACTAGGAAATTCATGAGAATACTGGTAATTATCCTTTTACCACCTTACATATTAGGTTTTGATCAACGAAGTCTACTACATTCTAGTCGCATTCGTAAATGATTCACGGTCCATTTTGCAGAGAGAGCAACACAAGCTTGCGGCCGAGGGCGACTCGTCGACTCAGTCGACTCAGTCATCGGCGAAGTACAAGTGGGACACTCATTTCAACCGTGCCATGAACATAATGATGGGACACCCACCCGGCAAGCAGTTGCAATATGGACGTGTGCACGACGCCGGGGATGGCGCCATGTGGAAGTACTATTATAGCGAGGACCCAGAGGCCAAAAGACAGAGAAAGAAGTTCAGTCAAGTGACTATCGACGAGAAGGTTGCGCGGGCGATGGAGAAAGCAAAAGCTGAGACCAAAGCTGAGATAATGGCTGCCTGTAGACATGATATGGCGGCTGCCTTTACAAGCTTGATTCCAACTGTGGTCACATGAGTGCAACGAAACCCAAACGCGCCACCAAGTGATTTTCCCATGCCCAGCTTCACCGGAAGAAACTCAATGAACACAGGACCCATACCCGTACCTAGTATGGCAACCGCACCCGCACCCGCACCTCCTCCAGCACCTGCTCCTGCACCCAGCTGTCACAGCAGCCCTAGATCCGTCTCTGGCTTGAACGTTGGGCCGTCGACATTGGCTGAGCTCGAAGCCCTCACGGTAAATACGCGTCGCACCTTCATCAACTCAACTAATTAATTAATCTTCAGTTGCCGTTCTTTTTGGATCTCTGACGCCGCACATATATGTCTTTGTAGGCCGACTCCACTCCGTGCACCCTCCTTTACCACATGAAGGGTGGGTTGGTGGATGTGGGGAAGGGTACTATAGTGAAGCCCAAGGATTGATTGTTCCACCGCCGGCAGATGCCTGATAACGCCTTAAGGGTCTCCGTGGTGAGTGTGAAAGCGGGCTACGAGGGTTTCCCTCGTCCAATACAAACCGATGAAGAGGATGACGAGACCCCCACGCAGCTTGGCCAATGCAAAAATTGGCCGATCCTGTGGCCGAAAAATCTTCTTCGTGTCGAGGTGGCCGGGAGCACACCAACGGGACCTCAGGAAGGTATGACCACAACCCCTCCTACACAGGTACAACCATCGTCTATGCTGCTTGCTGAGATCGAGAGACACGAGGAAGGAGGGCCAATTGTTCCGGCAAATGATGCCATCTGCCCCATGGAAGAGGAATGGATGGTGACATGGAGGAGGCCGAGGACCCTCTCCAGTATATCAATACCGGCTATGACATGGAAGTAACACTGAGTCAAACATATGAATATGAGATGCATGTACCAGAGCCGAAATGTCCTCGGGAGTGCAAGAAGTCTTTGTTCATGCAATCCTCGCAGGACACGCCTCCAGATGTCGGTTCCACCCAAGCTCAACTACTTAGCCAGAGTCGTCCAATGCTGAGCCCGGAAACACTAGGGGTGGTGCTCAGGAAGGGTCTGACAGACCCACCAGCACCTCAGCCCACTAAGAAGAAGCAGAGGAAGAGACCGACGGCGAGAAAATCCAATAAAGCTGGCAATGTTGGTTCTAGCAGCCAGCTGCCTTAGACTAAGGTTGACAGTGTACCGATGAAACATGCGCCATTAATCCATGTCGCGGGGGAGCCAATGGTATCGGCGAATGCACTAGCTGCCATAACAGGGGATCTCAGGAGACTCCATGACCATGTGCTTTCGACAGAGAGAAGCCTCCTCGCCTCGGATGATCCAGGATACCCACTTTATACGGTTCATGTGCCGAGCAGTTGCAAGATGTACGTCCACACATGCCCCGCGGACCTCTTCTGCCTGATGTTTGATTACATCTTCCAGATGTTTCAAATGAGGACACTCGATTTTACGTTCATCCGCCTGTATGCACTGCACATGAACTACATCGTCAGGAGAGAGCAAGTCACCGGTCTTACGATCGCAGACCCATACTACATGCATGAGGGCTTCTTGTCAATCAATGATGCCAACCGTCAATATGCGAGTCAGTACATCAAAGAATTCTTGGTCAGCAATAAGGACAAAGAAACCATTCTCCTACCTTATCATCCCGGGTAAGTCATTCGCGGATAGCACTATAACACATAAATCCTTTCGTGCATTTCAATAATTACTTTGCACACATGGATGCTAACTTGATTGTGTATTTTGCCCAGCGGGGTGTGTCGTGCCATTCTCATCGTTCTATACCCTCGTTACTCCCGCGCTCTATATTTAGACCCGTCGAAGAACATACAGAAGAAAGATTACACACACATAAAGTATGTTCTGGACAGAGCTATGCTGGGCTTCAGCATGCGGGGTGGCTACATCCAAAGCAAAAAAACAAATAAGGCCGGGGCCTGTTTCAGCCACAAGACTGACTTCTGTTGCATTCAGCAATCGGCAAGAAGTGAGAACGATGGATTCTACGTCATCCATCTAATGATGGAGTACAGAAGGGATGTGCAATCACTTTGCATGAAATCTTCATCCGATACCCATATCCAGAGATGGGCCCAAGCCTTTGGAGCCATGCCGGATAATCGACTTCGAAATGATTCCTACTGGATCCAGCAGGAAATTGCGTCCATCATCATGAAAGATGTCCTCGAAGAGAATGAGATGTTCTACGGTGGCCAAATATCGCGAGCTAACGTCCGAACCCGCATTGCCCTACAACGTCAGGACATGACGCATTTCACTAAGCTTGGGTCCGTCCTTCCGGGTATGGACAGATGGGAAGAGTGCACTGCTTAAAAACAATGTGTCTGTTTAGTTACTTGTTACTTTCTCTGTACGACGAAACTTCGAATGTCTCATTATGACGAAACTATTAGATGTATGGTGCCGCGCTCTAGTTAATTACTTTCGGTACGATGAAATTTGTTAACTATGTTTACTATATATGTTGCTCCTATTTCATAACTGTTTCGTTCAATTCGCTTCATGATATATATATATATATATATATATATATATATATATATATATATATATATATATATATATATATATATGCATCTCTGACAGGTATATAGATCAACGATGACGAGGAAGTGGTATGCTGTGTATGTAGGGCATGTTCCGGGTGTGTATGATGAGTGGCCAGAGTGTCAGGCCCAGGTCTCTGGCTTCTCCGGCGGAAGCCAGAAAGGGTTTGATAGCAGAGCGGAAGCCGAAGCTAGTTACTTGAGATTCAGAACCAGCGCCGCTTCAAAAAACTACTACATAATACCGCTTTTGATCATCGTGATCGCTCTTATCTCGTATGTCATAGTTTAGGTAGATGATGAAACATGTGTCTACGGTGACAATGTAAGCGACATGTGATCATTAACTTGTATCGCTATTTCGAGATGATGATGAGATCGACATCATTTGTGTTCGATAATGATGATATGATGAGACTATGTTGTGCCACTTCGATGATGATGATGAGACATTCATTTTTCATATAGTTTCAGTGTATGTGTATGTTGTAATTGTATAAAACCTGTAAAAATACGAATATAGCAAAATAAAAAAAAATAAAATACTAGCGTGGGGTTTTGGAGTAGTAGCAGCGCTGATTTACCAGTAGTGTTGGTTGTAGAGCCACGCTACTACTATTAGCAGTAGCGATGGACAGAGGCGCGCGACATAGGTAGCAGTAGCGCTGGCTGAAACAAGCGCTACTGCTAAAAAATAGCTGTAGCGCCGTAGCAGTGGCGCGCCTGCCCGCTACTAATAGCCAAAAAACCAGAGCTACTGGTAAGGGTTTTCCTAGTATCGGGAGGTTGAGGGCAAGGAAGGGGAATTCGGCATGCCCGCCCCACACGACATCAGGTCGTGAGGAAGCTCCCGAGGATGAAAAGAAACGATGGCTGCTCTCTCTTGCTTATTTTATCTCTTTCCCTTTTACTTTTACTTTCTTCTGCATCTTTTATTTTTGATTGATGGACATACAACTCAAATTTAGATATTTCTTTCATAATCAACTAAGAATTTTTTTCAGTCTCTCCTTCTTGAGTTTTGTTTGATGTGTGTGTGTGTGTGTGTGTGTGTGTGTGTGTGTGTGTGTGTGTGTGTGTGTGTGTGATCACCTCAAAATAAAAGTATGTGCTATATGTGTTTTCTCTTAAAGAACAATATATGCTCATGCGTGCCGCTCATCAATTTGCTTTGTTATCTTGAACATGAAACTAAACTGGACAACAAATAATCCAACGAAAGTCAGAGCAACACCATCCTAAATTCATCGAATTCTATCGAAAAGAGGGGAATATAAACTCAGCTAACCATCTACAAACTAAGTACCCCACTCTCCGTTTATTTTTTAGTTTTTGCGCCTCAAGTTTTTTCATCGGCAAACTAATTTCATTCGATGATTCATACTCCTTCCGTCCGAAAATACTTGTCATCAAAATGGACAAAAAAGGATGTATCTAAGACTAAAATACATCTCGATACATCCCCTTTTGTTCATTTTGATGACAAGTATTTCCGGAATGAGGGAGTAGTTACAAAATAGGCTGCTGAGAGTCTCAACTACTCCGGTTTATTTAGTGGTAGTTATACATCCAGCTAAACTAGCACCAGTACCCTCCTCAACAAACTCAAGGTTGATATATAATATTTGCTCTGTCAAAACTAAATACCCACTGTCAGTTTCAAACATACTGGTATGCTCTTCTACGAATTTAAAAGATAAAAACTTCTATTCATGGACACCGCGGCCACCTCTTCAGGTTATGTGCTCATCCTTTTTCTTTTGCATGTCTGTTTGAATTGTATATTGACATGATTGTTGGTACTGCTGATATGTTATTTTCCCCAAAGTTTTTGCATTTCAAAAAAATTAATAATTTTGCAGGCCATGAAATCAGCCTGAAAATTGGTGTGCCTATTAGGCTTTTGAGAAATATAAATCAATTTTTGGTGCTATGCAATTGTACACGTACTCTTGGTCATAAGGCTGGCCGAAAGCGTGTTTGAACAAGAGATTATTACCAGAGCTCACAAAGGCGAGCATGTTTGTATTCCGAGGATTGTATTGGATGCACCAACCACCAAGTATCAAGTGGCTGTTTATATTGTGGCGATGCCAGTTTCAGGTTTGATTATGCTATAGTATGACCATTAAAAGAGCAAACTAACCATCTACTCCCTCCGTTCCGATATATAAGTCCTTTTAGAGATTTCAAATGGACTACCACATACGGATGTATATAGACATATTTTAGAGTGTAGAGTCAATCATTTTGCTCCGTATGTAGTTACTTGTTGAAATCTCTAGAAAGACCTATATTTATGAACGGAGGGAGTAATAAACAATTCTGTGGCCAGGAAAATGGAATGCTATTTGTCATTTCTCACATGGTAATATTACTGTCGCGGATGAGGTCCCATAAGATAATTTAGAAAAATGTGGAAGTTCTGTTTGAAGCCATGGGATTTTTACGTAAATAAAAGAGTGCAGAAACTTACGGACTCTGGTTTCTTAAGGTCATTTGCCCGTCCTTTAACGTCACACACTCTAATAAAGCAGTAACCATGTTACCGGAGGCTGAAGTACAACCTGGATTGCTCACAATTCACCTCCCTAATTTGTATTGGTCAGATACACCGTCACTCAATCAGTTGAGATCAACATAACAGGCTTGCATGCCGTTTACGTACGCCGGAAGTACTCGAGTATACTCTCAGCTCATTCAGCTCAACGAAGGCATATATCACAATTGCTGACAATGCCCAGGGCTTCTATGAATACACGATCTATACAAACAAGTGATCCGTTTGGTGTACCGAGGTAGAAAACATTCCAGGACATCTCAGAATCAAGAAGTTGCAACTAAAGCTATGACCATTAAGCGAGTATGTTACTTCCTTGGTTCTGTTGTAAATGTGTCCAATCTTTCTCATAACATCGTATTATATCAAATATAGGCATAGAGAAAAGACTAAAGAGACCACTGTATTTACACTTTAAAGAGGTGTTTGTGTCGCTCAGTTGTTATCTTATCGTTTCATACATCTACGAACGAGTACATGGACCTGCCGCGCCTTAATTATTTGAGCAAACTCACATATCAGGATAAATATATGTTTTATATCCAGATATCTTGAGCATGTACTGTTAGACCACATGTATGTGTATGTGTTGCACCTGTGTATGTATACGAGTAGTGTACATGTGATCGAGTGTGTGTTAGTGGCACACGATCACCAATAGTGGCGCACGACCCCTTTCCCTGGAGGTTACTGTAAACTGTATATATGCCCCAACCGAAGAGCTAATGAAGTGCGTTGAGTCTCATAGCTAGTCTCTCTTCATCATGGTATCAGATACCGGCGACCGGATCAATCCCTTTGCTCCGGCCGACGATCCCGCTTCCGCCGCTATGGGTGACAGCTCCAGCTCTCCTCCCTCCCCTGCTGCCGATGGCTCCGGCGTCCTTGTCACCGTTGCCCCAGCCTCACCACCACCTGCTCTCCCTTCGGCCGGCCCTGTCGCTGCCGTCCCTTCTGTCGCGGCCGCTCCGTCGCCGCCTCTGACCACCGTCTCTCCGGCGGTCCTGCAGACCATCGACATCCGCCGTCACGTACCCATCACCCTCGACCTGCTCGCCGGCAACTACGCGCAGTGGCGCCGCTACTTCGACATGGCGATCGGCATGTTCGGCCTCCGTGATCATGTGGATGCCGAGGCCATTCCCAGCGTCGACGACCCTGATTGGGCGATGGCGGACCACGCCATGGTTCACTGGCTGAACACCACCGTCACCCCCGACCTCCTGGACGCCGTGATCGTGGACGAGGACACCGCCCTCACTGTCTGGACGGCGATCAACGTCATCTTTCGCGACAACCAGCTCGCCCGGGCCATCTACGTCAACGCCGAGTACCATGCCGTGGTGCAGGGTGATCTGATGATCATGCAGTACTGCACTAAACTGAAGATGTACGCCGATCAGCTCCGCGACCTTGGCCAGCCGGTGTCGGAGCCGCACCAGGTCTTCCATATCCTACGCGGGCTCAACCGTCAGTACCACGACGCCATTCCTGGCATCACGTCGCAGTCGCCGCTACCCTTGCTCCTCCAGACACGCTCTTTCATGCTTCTCGAGGAGCATCGTGCCGAGTAGATTGCGCGCTTACAGGGCGCACACGCGCTCTTTGCCGGGCCTGGCGCCGCTCCGTCTTCTTCCTCACCACCCGCTGCACCCCCTGCCGTGCCTGACGCCACTATAGGCGGGCGTGCACGCGGTGGTTGTGGGCGCCGCCGCGGACACGGCAATGACACTGGTCATGGAACGGGCGGCGCTCCGTCCCCGCACGTGCCTCCTCGCGCTCCTGGACTGCCTGCTCCAGCGCCTGGCACGAACTCCTAGATCGGCCTCGTCCAGGCTTGGCCCATGCCGTGGCGCGCTCCAAGGTCTGGCGTTCTTGGCCCCCCTCCCGGGTCGCCTCCTCGACAGGCCATGTACGCCACACCGTTCCCCGCTGTCCCTGGTGCATACGGCTACGGTCCGCCGCCCGGCTACGTGCCCCCGTACGGCTACGGCCCGCCTCCTGGAACACCGCAGCAGCCACAACCGCAACCCCTGGACATGGCCTCCCTCCAAGCGGCACTCCACAGCGCCATGGCTGGTCCCGCATCGTTGGGCAGTACCTCTGATTGGTACTTGGACTCCGGCGCGGCTTCGCATATGGCAAACAATCCTGGTAACCTCCACTTTGTTCAACCTCCTACCTCTCCTTCACACATCATCGTTGGTATCGGTCAACATCTCCCCATCACCCATGTTGGTGTTGGTTCCTTAATTCCCGGCACTTCTCCTATTCAGCTTCACAATGTTCTTGTTGCTCCCTCTTTGATCAAAAATTTCCTCTCCGTTCGTCAACTTTGCCAATCATGTTTCTGTAGAGTTTGACTTGTTTGGTTTCTCTGTTAAGGACCTCCGGACTCGCACAGTGATTCTCCGATGAAATTCTACAGACGATCTGTATCGAGTGGCGTCTGCACCATCGTTGTCTTCCCTCCCATTGCTGGCGTGGTCACCACTGAGCTTCTGCACCAGTGCCTTGGTCATTCGGGAGAGGCGTCGCTCTGGCTGCTGGCTTCACATCTGCCTTTTGCCTTGTCAAATATGCACCTCACCACTATCATGGCTGTCGAGTGGGCAAGCACACACGCATATCTTTTTCTTCTTCTGTCAGTAGCACGTATTTCCCTTTTCAGCTCTTGCACTTGGATGTATGGACATCGCCCGTCACTAGTATTTCTGGCTATCAATTCTACTTGGTTATACTCGATGATTATACACACTATATCTGGACGTTTCCACTGAAACATAAGTCTGATGTTCCCCAAATACTGCGTGATTTCTTTTCTTACGCTCGTATGCAGCTTCAACTCCATGTTTTCTCCCTTCAGACTGACAACGGGCGGGAATTTGATAGTGCTTCGGTTCATACGCTCCTCTCTGCGCATGGCTCTGTCCTTCGCCTCTCTTGCCCTTACACGAGCCATCAGAGTGGCAAGGCAGAGCCCGTGCTCCATACCGTCAACGACAGTGTGCGTGCACTCCTCTTCCATGCATTGATGCCGCCGCGGTTCTGGGCTGAAGCTTTGAACACTGCCACCTACCTACAGAACAAGGGTCCTTGTCACGCCACCACCCCTCGCTCTCCCCACGAGCTTCTTCTAGGCGTCGCTCCTAACTACAGTCTGTTGCGTGTCTTTGGTTGCCTATGTTATCCTAACACTGATGCTACCACACGCCATAAGCTTGCTGCTCGCTATGTCGCATGTGTGTTCCTTGGGTATCCTTCAGATCACCTTGGCTACCGTTGTTTCGATCCCCAGACTCGCCGCGTCCTCACCTCCCGCCATGTCATGTTCCACGAGGACGTTTTCCCCTTCGCTCGGAGCATTGCTTCTCCGCCTGAGCCTCCCTCGCCCTTGCCTGATGCTATACCACTGATCCTGCAGGTGCCCGTGTCCTGCTCTGTTGCCGCACCTCCTTCTGCTCCGCAGCAGGGGTCGCTGGCTGCCGTGCCTTCTTCATCGAACGGCTCGCGCCCTCCTCGGGTTCGAACGGGGCCATTGGATCCAGTGCGAACGGCTCCCACGTCAGCACGCAAGGCGCGCCTTCAAGCTCCAACGCTTCTTCGTCATCGGACGGCTGCAGCTCCTCCGCACCCACTACTTCTCCTGGTGCCTCACCCACACCAGCGGGACCTGCTCCGCCGCGTCGGATGGTCACGCGCGTGCAAACTAGGATCTTCCGTCCCAATCCCCGCTACTATGATGCCACCACTGCCTCGACTACTGCTATCCTCTCTCCATTCCCCAGCTCTGTTCGTGTCGCTGGGCGTGACCTGAACTGGTTGGCTACAGTGCGCGAAGAATATTGCTACCTTTTGAGCACTGCGTTGGTTTTTCCTTGAAGAGGAAAGGGTGATGCAGCAAAGTAGCGTAAGTATTTCCCTCAATTTTTAAGAACCAAGGTATCAATCCAGTAGGAGGCTCCACACACGTCCCTCGTACCTACACAAACAAACAAGAACCTCGCAACCAACGCGATAAAGGGGTTGTCAATCCCTTCACGGTAACTTGCGAAAGTGAGATCTGATAGAGATAATAAGATAAGATAAATATTTTTGGTATTTTTATGATATAGATTGGAAAGTAAAGATTGCAAAATAAAGTAGATTGGAAACTTATATGATAAAAGACAGACCCGGGGGCCATAGGTTTCACTAGTGGCTTCTCTCAAGATAGCATAAGTATTACGGTGGGTGAACAAATTACTGTCGAGCAATTGATAGAAAAGTGCATAGTTATGAGATTATCTAGGCATGATCATGTATATAGGCATCACGTCCGCGACAATTAGATCGAAACGATTCTGCATCTACTACTATTACTCCACACATCGACCGCTATCCAACATGCATCTAGAGTATTAAGTTCATAAGAACAGAGTAATGCATTAGGCAAGATGACATGATGTAGAGGGATAAACTCAAACAATATGATATAAACCCCATCTTTTTATCCTCGATGTCAACAATACAATACGGGCCTTGCTGCCCCTGCTGTCACTGGGAAAGGACACCGCAAGATTGAACCCAAAGCTAAGCACTTCTCCCATTGCAAGAAAGATCAATCTAGTAGGCCAAACCAAACTAATAATTCGAAGAGACTTGCAAAGATAACCAATCACACATAAAAGAATTCAGAGGAGATTCAAATATTTCTCATAGATAAACTTGATCATAAACCCACAATTCATCGGATCTCGACAAACACACCGCAAAAAGAGTTACATCGAATAGATCTCTAAGAAGATCGAGGAGAACTTTGTATTGAGATCCAAAGAGAGAGAAGAAGCCATCTAGCTAATAACTATGGACCCGAAGGTCTACGGTAAACTACTCACAACTTATCGGAGAGGCCTTGGCTATGATGTAGAGGACCTCCAGGATCGATCCCCCCTCCGGCGGACCACCGGCAAAGGCTCCAAGATGGGATCTCGCGGATACAGAAGGTAGCGGCGGTGGAATTAGGTTTTCGTGGTGCTCCTCGATGTTTTCAGGGTACGGGAGTATATATAGGAAAAGGAGGTCGGTCAGGGGAGCCTCGAGGGGCCCATGAGGGCGGGGGCGCGTCCACCCCCCTAGGGCGCGCCCTCCTACCTCGTGGCTGCCTCGGCTGCTTCTTGACGTCCACTCCAAGTCTCCTGGGTTGCGTTTGTTCCAGAAAGATCGCTCCCGAAGGTTTCATTCTGTTTGGACTCCGTTTGATATTCCTTTTCTTTGAAACACTGAAATAGGCAAAAAAACAGCAATTCGGGATGGGCCTCCGGTTAGTTGGTTAGTCCCAAAAATGATATAAAATTGCAAAGTAAAGCCCATAAACATCCAAAACGGGTAATATAATAGCATGGAGCAATCAAAAATTATAGATACGTTGGAGACGTATCAAGCATCCCCAAGCTTAATTCCTGCTCGTCCTCGAGTAGGTAAATAATAAAAACATAATTTTTGATGTGGAATGCTACCTAGCATATTTCTCAATATAATTTCTTTATTGTGGCATTAATGTTCAAATCCAAATGATTCAAGATATAAGTTCATATTGACATAAAAACAATAATACTTCAAGCATACTAACAGAGCAATCATGTCTTCTCAAAATAACATGGCTAAAGAAATTTATCCCTACAAAATCATATAGTCTGGCTATGCTCTATCGTCATCACACAAAGTAATTAAGCATGCACAACCCTGATGACAAGCCAAGCAATTGTTTCATACTTTTATGTTCTCAAACTTTTTCAACTTTCACGCAATACATGAGCGTGAGCCATGGGCATAGTACTATATGTGGAATAGAATGGTGGTTGTGGAGAAGACAAAAAAGGAGAAGATGGTCTCACATCAACTAGGCGTATCAACTGGCTATGGACATGCCCATTAATAGATATCAATGTGAGTGAGTAGGGATTGCCATGCAACTGATGCACTAGAGCTATAATTGTATGAAAGCTCAACAAAAGAAACTAAGTAGATGTGCATCCAACTTGCTTGCTCACGAAGACCTAGGGCACTTTTGAGGAAGCCCATCATTGGAATATACAAGCCAAGTTCTATAATGAAAAATTCCCACTAGTATATGAAAGTGACAACATAGGAGACTCTCTATCATAAAGATCATGGTGCTACTTTGAAGCACAAGTGTGGTAAAAGGATAGTAGCATTGTCCCTTCTCTCTTTTCCTCTCTTTTTTTGGGCCTTTCTTTTTTATATGGCATTTTTTTACTTTTTTATAGTCCGGAGTCTCATCCCGACTTGTGGGGGAATCATAGTCTCCATCATCCTTTCCTCACTTGGGACAATGCTCTAATAATGAAGATCATCGCACTTTTATTTACTTACAACTCAAGAATTACAACTCAATACTTAGAACAAAATATGACTCTATGTGGATGCCTCCAGCGGTGTACCGGGATATGCAATGAATCAAGAGCGACATGTATGAAAGAATTATCAAGGTGGCTTTGCCACAAATATGATGTCAACTACATGATCATGCAAAAGCAATACGACAATGATGGAGCGTGTCATAATAAACGGAACGGTGGAAAGTTGCATGGCAATATATCTCGGAATGGCTATGGAAATGCCATAATAGGTAGGTATGGTGGCTTTTTTAAGGAAGGTATATGGTGGGTGTATGGTACTGGCGAAAGTTGCGCGGCACAAGAGAGGCTAGCAATGGTGGAAGGGTGAGAGTGCGTATAATCCATGGACTCAACATTAGTCATAAAGAACTCATATACATATTGCAAAAATCTACAAGTTATCAAAACAAAGTACTACGAGCATGCTCCTAGGGGGATAGATTGGTAGGAAAAGACCATCGCTCGTCCCCGACCGCCACTCATAAGGAAGACAATCAATAAATACATCGTGCTCCAACTTCATCACAAAGCGGTTCACCATACGTGCATGCTACGGGAATCACAAACTTCAACACAAGTATTCCTCAAATTCATAATTACTCCACTAGCATGACTCTAATATCACCATCCTCATATCTCAAAACAGTTATCAAGCATCAAATTGACCATAACATCCAATTCACTTTCTATGATAGTTTTTATTATACCCATCTTGGATGCCCATCATTCTAGGACCAATTTTATAACCATCTAAAAGACTCTCAAAATAATATAAGTGAAGCATGAGAGATCACTAATTTCTACAAAATAAAACCAACGCCGCGCTCTAAACGATATAAGTGAAGCACTAGAGCCAAATTGTCTAGCTCAAAAGATATAAGTGAAGCACATAGAGTATTCTAATAAATTCTGAATCATGTTGTGTCTCTCCCAAAAGGTGTGTATAGCAAGGATGATTGTGGTAAACTAAAAAGAAAAGACTCATATCATACAAGACGCTCCAAGCAAAACACATATCATGTGGCGAATAAAAATATAGCTCCAAGTAAAGTTACCGATAGACGAAGATGAAAGGGGGGATGCCTTCCGGGGCATCCCCAAGTTTAGGATTTTGGTTGTCCTTGGATTATCTTGGGGTGCCA
Organism: Triticum timopheevii; assembly: GCA_963921465.1. Taxonomy (NCBI): domain Eukaryota; kingdom Viridiplantae; phylum Streptophyta; class Magnoliopsida; order Poales; family Poaceae; genus Triticum; species Triticum timopheevii. Next base: position 598,990,849 of record OY997270.1, read on the forward strand.
TGGGCATCCCCAAGCTTAGGTTCTTGCCACTCCTTATTCCATAGTCCATCAAATCTTTACCCAAAACTTGAAAACTTCACAACACAAAACTGAACAGGAAATCTCATAAGCTCCGTTAGTGCAAGAAACAAAAACCACATAAGGTATTGTAGTGAACTCATTCTTTATTTATATTGATGTTAAACCTACTGTATTCGAACTTTTCTATGGTTCATACCCCCCGATACTAGCCATGGATTCGTCAAAATAAGCAAACAACACACGAAAAACAGAATCTATCAAAAACAGAACAGTCTGTAGCAATTTGTAACTTTCTAATACTTCTAGAACTCTAAAAATCCTACCAAAATAGGAAGTCCTGGGAAATTTATCTATTGATCTACTGAAAAAGTAATCAACTAAAAAGCACGTTCCTATGCTTTATTAAAATTATTCTCATGCGCGCAAAAGTTTCTGTTTTTCAGCAGAATCAAATTAACTATTACCGTAGGTTATCCTATAGGTTCTACTTGGCACAAACACTAATTAAAACATAAAAACACATCTAAACATAAGCTAGATCAATTAATTATTACTAAACAGAAGCAAAAAGCAAGGAACAAAAAATAAAATTGGGTTGCTTCCCAACAAGCGTTATCGTTTAACGCCCCTAGCTAGGCATAAAAGCGAGAATAGATCTAAGTATTGCCATCTTTGGTATTCAATTCATAAGTGGCTCGCATAATAGATTCATAAGGTAATTTGACTTTCTTTCTAGGGAAGTTTTCCATGCCTTTCCTTAATGGAAATTGGAATCTAATATTCCCTTCCTTCATATCAATAATTGCACCAATCGTTCTAAGGAAAGGTCTACCAAGAATAATACACTACTAGGGAAAACCTTATACACAGAATGTTACCAGTAGCGCTTGTTAAAATGAGGCGCTACTACTACTTTGCAGTAGCGCGTTTGGCAGAACCGCGCTACAGTTAGCAGATTAGCAGTAGCGCTGTCCCTGCAGAAAGCGCTACTACTATAATTGCCACACCGTTCCCGGCGTGCTAGGTATAGTAGTAGCGCCCTTCTACGGACAGCGCTACTACTATGGATTTTAGCAGCAGCGCGTTTTTCCTTCCCACGCTATAGTTAAAGCTATTTTCACCTAACCCCCCACGCGGCCTGATTCCCTCTCCTCTGCTTCCTCCCCCAATTCCCGACCCCGCCTCGCCACCGCCGTCTCCCCCGACCCCGCCTCGCCGCCGTCTCCCCCGACCCCGCCTTGCCGCGCCTCAGTGCCGCCGTCTCCCTCGACCCCGCCTCGCCGCCGTCTCCCCCGACCCCGCCTCGCCGCCGTCTCCCCCGATCCCGCCTCGCCGCCGTCTCCCCCAACCCGGCCGCCTCGCCGCGCCTCGGTGCCGTCGTCTCCCCCGACCCCATCTCTCTCCCCGCCCTCTGTAAGCACTCTCCCCTTCCGATCCCTCTCTCCCCTTCTGATCCCTCTTCTCTGCTTAGTATGAACCCTAGGTATTTAGTGCTAGTTAGTATGAACCCTAGGCTATTTTTAGTGCTAGTTAGTTAATTACTTAGATGGTAATTAGGGCAGTAGTTCCTAGGTACTAATTAGTTAGTAAGAATTAGGTACTAATTAGGTACTAGAATATTTTTATTTATAGTATTATTTTTAGTAAGAACTAGTTGAATTAATAGAACTAGTTAGTAAGAACTTGTTTCTATTTTTTAGTTAAAGCAATTTTTCCCGCCTCGACGTGGACGATGCCTATCCCGCATCCTCGTCGTCGAGTCGGCGGAGGACGACACCTGCTTGACCAGATCGGCCATGTCCGGGACTGGGCTCCGCCGGGGTGGTACCGGGAGGCGCTACCTACCGGGGGGCGCAGGTTGGTGAGGAGCCAGCCTGTCGTTGACCCGAACCTTGTTTGGTGGCGGTCGCGTGGGCCAGTGACGATCCAGAGGCTCGAGGACTCCGCGGAGGTGGTGCGTCACCGTGTCAGGGAGGAGGACGCGCACGTCCGTCGCTACTTGTTTGCGTTGGAGCACAGGCCGTTCTCCAATACCTGGCAGGTTCTCCGGGGATCTCACTGGAGCTATGATCCCATGATGGTGCCTTCTCTGTGGGTGTCCACCGCCCGCGCCGATACCCGTCGTGTGCTAGAGTTTTAGTTGTATTAGTGATGTTGTATGTATGACACTATTCGTGATGTATTAGTGATAATATTCGACGATGTACTGACGCATGAGATGATCTACTTTTGCTTATTGAATGCATGCTAATTTGAGTCCTATAAGATATTTTGAAATGTATATCTTGTGTTGCTCAATATCCAAGTGGCCGGTCATGTTTGTAGGTTATACCTTCGAGTGGCCTATGTTTTGCCGGAGTGTTGATTCATTTCCGTTCCGGCAAATTTTAGGCGCTCGATATGTCCTATTTTAGCAAAGGTCATGCCGGATTTTTCCGTGAATTTTGGCATGACTTGTGCTAGAATATGTAGGAAATATCGAGTGCCCCAGATTTGTGTGTTGAGTATCTTGGTAGTTGTCTTCGATCGATTTTCAATTAATGTTTTAACTATGAACATAGGAAATGTCTGACGACGAGAAGGATTTCGGTATTTGCAAATACTGCGAAGACGAGCGCGGCCTGTGCGACGGAATCTTCCTAGATGATGATAGGCGCTTCAGCATCAAGCTGTACGAGAACTTCGAAGTGGATACAGTAAGTCACAACGACAAGTCTTTCTTCGTAATTAAGCATGACATCTGCTTCATTTGCTTCAACTTATATTTTTTACTATTCTACTAGCGTATCCCCTGCCATGCAAGAGTTTTTGTATTGGATAAGATAGGTTTCAGTCATAGTATGGAGGAAAAGAAAGTTTACTTGAAGACCGAGCATGGTTATATTTTCCATGCGAAGTTATACAATTCACACGACTACACCTATTTTGGATGCAAAACATGGCGAGCACTATGCAAGACTTATGCATTTGAGCCTGATATGGTTATCACCTTTGATATTCGTCCGGAAGATGATATTGAAGGTAATACCGACATCTGGGTCAATGTGCAAATGCCTCCAGTTATACCATTATGTAAGTTTCTCAACCATATTTATGTCTTTGATATTGTTTATTCAAAAATAGTTGACAACTAATTTGTATTGTCAGCTTATTTCCGTGCAAGCAAACATGTCCAGCGCTTGGTAGACAGGACCGTATACTGTCCTGGGGCTGAACTCAACTGCGAGGAGCTCAGTCATTATGTTTCATGGCTTGAGGATCTTGATACTGTCAAGACAAATTTTCTTCCTTCATTTAGAAATCTTAGTACTGAAAATGTGCGACCAATAGTGTTCGTAATGAACTACGGTCACATCCATTTAGGAAGGATGGTAAGATTTTTACTTTTTATCCTCATTGCATCTTTTCCATACATTATTTTTAAAGCTAAACTTCATTGCTAAGTATGTTACCATATGATGTTCTTCAATAGGGACTCCCGATGAATGTTGTGCCTTATGGGATCGAGACTAAAGGTATCATGAGTATTATCAACTTACGGCCAAGATATCCTACAGCTTACTTTAGTGCATTCAAGATTAGCGACGGATGCTTAATAGTGCAAGACTGGACCAAATATGTGTTGGGGGAGCGCAGAGAAGTACTAGGGAGCAGCAACCAGAGGCGCCTTCCACGATTAGGAGACAGGTTCATCTCCATGCTCCAACTTGATCAAGGAGGAGAGCTACACATGTTTTATGTTCTTTTACCTAAGAGAGAGAGAGCAGCAGGAGTGAGTAGCAGGAGTGAGTAGCTGGCTAGAAATGAGTTTCAGGATGATGATGTGCTACACTATTACTATGATGATAAAATAGCTAGTGTTGGTGGTAATGACTATGATGATTATTATTAGCTAGTGTTAGTGGTGATTAAATAAATAATGTTGGTGGTAATGACCATGATGATGATTAAATATCTTGTGCTGGCGGATTAGATTCAAGTGGAGGCAACATGTGGTGCACATCGAAAGTACTACTAATCCAAAGTAGATCAAGTTTGGATTAGTAGTACTTTTGACATGCACCACATATTGCCTCCACTTGAACCTAATCCACCTTCATTTAAAACACTGTTATGGACATAATGATGTAAACGTCATAACAGCTGGTATTGTACCAATATTTGTATGATGGCGCATAAATACACTAAAAATAAATAAAAAATTAAAAAAATACTAGTAGCGATGGAAAGGAAACACGCTGCAAGTAGATAACTTAGTAATAGCGCGGTACTGAACAAGCGCTGCAGCTATTTGTACTAGCAGTAGCGCGTGATGGCACGCGTTACTGCTAAGCAATAGCTGTAGCGCCTTATTAGTAGCGCGGCAAAACACGCGCTACTGCTAGGGTTTTCCCTAGTAGTGATAGGACATGAAAAATTGCAATCTATATCAAGAACGATGAAATCTATGGGCACATAATTCCTATTTTCAATAATAAGAACTTCATTAATCCTTCCCATAGGTTTCCTAATAGTGGAATCTGCAAGGTGCAAGTTTAAAGAGAAATCATCAAATTCACGGAAACCTAGCACATCACGTAAAGTTTTTGGAATCGTGGAAACGCTAGCACCCAAATCACACAAAGCATAGCATTCATGATCTTTCATTTTAATTTTTATAGTAGGTTCCCACTCATCATAAAGTTTTCTAGGGATATAAACTTCCAATTCAAGTTTTTCTTCATAAGATTGCATCAAAGCATCAACAATATGTTTGGTAAAAGCTTTATTTTGACTATAAGAATGAGGAGAATTCAACATGGATTGCAACAAGGAAATACAATCTATTAAAGAACAATTATCATAATTAAATTTCTTGAAATCCATAATAGTGGGTTCAATGCTATGTAAAGTTTTGACCTCTCCAATCCCACTTTTACCAAATTGAGCATCAAGATCTAAAACCTCCGAATCATTGGGACGCCTTTTAACTAAAGTTGACTCATCTCTAGTCCCATCATTATCAAGATTCATATTGCAAAACAAAGATTTAATAGGAGACACATCAATCACTTTTAGATCTTCATGTTTATTTTCATGGAAACTAGAAGAACACGCTTTTACAAAGCAATCTTTCTTAGCACGCATCCTAGCGGTTCTTTCTTTGCACTCATCAATGGAAATTCTCATGGCTTTGAGAGACTCATTCATATAATGCTTAGGTGGAATAGATCTAAGTTTCAAAGAATCAACATCAAGAGAAAGTCTATCAACTTTCCTAGCCAATTCATCAACTTTAAGCAATTTTTCTTCAAGCAAAGCATTGAAATTCTTTTGAGAGATCATAAATTCTTTAACACTATTCTCAAAATCAGAGGGCATCTTATTAAAATTTCCATAAGTGTTGTTGTAGGAATTACCATAATTATTAGAGGAATTACTAGGGAACGACCTAGAATTAAAGTTTCCTCTATACGCGTTGTTACCAAAATTATTCCTACCAACAAAATTCACACCCATAGATTCATTATTATTATCAATCAAAGTAGACAAAGGCATATCATTGGGATCAGCGGGAGCACTCTTATTAGCAAACAATTTCATAAGTTCATCCATCTTTCGACTCAAAACATTAATTTCTTCTATCGCATGGACCTTTTTACTAGTAGATCTTTCGGTGTGCCATTGAGAATAATTAACCATAATATAGTCTATGAGTTTAGTAGCTTCTCCTAAAGTGATTTCCATAAAAGTGCCTCCCGTGGCTGAATCTAAAAGATTTCTAGAAGCAAAATTCAATCCGGCATAAATCTTTTGTATGATCATCCATAAATTTAAACCATGTGTAGGGCAATTGCAAATCATTAATTTCATCCTCTCCCAAGATTGGGCAACATGCTCATGATCTAGTTGCTTAAATTTCATAATATCGTTTCTAAGAGAGATGATCTTAGCGGGAGGAAAATATTTAGAGATAAAAGCATCCTTGCACTTATTCCATGAATCAATACTATTTTTAGGCAAAGACGAAAACCAAGTTTTAGCACGATCTCTAAGTGAAAACGGAAATAGCTTCAATTTAACAATATCATTATCCGTATCTTTCTTCTTTTGCATAACACACGAATCAACAAACTTGTTTATATGAGTAGCGACATCTTCACTAGGAAGGCCGGAGAATTGATCTTTCATAACAAGATTCAACAAAGCAGCATTGATTTCACAAGATTCAGCATCATTAAGAGGAGCAATTGGAGTGCTAAGGAAATCATTATTGTTGGTATTGGAAAAGTCACACAATTTGGTATTATCCTGCGCCATCGTGACAAGCAATCCAACACACAAGCACACAAAAAGGCAAGCGAAAGAGAGAGGAGAACGGGAAAGAGAGGACGAAAAAACGGCAAGGGTGAAGTGGGGGAGAGGAAAACGAGAGGCAAATGGCAAATAATGTAATGCGAGGGAGATGAGTTTGTGATGGGTACTTGATATGTCTTGACTTGAGCGAAGACCTCCCTGGAAACGGCGTCAGAAATCCTTCTTGCTACCTCTTGAGCACTGCGTTGGTTTTCCCTTGAAGAGGAAAGGGTGATGCAGCAAAGTAGCGTAAGTATTTCCCTAAGTTTTTGAGAACCAAGGTATCAATCCAGTAGGAGGCTCGACACACGTCCCTCTTACCTACACAAACAAACAAGAACCTCGCAACCAACGCGATAAAGGGGTTGTCAATCCCTTCACGGTAACTTGCAAAAGTGAGATCTGATAGAGATAATAAGGTCAGATAAATATTTTTGGTATTTTCATGATATAGATTGGAAAGTAAAGATTGCAAAATAGAGTAGATTGGAAACTTATATGATAAAAGATAGACCCGGGAGCCATAGGTTTCACTAGTGGCTTCTCTAAAGATAGCATAAGTATTACGGTGGGTGAACAAATTACTGTCAAGCAATTGATAGAAAAGGGCATAGTTATGAGATTATCTAGGCATGATCATGTATATAGGCATCACGTCCGCGACAAGTAGATCGAAACGATTCTGCATCTACTACTATTACTCCACACATCGACCGCTATCCAGCATGCATCTAGAGTATTAAGTTCATAAGAACAGAGTAATGCATTAGGCAAGATGACGCGATAAAGGGGTTGTCAATCCCTTCACGGTAACTCAAACAATATGATATAAACCCCATCTTTTTATCCTCGATGGCAACAACACAATACGTGCCTTGCTGCCCCTGCTGTCACTGGGAAAGGACACCGCAAGATTGAACCCAAAGCTAAGCACTTCTCCCATTGCAAGAAAGATCAATCTAGTAGGCCAAACCAAACTGATAATTCGAAGGGACTTGCAAAGATAACCAATCACACATAAAAGAATTCAGAGGAGATTCAAATATTTCTCATAGATAAACTTGATCATAAACCCACGATTCATTAGATCACGACAAACACACCGCAAAAAGAGTTACATCGAATAGATCTCCAAGAAGATCGAGGAGAACTTTGTATTGAGATTCAAAGAGAGAGAAGAATCCATCTAGCTAATAACTATGGACCCGAAGGTCTGTGGTAAACTACTCACAACTCATCGGAGAGGCCTTGGTGATGATGTAGAGGCCCTCCGTGATTGATTCCCCCTCCAGCGGAACACCAGCAAAGGCTCCAAGATGGGATCTCGCGGATACCGAAGGTTGCGGCGGTGGAATTAGGTTTTCGTGGTGCTCCTCGATGTTTTCAGGGTACGGGAGTATATATAGGTGAAGGAGGTCGGTCAGGGGAACCTCGAGGGGCCCACGAGGATGGGGGGCGTGCCCACCCTGCTAAGGCGCGCCCTCCCGCCTCGTGGCCGCCTCGGCTGCTTCTTGACGTCCACTCCAAGTCTCCTGGGTTGCGTTTGTTCCAAAAAGATCGCTCCCGAAGGTTTCATTCCGTTTGGACTCCGTTTGATATTCCTTTTCTTTGTAACACTGAAATAGGCAAAAAAACATCAATTCGGGCTGGGCCTCCGATTAGTAGGTTAGTCCCAAAAATGATATAAAAGTGTAAAGTAAAGCCCGTAAACATCCAAAACGGGTAATATAATAGGATGGAGCAATCAAAAATAAGAGATATGTTGGAGACATATCAAGTACAGCGCCCTCGTCGACAACCGCACCTAGGATCTCGTGCCGCGGCCCACCAGCGCCAACTTGATCACTGGCAAATGGGTGTTCAAGCATAAGTTGCGTGCTAATGGGACACTCGAATGCTACAAAGCCAGGTGGGTGGTGCGCGGCTTCCGTCAGCGCGCCGGCGTGGACTACGACGAGACCTTCTCACCGGTCATCAAGCCAGCCACGATCCGCACCGTGCTCACCATTGCTGCATCTCGCTGATGGCCGATGAACCAGCTCAACGTGAAGAATGCCTTCCTATCATCAGCCTGCCGGCTTCGTTGACGCCGATTGACCCAACCACGTCTGTCGCCTGGCCAAGTCCCTCTACGGCTTGAAGCAGGCCCCATGTGCCTGGTTCTTGCGCTTCGCCGACTTCCTCAAGACGACCGGCTTCACCAACACGTGCTCCGATTCGTCTCTGTTTGTCTACGCGCACGGCGATGACACGGCCTTCCTCCTCCTGTACGTCAATGATATCGTGCTCACTGCCTCCATGCCAGGCCTCCTTGAACGTGTCATCGTCCGCCTCACCGGCGAGTTCTCCATGAAGGATCTCGGCCCGCTGCACTTCTTCCCCGGCATCCGTGTCCAGCGCACCGCTACCGGCTTCTTCCTTTGTCAGCGTCAGTATGTTGAGGACGTGCTCGACCGCGCTGGCATGGACACCTGCAAGTCGTCTCCGACGCCCATCGACACCAAGGGCAAGCTACCGCAAGCAGATGGGCTGTGGGTTGATGACCCCTCTGCCTACCGCAGCTTCGCCGGTGCGCAGCAGTATCTCACCATAACTCGGTCGGAGCTTGCTTACGCTGTGCAACAAATCTGCCTTCATATGCATGATCCCCGCGTCTGCCACTAGAATCTGATCAAGCACGTGCTCCGGTATGTGCTTGGCACACCATCGCTCGGCTTGCACTTGCGTGCCTCGTCGCGCTTGGACCTGCACGCCTTCACTGATGCCGACTGGGGCGGTTGCCCCGACTCCCGTCGCTCGACCTCCGGCTTCTGCATCTACCTCGGGGACGCCTTCGTCTCCTGGTCATCCAAGCGGCAAGCCATCTTCTCCCGCTCCAACGCCGAGGCGGAGTACCGTGGCATCGCCAACGCCATTGCCGAATGCGTCTGGCTTCGCCAACTGCTCGGTGAACTCCGCGCTCCGGTGACCACGGCGACACTCGTTTTCTGCTACAATGTTTCCTCTGTCTACCTCTTGGCGAATCTAGTGCATCACCGGCACACCAAGCATGTGGAGCCGGACATCCACTTTGTCCGAGAGCGCGTCGCACTTGGCGAGTTCCGTGTCCTCCACATCCACACCACGCAGCAGCTCGCTGATGCCATGACCAAATGCCCGCCCAAGGATGTTTTCCTCCAGTTCAGGTCCAGTCTTTGCGTCGACACGACCGACGACATGACTGCGAGGGTGATACGTCTCCAACGTATCTATAATTTTAGATTGTTCCATGCTATTATATTATCCATCTAGGATGTTTTATATGCATTTATATGGTATTTTATATGATTTTTGGGACTAACCTATTAACCTAGAGCCCAGTGCCAGTTTCTATTTTTTTTCTTGTTTTTGAGTTTTACAGAAAAGGAATACCAAACGGAGTCCAATTGACGTGCCAATTTTTGATGATTTTTTATGGACCAAAAGAAGCCCCCAGAGTAAAAGAGTTGGGCCAGAGGAGTCCCAGTCTGCCCACGAGGGTGGGGGGCGCGCCCACCCCCTGGGCGCGTCCCCCTATCTTGTGGACGGCTCAGAGACCCCCCTGACGTGAGACCAACGCCAAAAATTCCTATAAATACAGAAACCTCCAGAAAATAACCTAGATCGGGAGTTCCTCCACTGCAAGCCTCTGTAGCCACCAAAAACCAATCGGGACCCTGTTCCGGCACCCTGTCGGAGGGGGGGGGGTCCATCACTGGTGGCCATCTTCATCATCCCGGCGTTGTCCATGACGAGGAGGGAGTAGTTCACCCTCGGGGCTGAGGGTATGTACCAGTAGCTATGTGTTTGATCTCTCTCTCTCTCTCTCTCTCTCTCTCTCTCTCTCTCTCTCTTTCTCTCTCGTGTTCTTGATTTGGCACGATCTTGATGTACCACGAGCTTTGCTACTATAGTTGGATCTTATGATGTTTCTCCCCCTCTACCTTCTTGTAATGGATTGAGTTTTCCCTTTGAAGTTATCTTATCGGATTGAGTCTTTAAGGATTTGAGAACACTTGATGTATGTCTTGCATGGGATACCCGTGGTGACAATGGGGTATTCTATTGATCACTTGATGTATGTTTTGGTGATCAACTTGCAGGTTCCATGACCTTGGGAATCTATGCATAGGGGTTGGCACACGTTTTCGTCTTGACTCTCTGATAGAAACTTTGAGGCACTCTTTGAAGTTCTTTGTGTTGGTTGAATAGATGAATCTGAGATTGTGTGATGCATATCGTATAATCATGCCCACGGATACTTGGGGTGACAATGGAGTATCTAGGTGACATTAGGGTTTTGGTTGATGTGTGTCTTAAGGTGTTATTCTAGTACGAACTCTAGGATAGATCAAACGGAAAGAATAGCTTCGTGTTATTTTACTACAGACTCTTGAATAGATCGATCAGAAAGAATAACTTTGAGGTGATTTCGTACACTACAATAATCTCTTCATTTGTTCTCCGCTATTAGTGACTTTGGAGTGACTCTTTGTTGCATGTTGAGGGATTGTTATATGATCTAATTATGTTATCATTGTTGAGAGAACTTGCACTAGTGAAATTATGAACCCTAGGCCTTGTTTTGAAGCATTGCGATACCGTTTGTGCTCACTTTTATCATTAGTTACCTTGCTGTTTTTATAATTTCAGATTACAAAAACCTATATCTACCATCCATATTGCACTTGTATCACCATCTCTTCGCCGAACTAGTGCACATATACAATTTACCATTGTATTGGGTGTGTTGGGGACACAAGAGACTCTTTGTTATTTGGTTGCAGGGTTCTTTGAGAGAGACCATCTTCATCCTACACCTCCCACGGATTGATAAACCTTAGGTCATCCACTTGACGGAGATTTGCTACTGTCCTGCAGACCTCTGCACTTGGAGGCCCAACAACGTCTACAAGAAGAAGGTTGCGTAGTAGTCATCAAGATTTTTTCTAGCGTCGTTGCCGAGGAGGTTAGTGCTTGAAGGTATATCTTTAGATCTTGCAAGCGAATCATTTAGTTTCTTATTTTATCACTAGTTTGGTCTATAAAAGAAAACTAAAAATGGAATTGAGGGTGCCTCATATGCTTCATCCTTTTAATGTCTTTCATGAAAATAAGGATTCTGATAATTGTGCCAAAATGCTAGAAGAAGAATGCATGAAAAAGTCTGGCACTAAATCTTTGAATGATGAGCATGATTGCAATGTTGTTAGTATGAACTCTTTGAATATCCATAGTACTAATGATGATTGCACTAGTCATGATGAAAATGTCTCTTATAAGCATGTCAACTTTTGTGGAGTGCAGAGAGTTTGCAAGTACACACCAAATAGGGAAGGTAGATTTTGCAAGAGGCATAAGTATTTAGAAACCAAATGGTTGCAAGAAGGCTAGATGTTTGTGCTGAAAATTTAAATTTTCTTAATCATCCTTGTGAACTTTGCAATGAACATGGTCATTTAAATATCCAATGCAAATTGTTTCATGATCGTATCGTCTCCAAAAGTTGTGATGACTTGATTTCCCTTGCACATCATAATGAACTTAGTTTGCTTTTCGGTTATGAAGAAATGAAACGTATAACTAAGGATATGCCAGAATTTGTCCTTGATAAAGTTCTTGATTTTGATCTAGAAGAAATTTTTATGTATTTGCGGTACATTGCATTGAAAATCCTTATATTGCCAATTACATAAAGAAAAGAAAACAAATAGAAGATGAAGAGAATACTAATGAAAGGGAAGAGACTTCCCAATATCCTCCTATTATTTCTTATGATGAATCAGGTAAGGAGGAGGAGCTTTCTATTCAACCAATCTCATTAATAAGGAGCTCAGAAAAGAGGGTTAAACCCACACATGATGTGAAGAAGAAAAAGAAAAGACGGAGAAGCAAAGGTAAAAAGGTATCCCTCCCAAATGATGTTGCTCCTATTACTCATTGTGATGATAATTGCTATACTATTGGTGCTATCCATACTATTAATGATGAGAGTGATTATGCTTATGATATGAAAAGGCCCAAGCTTGGGGATGCTATGTTTGATGAGAATGACATGTTTGAGAATATATTTGTTGTAATTAATGTTTGTCCCAAGCTTGGGGATGCTATGTTTAATGAAGACGATATTTTTAGCCTCCCAAGTTTTGATGAGCAAATTTATTATGATGATAGCATGCCTCCTATTTATGATGATTATTGTGATGACACTTATGCTATAAAAGTAGTGATGATTATATTTATAAAACTTGTCATGATTATGATTACCCTTTTTCTGAACATTACTCTTTTAATGTGGAAACAATTTATAGTATTCGAGTCTCTTATGATACTCCCACTATTCCGAATGAGAAGAATTTTGCTTATGTTGAGAGTAATAAAATTTTATGCTTGTAGATCATGAAAAGAATGCTTTAGGTGATGGTTATATTGTTGAAATTATTCATGATGCTACTGAAAATTATTATGAGGGAGGAATATATGCTTGTAGGAATTGCAATAATATCAAGTTTCCTCTCTATGTGCTTAAAATCTTGAAGTTATGCTTGTTTTGCTTTCCTATGCTAGTTGATTCTTGTTCCCATAAATTGTTTGCTCACAAAATCCCTATACATAGGAAGTGGGTTAGACTTAAACATGCTAGTCATATTCTTCATGATGCTCTCTTTATGTTTCAATTCTTATCTTTTATGTGAGCATCATTGAAATCATCATGCCTAGCTAGGGGTGTTAAACAAAAGTGTTTGTTGGGAGACAACCCAATATTTACCCTTATTGTTTTTGTGTGTCCACATGATTATGCTACTGTATTAATCATGTGTTATAGCTTTTTTCAATAAAGTGCCAAGTAAGACCTTTAGGATAGCTTACGGTGATAGTTGTGTTGATCCTGCTGAAAATCAGAAACTTTTGTGCCCAGTAAATTAGTTTTTATAATTCACAGAAACGTGATTTTGATCAGATTTTTGTTGCCCTGGATTGGTAAACAAATTTCTAAGGTTTTCCTAATTTGGTAGGATTTTTGGAGTCAAAGAAGTATTCGAGAGTTACAGATTACTACAGACTGTTCTGTTTCTGATAGATTCTGTTTTCTATGTGTTGTTTGCTTATTTTGATGAATCTATGAGTAATATCGGAGGGTATGAACCATAGAGAAGTTGGAATACAGTATATATTACACCAATATGAATTTAGAATGAGTTCATAACAGTACCTAAGTGGTGATTTATTTTCTTATACTAACGGAGCTTACGAGTTTTCTGCTAAGTTTTGTGTTGTGAAGTTTTCAAGTTTTGGGTAAAGATTCGATGGCCTATGGAATAAGGAGTGGCAAGAGTCTAAGCTTGGGGATGCCCAAGGAACCCCAAGGTAATATTGAAGGACAACCAAGAGCCTGAGCTTGGGCATGCCCCGGAAGGCATCCCCTCTTTCGTCTTCGTTCATCGGCAACTTTACTTGGAGCTATATTTTTATTCACCACATGATATGTGTTTTGCTTGGAGCATCATTTTGTTTTATTTTGTTTTGCTTGCTGTTTGAATAATATCCCAAGATCTGAAATTCTTAAATGTTAGAGATTCTTCACATAGTTGCATAATTATTCGACTACTCATTGATCTTCACTTATATCTTTCGGAGTAGTTTGTCATTTGCTCTCGTGCTTCACTTATATCTTTTTAGTGCACGGTGGTGGTTTTATTTTGAAGAAATAGATGAACTCTCATGCTTAACTTATATTATTTTGAGAGTCTTAAATAGATTGGTAATTTTCTTTGGTTATAAAATTAGTCCTAATATGATGCGCATCCAAGAAGGATATAATAAAAACTTTCATATAATGTGCATTGAATACTATGAGAAGTTTGATTCCTTATGATTGTTTTGAGATATGAAGATGGTGATATTAGAGTCATGCTAGTGGAGTAGTTGTGAATTTGAGAGATACTTGTGTTAAAGTTTGTGATTCCCGTAGCATGCACGTATGGTGAACCGTTATGTGATAAAGTCGGAGCATGATTTATTTATTGATTGTCTTCCTTATGTGTGGAGGTCGGGATCGCGCGATGGTTAACTCCTACCAACCCTTCTGCTATCTCTTGAGCACTGCGTCAGATTTCCTCGAAGAGGAGAGGATGATGCAGCAAAGTAGCATAAGTATTTCCCTCAGTTTTTGAGAACCAAGGTATCAATCAAGTAGGACACCACGCACAAGTCCCTCGTACCTACACAAAACGATAGCTCCTCGCAACCAACGCGATTAGGGGTTGTTAATCCCTTCACTATCACTTACGAGAGTGAGATCTGATAGAGATGATAAATAATATTTTTGGTATTTTTGGTATATAGATGCAAAGTGAAAAGTAAAAGGCAAAGTAAAAACAAAGCAAGTAATAAAGTAATGGAGATTGATATGATGAGAATAGACCCGGGGGCCATAGATTTCACTAGTAGCTTCTCTCAAGAACATAGATATTCTACGGTGGGTGAACAAATTACTGTTGAGCGATTGACAGAACTAAGCATAGTTATGAGTATATCTAGGTATGATCATGTATATAGGCATCACGTCCAAGACAAGTAGATCGAAACGATTCTGCATCTACTACTATTACTCCACTCATCGACCACTATCCAGCATGCATCTAGAGTATTAAGTTAAAAACAGAGTAACGCCTTAAGCAAGATGGCATGATGTAGAGGGATAAATTCATGCAATATGATAAAAACCCCATCTTGTTATCCTCGATGGCAACAATACAATACGTGCCTTACTGCCCCTTCTGTCACTGGGAAAGGACACCGCAAGATTGAACCCAAAGCTAGGCACTTCTCCTATTGCAAGAACTACCAATCTAGTTGGCCAAACCAAAATGATAACTCGAAGAGACTTGCAAAGATTACTCAATCATACATAAAAGAATTCATAGAAGATTCAAATATTATTCATAGATAAGCTAAATCATAAACCCACAATTCATCGAACTCAACAAACACACCGAAAAAAGAAGATTACATCAAATAGATCCCATGAGAGAGGGGGAGAACATTGTATTGAGATCCAAAAAGAGAGAAGAAGCCATCTAGCTACTAGCTATGGACCCAAAGGTCTAAAGTAAACTACTCACACTTCATCGGAGGGGCTATGGTGTTGATGTAGAAGCCCTCCATGGTGGATGCCCCCTCCGGCGGAGCTCCGGAACAGGCCCCAATATGGGATCTCGTGGATACAGAAGGTTGCGACGGTGGAATTAGGTTTTTGGCTCCTGTTCTGATCGTTTGGGGATACGTAGCTATATATAGGAGGGAGGAGTACGTCGGTGGAGCAACAGGGGGGCCACAAGGCAGGGGGCGCGCCCTAGGGGGGGAGGGCGCGCCCCCCACCCTTGTGACCGCCTCTTTTGTTCCTTGGAGCAGGGTCCAAGTCTCCTGGATCACGTTCGGTGAGAAAATCACGTTCCCGAAGGTTTCATTCTGTTTGGACTCCGTTTGATATTTCGTTTCTTCGAAACACTGAAATAGGCAAAAAACAGCAATTCTGGGCTGGGCCTCCGGTTAATAGGTTAGTCCCAAAAATAATATAAAAGTGGAAAATAAAGCCCAATATAGTCCAAAACAGTAGATAAAGTAGCATAGAGCAATCAAAAATTATAGATATGTTGGAGACGTATTACCTTCCCCTAGGAGCATGCGTGTAGTACTTTGTTTTGATAACTTGTAGATTTTTGCAATAAGTATGTGATTTCTTCATGACTAATGTTGAGTCCATGGATTATACGCACTCTCACCCTTCCACCATTGCTAGCCTCTCTTGTTCCGCGCAACTTTCGCCGGTATCATACACCCACCATATACCTTCCTCAAAACAGCCACCATACCTATCTATTATGGCATTTCATAGCCATTCCGAGATATATTGCCATGCAACTTTCCACCGTTACGTTTATTATGATAGGCTCCACCATTGTCATATTGTTTTGCATGATCATGTAGTTGACATCGTATTTGTGGCAAAGACACCATTCATAATTCTTTCATACATGTCACTCTTGATTCATTATCCCGGTACACCGCCGGAAGCATCCACATAGAGTCATATTTTGTTCTAAGATTCTTGAGTTGTAAGAAGATAAAAGTGTGATGATCTTCATTATTAGAGCATTGTCCCATGTGAGGAAAGGATGATGGAAGAAATGATTCCCTCACAAGTTAGGATGAGTCTCCGGACTTTCTGAAAAATAAAAGAGGCCAAAGAAGCCCAAATAAAAAAGAGAGGCCAAAGAAGCCCACCAAAAAAAAGAAAAAAATGAGAGAAAAAGAGAGAAGGGACAATGTTACTATCCTTTTACCACACTTGTGCTTCAAAGTAGCACCATGATCTTCATGATAGAGAGTCTCCTATGTTGTCACTTTCATATACTAGTGGGTATTTTTCATTATAGAACTTGACTTGTATATTCCAATGATGGGCTTCCTCAAATTTCCCTAGGTCTTCCTGAGCAAGCAAGTTGGATGCACGCCCACTTAGTTTATTTTGATGAGCTTTCATACACTTATAGCTCTAGTGCATCTGTTGCATGGCAATCCCTACTCACTCACATTGATATCTATTAATGGGCATCTCCATAGCCTGTTGATAGGCCTAGTTGATGTGAGACTATCTTCTCCTTTTTTGTCTTCTCCACAACCACCATCCTATTCCACCCATAGTGCCATGTCCATGGATCATGCTCATGTATTGCGTGAAGATTGAAAAAGTTTGAGAATACTAAAGTATGAAACAATTGCTTGGCTGAAACCGGGGTTGTGCATGATTTAAATATTTTGTGTGATGAAGATAGAGCATAGCCAGACTATATGATTTTGTAGGGATAACTTTCCTTGGCCATGCTATTTTGAGAAGGCATGATTACTTTGTTAGTATGCCTGAAGTATTATTACTCTTATGTCAATATTAAACTTTTGTTTTGAATCTTATGGATCTGAATATTCTTGCCACAATAAAGAGAATTACATGGATAAATATGTTAGGTAGCATTCCACATCAAAAATTCTGTTTTTATCATTTACCTACTCGAGGACGAGCAGGAATTAAGCTTGGGGATGCTTGATACGTCTCCAACGTATCTATAATTTTTGATTGTTCCATGCTATTATATTATCCATCTAGCATGTTTTATATGCATTTATATGCTATTTTATATGATTTTTGGGACTAACCTATTAACCTAGAGCCCAGTGCCAGTTTTTGTTTTTTTTCTTGTTTTTGAGTTTTATAGAAAAGGAATACCAAACGGAGTCCAATTGACGTGCCAATTTTTGATGATTTTTTATGGCCAAAAGAAGCCCCTAGAGTAAAAGAGTTGGGCCAGAGGAGTCCCGGGCTGCCCACGAGGGTGGGGGGCGCGCCCACCCCCCCTAGGCGCGCCCCCCTATCTTATGGACGGCTCGGAGACCCCCCTGACCTGAGACCTACGCCAAAAATTCCTATATATACAAAAACCTCCAGAAAATAACCTAGATCGGGAGTTCCGCCGCCGCTAGCCTTTGTAGCCACCAAAAACCAATCAGGACCCTATTCCGGCACCCTGTCGGAGGGGGGGTCCATCACCGGTGGCCATCTTCATCATCCCGGTGCTCTCCATGACGAGGAGGGAGTAGTTCACCCTTGGGGCTGAGGGTATGTACCTGTAGCTATGTGTTTGATCTCTCTCTCTCTCTCTCTCTCTCTCTCTCTCTCTCTCTCTCTTTCTCTCTCTCTCTCTCTCTCTCTCTCTCGTGTTCTTGATTTGGCACGATCTTGATGTACCGCGAGCTTTGCTACTATAGTTGGATCTTATGATGTTTCTCCCCCTCTATCTTCTTGTAATGGATTGAGTTTTACCTTTGAAGTTATCTTATCGGATTGAGTCTTTAAGGATTTGAGAACACTTGATGTATGTCTTGCGTGGGATACCCGTGGTGACAATGGGGTATTCTATTGATTCACTTGATGTAGGTGATCAACTTGCGGGTTCTGTGACCTTGGGAATCTATGCATAGGTGTTGGCACACGTTTTCGTCTTGACTCTCTGATAGAAACTTTGGGGCACTCTTTGAAGTTCTTTGTGTTGGTTGAATAGATGAATATGAGATTGTGTGATGCATACCATATAATCATGCCCACGGATACTTGAGGTGACAATGGGGGTATCTAGGTGACATTAGGGTTTTGGTTGATGTATGTCTTAAGGTGTTATTCTAGTACGAACTCTATGATAGATCGAACAGAAAGAATAGCTTCGTGTTATTTTACTACGGACTCTTGAATAGATCGATCAGAAAGAATAACTTTGAGGTGGTCTCGTACCCTATAATAATCTCTTCGTTTGTTCTCCGCTATTAGTGACTTTGGAGTGACTCTTTGTTGCATGTTGAGGGATTGTTATATGATCTAATTATGTTATCATTGTTGAGAGAACTTTCACTAGTGAAAGTATGAACCCTAGGCCTTGTTTCTAAGCATTGCAATACCGTTTGTGCTCACTTTTATCATTTGTTACCTTGCTGGTTTTATAATTTCGGATTACAAAAACCTATATTTAACATCCATTTTGCACTTGTATCACCATATCTTCGCTGAACTAGTGCACCTATACAATTTACCATTGTATTGGGTGTGTTGGGGACACAAGAGACTCTTTGTTATTTGGTTGCAGGGTTGTTTGAGAGAGACCATCTTCATCCTACACCTCCCACAGATTGATAAACCTTAGGTCATCCACTTGAGGGAAATTTGCTACTGTCCTACAAACCTCTGCACTTGGAGGCCAAAGAATGTCTACAAGAAGAAGGTTGCGTAGTAGACATCAGGGGGGTGTTAGACCACATGTATGTGTATGTGTTGTACCTGTGTATGTATACGAGTAGTGTACATGTGATTGTGTGTGTGTGTGTGTGTGTGTGTGTGTGTGTGTGTGTGTGTGTGTGTTAGTGGCACATGATCACCAGCAGTGGCGCACGACCCCTCTCCCTGGAGGTTGTTGTAAACTGTATATATGCCCCAGCCGAAGAGCTAATGAAGTGCGTCGAATCTCATAGCTACTCTCTCTTCATCATGGACATCAATGTCTCACCATTATGGCTAGACCTCTAAGTGCTTTGCTATTGACATCCTACATCCATGGCCTAATTGTTGGTAATAAATTCAACGAGGGGCTTAAGCCGGTGCACCGTGCCTATGTATGCTAGTATTTCTAAAGATACTAAGCTCTCTAGAAAGATATCTCTTTGGTGCATCGCACTGGATTAGACATGTGGGTTCGAGTTGTAAGATGGTGTTCGTTGTTGGGGGCGTGCCATGCGTGTAGATTTCTCTTGGTCATCTGTCACATATACACTCGCATCACTGTCTCACACTCGGGCTACCAATTGATAATTAATATCATATGTGTAGGAACTTACAGCCACAAACACCTACCACATCTGCAGTCACAATAAATTACATGTTTAGTGAAAATATGAGGACCAATCAAGCCACCAATGTCTATAAGAACAAACATCGTAGCACACATAGTACAACAAACACCAAGAATAATAAAAAGACTAAAAAACTACACAATAGACGCAACATAAAAAAATTGGCAGAACGAAGTGTTTGTTAGCCCCTAATATATATAGTATGTGTTGAATTCACAAAGCAAGAACATCAAATAGAGCTTCTTCCAATCTCATTTCCTAGCATACATAGTTGGTTCAATTGGCAATGGAATGCATGGTGGCATTTGCAGATGCTGGTGGTCACACTGGATGGTAGTGGGAACTATACCACCATCGCCGATGCTCTCAAGGACGGCCCACGCCACAACACAAACCGTCACATGGTCTACGTCGAGAGCAGAGTGTACAAGGTTGCGGAGCCCATCGTGATTGCCGAGGACATATGGAACGAGATGCTGGCCGGTGACGACATCAGTATGAAAGCTATGTTGAGCTTAGGGGGGCATTGCCCCCCCCCCCCCCCAGTATCCTTGATGTGACTGTCATCTCGGCGATCGAAGTGACAACGAGGGCTACCACATGCATGGATCAAACCGGCACGCTGAGTAAGTAAAGTATACCATACACGTGTCAATTGTGTTGCTCGTTTTCATGCTTGCATGCGCGAATGCTAGCTTATCATCTACATTCATAAATGAAACAAATATTCTTGTGTGCTCCATCATTTTCATGCAATGCTTTTCGATCATGCATGTGATAATATATGTTCTTATACATGCTAACATGTACTGTAACTTAACTTGTGTGCTCGTCGGTCAATGGCAGTCGTCCTATGTTAAGGGTTCCTCGCTCACGACATGACTGTCGAGAACACGGTAGGAGCCGCCAAGCGCCAGTGGTGGCACTCTACTTTCCGAGTCGGGCAAGTCCATCATCCACTGGTGTGCTGAGTGTGCCATCCTCGGCTACCAGGATAGTTTTTATGCCAAGCATCACTGGTAGCTCTACCATGAGTGTCGGGTCAAAGGCATCGTGGATTTCATCTTCGGTAACATGAGCATGGTGTTCCAAATGTGTAGCATTGTGGCACATCTGCCACTCAAAGGACAATACAAAACCATTACGACTTGTTGGGGGGGGGGGGGGGGGAGGGGGGGTTAATGGCCGGGGTATTAGGATTTTCTTTCCTATTCTGCAAGACAACTTTACGGTGGCGACATACCTTAGTCATACATGGCAGGTATGTCCTCGCACAAGTACAAGACCCCGTTACAAGCAGCGTGCGATATTGCATACTAGCCGCGTTCGGGTGGCACGTCGTGAGTATGACGCCGCTGGTAAGGTATTACTAGCACCGTGTGGCCACACACAGCTAGTATGTTCCTAATGGGTGGCGTGTTGCAATCCAACGCTGCCAGCATATCCAACACTGGTGGTGTTCCCTAGAGTCACACGCGAAATGATGATACAGAGAACTTAGTGTGTGGAAGCGTCGCATGCTGCTAGTTTATTAGTATGTTGGTAGCGTGCAGGATATCATACATGCTACTAATATGTTGTGTAAGGCAAATAACAATACTGCCACGGCAGCTTTTTTGCTAGTGGCAGCGTTACACATTTGATACATATATGAATATAAGAAGTATTATGCGCAGATTTGATACATATATGAATATAATAAGTATTATGCATTAAATAATGAATGTTATTATGTAACACATTTTAGATGAATCCAAATTTCAACACATGCATATACATGTATACATAACACATTGATGTCGTTGAATTACAAGCGTGCATTTCACATGCCGTATTTGTAAAAGACAGTGTGCATTTCACCACGGTTCAATGCATGCATTTGACAACGATGGCTCGGTCGATGGCACCAAACTGTTGAAGCTGTGGTGGACGAATATGAAAAGAACAAATTTAAGCATATATACCAAACATAACACATGGACGGCAACCTACAGGAAGGTTGCCACATAGCAAACGATGGCATGATTTATGAACCAAAGGGCTCGCTTTTCTGCCATGGAAGCATGTGTGTGTATATATAGGACTCCTCTTTCATACTCCTGGGTGTGCATCTGTCTTAGAGAGTTGCTGGTTATTGGATGTACCTCCCAAAAATTAGCGATCCGGTGCACATCACTCTTGCCGAACATTTTTCGTTTGGCGAACGGTGTGGTTTACGAGGACATATCCCAACCCACCAGAGTTCAAACCCTAGATAGACATTGCTTCTCGCATTATTCCTGAATTTATTTTAGGCTTCTGGCAATGTGCACCCGAAGAAGTCGTTCCCGTCGACTGCGAGGTGCTTGTGTGACATCATAAAATATCAAGATGTTGCCAGCTCTCGGAGCTCATAGGGGTAGGGTGTGCGTGTATGTGTTCATAGGGTTGAGTGTATGTGAGTGACTTCGATTGTAATAGGTTCAAAAAATATTTTCGTTTTCATGCACTCACTATTTTTAATGTGTGCACATACTTATACTTTGTGTTATACAAGGTATAAAGATTTTCTAGTAGACTCGTGCATGAATCAGACTGAATTTCGGAGTCGATGCAAAAAAAAAAGACTGAATTTCGGAGGACGTATTCATTAACAATATTCTCATATTTCTTTTAGCAAAACTCCCGTTCCAAGAATATTGAGGACTACGTACCAACAGACACCAATCGTAAAATATGCAGCACATCTAATACTACCTCCGTCCCATAATATAAGAGCGTTTTTGACGGTCATTTGGATTCGCCAGGATGGGCCGAATTCTTGTGAGATTCATAGTTCGTAGCCGAACTAAAACAACGGACTTTTGCAGAAAAAGAAAAATAACTTCGTTTTTTACTTTCATCCGAATGCAATTTCAGTGGCTCGCTGTCGACATAAACAAGAGAGAGAACACAACACCACCCATGGTTTACTTGTAAAACCTTTATAGCTTTAACAGAATCACTGCATTGCAAACTGTCCAAGTCATAAAAGCCACATCAAAATTTTGGTTACAATTTGCCTAAAACAACCTAGCACAATCATAGCTTTTACTCGAATCATCAGCAAGATAAGATCGGTAGTTTCACACCATGACCATCATTTGGATTCTGGAGACTCTTAATCGTCACTGCTTACTACTACTAGCATAAGCCGTTGGACGGGAGCGCGTCGAGCTGGTTCATGACGGTGTCGATGTCGAGGACGAGGTGCTCGGCAAGGGTGCGGCTGAACTCCTCCCGGATGACGACGCGGAGCACCGTGACGTGCTGCGCATCGGCCGGCATGGTGTACGCCGGCACGATCCAGCCGAAGCGGTGCAGCATGTCGGAGACCACGAACTCGTCGTGGCGGGTGTGGTCCTTGAGGGAGAAGGCCACCAGCGGCACGCCTTGGTCCTTGGACACGATGTTGAAGCGGCCCGTCCTCTCCAGGCCCTCCTTGATCACCATGGCATTCTCCTGGCAGTTCTCCATGATGTTCTTGTACCCCTCGAAGCCGTGGCGGATGAACTGGTAGTACTGCGCGATGACCTGGCTGGAGCCCTTGGAGAAGTTGAGCGTGAAGGTGGGCTGGTCGGTGCCGAGGTAGTTGATGTGGAAGACAAGGTCGTCCGGCAGGTCGTCCTTGCCGCGCCAGACGCACCAGCCGATGCCGGGGTAGACGAGGCCGTACTTGTGGCCGCTGACGTTGATGCTCTTCACCCACGGCAGCCGGAAGTCCCACTCCAGCTCCGGGTACTGGAACGGCGCGATGAAGCCGCCGCTCGCCGCGTCCACGTGGATCGCCGTCTCCCACCCTGTCTCCTTGTTCTTCTCTTCGAGCAGGTCGTTGATGCGCTTCACGTCCTCGAACTCGCCGTTGAGCGTGGAGCCTAGGATCGCCGCGACGCAGATGGTGTTCTCGTCCACCATCTCCACCGCCTGCTCCGGGTCCATCACGTAGTACCCCTCCCGCAGCTTCACCTCCTTGAGCTCCACCTCAAAGTACCTGGCGAACTTCTCCCAGCAGACCTACGTACAAGAGCATCGCAACCCAAATCTCAACCTGCACCTCAAATCAATTCGCAACTTACAAGAGGATTCGTGAGGCGTGAGCTAGGAGTTACTTGGACGTTGGCGCCTGTGACGATGTTGGGCTTGTCGAATGGCTTGCCCTCGGCCCTGCGCTTGTTCTGCCACTTCCTCTTGAAGGCCAGCCCCGCCAGCATGATGGCCTCCGACGAACCCACCGTGCCCACGCCCAGCGGCGCGTGGAAGAGATGCGCGATCATGTTCACGCACCGGTTCTGCAATGCAATGCCACACAACAAGGATGCAAAAACGTCAATACAAACTACAACTACTTCTGTGAGGCTCAGAAACAGGTACAAAATTACATGCCTGGAGCTCGGTGGTGACGGGGTACTCGTCCATGTCCACGTAGTTCTTGTTGATGGAGGCCATGATGAGCTTGTCGCACTCGGGCTCCATCCACGTGGTGACGAACGATGCCAGGTTCAGCCGCGGGTTACCGTCGAACATCAGCTCGTCGTTGATGATCTGGTACGCCGCCTCCTTGGGGATCGACTTCTCCGGCATACGGTACCTGCACGCAAGCAACGGATCCACTAGCCGGTCCATTAGTAAGAACAGACCACGAGAGCATCGATCGAGCAAGAAGAACAACAGGCATGCATGCAGGCGCATATATATACCTCGGGAGAGACGACCGGACATAGCGCGAGGCGAACGTGGAGTGCACCGACACGTCGGTGTCTGAGGCGGCGGCCCGGGAGAGCACCATGCCTGCAGCTACCATGTAGGTCGACCTACTCGCGTTCTTGGCTCTAGCTAAGCTGCAGGCACTTGATGAATCAGCCGGCGCAATATGATGCGACGATTTTGGTGTGTGCTATGGCGGAGGCGTGTCCCGGGTATATATACGCGGACGAGGGACGACGCGGGGTGCAAAACATGGAAGTTCTTTGGCAGAAGCCGTGCGGTGGTGCGTTTGCCATTGCCCTCGTATATTGAGACGCTTCCCAAAGGAAAGGTCAGAAGAGGAAGGAGAGAGTCAGCCGCAGGCCTGGTCCAGGTACTATTCGCTCATGTGCCGTCAATAGGCAAGAGCTAGCAGCATGGGGGAAGCCTGCCTTATATTTGTGGTTATATAAACATGAACAAAGCTTTTTCTTTCGTGAGAAAACTTCGAGTATATTCATTATCATCATAATAGTAGAACGACCACCCCTCCCTCTTAGAGCTGAGCAAAACTTATTGTAGTAGATAGTCGGGAAGTCGTCGTGCTAAGGCCCTACAGGACCAGCGCACCAGAACAACAAGCACCGCCGTTGAAAAGATGCTTAGATCGGAAGGATCCAACTTGTAGACATATGCGAACACACACGAACAAAGACCGGATCCATGTAGATCCATCAAAAACAAATGTCGACCGAATCTCGCGAGATTCGCCAGAGACAAGTCTCCACACGCCCTCAAATGGCGCTAGAAGCACCACCGGGATGGGGGCTAGGCGGGAGAAACTTATTCCATCTTCAAAGATCCGCCGCCACCTCATCCCTCTAAGCAGGACACAAACACTAAGAAAAGTCAGATAAGCATCTAGAAACGGAAGCTCTCCCACCAGCAATGACCAAGATCCACCACGCCACCATGGCCCTAAGGCCACAAGAGATGAGGCAGACCGACACTGGCGCCGGCAGGGGGCGGAAGGAACCCTGGCAGCGGCTGGGTACGAGGGCCTCCTGAACAACAAAGCTTGTTTTGTACACAACATGAACAAAGCTTGAAACTCGTGTCAAACAACATTTCATTTTTTGCGAGAAAAACAATATAACTTTTTGGCCGAAAAATGTTAGACAATAATTCAACAAAAAGCTTGTTGTGTTTTCTGGAGGAACGCACTTTGGTGCGTCCAATTCCGGATGCCAATCTCAAAATGGCGAGTGTGGCAATCTTGTTCGCTCCCAATGCATCCTCATGAGAGAATGACGCGAACGTTCGCTCTCATACACTCTCCAAAGAAAATGACCCGTGTGTAGCATATGACACTCCCCTATAATGTAGCATGATAATTACTGGAAGCATGTATGAAAATGTATCTACATGGCATAATAATTTGCCCTGCTGTAGCATGGCAATTGGTGAACATGTGGGCAACTCACCTTTTCTTAGCCTGGCATTTCTCTTTGCCGCGGCATGACAAATCCCTAAAACGCATGCCAATTTCGCTGCTGCAACATGGCAAATCTTGAAACGTACGTGAATTCCAACTGCTATAACATGATAATTATTTCTTCTTAGCATGATAAATCTCTTTGTTGTAACATGGTAGTTCCTGCAAACATTCCATGTGAGTGATTTTTAAGGGAACGCTTACTGTTGCAGCCGTTCACTCAAATGAGCCTCCTAGAACGAAATATTGTTCGCGCCAGGGACACCAGGGAGGGCACGTTCTATCCCTATAAGAATCTTAATTCAATACAACACTTACATATTTTAGGTTTGTACTTGTAGTGCCTGTCTGTACACACCATGCGCGGCCAAAGTCAGTGTTCCACGAAACAAAAACATTGGCAATACAAGGTGCAAATTGATCTAATATAACAATGGTTCTTCATCTAAATAACCAGCCTATCCGATCCTATGGCTTCCCTTTTTTCATCGACTGTTCTTTCATTCTCTTAGCTACATATCAGTGTTGGAGCTATATGTGAGTGTCGATGCATGGAAGTTTGGAGATGGGGTGGGGTCAGCGTTTTGGCTACCGAATCCCAAGAAAATACCGAGGGTGGGCGAGAAACGCAGATACCGACCAGCGACCTACGGGTTGCGCGGGCAAGGGACGACCATATTTGCCACCAGACCATAACTAGTTCCATGTTATAGAAGAATTTCTGTCCTACTTGACTATACTGTAGCCGTTCAAATTCAAAAATTTCAAATAATTCGAACTTTTTTGCTCGGTACGCAGCTTTTTCGTGAGGTAGCGAGAAACGCGGATACCGGGCAGTATCCGAATTTTCCGTCCGGTACCCAAAACCATGGGTGGGGTTACGGGGAAATAAGACTATTTACTTCAATTTAGGTCCCTAAGCCTCAATGATTTCTTTAGGCCGGGGGCGGTGCCCCTCTGCTACATATGCATGTTTGTTGCCTATTAAAATGGTGACACTGGATGATAGTGGCAGCTAAACCACGAGCATGGAGGAGCATGAACCGCCACACCATCTACGTCAAGAAGGGTGCGTACAAGGTGGCGGAGCTAGCCGTCTTGGCCGAGGACATGTGGAACCTCACGCTGGTCGATGACGGCATTAGTGGCAGAGCTGTGTGTAGCTGGGGATGTAGAATTGCACGCACAAGCCAGTTCACCCGAAACCTCAAGCTGATGGGGAAAGGTAGAGATCACGTGCATGGGTCTCAGTAATGGCATTCCCAACGAAACATGTATTGCTATTTATATAAAAGTATAAGTGCCTTTATTTCGGCACAGTCTTGGTGTGCATGATGGTTAGACCTACTAAAGTTAGTACTTTCAGTAAATAGAATTGTTAAAGAACAGCGAAGGTGTCTCTCTAAGAAGTTACGAAATATTTACCTGATCAACAATGCATAACCAGATTTTGTTGTTTCCTATTAGTAGTAGTATTACATTTGTTTAGAATTCTTAGTACTCGTTCCAGTTATAGATAGCAACTCGTTCGTCATTGGCATATTGAACATTCCGGAAATAGCACAAGCACGAGTGCAACTGATATGATTGTTTCACATTTTCCTTCTTTTTGGTGCGATTGGATTTGAGAAAAAGACTCTAGCTAGTGCACCTGACCTAGGCAAGCACGACCCACGAGTGCAATTGATATGATTGTTTCACATTTCCCTTCTTTTTGCTGCCATTGAATCGGAGACACTACTAGCTAGTGCATCTTTCTTTTGCGAATACTAGCTAGTGCACCTGGGCAAGCACGACCGTGTCTAGCCTACGTCCACTACCACGGGACATGCACGTGTGCTTTTCAGTTTTTCAGTTCTGGTTGCTCGGCGTGGAAGCCAAGCACCACAGGATGTCAGGATCGGTCCACTGCCACAAAGGCTGTGACGACCAGCATTATGCACCCTCCCTTGTCTACGAAATACTTTCCTTTCTTCCGTAAAGAGTCTACAAAATACTATAAAATTTTCATCCAATAAAAAGCTTGTCGATTGGCGGTAAGGACCATTGTTTTTTTGTTTTGAACATCAGTACAGACACACGCGTTCATATACACGTGCATACACTCACCTCTATAAACGCACACACGCACACACTACCCCTATGAGCATCTCCGAAAGACTGAGTCGGCATATCATCTTGAGATTTACGAAGTCACCGTAGGCACCTTGTCAGTTCGCAAAGACCATTGTTACATCTCATGCATTGATGTTTCTGCCAGGATTTTCTATGCTGTGAAATATCTGAGGCACCCGCGACCAACCGTGCAGTTTGCTTAAAAAAACAAAGCTCGCGGACCATCTGTTATGTCCCATGGCAAAAATGTCCGCAATTCCAACATGCACTATCGATAACTCTAAGTGCAATGGTAGAAATGCCTACCCAAGAGTGCGCCATGACTCATATTTTGGTCACATCATGATCATCGATCTAATCAGTGGAAATTCCATTATCATCGATGTAATGGTGGGGTCTACTTAACCCCACTACGGATGAATAACATCCCGTGACAAAAGTGCTACGCACCCATCCATCCTTCAAACCGAATGAAGGTGTACCCATCCATCCTTCAAAAGGTGCGATGCTCATATGTTGTTGATTTCTACCTCCATAATTTCGCCACCGACAACCGAAATCTGGTGATCCTCCACCGCTAAACATTCCTCCAAAACCACATCTAAAATCTACAAGCAACATCATACCCGTTGATCCTCTGCATTGTGCTCCACGGGTCAGGTGCCTATCACCACTGGCCAAGCAAAGTATTGTCCATGTTGTCCAACCACTGTCCAATCCACTTCATAGAGCAGCTTTCTGGATCGCCAATTAGAGCCCGCCACATGCCTCTTATGTTCCTTTTACACTCCCTCCGTCCCACTATAAATGGCAGGTGCAACACTTGAATTCTTGAAAGATCGCACAAAGTCACAGACACTCGCTCACGTAAACATCTTACGGAGTAGCACACATTACTTGCTTGGCTCAAGAAATGGCCAAGGGAGCGGCGATGCTTCTTCTGCTATTCACGGTGCTGTCAGCGGTGAGCGAAGCCCAGCAGCAGCACCGGCCCGGCCACCGGACCTTGTCCCACGGGCATCGCCGGTCCGCCGACCCAGCGGCGCCGACACACCTCCACTTCTTTTTCCACGACACCGTGAGCGGCTCGTCTCCGTCGGCGGTGCGGGTGGTGGGTCCGGCGGACCCGTCATCGCGAACCTTCTTCGGGATGGTGAACGTGATGGATGACCCGCTGACCGAGGGCCCGGAGCCCGACTCGGCGGCCGTCGGCCGCGCCCAGGGCCTGTACATGGGGGCGGACCAGGCGGAGCTGGGCTTCCTGCAAAGCATGAACCTCGTGCTCACCTCCGGCCCCTACAACGGCAGCACGCTCGCCGTGCTCGGCCGCAACTGCCCGCTCACCGACGTCCGCGAGATGCCCGTCGTCGGCGGCACCGGCGCCTTCCGCTTCGCCCGCGGGTACGCGCAGGCCCGCACCCACTGGCTCGACTTCAAGACCGGCGACGCCACCGTCGAATACGACGTCTACGTCATGCACTAGCATGATAATGTTTCAAGGGCTTTTTAAATCTGATGCTTCGCAGACGCTTTCTTCTCGTTTGTTTACTTTCGGCTATGCTTTGCTTTGAGATTTGGGCGTCTTCTTTGTCCTAAACATAGGTGCCTTTACTTGGGTTAACTGCCTGGCAAGTTGCAAGAATAAGTGGCCCTATGTGAAACAGTGAAAGGCGTATACTTTTTTTTATTGAAACTTATTTTCCGCACTTTTTTTTTCAATATTTAGCTCAAGAGATACAAAAGCCTTGTATTTTGAGTTTTTGTTAAATTGATGTGTAAGATCAAAGACGCAAAATTCGCAAGGGCACGCACCTGCCAAACCCTGCCCGGCCGCTCGATTACCTTGCGATTCCCGAAGTAGTTGAATCTCGCACGAGGGCACAGTAAGTTCTAAGTTTCAGTCGTTGAAACTTATAATTTTTAATCTGAAACTTGCGATTTTCTCGCACGCTTTTACCAAGTTTCGTCGATAAATTTTTATGGCTATTTTTTGTCGGTTGCTTGGACAAATACCTTGATTTTATCGGCGGCACGTACTAAGTTCAAAATTTGAAACTTAACATTTATTTTCAAAATTCATTTGTTTTTAGAATGGATCTTATTTCAAAGCCCTCGTCGGTCGTCACGAGAAACACGAATATGAAAACAAAACTTAATTTGAACTTTTCGTTCAAAAGATATATACTCCCTCCGGTCCTTTTTACTCTGCACATTGGATTTGCCGAAAATCAAACTTAGCTAAGTTTGACCAAATTTATATTAGAAATATTTAGCATCTATAATATCTAATAAATATAATATGAAAATATATTCCGAGATGAATCTAATGATGTTGGTGTTGTTATGTAAATGTCAATAATTTTTTATATAAACTTGGTCAAAGTTGGATGAGATTGACTTCAGACAAACCTAATATGCAGAGTAAAAAGGACCGGAGGGAGTATGTTTGAGAATTGGAAGCCAAAAATAAAAGCACACCCTTCGTGAGACCTGCGTGCCGCAAATCCTTGTCCAAATCAAAGAAGGGTAACGTCCGGTGGTTACAACACGTCTTCTTTAACCAGTAGATACTACCATCGCCAAAAGCAACGTCGTGAGGCCTCTTGATTGCCTTGACATTGTTTGTTCAGAAACTAATAATTTTCAAGTATTATGGTAAGTTTTAAGTTTCAGGCATTGAAACTTATGATTTTTCATCTAAAACGTGCAATTTGCTCGCTGGCTTTTACCAAGTTTCATAGATAAATTTTGAAGACATTTTTTTTGTCGGTTGCAGGCACAAATATCATGATTTTATTGGTCGCTCGTACTAAGTTTCAATAGTTGAAACTTGACACTTCTTTTCATAATTCATCAAATGTATTTAAAATGGGTCTTATTTGAAAATCCTCATCAGACGTCACGAGGAACACGAATACAAAAACAAAATTTAATTAGAACTTTTCTTTCAAAGATTTAAAAGTTTAAAATTCGGAAGCCAAAAATATAAGCACGCCCACGGGACTGTGTGCCGTGAGACCTGCAATGCCACAAATCCTCGTACAGATCAAAGAAGGGTAACGTCCGATGTCTACAACACAACTTCTCTAACCGGTAGACACTGCCATCGCCGAAAGCAACGTCACGAGGCATCTCGATTGCCTTGTCATTGTTTGTTCAGAGAAACTAATGATTTTTAAGTATTGTGGAGAAACCGACTTCTTACATATCATTAGCTCGCTACTCTCTTTGTTTCACAATGTAGTGTATATTTTGGATTAAAATGCATGTATGGTCCTTAAACTTGGTGGCGATATCCACAATGATCCTCAAATTCAGAAAAATGCTTCAATACGGTCCCAAAACTTGAGAATACCGCTTCAAAACGGTCCTTCAATTGGGCAAACCGATCATGCGATAAGTCTTACACGCCTTTCGTGTACACCGTGCACGAGGTTTTCTTGCAGAAAACCACCTCACATTTTATTTAATTACTTAAAAACACTAATGTGAGTCCCGCATGTCAATATGGGAGTGATTTTCTCAGAAATTCCGACATTATCCGGTTTAATCAATGATGCGATGAGCGCAAAAATATCACTCATCACCTGAAGCAAATGCAATCTAGGCCTAGCCATGCGGGAATGGCTTTACTGTGTGGATGTGCATGGAGATATTGGCCCACTGTATCTCATCGATGCATCCAATAAGTTGCATCTGATGTATTTACACTAATGAAAGCATGTGGCAAGGGGACAGAACGCTAAGAGCATGTACAGTGATTGATAAGCCAATGTTATCTTAAGCTTTGCATGTAATTTAGAGATGTCAATAAAAGAATGTCTACAATGGGTTATCTCTTAGCCTTATCTTTAATAATTAGCAATTCCTAAAAACGTGGTGAGACAAATTGTGCTAAGAGATCATCTTTTAAATAAGATAAGACAAGCTTTTTCTTATGAGTTATCTCTCCTCCACCTCAACATTTATCTTATATAGCACTTCTAAGATAGCACCATTGTACATGCCCTAATATACAAGACACACGATCGTTCAACCAATGCACGCATTATTTGGCTCCTCGTGCAACGAATGAACCTTCGATCTACCCACTTGTTATTAAATGTGGTAATAATGAAATGCCTCAAACGAGATATTTTAGAGAAGGAGGATCAAACCCCGACATCTCAAACAACATACTAGTGTCTTGCCGTTACCTTCTGTAGTTAGAACTGACCTAATGGTTATAAAAGTGAAAGTAGATGACCTTTTGCAATGTATTCCTAGTGACAGAAAGGGGGATATTCACACGTCTATATATATGCTCATTTCTACGTGTCTCCATATTTTTGAGAGATATTACGAACCAATGAACAAGAACCCCTTCAAAGCTAGCAAGTATTTCTTATTTTCTAGACATGGTGAATCAAACGCCAACATGGCAAATAAAATAAAAAAGGCAACATGTAACCAGGATGCGTGTTATTGGAAGACACCCGTCAACCTTAGATGAAGCTTCAGAAGGGAAGTTGGTAACTCGCAAAATAAAAATATTTGTGTGGGAGGGGGTACACCAACTATTGGAGTGTCTGGGTGGGGCCGGAGGGGGGAGGGGGGGGGGGGGCATAGCCCCCTATCCTATATACATGTCATTGTCGAAGAAGAAATTAGCGGAGCCTTCGATCAGCCAATCATGGTACATCTGCCTATGATCCTTGGCATAAGGGTGCCCTGGTAGCCGAGAATGGGGCACAGGTAGACAACAAACCTGTCAGGCTTGGATAGGAGTGTCGTTGCATGGTTCTTGGGGCACGTGTCGTGAGCGATGAAGCCTTGCCCTAGAATTATAACTCTCTCAAGCTAAATGAGTAGCTCATTACTCGGCTTGAACTCATTGGCTAACGAGTTGAGCTGAGATTTTATCTGAGCTCGTTGACAGAACAAGTTTAATGAGTCAAGCGGATGAGTTACTTGTTTAACTCGTTAAGCTCGTCATCAGAAAGAACATAAGTTAAGCATCAATATTGTTGTCACTTGCGGTGTGCAATATGTGCCTCTTTGGAGTAATTTTTTATTGTTATGATTTGTGAAGAAAATTGTGTGTTAATTTTTTTATCATATTTATTACATATTTGATAAATATACATTAATGTTCACATATTGCAACATTTTACTCGCAATTTGGGCAAGGCAATCGAGTCTAAATTTGAGCTTGTTATGTTAGCAAATCCAGCTAAGCTAACTCCTTATCCTAGCGAGCTCAAGCGACTAGCAAGTCGAGCCGAATTTTAAATCTGTTGCTTATGTCCATGAATTGAGATTATGTAATTTCGAAGCCAACAACCCATCTTTTTTTTTTTGCAAATTAGCCCACAACCTATATAAGGACGCTATCTCATTAGTATAGGCGGGCATGTTTGGATTATCACTCCTCGTAACACTAATTTGACGTATGTAAACAGTTTGATTAATTAGTAAAGCTTAGCGGGGTTGTCTAAAAAAAACAGCTCGCACGAAATGTTGATGTGCATAGATCTAAATCTGACTGACACCGTGTTAATTTTCTTTTTGACAATAGAGACCGTGTTAAATCTTCTTTTATATTTTTGATGGTACACTGTGTTAAATCCTAGCAGACTGAGATTTAGCAAAACTGTATTTCTTTTTTTATGAAAGAGCAAAACTACTCCCTTTGTTTCTGTGCAAGGCAACCATTTGAATATTTGTTCAAAATTATAGAATATGAAACTACTTTCCATGATGGATCAAATGATATAAATTTCGTATTGTAGATATTAATATATTTTTCTAAAAACTCGATCAAACATGTACTCATTTGACGTTTCTTTAAATACACCTTATATAAAGAAACAAAGGGAGTATTTTTATAATATTATTATTGGAGCAAATATTATTATACTATCGCCCCAAGGTCACATGGCCAGCAATAAAAAACATGACATGCCGTACAATACTCATTCTGTTTTTTTAGTCTACATATACGATTTGTCTGTCAAACTTCATAAAGTTTGACTGACTTTAGAGGAAAAATATCAAAAGTTATAATATAAAATCAATATCATTATATGCATCACGAAATTAACTTTTATATTATATAACTTTAGTGTGGTATAGATGTTGATATTTTTCATGTAAATTTGATCAAACTTTACTATA
The DNA here is from genome assembly GCA_963921465.1 of Triticum timopheevii. Lineage (NCBI taxonomy): Eukaryota > Viridiplantae > Streptophyta > Magnoliopsida > Poales > Poaceae > Triticum > Triticum timopheevii. Next base: position 599,025,146 of record OY997270.1, read on the forward strand.
TTGCAGAGTAAAAAGAAGCGGAGGGAGTAATATACTCCCTCCGTCCTAAAATAAGTGTCTTGAGCTTAGCACAGATTTGTACTAAAGGTAGTACAAAGTTGAGACACTTATTTTGGGACGGAGGGAGTAGAAATCAAACATAGGCCAAGCCACTCCAATTACACGGCGGGTACGTACGTATTTACAGGGTTATAAAGCTAGCTTAGCAAAGTAATTAAAGAGATGATGATCAGACGGCGGCGGCGGCGCCTTGCCCAACGCCTGCTCCCTCGCGCTTCGGCGGCGGCGGCGGCTCGTTGAGGAACGCCCAGCTGCTCCTCGTCCACCTGCATGCACACAACCGGGGTACGTACGTCATCGATGCACGCACACATGCATCCATGCATCATGCATGTTATGAATATATATGTACTCAAGCAGCTCATGCTAAGGTATACTACCAGTCGCGGCTCGTGCTGGGCTAGCGGCAGCCTCGCCGTCACCGTCCACGCTACCCGTCATCGCCGGAGGCAACGAACGGACGTGAGAGCATCTCCAACAGCCGCGCTAAATTAGCGCCGCGCCGTAAAATAGGTCGTTTTAGCGCGCGCGCAACGCGTCAGGTCGCTCCAGCGGACGCGCAAAAACGGCGCGCGCGCTAAAACGGGTTGGGCGCGCGGTCGAAAACACTTACCCGTGCGGCGTATTTCGGGCGCCCGCTACAGCACGCGGCACACTCGAGTGCTCGCGCCCGCGCTTCCTCTCCCACTTCCACCCCCGTCCGGCCGCGCCGCCGCCGCCTCCCGCGCACCCGGCGACCGTTCAGGCTTCCCCGGCCTATCCCCGTGCGCCCGCGCTTCCGCCCATCCCCTCCTAGTACCGCCGGCGCTCGCGCGCCTCCGTCGTCCGAGGAACAGCGCCCGAGCGCTCGCTGCCGCGCCGCGCCCACAAGGTGTTCGACAAAACGCCTACAAGGTATGTATTGCTCAAACTTCATGAATTTGGTGCATGTTTTGAATTGTAGTTTTTATAGTATAGTATTGAACATTATAGATGAGTTCGTCATATGATTCTTCCAAAGAAGAATTTGATATGGAAGAGGAGGAGGATCTTGCAATGATCCTAGCTATGCATATCAATAAAAAACCGAAGCACGGTGGTTCGGTTATGGGTCGGGAGAAAATTTGGAGAGATAGGATTGATGCCCATAACAGATTGATGAAGAACTATTTCGTGGAGAATCCCACATACCCGGAGTCATATTTACGTCGCCGGTTTAGGATGAGCACCGACTTGTTCAGGCGCATTGCAGAGAAACTAGCGAGCCATGACCGGTTTTTCCAGCAAAGGAGGAATGCCGCCGAAGAGCTCGGGCATAGCACTTTTCTGAAGGTGACAACCGCTTTGCGTATGTTGGCATACGGTATCCCGGCTGATCTAGTTGATGATCATTTGGCTATGGGTGAGAGCCAAGCCATCATGTGTGTCAAGCGCTTTGCAGTGGGAATTGTGCAAGTGTTTGGCGAGGAGTATTTGAGATCTCCCACTGCTGAAGACGCCGCAAGGCTATTGGCGATGAACAAAGCGCGCGGCTTTCCTGGCATGCTTGGCTCAATAGATTGCATGCATTGGAGTTGGAAGAATTGTCCAAAGGCATGGCATGGGCAATTCCACGGCCAAAAAAAGGGTTCCACTATAATCCTTGAAGCGGTGGCCGATCAGGAGACTTGGATTTGGCATGCATTCTTTGGAATGCCTGGATCTTTGAATGACAACAATGTTGTCAATCGGTCACCACTGGTGAATAAGATTGCAAATGGTGAGTTGCCACCTGTGTAGTTTGTAGCCAATGGCCGTACGTACAACTATGGCTATTATCTAGCGGATGGCATCTATCCAAAGAGGCAAACCTTCGTGAAGCCATTGAAAAAACCGGAAGGTAAGAAAAATCTTGATTTCCACAATGCTCAGGCGGCGGCTAGAAAAGATGTGGAGAGAGCATTTGGGATTTTGCAAGCCCAATTTGCTATTTTGAGAGGACCGGCAAGATTTTGGGATCAAAAAATGCTTTGGTACATCATGCACGCTTGTGTGATCATGCACAACATGATCATCGAGAATGAGCGTGGCCAAGATTTAGACTACTCACAGTATGAGCTCTTGGGACATCCGGTGCGAGTGCGGCTGGAGGGCTGAAAGGGTAGCCCGTTTTGTTGCCTCCTATCATGCCATTCAGCGTCCCGCAACGCACAATGAACTTCAGAATGATCTAATTGAAGAGTGGTGGGCATGGCATGGACGGCAAAGAGCATGATGATATCTGCACTCGACATTGTATTGTTCATGAACTATTTGTTGTGTTTATTGCATTAGTTGTTGCACTGAACGATAAACTATTTGTTTGAGTTGTATAATAATTTATTTTGAACTATTTGTTGTTGATTTATTTTGTTTGTTTGATCATTTTTGCTCATCTTTTTTGAAATGTACATGTGGTTTGCGCGGCGCGCGCTGTATTTTTGCGCTCTGCTGGAGCGGCGCGCGCGCTGCATTATAGCGCGGCTGCTGGAGCCAGCGCAGGCGGGTGCGCAAAACCAGCCGCAACGCGCGCGGCAAACAGGTTTTTTGCGCGCGGCGCTTAGCGCGGCTGTTGGAGATGCTCTGAGACAGAGTCGACGGACGCGGGGTCGACCTCGACAGCGGCGAGGTGACGACGGTCGTGCCGCCGTTAACGTTCTCCTCGGGCGCCGGCTTCTTGTGCTGCCTCCAAAAGGCCTCCACGTCCTCCTTGGTGAGCGACCGGTTCCTCACGAAACGAACTGCATAGACGCATGTATGTACATCAGGGCCAATTATTTAACCAGCTGCTCTCGCACGTACCGTCGATGATGGCGGACGGTTGCGCACGGCGGTAGATAGTTTGTACTCCCTCCGTAAACTAATATAAGAGCGTTTAGACCACTATTTTAGTTATCTAAAAACTTTTATATTAGTTTACAGAGGGAGTACCTTTGTGGTCGTCGTCGAGCACATGTGAGCTCCAGCCAGCCATCAAAGAGCCCATATCGACCTAGCAACTCGACCTACTAGCGTGGAAGCGTGGTCTCGAGCCTCGACGGGCGTGCACACGAGTGATCGATCGGTTGTGAATACTATGAGTACTCGTGATAATTAAGCTTCAGTATTCTGCGGATCATTTTATACTCGGTTGCTAGCTAGCATGCATGGATAAGCTTGAGCTGTCCAAGCACGTAGCTTGCGTACACATCGTCGTCGCTCACGCTCAGTGCTGCGTGCGTGTATGGCATGCACGCGCCTGCGAGTCAGTGCATGCATGAAGGCTGGTGCGTGTGCGTGCGGCTCATTTCGTCGATCGTCATCCTGTTGATCGTCCTGTTCGGCCGTCGGTCGGTCTCTAGTTAAGCTGCAGGTCATCGTTGTCGGCAGCTTTGGACGCTAGCTGCGCGTGCACTGCATGCATGCGTACATTCGTTGCGACGACACGTACGAACGCGGCCAGAGAGGAGAATGGTCGTCGCAAGTGCGATGGTCTGGATCGTATGCGCGGCGGCACGCCGCGCCCCGTTGATATAGTATTTGTGTGTATGTTATTTTTGACACATGTGATGTAAATCCTAGTGTATATTGCTATATGATGTATGAATATTGCCTTGCCAATTGCTTCTGCTGAGAGGTCACCTGTTGGACTCTCATGTTGGACTGCCAATATTTGGCCTGAATCCATTCTTGCATCGTAAATAGGCTTCTCTTTGCAACGACCTCAAAAGTTTGGTAGTTTTGGTTGTTTTTTTAGGGGTGGTAGTGTTGGTCGTTGATGACCATGTTGTAGCGTTACTTCTGCTAGCTGGTGTACCGATGAATGTAGCTTTCTGTTGTTCATGCTGGGCTGGTTGACATGGGAGGTCTACCATTACCCAGGCTTCTATGGCGTCATGAGGTCGTGTCTAGTGGTCATAACTATGGATCTGCAGTTTGGCTTTGAGACTGACTACCTCACATAGAACGCAATGCGACATGTAGATCACCGATTATCCTTTATCATGCATAAATGTAAGTGATCATAACTTCGAAGATGTTGTAAACATTTCTCTTCAAAGTGCCAAGGAAATTATCAGTCCGTGAACAACATCTATTTATTTTCTCGTCGAATTGTACAAACACAAATAGTACTCACTTTCTTCCAAGCGATGACGCGTAAGACACCCTAACATACTGCACGTGGTTAAGAGTTAATTAGGAGGTATCCAGTATCTCATATCAAAGTCCTAGGAAAAGTCCAGGAGGCAGCTAATTAATCATGATTCTTCCATGGTGATGAAGGTCTCACGTCAAACAAACTAAGATGACCTGAAGACGGCAAGAAGGAACGTTTCTTTGTAGGATGAATACAGCTACAGTACAAACTGTATTTAGTGGTACAGTATGTACTGTATTACATAACTAAAAATAAACTAAGCATGCATTCTTTCAGGTCAAGCTTTGCCGCTGCCAACTACTGTCATCGCCAACAGCACCTGCTCCAAAGAACATCCGGTCAGTCTACAACATAACTGCATCGTAGGGAATTAACAACCTATAGTCTAACATAGAATTTTTAAAGAACACACTACCTCCAACGCTACACAGTGTATTCTAGATTGAACCATGTGAGCAAAGCTTTGATGAATACATCAAATACTTCCTCCTCAATATCGACACCATTGAAAATCTATTGTGCAATTTCCTCGTTAGATATGACCCTATCATCTGCTAATTTTTTCACGCCCACCTCCACGGAAAACTCATCACTGCACTCCTGATGTTTGGCACCACATGTTCACCAATTTTCTGCTAATCGAATACATGCCCTGAGAAAGAACACTTATATATACCCCCGCCGTCCGAAATTACTTGCGGAAATGGCTCTTCACTTCATCTGTCAGGCTTTGCACCTTCATCAACTCCTTTTGATCTGCTTTGGAGTAGGAACTGCAATCATGACAAGAAAACACAATCATGTAAGCCTCAATAATTTGATGCTTATGTCTCTATGAATGAAATTTATTAATTGCTAGTTTGCTACATGTAGTACGTGTTCCTGATCTTATATCTATAAATTGGAGAAAATTGTATTTCAGAAACTCTCGCCTTGGGGCCATCGAGTTGGTGCAGGCCAATGACGAACCGTCGGTGCAGCTCCGGCGATCAACAACACCGCGCCTTCCTCGCTTGCCGCTGCTTTTGTGTTGTGTGCTGCGAGCCTGCGACTGAGACTGGAGGCTAGGAAAAGGAACAGCCGGTGCCGGACGGATGCAGCCCTCGCCGCTTCTTGCTCAAACCCACAAACTAACAGCGGCTTTCTTCAGCATCGCCGCTAGCAGCAGCCGGAGAGGTCTTGATGCGTGCGCATCCCCAAGCCTTGTCATCCTTCCTCAAACTCGCCGGCACAAACGCCAGCGCGCCAGAGACAACTGCCAACACCAGATTTGTTATGTGAGGTTTTTCTGAAATAGGGCTTCACTTGCACAGTTGTACAACATAATTTGTAAAGCATGCAGACCGTAGTTCACAAATGAATCTTGAAAAGGAAAAAAGAACTCGTGCACATCAATCAACAACAAATACCACTGAATTACGGTTAAGTGGATCCATCCTCTTGAAAGTGAATGAGCACGCATCCGAGGAACCGAGGCGATGGTGAATATACCTGCGGCCGCTTGCCTGGAGCTGCACCGTTGCCCAACTGGTGAGGACGTAGTTGCGTCTCTTGGACGGGCAACCGAACGGGGAATGGAAGCCGACGGTGACCGCGTCACACACCAGTGGAAAGACGGCTCGCACATGTCTGTCGCGGCCGCCGCCTCGCAGCCGGTGCAGGGGGAGGAGCCGGCAGGCCAGAGTGTCGTCCATGGGTTGTCAAGGAGCGGCGGGAGTAGGTACCTACGTGTCCGCACAAATCATGTACCTCTTCATCCTCTCGTGCTGCCGCTGGAGCTCCTGGTGCCGCGCCTCGAAGCCCCACTGGCCGAACAACACCTGTGAGCCTCTAGCAGAGGGACCCGACGCCGGCGGCCAAGGACGGCAGGTCCTTCGATGGGAGACGTTTGAGGTTGGCCTCCTCGGATGAAGACCGCAACATCAGCAGTGGCTGCACCCGCGGCCTTCCTGACGCGCTTGGAGCGGCTCACGTGGTGGTTACCGCACGAGGGGCGGAGTATGGCGAGGATGTAGCAGCAGACTCTCGCTCGCATGGCGCACGCTGCACGAGGAGCCGAGCGAGACCAGGACGTAGTAGTCGGCTCCTTCCCGCGAGACAATTCTTATATATAGCCATGTACGGCGGTGCAGTGAGCGCACGGGACCCTAAGGGAAGGCGGTAGATGCATGCGGCAACGGCACCGATAAGAAGAATCAGCGTCCTCTAGATTACACGACCGAAGCGGCAGGGATTTCTTTACAGTAAAAGCGGACCGACTACGCACACCACCACACGTGGATAGTAAAGAAACGGCCTTGCAGAGCGACATGCGGCCCAGAAAGAGAAAGAAGCCCGCCCATGCAAACAACACAGAACCGCCCGACAGCGACGGAAGCGGAAGCCAGCGCCGAATACCAACGGAAAGCGACGTGAGAGCTGCGCCAACAGCGGCACGACCAGATCTACCGATAGCGACATACACGGAACCCAACGGTGAATACCCAATAGAAATCAAAGGAAGCAGAACGACCATGCCAGGCTACCGCACATCCAACAAAAAACGCTAAGCCAAGCCAACCAAAGACTATAGCCACACCCGTTGAAGAAATTTGAATCAAATAACTGAACACACCACTCATTTCTACCCCGCCGTGTACCAAAAAAATACCACGCGCCACAACCCCAACTCACCATGGGTCACTTTCATCCAAATGGATCAGGGGCAGGGCCCCTTTCGGTCCGGCGTGGGGCGGAGATCGCACGAAGAGCGGATCGAGACGAAGCACACGAGCGTTTTACCCAACTTCGGAGCTCTCCGGAGAGATAATACTCCTACTGCTGCTTTGTGATTGTATTGTGTTCTTGCTCGAGAGCGATGAACGCTACAGTGCACACTAGCTGTGAGACCGAGCGTGAGTGTTTTTCTGGTTTCGAACCCCCCATCTACGTTGCGCATGGGCCTCCTTTTATATGCTCAAGGGGTCACCGACAGGTGGCAACGCATGCAAGGGTAAAAATGTAAAAAGAGCTGCGGTTGGTATACCTACTTGTACAGTGTATCATACCTAACCCTGACGGCAGGGGACAAAGGCATTAAATGCCCGTCTGTGTCGCCCAAACAGTGCAGAGAGGGACCGTCAGGGGCGCCACCGCATGCCATGATGGCTATCTTGTCAGCGCCGCTTGCCACCTCGCACCGCTGGCTGCACAGCCTCTCGCCACGCGCGCCTGGAAAGGCCTCAGGGCGACACGTTGGTGGATGTGCTGGAGCGTGGGTACGGAGTGGTAGCTTGCCGCGGCAAGCGCCTTGCCGCGGTCGTTGTCTTGCCGCGCCCGGAAGCTTGTCGCTCACCGGGCCTTGGCGGGACGTGTGGCGCGTCGCGGCAAGTTCCTTGAAATGCCTCGGTTGGCCTTCCCGACAAGCTCCTCTTGCCGGGGTCTTGTCTCCTTATGCCACGGTTGGCCCTCCCGGCAAGCTCCTCTTGCCGGGGTCTTGTCTCCTTGGCTTGAACACTTTGTTCTTGAATGGCTCCAAAGGAACCACGGAGGACCTTGACGGTCACCCGGCAAGCCTTGCCGCGGGGCGCTGCGACTGCCCGTGCACAAGTTCGGGATACTAGGGTACCCCTACTCTAGTACACCGACAGGAGCCCCCGGGCCTGGGCCACACACGGTGCCGAGCGCTGTTGGGCCAGGCCCAAAACAGGGCACGGGCACGCGCGGCCTAGGTTACGCCGTATCTTACTCCGTATCCACCGCGCCCTCCCCTAACGGCACGCGTCGAATGCGGCGTCGTGGGAGAGATCGTGGGTGGTTTCTTTATTCGGAAAAAGCGTAACGTTCGCCTCCTCCCTCTTTATAAGCAGGGGAAACAGGGGCAGTTCCCCCATCTCGCCAGTTGCCGTTTCCAATCTCAGAAATCCTCTGCCGCTCCCCCCCTTCTTCCAAAGCCGAAGGAGAGTAGCGCTCCGCCCCCCATCGCCACCGGTGCCACCGACGCCGTCGATCTCTCCCACGACCCCCGCCATGGCAGCGAAAGCCGGGAAGGGCATGAAGTCGGCCGAGGCGCTGCGGCTCGAGGCGCTGCGAAAGGAGCGGGCACTCTTCCCCCCCCGAGCTCGCCGCGAAGGAGCTGAGGGAGTGGTACTACCTCTTCTGGTCGACGGAGACGCGAGCGCATCCGCGCACAAAGGTACTCTCCGCCGCCGCTTCAGAACAGGCTCCAAACGGATACCCATTCTTCGCGCTGTTCTTCTACTGCGGGCTCTGCCCGCCCTTCTCTGAATTCTTCTGCGATATCATGAACACCTACGGGTTCCACCTCCTTGACTTCACCCCCAATGCTGTTCTGACCATGGCAGTTTTCGCACATCTCTGCGAAAACTTTGTCGGAGTCCACCCAAACGTAGCTCTCTTCCGCCACTCTTTTATGCCCCGGGTTGAGAGAGGGGAACCCCTATCCGGCGGGATCGCCTGGATCTCGAGGGCCGGCAAGAAGGAGGCCTATCTGGAGGGGGAGCTTCGCAGCAAATGGGAGGAGTGGAGAGCAGATTGGTGCTGGATCGTCGAGGAGAACCCGCAGCCATTCACCACCCAGCGCCAAGCCCCAGCAGTGCGCGGCAACGATTGGAGCAGCTTGGCGCCGGAAGACGATAGGCTGAAGATTGCCGTCACCCGGATCCTGCGCCTCAGGCTTGCCGGGCTCATTGTGGGCACCGTTGGCGCAGATTTTCTTCGCCGCCGCATCGCCCCTCTGCAGGAGAGGGGGAGACCCGCCTGGCTGTTCGGGGGTCTGGCGGACATCATGAGGCTGCGCCCGGGCCTCAACTTCAACTTCACCGTCCTGGAGCTGGACGTGATGCTCAAGGAGCTGTTCAAGCACGACCCTCAGCATCCCGAATGGTTCTGGCTGCCGCAGGGCGTCGTTCCGCTGTGTAACAATTCCTCGCTCGACCGCATCCGCGCAATGATGCCATTGTGCGACTCGCATGGAATTGTCCCAACTTGGCAAGAGCCTGCGGACGACGTTGTGCGGGAGTTCTTCGACGGCTTGGTGGAGGTGGCGATCCGCTCCGATGAACAGAAGAGCCTCACCCGCGACACCACCGGTGCGGAGATGCGGCGCATCGCCACTAGGGCGAAAGAGGCGGCGGCAGCCGCTGCCGCGGGCGAGTTCGAATTCACCATGGAGGAGGCAGAGGCAGCAGAGGTGGCAAGCCTTGCCGATCGAGATGAGCTTGCCGGAGAGCTTGCCGGCGAGGGAGAGCTTGCCGAGCCTGAAGCCGAGTCGAGCGAGCCCGCCGAGGGTGCGAGCGGCCTGCCATCTTCAAGCAGCTTGCCGCAAGCAGAGCCCCCAGCTCCACCAAGAAGGCGTCTCCGCAAGGCCGGGGACGTAGAAGGGCGGCAGACGGGTCAACAGCCGTCGCGCCGCGCGACACGCTCCGCCGCGACAAGCACTGTTGCCGCGGGAGCGTCTCACGGTGCTGCGACAACTGGAGCGGGGTCCTCCCGGACCGCCGCTTCTGATCCTGCCGCCGCCCCCGCCAAGCGGTCAAGGGAACCTACTCCTCCGCCTCGTCGCGCCGGAGGTGGGCCGAACTTCGACCTCTCCGCTCTCAGCTCCGACGAGGAAGAAGAAGAGTAAGATTCTTTGTTGTATTTGTAGTTCTTCATTTCTTGTGGTTTTGGTCTTGTATCTGACTTGCTTTACTCTGAACCCATTCCATTTCAGGACTCTGGCCCAGAGAGCGGCGAAGAGAGCCAAGGCTCCGGCGATTGTCATCGAGGACGAGCCCACCGCGACAGCAGGGGGCGCGCCCGAGACCACCTTGCCGGATCCGGCAATCATTCCCCAGAGCAGCCCCCAGCGCAGCCCCCAGCGTTAAGTATATGGTTTACTTCTCGCTGTCAGGCGCGCATGGGTGTTCCTTCTTTTGCTGATATCTGAATGTTGGTTTGTGTAGGAGCAGAACAGCCTCACCAAGAGCAACCGGAAGCTGCCCCCGAGACGCTATCTGCTTCGACTACACCGCCAAGGGAGGATTCCCCGGCAAGGGAGCGTTCTCCGGCAAGGGACAGTTCTCCGGCAAGGGATGGTACCAGCGACCCCCCGGTGGTGGAGCCCATGACTGAAGAGCCCAGCACAGGTAGTCCTCTTGCGCGAAAACTTCCCTTGGGTTCTTCTTTTTCTGATTTTCTTTTTGGATATTTGCTTGACTTTTTCTCCCTCTTCCGATCGTCAGATCCATCTACCACGGAGCCAATGGAGACCGAGGCCACCGGCGAGGAGAACGCGCATGGCAATACTGATGACGCCGCCACCACCGAAGAAGAAGCCGGCACTGATGATCCTGCCAGCGAAGGGGCCGCCAAAGCTGCCGCTACAGGAGCTGGCGAGGGGTCCGGCGATCGCACTGACGACCCTGAGGCCGCAGGAGCGCAAGGCGCTACGCCGACCACCGATCCCTCCGCCGCCGCCGCAGCGTCAAGCTCCGAGGAGCCCCAGCCCGGCGCCTACTTGAAGGCTGGCGATGGCATCTTCATCAAGCACCCCTGGGCGTCAAGCTCCAGGGCGCCGATCGAAGGAGAATCCTTTGATGGAGAGGTGCTCGCCTCCGCTGGGCTGACGCTGGTTGATGCGCCAAGCAGCAGCAGCGGCAAGTCTGAGAAGGAGCGGCTGCTGCAGAAGCTGGTGTCGCTCTACCGCGCCCGACAAGCCAAGGTGGAATCCCGGGAAGCGCTTGTCGCGCAGGCGGGAGCGGACATCGAGAAGTGCGCGGAGGAGCTCCGGAGTCGCAACCAGGAAGCCCTCCGGTCCATTGCAGAGGAGCGGGCGCAGCTCGTCGAGGCGCGGAAAGCCTTCCTTCTCGAGAAGGCTGAAGCTGAAGAGCAACAGCGGCTTGCCGCCGAGGAGCTGCCTGTGTGGGAGGGCGAGTTGACGCAGCGGAAAGTCAATCTTGATAGCCACGAGGAGGAGCTTGCCGCGCGGGAGCGAACTTTTGGCGGGGCTCTCAAGGAAGCAAGAGACGCGGCCGCTGCTGCCGAGGCCGCCAAGAAGGAGCCGGAGACGAAGGTGGCGCAGCTAGAGGCCGATCTCAAGGCGAGGGATGAAGAGCTTGCCGCGCTCCAGCGTGAACGCGAGAAGGACGCCGTCGCCCATGGTGAGCTGCAGGGTCGTCTCGTCGAGAAGGGCAAGGAGCTGAGCGCCGCCAAGGACTCCAACGCAGATCTTGGGTTGAAGCTGGCTACTTTGACCAAGACGCTGGACAGCGCCAAGGAGCAGGAGGTGGCCTTGAAGAAGGAGATCAAGGCCAACGAGGAGTTGCTGGCGAGTGTTGCCGCCACCCAGAACACCTTCAGGGAGAATGTGGAGAGCTGGACGGAGGGTCTCGTGGATGTTGCTGCCGCCATCGGCGGAGAGCTGGCGCAGCTGGGGATGGAGGATTTCGAGTATTCCTCCGATGAGAACCTCCAACCCAGCGCCAAGCTCACTTTGTTCTTCAAAGGCGTGGCGACGGCCCTCCAGCGGCTCCGGGAGAAGATCCCAAAGTAGCTGGCCGACGAGTCGCGCACGATCTGTGCGAGGGTTCTGCAAAAGGTGTTGGTGAAGGTGGCTTTCCGCAACCCAGGCCTCAACCTCACCAATGTCCTCAGGAAGCTGCCTCCGGATGCTGATCTGGAAGCGCTCAAGGCCCTTGTCGCACCCATTGTGGACAAGGTGAACGAGGTCAAGAGGGTTGATGGAGACCGAGTAGATTAGGCCGCCCGTTTCCTCCTTTCCTTGTCGCTGCTAGTCATGTTGCGAGAACAATCTATTAGAGCTGCGACAAGCTATCATGTAATATAACTTTATTTTGGCTATCGATTGCTTTGTTATTCCGTCTACTTGATTCCTTCCTTTGTATGTTTTTGCCCTACGCTTTTAGGGAACTTGCCGGTGCAGGCACCCTTGCCGCGAGCGCTGAGTGCGGGACATCAATAGCCTGCTAGCGGTGCCGCTACCGACAAGAAACCTTGTCGCAACTAGTTGCAGCTCACTTAAGTTGTTGAGCGGACTCGAAACAGCGTAAGGGTGCAACCAGCTACGAGTTGGTTCCTCCGCGCACAGGTTTTTCATACAAAGTACGGTCGTTCGAGGAAAATAACTTAAAAATTTTAAAAGTAATTGCTCAAACTTTGGCAACTTAGCTTTTCTGTCGTTTGTTTCCCGGTAAGGCGACACTTTCTTGAACGACGCCTGGTCCACACCATTATCTCCTCCTCCCCCCCCCCCCCGCAAACTTGTGGGCGAGGGAACCTTCCTTTTCTTTGCGAAAAAAGAAAGAAGAGAAAATAAAGATATGGAGCCTTATGGCTTGTTATCGCTTACCGCAGTAGGTGCTGCTCAAAGTGTCAGATAACACATGCAAAAAATAGAAAGCATGAAATTGACAAGATGTGCGGAGCACATTAGCTTTATTTATGCACGGGGTCTGCGCCCGGCTTTGTACAAAGGATTACATGCAACAGCGGCAAGACTTGTACAAAAGGTGGTTGCCGGAACAGGTTCCGGCAACCGCGCCTTACGGATAAAACTTACGAAGATGCTCAATGTTCCAGGAGTTGCTCACCGGAAAGCCATCTTCGGTCTCAAGGCGGACAGCGCCAGGCCTAGTGACTCGTTTCACCCGGTAAGGGCCTTCCCACTTCGGCGTCAACTTGTTGGAGTTCTTGGCGGACTGAACGCGCCGAAGAACAAGGTCGCCTTCCTCGAGACTTCTGGCATTAACTTTGCGGCTATGGTAGCGGCGCAAAGCTTGCTGGTAGCGAGCAGCTCGTACCGCAACCTGAAGACGGTCCTCCTCAAGGAGCAGCGCATCGTCTTGTCGTAGCTTCTCTTGCTCAAGCTCATCATAAGCGAGCACTCGAGGCGACCCGTATACGAGTTCTGTGGGGAGAACTGCCTCTGCTCCATAGACTAGAGCGAAAGGTGTCTGGCCAGTGGCTCGATTTGGCGTCGTCCTGATCGACCAAAGAACCACCGGCAGCTCCTCAATCCAGTTTTTTCCGCACCTGTGCAGCCTGTCGAAAGTCCTGGTCTTGAGCCCGCGCAGCACTTCAGCATTTGCCCTCTCCGCTTGACCGCTGCTTCTCGGATGAGCAACAGAAGCGAAGTAGACCTTTGCGCCAAGATCTTGGACGTACTGCATGAAGGTGCGGCTCGTGAATTGTGTGCCGTTGTCGGTGATGATCCTGTTAGGGACCCCAAAACGACAAACAATTGACCTGAAGAACTTGACTGCTGATTGTGCTGTCACCTTCCTCACTGCTTCCACTTCCGGCCACTTTGTGAACTTGTCGATTGCAACATACAAGTACTCAAAGCCCCCGACAGCTCGGGGAAAGGGGCCGAGGATGTTGAGCCCCCAGATCAAAAATGGCCAGGATAAAGGGATCGTTTGGAGAGCTTGAGCTGGCTGGTGTATCTGCTTGGAATGGAACTGGCACGCTTCACACTTGGTTACTTGTGCAGTTGCATCCTGGAGGGCTGTCGGCCAAAAGAAACCTTGCCGGAATGCTTTGCCGGCAAGTGCTCTTGCGCCAATGTGGTGGCCACATATGCCTTCATGTATCTCTGCCAACAGCTTTTGTCCATCTTCCCAGTGAATACACTTCAATTTTACACAGTTGAATCTTCTTCTGTACAGTGTGCTGTCGACAAACTGGTACATACTTGATTGCCGGGCTACTCTTTCCGCTTCTTCTTGCTCCTCGGGAAGTTCTCCTGTCTGAAGGAAACGGACGATCTGCTGTGCCCATGCTGGAGCTTGCGGCTCGACAACAAGGACTAAAGGCACATATGCTGCTGTGGGAACATCCGCTTCTACGGCGAGAACCTGCGACTCAGCCGGAGCTTGATGTTCCCCGACAAGCTTGCCGGAGCAAAACTTGTCGGGAGCGTCTGCTTCAATGGAACAAACCCTAAGGCTTGCCGGAGCAGACTGCTCCTCAGCACTCTTGGTGTTGATCTTGGGGACCTTCTTGGCGGCGGCTTCAGGGAGCTCTGCCGGAAAGTAGTCGCCAGAAACCAACTTCCTCTTCTTGCTCTGTCCAGTTGATGGCGTTACGGACGGTTGAGTCAGCTTGAGCACAAAGATCCCTGGTTCCACAGTTAACTTAAGTGCAGCGCACTTTGACAGGCCGTCGGCAATGTCGTTCTGAGATCTCGGAACATGTTCCATCTGTAGGCCGTCAAAGTGCTCTTCTAACTTTCTCACTTCGTCAACGTAGGCTTCCATCAACGGACTCTGATAATCCTTGTTCACTTGGCGGACGACAAGCTGCGAGTCACCCCTGACAATGAGCTTCTTGATTCCAAGGTCTACTGCGATCCTGAGACCGGCAAGCAAACCCTCATACTCTGCAGTATTTTTTGTTGCTTGCTCCTTGGGAAAGTGCATCTGGACTATGTACTTGAGGTGCTCTCTGGTGGGTGCGACAAGTAGCACGCCCGCACCGGCGCCTTGCAGCAAGGAGGCACCATCAAAGTACATAAGCCACTCTTTGCTTGCTTCCTTGACGAGGATGCTCGTCTCTGGAATTTCTTCATCCGGTGTTGGCGTCCACTCTGCTATGAACTCTGCCAATGCTCTGCTTTGGATAGTTGAAGTGCTTTCAAACTTGAGGCCAAAGCTTGACAGTTCTAGTGCCCACTCGACAATCCTGCCTGTTGCTTCTGGATTCTGCAGTATCCTCTTCAGCGGAAAGCGAGTGACAACTGTGATCTCATGTGCTTGGAAGTAATGGCGCAGCTTTCTCGAGGCCATGAGAAGGCCGAAAAGCAATTTCTGCACACCAGAGTACCTTGACCTAGCCCCCTGCAGAAGGGAACTGACAAAGTAAACTGGGCGCTGCACCATTTTCTTCTGCACCTCCTCATGCGCCTGCGCAGATCCACCCTTGTCAGGACCAGAGCTCGTCGGCGAAGCCCCCTGGTTGTCGCCGGATGCACTTGCCGTGGTTGCTGGCTCATCATCCGCCTCCCTCTCCGCTACTAACGCAACACTAACCACTTGATTGGTTGCTGCTATATACAGCAGCAACTTCTCTTGTGGCTTAGGTGCTACAAGTATTGGAGTGGAGGATATGTATCTCTTCAAGTCCTGCAGCGCAGCCTCCGCTTCCGGAGTCCATTTCATTGGACCTGCCTTTTTCAATATTTTGAAAAATGGCAGGGCGCGCTCAGCAGACTTAGAAATAAACCTGCTGAGAGCAGCCACGCAACCGGCAAGCCTTCGTACATCCTTGACGCGCTTTGGTGCTTCAATCTGCTCGATGGCCTTGATCTTGTCGGGATTGGCTTCAATCCCCCGCTGAGACACGAAGAACCCGAGAAGCTTGCCGGAGGGGACTCCAAACACGCACTTCTCGGGGTTAAGCTTGAGGTTGATCTTGCGCAGATTTGCAAAAGTTTCATCTAAATCTTGGATCAGAGTTGCCCTGTCCTTGCTCTTGACCACTATGTCATCCATGTAGGCTTCTACATTTCTGTGTATTTGTGGCTCAAAAGCGTCGTGGACTACTCTTGCAAATGTTGAACCAGCATTCTTCAAACCGAAAGGCATCCGTACGAAATAGTATGTGCCACATGGAGTGATGAATGCGGTCTTCTCCTCATCCTCTTCTGCCATGAAGATCTGATGGTATCCTGAGTATGCATCAAGGAATGAAAGCAAATCACATCCGGCCGTGGAGTCAACAATCTGGTCAATGCGCGGCAAGGGAAATGGGTCTTTGGGACAAGATTTATTAACATCGGTAAAGTCGATACAAAGCCTCCATTTCCCGTTCGCCTTGCGCACGACTACAGGATTGGCCAACCACGTAGGATGGATCACTCCTCTGATAAGGCCTGCTGCTTCCAACTTCTTGATTTCTTCTGCAATGAATTCTTGGCGCTCCACTGCTTGTTTCCTGACTTTCTGCTTGACGGGCCGCGCATGAGGACAAACGGCAAGATGGTGCTCGATTACTTTCCTGGGAACACCGGGGATGTCAGACGGCTGCCATGCAAACACGTCGACGTTCGCCCGCAGGAAAGCAACGAGCGCGCTTTCCTATTTAGGGTCGAGCGTGGCACTGATGGTGAAGGTACCACCAGTGCCGTCCTCCTTGGCGGACACCTTCTTGGTCTCTAGCGGAGCTGCCATTGCCTCCTTACACTTGCCGGTGGAGCTCGATGGTGCGTCCTCGACGGTAGCCCAGCACTCCAAAGAGGTGCGCTTGCCGGAGTGGGCATCAGAGCTCTTGCCGGACTTGGTCTTCTTCTTCCCCCCGGGAGCTTCAGCGGCAAGTGACTTGCGTTCTGCTGCGGCTGTTGCATCCCGGTAGATCTTGTCGGCGCAGATAAGAGCATCCTTCTTGTCGCCAGGGACAGAGATGACACTTATCGGGCCAGGCATCTTCAGCATGTTGTATGCATAGTGAGAGGCTGCCATGAATTTGGCGAGTGCTGGACGTCCTAGTATTCCATTATAAGGCAATGGAAAGTCAGCAATGTCAAAAGTGACCCTCTCAGTCCTGAAGTTCAACTCGCTGCCAAATGTCACCGGCAACGTGATCTTTCCCTTCGGCTTGCTCCTTCCCGGATTGATTCCTTGGAATGTGCCAGTCTCTTCGAGCTTGCTGTCAGGGATCTGGAGCTTCTGGAGTACCGCAGAGGAGATCAGGTTCAAGCCGGCCCCGCCGTCAACTAGCATCTTGGTGACCTTGAGGTTGCGGATAGTTGGTGAAACCAACATCGGCAAGCACCCGACCGCAGTTATGCGATCAGGGTGGTCCTCAATATCAAAGATGATAGGCATGCCGGACCATTTAAGAGGCTTGCGTGACTCGACGGGTGGTTCTGCCGCATTGACTTCCCGCACCCATTGCTTGAGCTGGCGGTGCGAAGTATGCAGAGAAGCACCGCCGTCAACGCAAAGGACCTCTGTGGCTTTCTGGAACTCCTGCTCATCGGCCTCGTCATCTTCCATATCCTCATCGTCGTCGTCATCTTCATCCTTGTCGCGGCCGCGGGGAGGTCTGTCTCCTTGCCGTTGCTTGGCCTTGCCGCGGCGTCCACCCCGGCCGAGACGCTTCTTGCCGGATCTTCCAGTACCTTCTTGGGCCTTCTCCTTGTCGCGTCGCTCGTACTCAGCCTTTTGCTGCTCGACAAGCTGCTCGACCTTCTTGCAGCTCTAGAGATCATGGCCCTTGGTGCGATGGATATTGCAATACTGCTTGTCGGAGCCGTCCTTCTTGTCGGCGGCCGCCACAGTTTCGGCTTCCTTGGCGCCACCTCCGTTGCCGGACTACTCAACAACTAGCACATCTTTGCCTTTCTTCTTCCTGTTGTTCTGCCGCCGATTTTTCCTTGCCGGGGCAGCATCATCGCTATCAGATCCTCCTGCTCCTGTGTTCTCTCCGGGGAGTTTCCTCCCTTCCTCAGCACGTGCACACTTGTCGGCCAGGGCATATAGCTCACTGACGTCTCTGATCTTACACATCGCCATCTCCTCCCGCATCCTGCGGTTTCGCACGTTCTGATGGAATGCACTGATGACCGCGGCAGGGTGGACATCTGGGATGTTGCGCTGCACCTGGCTGAATCTCTGAATGTACTTGCGCAGGGGCTCTCCTTCCTTCTGGGCGAGCAGATGGAGGTCGCTCTCTCGGCCATGAGGCTTGTGGCCGCCTGTAAAGGCGTCGACAAACTGATGGCACAGATCTGCCCAGGAGGATATGGAGTTGTCCGGCAAGTGCATGAGCCAGGACCTGACATTGGGCTTGAGCACCAGCGGGAAGTAGTTGGCAAGGATCTTGTCGTCTCGCCCCCCGGCAGCTTGCACCGCGATGGTGTAGATGCTGAGGAACTCCGATGGATGCAACTTGCCGTCGTACTTCTCTGGTACATCTGGCTTGAAATTCTTCGTACTGGGCCATTGGACCTGCCGCAGCTCATGAGTAAACGCAGGGCAACCTACCGCATACGGCAAGTCGCCTGGTTCCCCTGGCGCATGCATGTCGACAGTGGGCCCAGCGCGCTGGTCTAATTGACGCCGCGCTTCTCTTCGACGCTCGATGCGAGTACGAGCGTCTTCTTGCTGTCGTTCATGAAGAACTTGGCGCTAATCGCGATGAGCTCGTGGACCTAACGACGCGGTGGAGTCGGTGTCGAGGTTGACCCGGCGATTCGGCGATCTTGGCCTTCAGGGCGGAGAGTGCACGGTGGTTGCACCCCCACCGGTTTTGTCGCCATCGGCTCACGCCTGGCAATATTGCCGCAGCCGCGATGCGTTCGGCTGCCATGGAGTGTCGCCGTTGGCGAAGCCGATGAGACTCTGAATGGTGGCTCTCCATTCGTCGATCTTGTCTGCCGTTGGAGGGTAATCCAGGAGCAGTTGAGCTCGTGCCAAAGCTTCTTCCGAAGTTTTGGGTGGCGGTGGCGAACGGTGCGAGGAGCGGGATATGCTCGGACTTCTAACTAAGTTAGAAGGAGCAGCATCCCGTCCAGGCGACGGTGTCTTGCTCGTGCCAGCATGTTGGTGCGCATGCTGGTCTTGAGCATCCCGAGATCCACCAGCTCGATCTCGGTCCAACGAACGTATGGTACCGCGAGTACCATGACGCTGTCGGTCCCGCGCCTCCTGAGATGGGCGCGGTGCATGTACGGACGCCGAGGTATGCGCAGCCTTGTCCTTCGACCTGGCGGCAGCGTGAGCTCCCTCGTCGACACCCGTTTCTCCGCCGGCGTCTACCCCACCACCCGTTTGCTCCGGTGGTGGTGGGATCGACGTGGATGGAGCAGCCACCTCCGAAGCCTTCTTCTTCGGTGGCATGTCGATGAAGATGAACACCTATGGGGTAGGGCCCCTTTCGGTCCGGCGGGGGGCGGAGATCGCACGAAGAGCGGATCGAGGCGAAGCACACGAGCGGTTTACCCAGCTTCGGAGCTCTCTAGAGAGATAATACTCCTACTGCTGCTTTGTGATTGTATTGTGTTCTTGCTCGAGAGCGATGAATGCAACAGTGCACACTAGCTGCGAGACCGAGCGTGAGTGTTTTTCTGGTTTCGAACCCCCCATCTACGTTGTGCATGGGCCTCCTTTTATATGCTCAAGGGGTCACCGACAGGTGGCAACGCATGCAAGGGTAAAAATGTAAAAAGAGCTGCGGTTGGTATACCTACTTGTACAGTATATCATACCTAACCCTGACGGCAGGGGACAAAGGCATTAAATGCCCGTCTGTGTTGCCCAAACAGTGCAGAGAGGGACCGTCAGGGGCGCCACCGCATGCCATGATGGCTATCTTGTTAGCGCCGCTTGCCACCTCGCACCGCTGGCTGCACAGCCTCTCGCCACGCGCGCCTGGAAAGGACTCAGGGCGACACGTTGGTGGATGTGCTGGAGCGTGGGTACAGAGTGGTAGCTTGCCGCGGCAAGCGCCTTGCCGCGGTCGTTGTCTTGCCGCGCCCGGAAGCTTGTCGCTCACCGGGCCTTGCCGGGACGCGTGGTGTGTCGCGGCAAGTTCCTTGAAATGCCTCGGTTGGCCTTCCCGGCAAGCTCCTCTTGCCGGGGTCTTGTCTCCTTATGCCTCGGTTGGCCCTCCCGGCAAGCTCCTCTTGCCGGGGTCTTGTCTCCTTGGCTTGAACACTTTGTTCTTGAATGGCTCCAAAGGAACCACGGAGGACCTTGGCGGTCACCCGCAAGCCTTGCCGCGGGGCGCTGCGACTGCCCGTGCACAAGTTCGGGATACTAGGGTACCCCTACTCTAGTACACCGACATGTCGTGGGAACGAACACCTATGGGGCAGGGCCCCTTTCGGTCCGGTGGGGGGCGGAGATCGCACGAAGAGCGGATCAAGGCGAAGCACAAGAGCGGTTTACCCAGCTTCGGAGCTCTCCGGAGAGATAATACTCCTACTGCTGCTTTGTGATTGTATTGTGTTCTTGCTCGAGAGCGATGAACGCTACAGTGCACACTAGCTGTGAGACCGAGCGTGAGTGTTTTTCTGGTTTCGAACCCCCATCTATGTTGCGCATGGGCCTCCTTTTATATGCTCAAGGGGTCACCGACAGGTGGCAACGCATGCAAGGGTAAAAATGTAAAAAGAGCTGCGGTTGGTATACCTACTTGTACAGTGTATCATACCTAACCCTGACGACAGGGGACAAAGGCATTAAATGCCCATCTGTGTCGCCCAAACAGTGCAGAGAGGGACCGTCAGGGGCGCCACCGCATGCCACGATGGCTATCTTGTCAGCGCCGCTTGCCACCTCGCACCGCTGGCTGCACAGCCTCTCGCCACGCGCGCTTGGAAAGGCCTCAGGGCGACACGTTGGTGGATGTGCTGGAGCGTGGGTACAGAGTGGTAGCTTGCCGCGGCAAGCGCCTTGCCGCGGTCATTGTCTTGCCGCGCCCGGAAGCTTGTCGCTCACCGGGCCTTGCCGGGAGGCGTGGCACGTCGCGGCAAGTTCTTTGAAATGCCTCGGTTAGCCTTCCCGGCAAGCTCCTCTTGCCGGGGTCTTGTCTCCTTATGCGTCGGTTGGCCCTCCCGGCAAGCTCCTCTTGCCGGGGTCTTGTCTCCTTGGCTTGAACACTTTGTTCTTGAATGGCTCCAAAGGAACCACGGAGGACCTTGGCGGTCACCCGGCAAGCCTTGCCGTGGGGCGCTGCGACTGCCCGTGCACAAGTTCGGGATACTAGGGTACCCTACTCTAGTACATCGACAGGAGCCCCCGGGCCTGGGCCACACACGGCGCCGAGCGCTGTTGGGCCAGGCCCAAAACAGGGCACGGGCACGCGCGGCCTAGGTTACGCCGTATCTTACTCCGTATCCACCGCGCCCTCCCCTAACGGCACGCGTCGAATGCGGCGTCGTGGGAGAGATCGTGGGTGGTTTCTTTATTCGGAAAAGCGTAACGTTCGCCTCCTCCCTCTTTATAAGCAGGGGAAATAGGGGCAGTTCCCCCCATCTCGCCAGTTGCCGTTTCCAATCTCAGAAATCCTCCGCCGCTCCCCCCTTCTTCCAAAGCCGAAGGAGAGCAGCGCTCTGCCCCCCATCACCACCGGTGCCACCGACACCGTCGATCTCTCCCACCACCTTCGCCATGGCTCCGAAAGCCGGGAAGGGCGTGAAGTCGGCCGAGGCGCTGCGGCTCGAGGCGCTGCGAAAGGAGCGGGCACTCTTCCCCCCCGAGCTCGCCGCGAAGGAGCTGTGGGAGTGGTACTACCTCTTCTGGTCGACGGAGACGCGAGCGCATCCGCGCACAAAGGTACTCTCCACCGCCGCTTCGGAACAGGCTCCAAACGGATACCGATTCTTCGCGCTGTTCTTCTACTTCGGGCTCTGCCCGCCCTTCTCTGAATTCTTCTGCGATATCATGAACACCTACGGGTTCCACCTCCTTGACTTCACCCCCAATGCTGTTCTGACCATGGCAGTTTTCGCACATCTCTGCGAAAACTTTGTCGGAGTCCACCCAAACATAGCTCTCTTCCGCCACTTTTTTATGCCCCGGGTTGAGAGAGAGGAACCCCTATCCGGCGGGATCGCCTGGATCTCGAGGGCCGGCAAGAAGGAGGCCTATCTGGAGGGGGAGCTTCGCAGAAAATGGGAGGAGTGGAGAGCAGATTGGTGCTGGATCGTCGAGGAGAACCCGCAGCCATTCACCGCCCAGCGCCAAGCCCCAGCAGTGCGCGGCAACGATTGGAGCAGCTTGGCGCCGGAAGACGATAGGATGAAGATTGTCGTCACCCGGATCCTGCGCCTCAGGCTTGCCGGGCTCATTGTGGGCGCCGTTGGCGCAGATTTTCTTCGCCGCTGCATCGCCCCTCTGCAGGAGAGGGGGAGACCCGCCTGGCTGTTCGGGGGTCCGGCGGACATCATGAGGCTGCGCCCGGGCCTCAACTTCAACTTCACCGTCCTGGAGCTGGACGTGATGCTCAAGGAGCTGTTCAAGCATGACCCTCAGCATCCCAAATGGTTCAGGCTGCCGCAGGGCGTCGTTCCGCTGTGTAACAATTCCTCGCTCGACCGCATCCGCGCAATGATGCCGTTGTGCGACTCGCATGGAATTGTCCCAACTTGGCAAGAGCCTGCGGACGACGTTGTGCGGGAGTTCTTCGACGGCTTGGTGGAGGTGGCGATCCGCTCCGATGAACAGAAGAGCCTCACCCGCAACACCACCGGTGCGGAGATGCGGCGCATCACCACTAGGGCGAAAGAGGCGGCAGCAGCCGCTGCCGCGGGCGAGTTCGAATTCACCGTGGAGGAGGCAGAGGCAGCAGAGGCGGCAAGCCTTGCCGATCGAGATGAGCTTGCCGGAGAGCTTGTCGGCGAGGGAGAGCTTGCCGAGCCTGATGCCGAGTCGAGCGAGCCCGCCGAGGGTGCGAGCGGCCTGCCATCTTCAAGCAGCTTGCCACAAGCAGAGCCCCCAGCTCCACCAAGAAGGCGTCTCCGCAAGGCCGGGGACGTAGAAGGGCGGCAGACGGGTCAACAGCCGTCGCGCCGCGCGACACGCTCCGCCGCGACAAGCACTGTTGCCGCGGGAGCATCTCACGCGCTGCAACAACTGGAGCGGGGTCCTTGACCGCCGCTTCTGATCCTGCTGCCGCCCCCGCCAAGCGGTCAAGGGAACCTACTCCTCCGCCTCGTCGCGCTGGAGGTGGGCCGAACTTCGAGCTCTCCGCTCTCAGCTCCGACGAGGAAGAAGAAGAGTAAGATTCTTTGTTGTATTTGTAGTTCTTCAATTCTTGTGGTTTTGGTCTTGTATCTGACTTGCTTTACTCTGAACCCATTCCATTTCAGGACTCTGGCTCAGAGAGCGGCGAAGAGAGCCAAGGCTCCGGTGATTGTCATCGAGGACGAGCCCACCGCGACAGCAGGGGGCGTGCCCGAGACCACCTTGCCGGATCCGGCAATCATTCCCCAGAGCAGCCCCCAGCGCAGCCCCCGGCGTAAGTATATGGTTTACTTCTCGCTGTCAGGCGCGCATGGGTGTTCCTTCTTTTGCTGATATCTGAATGTTGGTTTGTGTAGGAGCAGAACAGCCTCACCAAGAGCAACCGGAAGCTGCCCCCGAGACGCTATCTGCTTCGACTACACCGCCCAGGGAGGATTCCCCGGCAAGGGAGCGTTCTCCGGCAAGGGACAGTTCTCCGGCAAGGGATGGTACCAGCGACCCCCGGCAACGTGATCTTTCCCTTCGGCTTGCTCCTTCCCGGATTGATTCCTTGGAATGTGCCGGTCTCTTCGATCTCGCTGTCTGGGATCTGGAGCTTCTGGAGTACCGCAGAGGAGATCAGGTTCAAGCCGGCCCCGCCGTCAACTAGCATCTTGGTGACCTTGAGGTTGCGGATAGTTGGTGAAACCAACATCGGCAAGCACCCGACCGCAGTTATGCGATCAGGGTGGTCCTCAATATCAAAGATGATAGGTGTGCCAGACCATTTAAGAGGCTTGCGTGACTCGACGGGTGGTTCTGCCGCATTGACTTCCCGCACCCACTGCTTGAGCTGGCGGTGCGAAGTATGCAGAGAAGCACCGCCGTCAACGCAAAGGACCTCTGTGGCTTTCTGGAACTCCTGCTCATCGGCCTCGTCATCTTCCATATCCTCATCGTCGTCGTCATCTTCATCCTTGTCGCGGCCGCGGGGAGGTCTGTCTCCTTGCCGCTGCTTGGCCTTGCCGCGGCGTCCACCCCGGCCGAGACGCTTCTTGCCGGATCTTCCAGTACCTTCTTGGGCCTTCTCCTTGTCGCGTCGCTCGTACTCAGCCTTTTGCTGCTTGACAAGCTGCTCGACCTTCTTGCAGCTCTAGAGATCATGGCCCTTGGTGCGATGGATCTTGCAATACTGCTTGTCGGAGCCGTCCTTCTTGTCGGCGGCCGCCACAGTTTCGGCTTCCTTGGCGCCACCTCCGTTGCCGGACTGCTCAACGACTAGCACATCTTTGCCTTTCTTCTTCCTGTTGTTCCGCCGCCGATTTTTCCTTGCCGGGGCAGCATCATCGCTGTCAGATCCTCCTGCTCCTGTGTTCTCTTCGGGGAGTTTCCTCCCTTCCTCAGCACGTGCACACTTGTCGGCCAGGGCATATAGCTCACTGACGTCTCTGATCTTACACATCGCCATCTCCTCCCGCATCCTGCGGTTTCGCACGTTCTGATGGAACGCGCTGATGACCGCGGCAGGGTGGACATCTGGGATGTTGCGCTGCACCTGGCTGAATCTCTGAATGTACTTGCGCAGGGGCTCTCCTTCCTTCTGGGCGAGCAGATGGAGGTCGCTCTCTTGGCCATGAGGCTTGTGGCCGCCTGTAAAGGCGTCGACAAACTGATGGCACAGATCTGCCCAGGAGGATATGGAGTTGTCCGGCAAGTGCATGAGCCAGGACCTGACATTGGGCTTGAGCACCAGCGGGAAGTAGTTGGCAAGGATCTTGTCGTCTCGCCCCCCGGCAGCTTGCACCGCGATGGTGTAGATGCTGAGGAACTCCGATGGATGCAACTTGCCGTCGTACTTCTCTGGTACATCTGGCTTGAAATTCTTCGTACTGGGCCATTGGACCTGCCGCAGCTCATGAGTAAACGCAGGGCAACCTACCGCATACAGCAAGTCGCCTGGTTCCCCTGGCGCATGCATGTCGACAGTGGGCCCAGCGTGCTGGTCTGATTGACGCCGCGCTTCTCTTCAACGCTCGATGCAAGTACGAGCGTCTTCTTGCTGTCGTTCATGAAGAACTTGGCGCTGATCGCGATGAGCTCGTGGACCTAACGACGCGGTGGAGTCGGTGTCGAGGTTGACCCGGCGTGTCGGCGATCTTGGCCTTCGGGGCGGAGAGTGCACGGTGGTTGCACCCCCACCGGTTTTGTCGCCATCGGCTCGCGCCTGGCAATCTTGCCGCGGCCGCGATGCATTCGGCTGCCGTGGAGTGTCGCCGTTGGCGAAGCCGATGAGACTCTGAATGGTGGCCCTCCATTCGTCGATCTTGTCTGCCGTTGGAGGGTAATCCAGGAGCAGTTGAGCTCGTGCCAAAGCTTCTTCCGAAGTTTTGGGTGGCGGTGGCGAACGGTGCGAGGAGCGGGATATGCTCGGACTTCTAACTAAGTTAGAAGGAGCAGCATCCCGTCCAGGCGACGGTGTCTTGCTCGTGCCAGCATGTTGGTGCGCATGCTGGTCTTGAGCATCCCGAGATCCACCAGCTCGATCTCGGTCCAACGAACGTATGGTACCGCAAGTACCATGACGCTGTCGGTCCCGCGCCTCCTGAGATGGGCGTGGTGCATGTATGGACGCCGAGGTATGCGCAGCCTTGTCCTTCGACCTGGCGGCAGCGTGAGCTCCCTCGTCGACACCCGTTCCTCCGCCGGCGTCTACCCCACCACCCGTTTGCTCCGGTGGTGGTGGGATCAACGTGGATGGAGCAGCCACCTCCGAAGCCTTCTTCTTCGGTGGCATGTCGATGAAGATGAACACCTATGGGGTAGGGCCCCTTTCGGTCCGGCGGGGGGCGGAGACCGCACGAAGAGCGGATTGAGGCGAAGCACGCGAGCGGTTTACCCAGCTTCGGAGCTCTCCGGAGAGATAATACTCCTACTGCTGCTTTGTGATTGTATTGTGTTCTTGCTCGAGACCGATGAACGCTACAGTGCACACTAGCTGTGAGACTGAGCGTGAGTGTTTTTCTGGTTTCGTACCCCCCATCTACGTTGTGCATGGGCCTCCTTTTATGCTCAAGGGGTCACCGACAGGTGGCAACGCATGCAAGGGTAAAAATGTAAAAAGAGCTGCGGTTGGTATACCTACTTGTATAGTGTATCATACCTAACCCTGACGGCAGGGGACAAAGGCATTAAATGCCCGTCTGTGTCGCCCAAACAGTGCAGAGAGGGACCGTCAAGGGCGCCACCGCATGCCACGATGGCTATCTTGTCAGCGCCGCTTGCCACCTCGCACCGCTGGCTGCACAGCCTCTCGCCACGCGTGCCTGGAAAGGACTCAGGGCGACACGTTGGTGGATGTGCTGGAGCGTGGGTACAGAGTGGTAGCTTGCCGCGGCAAGCGCCTTGCCGCGGTCGTTGTCTTGCCACGCCCGGAAGCTTGTCGCTCACCGGGCCTTGCCGGGACGCGTGGCGCGTCGCGGCAAGTTCCTTGAAATGCCTCGGTTGGCCTTCCTGGTAAGCTCCTCTTGCCGGGGTCTTGTCTCCTTATGCCTCGGTTGGCCCTCCCGGCAAGCTCCTCTTGCCGGGGTCTTGTCTCCTTGGCTTGAACACTTTGTTCTTGAATGGCTCCAAAGGAACCACGGAGGACCTTGGCGGTCACCCGGCAAGCCTTGCCGCGAGGCGCTGCGACTGTCCGTGCACAAGTTCGGGATACTAGGGTACCCCTACTCTAGTACACCGACATGTCGTGGGAACGAACACCTATGGGGCAGGCCCCTTTCGGTCCGGTGGGGGGCGGAGATCGCACGAAGAGCAGATCGAGGCGAAGCACAAGAGCGGTTTACCCAGCTTCGGAGCTCTCCAAAGAGATAATACTCCTACTGCTGCTTTGTGATTGTATTGTGTTCTTGCTCGAGAGCGATGAACGCTACAGTGCACACTAGCTGTGAGACGAGCGTGAGTGTTTTTCTGGTTTCGAACCCCCATCTACGTTGCGCATGGGCCTCCTTTTATATGCTCAAGGGGTCACCCACAGGTGGCAACGCATGCAAGGGTAAAAATGTAAAAAGAGCTGCGGTTGGTATACCTACTTGTACAGTGTATCATACCTAACCCTGACGACAGGGGACAAAGGCATTAAATGCCCGTCTGTGTCGCCCAAACAGTGCAGAGAGGGACCGTCAAGGGCGCCACCGCCTGCCACGATGGCTATCTTGTCAGCGCCGCTTGCCACCTCGCACCGCTGGCTGCACAGCCTCTCGCCACGCGCGCTTGGAAAGGCCTCAGGGCGACACGTTGGTGGATGTGCTGGAGCGTGGGTACAAAGTGGTAGCTTGCCGCCGCAAGCGCCTTGCCGCGGTCGTTGTCATGCCGTGCCCGGAAGCTTGTCGCTCACCGGGCCTTGCCGGGACGCGTGGCGCGTCGCGGCAAGTTCCTTGAAATGCCTCGGTTGGCCTTCCCGGCAAGCTCCTCTTGCCGGGGTCTTGTCTCCTTATGCCTCGGTTGGCCCTCCCGGCAAGCTCCTCTTGCCGGGGTCTTGTCTCCTTGGCTTGAACACTTTGTTCTTGAATGGCTCCAAAGGAACCACGGAGGACCTTGGCGGTCACCCGGCAAGCCTTGCCGCGGGGCGCTGCGACTGCCTGTGCACAAGTTCGGGATACTAGGGTACCCCTACTCTAGTACACCGACAGGAGCCCCCGGGCCTGGGCCACACACGGTGCCGAGCGCTGTTGGGCCAGGCCCAAAACAGGGCACGGGCACGCGCGGCCTAGGTTACGCCGTATCTTACTCCGTATCCACCGCGCCCTCCCCTAACGGCACGCGTCGAATGCGGCGTCGTGGGAGAGATCGTGGGTGGTTTCTTTATTCGGAAAAGCATAACGTTCACCTCCTCCCTCTTTATAAGCAGGGGAAACAGGGGCAGTTCCCCCATCTCGCCAGTTGCCGTTTCCAATCTCAGAAATCCTCCGCCGCTCCCCCCTTCTTCCAAAGCCGAAGGAGAGCAGCGCTCTGCCCCCCATCACCACCGGTGCCACCGACGCCGTCGATCTCTCTCACCACCTCCGCCATGGCTCCGAAAGCCGGGAAGGGCGTGAAGTCGGCTGAGGCGCTGCGAAAGGAGCGGGCACTCTTCCCCCCCCCCCCCCCCCCGAGCTCGCCGCGAAGGAGCTGTGGGAGTGGTACTACCTCTTCTGGTCGACGGAGAAGCGAGCGCATCCGCGCACAAAGGTACTCTCCGCAGCTTGGCGCCGGAAGACGATAGGCTGAAGATTGCCGTCACCCAGATCCTGCGCCTCAGGCTTGCCGGGCTCATTGTGGGCGCCGTTGGCGCAGATTTTCTTCGCCGCCGCATTGCCCCTCTGCAGGAGAGGGGGAGACCCGCCTGGCTGTTCGGGGGTCCGGCGGACATCATGAGGCTGCGCCCGGGCCTCAACTTCAACTTCACCATCCTGGAGCTGGACGTGATGCTCAAGGAGCTGTTCAAGCACGACCCTCAGCTTCCCGAATGGTTCAGGCTGCCGCAGGGCGTCGTTCCGCTGTGTAACAATTCCTCGCTCAACCGCATCCGCGCAATGATGCCATTGTGCGACTCGCATGGAATTGTCCCAACTTGGCAAGAGCCTGCGGACGACGTTGTGCGGGAGTTCTTCGACGGCTTGGTGGAGGTGGTGATCCACTCCGATGAACAGAAGAGCCTCACCCGCGACACCACCGATGCGGAGATGCGGCGCATCGCCACTAGGGCGGAAGAGGCGGCGGCAGCCGCTGCCGCGGGCGAGTTCGAATTCACCGTGGAGGAGGCAGAGGCAGCAGAGGCGGCAAGCCTTGCCGATCGAGATGAGCTTGCCGGAGAGCTTGCCGGCGAGGGAGAGCTTGCCGAGCCTGAAGCCGAGTCGAGCGAGCCCACCGAGGGTGCGAGCGGCCTGCCATCTTCAAGCAGCTTGCCGCAAGCAGAGCCCCCAGCTCCACCAAGAAGGCGTCTCCGCAAGGCCGGGGACGTAGAAGGGCGGCAGACGGGTCAACAGCCGTCGCGCCGCGCGACACGCTCCGCCGCGACAAGCACTGTTGCCGCGGGAGCGTCTCACGGCGCTGCGACAACTGGAGTGGGGTCCTCCTGGACCGCCGCTTCTGATCCTGCCACCGCCCCCGCCAAGCAGTCAAGGGAACCTACTCCTCCGCTTCGTCGCGCCGGAGGTGGGCCGAACTTCGACCTCTCCGCTCTCAGCTCCGACGAGGAAGAAGAAGAGTAAGATTCTTTGCTGTATTTGTAGTTCTTCAATTCTTGTGGTTTTGGTCTTGTATCTGACTTGCTTTACTCTGAACCCATTCCATTTCAGGACTCTGGCTCAGAGAGCGGCGAAGAGAGCCAAGGCTCCGGTGATTGTCATCGAGGACGAGCCCACCGCGACAGCAGGGGGCGCGCCCGAGACCACCTTGCCGGATCCGGCAATCATTCCCCAAAGCAGCCCCCAGCGCAGCCCCCAGCGTAAGTATATGGTTTACTTCTCGCTGTCAGGCGCGCATGGGTGTTCCTTCTTTTGCTGATATTTGAATGTTGGTTTGTGTAGGAGCAGAACAGCCTCACCAAGAGCAACCGGAAGCTGCCCCCGAGACGCTATCTGCTTCGACTACACCGCCAAGGGAGGATTCCCCGGCAAGGGAGCGTTCTCCGGCAAGGGAGAAGTCTCCGGCAAGGGACAGTTCTCCGGCAAGGGACGGTACCAGCGACCCCCCAGTGGTGGAGCCCATGACTGAAGAGCCCAGCACAGGTAGTCCTCTTGCGCGAAAACTTCCCTTGGTTTCTTCTTTATCTGATTTTCTTTTTGGATATTTGCTTGACTTTTTCTCCCTCTTCCGGTCATCAGATCCATCTACCACGGAGCCGACGGAGACCGAGGCCACCGGCGAGGAGAATGCGCGTGGCAATACTGATGACGCTGCCACCACCGAAGAAGAAGCCGGCGCTGATGATCCTGCCGGCGAAGGGGCCGCCAAAGCTGCCGCTGCAGGAGCTGGCGAGGGGTCCGGCGATCGCACTGACAACCTTGAGGCCGCAGGAGCGCAAGGCGCTACACCGACCGCCGATCCCTCCGCCGCTGTCGCAGCGTCAGGCTCCGAGGAGTCCTAGCCTGGCGCCTACTTGAAGGTTGGCGATGGCATCTTCATCAAGCTCCCCTGGGCGTCAAGCTCCAGGGCGCCGGTCGAAGGAGAATCCTTTGATGGAGAGGTGCTCGCCTCCGCTGGCTGACACTGGTTGATGCGCCAAGCAGCAGCAGCGGCGAGTCTGAGGAGGAGCGGCTACTGCAGAAGCTGGTGTCGCTCTACCATGCCCGACGAGCCAAGGTGGAATCCCGGGAAGCGCTTGTCGCATAGGCGGGAGCGGACATCGAGAAGCGTGCGGAGGAGCTCCGGAATCGCAACCAGGAAGCCCTCCGGTCCATTGCAGAGGAGCGGGCGCAGCTCGTCGAGGCGCGGAAAGCCTTCCTTCTCGAGAAGGCTGAAGCTGAAGAGCAACAGCGGCTTGCCGCCGAGGAGCTGTCTGTGCGGGAGGGCAAGTTGACGCAGCGGAAAGTCAACCTTGACAGCCACGAGGAGGAGCTTGCCGCGCGGGAGCAAACTTTTGGCAGGGCTCTCAAGGAAGCAAGAGACGCGGCCGCAGCTGCCGAGGCCGCCAAGAAGGAGCTGGAGACGAAGGTGGCGCAGCTAGAGGCCGATCTCAAGGCGAGGGATGAAGAGCTTGCCGCGCTCCAGCGTGAACGCGAGAAGGACGCCCTCGCCCATGGTGAGCTGCAGGGTCATCTCGTCGAGAAGGGCAAGGAGCTGAGCGCCGCCAAGGACTCCAACGCAGATCTTGGATTGAAGCTGGCTACTTTGACCAAGACGCTGGACAGCGCCAAGGAGCAGGAGGTGGCCTTGAAGAAGGAGATCAAGGCCAACGAGGAGTTGCTGGCGAGTGCTGCCGCCACCCAGAACACCTTCAGGGAGAATGTGGAGCACAGGACGGAGGGTCTAGTGGATGTTGCTGCCGCCATCGGCGGAGAGCTGGCGCAGCTGGGGATGGAGGATTTCGAGTATTCCTCCGATGAGAACCTCCAACCCAGCGCCAAGCTCACTTTGTTCTTCAAAGGCGTGGAGACGGCCCTCCAGCGTCTCCGGGAGAAGATCCCAAAGCAGCTGGCCGACGAGTCGCGCACGATCTATGCGAGGGTTCTGCAAAAGGTGTTGGTGAAGGTGGCTTTCCGCAACCCAGGCCTCAACCTCACCAACATCCTCAGAAAGCTGCCTCCGGATGCTGATCTGGAAGCGCTCAAGGCCCTTGTCGCACCCATTGTGGACAAGGTGAACGAGGTCAAGAGGGTTGATGGAGACCGAGTAGATTAGGCCGCCTGTTTCCTCCTTTCCTTGTCGCTGCTAGTCATGTTGCGAGAACAATCTATTAGAGCTGCGACAAGCTATCTTGTAATATAACTTTATTTTGGCTATCGATTGCTTTGTTATTCCCTCTACTTGATTCCTTCCTTTGTATGTTTTTGCCCTACGCTTTTAGGGAACTTGCCGGCGCAGGCACCCTTGCCGCGAGCACTGAGTGCGGGACATCAACAGCCTGCTGGCGGTGCCGCTACCGACAAGAAACCTTGTCGCAACTAGTTGCAGCTCACTTAAGTTGTTGAGAGGACTCGAAACAGCGTAAGGGTGCAACCAGCTACGAGTTGGTTCCTCCGCGCATAGGTTTGTCATACAAAGTACGGTCGTTCGAGGAAAATAACTTAAAATTTTTAAAACTAATTGCTCAAACTTTGGCAACTTAGCTTTTCTGTCGTTTGTTTCCCGGTAAGGCAACACTTTCTTGAACGACGCCTGGTCCACACCATTATCTCCTCCTTTCCCCCGGCAAACTTGTGGGCGAGGGAACCTTCCTTTTCTTTGCGAAAAAAGAAAGAAGAGAAAATAAAGATATGGAGCCTTATGGCTCGTTATCGCTTACCGGAGTAGGTGCTGCTCAAAGTGTCAGATAACACATGCAAAAAATAGAAAGCATGAAATTGACATGATGTGCGGAGCACATTAGCTTTATTTATGCACGGGGTCTGCACCCGGCTTTGTACAAACGATTACATGCAATAGCGGCAAGACTTGTACAAAAGGTGGTTGCCGGAACAGGTTCCGGCAACCGCGCCTTACGGATAAAACTTACGAAGATGCTCAATGTTCTAGGAGTTGGTCACCGGAAAGCCATCTTCGGTCTCAAGGCGGACAGCGCCAGGCCTAGTGACTCGTTTCACCCGGTAAGGGCCTTCCCACTTCGGCGTCAACTTGTTGGAATTCTTGGCGGACTGAACGCGCCGAAGAACAAGGTCGCCTTCCTCGAGACTTCTGGCATTAACTTTGCGGCTATGGTAGCGGCACAAAGCTTGCTGGTAGCGAGCAGCTCGTACCGCAGCCTGAAGACGGTCCTTGATGAGGACATCAATACCATTGTTACACCCACAGCCCCTGCTGTTATACATACTGGACCAATTACTAGAGCTCGCGCACGCCAACTAAATTACCAGGTACTTTCGTTTCTTGGTAATGATTCTAATGTTCATGAGAATATGATGCTGCCTAAATTGGACACATTTGTTTTGCTTACAAATGAAGGGCCTAGCTTGGAGAAGGATGAACATTGGAGCAAGAACAAGCATGGAGATGATGGCATTTGCAAGGGGAACAAGAACGGAGTTACAAGTGATGATTTCAGGAGTTTGAAGCCACCATAATGAGTGCATGAAGCCTTGGACGAAATATACAAGATGCCACTTCATAAATTTCGTCCAAGAGGCTATTCTAGGTGTTGCGTCACCTTATTATTGGGCCAGGCCCATGTAATTTCGAAATACATAAGTATAGGCTATTTTTAGAGTCCGTATGTGTGGGGAAACAAGAGATAGGGTTAGTTTTGGACCCCTCCACCAAGGGCCACGAAATTCACCCCCTCTTCCTCCATATATACAGCCCTTAGGGCACCGTTTAGACTTTGGGTTTTGTTTAGATTAAAAGTTCGCCATAGCTGCAACTTCGCGTACTTCGTTTGTGTTCAACGACCAGACAAAGGCATCACAGAACCCCACCTTGATCAATAAGCTTTCATCTTATATTCGCAATATCTAGATTGCAATCTCAGTTTCTTGCTTGTTCTTCGTTTGCTCGCAGGAAACAGACCCTCGTGGTCAGGTTGATCGTGCTCCGGCGTGGTCAATAACCTCTCGGAGTTGGTTTAGCGATTGCTAAGGCGCGACGTCCTCGCACGCTCGTAGTCGGATCGTCAAAGTCGACTTCCACCAAAGCGAAATCCACCATCTCATCGAAAGACGGGACACCTTTGCATCTATCAAGTGGTATCAGATTTCCAGGTTGCTCGGTGAGATTTTACAGTTTTTCGTAGTTTAGATCGAGTCTGTTCTTCATACCTACAGTCCACGAAAAAGCCACAAAAAAATTAGGGTTAGTTCATCATATCCAAACAAATCTGAGCCTTTGCATACTCTTTTCTGTATTTGCGTTGTTAAATTTGCGGTTGCATCGTCGTGTCTAGTTGCTGGTCTTAGGGTCTACTCTTTTAGAGTTTCGAGTTCTGGTCATAAGTTGTCACGCCGCCGCCGCACCATCATCATCGCCCCTGCCATCTACCACCACCGCTTATCCGCCACCGCTTCAAATCCGTATCCATATACCACCACCGCCATCATATACCACCACCGCTGCCATATCCTACCACCATATATCCACCACCAAT
The DNA here is from genome assembly GCA_963921465.1 of Triticum timopheevii. Lineage (NCBI taxonomy): Eukaryota > Viridiplantae > Streptophyta > Magnoliopsida > Poales > Poaceae > Triticum > Triticum timopheevii. The sequence goes on from OY997270.1 coordinate 599,058,783, forward strand.
CCGAGTTCCTTGCATATTAGGTTTGTTTTCGGGATCCATCTAATTTCCGATTCGTGTTTCCTTGTCTGAGTAGGTTTCGGATTCCAACAATCTTTTGCCGTCCGTAGAAGAGGTTGGTTTCCAAAAAAAAAGTCCGGAAACCACCCTCCGTTTAGGCCCAAAATTTTCCGAAAACGCACTTGACAAAAAAAATTCTGGCTATCCTATTTTTAGGTGTTTCTAAGCGTATTGAGACAGTCGCCGTTATAGAAAGTTTTTTTTGACCCGTTTCCAGTTTTTGGGTCCAGGCAGTCGAAAAAAAAATTTGGTCGAAAAAATTTCGTGCCCATCCTGTCAGTTTGACTTGGGAAGAGTTTTGAGACACTCGCCATTATAGTGATTTTTCGCAAAAAAAAGAGCAGCGCAAAAAAAAGGAGCGCAAAAAAAGGAGCGAAAAAAAAATTCAGAGTGTGCTTTTCCCTTGTTTACGTGCAACGCCGTGATTTTGTTAGTGTTCTAGGCTCGCGTCTCTAGCACGGTCTAGCCTAGGACCAGCACAGTACCGTCGTTGAGCGTTTATTCAACTTTGCATCTCTGATTTGATTATTGCTGACCTTTTTTGCTACCATATTATAAGCCTTCCCAGCTCCACATACGTCTACGTCGTGCGTTTGATTCTCCCTGGTAATCGCTATATCCAAGCTTTGAGAGTTTTGACTACAAGGGTTGCCGATCACCACCTGCTGCTGGGTAAGAACTGGTAAGAATTTGAGATTTGCTTGACGGGTTTGTGATACACTACCACCACTTCTTAGTAGTCTGTAGGATCATATTCTTGTGTGTTTCTATTTGCTGCTAACCATGGTAGGATCACAAGCTGATGAGACTGATTGGGAGAACCTGACGAACAAACAGCTACATTATAAATTTCAGCAAATGATGAGTGGACAGGTGCAAGATGTGCTAAACAGATTTGACGAGGCCATGGAGAAGATAGATGGTATTGAGAAGACGTTTGAAACAAAGCTTGATAGCAAGTTTAATGAATTGCTCACGCGTTTTCCACAACCACCGCCGGCTGCACCTATCGCACCTCTGCAACAACAACAACTACGCCCCCTTCCGAATCAGTATGGACGAGCTCAGCGTGTTCCTATTGAGCCAGGACAAAATCCTGGTGCCGCTGCTACTGCTGTTGGTGCTTCTTTGGCTCCTGCTACTGCTGCTGCTGGTACCGAGGAGGATGATGAGTATGCGGGCGATTATGAGGATGAGGTTGATCAAAATCAGCACTACGTGCAGCCACCAGCACCACCACCAGCAGGTCGACCTCAGGTATATATTCGTAATGGTAGGCCTGCACCACCACCTCAGGTACGAGATGATGTCCATATTCCTAAACTGAAATTGAATATTCCACCATTTGAGGGTAGATATGTTCCTGATATATATCTTACTTGGGAGTTAGAAACTGAACAACGTTTTACATGTTTACAATATCCCGAGGAGAGACGGGTTGCTGCTGCTGTTTGTGCTTTCACTAGTTTTGCATGTGTATGGTGGTCTGAACATTGTAGATTATATCCTATTCCCGCTACTTGGGCTGCTTTGAAAACTGCTATGTGTACTCGTTGGGTTCCACCATATTATCAGTGTGAATTGCTTCAAAAATTGCAGCGTTTAAGACAAGGAAAAAATTCTGTAGAAGAATATTATCAGGAATTACAAACTGGCATGATTAGATGTGGTATTGTTGAGGAGAATGAAGCTATGCTTGCACATTTTATAGGTGGATTAAATAGAGAGATTCAGACCATTCTAGAGTATAAGGAGTATACTAATATCACTCGTTTATTCCATCTTGCTTGTAAAGCTGAACGTGAAGTGCAGGATCGACAAGCATTGGCGCGAACTAACTTTTCTGCAGGTCGAATTTCATCATGGACACCGCGTGCATCCTCTACTTCCACTACACCAGCACCTCCATCAGCTGCTACCTCCAGCCGTGATACAAGAAAGTAGGCACAACCTCCACTATCTGCCAAGAGCGCACCTGCCGGGCCTACACAGAGCTCTTCTTCTTCCATGGCATCAACTGGGCACACAAGTGATATTATTTGTTGTCATTGTAAGGGAAGAGGTCATTATGCGAGAGAATGCAAATCTCAGCGTGTGATGATTGCTACTGAGGATGGTGGGTATGAGTCCGCTAGTGACTATGATGAGGAGACGTTGGCTCTTATTACACGTGAAGAACATGGTGGAGATGATTCTGATCATGAGACGCAATACATGGGCTCCTGAAGATGCTGACAGGTATGAATGTTTAGTTGCTCAACGTGTTTTGAGTGTGCAGGTCACACCAGCTGAGCAAAATCAGAGGCACAATTTGTTCCATACCAAGGGAGTTGTGAAGGAACGTTCTGTGCGCGTCATCATAGACGGAGGGAGCTGCAACAACTTGGCTAGCATGGAGATGGTGGAGAATCTTTCTCTCACCACAAGACCACATCCACATCCTTACTACATCCAATGGTTCAACAACAGCGGCAAGGTTAAGGTAACACGTACTGTTCGTGTGCATTTTAGTATCTCTACGTATGCTGATTATGTTGATTGTGATGTGGTACCTATGCAAGCATGTTCCTTATTACTTGGCAGACCATGGCAATTTGATAAAAATTCTATACTCCATGGTAGAAACAATAAGTATACTCTTGTTCATAAGGATAAAAATATTACTTTGCTTCCTATGACTCCTGATTCTATTTTGAAAGATGATATTAATAGAGCTAATAAAGCAAAACAGGAGAAGAATAAGAGCGAAAATCAGATTGTGGCAAAAGAATTTGAGCAACAAATGAAGCCTAATAATAAACCATCTAGTGTTGCTTCTGAAATAAAATTGAAAAGTGCATGTTTATTTGCCACCAAATCTGATATTGATGAGCTAGATTTCAGCAAATCTGTTTGTTATGCTTTTGTGTGCAAAGAGGCATTATTTTCATTCGAGGACATGCCTTCCTCTTTGCCTCCTGCTGTCACTAACATTTTGCAGGAGTTCGCTGACATCTTTCCACAAGACGTGCCACCGGGATTACCGCCTATTTGAGGGATTGAGCATCAGATTGACTTAATTCCCGGTGCTTCACTGCCAAACCGTGCGCCATACCGTACCAATCCAGAGGAGACGAAGGAGATTATGCGTCAAGTACAAGAGCTGCTCGACAAAGGTTATATACGCGGATCCCTTAGTCCTTGTGTTGTTCCTATTATTCTAGTGCCGAAAAAGGATGGTACATCACGTATGTGTGTTGATTGTAGAGGCATTAATAATATTACTATTGGTTATCGTCATCCTATTCCTAGGCTAGATGATATGCTTGATGAATTGAGTGGCTCTATAATATTCTCCAAAGTTGATTTGCGTAGTGGGTACCATCAAATTCGTATGAAATTGGGGGATGAATGGAAAACAATATTTAAAACTAAGTTTGGATTATATGAGTGGTTAGTCATGCCTTTTGGGTTAACTAATGCACCTAGTACTTTCATGAGATTAATGAACGAAGTTTTATGTGCTTTCATTGGACGATTTGTGGTAGTTTACTTTGATGACATATTGATTTATAGCAGATCTTTGGAGGAACATTTGGAACATTTACGTGCTATTTTTATTGCTCTACGTGATGCACGTTTGTTTGGTAACCTTGGGAAGTGCACCTTTTGCACCGACCGAGTGTCTTTTCTTGGTTATGTTGTTACTCCACAGGGAATTGAAGTTGATAAAGCCAAGATTGAAGCTATTGAGAGTTGGCCGCAGCCAAAAACGGTCACACAAGTGAGGAGTTTTCTTGGCCTCGCTGGATTCTATAGGCGTTTTGTGAGAGATTTCAGCACCATTGCTGCACCTCTCAATGAGCTTACAAAGAAGGATGTGCCTTTTGTTTGGGGTACCGCACAGGAAGAAGCCTTCACGGTATTGAAAGATAAGTTGACACATGCTCCTTTACTCCAACTTCCTAATTTTAATAAGACTTTTGAGCTCGAATGTGATGCTAGTGGAATTGGATTAGGAGGTGTGTTATTACAAGATGGCAAACCTGTTGCATACTTTTCTGAAAAATTGAGTGGGACTAGTATGAATTATTCTACTTATGATAAAGAATTATATGCTCTTGTTCGGACTTTAGAAACATGGCAACATTATTTATGGCCCAAAGAATTTGTTATACATTCTGATCATGAATCTTTGAAACATATTAAAAGTCAAGATAAACTGAATCGTAGACATGCTAAATGGGTTGAATTCATTGAGACTTTCCCTTATGTCATTAAACACAAGAAGGGTAAAGAAAATGTTATTGCTGATGCATTGTCTCGTCGCTATACTATGCTTTCACAACTTGACTTCAAAATATTTGGTTTGGAGATCATCAAAGATCAATATGTGCATGATGCTGATTTTATAGATGTATTGCAGAATTGTAAAGAAGGAAGAACATGGAACAAGTTTGTCGTTAATGATGGATTTGTGTTCCATGCTAACAAGCTATGCACTCCAGCTAGCTCCGTTCGTCTTTTGTTGTTGCAGGAGGCGCATGGAGGAGGACTAATGGGACACTTTGGCGTGAAGAAGACGGAGGACGTACTTGCTACACATTTCTTTTGGCCAAAGATGAGACGGGATGTTGAGCGTTTTATTGCTCGCTGCACTACATGTCAAAAAGCTAAGTCACGACTCAATCCTCATGGTTTATATATGCCTTTTCCTGTACCTAGTGTTCCTTGGGAGGATATATCTATGGACTTTGTTTTAGGTTTACCTAGAACAAAGAAGGGGAGGGATAGCATATTTGTTGTCATGGATAGATTCTCGAAAATGGCACACTTTATACCATGTCATAAAAGCGATGATGCTGTTAATGTTGCTGATTTGTTCTTTCGTGAAATTATTCGCTTGCATGGTGTGCCAAATACTATTGTTTCAGATCGTGATACTAAATTTCTTAGCCACTTTTGGAGATGTTTATGGGCTAAGTTGGGGACTAAACTGCTTTTTAGTACTACTTGTCACCCCCAAACTGATGGACAAACTGAAGTAGTCAATAGAACATTGTCTACTATGCTTAGGGCTGTTCTAAAGAATAATAAGAAAATGTGGGAGGAATGCTTGCCTCATATTGAATTTGCTTATAATCGTTCATTGCATTCTACTACTAAGATGTGCCCTTTTGAAGTTGTGTATGGTTTCCTACCTCGTGCACCTATTGATTTGTTGCCTCTTCCATCTTCGGAGAAGGTTAATTTTGATGCTAAAGAATGTGCTGAATGATTTTAAAAATGCATGAGTTAACTAAGGAAAACATTGAGCGTATGAATGCTAAATATAAACTTGCTAGAGATAAGGGTAGAAAACATGTTGTGTTTGCACCTGGAGATCTTGTTTGGTTACATTTGCGTAAGGATAGATTTCCTGATTTGCGCAAATCAAAGCTAATGCCACGTGCTGCTGGTCCCTTTAAGGTGTTGGAGAAAGTAAATGATAATGCATATAAACTTGAGCTACCTGCAGATTTTGGGGTTAGTCCCACTTTTAACATTGCAGATTTGAAGCCATATTTGGGTGAGGAAGATGAACTTCCATCGAGGATGACTTCATTTCAAGAAGGGGAGGATGATGAGGACATAAATACCATTGTTACACCCACAGCCCCTGCTGCTGTACATACTGGACCAATTACTAGAGCTCGCGCACGCCAACTAAATTACCAAGTACTTTCGTTTCTTGGTAACGATTCTAATGTTCATGAGAATATGATGCTGCCTAAATTGGATACATTTGTTTTGCTTACAAATGAAGGGCCTAGCTTGGAGAAGGATGAACATTGGAGCAAGAACAAGCATGGAGATGATGGCATTCGCAAGGGGAACAAGAACGGAGTTACAAGTGATGATTTCAGGAGTTTGAAGCCACCATAATGAGTGCATGAAGCCTTGGACGAAATATACAAGATGCCACTTCATAAATTTCGTCCAAGAGGCTATTCTAGGTGCTGCGTCACCTTATTATTGGGCCAGGCCCATGTAATTTCGAAATACATAAGTATAGGCTATTTTTAGAGTCCGTATGTGTAGGGAAACAAGAGATAGGGTTAGTTTCGGACCCCTCCACCAAGGGCCACGAAATTCACCCCCTCTTCCTCCATATATACAACCCTTAGGGCACCGTTTAGACTTTGGGTTTTGTTTAGATTAAAAGTTCGCCATAGCTGCAACTTCGCGTACTTCGTTTGTGTTCAACGACCAGACAAAGGCGTCACAGAACCCCACCTTGATCAATAAAGCTTTCATCTTATATTCGCAATATCCAGATTGCAATCTCAGTTTCTTGCTTGTTCTTTGTTTGCTCGCAGGAAACAGACCCTCGTGGTCAGGTTGATCGTGCTCCGGCGTGGTCAATAACCTCTCGGAGTTGGTTTAGCGATTGCTAAGGCGCGACGTCCTCGCACGCTCGTAGTCGGATCGTCAAAGTCGACTTCCACCAAAGAGAAATCCACCATCTCATCGAAAGACGGGACACCTTTGCATCTATCAGTCCTCCTCAAGGAACAGCGCGTCGTCTTGTCGCAGCTGCTCTCGCTCAAGCTCATCATAAGCGAGCACTCGAGGCGACCCGTATACGAGTTCCGTGGGGAGAACTGCCTCTGCTCAAGAGACTAGAGCGAAAGGTGTCTGGCCAGTGGCTCGATTTGGCGTCATCCTGATCGACCAAAGAACCACCGGCAGCTCCTCAATCCAGTTTTTCCGCACCTGTGCAGCCTGTCGAAAGTCCTGGTCTTGAGCCCGCGCAGCACTTCAGCATTTGCCCTCTCCGCTTGACTGTTGCTTCTCGGATGAGCAACAGAAGCGAAGCAGACCTTGGCGCCAAGATCTTGGATGTACTGCATGAAGGTGCGGCTCGTGAATTGCGTGCCGTTTTCGGTGATGATCCTGTTAGGGACCCCGAAACGGCAAACAATTGACCTGAAGAACTTGACTGCTGACTGTGCTGTCACCTTCCTCACAGCTTCCACTTCCGGCCACTTTGTGAACTTGTCGATTGCAACGTACAAGTACTCAAAGCCCCCGATAGCTCGGGGAAAGGGGCCGAGGATGTCGAGCCCCCAGACCGAAAATGGCCAGGATAAAGGGATCGTATGGAGAGCTTGAGCTGGCTAGTGTATCTGCTTGGAATGGAACTGGCACGCTTCACACTTGGTTACTTGTGCAGTTGCATCCTGGAGGGCTGTCGGCCAAAAGAAACCTTGCCGGAATGCTTTGCCGGCAAGTGCTCTTGCGCCAATGTGGTGGCCACATATGCCTCCATGTATCTCTGCCAACAGCTTTTGTCCATCTTCCCGGTGAATACTCTTCAATTTCACACCGTTGAATCTTCTTCTGTACAATATGCTGTCGACAAAATGGTACATACTTGATTGCTGGGCTACTCTTTCCGCTTCTTCTTGCTCCTCGGGAAGTTCTCCTGTCTGAAGGAAACAGACGATCTGCTGTGCCCATGCTGGAGCTTGCGGCTCGATAACAAGGACTAAAGGCACATATGTTGCTGCGGGAACATCCGCTTCTATGGCGAGAACCTGCGACTCAGCCGGAGCTTGATGTTCCCCGGCAAGCTTGCCGGAGCAAAACTTGTCGGGAGCGTCTGCTTCAACGGAACAAACCCTAAGGCTTGCCGGAGCAGACTGCTCCTCAGCACTCTTGGTGTTGATCTTGGGGACCTTCTTGGCGGTGGCTTCAGGGAGCTCTGCCGGAAAGTAGTCGCCAGAAACCGACTTCCTCTTCTTGCTCTGTCCAGTTGATGGCGTTACGGATGGTTGAGTCAGCTTGAGCACAAAGATCCCTGGTTCCACAGATAACTTAAGTGCGGCGCACTTTGACAGGCCGTCGGCAATGTCGTTCTGAGCTCTCGGAACATGTTCCATCTGTAGGCCGTCAAAGTGCTCTTCTAACTTTCTCACTTCGTCAACGTAGGCTTCCATCAACGGACTCTGATAATCCTTGTTCACTTGGCGGACGACAAGCTGCGAGTCACCCCTGACAATGAGCTTCTTGATTCCAAGGTCTACTGCGATCCTGAGACCGGCAAGCAAACCCTCATACTCTGCAGTATTGTTTGTTGCTTGCTCCTTGGGAAAGTGCATCTGGACTATGTACTTGAGGTGCTCTCCGGTGGGTGCGACAAGTAGCACGCCCGCACTGGCGCCTTGCAACGAGAAGGCACCATCAAAGTACATAAGCCACTCTTTGCTTGCTTCCTTGACGGGGATGCTCGTCTCTGGAATTTCTTCATCTGGTGTTGGCGTCCACTCTGCTATGAACTCTGCCAATGCTCTGCTTTGTATAGTTGAAGTGCTTTCAAACTTGAGGCCAAAGCTTGACAGTTCCAGTGCCCACTCGACAATCCTGCCTGTTGCTTCTGGATTCTGCAGTATCCTCTTCAGCGGAAAGCGAGTGACAACTGTGATCTCATGTGCTTGGAAGTAATGGCGCAGCTTTCTCGAGGCCATGAGAAGGACGAAAAGCAATTTCTGCACACCAGAGTACCTTGACCTAGCCCCCTGCAGAAGGGAACTGACAAAGTAAACTGGGCGCTGCACCATTTTCTTCTGCACCTCCTCATGCGCCTGCGTAGATCCACCCTTGTCGGGACCAGAGCTCGTCGGCGAAGCCCCCTGCTTGTCGCCGGATGCACTTGCCGTGGTTGCTGGCTCATCATCCGCCTCCCTCTCCGCTACTAACGCAGCACTAACCACTTGATTGGTTGCCGCTATATACAGCAGCAACTTCTCTTGTGGCTTAGGTGCGACAAGTATTGTAGTGGAGGACAGGTATCTCTTCAAGTCCTGCAGCGCAGCCTCTGCTTCCGGAGTCCATTTCATTGGACCTGCCTTTTTCAATATTTTGAAAAATGGCAGGGCGCGCTCAGCAGACTTAGAAATAAACCTGCTGAGAGCAGCCACGCAACCGGCAAGCCTTCGTACATCCTTGACGCGCTTTGGTGCTTCAATCTGCTCGATGGCCTTGATCTTGTCGGGATTGGCTTCGATCCCCCGCTGAGACACGAAGAACCCGAGAAGCTTGCCGGAGGGGACTCCAAACACGCACTTCTCGGGGTTAAGCTTGAGGTTGATCTTGCGCAGATTTGCAAAAGTTTCATCTAAATCTTGGATCAGAGTTGCCCTGTCCTTGCTCTTGACCACTATGTCATCCATGTAGGCTTCTACATTTCTGTGTATTTGTGGCTCAAAAGCGTCGTGGACTACTCTTGCAAATGTTGAACCAGCATTCTTCAAACCGAAAAGCATCCGTACGAAACAGTATGTGCCACATGGAGTGATGAATGCGGTCTTCTCCTCATCCTCTTCTGCCATGAAGATCTGATGGTATCCTGAGTATGCATCAAGGAATGAAAGCAAATCACATCCGGCCGTGGAGTCAACAATCTGGTCAATGCGCGACAAGGGAAATGGGTCTTTGGGACAAGCTTTATTAACATCGGTAAAGTCGATACAAAGCCTCCATTTCCCGTTCGCCTTGCGCACGACTACAGGATTGGCCAACCACGTAGGATGGAGCACTCCTCTGACAAGGCCTGCTGCTTCCAACTTCTTGATTTCTTCTGCAATGAATTCTTGGTGCTCCACTGCTTGTTTCCTGATTTTCTGCTTGACGGGCCGCGCATGAGGACAAACGGCAAGATGGTGCTCGATTACTTTCCTGGGAACACCGGGGATGTCAGACGGCTGCCATGCAAACACGTCGACGTTCGCCCGCAGGAAAGCAACGAGCGCGCTTTTCTATTTAGGGTCGAGCGTGGCACTGATGGTGAAGGTAGCACCAGTGCCGTCCTCCTTGGCGGACACCTTCTTGGTCTCTAGCGGAGCTGCCATTGCCTTTTTACACTTGCCGGTGGAGCTCGATGGTGCGTCCTCGACGGTAGCGTAGCACTCCGAAGAGGTCCGCTTGCCGGAGTGGGCATCAGAGCTCTTGTCGGACTTGGTCTTCTTCTTCCCCCCGGGAGCTTCAGCGGCAAGTGACGTGCGTTCTGCTGCGGCTGTTGCATCCCGGTAGATCTTGTCGGCGCAGATAAGAGCATCCTTCTTGTTGCCAGGGACAGAGATGACACTTATCGCGCCAGGCATCTTCAGCATGTTGTATGCATAGTGAGAGGCTGCCATGAATTTGGCGAGTGCTGGACGTCCTAGTATTCCATTGTAAGGCAATGGAAAGTCAGCAACGTCAAAAGTGACCCTCTCAGTCCTGAAGTTCAACTCGCTGCCAAATGTCACCGGCAACGTGATCTTTCCCTTCGGCTTGCTCCTTCCCGGATTGATTCCTTGGAATGTGCCGGTCTCTTCGAGCTCGCTGTCAAGGATCTGGAGCTTCTGGAGTACCGCAGAGGAGATCAGGTTCAAGCCGGCCCCGCCGTCAACTAGCATCTTGGTGACCTTGAGGTTGCGGATAGTTGGTGAAACCAACATCGGCAAGCACCTGACCGCAGTTATGCGATCAGTATGGTCCTCAATATCAAAGATGATAGGCGTGCCGGACCATTTAAGAGGCTTGCGTGACTCGACCGGTGGTTCTGCCGCATTGACTTCCCGCACCCACTGCTTGAGCTGGCGGTGCGAAGTATGCAGAGAAGCACCGCCATCAACGCAAAGGACCTCTGTGGCTTTCTGGAACTCCTGCTCATCGCCTCGTCATCCTCCATATCCTCATCGTCGTCGTCATCTTCATCCTTGTCGCGGTCGCGGGAAGGTCTGTCTCCTTGCCGCTGCTTGGCCTTGCCGCGGGGTCCACCCCGGCTGGGACGCTTCTTGCCGGATCTTCCAGTACCTTCTTGGGCCTTCTCCTTGTCGCGTCGCTCGTACTCAGCCTTCTGCTGCTCGATAAGCTGCTCGACCTTCTTGCAGCTCTGGAGATCATGGCCCTTGGTGCGGTGGACCTTGCAATACTGCTTGTCGGATCCGTCCTTCTTGTCGGCGGCCGCCACAGTTTCGGCTTCCTTGGCGCCACCTCCGTTGCCGGACTGCTCAATGACTAGCACATCTTTGCCTTTCTTCTTCCTGTTGTTCCGCCGCCGGTTTTTCCTTGCCGGGGCAGCATCATCGCTGTTAGATCCTCCTGCTCCTGTGTTCTCTCTGGGGAGTTTCCTCCCTTCCTCAGCACGTGCACACTTGTCGGCCAGGGCATATAGCTCACTGACGTCTCTGATCTTACACATCGCCATCTCCTCCCGCATCCTACGGTTTCGCACGTTCTGATGGAACGCGCTGATGACTGCGGCAGGGTGGACATCTGGGATGTTGCACTGCACCTGGCTGAATCTCTGAATGTACTTGCGTAGGGGCTCTCCTTCCTTCTGGGCGAGCAGATGGAGGTCGCTCTCTTGGCCATGAGGCTTGTGGCCGCCTGTAAAGGCGCCGACAAACTGATGGCACAGATCTGCCCAGGAGGATATGGAGTTGTCCGGCAAGTGCATGAGCCAGGACCTGACATTAGGCTTGAGCACCAGCGGGAATTAGTTGGCAAGGATCTTGTCGTCTCGCCCCCCGGAAGCTTGCACCGTGATGGTGTAGATGCTGAGGAACTCCGACGGATGCAACTTGCCGTCGTACTTCTCTGGTACGTCTGTCTTGAAATTCTTCGTACTGGGCCACTGGACCTGCCCCAGCTCACGAGTAAACGCAGGGCAACCTACCGCATACGGCAAGTCGCCTGGTTCCCTTGGCGCATGCATGTCGACAGTGGGCCCAGCGCGCTGGTCTGATTGACGCCGCGCTTCTCTTCGACGCTCGATGCGAGTACGAGCGTCTTCTTGCTGTCGTTCGTGAAGAACTTGGCGCTGATCGCGACGAGCTCGTGGATCTGACGACGCGGTGGAGTCAGTGTCGAGGTTGACCCGGCGAGTCGGCGATCTTGGCCTTCGGGGCGGAGAGTGCATGGTGGTTGCACCCCCACCGGTTTTGTCACCATCGGCTCGCGCCTGGCAATCTTGCCGCGGCCGTGATGCGTTCGACTGCCGTGGAGTGTCGCCGTTGGCGAAGCCGATGAGACTCTGAATGGTGGCTCTCCATTCGTCGATCTTGTCCGCCGTTGGAGGGTAATCCAGGAGCAGTTGAGCTCGTGCCAAAGCTTCTTCCGAAGTTTTGGGTGGCGGTGGCGAACGGTGCGAGGAGCGGGATATGCTCGGACTTCTAACTAAGTTAGAAGGAGCAGCATCCCGTCCAGGCGACTGTGCCTTGCTCGTGCCAGCATGTTGGCGCGCATGCTGGTCTTGAGCATCCCGAGATCCACCAGCTCGATCTCGGTCCAACGAACGTATGGTACCGCGAGTACCATGACGCTGTCGGTCCCGCGCCTCCTGAGATGGGCGCGGTGCATGTACGGACGCCGAGGTTTGCGCAGCCTTGTCCTTGGACCTGGCGGCAGCGTGAGCTCCCTCATCGACGCCCGTTCCTCCGCCGACGTCTACCCCACCACCCGTTTGCTCCGCTGGTGGTGGGATCGACGTGGACGGAGCAGCCACCTCCGAAGCCTTCTTCTTCGGTGGCATGTCGATGAAGATGATGAAGAAGATGAAGATCTGGCTCGCGTGAACGCCGGATCGGGTTCACACAACCTCGACGCCCCCTACCTGGCGCGCCATAGATGTCATTGGAACGAACACCTATGGGGCAGGGTCCCTTTCGGTCCGGCGGGGGGCAGAGATCGCACGAAGAGCGGATCGAGGCGAAGCACACGAGCGGTTTACCCAGCTTCGGAGCTCTCCGGAGAGATAATACTCCTACTGCTGCTTTGTGATTGTATTGTGTTCTTGCTCGAGAGCGATGAACGCTACAGTGCACACTAGCTGTGAGACCGAGCGTGAGTGTTTTTCTGGTTTCGAACCCCCCATCTACGTTGCGCATGGGCCTCCTTTTATATGCTCAAGGGGTCACCGACAGGTGGCAACGCATGCAAGGGTAAAAATGTAAAAAGAGCTGCGGTTGGTATACCTACTTGTACAGTGTATCATACCTAACCCTGACGGCAGGGGACAAAGGCATTAAATGCCCGTCTGTGTCGCCCAAACAGTGCAGAGAGGGACCGTCAGGGGCGCCACCGCATGCCACGATGGCTATCTTGTCAGCGCCGCTTGCCACCTCGCACCGCTGGCTGCACAGCCTCTCGTCACACGCGCCTGGAAAGGCCTCAGCACGACACGTTGGTGGATGTGCTGGAGCGTGGGTACAGAGTGGTAGCTTGCCGCGCCCGGAAGCTTGTCGCTCACCGGGCCTTGCCGGGACGCGTGGCGCGTCGCGGTAAGTTCCTTGAAATGCCTCGGTTGGCCTTCCCGACAAGCTCCTCTTGCCGGGGTCTTGTCTCCTTATGCCTCGGTTGGCCCTCCCGGCAAGCTCCTCTTACCGGGGTCTTGTCTCCTTGGCTTGAACACTTTGTTCTTGAATGGCTTCAAAGGAACCACGGAGGACCTTGGCGGTCACCCGGCAAGCCTTGCCGCGGGGCGCTGCGACTGCCCGTGCACAAGTTCGGGATACTAGGGTCGAGCGTGGCAAGGCTTGCCGGGTGACCGCCAAGGTCCTCCGTGGTTCCTTTGGAGCCATTCAAGAACAAAGTGTTCAAGCCAAGGAGACAAGACCCCGGCAAGAGGAGCTTGCCGGGAGGGCCAACCGAGGCATAAGGAGACAAGACCCCGGCAAGAGGAGCTTGTCGGGAAGGCCAACCGAGGCATTTCAAGGAACTTGCCGCGATGTGCCACGCGTCCCGGCAAGGCCCGGTGAGCGACAAGCTTCCGGGCGCGGCAAGACAACGACCGCGGCAAGGCGCTTGCCGCGGCAAGCTACCACTCTGTACCCACGCTCCAGCACATCCACCAACATGTCGCCCTGAGGCATTTCCAGGCGCGCGTGACGAGAGGCTGTGCAGCCAGCGGTGCGAGGTGGCAAGCGGCGCTGACAAGATAGCCATCGTGGCATGCGGTGGCGCCCCTGACGGTCCCTCTCTGCACTGTTTGGGCGACACAGACGGGCATTTAATGCCTTTGTCCCCTGCCGTCAGGGTTAGGTATGATACACTGTACAAGTAGGTATACCAACCGCAGCTTTTTACATTTTTAACCTTGCATGCGTTGCCACCTGTCGGTGACCCCTTGAGCATATAAAAGGAGGCCCTTTTTCACCGCAGCTCTTTTTACATTTTTAACCTTGCATGCGTTGCCACCTGTCGGTGACCCCTTGAGCATATAAAAGGAGGCCCATGCGCAACGTAGATGGTGGTTCGAAACCAGAAAAACACTCACGCTCGGTCTCACAGCTAATGTGCACTGTAGCGTGCATCGCTCTCGAGCAAGAACACAATACAATCACAAAGCAGCAGTAGGAGTATTATCTCTCCGGAGAGCTCCGAAGCCCCGCGCCGGACCGAAAGGGGCAGCTTGGGTATAAGTAGAAGCACAAGTATTGTCACTGACGAGACCATGCATGGTCATCCCGCCGAGCCATACATACATTGATACATACACGATCCCACCATGGAACATACTTACATACATACTGTATACAGCTACAAACTCTTGAGTACTACACTACCCTGCCTCTGCCTGATGATCCCCGGAGCGCCCAAAAACAGAAGATGCATCCACCAGGATACAGGGATTCGGCAGACAGTTAGCAGAACCAGACCTACTAACATACTGCTGCTACTTGCAACTACGTTTGGGACGGAGGGACCTTGGATATCACACCGGCAGCAGCACCACCACCACTCTACACTACACTACAGATCCGCCCAACAGGATACAGGGATTAAGCAGTTTCAGCCTCCAAGTTCACTTCAGAGAGCAGGGCACAACACACACGCGTCGGTCCATCAGATCAGATGCACGGTGACAGTGGTGGTGACGGTGACGACGACGCTGCCGGAAGAGCCCCAGAAAGCGTCCGGCACGAACAGGAAGTGTTGGGGCTGGTACCCCTCCAGCCGGCGGACGTACTGCACTTTCCCCGACGCCGCCAGCGAGGGCGGCCCAGGCCCAGGCTCGCCCCGCATCACCACCATCCTGTACTCATATTCCTCGTCTTCTTGGCCAGGCTTGGGATGCGGGCAGATGCGGACCAGCGACAGCGAGCGCCCGGTCAGGACGTCGCCGCCGTTGAGCAGGAGAAGCACGCTCACCCTGTCGTGGTGAAGGAGCGCGTGGACAGGCTCGTCCCGCCGCAGAATGACCGTCGCGCCCCGGAGCAGGCCGCCTGTGTCACAGTTGGGCGCCGGCGCGTGCTCGTCGCGGACGTGGTCGTAGAGCAGCACGCCGCGGTAGGCGCAGCCGTCGAACGGGCAGCTGTAGGGCGCGTATGGGCACGTCTCCTCCTCGTGGCTCCGCAGCTCCGTGAACTTGACCGTCTCCTCGCAGCCGTGCCTGCTGAACTTGCATGGCCTGGTCATGCCGGCGAGGACCTTCTCCATGGCCCGGCAACGGATGTCGCCGATGCGCTCGTTGCAGCTGGGGCACTTGCGGTTCATGCCGATGCAGCAGTTGGTGCAGGCGGCATGTCCGTTCTTGCACTGCTCATCAATCAAGTTAGAGAGAGAAACAAACTATAATTAGCATAGTTGTGCGCAAAGATTGAACGAAATCATGCGGCAACCAATGCAGAAGCTAAGTTTTTCAGACACTTGCCATGAAGATCTGGGAATCAAAAGGCAGGGAGCAGATTTCACATTCAAGGGTATCCATGTCGTGGGAGAAAACATTGTTCGCCTCTGATTCTTCCTGCGGCACCGTGCTGTCCAGAGTTTCGGTGCTGATCCTCGCCTTCTTGGAAGCGCTCCTCTTTCGCCCCATCACGCACGCGTAGCCTGGCAAAAGCAAACAATGGCGACGGTTCAGCGACATGAACACCAAGCAGCATAGCAGAAGAAGAAGTTAACATTGCATTGGCATCAGCATGCTCGCCTGAGTGAATGAAGGTCGAGGCGAAGAAATCTGTGCACCGGGAGGCGGAAGCGGTCGTGTGTTTGTGATGTCTCGGGTTGGCAGCGTCGGCTGGCCACTCGCGGCGGGGTTCTCATAGGCAAGCACGAAAGCACTGGACGACCAACGTGGCCACACGGCAGGACATGGCAGGGAACAAATGGACACGTGAACACGCCGCTTAATGTCCGGACGCCACGCAGACCCACACGCGGCGCGGTAAAAACGATCCGTGTAGACAAGTGTGCCCGGACGGGGCTGTTGTGCTATGGGATTATCAACTTCCAAGGTAAAAACTTCTTCTCCTTTTCTTTTTTCGAAGCTAACTTCTTCTGCTCTTGAGACGCAAATAAAAGTATGTGTTTCTTAAAGAAAAAACATAAATGGCTATGGCGTGATGGTGTTCTCACGTTCTTCTCTTCTCCCCTTATTTTTTTTTCTTTTTAAGAAAAAGCAGGGAGGCTCTTCCAACTCAATAGTTTTTTTTTCCAAAACACGGTAAGACGCAGACGCTTATAAATACGTACAAACATTTATAATACTAGACTTGTCTGCAATTACATCGGAGAAAGTGGCTAGGGTCTCTGCTGCCTCTCGCCGCGCAGCCGCCGGCCTGCCTTCTCTCCGGTGGCCTCAGGGTCATGAGGATGCGGTGGATTCCGGTCTTTATCGGTGGGAGGGATATGTTTTTAGACGTTTCTTTCAGTTTTGTTAGGGTTTATATCCTAATCAGAAAGGAAGGCGGGGCGACGGCGACTTTCTAAGATGAAATAAGGTTCTTCCCGCCTAGCCCCCATCCTGTTGGTGCTTCTAGTATCATCGGAAGGCGTGTGGAGATTTTTATCCGGTGAATCTTGTGGGATTCGGTCGGCGTTTGTCTTTTGTGGATCTGCTTGGATCCGGTCTTAGTTCGTGTATTTACAGGTTGGATCATACCGATCCATGCTTCTCTTCATCAACGGCGGTTACTGTTATTCTGGTGCGCTGGTCCTCTGGGGCCTTAGCACGACAACTTCCTGACTGTCTACTACAAGGTTTGCCTAGCTTTAGTGATGGAGGGGCGATGACGGCGATGCGCCTTCAGCTTGTTCCAATGCTTGTAGTTGTCGCTAGGTGGTCTAAGAACTGGATATAATTTTTATTTTTGGTGTTCTTTATACTACTTTGACAGTTTATGTATAGATTGAAAGTTTTCTCGTAATTTTTTTTTACATCGACGAAAGCACCTCGGGACATTTGGTTGATGCGACCGGTGACCAATAGAGCTTAGAGGCCATGCAGAGATGATCGCAACTTGTTTCACCAGAGGGTATCCATCATGCATCGGCGGTCCATTAACAGTTGTCTGAGATCATAGATCTTCATCTTGTCCTTGGAAGGGGATAACATCCGTGGAGATGTCCCAAATCCAGCTGCAGCTACCCACTAAGGATTAGTTGCTGCTTTAGTAGGTGGCTTGACAAGAAGCTGCAGAAAGCTTCCAAGCTCATTGTGATTGGTCCTTCCACACATGATGAACCAAAACCTGATATTTTTGTAAAGAATGAACAGTAATCACCGATCTCGATTGATTGCGATGATTTACAAATATATACCCCTGAAAGAGGCGCGTCGCACAGACGCGACGTTTACAAGAGATGGGATCGACGGGCGCGTCCGTTACAATAGGACGTGACCCATCGGGAGAGAAAACCGCATGTCGGTTTGCTAACAGAGATTTCCATTAATTAAACTAATTAATTAATCCTAACACTCCCCCTAATCTCTGCTCAAATTATTCTTGTAAACATCATCATCAACATCTTCGTCATCATCATCATGATTAGTCTCCTCCAAAAACTCTGTAGGAAAAATATGAGGAGGTATATACAATATGCCATCAAAAACTCTTTCCAAAAACCCAGTGGGAAAAGAAGGAGAAACTGACATGTCACAATGCCTGCATTGCTATTGCCTCATTAAAAACCTTCCATAAGAAACCATTTAGGAAAACTTATGAAGGAAAAGAGTGCAATATCAAAGATCCGAGGATCACAAACAGATTACCATTCAGGGAGACACTCCCCCTGAACTTTGCAAATCCCGAAGTCGTTTCATACCAATTCCATTGATGTAATTCTCAAATAAAGAACTTGTTAATAACTTTGTAAACAAATCGGCAAGATTGTCACATGACTTCGTTTGCAAAATATTTATCTCCCCAGTTTCCTGTAACTCATGGGGATAAAATAATTTAGGAGAAATATGCTTTGTAATATTGCTCTTTATATAACATGTCTGCATCTGTGTAATACATGCAGCATTATCTTCATAGATAATAGTGGGTGATTCCAATGATCCAATCCTACTTGTACTTTCAATAAAGTTTATCATTCTACGATGCCATGCACATTCACGTGATGCTTCAAACGAAGCAATAATTTCAGAATGATTCGTGGACGTAGCCACCAGAGTTTGTTTTGTCGACTTCCAAGAAAAGGTTGTACCTCCACTCAAGAAGACAAAACCAGTCTATGATCTGGCATTATGGGGATCCGATAGGTATCCAGCATCACAATATCCCACCATGGTCTTATCTTGATTTTTCTGATAGAACAAACCAAGATCTTTGGTGCCTTGAAGATATCGGAAAATGTTCTTCACACCAACCCAATGCCTCTTTGTTGGTGATGCACTGAATCTAGCCAATAAATTTACTGCCAATGATATATCAGGCCTGGTGCAGTTTGCTAGATACATTAGTGCTCCAATAGCACTGAGGTAAGGAAACTCAGGTCCTAATACCTCTTCATCATCACCCTTAGGTCTAAATGGGTCTTTATCTCTATCAAGAGATCTAACAACCATTGGTGTTTCCGATGGATATGCTTTATCCATATTAAATTTCTCAAGAATCTTTTGGATATAAGCAGACTGATGAAACAGTATTCCTGAAGGAAGATGTTCAAGTTGTAAGCCCAAACAAAATTTAGTCTTACCCAGATCTTTCATCTCAAACTCCGTCTTAAGATGATTACTTGCCTCATGTATTTCTTGTGTAGTCCCAATGATATTCAGATCATCCACATACACAGAAGTAATGCAAAACCCGTTCTTAGATTTCTTAATAAACACACATGGGCAATCATTATTATTTGAGTAACCCTTTTGAAGAAGGAATATACTCAGTCGGTTATACCACATTCTTCCCGACTGCTTCAAGCCATAGAATGACTTCTGAAGCTTTACGCAATACATGTTGCGATTAGCCTTTGGATTGGGAAGCTTCATTCCCTCAGGAACTTTCATGTAAATATCCGAATCTAGTGACCCATATAAATATGCAGTCACAACATCCATCAGTTGGATAGACAAATTCATTTTCACTGCCAGTGATATTAAATATTGGAATGTTGTTCCACTCATAACAGGAGAATATGTTTCATCATAATCGATGCCGGGTCTCTGCGTGACCTGTGCTACAAGCCTCGCCTTATATCTCACCACCTCATTGTTCTCGTTCCTCGTACGAACAAAAACCCATTTTGCTCCCACAGGGAACACATGCCGAGAAGTGGGTATTACTGCAGTAAATACCCCTCTTTTTATGAGCGAGCGCAATTCATCCTCAATTGTTGCCTTCCATTTGGACAAGTCTGAGCGCTTCATGCACTCTGCCATGGACTTAGGTTCTTGATCCAAATCAAGGCCTTCTGCAATTCTAGAGGCGAAATAAATGTCGACAACTATAGTCTTTCTATTTTATGATTCTCCAGAATCAATATAATTAATGGATATCTCATCAATACCTTTTGATCCTTCGTGATTTCCCTCAACAATTGGATCAAGGTCTTTCGATGTCCCAGCACCAAAATTTGTGTGCGCACTCGTGTTGGGTTCTGGATGTCCAATATCTTTTAGGTGTCCTTCAACCCTAGGTTGATTATCAACATTTTGTTGACTTGCATTTACTATTTGAGGATTCCTCATTCCCCTTGGACGCTTCTGTAAATCCTTGTCTTTTGTGTCCAGATTCCTCCTCCTCTTAGGTGGCTGAGTAGACCTATGGGTCACATCCACTCTCTCTGGCACATTCATAGCGGGAACATTTGATTTTGTGACACCTTTATAATCAGTAAATGGATCTGGCAGATTATTTGCAATATTTTGCAAATTTATAATCTTCTGAACCTCCAGTTCAGACTCATTCGTACGTGGATCTAAGGACTGGATGCCTTTCACATCCCAATCTATTTCTCGGCATTCTTTGTGGTTATTCTCTCCCCCTAATGCCGGGAAATTGTCCTCATCAAAAATGCAATCAGCGTACCGGGTTGTAAACAAATTCCCTGTCAGGGGTTCCAGGTACTTAATGATTGACAGAGAATTGTACCCCACATAGATCCCCATTCGTCTATGAGGGCCCATTGATGCACGCTGCGGTGGTGAGATCGGTACATATACCGCGCAACCGAATTGCTGCAAATGGGAAATAATTGGCTGATTTCCACGTACTAACTGCAACGGGGAGACCGTATGATATGCAGTTGGTCGAATTTGTATCAATTCTGCAGCATGTAAAACTGCATGACCCCAACATGAAGCTGGAAGATTACTATTCTGCAGGAGCGGTCTTGCTATCAACTTGATCCTCTTGATAAGTGATTCCGCAAGACCATTCTGGGTATGTACATAAGGTACTGAGTGCTCCACAGAAATGCCCAAAGCTAGGAAGTAATCATTAAATGCTCATGAACTAAATTCTGCAGCATTATCCATTATGATGGTTTTTATCCTATGCTTAGGATGATTTGCTCTCAATTTAATGATCTGAGCAATTAGCTTTGCAAAAACATGTTTCCTTGTTGACAGTAGACACACATTTGACCATCTTGTTGATGCATCAATTAGGACCATGAAATATCTAAATGGTCCAGATAACGGTTGTATTGGACCACAAATATCTTCTTGAATGCGTTCAAGGAAATTAAGCGGCTCATCCTTTAATTTCACATAAGATGGCCTTGTGATCAATTTCCCAGTTGCACATGATGTGCATACAAAATCCGATGATTTTGGGAACTTTCTATCCGTTATGTTGTGTCCAACAGAACCATCAATAATTTTTCTCATCATCCCAATACCAGGATGACCCAGGCGACCATGCCAAATCTTGAACTTATCAAGATTCTGAAAAACTATCTTGTACGCCATATGCGTCTCTGGTTTAATGTATGTATAATACAACCCAGAAGATAGAGAAGGCAAATTCTCAAGGACTTCCTTTCGAAATCCCTTTTGCTGAGTTATGAGTAGGCATTCGGCCCCACTCTCTTCATTAGTTTCCACATGGAAACCATTTTTGCGGATATCCTTAAAACTTAGCCATCTGCCACGGTGGACGGCAAAGGCATGGATGGCGGATGGCAAAGACCTTTGCCGTCAGCCGCAGACGACAAAAGGTGACGGCAAAGTAGGGGACGACTAAGAGCTGCGTTGCCGTCTGCTTCGGGCAGCTGACGGCAAAGGGGCCTTTGCCGTCCGCAGCGGACGGCAAAGAAGACGGACGGCAATAAATGCGCTGTTACTCGTTAGGTGGTTAACAGCAGGCCTTTGCCATCCGTTGCGGATGGCAAAGCCTTTGCCGTCAGCCACTGTGGGCAAACTGACCAAATTGGTCAGCCTCCCAGGAAGCACAGTTGCCTGCCACGTGGCCTCTTTGCCGTCCGCTGCTGATGGCAAAGATCTCTTTGCCGTCGGTGGCAGACGGCAAAGATCATGCATATTGTCTCTTTTTTTCTGTTCTTTTACTCCAACAATTTTCACAGCAAATATATATGACAGCAAATATATATCACATATCTAGCACATAAGTTTCATATCACATATCACATCAGTTTCACACATCAGTTTCATCCATACACATTGTTCATACATAAGCAAGTTCCATCCATACACATTGTTCATACATAAGCAAGTTCCATGATAGCAAGCTAGATACAATGCAAAGTTTCATCAAAGGAAAAGCAAGCACTCCATCATAGCAAGCTAGCTTCCATGAAGTGAATGAAATCTGCAAAATGGTAAATAAGAAAGTTAGAAATAGGTGACTAGAACAAGAAGAAGACTAGAACAAGAAGTATATGTCATTTATGAGCTAACTTAGGTGAAATGGATCATATATGAGCTAACAAAGTTGAAATGGGTTGTTTATGAGCTAACTTAGTTGAAATGGATCATTTATGAGCTAACTTAGTTGAAATGGGTCGTTTATGAGCTAACTAAGGTGAAGGGCATCGTTTTTGAGCTAAGTAAGGTGAAATGGATCGTTTTTGAGCTAACTTAGGTGAAATGGATCATTTATGAGCTTTTATGAGCTAACCTTGGTGAAATGGGTCGTTTATGAGCTAACCTAGGTCAAATGCATCATTTATGAGCTAACCTAGGTGAAATGGATCATTTTGGAGCTAACTTAGTTGAAATGGGTCGTTTATGAGCTAACTAAGGTGAAATGCCACGTTTTTGAGCTAACTAAGGTGAAATGGGTCATTTTGGAGCTAACCTAGGTGAAATGGGTCATTTAGGAGCTAACGTAGGTGAAATGGGTCATTTTAAAGCTAACGTAGGTAAAATGGACCATTTAGGAGCTAATCTACGTAAAATGGGTCATTTTAGAGCTAACTTGGATAAATTGGATCATTTGTAAGCTAACTAAGGTAAAATGAGTCATTTTAGAGCTAACTTAGGTAAAATGGATCGTTTATGAGCTAACTAAGCTAATTATGCAATTTTTGACATAAGTAAGCTTATTAAGTCATTTTGAAGGAAAAGAAGCTAACTCTAGGTCATTATGGTAAGCATATTGAAGGAAATAAAGCTAAGTCTAAGTCTAGAGAAACTTACCGTGATCAGGGAGGTGTAGGAGCGGGCTGGCTCGTGCCGGTAGCTGGAGAAGGATCGTGCGATGCGTTTCTAGAGTTAAGCTGCACCAAAGATCATTTCCAATGTCTCGTTAGCATTATGACACTCAAATGTTAAGACTAGCAAGTAATGTCCAAACTCACCGTGCTCCCAGGAGCAATCACTGGCATCGGCGGAGCGGTCTGACCGGACTTCTCGCACATAGACTGCACATTTGGTTTTCACAACAGAGTCATACTAGTTAGTAATGAGACTCAAATGTTAATACTAGCAAGTAATCTGCAGAAGAAACTTATCACAAGGAGCTCATACATGGCCCTTGCCTGCATGTCATTCCGTGCCCTCTCCTCCTCCAACATCTTTGTCGTCCTCTCCTCCAACTCCCGTTGCCTCTCCGCCGCCTCCGCCAGAAGTTTCTCCGTTCTATCTCTCTCACTCTGTATAGCAGCCTGCAACACCACTCACATGACCATTTGTAATCTTTGATGGAAGCGCACACAGTGTAATGGAGAAAGATAGCTGAGTACGTATAACTAACCTTGATGGCGAGTTGGACTGGCCGTTCAGGAGGCCTTATCTCAGGAGCGGAGCTCGACTGGCGCGCCTTGATCTCCGGGAGAGTGCTAGGACAACGGATAAGTCCATCTCCCATGGCTATGGAGCCATGGGACCTCCCGCCACCAGATATCATCAACAATTCTGTATCAATGGGACCCTGGCTCGGGTTAAAGTCCTCCCCTTTCCTCGCCTTCCCCTGATCTCTATATTGCACGAGCTTGTCGTGGGCGGAGATGTTGGTGAAGTTCTTTGGATCATCGAGGTCAGACGCAGAGAATGCCTTGACTTTCTTGTAAGAGCCAGTGTGGGCCATGGCATATAGGTCGTACACCTCTGGCACCTTATCCGCCTTATTGTAGCGTGCCTGTAAGAGAGAAACAAAGTAAATTAGTAATTAAAGGGCTAAAGCTAGCATGATGAATGAATTGCATGAATCATGAAGCAAACCACATACCCAGTTCCGCCCGTACTGAAATAAGTTGGAGCTGCCTTGGTGGTGTGGCACACCTTCCATTTGGGCACGTTTGTCCTTGGCCTCGTTGTGGGTGGCCCGCCATTCTTTTGAGCACCATGCATTGACCAACACCTCCCAATACATCCGATCCGCACACCATCTTTGAGGGGCCTAAGTTAGCAAATAAAAACTTCAGCGCTACGGCTATGAATTACTAAATGAAGGAATTAAGTACAAGGCCTTAAAAATTACCTTCATGTACTGCTCCTTACTCAAGAACTTATCGCGGCACTCCTGCTTGGACTTCTTGATACCACGCTCGGCATAGTAGTCTCGAACAGACTGCACCCGAGCCTCATGCCGTAAGTTCTGAAGTAGGTGCTTGCACTCCTTGTGGATAACATCTGCCGCCTCCTCCTCGTATCCCTCCTCACACCTGTAGAATGTCTGCAATCAAATGAGACAATATTGGTTAGTACAATTAATAACTAGCTAGTTGAAGATTTTTAATTGTGTAAAGGAGAAATTACCCAGAACTTTATGATCACCACGTCTGCCCTCGTCTTGCACAAGACACCGTCGATAATCTCACCTGGCAGGGCCGGGGCAGCCAAGTAGTGCTCCCAACTCAATCCAACCTCTGGAAGCCGACCCTCACCAGGCAACGTGACAAACCCCGGAAAGTTTTGCCGAATCAGAACTCCAAGGACGGAGTTGGGCCGGCGGACACTTTCATGGTGGTCCCAACCCCTGGAGCATGACAAGGCCAACGCATTAGTTATTTGAAGAAACGTGAATGCAGAAGGTACAAAAAGATTAAATGCACTTACCTCTCCCCATCAGGGAAAATCAACCACCTCTGCTCGCAGGTCGCCGGCACGGACGGGAGCCGTGTAGCACCACGCTGGTAGACGTTGCCCCCCTCCTCCCCCTCCTCCTCAAAATCAGTCGGCTCCCCGCCATCATCAGCATGGCCACTCGGCTCCCCGCCATCATCAGCATGGCCACTCGGCTCCTTAGGCTGGCCCGACCAAGTACCCCATCCAGACGTGTGCTCCTCCGGGGTCTCGTGGGCCCAACTCTCGTGGGCCGAAGGCCTGTCGACCCGAGGCTCGTGGGCCGAAGACCCGTGGACCGGAGTCCGTGTAGTCTCCTCCTCAGATGAGTCTACCCTAGCAGTCACGTGCTCGGGTGAAACAGCTGGGGGCAGCGGCGAGGAATGCGCCGTAAGAGTCACGTGCTCCACCTCCTCTCCCGCGACCACGTGCTCCACCTCCTCTCTTCTTCTTACCTCGTCCCCTGCTGGGCACCGCGGTCGACGAAGAAGGGCCCGGCGGTGTCGCCATACTGTCCAGCAACGCTCGGCGGAGAGGTGCGTGTGGAATGGAAGACCTCACACTACGCGCCGACGAAGAAGGGGCCTCGGCGTGCTCCCGACCAGCGCCCACCATCTTTCAACACCTGCCATGACAAAGGATAAACGAAATTAGTACAACATGAAAAAAAGTACCGACATGAATAATAATATGTATATCACTTAAGTGTATCATCATCAAGTACAACATAAACAACAGCACATTTAAAACTACCCGATCAACACAATTATATATGATGTTTTTCATAACAAAATCGAAAAATATATGACTTAACTAATAATTCACAAATATATGACCCCGTCGGCATCTGGAAGGCCAAAGAACACCTTTTTGGGAGGTGTCGGGGGTCGGGGTGTCGTGTCGGTGTCGGGGTGCCGTGTCGGGGTCGGGGTCGGGGTCTCGGGGTCGGGGTGTCGGGTCGGGGTGCCGGGTCGGGGTCGGGGTGCCGTGTCGGTGTCGGGGTCGGGGTGTCGGTGTCGGGGTCGGGGTCGGGGTGTCGGGTCGGAGTGTCGGGTCGGGGTCGGGGTGTCGTGTCGGTGTCGGGGTCGGGGTGTCGGTGTCGGGGTCGGGGTGCCGTGTCGGTGTCGGGGTCGGGGTGTCGGGTCAAGCTCGGGGTCGGGGTGCCGGGTCGGGGTCGGGGTGCCGTGTCGGTGTCGGGATCGGGGTGTCGGGTCAGGCTCGGGGTCGGGGTGTCGGTGTCGGGGTCGGGGACGGGGTGCGGGGTCGGGGTCGGGGTCTCGGGGTCAGGGTGTCGGGTCGGGGTGCCGGGTCGGGGTCGGGGTGCCGTGTCGGTGTCGGTGTCAGGGTCGGGGTGTCGGGTCAGGCTCGGGGTCGGGGTGTCGGTGTCGGGGTCAGGGTCGGGGTGTCGGGGTCGGGGTCTCGGGGTCGGGGTGTCGGGTCGGGGTGCCGGGTCGGGGTCGGGGTGCCGTGTCAGGTCGGGTTTTTTTCGTCTTTTTTCCTTTTCTTTTTCTTCCTCTTCTTCCTTTTCTTCCTTTTTTTCCTTCTTCTTCTTCTTCTTCTTCCTCCTCCTTTACTTTTTCCTGTTCTTCTTCTCCTCCTCTCCTCTTTTTTCTTCTTCTTCTTCCTCTTCTTCTTTTTTCTTCTCCTCCTCCTGTTCTTCTTCTTCCTTTCCTTTTTCCTCTTCTTCTTCTCCTCCTCTCCTGTTTTTTTTCTTCTTCTTTTTCTTTCCTAAAACTGAACTAAACCTAAATCTAATCTAAACATAAACCTAAAACTAAAAAAACAGAAAAAAGGAAAAAACTAAATCTAAACCTAAAACTAAACTAAAACTAAACCTAAACCTAAAACTAAACCTAAAACTAAAACTAAAACTAAATCTTAACTAAAGATAAACCTAAAACTAAAAAACAGAAGGAAAAAAGGAAAAACTGAGGAGAGGTAGAGCTCACCTGGGCCGGTGGAGGAGGTGGCCGGTGGAGGAGGGGGCGGGGCGGTCTGGGGCGGCGGCACCGGGCCCAGGGTGGTGGGGCGCGGGGGGGCGCCGGTGGGCCGGGGCGCGGCGGCGCTGAGACGGCAGGGTGGCGGGGGCGACGGGGCGGGGGGCCGGTGGGGTGACGGCGCCTGGCGGCAGTGGCGACGAGGCGGGGGGCCGGTGGAGGAGGGGGACGGGGCGTCGGCGCCGGGCCCGGGGCGGTGGGGCGCGGGGGGGCGGGGGGCCGGGGCGCGGCAGCACCGAGACGGCAGGGCAGCGGGGGCGACGGGGCGGGGGGCGGTGGGGCGACGAGGCGGGGGGCGGTGGGGCGGCGGGGCGGTGGTGCGACCGGGCGGCAGCGAGTGGTGGGGGCGGCGGCGAGCGTGGGGGAGCAGGGGAGAGAAACTGAGAGAGAAGGGTGAGGTGGGGGTGCGCCGTTAGATATGTTTAATCTTTGCCGTCCGCTAATGTGCTCTTTGCCGTCCGCTAGCGGACGGCAAAGAGGGGGGCCG
Organism: Triticum timopheevii; assembly: GCA_963921465.1. Classification (NCBI taxonomy): domain Eukaryota; kingdom Viridiplantae; phylum Streptophyta; class Magnoliopsida; order Poales; family Poaceae; genus Triticum; species Triticum timopheevii. Next base: position 599,086,027 of record OY997270.1, read on the forward strand.
TTAAGTATTTTTTAACCAGCTCCTCAGTGGGGGCCCCCTCCCTCTTTGCCGTCTGCTAGCGGACGGCAAAGATTCTTTGCCGTCTACTAGCGGATGGCAAATAACTGGCTGATGGCAAAGGCTTTCTTTGCCATCAGACAGTTCTTTGCCGTCTGCTTTCGGGTAGCTGATGGCAAAGAGCTTCTTTGCCGTCTGCTAGCTGACGGCAAAGAGTTGGCAGATGGCAAAGTAGCTGATTCCAGTAGTGGGTGGTGAGATCGGTACATATACCGCGCAACCGAATTGCTGCAGATGGGAAATAATTGGCTGATTTCCACATACTAACTGCAACGGGGAGACCGTATGATATGCAGTTGGTCGAATTTGTATCAATTCTGCAGCATGTAAAACTGCATGACCCCAACATGAAGCTGGAAGATTACTATTCTGCAGGAGCGGTCTTGCTATCAACTTGATCCTCTTGATAAGTGATTCCGCAAGACCATTCTGGGTATGTACATAAGGTACTGAGTGCTCCACAGAAATGCCCAAAGCTAGGAAGTAATCATTAAATGCTCATGAACTAAATTCTGCAGCATTATCCATTCTGATGGTTTTTATCCTATGCTTAGGATGATTTGCTCTCAATTTAATGATCTGAGCAATTAGCTTTGCAAAAGCATGGTTCCTTGTTGACAGTAGACACACATTTGACCATCTTGTTGATGCATCAATTAGGACCATGAAATATCTAAATGGTCCAGATAACGGTTGTATTGGACCACAAATATCTTCTTGAATGCGTTCAAGGAAATTAAGCGGCTCATCCTTTAATTTCACATAAGATGGCCTTGTGATCAATTTCCTAGTTGCACATGATGTGCATACAAAATCCGATGATTTGGGGAACTTTCTATCTGTTATGTTGTGTCCAACAGAACCATCAATAATTTTTCTCATCATCCCAATACCAGGATGACCCAGGCGACCATGCCAAATCTTGAACTTATCAAGATTCTGAAAAACTATCTTGTACGCCATATGCGTCTCTGGTTTAATGTATGTATAATACAACCCAGAAGATAGAGAAGGCAAATTCTCAAGGACTTCCTTTCGAAATCCCTTTTGCTGAGTTATGAGTAGGCATTCAGCCCCACTCTCTTCATTAGTTTCCACATGGAAACCATTTTTGCGGATATCCTTAAAACTTAGCAAGTTACGATTAGAATCTGGATACAATAGAGCATCCGGGATTACCAATTTAGTACCCATAGGGAGTGTAATTGTAGCTTGACCAGAACCAACAATTACCGTGTCTCGACCAACAATTGTCATGGACCATTACTCTTCTTGAGTGTCTGGAAATATTTCATCTCCCTAAGTATCGTGTTAGTAGAAGCACTATCCACTAAACACATTTCCTCCTCCATTGTATTATTCCTTGAAGTTCTATAGAGTAAAAGAACAAAGTTCAGTATATAATCAAACTCTTATAGAATCAATACATACATTACAAACTATATATGTCTTGTACTCATTACAAGCCCTATGTGAGACGACATAGCTAACACATTATGTCTAAGGACATAAATTATTTTACAACACATGTAATATGTCTAATAACATCATTACAATACTTAGACAAATGAGACTAAATCTGGTCTCCATATACGTTAGTAGAACCAAATTCTACTAGCATGTCATTGACATCCAGTATTGGATCTTCCACTTGTTGATTCTGCTCCTGGTTGTCCATGTTCGGAGAATCATCTCGAGAACCATCAACCGTAGGGGTACCATTTTCATTGCCAGTGAAGTGTGCTTCATACTGGTTCCCCTGAGCCTTCTTGCCCTTTCCAAGTGGCTGTTTGTACAATTCCACCAAATGCTTCGAAGTGTCACACTTCTTTGCAATATGTTCCTTACAACCACACCTGAAGCAACCAGTGTTGCTAGCTCTTTCAATCTTCTTGAAAGAACCTTTGCCCTTTTGGACTCCATACTTATTCTGCTTCTCATTACGCTTCCACTTTCCATTGAATGTCCTACGGTTCTTTTTGGAACCATTGAACTTTTGAGTATTCTTAGAGTTGAAGTGTGATTCGGGCAGATGCATCGTTCCTGTTGGATGAGCCAAATTGTTCTTCTCAAGAAGCTCATTGTGCTTCTCTGCCTGAAGCAGCGAGTAAATCAACTCAGAATACTTCTTATACTTTTGCTGATGATACTGTTCAGCAAGTATCCTCATAGAAGGATGGAAAGTAGAAAGTGTCTTTTCAATAAGATCAGCATCAAAAACTGCACTATTGCAGAATCTCAGCTTGGAGTTGATCTTATGAACAACAGAATTGTATGCAGCTACAGACTTAAAGTCTTGGAATCGGACTAGCGCCCATTCCCGTTGCGCTTCAGGCAACATCACCGCCCTTTGTTGATCATACCTCTCCTTTAAGGAGTTCTAGAGTGTTAGAGGGCTCTCCTCCATCAGATACTCTGTCTTTACGTCAGGGTGAAGATGATGTCGAATGAAGTGCAACACTGAATACGTTATTATGTCTGTTATGGATGCAGTCCCTTGGGCAGGTGTGGTTATAGCGGAATTGAGTCCCTTGGCCGTCAAATTTATTTTAACATCCATTGCCCATGTCAAATAGTTAGAACCATCGACGGCAAGTTCAGCAAACTCTTTTTTAGATATGTCAGCCATATACTGCATGCAATCATCATGCTTATTAATTTACTCTCATAGAAAATTAATTGTGTTGTAAACAAAACAATGCATGTATATAGATCAACATATAGCAATTGTCAAATTGTCGGAACACATACGTTGACATACATTGTACTTGTACAATACAGTAATATACACTAATTACTGAATAATACAATATAGTAATTTACACAAATTACTAAATAGCTAGTCACAACTTCAAACTGCTAGTCAAAGAACTAAACAGAGAAAGAAAAACCCAAACCAGTAGCACAGCCCACTGAATACTTTTTATTTTTTCCTTCCTTTTTCGGCTCGGAACAGATGCCTGGGTCTAAGCCCATCTGGCCTTTCGGCCCAACAGCCCGGCACTGCTTTATTTGCTGCATAAATGGGGTGGACGGTTAGGGTTTCCCCTACCGCCCCCGATCCCCATCCCACGTGGCGCCACCTCCTCTGTTCCGGCCACCGCGCCATACGTGCGCTCACCGGCGAGCCGCCGATGGTGAAGGGGCGAAATCCTCCTCGTCCAACAAGGGGGTGTAGTCAGGGATGTCCACCCCATTCTGGTGTCCGTTGGCAAGGCCGAGCGACGCCAGATCCCACGCTCCTGGACGGCGTCCAGGACGACGGTCGACGGCGGCGATGGAGCGGCCGAAGAGGAGAAGGCGGCTCGCCCCAGTGTCGGGCAGACCCGCGCTGCCACTTGTGCCGGCGACATCCATGGCAGCCGTTCCTCCAGTGCTAAAGAGGAAGGGGCCCTGTTCGCCGCGAGGAGCAGGGGAGCGGCCAAACGCCCATGGGGCGCTGCTTGTCCCCGTGGTGGCCATCTCAGGCCCTGGACCGGCGCTGCCACTTGCTCCAGCAGCGGTGACCGCGCCCGCGATGGCCATGGTGCGCCCTGGAGTCGGGATGAAGACGAGGCCGTCGCCCCCAGCGCCGGCGACGCGCGTTGGAGCTGGACTGTAGCCGCGTGCTGGTACGTCGATGACTATCACCCATTCCTCTGCCTCCTCCTCTGCTGGCGTGGGTGGCGGCAGGCGTGTGCCGGCAGCAACTGCAGGTCCTGGTGTGCCCATCTCGGCGTTCAGCGGTGGAGGGGCACTCAGTCCGGCGACAAGCCCTGGGTCCAGACCCTCGTGGTTTTCAACCGGCGTGGCCGGGTATCGGTTCACCGGCGTGGCATGACGGCGGCGTCCAACAACGAAGTTCTGGTGGCGGTTAATACCAAGGCCAGATACTTGTGGTGGTGCGCCCCATCGATGGCGGACGAACCGGGGGTGCTGCTCGGCAAGGAAATGGCGGCGACCTTCTTCCTAGAGAAGGCCAAGGAGAAGAGAGGCAAGGGACGTCAACCTCACCGTTCCGAGTTTTTCTCCGACGAGATTCCCGTGGCCTGTCGCTCTCGCTGAGAGACGTGCATGATAACGTGTAAAGAATGAACACTAATCATTGATCTCGATTGATTGCGATGATGTACAAATATATACCCCTGGAAGAGGCGCGTCGCACAGGCGCGACGTTTACAAGAGATGGGATCGACGGGCGCGTCTGTTACAATAGGACGTGACCCATCGGGAGAGAAAACCGCAGGTCGGTTTGCTAACAGAGATTTCCATTAATTAAACTAATTAATTAATCCTAATAATTTTCAAGAGATTCCTGTGCGAACTTCCCTCTGATACTTCCGGCTATGCTTGCCAAAGGGCATTGATGGTATTCTGCACCATTAGTTGGCACGCGAGTCCGGGCTGCGTTGGCCGGAGACCAACTCTAGATCGGATCTTCCATCACGCCTGGTATTCTCGTGCCAGGACAGGGCCTCACTTTTGGCTCCCTCACCTTCACCACGGATGGAGCAGGACGGCTCAACATGAACCCACCCCCGTTCACACCATATTCTTCGAAACACTTGTGTTCATCGTTGATCTCTACATCGACGTATGGCTATGTATCCCACCACTTCATCAAGCGGCAAGCACGGATTCCACGAAACCTACACTAGCAACACAGGCCTCTGACTCAGAAGACGACGGCGCTTCCTCGGGAATCGTCCCAAATGATGCCAGGTCAGGATCGCGATGTCGGGACGCAGCGTCGACTCAACTACAACCCACCAGCCCGCCCTACATCACATCTAGTCACCATGGTGTGCACGATCTGCCAACTCATTGCTACCTCTTGAGCACTGCATTGGATTTCCCCGAAGAGGAGAGGATGATGCAGTAAAGTAGCATAATTATTTCCCTCAGTTTTTGAGACCCAAGGTATCAATCCAGTAGGAGACCAAACACAAGTCCCTCGTACCTACACAGAACGATAGCAACTCGCAACCAACGCATCTACTACTATCACTCCACTCATCGACCGCTATCCAGCATGCATCTAGAGTATTAAGTAAAAACAGAGTAACGCCGTAAGCAAGATGCCATGATGTAGAGGGATAAATTCATGGAATATGATAATAAACCCATCTTGTTATCCTCGATGGCAACAATACAATACTGAAGGAAATATGCCCTAGAGGCAATAATAAAGTTATTATTTATTTCCTTATATCATGATAAATGTTTATTATTCATGCTAGAATTGTATTAACCGGAAACATAATACATGTGTGAATATATAGACAAACAGAGTGTCACTAGTATGCCTCTACTTAACTAGCTTGTTAATCAAAGATGGTTATGTTTCCTAACCATGAACAAGGAGTTGTTATTTGATTAACAAGGTCACATCATTAGTTGAATGATCTGATTGACATGACCCATTCCGTTAGCTTAGCACCCGATCGTTTAGTATGTTGCTATTGCTTCCTTCATGACTTATACATGTTCCTGTGACTATGAGATTATGCAACTCCCGTTTACCGGAGGAGCACTTTGTGTGCTACCAAACGTCACAACGTAACTGGGTGATTATAAAGGTTCTCTACAGGTGTCTCCAAAGGTACTTGTTGAGTTGGCGTATTTCGAGATTAGGATTTGTCACTCCGAATGTCGGAGAGGTATCTCTGGGCCCTCTCGGTAATACACATCACTTAAGCCTTGCAAGCATTTCAACTAATGAGTTAGTTGCGAGATGATGTATTACGGAACGAGTAAAGAGACTTGCCGGTAACGAGATTGAACTAGGTATTGGATACCGACGATCGAATCTCGGGCAAGTAACATACCGATGACAAAGGGAAAAACGTATGTTGTTGTGCGGTTTAACCGATAAAGATCTTCATAGAATATGTAGGAACCAATATGGGCATCTAGGTCCCGCTATTGGTTATTGATCGGAGACGTGTCTCGGTCATGTCTACATTGTTCTCGAACCGTAGGGTCCGCACGCTTAAGGTTTCGATGACGGTTATATTATGAGTTTATGTATTTTGATGTACCGAAGGTTGTTCGGAGTCCCGGATGTGATCACGGACATGACGAGGAGTCTCGAAATGGTCGAGACATAAAGATTGATATATTGGACGGATATATTTGGACACCGGAAAGGTTCCGGATGAGATTGGGATTATACCAGAGTTCCGGGAGGTTACCGGAACCCCCCGGTAAGTATATGGGCCTTATTGGGCATTAGTGGAAGGGAGGGAGAAGGAGCAAAGGAGGGGGCGCCCCCCCCCCCAAGCCCAATCCGAATTGGAAGGGGGGTCGGCCCCCCCTTTCCTTCTCTCCTCCCCCCTCTTCCTTCCCTCTCCTACTCCTATTAGGAAAAAGAGGGGGGAAACCTACTTGGAGTAGGTTTCCCCCTCCTAGGGCGCGCCTCCCCTTAGGCCGGCCCCCTCCTCCCTCCCTCCTTTATATACGGGGGCGAGGGGCACCCCACAGACACACAAGTTGATCATTGTGATCGTTCCTTGGCCGTGTGCGGTGCCCCCCTCCACGATATTACACCTCGGTCATATTGTAGTGGTGCTTAGGCGAAGCCCTGCGACAGTTAAACATCAAGATCGTCACCACGCCGTCGTGCTGACGGAACTCCTCCCCGTGCCTCTGCTGGATCGGAGTTCGGGGTGCGTCATCGAGCTGTACGTGTGTCAAGAACTCGGAGGTGCCGGAGTAACGGTGCTTGGATCGGTTGAAATGGGAGGACGTACGACTACTTCCTCTACGTTGCGTCAACGCTTCCGCTTCGGTCTACGAGGGTACGTAGACAACACTCTCCCCTCTCGTTGCTATGCATCACCATGATCTTGCGTGTGCGTAGGAATTTTTTTGAAATTACTACGTTCCCCAACAGTGGCATCCGAGCCTAGGTTTTATGGTTTGATGTTATTTGCACGAGTAGAACACAAGTGAGTTGTGGGCGATATAAGTCATACTGCTTACCAGCATGTCATACTTTGGTTCGGCGGTATTGTTGGATGAAGCGGCCCGGACCGACATTACGCGTACGCTTACGCGAGACTGGTTTTACCGTCGTGCTTTGCACACAAGTGACTAGCGGGTGTCAGTTTCTCCAACTTTAGTTGAACCGAGTGTGGCTATGCCCGGTCATTGCGAAGGTTAAAATAGCATCAACTTGACAAACTATCGTTGTGGTTTTGATGCGTAGGTGAGATTGGTTCTTGCTTAAGCCCGTAGCAGCCATGTAAAACTTGCAACAACAAAGTAGAGGACGTCTAACTTGTTTTTGCAGGGCATGTTGTGATGTGATATGGCCAAGACATGATGCTATATTTTATTGTATGAGATGATCATGTTTTGTAACCGAAGTTATCGGCAACTGGCAGGAGCCATATGGTTGTCGCTTTATTGTATGAATGCAAACGCCCTGTAATTGCTTTACTTTATCACTAAGCGGTAGCGATAGTCGTAGAAGCAATAGATGGCGTAAACGACAACGATGCTACGATGGAGATCAAGGTGTCGCGCCGGTGACGATGGTGATCATGATGGTGCTTCGAAGATGGAGATCACAAGCACAATATGATGATGGCCATATCATATCACTTATATTGATTGCATGTGATGTTTATCCTGTATGCATCTTATCTTGCTTTGATTGACGGTAGCATTTTAAGATGATCTCTCACTAAAAATTATCAAGAAGTGTTCTCCCTAAGTATGCATCGTTGCCAAAGTTCGTCGTGCCCAGACACCACGTGATGATCGGGTGTGATAAGCTCTACGTCCATCTACAACGGGTGCAAGCCAGTTTTGCACACGCGGAATACTCAGGTTAAACTTGACGAGCCTAGCATATGCAGATATGGCTTCAGAACACGGAGACCGAAAGGTCGAGCGTGAATCATATAGTAGATATGATCAACATAAGATGTTCACCATTGAAAACTACTCCATCTCACGTGATGATCGGTTATGGTTTAGTTGATTTGGATCACGTGATCACTTAGATGACTAGAGAGATGTCTGTCTAAGTGGGAGTTCTTAAGTAATATGATTAATTGAACTTAAATTTATCATGAACTTATTCCTGGTAGTATTTTGCAAATTATGTTGTAAGATCAATAGCTTGCGTTGTTGCTTTCGTATGTTTATTTTGATATGTTCCTAGAGAAAATTGTGTTGAAAGATGTTAGTAGCAATGATGCGGATTGGATCCGTGATCTGAGGTTTATCCTCATTGCTGCGCAGAAGAACTATGTCCTTGATGCACCGCTAGGTGACAAACCTATTGCAGGAGCAGATGCAGACGTTATGAATGTTTGGCTAGCTCAATATGATGACTACTTGATAGTTTAGTGCACCATGCTTAACGGCTTAGAATCGGGACTTCAAAGACGTTTTGAACGTCATGGACCATATGAGATGTTCCAGGAATTGAAGTTAATGTTACAAGCAAATACCCGAGTTGAGAGATATGAAGTTTCCAACAAGTTCTATAGCTAAAAGATGGAGGAGAATCGCTCAACTAGTGAGCATGTGCTCAGATTGTCTGGGTACTACAATCGCTTGAATCATGTGGGAGTTAATCTTCCAGATAAGATAGTGATTGACAGAATTCTCTAGTCACCATCACCAAGTTAGTAGAACTTCGTGATGAACTATAGTATGCAAGGGATGATGAAAATGATTCCCGAGTTTTTCATGATGATGAAATCGATGAAGGTAGAAATCAAGAAAGAACATCAAGTGTTGATGGTTAACAAGACCACTAGTTTCAAGAAAAGGGCAAAGGGATAGAAGGGAACTTCAAGAAGAACGGCAAGCAAGTTGCTGCTCAAGTGAAGAAGCCCAAGTCTGGACCTAAGCCTGAGACTAAGTGCTTCTACTGCAAAGGGACTGGTCACTGGAAGCAGAACTACCCCAAGTATTTGGCGGATAAGAAGGATGGCAAAGTGAACAAAGGTATATTTGATATACATGTCATTGATGTGTACTTTACTAGTGTTTATAGCAACCCCTCGGTATTTGGTACTGGTTCAGTTGCTAAGAGTAGTAACTCAAAACGGGAGTTGCAGAATAAACAGAAACTAGTTAAGGGTGAAGTGACGATGTGTGTTGAAAGTAGTTTCAAGATTGATATGATCATCATCGCACACTCCCTATACTTTTGGGATTAGTGTTAAACCTAAATAAATTTTATTTGGCGTTTGCGTTGAGCATGAATATGATTTGATCATGTTTATTGCAATACGGTTATTCATTTAAAGTCAGAGAATAATTGTTGTTCTATTTACATGAATAAAGCCTTTGATGGTTATACACCCAATGAAAATAGTTTGTTGGATCTCGATTGTAGTGATACACATATTCATAATATTGATGCCAAAAGATGCAAAGTTAATAATGATAGTGCAACTTATTTGTGGCACTGCCGTTTGGGTCATATCGGTGTAAAGCGCATGAAGAAACTCCATAAAGATGGATTTTCGGAATCACTTGGTTATGAATCATTTGATGCTTGCGAACCGTGCCTTTTGGGTAAGATGACTAAAACTCCGTTCTCCGGAACAATGGAACAAGCTACTGACTTATTGGAAATAATACATACCGATGTATGCGATCCAATGAGTGTTGATGCTCGTGGCAAGTATCGTTATTTTCTGACCTTCACAAGATGATTTGAGCAGATATGGGTATATCTACTTGATGAAACACAAGTCTGAAATAGTTGAAAGGTTCAAAGAATTTCAGAGTGAAGTGGAAAAATCATCGTAACAAGAAATTAAAGTTTCTGCAATCTGATCGCGGAAACAAATATTTCAATTACGATTTTGGTCTTCAATTAAAACAGTGTGGAATAGTTTCACAGCTCACGCCACCTGGAACACCACAATGTTATGGTGTGTCCGAACGTCGTAACTGCACTTTATTGGATGTGGTGCGATCTATGATGTCTCTTACTGATTTACCGCTATCATTTTGGGGTTATGCATTAAAGACAGCTGCATTCACGTTAAAAAGGGCACCATCTAAGTCCGTTGAGACGACACAATCTGAACTGTGGTTTGGCAAGAAACCAAAGTTGTCGTTTCTTAAAGTTTGGGGCTGCGATGCTTATGTGAAAAAGTTTCATCCTGATAAGCTCGAACCCAAATCGGAGAAGTGCATCTTCATAGAATACCCAAAGGAAATTGTTGGGTACACCTTCTATCACAGATCCGAAGGCAAGATATTCGTTGCTAAAGGCAAGATATTCGTTGCTAAAAATGGATCCTTTTAGAGAAGGAGTTTCTCTCGAAAGAAGTGAGTGGGAGGAAAGTAGAGCTTGATAAGGTAATTTGTACCTTCTCCCGAATTGGAAAGTAGTTCATCACTGAAATCAGTTCCAGTGATTTCTACACCAATTAGTGAGGAAGCTAATGATGATGATCATGAAACTTTAGATCAAGTTACTACCGAACCTCGTAGGTAAAACAGAGTGAGATCCGCACCAGAGTGGTACGGTAATCCTGTTCTGGAGGTCGTGTTACTTGACCATGACAAACCTACGAACTATGAGGAAGCGATGATGAGCCCTGATTCCGCAAAATGGTTTGAGGCCATGAAATCTGAGATATGATCCATGTATGAAGAACAAAGTATGGACTTTGATGGATTTGCCCGATGATCGGCAAACCATAGAAAATAAATGGATCTTCAAGAGGAAGACGGACGTTGATAGTAGTGTTACTATCTACAAAGCTAGACTTGTCGAAAAAGGTTTTTAAAAAAGTTCAAGGTGTTGACTACGATGAAATTTTCTCACTCGTAGCGATGCTTAAGTCTGTCCAAATCATGTTAGCAATTGCCGCATTTTTATGAAATCTGGCAAATGGATAAACAAAACTACATTACTTAATGGATTTAAAGAAGAGTTGTATATGATGCAACCAGAAGGTTTTGTCAATCCCAAAGGTGCTGACAAAATACGCAAGCTCCAGCGATCCATCTATGGACTGGTGCAAGCATCTCGGAGTTGGAATATACGCTTTGATAAGTTGATCAAAGCATATAGTTTATACAGACTTGCAGTGAAGCCTGTATTTACTAGAAAGTGAGTGGGAGCACTACAGCATTTCTGATAAGTATATGTGAATGACATACTGTAGATCGGAAGTAATGTAGAATTATTCTGCAAAGCATAAAGGACTATTTGAAAGGAGTTTTTCGAAGAAAGACCTCAGTAAAGCTACTTACATATTGAGCATCAAGATCTATTGAGATAGATCAAGACGCTTGATAAGATTTTCAATGAGTACATACCTTGACAAGATTTTGAAGTAGTTCAAAATGGAACAGTCAAAGAAAGAGTTCTTGCCTGTGTTACAAGGTGTGAAATTGAGTAAGACTCAAAACCCGACCACGGCAGAAGATAGAAAGAGAATGAAAGTCATTCCCTATGCCTTGGCCATAGGTTCTATAAAGTATGTCATGCTGTGTACCAGATCTATTGTATACCCTACACTGAGTTTGGCAAGGGAGTACAATAGTGATCTAGGAGTAGATCACTGGACAGCGGTCAAAATTATCCTTAGCGGAATAAGGATATGTTTCTCGATTATGGAAGTGACAAAAGGTTCGTCATAAAGGGTTACGTCGATGCAAGTTTTGACACCGATCTGGATGACTCTAAGTCTCGATCTAGATACATATTGAAAGTGGGAGCAATTAGCTAGAGTAGCTCCGTGCAGAGCATTGTAGACATAGAAAATTGCAAAATACATAACGGATCTGAATGTGAAAGACCCGTTGACTAAGATTCTCTCACAAGCAAAACATGATCACACCTTAGTACTCTTTGGGTGTTAATCACATAGCGATGTGAACTAGATTACTGAATCTAGTAAACCCTTTGGGTGTTGGTCACATGGCGATGTGAACTACGGGTGTTAATAACATGATGATGTGAACTCTCGATGTTAATCACATTGTGATGTGATCTAGATTATTGACTCTAGTGCAAGTGGGAGACTGACGGAAATATGCCCTAGAGGCAATAATAAAGTTATTATTTATTTCCTTATATCATGATAAATGTTTATTATTCATGCTAGAATTGTATTAACCGGAAACATAATACATGTGTGAATATATAGACAAACAGAGTGTCACTAGTATGCATCTACTTGACTAGCTTGTTAATCAAAGATGGTTATGTTTCCTAACCATGAACAAGGAGTTGTTATATGATTAACAAGGTCACATCATTAGTTGAATGATCTGATTGACATGACCCATTCCATTAGCTTAGCACCCGATCGTTTAGTATGTTGCTATTGCTTCCTTCATGACTTATACATGTTCCTGTGACTATGAGATTATGCAACTCCCGTTTACCGGAGGAACACTTTGTGTGCTACCAAACGTCACAACGTAACTGGGTGATTATAAAGGTGCTCTACAGGTGTCTCCAAAGGTACTTGTTAAGTTGGCGTATTTCGAGATTAGGATTTGTCACTCCGAATGTCGGAGAGGTATCTCTGGGCCCTCTCGGTAATACACATCACTTAAGCCTTGCAAGCATTTCAACTAATGAGTTAGTTGCGAGATGATGTATTACGGAACGAGTAAAGAGACTTGCCGGTAACGAGATTGAACTAGGTATTGGATACCGACGATCGAATCTCGGGCAAGTAACATACCGATGACAAAAGGAACAACGTATGTTGTTGTGCGGTTTGACCGATAAAGATCTTCGTAGAATATGTAGGAACCAATATGGGCATCCAGGTCCCGCTATTGGTTATTGACCGGAGACGTGTCTCGGTCATGTCTACATTGTTCTCGAACCGTAGGGTCCGCACGCTTAAGGTTTCGATGACAATTATATTATGAGATTGTGTATTTTGATGTACCGAAGGTTGTTCGGAGTCCCGGATGTGATCACGGACATGACGAGGAGTCTCGAAATGGTCGAGACATAAAGATTGATATATTGGACGGATATATTTGGACACCGGAAAGGTTCCGAATGAGATTGGGATTATACCGGAGTTCCGGGAGGTTACCGGAACCCCCCGGTAAGTATATGGGCCTTATTGGGCCTTAGTGGTAGGGAGGGAGAAGGAGCAAAGGAGGGGGCGCCCCCCCCCCCAAGCCCAATCCGAATTGGGAGGGGGGCCGCCCCCCCTTTCCTTCTCTCCTCCCCCCTCTTCCTTCCCTCTCCTACTCCTATTAGGAAAAAGAGGGGGGAAACCTACTTGGAGTAGGTTTCCCCCTCCTAGGGCGCGCCTCCCCTTAGGCCGGCCCCCTCCTCCCTCCCTCCTTTATATACGGGGGCGGGGGGCACCCCATAGACACACAAGTTGATCATTGTGATCATTCCTTAGACGTGTGCGGTGCCCCCCTCCACGATATTACACCTCGGCCATATTGTAGCGGTGCTTCGGCGAAGCCCTACGACAGTTAAACATCAAGATCATCACCACGCCGTCTTGCTGACGGAACTCCTCCCCGTGCCTCTCCTGGATCGGAGTTCGGGGTGCGTCATCGAGCTGTACGTGTGTCAAGAACTCGGAGGTGCCGGAGTAACGGTGCTTGGATCGGTTGAACCGGGAGGACGTACGACTACTTCCTCTACGTTGCGTCAATGCTTCCGCTTCGGTCTACGAGGGTACGTAGACAACACTCTCCCCTCTCGTTGCTATGCATCACCATGATCTTGCGTGTGCATAGGAAAATTTTTGAAATTACTACGTTCCCCAACAAATACGTGCCTTGCTGCCCCTTCTGTCACTGGGTAAGGACACCACAAGATTGAACCCAAAGCTAAGCACTTCTCCCATTGCAAGAACTACCAATCTAGTTGGCAAAACCAAAAAGGATAATTCGAAGAGACTTGCAAATATAACTCAGTCATACATAAAAGAATTTAGAGAAGAATCAAATATTTTCCATAGATAATACTGGATCATAAACCCACAATTCATCGATCTCAACAAACACACCGCAAAAAGAAGATTACATCAAATAGATCTCCACGAGAGAGGGGGAGAACATTGTATTGAGATCCAAAAAGAGAGAAGAAGCCATCTAGCTACTAGCTATGGACCCGAAGGTCTGAAGTAAACTACTCACACTTCATCGGAGGGGCTATGGTGATGATGTAGAAGCCCTCCGTGGTGGATGCCCCCTCCGGCGGAGCTCCAGAACAGGCCCCAAGATGGGATCTCGTGGATACAGAAGGTTGCGGTGGTGGAATTAGGTTTTTGGCTCCTCCTCGGATCGTTCGGGGATACGTAGGTATATATAGGAGGAAGGAGTACGTCGGTGGAGCTCCGAGGGGCCCACGAGGTAGGGGGCGTGCCCTCCACCCTCGTGACCTCCTCGGGCAATGCTTGGAGTAGGGTCCAAGTCTCCTCGGTCACGTTCGGTTGGAAAATCACGATCCCGAAGGTTTCATTCCGTTTGGACTCCGTTTGATATTCTGTTTCTTCGAAATACTGAAAACGGCAAAAAACAGCAATTCTGGGCTGGGCCTCCGGTTAATAGGTTAGTCCCAAAAGTAATATAAAAGTGGAAAATAAAGCCCAATATAGTCCAAAACAATATATAAAGTAGCATGGAGCAATCAAAAATTATAGATACGTTGGAGACGTATCAGGCATCCCCAAGCTTAATTCCTGCTCGTCCTCGAGTAGGTAAATGATAAAAAAAAGAATTTTTGATGCGGAGTGGTACTTTGGCATAATTTCAATGTAAATCTTCTTAATTGTGATATGAATATTCAGATCCGAAAGATTCAAGACAAAAGTTCATATTGACACAAAAATAATAATACTTCAAGCATACTAATCAAAGCAATCATGTCTTCTCAAAATAACATGGCAAAAGAAAGTTCATCCCTACAAAATCATATAGTTAGGCTATGCTTCATTTTCGTCACACGAAGATGTTCCCAACTTCTATACCCCCGATGACAAGCCAAGCAATTGTTTCATACTTAAATAATCTCAAACTTTTTCAACCTTCACGCAATACATGAGCGTGAGCCATGGATATAGCACTATGGGTGGAATAGAATATGATGATGGGGATTGTGTGGAGAAGACAAAAAGGAGAAAGTCTCACATTGACGAGGCTAATCAACGGGCTATGGAGATGCCCATCAATTGATGTCAACATGAGGAGTAGGGATTGCCATGCAACGGATGCACTAGAGCTATGAATGCTCAACAAAAGAAAACTAGTGGGTGTGCATCCAACTTGCTTGCTCACTAATACCTAGGGCATTTGAGGAAGCCCATCGTAGGAATACACAAGCCAAGTTCTATAATGAAAAATTCCCACTAGTATGAAAAAGACAACTTATGAGACTCACTACATGAGGAACAAGGTGCTACTTTGAAGCACAATATATGAGACTCACTACATGAAGAACAAGGTGCTACTTTGAAGCACAAGTGTGGAAAAAGAGATAGTAGCATTGCCCCTTTTTATTTTCTTTTTTTGGGCCTTTTTTTCTTTTTGGCCTTTCTTTTTTTTGGGCAATGCTCTAATAATGATGATCATCACACTTCTATTGATTACAACACAAGGATTGCAACTCGAAACTTAGGACAAGATATGACTCTATATGAATGCCTCCGGCGGTGTACCGGGATGGTGCGATGAATCAAGAGTGACATGTATGAAAAATAATGCATGGTGGCTTTGCCACAAATATGATGTCAACTAAAAGATCATGCAATGGCAATATGACAAAAGTAATGTATGTCATGATGATGATGGTGGAAGTTGCATGGCAATATATCTCGGAATGGCTATGGAAATGCCATGATAGGTAGGTATGGTGGCTGTTTTGAGGAAGATATAAGGAGGATTATGTGTGATAGAGCGTATCGTATCACGGGGTTTGGATGCACCAGTGAAGTTTGCGCCAACTCTCAAGGTGAGAAAGGGCAATGCACAGTACCGAAGAGGCTAGCAAAGGTGGAAAGGTGAGAGTGCGTATAATCCATGGACTCAACATTAGTCAAAAGAACTCATATACTTATTGCAAAAATTTAGAAGTCATCAAAAATTCAATTACTACGCGCATGCTCCTAGGGGGGTAGATTGGTAGGAAAAGACCATCGCTCATCCCCGACCGCCACTCATAAGGATGCACAAGCTAGGTACACTTCATGTTTCAAATTTGTTACACAACTTTAACCATGCGTGCATGCTACGAGACTTGCAAACTTCAACACAAGTATTTCTCAAATTCATAATCACCCAACTAGCACAACTTTGATTTTATCACCTCCATATCCCAAAACAATTATCAAGCATCAAACTTATCTTAGTATTCAATTCACTTCAAAAGAAAGTTTCACATATCTTGAACACCAAGTATATTAACATTAAGCAAATTACCATGCTATTAAAGACTCTCAAAATAATCTAAGTGAAGCATGAGAGATCAAATAGTTTCTTTAAAACAAATCCACCACCGTGCTCTAAAAGATCTAAGTGAAGTACTAGAGAAAAATTTATCACGCTCAAAAGATATAAGTGAAGCACTATGAGCAAAACTATCAAGCTCAAATGATATAAGTGAAGCACATAGAGTATTCTAACAAATTACAATTCATGTATGGCTCTCTAAAAAGATGTGTACAGCAAGGATGATTGTGATAGACTAATAAGCAAAGACACAAATAATACAAGACGCTCCAAGCAAAACACATATCATGTTGGTGAATAAAAATATAGCTCCAAGTAAATTACCGATGGAAGTGGACAAAAGAGGGGATGCCTTCCGGGCATCCCCAAGCTTTGACTTTTTGGTGTCCTTGGATTATCTTGGGGTGCCATGGGCATCCCCAAGCTTAGGCTCTTGCCACTCCTTGTTCCATAATCCATCAAAAGAATTCACCCAAAACTTGAATACTTCACAACACAAAACTCAACAGAAATCTCGTGAGCTCCGTTAGAGAAAGAAAACAAAAGACTACTTCAAGGTACTGTAATGAACTCATTCTTTATTTATATTGGTGTTAAACCTACTGTATTCCAACTTCTGTATGGTTTATAAACTAATTTACTAGCCATAGATTCATCAAAATAAGCAAACAACACCCGAAAAACAGAATCTGTCAAAAACAGAACAGTCTGTAGCAATATGTAACTAACGCAAACTTCTGGAACTCTAAAACTTCTACCAAAATAGGAAGTCCTGGAAAATTTGTTTATTGATCAGCAGAAAAAAAAGAATCAACGCAAAAGCACGTTCCTGTGATTTATCATAACTAAATTCGTGCGCGCAAAGTTTCTGTTTTTCAACAGAATCAAATCAACTATCATCGTAGGTTATCCTATAGGTCCTACTTGGCACAAACACTAATTAAAACATAAAACATCCAAACAGAAGGTAGATGGATTATTTATTCCTAAATAGAAGCAAAAACAAAAAACACAAAATAAAATTGGGTTGCCTCCCAACAAGCGCTATCGTTTAACGCCCTTAGCAAGGCATAAAAGCAAGGATAGATCTAGGTATTGCCATCTTTGGTAGGCAATCCATAAGTGGCTCTCCTGATAGATTCATATGGTAATTTTATTTTCTTTCTAGGGAAGTGTTCCATATCCTTCTTTAAGGGAAATTGGAATCAAATATTCCCTTCCTTCATATCAATAATTGCACCAATCGTTCTAAGGAAAGGTCTACCAAGAATAATAGGACATGAAGGATTGCAATCTATATCTAGAACGATAAAATCTACGGGCACATAATTCCTATTTGCAACAATAAGAACATCATTAATTCTTCCCATAGGTTTTTTAATGGTGGAATCCACAAGATGCAAGTTTCGAGCGCAATCGTCAAAATCACGGAAATCTAGCAAATCACATAAAGTTTTGGGGATAGTAGAGACACTAGCACCCAAATCACACAAAGCATGGAACTCAAAATCTTTAATTTTAATTTTAATAGTAGGTTCCCACTCATCATAGAGTTTTCTAGGGATAGAAACTTTCAACTCAAGTTTTTCTTCATAAGATTGCATCAAGGCATCAACAATGTGTTCGGTAAAGGCCTTATTTTGACTATAAGCATGAGGAATCTAGCATGGATTGCAACAAGGAAATACAACCAATCAAAAAGCAATTTTCATAATTAAATTCCTTGAGATCCAAAATATTGGGTTTAGCAACATCATGGTTTTTATTTATTTCAATCCCACTTTCATCAATTTCATCATCAAGATCTAGAAACTCCGAATTCTTAGAATGCCTTCTAGGTAAAGGAAGATAATCTTCAGATTCATCAAGATTCATATTGCAAAACAAAGATTTAATGCGGGACACATCAATAACTTTTATATCTTCATCTTGATTTTCATAGGGATTGGAAGAACACGCTTTAATAAAGGCATCTTTGGAAGCACGTATCCTAGCGGTTCTTTCCTTGCACTCATCAATGGAAATTCTCATGGCTTTGAGAGACTCATTGATATCATGCTTAGGAGGAATAGATCTAAGATTTAAAGAATCAATTTCAAGAGAAATTCTACCAACGTTCCTAGCCAAATCATCAACTTTAAGCAATTTCTCTTCAAGCAAAGCATTAAAATTCTTTTGTGAATTCATAAACTCTTTAACACTACTCTCAAATTCAGAGGGGATCTTATTAAAATTTCCATAAGAGTTATTGTAGGAATTTCCATAATTATTAGAAGGATTACTAGGATAAGGCCTAGGATTAAAATTCCCTCTATAAGCGTTGTTTCCAAAACTATTCCTACCAACAAAATTCACATCCATAGATTCATTATTATTCTCAAGCAAAGTAGATAAAGGCATATCATTGGGATCAAGAGGAGTATTTTTAGGAGCAAACATCTTCATAAGTTCATCCATCTTTTCACTCAAAACATTGATTTCTTCTATAGCATGCACCTTTTTACTAGAAGATCTTTCGGTGTGCCATTGAGAATAATTAGCCATAATATCATCAAGCAATTTGGTAGCATATCCTAACGTAATTTCCATAAACGTGCCTCCCGCGGCCGAATCTAAAAGATTTCTAGAAGCAAAATTCAATCCGGCATAAAATTTTTGTATGATCATCCATAAATTCAAACCATGAGTAGGGCAATTGCGAAGCATTAATTTCATTCTTTCCCAAGATTGGGCAACATGCTCATGATCAAGTTGTTTAAAATTCATGATATCGTTCCTAAGAGTGATAATCTTAGCGGGAGGAAAATACTTAGAGATAAAAGCATTTTTGCACTTGTTCCAAGAATCAATACTATTTTTAGGCAAAGATGAAAACCAAACTTTAGCACGATCTCTAAGTGAAAACGGAAATAACTTCAATTTGACAATATTGTTATCCGTATCTTTCTTCTTTTGCATATCACACAAATCAACAAAATTGTTTAGATGAGTAGCGGCATCTTCACTAGGAAGGCCGGCGAATTGATCTTTCATAACAAGATTCAACAAAGCGGTATTGATTTCACAAGACGCATCATTATTAAGAGGAGCAATCAGAGTACTAAGGAAATCATTATTATTGGTATTCGAGAAATCACACAATTTGGTATTATCTTGTGCCATGGCAACAAGTAATCCAACACACAAGCAAACAGAAAGGCAACGGGAAAAAGGCAAACGGGAAAGAGAGGAGGAGATTGGGAAAGAGAGGGCAAATAAAATGGCAAGGGTGAAGTGGGGGAGAGGAAAACGAGAGGCAACTGGCAAATAATGTAATGCGAGAGATAGGGATTGCGATGGGTACTTGGTATGGTTGACTTGCTTGCGTGAGCCTCCCCGGCAACGGCGCCAGAAATTCTTCTTGCTACCTGTTGAGCACTACGTTGGATTTCCCCGAAGAGGAGAGGATGATGCAGTAAAGTAGTGTAAGTATTTCCCTCAGTTTTTGAGAACCAAGGTATCAATCCAGTAGGAGACCACACCTAAGTCCCCCGTACCTACAAAAAACGATAGCAACTCACAACCAACTCTTAGGGGTTGTCAATCCCTTCACGGTCACTTACGAGAGTGAGATCTGATAGAGATGATATTTTTGGTATTTTTGATAGATAGATGCAAAGTAAAAATAAAGGCAAAGTAAAAACAAAGCAAGTAAATAAAGTGATATAGATTGATATGATGAGAATAGACCCGGGGGCCATAGGTTTCACTAGTGGCTTCTCTCAAGAGCATAAGTATTCTACGGTGGGTGAACAAATTATTGTTGAGCAATTGACAGAATTGAGCATAGTTATGAGTATATCTAGGCAATGATCATGTATATAGGCATCTGATACGTCTCCAACGTATCTATAATTTTTGATTGCTCCATGCTACTTTATCTACTGTTTTAGGCAATATTGGGCTTTATTATCCACTTTTATGTTATTTTTGGGACTAACCTATTAACCGGAGGCCCAGCCCAGATTTGCTGTTTTATGCCTATTTCAATGTTTCGAGGAAAAGGAATATCAGAGGGAGTCAAAATGGAACGAAATCAACTGGAGAAGTTAATTTTGGTGTTTGATCTCTCTCTCTCTCGTGCTTAGGAGGAGTAGATCTAAGTTTAATAGAATCAACATCAAGCGAAAGTCTATCAACGTTCCTAGCCAAATCATCAACTTTGAGCAATTTTTCTTCAAGCAAAGCATTAAAATTCTTTTGAGAGATCATAAATTCTTTCACACTATTCTCAAAATCAGAGGGCATCTTATTAAAATTACCATAAGAATTATTGTAGGAATTTCCATAATTATTAGAGGAATTACTAGGGAACGGTCTAGGATTAAAGTTTCCTCTATAAGCATTGTTTCCAAAACTATTCCTACCAACAAAATTCACATCCATAGATTCATTATTGTTCTCAATCAAAGTAGACAAAGGCATATCATTGGGATCAATAGGAGAACTCTTAGTAGCAAATAATTTCATAAGTTCATCCATCTTTCCACTCAAAACATTGATTTCTTCTATAGCATGCACTTTTTTACTAGAAGATCTCTCGGTGTGCCATTGAGAATAATTAGCCATAATATTGTCAAGAAGTTTTGTAGCATCTCCTAACGTGATTTCCATAAACGTGCCTCCCGCGGCCGAATCTAAAAGATTTCTAGAAGCAAAGTTCAAACCGGCATAAAATTTTTGTATGATCATCCATAAATTCAAACCATGAGTAGGGCAATTGTGAATCATCAGTTTCATTCTTTCCTAAGATTGGGCAACATGCTCATGATCAAGTTGTTTAAAATTCATAATATCATTTCTAAGAGTGATGATCTTAGCAGGAGGAAAATACTTAGAGATAAAAGCATCTTTGCACTTATTCCAAGAATCAATACTATTTTTATGCAAAGACGAAAACCAAACTTTAGCACGATCTCTAAGTGAAAACGGAAATAACTTCAATTTAACAATATCATTATCTGTATCTTTCTTCTTTTGCATATCACACAAATCAACAAAGTTGTTTACATGGGTAGCGGCATCTTCACTAGGAAGGCCGGCGAATTGATCTTTCATAACAAGATTCAGCAAAGCAGTATTGATTTCACAAGACTCAACATCATTAAGAGGAGCAATCGGAGTAATAAGGAAACCATTATTATTGGTATTGGAGAAATCACACAATTTGGTATTATCTTGCGCCATGGCAACAAGTAATCACACAAGCAAACAAAAAAAGGCAAGCGAAAGAGAGAGGAGAAGATTGGGAAAGAGAGGGCAAATAAAATGGCAAGGGTGAAGTTGGGGAGAGGAAAATGAGAGGCAAATGGAAAATAAGGTAAATGCGAGGGAGATGAGTTTGTGATGGGTACTTGGTATGTCTTGACTTGAGCGAAGACCTTCCCGGCAACGGCACCAGAAATCCTTCTTGCTACGTCTTGAGCTTGCGTTGGTTTTCCTTGAAGAGGAAAGGGTGATGCAACAATAGTAGCGTAAGTATTTCCCTTGGTTTTTGAGAACCAAGGTATCAATCCAGTAGGAGGCTCCTCAAAAGTCCCACGCACCTACACAAACAAATAAAGAACTCAAAACCAATGCAATAAAGGGGTTGTCAATCCCTTCACGGCCACTTGCGAAAGTGAGATCTGATAGAGATAGTATGATAAGATAAATATATTTTTGGTATTTTATAATATAGATTGGAAAAGTAAAGATGCAAATAAAAGTAGATTGAAAGATTATATGATAAAAGATAGACCCGGGGGCCATAGGTTTCACTAGTGGCTTCTCTCAAGATAGCATAAGTATTATGGTGGGTGAACAAATTACTGTCGAGCAATTGATAGAAAAGCGAACAATTATGAGATTATCTAGGCATGATCATGTATATAGGCATCACGTCCGTGACAAGTAGACCGACTCCTGCCTGCATCTACTACTATTACTCCACACATTGACCGCTATCCAGCATGCATCTAGAGTATTAAGTTCATAAGAACAGAGTAACACATTAAGAAAGATGACATGATGTAGAGGGATAAACTCATGCAATATGATATAAACCCCATCTTTTTATCCTCGATGGAACAATACAATTCGTGCCTTGCAACCCCTATTGTCACTGGGTAAGGACACCGCAAGATTGAACCCAAAGCTAAGCACTTCTCCCATTGCAAGAAAGATCAATCTAGTAGGCCAAACCAAACTGATAATTCGAAGAGACTTGCAAAGATAACTCAATCATACATAAAAGAATTCAGAGAAGATTAAAATATTTCTCATAGATAAACTTGATCATAAACCCACAATTCATCGGATCTCGACAAACACACCGCAAAAAGAGTTACATCAAATAGATCTCCACAAGAGAGGGGGAGAACATGGTATTGAGATCCAAAAAGAGAGAAGAAGCCATCTAGCTAATAACTATGGACCCGAAGGTCTGTGGTAAACTACTCACAACTCATCGGAGGGGCTATGGTGTTGATGTAGAAGCCCTCCATGGTCGATTCCCCCTCCGGCGGAGCGCCGGCGAAGGCTCCAAGATGGGATCTCACGGATACAGAAGGTTACGGTGGTGGAAATTGTTTTCCGTTGGCTCCCTAGATGTTTTCAGGGTATGTGGGTATATATAGGAGGAAGAAGTACGTCGGTGGCCGCCCGAGGGGCCCACGAGATAGGGGGCGCACCCAGGGGGTTGGGCACGCCCTCCACCCTCGTGGCTGCCTCGGCTACTTCTTGGCTTGCACTCCAAGTCCTCTGGATCACGTTCGTTCCAAAAATCACGCTCCCGAAGGTTTCATTCCGTTTGGACTCCGTTTGATATTCCTTTTCTTCGAAATACTGAAATAGGCAAAAAAACAATACGGGCTGGGCCTCCGGTTAGTAGGTTAGTCCCAAAAATGATATAAATGTGTAAAATAAAGCCCATAAACATCCAAAAGGGGTAATATAATAGCATGGAACAATCAAAAATTATAGATACGTTGGAGACGTATCAGCCACTTCATGTCATGAATCTGGAGCAAGTCCTAATGACGGTTTCGGCCGGCTGTGAGTACCGATCTTCGTCACCCGACACCTCTCCCATTGTCGCCAGCACTACGGAGTTGCACCCACGAAAATTGTTCCACTGGCTTAATATCGCCTTAGGTCGTCATTATTATGGCAGCCGCCCCATCAGTTACACCGGCTTCACCACAATAATTCATAGTCCTCTTGGCCTCACGGCCCTAGGCACCGGATCCCTGAGGTTCACGACTCTTGGGCCGGCCTCTCGATCATCGCCACACCAACGATAAACCCGCCAATTATCATGGACGAGGCACTGCGCCTGCTAAACACGTTGTTGCCGGGAAACGACCCCATGACTATGGCCATGGAGGCCACCAGGCGGGCCAACATGGCTGCCCACATCGAGATACAGAAGGACAAGGAAGAGGGTGCCGCTGATTGAGGGAACCATAGCCAATCAGCACTGCCTGCGACCTCGACGCCAAACCTACTCGACAACCAATGCCCTCGCGAGCTTTGCTACACCTATGTAAGCTTGCTACGAAAAGTTACGTGTGTGCTGATGTGGCTTTGTTTTAGTGGATAGCATGCCCACCCACCATGAAAATCAGGGGGGATTAGTTAGAATTAGGAAAGCAGATAACGTTTTTAAGTAAGGTTACGTAGCAATTTTCGTAGGTGTAGCATTTTTGGTGCCCTCGCAGTCCGCACTCA
Organism: Triticum timopheevii; assembly: GCA_963921465.1. Lineage (NCBI taxonomy): Eukaryota > Viridiplantae > Streptophyta > Magnoliopsida > Poales > Poaceae > Triticum > Triticum timopheevii. The sequence goes on from OY997270.1 coordinate 599,110,243, forward strand.
AGAGGCGGTTAACAACTTCGATGATATCAGAGCATGGGACTTCATACATATAGCAAAAATGCTAGATCTACGTACGACCTTATCTAATCTCTTCGGCCCCCTAATTTCAACCGGGGGTGGGGCCCCTCCCCTTATTTCATCTAACCAAAACGTGCCACCTAATCAGTTACGTTAATTACGTAGGAATCCTTACGTAGGTGTAGCATTACTGACATATATACACCGACCTACAACCTTTTGACGGCTGTGGTCCTGGCCGATAGGCTTCACGCTACCCCGGCAACCCTAATATCGTATCCAAGATTAGAGCATCTCTAACAGGCGCCCAAGGCACGGCACGCTAAAAACTGGTTTGCGCCGCGCCCATTACCAGGTTTGGCGCGATGCACAGCGCTCGCTCCAGCAGTCGCGCTAAAAATGCAGCGCGCGCACAGCTCCAGCAGTGCGCCCGAGCAGCCGGCGCATGTCACATTTGTTACATTTTGGAAACAAAATAAATTTCACACATCACAAAACAAAGACATGGCATATAATTTAAATCACAAACAAGTTGATGACCAAAAGTTCATGCCCACAAGTTCAAATTCATGCCCACAACATCATTCAACCAAGTTTAAAATGCAAACCAAGTTCATGACACAAATGAAAGGCACAACAATCAAGCCTCGTCCTCGTCTTCATCCTCATCTTCCTCCGATTCATCCGACTCCTCCGAAGACGATTCTTCCTCCTCCTCTTCATTGTTGCGCGCCGCATCCTCATCACGTGAAGCTCGGAAGGTGTTGACAAGATCTTCAACGGCATGTTCATGCGAAGGTGGCACACCGACGCTCGGAGGTGCACCCATGCCTCCAATGAGAGACGCAAAACTCATGCCACCCATGCCGGCCATGCTGCCCGGAGGTGCTCTGAAGCCACCCATGCCTCCCATGGTCTCCATGGTAGCTCCAAAGCCACCCATGGAACCCATGCCGCCCATGCTAGCTCCAAAGCCACCCATGGCACCCATGCCGCCCATGCCTCCCATGCCGCCAAGGCCACCGCCACCCATTGCGCGAATCATGGCTCTTTTTTGGATCAAGACTTCTTCACGAGCAAGATTGACATACTCCTTTTGCGCATCATTGAACATAGATGTGTCCAAGAAGAACAAGTGCTTCTCCCATTCCAACAATTTAGATCGCTCCTCCATGCCCACATTCCTCTCCTCCAATGTCACTTTCCTCTCCTCGGCCGCCACCCTCCTCTCCTCGGCCGCGGCATCTTGGTTCCTTGCCACCTTCCTCGCCTCGTTGGCTTCTTTTCTTGCATTGACAATTGCTTCCATAGCATTTTTGAGCTCATCATCTCCTTTCCTCTTCTTCTTTTCTTTTGCTTCTTTCTTGGTGACATCCGGTCGTTTTGGCTTCGAGTATGAAACCGAGTTTGGTGTGGGGCTTCTCTTGCCATCATCACTTGATGCATCCTCCTCATCATCATCTTCCAAATCAATTGTTCGCTTGCATTTTTTGCTCAAATCCAAATCATCAATATCTTCACGCTTCTTCCATTTCTCATCATCCTTCAATACTTCATAGCAATGAGGCAAGGTAAATGGCCTTCCTTTCTTGATCTTCCCCTTCTTGGTCCTCTTCTCCTCTCCTTTGAACAAATTTTGTGCAATATTTAACTACATGAAAACAAAACAAGTTAGCACAAGGAACACCAACAACAAGCATGATGAACATGAATGATGAAGCACTTGCCCTATCTTCATCATTGGTTCCACTTGGGTTCAACTTGTCAACCGCCTTTTGTGCGGCCGCCCATTGTTGACAATCCTTGTTGATTGTCGACCACCGGGAGCAAAGAGATCGATCAGAGCGGTCAATTCCACTCACGTTGCGTAGATCAAAGTGTTCTTTCATCCGGAGCCAATAAGCATCTCTACTTTGATCACCTCCAACGGATGGACCCCTCGACACATCCAACCAAGTTTTGCATAGCACGACGTCTTCGTCGTTGGTGTAGTTGCCTCCTCATCCCTTCGGTGCGTCGACAATGCCCTCACCATCCTCGTCCACCTCGAACTCATGGTCTTCAAAATGCATGTCATTGGTTTGAGACCAATTCGAATTGTTAGAGCCAACACCCATATTTTTTTAGAGAGGAAGACTGTAAGGGAATCCCCTGCAGTATAATTGGTGCAACAAACCCAAATTGCAAGTATACCATGCCTTGAACCTGGGTGGGTGGGAAGGCATCAGCCCCTTCCCACCACTAGGCTATGCCTTAGTCTGCAACACCCATAGTTGACATGTATGCATCATCGTTGACACTACAAAGTATGTAGAACAATGCAAATAAGCTATCTATATGTATGCATTCAAAAAATAACAACAACAACAACAACAAAAAAGTTGGCAAAATTATATACCTTTCAGGCATTTCCACAAACACATTGTGCGCGTCGGCCGCCGGCTCAACGAGTGAGCTCGTCGGCGCTTCGGTAGCCGTCGCGCTCGTCGCACGCCCTGCTAGCTTCTTCCTCGACTACTTGGAGGAGCCGGAGCCGTCCGCCGCCTTGTTCTTCTTCGCGGAAACCTTGCCCTTCTTCGGCCGTGCGCACTTGGGAGCTTCGAGAGGGGGGCACGTGGTACGGCGGGCGCTGGCGTGACGCCACCCGCCACCGAGGTCATCCGCGGCGGCATGAAGAGGCCGCGCGCGATGCCGGTGCTCGGAGGAACTCCGGCGGGGGCGAAGCCAAAGCTCCCGCGCTAGGGTTTGCGGCGGCGGCGGCGTACGTAGTGGTCGCGGCTGTAGGAAGGGGTGAGGGGGCTGCCGGCGCGGGCGTCCATCGGGCCAGTTCACCGGCGGCGGCGTGTGCGGGGCGAAGGTGGCGCGGCGCGAGCGCTCGAGTGTGCCGCACGCGGAAGCAGCACACCAAATACACAGCGCGTGATGGCGATTCGGACCGCGCGCCCAACTCTATATACCGCGCGCGTGCTTATTGCGCGTCCGCTGGAGTCACTTTACCGCTTGCGCTCGCGCTATAAAGGTCAAATTTGAGACGCGACATTCATTTTGCGCGGGTGTTGAAGATGCTCTTAGGACGGTGTTTGTGAAACAGCGTTGAGATCGAAGAAATGTAAGCCAACCGCGGCTCCGCCTCACCGACCTGCTCTTTGCCGTGGGGCGTCCTCGACAACATAGCTGCCAGGGCCAGCCAAGGGTGATGGCGCCCCTAGAGAAGGAGCCTGGCAACATGCGACAACCGATCTCGACCGTCACAGCCTCGTAGAGGTCTTTTTTGTCGTCCCAAATATTGTTTTTTGTACTATCTGAGATGCCAATATAGATTGTGACATGTACACATAGCATATCTCCAAGGTTACATGAGCGACAGTACAAAAGGTGGCATGCCACGTACCGAAATCAAACATTAGCTACACGGCTGGTATGTATTTACAGGGATAGTTCGGTACAAAGCTAGCTTAGCAAAGTAATTAAAGAGATGATGATCAGACGGCGGCGGCGGCGCCTTGCCCAACGCCTCCTCCCTCGCGCTGCTGCTGCCGCGGCGGCTCGTTGAGGAACGCCCAGCTGCTCCTCGTCCACCTGCATGCACGCAACCAGCCGTACGTGATCGATACATGCATGCTACTCCTATTTGCTATGAATATGTGCATATGTATGAACTCAAGAAGCTCATGCTACTATGCTAGTAAGGTATACGTACCAGTCGCGGCTCGCGCTGGGGCTAGCGGCAGCCTCGCCGTCGCCGTGGCCGTCCACGCTACTCGTCATCGCCGGCGGCGACGAACGGACATGAGACAGAGTCGACGGACGCGGGGTCGACCTCGGGCTCCCCTTCTATAATTAACCAACACATGCAAGCAGAGTAAAAAATCAAGTACGCATTTGACAAGCTTGATAAAGGAGCCCGATGCAAATCCGACGGATGCACGCATGCGAACCGGTCCGGTTACGTACGCGGTGAGAGGAGGCGACGACGGTCTCGCCGCCGTCGACGTTGTCCTCCGGCGCCGGCTTCTTGTGCTGCCTCCAGAAGGCCTCCACCTCGTCCTTGGTCAGCGAACGATTTCTCATGAAACGAGCTGCATAGATAGAATGATAGATACCTTAACACAAGGCTAATTATGAATCTTGCAACGTGAAGTTGCATGCACCACGGATGGTGGATGGTTGTACACGGCGGACGTACCTTTGAGGTCGTCGTCGAGCGCATGGGAGCTCCAGCCAGCCATGAGAGAGCCCATATCGACCTAGCAGCAAACTCGATCTTTTATCTGGAAAGCTGAAAGTGATCGATGGATCGGTGGTGATAAGCCTCAGCGGACAGCATGTCATTTTATACCCGCTTGCTAGCATGCATGGATAAGTTTGAGCTGTCCAAGCACGTAGCTTGCGTACACATCGTCGTCGCCGAGTGCTGCGTGTCTGCCATGCACGCGCCTGCGAGTCAGTGCATGCATGCAGGCTGGTGCGTATGCGTGCGGCTCCTTTTGTCGTCAACCTCTCGATGATCGTCGTCATGTCCGTCTCGATCTCTAGCAGAGCTGTAGGTCATTGTTATCGGCAGCTTTGTACGCTAGCTGCGCGTGCACCGCACTGCATGTACATTCGTTGCCGCCGCGGCACGAACATACGACGAAAACAGAGGGGATGTCAGAAGTGCGACGGGCCGTAACCGTACAGCCACCTCACACACGACGGCGCCGAAATGAAAACAGAGGGAGTGAAATAAATGAAATAGGATGCTATGGTGTTTGAAAAACCGATAAAGTTGGTTAAAACAAACCAAATGCGTACTATGTTTTCACAATTTATGGGTCGATTGTGCGATTTTTGCAAGAAAATACAAGTATGTGGCTGTTTATGGAATTGTAGGAACACCACTGCATAATGAAATTGTAGGAACTAGAAACGACCTCATAATATCTATCATGTTTTGTTAGAAACACAATACAACCGCAAACTTTCATAAACACGCACGCACACTCACCGCTATAAATGCGCGCACGCACTACTTACCTATATGAGCGCTTTTGAGAGACTGGGCTCATAATTGATCATATAATGACACAATGCAATTTATATAGTTCCCAGACAATATTTATTTTTTTGTAAATTCAAAAGGTCAATTACATATAATTAAGTTTGCGACTAAATTTTCACATATGCATGGCTGAAAGAACCAAACATTTATTTCATAAGACCAATATATATGTTGATTAACATTAGTTATGTTCTTTCTTCCACCATTTGCGATTTTTAAATGTATAATATTGCATTTCAATGTTGAATTTTATCAATGAAATAAACAATATTTATAAAATGCCTAAAATAATGAAACATACAAAGTTCAAAGTATTTTCCATACAATACCATAAAATCATAAAACACTAAAACCAAAAATACACAAAACCAGTAAAAAATAACTAAATATTATACCAGCGACGGGTTGAGCTAGGACTAGGAGACCGTCACTAATAAGTTATGCCTCACGGCTAACCAAGGCAAAATCAGACCCATATTACTAGTGGCAGTCATGACAAAGTGCTCGCCACTTGTAAATTTGGCCCACGGGTAACCTGAGACCATATTACCAGTGTTGGGCATGCTTTGCCCCCTGCCACGGTAAGTTGACACCACTGTTGGGCATGTTTTCTCGCACACCACTGGTATCTGGCCAGACTACCAGTGGGGGTCTCCATCTTCTGCCCGTCACTGATGAGAGCCCACCTATACTTCTTAACGTTTGACAAGTTTATAGAGAAAATATTGACATCAATAAAACCAAATAATATAATACAAAATATACTCTACAATGTGTGTAATGGTATTTATTTAGTAATGATATAGGACATAACTGTTCAACATCTCAATCAGCTCACATACCATAAAACGCAGTAGTAATGAAATGCCTCAAACGAGATTTTTGTGAAAAGAGGATCAAACGACATAGCATCGTGTTGTTTTCTTTTGTAATTACAACTAACCTGATGGTTATAAACATGAAAGTAGATGACTTTTTGTGAAGTATTCCTAATGACAGAAAGGGGACATTCACATGTCTATATATGCTCATTTTTATGTGTATTTATATTTGTGAGAGATGTTACGAAAGTACGAACAAGAATACCTTAAAAGAAAATACACACATCAAACGTGCAAAGCGTAACTAGAAAATCTAGCTAGTTAGTTTTCCCACGCATGGTGAACAAAGGACAAAATGTAGATGAGACTTATTATTGGCAGTCATGTCAACTTGGATGAAGCTTCAGATGGTAAAATTGGTATCGCAAAAGAACTAACTGTTACTGTGGGAGGGGTGCTATCACCAACTATGGAAGTGGGGGGGGCATGGCCCCCTTCCTCCCTTCCCCCGATCGAATCTGCAGGATAGAGAGGGCACTAATGTCACGTATATAGGGTATAAATTATGCACATGTGCATTTGAGTATTTAAGAAGCTAGTTTTCCCCAATGTGGTGAACCAAAGCCCAGGCGTGTAGTCCACACTTGTCGATGGCAGTCACTCATCGCCCCGGATGAAATTCCAAATGATGAATTTGGTGGCCTCTCATGCATCTTGAGTGGCGTGGTAGCCGGGCATCAAATGGTACTTGGAATAGTTGAGCAGCTCCAAATTTACACCTTTTTTCATAAAAATACCAATCCTCCACTCTTCCCCTCGCAATCTCTCACCATCATGTTCCCCAACCGTAGCATCCACTTAAACTTTTCCATGCTCCTCTTCTCCAGTTTGGTCTCATATAAGAAGAGGATGTCAAGGTCCACCTGCTTTTCGTGATCCAGAAGTCCTCTCACTGCCGGGCCATTCCCCAATCCCCAGCAAATCCATACTAAAATTCTCATTTTGGCTCGGCAGGCTGTCCCTGCAGCCTGGCGTTCACAGTTTCAGAGTTGTTCTCCTCCTTTTCTTCAACCTCCTCTACTTCCATCGTTGGTTTCTTTGCTAGTTATGTATCTTCATCAGTTTCCATCATAATTCCTCTTCTTCTGTGCTATTGTACTTAATTGGTTTTGCTGGTTTCTTTTCTTCCTCTCGATTCGCTTGAAGGTACCCCTTTTTATGCCTTTTCCTAACTCCATAAATGTATTTCCTTCTTTGGTCTGGTCCTCTTCTCTGTTCTGCTCCAATATAACCTTTATTGGCCCTTGAAAACCATGTTTTGCTTTTGTGATAGTGTCATTCTTCTCTTCAGCCTTACTTGATTCTCTTTTAGTTTTTTGTACCTTTGCAGTGGGGTTTTGTATCACTATTCTGTTGAGATCCAGTTTTTTTGCTTCCCCTACTGCCTGATCCTCGCACTGTTTAGTTTGAGAGGACTTTCACTTCATTCCCATCACTCCTTCTTGGTCCTCCCTCATCGTCTTCGCTTGGTATATTTCTTCGCCAGGACGGCCCATTGCTTCCCTGTTTGCTCCCCTTGTACCGGCACTATTGATTGGCCATAATTTTCATTTATCATTTGAATCCCTACCTATTTCTTTGCTTGAGCTCCCGTCGTACAGATTTGCATGCTGCCATGGTCCAAATTGTCTAGACCTTGTTCTTCTAGGTCTAGTTGGACATGACTTTTCAGTATGTCCAATAATTCCAGAACTATAGCGGAAGCTGGGAAGATACTCGTATGTGAAGGAGACAATCTTTTCCTGCCTTTCTTTCTTCCTTTTTCTTATTTCTTTCGGTTTATCGTCCCCCCAAAACCATTTCATCTTCCCGCTCTTGTTCTGCCTCATCCTCAATGAAGGTTGTTATAAATCTCATAATTGGTACAATGATATCTAATCTCACTTTGATCCGCATAAATGCCCCCATTGAATCACCATTAACGTCTGGGTCTACATCAATAACTTCTCCAATTTGTTCCCCTACTAAGTCTCTCGTCTCTTTGCTCACCCATTTGGGATGCCGTAAGCTCTAACCTGGATATGTATGGTCTTGAATTCATATTCATCTATGGTTCGAATTGGCACAAAATCTTCCATCACCAATAGGTCATTGCTAAATCGCGATGGCACAACATCTATTGCATTTTCCTTATCAACCTTTTGTCGGAAGATAAATAGAAATCTAGTCCTACCCAAATCTTCACAATCCACCCCACAATGGGCTCCAGACTCCCCAAGAGTTCTTCCCACATGTTCAACCCTAGCAGGTCTCTCTACAATAAGCTTGCCTACTGCTTGAAGCTTGCTCACCTGTGAGGAGCATGCTTGCTTCCTACCAATCCCGATCCCCTTCTTTTTCGCTTCGGAGAGCTGCACGTTCTTGAGTTTGCCCTCCACTCCTTCAAGGTATGCGGTCTTCACGTCCCTCATTGCAGCTGTAGATGCTAGGTCCGCCGCTCCACCATAGCCCCCTTCATGCTCCAAATCTATCGCCGCCACACACCACAGCCTGCTCCCCAAATCCTCTCTGTTCCTCACCAGGTTGTGCTAAATCGGATCTGGATGGGGCTCTCACACTTGCTGGAGGAGGACTGGAATCTATGCACGAGATGGTAGGAAGGAGAATCAGGGCGATTTTGTGTTTGTTTCATGGAAACCGGATGGGGATTGAGCAGCAAGGGTTGCTGGCGAGGACGCGCACTCAGTCGCCAGAAGCAGAGAGAAACACTGTCACGGGCGGACGGATGAAAGGCATGTGTAGGGGGAAATGAAGTTGTGGAGCTTGAAGATTGATGAAGTCATAACTCATAAGACGCCTTGTTATACTGTGTGTATTTTGTTTTTCTTTGTTCTATGAGACGATAGTAGAAAAATGACTAAAGTATGAGGCCTTTTCTGTAATTCGTTCCAGCAGACCAGAGCAGCTTAAAGAAACACGAGACGGTGGATAGGATAAGGCGAGCCATTAGGCGCGTGAGACGACGAACCCCAGCGACCAGCAGCGCAGCGCAAGTGAGCCATGCTAGCCTCGCCGGCGCTCGCCGGCGCCACCCACTCCTTTCCGGCCTTCGTGTCGGGCAGCCGCGGCGTCCACCTCCCGTCCGCCTCCGCGCCCTCGCACTCGCCGGCGCGGCGGGCCGCCCTGGTCGTCCTCGCCAAGGCCAAGGTGTCCACGCCCAATGCCGACCGCATCGCCCGCCACGACCGTCTTCGCAAGAAGGTAGCACTAGTAAACCTCCGGGACAAATATTGGCATCCATTATTTTCAACTCTCTTCCAATGCGCGGCCAATTGTTTGACTGGAAGCGCGTGCGCTCTCTCTGAATGGAGTTGATAGGGCAATGCCATGCCGTTAAAGCGTTTGACGAAATGTCTTTAGTTTATTGCGGCAGTAACTTAAACGCAGATGTCTTTCGTGTTGCTGAACGTCTGCAATATGTCAGATTGTGTACTTGAGCTCCTGTTGATGCATCTAGTTACCATACAAGTGCCTCCCATGGTTAGTTTTACAGAGAAGGCCGCTGGATATGGGCAGACTCAAGGGACTGCAATGTAGCGAGCGCATCTATAAAAGGCCATCTCACTTGTATCTAATCCTATGCCAGCTCAGATTCTTGGTGAGGTTGGTGATGTAGAAGAGAGATGGTTAACTTTATGTTGCACTAGATGCAATCTAGGCACACAAATCGAGTGCTTGGACACAAAAATATATGCATCGGAAAACTTTTGCACGTCAACCAAGATAGAAGGATGGTTCAATGGGTGACGAATGGTGTGATGTTTACACTGTATAAGCTTATGTTATTGTCAATGGAACCAGGACTTATATGGTCATTACACATTTTTTCCTTTCAGGTGAGCGGCACCACAGAGAGGCCAAGACTCAGCGTTTTCCGCTCAAACAAGCATTTGTATGCTCAGGTGATTGACGATACAAAGTCGTGCACTCTGGCTTCAGCCTCAACAATGCACAAAGCTCTTTCAAAAGAGCTTGAGTACTCTGCTGGGCCAACAACTGTAAGTTTTTTTTTAGTTATCCATACCTTTTTGTTTCATACTCCCTCCGTCTGGAAATACTTGTCGGAGAAATGGATTTATCAAAAATACGTCTAGATACATCCATTTCTCCGACAAGTATTTCCGGGCGGAGGGAGTATTAAGCTAATATGGTCCTAGAATAATGCACATTTTATCAACTTGTTTTGTGATCCTACGCTCCCTTGCGTATAAATGAAACCGTACAGTATTGTATACCATTTTAACTGGCAGCACCTTTGGAAAAGAAATTGGTTTCAGTGGGGACTTACAGTCAAACTGGCTCTCTATTGTACTCTCCTATATCATTTTTGTTTATCATAGAATTATCACCATGAATCTAATAAAAAATTCATCCAAAAAATGACAAAACTAGGTTTAATTAAACGAGTAGAGATTTTGAGAGGTAGAAGAACAAAGCGCCTTTCTCTCTGTTTCCCTATTTATATGTGAGCAATGCGACTCATAGTTCATAACTAGACGTTTGCCATAGATGATTCATGATTTTCCAATTGCTGGCATTGCGATATATTTCAATCAATCAAATAAGCATTATTAGTTCTTTGATCCACCGAGTCAAAGCTTACAATGGGTGAGATGATTGGAGACATATTGGCAGGGCAGTAGCTTCTAGGTAGACTATTGGAACTCTGATAATCCAAGAGAACGTTGTACTGATGTACTATCTCAGAAGAAAACTCATGTAGGTCTGTGCTCTGCACTCAGAAAAATAAAGATGCTTATAACCTGTATGGTTGCTTTTGCTGATTTTAGACATGTAGTTTTGAAATGATCAGATGCTTCTGGGTTGTACTCATAACATCAATGCTCTACAACTCAGTAAAGGTCCATGATGCTTTTTGGACAATTGTTTTTACTGGTTTGTTGCAATATATATATAGACAAAGATTAAAAAAAAACTTGCATCTGTAGTTGTTTCTTAATGAAAGGCTTATGCTTAGTTTCTGATGAGAGTTCAATGTTGTGGTGCTTGGTTTCCAGGAAGTGGCACAAAAGATTGGTGAAGTGATTGCCAAGTCCTGCTTGGAGAAAGGAATCACCAAAGTGGTGTTTGACCGAGGGGGTTTCCTCTACCATGGCCGCATCAAAGCTCTAGCCGATGCTGCTAGAGAGAACGGGCTCGAGTTCTGAATTTTCTGTTGATATTTTCAGGATCGCGTGTAATATTCTCTTTTCTTTCCCGTCTATTGAACAAAGTTCTTTCTGTAGTCATTTGGGTTGTTCTGCAGACATGGCCCCTCTTTAATGTTATCTGATCTTTGTATCAACATTGAATCAGCCTTGCAAATGGAAGATTCGTTTTCTGTTTATTTCTGCACTTTGGCTTCTGCCCAAGCAGCCTTGTAAAACCAACACTTTGAACATGAACATTCAGAGTGTGGGTTTGGGCAAAATAACTGAGAAGAGTCACACAGTTTGGCCGCTTCAATACTTTAGTACTAGTAGTAGGAGTAGAGAACAGATACAGGTGAGATATCTATAAGCCTCTTTGTGATTGGCATGTCGAATCCTGATTATGGAATTCAGATGTACACAGTAATGCATCTCTGCTTGTTTCCTGAAAGATATGAGTATATACATGGTGTATATCATTTTGCTACCTGATAAGAGATACACCAGTAATTGGGATACACTGATTGGCCCCTAGACTAGGCTGACGACAACCAAGCATTATTAGAGGAGTAATTAGGGTGACGCTGAAGTTTCAGTCTTTCAGAGCAACACACTGATAGCTTGAGTAAACGTGCTGATTGCAGGGAGGCATCATCTGTTAGAAATATAAATGAAGATGACATCAATCCGCACTGTCCTCTTGGTCGCTGTCAATCATATCATGGTATCTGTGCATCATCTGTAATTTACGAGGAATTGCAAAAGGTGCCACATGCGTTACTCCCTCTGATCCAAATTAATTGTGGCAGCTCTAGTACAGCTTTAAAGGGAGTATCTGGATGCAAATGATCAACAAATCCAAGTAAAGTGGGGGCTAATCATGTAATCCTAAGTAAAGGGGGCAAATGATCAGGTCCCCAAATAATGCGGGGCAAATTATCGAATCTCCCGACACCAAGCCAATATGCACCGACAATGGCTCGAAACAGACCCTTCTGAAATGAGCATCAAGCCAAGTTTTAGCAAGGTTCATCTCCAACAATTAAGAGCCCAGATTAGATATACATAGCTTACATCTCTATCCAAGTTTTAGCAAGTTGCCTTCTTATGAACAATCGCAGAATCAACATCTCTATCTAAGAAGGATTTCTTCAGGTGTTTCTTTTCCCCTTTTCTCATCATCATGGTCGGTCTCAGAATCATCTTCTGAATCATACCCATGCTTACCCTTCTTAGATCTTGTGCTGTTGTCATTCCTTTTTTTTCCCTTGCTCTACACCTGTTACCATAATTGGAAGCCCTCCTGTTGCTCTGAACATCGATGTCCAACATTCTTCTTCAGAATCCATCCTTACCAGGTACAAGCTCCCCAGACGCCGGATCACTGTCTACTTCAGCGTTCTTCTTCTGTCCAACCTCAGCATCAAGCCCAAGAGCAGCCCTCAGCGTCTCAAGGTTCTTCTCCTTGCTTGCAGCGACATGGTGGCTCTGCGTGCTCGTGAACCTGAGAAGAGTTTACCTTCTTGTCAGAAAGCATTGCCAATCTACCTAACAGAAGATACAACTGCACACATGACCAATACAGGAAACCAAGATTATGCTTCACTAGGAACAGCATAAGCTATAAATTGTCATACTGAACCAAACTTCAGGAGCCAATTATGTTTTCAATGTGAATATCCTCCAACACTAAATGAAGTAATCAGATTAAAAACTTGCACATGAACGTATTGCCAAATTTCTGCCACAATCAGATTAAAAACTTGCACGGGAACCAATTATGCTTTCAATGTGAAGAAATCAGATTCAAAACTTGCACATGAACGTACTGTCAAATATGTGTCACTGGCCTCCTCAGAATTAAAACTACATGTCACTGGCCTCCTTCTCAGAATTAAAAAAACTGCTATATGAGCGGTTCTTAGATCCATACCCTTCGCCCGGACGGGGTGCTGCACCCCCGGCGCCGCCGCGGGCAGCCTCCAGCTCAGCTTCCTTGCGCGCCTCCTCGACGCGCTCCTCGATCTCAGCTTCCGTGTAACCATGCTCCTCGAGAGCGTCCCTCAGCTCAACCAGCCGCAGCTCCACTCGGCGCCTCCGGTCGTGCTCCAGGATCTCCTTGTTCGGCTTCCGCGTCCCGGCGGCGCCGTCGTGGTGGCTGTGGAGCGGCGCCTTGGGCGGCGGGCCGCCGGTCCGGGGCTGGATGAAGAACTTGTTGGTCTGGACGTGCCCAGTCGTGCCGGACCCGCGCGCCGTCTGCAGCCCGATGCCGTTGTACATGGCGGCGACGGCGAGACGGCGGTTCGGCGAAACCCAACCTAGGTTTCGAGCGAGTTGGGCTCGATCCCCAATTTTTTTCTTTTTTGAGAAAAGGCTCGATCCCCAATTGGAAAACGACGGGGCGAGACGAGGAGGAGAAGGTGGAGTGGGCCTGATTTTATTTTCACCCCAACGAGTTCGACACGGTGTCTGATTCGGGTGGGCCGAAAAAAAAGAGATGCGGGTGGGCCGTGCACGTGTGTGTCCAAAGGATTCTACTGTACTACTCCCTCCGTCCCATAATGCACGTTTATTCCACTAATGTAGTGTTAAAAAACATCTTATATTATGAGACAAAGGAGTACTCAACAAAAGCAAATTTCTAGTTCTAAGAAAAAGCAAATTCCCTAGTTCTCAAAAATGAAAAAGAAAAAAGAAAAATCCCTAAAAAAATCAACAAAACAAACTATGCTAAAAAAGTACCATTTGTATTGTTGTTTCAGAAGGCATTTGCAGATATTTTAGAGGGTTTCAAATTGTGTACATTTCTTTCTCAAATAATAATAATTGGGTACATTTCTCGATTTTGTTCTCTGGATGGGTTGCCTGACTGGTTGGACTTGTTTCTTAGGAATATTATGAAGTCCTGTGAAAACAAATGATTTCAGTGGATGGAGTCTACATATCCAGCACTGCCCCTCTTATTCAAATCTACAAATGGTACCAATTCCACATGTGCTTTTTAGAATGACTTGTGTGTTTTTCATTTATCCATTTCGCACATGTCTATTCATACTACTGCCTCAATTTCATAATTCGTGTTGTGGTTTTAGTTCAAATTATGAAAAGGAGGGAGTAGTAGAGAACACATACAGCTTTTTTTTCGACAAAGGGTGAATTTCAAACACAACGGGCACACCTGACCTCTGCATAGCTAGAATGCACACAACCAAAAAAACACATACAACTAAATGGTACCCCCTCTGTAAAGAAATATAAGAGCGTTTAGATCACTAAAGTAGTTAGTGATCTAAACGCTCTTATATTTCTTTACAGAGGGGGTATTATCTATAAACCACTTTGTCATTCACATTCCAAGCTGTGAATGCAGATTCCCAATGTTTTTTTTTGCGGGTAGAAATTTGTATTACTCATCCACCAAAGTCCTTACAATCAATCACAGCTAGTTCCAAAGCCTCAGGAGTGCATCTGGCTAACTGTACTGCATTGCTGTGAGATGCTGCACCTGAGGCCCTGGGCCTAGTTCCTTGAAACTAGAGAAACAAAAAGTCATTCGCATGAAACATACTCCTGACACGAGATAGTAACTAGAGAAACAATGATTTTCGTAGCAGCTCTGGAGTATATACATGGTGTATATCATTCTAGTAGCTGACAAGAGATAGTAATTAGGATACACTGATATGTCACCTACACTACCCTTACGGCATCCAAGCATGATTAGAGCAGTAATCATGGTGACGCTGAAGTCTCACTCTTGCAGAGCAACACATTGATAGCTTGGCATAAACGTGCTGATTGCAGGGAGGCATCATCTGTGGCAAATAAATGAAGACAGCATCAATCTGACTGTCTCTGCACCGTCCCCTGCTTCTTCGTTTCTGATCTAGATCGGTGTCAATCATATTTGTGGTATCTATCTTACTAATGGCTATGTACCTGTGTGAAAAGGAGTGCTACAAAATTCACACTTTTTTCTCCTTTCAATCATCAAGGAGCACGGGTGCGCCATGAGAAAAGCAACCACAACACCAAAGGCGAAGAAACACCGAGATTTGTTTTGTTTTACGTGGTTCATCACACATGCCGGGAACTGATATTAACAGTTGACGGCGCACATTTCACGTAAAATGGTGTCAAAATCAGGATCTACATTTTTATTGTTGTTTATAAAGAGGTTGTATCTGGATCGACTGACAAAAGATGCATTCATTGGGTACCTGTTGATCGGATTATATTACTGTAAAGACGAGTTGGAAACTACTGGTAAATCAGAAAAGACGGAAAGGGATTGTTTTTTTGCATCATGTGCATTGCCGGTTAATTCAGTATTTATTTCCTCGTGGCGTCGTTTTCAGTGTGATTTGTTTCAGTTTCTCGTGGTGTTGCTGCTGGATTGGATGAGGCCAAGAAGGATCCAGGAGACGAGCATGTCAGCTACCTACCTGCATTAACTTGATTCAACTCATCATTCAACCCTCCGAGGCCCCATGGTGATCAATCTTTGTTTTCATCAGAGGCAGTAATCAGATGAGATGATGCCGACGCATGCCTGAATTCACTGCTCAAAATTCACTCAATCGATAGAAGCGTCATCTGCACTCAGCCAACCTTGCACCGCAAGGCCGAAGGTAGCTGCGAGAGTTTCTCTTCCGTTTCTCAAGGGAAAGTTCCGTCGATACTGACAGTTCATCAAAAAGACAGAGGTGGAAGAATATGAGTTGATCAGAGTGAGTGAGACGCGTCTGAACTGACCAAAGCTGGGCTATGTCACCATGTCTACATGTCCTGACACGAGAGGCTCAGGCGAAAAGAGGCTGGAGATGTGTCCGGGCAGGCCATCTATCAATAGACAGCTCTGAAGCCAAGCATGATCCTTGCTGGGCGTCCATGGCGAATGCGTCGTGTCTGGAAGCAACCGTGCTGCTTTGGGACAGTTGACACGCAGAAATTAATCTGAAGAAACCCAGCGATCACTCAATTAAAACAGATACCGTCTCGGACACTGTATGCAGTAGTAGAGAAGTTCACGTCGAGCGACAGGAGTGCAGGTGTCTCTGTCCCGTGCTTCCATCAGTCCATCATGTTGGATCAGGGTTCGTTTCACAGCTCTTTTCAGGGATCTCTGCAGATGCAAGACCGAAAGCGATCAAATTTAAGACTATCTCGATCGATCGGGGTACTCTCTGTTGCAGATCAAGGGAATTCGTGCAGAGGAAGCTTGTTTGGCTTGTTTTATTTACCCTGTCGGCTGTCGAGCAAACGTAACAAAATGGCAACTTGGCAAGCATATGAGCACATAGTTCTCCTCCTCCACAAGTTAACCTGAAAGTCAAAATATGGCCGGTCACTCGACGGTGAAGCCACAACTTGGAAAAAGGCAGAGTGCTGTACGTAGGGGGTTGATGATTTACTCCCCCAGTATCTCGAATTGTTACTGCATACCACACTAGTGAAACATTAGTATCTTCAGAGTTTTACCAAGTTAAACGGTTCACAATACAATTTTTTTTTTTTGGAGAAACGCTCTCTGTTTATACCACATGACATCTCAAGCACAGCCAAGCTATATCGTAGACGTGTCCAGCTTTGGAGTTTTGATGGTGTGATCAGTTGGATGGGTTGCCAACACGAAGCACAAACCCAGGTGCCGGCATCCTCCTCGCAAGCAAAAAGTTGCTCTATGTGTTTTCTTGTGCCGGCTTGGCACGGTCCATTATTTACACAGTAACTGCAATTTCCAATTATTAGATGATGATGATGTGTTGGGTCTTCCCAATTAATCTACTCGGCACGTGTTACACGTGTGATGTGATCCCTGACATCATGTGGAAAGCATAAAATGGATATTAGCCATACAGAAATCAGTCATTTTATGTCTGGCTGAATTAGCCAGGTCTCTCAATTTGACAAGACTGAGGGGGCTCTTAAATTAGTGGGGCATGTTAGACATAGGTCGGGACTGGAACAGGGCAGAACACCCCCTCCCCAGAGCGACGAGGGGATAACCATAGCCGCCAGCCGGTATCCACCCCTCCCATCCCCTCGCCAACCACATCTCGCGTCTCGTGCCGCCATCGTCATGGTGTTGGTGCGTGCAGGCAGTGGCCGTGGCGGCGGTGTGGGTTCCCCCCAAATCGGACATTCAGCGACAACTGCCATCGTGGGACGAGAGCAGTGCGAGCGGCGGTGGTGGTTGAGGCATCTCCGTGAGTAGCCGCTAGAAGGATCTGCATGAAGGCCACAAGCATGACATCGTGTGGGATTGCCTAGGCAAGAGGGAAATGCCCGTGGCTTGCTCGTCAGCAGCTCTCTACAATCACTAAGTTGTCCCCCTGGTCCACCGGGAATTGATGGGAACGCAGGCGAGGACGCTTCGTTTCGAGGCCATCGTGACTTGGTGGCTGATATCGGGGTAGGAGTGGAAGGAGGCGCCTCTGCTCACCCCCCTTGTTTAGTGTATTGTGATGTGGACGACTGGTGATGTCTTTGGGACATGGATGCCGGGGCGAAGGACCAGGTGATAGTAGGCATGGTTGGCTTTGAGGACGAACATCATGAGTGTAGTGGTCACTATGTCCATTGTTCATGTGGAAGGCAAGATGTGTAGTGGCGGGTGGCTCAGGCTCGTTCTCTTCCATTGGCACAACGACATCGAAATCCGGATCTAGAGGTATGCTCATCGCGGTTGTACTGGGTGCCTTGTGATGGCACGTGTGAGCTGCCGAGTGAAAGCTTCACGCTTTGGCGCTGACGGTGGTGGTGTCCATGGGTACCTCTATCCTCTTGAGGATGTCGTTGTGGTTCTCCTCTCCGGGCCAGGGTTTCGGGTGAAAACCCATGTCTGTCTCGGACTCATCAACAGCGACACTTAGGGCCGTTTCCTCTCCCCAAGGGTGTTATCATGGAGCTTAGGTGTTCTAGGGCATGACGTAGTGTTGTCTTCAAGCCTTCATGTTCTCTCTCTCAACAATGTAGCCATTTTGTTTTTCGCCTTTGGCACTTCATGATGGGATTTATGTTGTCTAGCTATTTCAGGAGCCTTGGATCTGCTTGTTAGGAGGTCTTCATCCCTACCTTGTATCGTTCAGTTAATCTATAAGCAGGATGAGAGCATGTTTCATGACAAAAACTGAGGGTTCACCTCTATCATAATCATATATGAGTCCGCGGAACCACGGTTGATTTTACAAAATGCTATTCGGTTTCACCGATCTGATGATAAAAACATCGACCTTGTTTTAATTTTCTCAATTTTGTAGCACAATCGTTGAATTAGGGGAACCCCCTACTCCCACGACCTAAGTGGCGACTAATCTCGCCCTCCTCTCCAGCGTTGGTTGCTGGACTCCTTTGCCTTTGTCTATCGATCTGGTGACGGGAATTGGCTAGTACCCCTGGTCTCCGGTCTGATAGGGGTACAATCGAATAAAGTTAGGTTGCCGTTAATATGAAATAAGGTCTTCCCCTCTTGTTCTCATTTTGGTTGTGTGGGTGTATACAGACACGAGACATGTGGAGGGTGCGGTGCTCGGTGATGATGGTACTTCATGATTAAGACGGACTTCCCGTGTTGTCCTTGCCTCCATGTCACTCCTAGCTTGGCCTCGTTAGACGTCCCCAATTTTCGCTGCCACTCGACATGCCGCCCCTGTCTTTGCCTTAGAGCAACTCCAATAGCTCCCCTATTTATAAGAAAACTATTGTTTACAGGTAAAAATAGCCCTCCAAAAGCCCCGTAAACCCAGATTTTTTATGGGACACCCTTTTGTAATGAAAAATAGAGAAAAATAATTTTACGGTAAGATATTTGCGGGAACCGAGAAAAGTAGGCACTGGGCAACTTTTCATAAATTATAGGATCATCCCATAAAATGACATTTACAGAATGTTTTTGGAAGAGCTATTGGAGCTGTTGTGCTTCGCATAAAGTCGACCGACACAAAATTAGATTCTCCGGCTACTGACGAACAGTAAGTGCTTTAGACCTATCCATTTGTGAGTGCACTTTATAAGTCGGCCACGCGCGCGCATATACGTCAACGTCGATCGGCGCTGTCTCTGGTCGGCCGACGCGCCACTGCCACTGCGGCATATGCAGCGCTCATCCTACACCGCCATGTGGCGATGGTGGCCCGTCTGGTGCGAAATCTCCCTCTCCGTCGACAGTTTTTACAGTACGTGACGGTGCTACCCTGCTAAGTCAGGTGCATGGGATCTATCCCAAGGCGAAAATCTTTTTTTTTTGGCATGGTCCCAAGGCGAAAATCTGGAGTAGAACAATTGCTTCTTTCTCCTCTTCCCATACGTGGGCCCCGTGAAACTTCTATGTGCAGCTACGCGTCAAACAGGAGACGCTCCGGATACAGGACGAGGCCTTCGATGAGACCAACGGAACCTCAAGACACATTACTGATTACTATATGCATCACATCCTATAATGCAACACACCAGTCACGTCATGTTCATGGACATGGACATGGATGCTCTCGCGGGCGGCAGAGCGAGCGACAATGGCCACGTAACTTGCCGTTACGGATGTACATGGTGCACTGCAGACCACGCGCCGACGCGCGCACGTTGACGTCGAGTCGACCGCCGGCCTCTGCCGCCGTGGTTCGTCTCCCCTGCCGCCAGGGCCGTCTCCAGGAATTTGGGGGCCCGGGACGGAAATCAAAATGTTGGCTCAAAATTTGAAAAAAAACTGAATAACTATCTCGAAAAGTCGCATACCTACCCAAGAAATACCTCATGGTAAAGCCCATTCTTTTGCTCGAATACACAATATAATATGAGTAGAACTAGAATTCAATGTGGAATGATAACAAAATAGATAAGATATGACAAAAAAAATATGCGTGGGGATATAAAAGAGACCTGATCAATAGGTTGCTTCGCCCGTTCCGATATATGTACACACTACTGTTGCCGGCATCGGCGAAAAAAATATCTTCATCATGAAATTGAAATAAAAATGGGGGCAATTTGAGTTCAATGGATTGATGATTCGTTTTCATTTCAATTTCTGTTCAATGTTAAAGTGCATCTGTTTATAAATCAACACATACAACATCTATTTGGAAATCAGCAGATACAACATGTGCGTTCAAATGCATCTGTTGTTGTTATATATCTGTGTCGGTCAAAGAACTTACCGAGTAGTTTGCTCTCAGCTTCCAAGGCGCATCCAGTCTAGGGCAAAGGGGAGGCAGGCGAAGGGCAGGCAGCAACAGTACGGGGGCTTCACCGGTTGGGCATACATTGGGATCTTGCGGGAACAACAGATGCACTTGTCGACGGCGGATTGAGGCGACTAGACGGAGAGAGCAGCTAGAAGGCCGTGCTAGATTAGGGGAGAGCAGCGGCCTTCTAGCTGCTCCCCACCGTCGGCGGATTAGGGGAGAGCAGCGGCCTTCTAGCTGCTCCCCACCGTCGGCGGATTAGGGGAGAGCAGCGGCCGACGGTGGATTGCAGCAGCTGAGCAGTCGTCAACTTGTCAGCGGGATGGGAGATGGGTTGAGGCGGCGCGAGCGTGGATGGCGGACGACTGGGTGGGGGTTGGGCGCTAGGGGAGGGCTGCAGCCCTAGGGATCGGGGCAGTATCAGGCGGGTCGCAGACATACGTGCGCTGCAGTTTCTCCTCGATCGGGGGCCCCAATATTTTGGGGGCCCTGTGCGGTCGGCCAATTTGGCCACCCTTATCAACGGGCCTGCCTGCCGCCACCTAGCTCACTGCCTACGTAACGCGCTCGTACATACGCATACGCGCGGTATACGTACGTCTCTGCCACTCTCGGTCGACTTACAGTTCTTACAGTTTGCTTGTTGTACGTGCTCAAGGCATTTTTCGCCTTTGGTCCATGGCAACGCACGGGCATTGTCCTGTCAATTTCAATGTAGTAGTAGTATATGAGATTGCTACCCGGACACCCAGTTCTTACAGTTTGCGTGACGGGACTAGTTACCCAGTTCGTTCGGTGCGGAATCTTGACCGTTCATCCAGGCCGGCCGGCCGACCACGGACCAGGTGCCGATTTTATAACGTGACGGGACTGCCTAGCTAGCCACCAACAGCCGCCGGCTCGTTGTGGTGGAGCGCAGCGTTTGGAAATCCAACTTCCCCTTCTCTGGTTACCACTCCGCCGCCTACCACCTACACGTCAAATGGCAAACGCTCCAGCTCGGCCGCCGGCGTCAGCCTAACTCTAACACGAAGCTCGATTCGAAGACAACAATGGCCTGATTACACCGAGCACGAAGCTATTCAAACACAGCAGTCGCTTTCGTGGATCGATCGACGTGTTTGTCCACGTAGAGAGTGATGAGGTGCCGATCGGCGTGTTCCAGGCGTGAGCTCTGCTTCGCCACCGCCCGTGCTCTGCCGTATATTACTACGCGCGCGCGCGCCGGCCGAGCAGCAGCACCACCAAATTAAGTTGGCGCCAAATTAGGCAAGCTAGCTCGCACTGCACGTACGCGTAACCGCGCTCTGTCTCTGTCTGCTGCCAAAAGGCGTGCAAACCAAAGCTTGATTAGTAGCGCGCGGAGGCCGGCGATGAGGCCACGGCCGCCGGCTCTCGTGATCAGCCTCCTCCTCCTACTACTACTCGCGGTGCCGAGGCATGGCGCCGCGGCCGGAGGAGGCGACGGCGGCTTGGTGCGGGTGGACGGCACGCGGTTCGTGGCGGGGGACGGCGACCGGACGGTGTACCTCAGCGGGTTCAACGCGTACTGGCTCATGGAGATGGCGTCCGACCCGTCGCGGCGGGGCGGGGTGGTGTCGGCGTTCCGGCAGGCGGCGGCGCACGGCCTCAACCTCGCGCGCACCTGGGCCTTCAGCGACGGCGGCGACAACCCGCTGCAGTCCTCGCCGGGCGTCTACCACGAGGACATGTTCCAGGTAAGGCCGGTGACCTCCGTCGACCAGCCTTGCTAGATGCCGACGTTACGTGCCGACAAAGAAAGCTAGCTTAGCTTGCTCGGTGCAAAATGACAGATTGTGTGGTTTGGTTTTGGCATGCAGGGTCTGGACTTCGTCATCGCCGAGGCGAGGCGGCACGGGATATACCTCCTCCTCTGCCTCACCAACAACTTCGACGACTTCGGCGGCAAGCGCCAGTACGTCCAGTGGGCGAGGGAGGACGTCGCCGCCGGCGCCGCCGCCCACAACCTCACCTCCTCCGACGACTTCTTCAACAACACCCTCGTCAAGTCCTACTACAAGAACCACGTCAAGGTAATCATCAATTCATTCACCACACGTGCCATATACATACGTGTCAATGACTACGTTGTCACGTTGATGATCTAAAACCAAATGATAGGATCTCTCACTTTCTCTACGTGTGATGCAGACGGTGCTGACGAGGGTGAACACGGTGACCGGCGTGGCGTACCGGGACGACCCGGCCATCTTCGGGTGGGAGCTGATGAACGAGCCCCGGTGCGGCGCCGAGCCCACGGGCGCCCTGGTGCAGGCGTGGGTGGAGGAGATGGCGCCGTACCTGAAGACCATCGACGCCGCCCACCTGGTCACGGCGGGGCTGGAGGGCTTCTACGGCGACGGCGCGCACGAGAGCAAGGACCTCAACCCGTGGGGCATCTACTACGGCACCAACTTCGTGGCCACGCACCAGGCCGCCGGGATCGACTTCGCCACCATCCACCTCTACCCGGACGTCTGGCTCTGGGGCTCCACCGCCGACCAGCAGGCGCGCTTCTTCCGCAACTGGACGGCGTCCCACGTCAGCGACACCCACCGCCACCTCCGCAAGCCGCTCCTCGTCACCGAGTACGGCAAGTTCCTCTGGGAGGAGGGCGGCGAGAACGCCACGTCCGCCACGCAGAGGAGGGATGGGTTTCTCGGTATGGTGCTCGATGCGGTCTACGAGTCGGCGTCGCGGGGCGGGCCGCTCGTCGGCGGCGCCTTCTGGCAGCTGCTCCTCGACGGCGACGGCATGGACGCGCTCAAGGACGGGTACCAGATCGTGCTCCCCGAGGACGCCCGCGCCGCCACCATCATCAGCGATCACTCCGAGAAGATGGCCGAGCTCAGCAAGCAGGACGCCGCGGAGGCCGGTCGTCGAAGGACGAGGAGGAGCGAGCCAAGAAAGACGGGCAGCTGGGATGGTACTAGTGGTTTATTTTCGTTGTTGAGATCAGTTTCTTCACTGTTTGGTCCCCTGTAGCTAGCTAGAAGGCCTGGTAGAAATGTCCATTAACTTTTTGCACGGCACCATATGAGATTCTCCAAAAGTTTTAATTAGCTGACTCAGGAGTTGTAAATGGGAAGTAGAACTCGGCGTGAGTGATCTGAGTACAGATGAAGATGGGTAATCGGAGCACTACTTATATTGCAATTTCTTGTTTATGCATATATGTATGTTTTTCCGATAAAAAGGCGAAAACCAAGGCGATTCTGAAGTATTTGACAGCAGTGCTACCGAAAAAGCAAAGCGATTCTGTATCAGGACGAGGCCGTAACTTGAGCAAAGATGCTAGTATATTCAAACAAAGATGGCCCGTCATTAGATAGTGAAGGTTGACCCAGCAAAACTCCTACGAACACTTCTTCTTACCTGTTGCCATGAACAACTCACAGAGGTCACGCATGCATATTGGCCTTGCAGTTCCAGGCCTGCAAGAGTTCCTTGGAAATGCCCTTGGCAACTAGCCTGGTCACCTAGCGATGACTACAAGCACTGAAGTGAGCCGAAAGTGCGCCGCCGTCATCGCCCTCCATCGCCGAAGTCGAGCACACCTTGTTATAGTAGACAACTGGGAAGTCGTCGTGCTAAGACCCCATAAAACCAGCGCATCAGAACAACAACCGCCGCCGAGGAATTGATAATGTAGGTCGGAAGGATACAATCCGAAGACACACGAACTATATGAACAACGACGAGATCCGAGCAAATCCATCAATGATAGATCCGCCGGAGGCACACCTCCACACACCCACCAATGATGCTGGACGCACCGCCGAAATGGGGGCTAGGCGGGGAGGCCTTACTGTCTGGTTCATGCTCGATCAGTTCCATCTCTGAACTTGAGACGACTAGTTTTGTGAGGTGACCTTCATGTGTCCGATGCAACCAAATATGTGCAAGTGCTCAATTCGTCGGTGCACGATTCAACACATAAACTGCAGGTGGACACTACTTCACCCCAGAAGGCCAAAACTGTCCAGGCTGCCCCTTGCTCTTTAGTAGAACCAAAGGAGTTTCTGAAACTTTCGACAATGGGCAGACTGTTCAATGTTCAGTATGTACAGTCGTTCGGTTAGCTTCTTACGTTCGCCAGCACCTTGTGCTCTTTGTCCAGTACCGTCATCAGCCCCTCGTCCACTGAGTACTTGCAGATAAATTCATCTAGTTGCCCCAAACTGATGATATTGCTACTCAACTTCTGAATGAAGTAAACATCTGTCGGAAGCCGGTGGTCTCCATTGTGCGCGACAAAGAGGACTGAGCCACGCCCCTCAGTGCCCACCACTGAACCATCACCAGAGGGAACTGAACCAGACCACTGAACCATCACCAGAGGGAACTGAACCAGTGATTCCTCAGTCCAACTCGACAAACTTCCCAACATCCCTGGTCATATGCATGGTTGCTCACAGCTCTGTCAAAGTACCAAGACTTGTTTGCTAAACTTGACAGCCTGGGCACGACCTTCTCTTCGTGAACAACTTTTCTGAAAAAAGCGAATAATGATTCAAGATTGTGATTGTGAAAAATTTGAATTCAAACAAACTTTTAAAATGTGAATATTTTTTTGAAAAATATGAACAAACTGTTCAATTTCCGAATATTTGGTGAATTTTTTATATACAAATGAACAATTTTGTAATATACGCTGAACAATATTTAAATACACACTGATCATTTTTGTGATATATGCTGAACAATATTTAAATACACATTTAACATTTTTGTGATGTACGGTGAAATATATTTAAATACACATTGAATATTTTTGTGATATACCTGAACAGTTTTAAGATATGAAATAGTTTTTTTAAATATGTTGAACATTTTCTTAATATGTGGTGAACATTTTCTTAAATTTACGATGGACATATTTGTATATAAACATGCAATGAGCTTATGGAGCTAGTCAGCAGTGGGCACCTCAAATAACTGGAATGAAAAGCCACCAGCACCGTCGGTCGTTAGCCGCATCTGAGTTGTGATGGTGTTGTTGTCCTTTGAGTGGCGGGCGTGCTAGGATGATGCACTTATGGAACACTTTGCATCGCCGAAGATGAAATCCATCGTGCTTTCGATCTGACGCTCATGGTAGAGCTGCGTGCGACGTTAGACGTACAGCGTATCCTGGTAGCCTAGGATGGCGCATCGGTAGATGACATGCATGTCGGGTTCGCACAAGAGTGTCATCCATCACCTGAGTTCTTGGTCGATGAACTCTTGACCTAGGATGGTTTTCATTGATTGAGCGAGCACACACGTCAAGTTATTTGATCAAAGACTAGACAAAAAACTATTTGAATGAAGTTTTGACAATATAGGACATGATGAATGTCAATGTATGGAGCTTGACTGAGATGTGAGGGCAGTACACACAATATGAATGTGTTTTGGTAGGGGGAGGGGAGCAAATGGGGATACGATTTGTCCTAGCTAGGGGGCGGAGCACCCCCCCTCTGACTTGTGATGGTGTTGTTGTCCTTTGAGTGGCGGGCGTGCTAGGATGATGCACCTACGGAACACTTTGCATCGCCGAAGACGAAATCCATCGTGCTTTCGATCCGACGCTCATGGTAGAGCTGCGTGCGACGTTAGGTGTACAACGTATCCTGGTAGCCTAGGATGGCGCATCGGTAGACGACATGCATGTCGGATTCACACAACAGTGTCATCCATCACCTGAGTTCTTGGTCGATGAACTCTTGACCTAGGATGGTTTTCATTGATTGAGCAAGCACACACGTCAAGTTATTTGATCAAAGACTACACAAAAAACTATTTGAATAAAGTTTTGACAATATAGGACATGATGAATGTCAATGTATGGAGCTTGACTGAGATGTCAGGGCAGTACACGCAATATGAATGTGTTTTGGTAGGGGGAGGGGAGCAAATGGGGATATGATTTGTCCTAGCTAGGGGGCGGAGCCCCCCCCCCCCGACTTGTGATGGTGTTGTTGTCCTTTGAGTGGCGGGCGTGCTAGGATGACGCACCTATGGAACACTTTGCATCGCCGAAGATGAAATCCATCGTGCTTTCCATCCGACGCTCATGGTAGAGCTGCGTGCGATGTTAGGCGTACATCGTATCCTGGTAGCCTAGGATGGCGCATCGGTAGACGACATGCATGTCGGATTCACACAAGAGTGTCATCCATCACCTGAGTTCTTGGTCGATGAACTCTTGACCTAGGATGGTTTTCATTGATTGAGCGAGCACACACGTCAAGTTATTTGATCAAAGACTACACAATAAACTATTTGAATAAAGTTTTGACAATATAGGACATGATGAATGTCAATGTATGGAATTTGACTAAGATGTCAGTGCAGTACACACAATATGAATGTGTTTTGGGAGGGGGGGGGGGCAAATGGGGATATGATTTGCCCTGGCTAGGGGGCGGAGCCCCCTCCTCTCCTCTGAGTTGTGATGGTGTTGTTGTCCTTTGAATGGCGGGCGTCCTAGGATGATGCACTTATGGAACACTTTGCATCGCCGAAGATGAAATCCATCGTGCTTTCGATCCGACGCTCATGGTAGAGCTGCGTGCGACGTTAGGCGTACATCGTATCCTGGTAGCCTAGGATGGTGCATCGGTAGACGGCATGCATGTCGGATTCGCACAAGAGTGTCATCCATCACCTGAGTTCTTGGTCGATGAACTCTTGACCTAGGATGGTTTTCATTGATTGAGCGAGCACACACATCAAGTTATTTGATCAAAGACCACACAAAAAAATATTTGAATAAAGTTTTGACAATATAGGACATGATGAATGTCAATGTATGGAGCTTGACTGAGATGTCTGGGCGGTACACACAATGTGGATGTGTTTTGGGAGGGGGGAGGGGAGCAAATGGGGATATGATTTGTCCTGGCTAGGGGGCGGAGCCCACCTATGCAGGTAGCTCCGCCCCTTGGTATAGAAAATGAAGGCGATAGATCTGCTTGATCCCTTTGATTGGATAAAGAAATTACTAACATAGTCTTTGACCGATGTTTAGCTGATGCTGGTATAGAAAGTAGGCTCAATTCCGAATTTTCTCACAACATATCCAGATTTTATGTAGTAGAGGTGATTTTATGTAGAAGTTGTGGGCTCAATTTACCAAACAACTTTTCACAAACTGCATGTAGTTTTATGTATATTTGAGCAAATTTTTATTTATTAAAAGATTGTCTGTAGAGTGACTCCAATATAAAGAGGTTGTTACTCGAGCGACTAGCAAAATATATTTGTTGGGCATCCTCTTAATCATGTTATAAGTTAAAACACACGAGTTGGGAAGGGATTGTTTCTTTTGCATCACGTGCACTGCTGGTTATATACATAATTTATTTCCTTCATGGAGTCCTTTTTAGCATGATTTGTTGCAGTTTCTTGTGTTGTTGCTACTGAATTGGATGAGGCCAAGGAGGGAACGAGTGTTGGCTAACTACCTACATTAACTTGTGTAAATATCATAAAACTACCACTTTTCAGGATAAGGTTTGAAAATACTACCAGAAAGTTGGGGCCTGCACATAAGATAATCGTTTGTTTGACATATGGGGGCCACATGTCAGTTTCTCTTCATTTTCATATCCTTTTCTTTTAGCTATTTTGCATACTTTTTTCTCTCTGTTTTTCTTTTTTATTCTAGTTTGCATTGATTTTTTTGTGATATGCGCTGACAAATATTTAAATACAGATTGAAAATTTTGGTGATATACGCTGAAAATTTTAAAATATGCAATGAACATTTTTTAAAATATGTTGAACATTTTCTTAATATAGGATGAACGTTTCTTCAAATATACAACATACATTTCCTTATATAAACACACCATGAACTTTGTATATTACATGGAAAAATAAGAAAAAGGAAAATGTAGAAGAAAAGAAAAGAAATAGAAACAGACACAGGAAAAGGCAAGAAGAAAAATAAAAGGAACAAGCAGAGAAGAAACAACAGAGCAACTGTGGGCTGGCTCGAACTGGGGCGTCAGGAAGCCGAGTTTCAAATAGGATCTACGAAATGTCTCAAAAAAAAAAGGGACCTACGATCTTTTGAGGGCACAATTGTGTCTCGTCGGCAACTATCCGTGTCACGTCAAGGAATCCTAAATGGAACGGTCCATAAGCACGCAGGTAGTTGTAATATTTTCTTTTTTTCCAATTATCAAAGAAAATGTAAATACATAAATTTCAGGAAACATAATATACATAATATGTTTTTAATTTTTCATTGAGAATTATAAAATTTTAAACACAGGGAAATCCTTTGTTTATTTTAATTTTTTTAAAAATTGATAGCACTAAAAATGTTTGTATCAATTAAAAAATGTTCATGTGTTTCATAAAAAATTGGGTACATCCACTTTGAAATTATAGAATTATCATGTAAAAAAAGTTCGTGTAGATAAAAATTAGTTGTGCACCATTAAAAAAATATACATTACATTTAAGAAAAATGTTCGTGAGTTTCAAAAATGTGTTTCTGACATTTTAATAAAATGTAAAAGAAAACATTTGCATTAAAAAAAACATTTTGTAGCATTCAAAAAAATCAAGGGGTATTTCAAAATTGTCTGACACATATTCGGAAAATATTCAAAAACATGTATTTGAAAATGTTCGAACACACATAAAAAAAAAACTCGTGCCACAACTAAGGGCTTGGGTGCACCATCATCGCCAAGGGTAGGTAAACATTGTGAAACATGCTTTGTTCTATGTTGAAAGTACTTGAGATCTGACTTGCAAACTCCATCTATTATATATACTTATTTTTTGTCCTTCTACGTCTGTCATTAGATAGTTCATAATTTATCACGCGCGGCAAACGTTGATGCATGATTGAAGGATTTTTTTTGAGGGGAGGCGGGGGGGGGGGGGGGGGGGGGGGGGGGTGGGGGACAAGGCGGGTGCAGCTAACCGATAAGAGTATAGGCGATTCATGTAGATTTGAGCTTTTTTTCATGGTTGTCTGCCAAAACCAAGGTGATTCTATATCAGGATGAGGATGAGGCTGTAACTTGAGCAAAGATGCCATATTCAGACAAAGTTGGCTCGTCATTAGATGTGAAGGTTGACCCAGCAAAACTCCTACAGACACTTCTTGTTTTTTTTAATTTAGAAATGGAGGAGGACCCGCGACCTCTGCATCTGGAAGATGCATGCAGCCACTTTATTAATTATTCACACAAGACCTTATAAAGTCATATACTAGTAAGACTAAAGCCACTATCCAGGCAACATCTGTCGCTACTGCTATCTAGTTGATGAAGGGATGCTGATAGTCTGGGCCTAATACCAGACATACCTCGCAGCCAAACCTAACATCTAAGACCTGAGGTCCCATCCAGGACGCCTGCCGTGTATGGGGCACCCACCAGTCCGGCGCACTCCTCAACCGGTACACCTGCCGGGTATGAGGCCACCGCATCCATCTGCCACCAATCCATCTTCAGTGTTGTACTGCTGCATCTATCTTGCCTAGTCTAGCTGTCGTCGACGCCACCACGGCGCTAGACAACGCCACCATCCTGCACGTATCCATCCACACGCGCTCGTCGCCGAAGCTCCGCAGCACCATGCCGCTGGGATCCGTCGTCGGCCTTGCAGTAGATGAAACACCGCTCCTCCTCGTCCCCTCCAGCCAGCTCCTACTCCAAAACGATGCCCTGAGGAGGGAGCACGGCACCGAAGGCGCCGTCATCGTCTGATCCAGTATACCCAGATCTAGGGTTTCCCCCGGAACATCCAGATCATGTTGACGCAGTTTGCAACGACGATGCCTCAACAGGGGCGTCGGAGACGCCACCGAATCGTCCCCGGCAACCTCGTCGTTGTGCGCATCTCGGGACTCGGACTGAAGGTTCATATCTACAACCACGACTCCTCGGTCATGTGCAGGTTTCGTTGCAGCAAACACAACTTTCATGGTGACATCGAGCATGCTATGTAGTTAAGTTAAGTAAGGTGTTAGTGCTGAACTTTTATGGTGTGTGGCGAGACTTGTGCTGGAAACTTGTTCATATTTTGGCCAGGAGCAGCACCCTGGCATGGAGCAGGGAAGGAGGATGTCCCTGCTGTTAATCTAGACTTATGCTATGTAGTTAAGTTTGTTGTCATTTCCTTACTTGCTGTGTTAAGTTTGCTGTCATTTCCTTGCTTGCTTTGTTTGATGTTGCTGTTGTGCTGATCATGTGGTGGTAAGGCCACCACGTTTGAATAGGGTGAGCAGAACACAAAAGCTGTTTGCAACCAAACAGCTGAAGTTTGCATCTGCTCACACTCTGCGCACAAAAACGTCAACCAAACAGCAGGGGGGTAAGTGCCCATCCATGCGATGCAGACAACCAAACAGGTTGCATCTGCTGCATATGAGGCTGCATTTCAAGAACTAGCCTGGCTGGAGATGGACATGCAATGCAACTACTGTTGCAAACTACAACCAAACACGCCCATTGAACCCAATAAGAGTCGCGTGTGTTGGAAATATGCCCTAGAGGCAATAATAAAAGTATTATTATTATATTTCTTTGTTCATGATAATTGTCTTTATTCATGCTATAACTGTATTATCCAGAAATCGTAATACACGTGTGAATACATAGACCATAACCTGTCCCTAGTAAGCCTCTAGTTGACTAGCTCGTTGATCAACAGATAGTCATGGTTTCCTGGCTATGGACATTGGATGTCGTTGATAACGGGATCACATCATTAGGAGAATGGTGTGATGGACAAGACCCAAGCCTAAGCATAGCACAAGATCGTGTAGTTCGTTTTGCTAGAGCTTTTTCAATGTCAAGTATCCTTTCCTTAGACCATGAGATCATGTAACTCCCAGATACCGTAGGAGTGCTTTGGGTGTACCAAACGTCACAACGTAACTGGGTGACTATAAAGGTGCACTACAGGTATCTCCGAAAGTGTCTGTTGGGTTGACACGGATCGAGACTGGGATTTGTCACTCCGTATGACGGAGAGGTATCTCTGGGCCCACTCGATAATGCATCATCATAATGAGCTCAAAGTGACCAAGTGGTTGGTCATGGGATCATGCATTACGGTACGAGTAAAGTGACTTGCCGGTAACGAGACTGAACGAGGTATTGGGATACCAACGATCGAGTCTCGGGCAAGTAACGTACCGATTGACAAAGGGAATTGTATACGGGGTTGTTTAATCCTCGACATCGTGGTTCATCCGATGAGATCATCGAGGAGCATGTGGGAGCCAACATGGGTATCTAGATCCCGCTGTTGGTTATTGCCCGAGAGTCGTCTCGGTCATGTCTACGTGTCTCCCGAACCCGTAGGGTCTACACACTTAAGGTTCGGTGACGCTAGGGTTGTATGAATATGAGTATGCAGCATACCGAATGTTGTTCGGAGTCCCGGATGAGATCCCGGACGTCACGAGGAGTTCCGGAATGGTCCGGAGGTAAAGAATTATATATAGGAAGTGTTGTTTCGGCCATCGGGAAAGTTTCGGGGTCACCCGGTATTGTACCGGGACCACCGAAAGGGTCCCGGGGGTCCACCGGGTGGGGCCACCTATCCCGGAGGGCCCCAAGGGCTGAAGTGGGGAGGGGAACCAGCCCATAGTCGGCTGGTGCGCCCCCTAGGCCCACCCATGCGCCTAGGGTTGAAACCCTAGGGTGGGGGGGGGGGGGGCGCCCCACTTGCCTTGGGGGGCACTCCACCCCCCTGGCCGCCGCCCCCCTTGGGAGATGGCATCTCCCAGGGCCGGCGCCCCCCTGGGGGCCTATATAAAGGAGGGCAAGGGGGAGGGCAGCCGCACCCTGTGCATTGGCGCCTCCCTCCCCCTGCTACACCTCGTCCTCCTCCCGCAGCAGCTTGGCGAAGCCCTGCCGGAGTTCTGCTGCATCCACCGCCACGCCGTCGTGCTGCTAGATCATCATCAACCTCTCCTCTCCCTTGCTAGATCAAGAAGGAGGAGATGTCTCCTGTCCCGTACGTGTGTTGAACGCGGAGGTGCTGTCCGTTCAGCACTTGGTCATCGGTGATCTGAATCACGGCGAGTACGACTCCATCATCACCCTTCCCTTGAACGCTTCCGCACGCGATCTACAAGTGGTATGTAGATGCAATCTCACTCCCTTGACTCGTTGCTTAGATGAACTCATAGATGGATCTTGGTGAAACCGTAGGAAAAATTTTAATTTTCTGCAACATTCCCCAACAGTGGTATCAGAGCTAGGTCTATGCGTAGTTCTCTATTGCACGAGTAGAACACAATTTTGTTGTGGGCGTAGATCTTGTCAACTTGCTTGCCACTACTAGTCTTTTCTTGCTTCAGCGGTATTGTGGGATGAAGCGGTCCGGACCAACCTTACACGTACGCTTACGTGAGACCGGTTCCACCGACAGACATGCACTAGTTGCATAAGGTGGCTGGCGGGTGTCTGTCTCTCCCACTTTAGTTGGAGCGGATTCGATGAAAAGGGTCCTTATGAAGGGTAAATAGAAGTTGACAAAATCACGTTGTGGTTATTCGTAGGTAAGAAAACGTTCTTGCTAGAACCCAATTGCAGCCACGTAAAAGATGCAACAACAATTAGAGGACGTCTAACTTGTTTTTGCAGCAATTGTCATGTGATGTGATATGGCCAGAAGTTGTGATGAATGATGAATGATATATTGTGATGTATGAGATCATGTTCTTGTAATAGGAATCACGACTTGCATGTCGACGAGTATGACAACCGGCAGGAGCCATAGGAGTTGTCTTTATTTTTTGTATGACCTGCGTGTCATTGAAGAATGCCATGTAAATTACTTTACTTTATTGCTAAACGCGTTAGCCATAGAAGTAGAAGTAGTCATTGGCGTGACAACTTCATGAAGACACGATTATGGAGATCATGGTGTCATGCCGGTGACAAGATGATCATGGAGCCCCGAAGATGGAGATCAATGGAGCTATATGATATTGGCCATATCATGTCACTACTATATAATTGCACGTGATGTTTATTATGTTTATGCATCTTGTTTACTTAGAACGACGATAGTAAATAAGATGATCCCTTACAACAATTTCAAGAAGTGTTCTCCCCTAACTGTGCACCGTTGCTAAAGTTCGTCGTTTTGAAGCACCACGTGATGATCGGGTGTGATAGATCCTTACGTTCACATACAACGGGTGTAAGACAGTTTTACACATGCAAAACACTTAGGGTTAACTTGACGAGCCTAGCATGTACAGACATGGCCTCGGAACACAGAGACCGAAAGGTTAAACACGAGTCGTATGGAAGATACGATCAACATGAAGATGTTCACCGACGATGACTAGTCCGTCTCACGTGATGATCAGACACGGCCTAGTCGACTCAGATCGTGTAACACTTAGATGACTAGAGGGATGTCTAATCTGAGTGGGAGTTCATTGAAATAATTTGATTAGATGAACTTAGTCTAAAACCTTTGCAAATATGTCTTTTAGATCAAATGGCCAACGCTCATGTCAACATGAACTTCAATGCGTTCCTAGAGAAAACCAAGCTGAAAGATGATGGCAGCAACTATACGGACTGGGTCCGGAACCTGAGGATCATCCTCATAGCTGCCAGGAAAAAATATGTCCTAGAAGGACCGCTAGGTGACGCTCCCGTCCCAGAGAACCAAGAGGTTATGAACACTTGGCAGTCTCGCACTGATGATTACTCCCTCGTTCAGTGCGGCATGCTTTACAGCTTAGAACCGGGGCTCCAAAAGCGTTTTGAGCAACACGGAGCATATGAGATGTTCGAGGAGCTGAAACTAGTTTTCCAAGCTCATGCCCGGGTCGAGAGATATGAAGTCTCCGACAAGTTCTATAGTTGTAAGATGGAGGAAAATAGTTCTGTAAGTGAGCACATACTCAAAATGTCTGGGTTGCACAACCGCCTGACCCAGCTGGACATTAACCTCCCAGATGAGGCAGTCATTGACAGAATCCTTCAGTCGCTCCCACCAAGCTACAAGAGCTTTGTGATGAACTACAATATGCAGGGGATGGTGAAGACCATTCCTGAAGTATTTTCAATGCTGAAGTCAGCAGAGGTTGAAATCAAGAAAGAACATCAAGTGTTGATGGTCAATAAGACCACTAAGTTCAAGAAGGGCAAGGGAAATAAGAACTTCAAGAAGGACAGCAAGGATGTTGCCGCGCCCGGTAAGCCAGTTGCCGGGAAGAAGTCAAAGAATGGACCCAAGCCTGAGACTGAGTGCTTTTATTGCAAGGGGGAGGGTCACTGGAAGCGGAACTGCCCCAAATACTTAGCGGATAAGAAGGCCGGCAACACCAAAGGTATATTTGATATACATGTAATTGATGTGTACCTTACCAGTACTCGTAGTAACTCCTGGGTATTTGATACCGGTGCCGTTGCTCATATTTGTAACTCACAGCAGGAGCTGCGGAATAAGCGGAGACTGGCGAAGGATGAGGTGACGATGCGCGTCGGGAATGGTTCCAAGGTCGATGTGATCGCCGTCGGCACACTACCTCTACATTTACCTACGAGATTAGTTATAAACCTTAATAATTGTTATTTAGTGCCAAGTTTGAGCATGAACATTGTATCTGGATCTCGTTTGATACGAGATGGCTACTCGTTTAAATCCGAGAATAATTGTTGTTCTATTTATATGAGAGATATGTTTTATGGTCATGCCCCTATGGTCAATGGTTTATTCTTAATGAATCTCGAGCGTAATATTACACATATTCATAGTGTGAATGCCAAAAAAATGTAAAGTTGATAACGGTAGTCCCACATACTTGTGGCACTGCCGCCTTGGTCACACTGGTGTCAAGCGCATGAAGAAGCTCCATGCTGATGGACTTTTAGAGTCTCTCGATTATGAATCATTTGACACATGCGAACCATGCCTCATGGGCAAAATGACCAAGACTCCGTTCTCCGGAACAATGGAGCGAGCAACCAACTTGTTGGAAATCATACATACCGATGTGTGCGGTCCAATGAGCGTTGAGGCTCGCGGAGGATATCGTTATGTTCTTACTCTCACTGATGACTTGAGTAGATATGGGTATATCTACTTAATGAAACACAAGTCTGAGACCTTTGAAAAGTTCAAGGAATTTCAAAATGAGGTAGAGAATCAACGTGACCGAAAGATAAAGTTCCTACGATCAGATCGTGGAGGAGAATATTTAAGTCACGAATTTGGTACACACTTAAGGAAATGTGGAATCGTTTCACAACTCACGCCGCCTGGAACACCTCAGCGTAACGGTGTGTCCGAACATCGTAATCGCACTCTATTGGATATGGTGCGGTCTATGATGTCTCTTACCGATTTACCGCTATCATTTTGGGGATACGATCTAGAGACAGCTACATTCACTTTAAATAGGGCACTGTCTAAATCCGTTGAGACGACACCGTATGAATTATGGTTTGGGAAGAAACCTAAGCTGTCATTTCTAAAAGTTTGGGGATGCGATGCTTATGTCAAGAAACTTCAACCTGAAAAGCTCAAACCCAAGTCGGAAAAATGCGTCTTCATAGGATACCCTAAGGAAACCATTGGGTATACCTTCTACTTAAGATCCGAGGGCAAGATCTTTGTTGCCAAGAACGGATCCTTTCTGGAAAAAGAGTTTCTCTCGAAAGAAGTAAGTGGGAGGAAAGTAGAACTCGATGAAGTACTACCTCTCGAACGTGATAGTAGTGCAGCTCAGGAAAATGTTCCTGTGATGCCTACACCAACTGAAGAGGAAAATAATGATGATGCTCAAGGTACTTCGGATCAAGTTGCTACTGAACTTCGTAGGTCCACAAGGACACGTTCCGCACCAGAGTGGTACGGCAACCCTGTCTTGGAAATCATGTTGTTAGACAATGGTGAACCTTCGAACTATGAAGAAGCGATGGCGGGCCCAGATTCCAACAAATGGCTTGAAGCCATGAAATCCGAGATAGAATCCATGTATGAAAACAAAGTATGGACTTTGACAGACTTGCCCGATGATCGGCGAGCGATAGAAAACAAATGGATCTTTAAGAAGAAGACGGACGCGGATGGAAATGTTACCATCTATAAAGCTTGACTTGTCGCTAAGGGTTATCGACAAGTTCAAGGGATTGACTACGACGAGACATTCTCTCCTGTAGCGAAGCTGAAGTCCGTCCGAATCATGTTAGCAATTGCCGCATACTATGATTATGAGATATGGCAGATGGACGTCAAAATGGCATTCCTTAACGGACATCTTAAGGAAGAGCTGTATATGATGCAGCCAGAAGGTTTTGTCGATCCTAATAATGCTAACAAAGTATGCAAGCTCCAGCGATCCATTTATGGGCTGGTGCAAGCATCTCGGAGTTGGAACATTCGCTTTGATGAGATGATCAAAGCGTTTGGGTTTATGCAGACTTATGGAGAAGCCTGCGTTTACAAGAAAGTGAGTGGGAGCTCTGTGGCATTTCTCATATTATATGTAGATGACATACTCTTGATGGGAAATGATATAGAACTTCTGGACAACATTAAGGCCTACTTGAATAAGTGTTTTTCAATGAAGGACCTTGGAGAAGCTGCTTACATATTAGGCATCAAGATCTATAGGGATAGATCGAGACGCCTCATAGGTCTTTCACAGAGCACATACCTTGATAAGATTTTGAAGAAGTTCAAAATGGATCAGTCCAAGAAAGGGTTCTTGCCTGTGTTGCAAGGTGTGAGATTGAGCTCGGCTCAGTCCCCGACCACGGCAAAAGATAAAGAAGAGATGAGTGTCATCCCCTATGCTTCAGCCATAGGATCTATTATGTATGCCATGCTGTGTACCAGACCTGATGTAAACCTTGCCGTAAGTTTGGTAGGAAGGTACCAAAGTAATCCTGGCAAGGAACACTGGACAGCGGTCAAGAATATCCTGAAGTACCTGAAAAGGACAAAAGGACATGTTTCTCGTTTATGGAGGTGACGAAGAGCTCGTCGTAAAGGGTTATGTCGACGCTAGCTTCGACACAGATCTGGATGACTCTAAGTCACAAACCGGATACGTGTATATGTTGAATGGTGGAGCAGTGAGCTGGTGCAGCTGCAAGCAGAGCGTCGTGGCGGGATCTACATGTGAAGCGGAGTACATGGCAGCCTCGGAGGCAGCGCATGAAGCAATTTGGGTGAAGGAGTTCATCACCGACCTAGGAGTCATACCCAATGCGTCGGGGCCGATCAAACTCTTCTGTGACAACACTGGAGCTATTGCCCTTGCCAAGGAGCCCAGGTTTCACAAGAAGACCAGGCACATCAAGCGTCGCTTCAACTCCATCCGTGAAAATGTTCAAGATGGAGACATAGATATTTGCAAAGTACATACGGATCTGAATGTCGCAGATCCGTTGACTAAACCTCTCTCGCGAGAAAAACATGATCAACACCAGAGCTCTATGGGTGTTCGATTCATCACAATGTAACTAGATTATTGACTCTAGTGCAAGTGGGAGACTGTTGGAAATATGCCCTAGAGGCAATAATAAAAGTATTATTATTATATTTCTTTGTTCATGATAATTGTCTTTATTCATGCTATAACTATATTATCCGGAAATCGTAATACACGTGTGAATACATAGACCATAACCTGTCCCTAGTAAGCCTCTAGTTGACTAGCTCGTTGATCAACAGATAGTCATGGTTTCCTGGCTATGGACATTGGATGTCGTTGATAACGTGATCACATCATTAGGAGAATGGTGTGATGGACAAGACCTAATCCTAAGCATAGCACAAGATCGTGTAGTTCATTTTGCTAGAGCTTTTTCAATGTCAAGTATCCTTTCCTTAGACCATGAGATCATGTAACTCCCGGATACCGTAGGAGTGCTTTGGGTGTACCAAACGTCACAATGTAACTGGGTGACTATAAAGGTGCACTACAGGTATCTCCGAAAGTGTCTGTTGGGTTGACACGGATCGAGACTGGGATTTGTCACTCCGTATGACGGAGAGGTATCTCTGGGCCCACTCGGTAATGCATCATCATAATGAGCTCAAAGTGACCAAGTGGTTGGTCACAGGATCATGCATTACGGTACGAGTAAAGTGACTTGCCGGTAACGAGACTGAACGAGGTATTGGGATACCAACGATCGAGTCTCGGGCAAGTAACGTACCGATTGACAAAGGGAATTGTATACGGGGTTGTTTAATCCTCGACATCATGGTTCATCTGATGAGATCATCGAGGAGCATGTGGGAGCCAACATGGGTATCCAGATCCCGCTATTGGTTATTGCCCGAGAGTCGTCTCGGTCATGTCTACGTGTCTCCCGAACCCGTAGGGTCTACACACTTAAGGTTCGGTGACGCTAGGGTTGTATGAATATGAGTATGCAGCATACCGAATGTTGTTCGGAGTCCCGGATGAGATCCCGGACGTCACGAGGAGTTCCGGAATGGTCCGGGGGTAAAGAATTATATATAGGAAGTGTTGTTTCGGCCATCGAGAAAGTTTTGGGGTCACCCGGTATTGTACCGGGACCACCGGAAGGGTCCCGGGGGTCCACCGGGTGGGGCCACCTATCCCGGAGGGCCCCAAGGGCTGAAGTGGGGAGGGGAACCATCCCATAGTGGGCTGGTGTGCCCCCCTAGGCCCACCCCTGCGCCTAGGGTTGAAACCCTAGGGTGGGGGGGGGGGGGGGCGCCCCACTTGCCTTGGGGGGGCACTCCACCCTCCTGGCCGCCGCCCCCCTTGGGAGATGGCATCTCCCAGGGCCGGCACCCCCCTGGGGGCCTATATAAAGGAGGGCAAGGGGGAGGGCAGCCGCACCCTGTGCATTGGTGCCTCCCTCCCCCTGCTACACCTCGTCCTCCTCCCGCAGCAGCTTGGCGAAGCCCTGCCGGAGTTCTGCTGTATCCACCACCACGCCGTCGTGCTGCTGCATCATCATCAACCTCTCCTTCCCCCTTGCTGGATCAAGAAGGAGGAGACGTCTCCCGTCCCGTACGTGTGTTGAACGCGGAGGTGCTGTCCGTTCAGCACTTGGTCATCGGTGATCTGAATCACGGCGAATCATCACCCTTCCCTTGAACGCTTCCGCACGCGATCTACAAGTGGTATGTAGATGCAATCTCACTCCCTTGACTCGTTGCTTAGATGAACTCATAGATGGATCTTGGTGAAACCGTAGGAAAATTTTTAATTTTCTGCAACGTTCCCCAACAGCGTGGAGGACGCCTTCTCGCGCTATACACGTCATCACCGTTTTACTGTGCAACATTGAGAAAGCTAGAAAGAACGGCCTCTCTGATAGAGCGATCATAGCGATTGGACAGAAGGGCTTCGTTCCGGTTGTTCCCATTGGGTCAAACTGGTCCAGATAACACCTCCCCCAGGACCGGTCCTCCCTTTCCCTTCTGAAGGAAGCAAACTGCAAACCTCACCTCTTCCTCGCTCACCTCCCGCACGCAACCTCCGCTCCCTCTGCCTCTCCCACGTAACCGGCCGGCACGAGCGTCGCCAGCAGGAGAGGAACTGGCTCCGCTCTCCCACGCAGTTACACGCACGTCGTCGTCTCGAGGGAGGAGTGGGTGGGAGGAGAAGGCGGCGGCGGCAGTTTCGATCTATGCTCTGCCTTACGCGGGAGGTAGCGGATCGATCTGGCCGAACTGGCTGCTGGAAGGATAGGAGGAAGAAAACATCGTTGGTCGGCTGGGGGTCAGCAGGTCCGGATGCGCGCATTGTCTCCTTCTGCACCAGGTCTCTTTTTCCAACTCCTTCCTCTTGATTTCCTGGGTGTTATTTGGTCAATTTTGGGGTGATTTTAGCTTCCCCTAATCCAGTGCGAAGCAAGGCGCCCATCGCCCGTCGCCCATGCCCATCCTCCTCGACTCGTTATCGTCTCTGTTAGGCAGGTGAGAGATTATGCTTCCTCTTCGGGTCTCTCCTGGATATTGTACTGTGTGCGATTATGGAGAGTCACCCGCAATAAAATAAAATGATTATAATAATATTGGAGAGTCGTGTGGTTTTCAACGGAGTTGACTTGTTAGCTTCGCATGCACTTTCTTAATTCATCCTGCATGGCGCCAATGATTTCTGCTGGTTTTCTATAACTCCATCGGGAAAATGATTGCATAGTTCGTGGATGTGAATTTCCTGAACAAGTCTCACTGTTGGATTTAGCTGCAGCCTGCTTGGTTGGAAGGAAATGAAATAGGCACAACACAAGAAATCATTAACTGGTGTGTTTGTGAGAAAGCACGTAATCGCATTATCTTTTGTTTGGCTGCATGTAGTCTCACTAAAAGAGAGAAACGATTGTTCATTACGTTCACTGGTTGTAATAACAAGTACCACGTACTCACTTCTGTTTCTTAATGTAGCCTCCATTGATCAGCAGTCAGCACCCTTCGTTCTGCTTCATATGTATCCTAGGAGGTTGCATATGGAGCTAGGCTGAAGTTTGGTTTGTTTCTTGGTTGGAAACAAATCAGTTATACCATGCCTGAGATTATCAGAAAATATCCAGGCTGAGGTCTCACCGGTCAGCCTGTTAATTTGTTTGTGATGTTAGGCTGATACGAACAATAACAAAGAAAAAGACACCGGAACAGGTGATAGATCACACCACATCTTCATCTTTTCTGCATATTTCACTCTTGATGCATTTCTGCATGTTCATTTGCTATTTTGCTCCAGGTTAGTTGCAACAACTTCAGGCTGATCTTTGTTTACGCATTTTCTGTATTCC
Organism: Triticum timopheevii; assembly: GCA_963921465.1. Taxonomy (NCBI): domain Eukaryota; kingdom Viridiplantae; phylum Streptophyta; class Magnoliopsida; order Poales; family Poaceae; genus Triticum; species Triticum timopheevii. The sequence continues at coordinate 599,151,277 of OY997270.1, forward strand.
TGTCTTGAGCTGCCTATCTATACATCTAGGATATTCTATATAGCCATAATAGATTTTCTTGTGACTATCTATGTACCAATTTTGTGTCTACATAGAGCTTGATGTCTGATATAACCTTAATGTTACTGTATTGCATGCTAAATGTTTGCAGACAGGGCAAATTATTGCTATTAGGAAGGTTCTTCAGGATAAGCAGTACAAGAACCGCGAGCTTCGGACCAAACACCTACATGACCACCCAAATGTCGTAGCTCTGAAGCATTGTTTCTTTTCTACAATTGAGAAGGAGGAAATTTTGCTGAACTTGGTTCTTGGGTATGTACATCGCATTACTGCACTACCTCCTTAAGTCTTGAGTGGTGGCGCTGCCGTAATCTTTGAAACACTCTGATGACCAGGTGGTGATCGACGGTTGATGGCTCTCCGTAGTGGTTTGGTAGCGGGACGGAATAGGGCGGTGGAGGTGAGGCAACAGAGAGTGGGTGCTGGCCATGCTCGCCAGGCCATCCGCGATGCATCAAATATTTTAGCAGGTTTGCACTGCGCTCATGATCATCATATGTTTTTTGAAATGCATTTCCTTCTCAGTTTTTATGTTTATTTTTCTGCTGTAGATTGCAATATTGATCTAAGTTCAGTTCAGTCTATTACGTGACCTGAGTTTGTTATCCATAATTTCCCTCATTTCTTTGTTATGGCACATGTTCATTAACTGATTATAGTCTACTTTAGGTCTTTTTTGTGCATTTAGTTCTAGGTTGTTTTGATCTGAGCAAGTGGCGCCTAGCTTTTCATTGATTTTTAGAATTGTTCATTATCTCGAGCCATACCTGATACTGAATCTGAACGTTTCCATCTCCGGTACCATGGCACGACATTGTGGCAGTATCTTGCGGAAGAAGAAGAGGACGACGACAATGGCTTATAGATGAAGATGACAGTGGCAACTTGCAGTGTAACAGGCTCACAATGCCGCCATGGATACTCTCCCGCACTAGCTATTCAGGTATATTTATTTTCTCCATCTGAACTTCTATAGAATTATGGGCTGCAGCTGCATACGACAGAAATTATTGCGAAGGAGAGAAAATGCTTGCATGATAGATAATGTAATTTTTACTGTTGGAACTTAACTGTGATAGTGTATTATTAAGAGAAATAAGTTAGTATATTATTAAAAGAATGTTCAGGTTAGGAAGTACATATTTGTCTATTCATACGGCAACAAGCATAATCTCATATTGTTTTATATCCTGAATTCTGACCAACTGATCACACTTGCCTGATTACAACTATTGGATGGTCAAACTGAATTGATAGAGTTGTAGCACAGAGGACACGAGGTATAATTCTGTCTAATGCAGCTGCAAGGTGAGTGTATAAACTTCAACGCTTGTGCATAACAAAAGCCATTGGGAGGGGAAGATAATATTGAGTTGTACTCAAATATTTCTGAAAACTCAAGATCCATATGCTTTTAGACTTCCAAGCATGCATAATAATACACACTTGATTAATTTAGTGTGAAGAGATCACTGTCCATGTGTTACTTATACTCCCTCCATTCCATAATGTAGTGCCTATAAATTTTTGTAAAAGTCAAACATTACAAATTTTGACCATATTTATAGAGAAAAGTAGGTACATCTAGAATACCAAATGCACATCACTAGATACATCATGAGTTATATTTTTAGAATGTACATGTTTAGAATCGTAGATGTGGACTGTTTTCTCTATACACTTGGTCAAAGTTGGCAAAGTTTGACTTCCACAAAAATCTATAGGCACTACATTGTGGAATGGAGGGAGTATTAGCTTTGCTGCTTTGAGGCAATCGAGTTTTGAGGCCCACTGGTTCATTAAAGAGGTGTTTTTTTCATCTTCTTATGCTCTCATTGTTCTTCTGCTTTGTGCTTTAAGCCTTTAACATTGTTCTTGTGTTTCTGCTTAATCTAAGGTTGTCAACAATCAACTGTTCGCTATTTGTAGGATTTTATTTGTAAACTTGGAAATCCATTGGCAAATAGTGCTATTTGTCGGATACTGGTTGTATTGTTCCCCCCGTTGGTCTGGACATGCCTTTGGATTCAGGGTCCATTGGCAACAACCAAGGTATTAATTTAGTATGATAAAGGGAAACGTGTTTCTTTTTTATTTTTACAGTCGTCATTTTAGTTCATTCATGTGATCTTTCATGCTCTAAATAGTCTTTTGGTACTAGCAGCAATATCATATTATGTTTCTGAAAAATTCTTTCAGCAAAGATTGTGTCCTTGCAATGGCGAAGTCTGAGATTGAACTACATAAATTCAATGTCCCTATCTTTTCGAAACAGCACATACACAGGCCGTGGAGCCGGTCTCTCGCATAGGTAACGGTCGCTCTCACGAACACTACTGCTAGATAACCAGAGTAGTATCAGAAGTTCCATTGCTGGATCAAGGCTCGCCAAACCCACAGTTGGATGACACTGGTGGACGCAAGACGTGATGCATCTATGGTTATATTAGAAAACAAACACTATTTGAGGGGCCATTTCATCTCGCAATGGACTTTAAGATGGGGATTCATTTGTTACTGATACACTCTAATTATTCAGAAAAGTATCCAGTATACTACTTATGGTAACGTCCATCAGCTGATCACAGAGATCTTTGAGAATCAACCCTGGCCTCTTCGGGATTTAACCTCTGAATTATTTTTTGAATGAGATGTAGTTTTTGTGGCCAAGATATGCATGATACGCATGCCCAAGTCTCATGACCAGTTTATTTTCTTTTCGGTTCTGATGGTATGTAATTTAGCTTAATAATACCTCCTGATATATATTTTTTCGCGATCTTTTTTGTCTGGTTATTGTGAATGAGTAGAATGAACAAGCCTAGGATTAAAGTTCACACACAGGCTAAGCTTCTCATTTGAGTTTGCATGTATTACACCCTTAACCTAAAAGGCACGAGCTAAGATGCTCCCGCAATTAAAGGGCACACAGCTCTGCCTCAAGAGGCGCGCCAGGGCGCGCCCCATCCACTAGTACAGATCAACGGACGTGTACAATAGGTTCACACCAGGGACAACTGAAACGAGACTCACCGTACCATGCCTCCACAACGCACACACGCACGTACGTTCGCCTGCCTGCCTAGGGCCGGGCCACGGGTGCTTATTACACGACCAACCAGATTGGAACTTAGTAAGTAGCTAGTACTTGGAATACACATTAAATGTTATGGAAAGCTGGCTCGATGATATCCCTAGCTTCTTGGTGACCAGCCTACTGGCTGACTGTCCCAAGAATGCGTTTATTTGAATAAAAGCTCTCTGATTTCTCGCAAAAAAAAAAGTACTTGGAATACACGGTGCACACACAAGAACACATGCCAACAGCAGGATTATCATGTCCTCCGTTCGCAGCCCCTTGCCCGGATGCAATCCCGCTCACACTTATCGTTCTCCTCCGATGGCGGGCCGTCACACTCACAGTTCTGGCATGCGCAAACGAACTTACAAGTCTGACACGATTCATTGCACTGAAGCCAGCCCTGACGCAGCCTCTCGGCCAGCTCGTCCAGCGCCGCCGACGCAGGCTTCACAAGCCGCAGCAGGGACGCGCCATCCGCGACGTCGAGGGCCGGGCCGCGGCCATGCACGGCCGTGAGCTGTGTTCCGGCGCACAGGATCACCAGCAGGGAGATGGCGGCCACCTTCACCGTAGATGGCGCACAGGCCATCGCAACAGCAGCTACTTTGTGTGGTGAAGACTCTGAAGAGTAGTAGTAATAGAGAGATGCGATGTCAAGTGTGCTGCCTAGCTCGTCTCTGACTCTATTTATAGAGACAAAACGTTGGAGTTCTCGCATTATCTTTTTTTCTTCTGGTGCGGAGTTCCACATTATTTTCACGTACGTGCATCACGTGGTGCAACTAGTATATGGACCATTGAGACTTTGAGAGCCAGCGCCCAGTAGACACGTCCAGTCCTCCATTAAACGGGGTGCTGACCATCCACCTAACTGAAATGATCTGTCTATCAAAGGACAGTGCGTGCCCAACGGCCAATAGCGACTCACAAAAAGAAGAAAGAAATCCATTCATTCATCTAATGTAAAGAAAGGTAAAATGAAAATCTTACATGTGTTCGATAGCTCTCCATGGCCGCTAACTCCTCAACTCTCCCTTCCATCGCTAGCTTCAACTTTCGGTAAAATAACCCCAAGCAACAAGTTGATCTTCGTGAACTAAGCCCAACTCAGATGGTTAGTTTTTTGTGTGAAACCAGCCCGCCGGGTTCATGTCCTTGACTTATCACTGTTGCTTGCATTTTGCTGGATTTATTCCAGACTTTCTGGTGATATTCGTTCAGTAAAAGGACAGTTCCCCTAGACTATGAAAACATATGTGGTGACTTGATCAATCTCAAGATGATGTGTCGGCTCAGTCTCGAATATGGTAGGATGGGTGTGTGTGTGTGTGTTCATGGAATGAGTATATGTGTGTATATATGAGCATTTGTGCCTCCTCCGCAAGTTGCTCCTCGTCACCGAGTACGGCAAGTTCCTCTGGGAGGAGGGTGGCGAGAACGCGACGGCGGCCACGCAGAGGAGGGACCGCTTTCTCGGCATGGTGCTCGACGCCATCTACGAGTCGGCGTCGCGGGGCGGGACGCTCGCGGCGGCGCCTTCTGGCAGCTGCTACTCGACGGCGACGGCATGGACGCGCTCAAGGACGGGTACCAGATAGTGCTCCCCGAGGACGCCCGCGCCGCCAGCATCATCAGCAATCACTCCGAGAAGATGGCAGAGCTTAGTATTAGACAAGGGCTTTAGGGTTTGTGGCACACCTCCAACGTGGGGTGACCTTTTCATTATATAGAGAGGTACATAATAATGTACAACACAATTACAAGTGGGGCGCAGTATATACAGAGTCTAACATCCTCCCTCAATCTTAACCGTGCTCAGAAGAATTTACCAGGTTGAGATTGCGCCTACAACCTTCAAACTGAGGAAGAGGCAGTGGCTTCGTGAAGATGTCAGCAAGTTGATCTTTGGAGGAGATAAACTTGATAAGAAGCAGTTTCTGGGCAACACGTTCCCTGACAAAATGATAATCAACTTCGATGTGTTTGGTGCGAGCATGAAAGACTGGGTTTGAAGACAAATACGTCGCACCAATGTTATCACACCAAAGTACCGGCGGCTACTTCTGAGGGATCTTCAACTCTCTGAGCAAAAATTGTATCCAAATAAGCTCTGCTCTGGCGTTTGCAACTGCTTTGTACTCAGCTTCAGTGCTACCGCGGGACACCATTGCTTGTTTACGAGCACTCCGGGCGATCAAGTTAGAACCAAGGAACACTGCATATCCCCCCATTGATCGTTTGTCATCCGTACTCCCAGCCCAGTCTGCATCAGAGAACGCAGAGAGAACTCCAGAGGGGGCCAGTTGCAGATGCAAGCCATAAGAAGAAGTGAACCGGATATAGCGCAAGATGCGCTTAACCGCAGTCCAATGAGAGTCGCGAGGAGCATGAAGAAACTAGAAGACACGGTTGACAACATAGGAGATATCAGGCGAGTGGTAGTCAAGTACTGCAAGCCGCCAACAATACTGCGATACTCAGTAGCCTCATCAGCAGAGAGGAGAGAACCATCGAGAGCAGATAGTCGGTCAGTAGAGGACATAAGTGTAGTAGTTGTCTTGCACTGGAGCATACTAGCCCGTCGAAGAATATCAAGAGAATACTTCTGCTGAGTGAGTGTCAAGCCGGAACCAGAGGACAAAACTTCCAGCCCAAGGAAATAGTGAAGCTGCCCAAGATCATTAACAGCAAAATCAGCACTCAAAGCAGAAACCAAGGGATCCACAACATAGTCCGAGGAGCTGACCAAGATGATATCATCAACATAGACCAGTAGGTACATAGTAACTGTAGGTCACTGAAGAAGAAATAACGAGGTATCAGCCAGAGAGGGAACAAATTCATCAGCTCGAAGAGTGGTGCCAAGACGCGCATGCCAAGCACGCGGAGCCTGCTTCAGACCATAGAGCGCCTTAACAAGATGACACAGATGCTGCGGACGAGCTGGATCAACAAAACCGGGAGGCTGACGCATGTAAACCTCCTCCTCAAGGAGACCATGAAGGAAAGCATTTTGAACATCAAGCTGACGAAGAGACCATCCACGAGTAATAGCCAGTGAGAGCAGAAGCCGGATAGTGGTAGGTTTGACCACCGGACTGAAGGTGTCCTCATAATCAAGGCCATGGTGATGTTTGAATCCTTTAGCAACCAGTCGAGCCTTGTATCTCTCGATAGAATCATCAGCATGTTTCTCTACCTTGAAAACCCACTTGGAATCAATGATGTTGACACCAGCCTTGGGAGGAATCAGATGCCACATGTCATTCTTAAGAAGAGCGTCGTATTCTTGTTCCATCGCAGTACGCCAGTAAGGGATACTCAGGGCAGCCTGAAAATGCCGTGGCTTAGCAGTAGGGTCGGACTGGGCCTGCGCCAGGCAAGTCGCAAGCTAGGCCACCGTGCCATCCATGCGTTCCTTAGGACGAACCATCCCACTTTTGCTGCGTGTATGAGGACACAACGCAGGGGGGCAGAGCAGGTGGCGAAACCGACGGTGAGGATGACGAAGAGGGCACAACATCCGTCATGATAGACGCCGATGCAGTGGGGGGCGGTGATGAGGTAGACGCAGCAGGAGACGCCGACCCACTGGAGGGTGACGCCGGTCCAGGCGAGCAGGACAAGTGCCGCACAGGCGACATGGACGGCGGGGGGCTCCCAGGCGGGGACGGCCCAAGTGTCGGTGCAGGGGACGGCTGATACGTCTCCAACGTATCTATAATTTTTGATTGCTTCATGCTACTTTATCTACTGTTTTGGACTATATTGGGCTTTATTTTCCACTTTTATATTATTTTTGGGACTAACCTATTAACCGGAGGCCCAGCCCAGAATTGCTGTTTTTTGCCTTTTTCAGTATTTCGAAGAAACAGAATATCAAACGGAGTCCAAACGGAATGGAACCTTCGGGAACGTGATTTTCTCATCAGATAAGATCCAAGAGACTTGGACCCTTCGTCAAGAAAGCCACGAGGCGGTCACGAGGGTGGAGGGCGCGCCCTCCCCCTGGGCGCGCCCCTGCCTCGTGGGGCCCTTGAAGCTCCACCGACGTACTCCTTCCTCCTATATATACCTACGTATCCCCGTATGATCAAAAGAGGAGCCAAAAACCTAATTCCACCGCCGCAACCTTCTGTATCCACGAGATCCCATCTTAGGGCCTGTTCCGGAGCTCCGCCGGAGAGGGCATCCACCACGGAGGGCTTCTACATCACCATAGCCCCTCCGATGAAGTGTGAGTAGTTTACTTCAGACCTTCGGGTCCATAGCTAGTAGCTAGATGGCTTCTTCTCTCTTTTTGGATCTCAATACAATGTTCTCCCCCTCTCTTGTGGAGATCTATTCGATGTAATCTTCTTTTTGCGGTGTGTTTGTTGAGACCGATGATTTGTGGGTTTATGATCCAACTTATCTATGGAAAATATTTGATTCTTCTCTGAATTCTTTTATGTATGATTGAGTTATCTTTGCAAGTCTCTTCGAATTATCCGTTTGGTTTGGCCAATTAGATTGGTAGTTCTTGCAATGGGAGAAGTGCATGGCTTTTGGTTCAATCTTGCGGTGTCCTTACTCAGTGACAGAAAGAGTTGCAAGGCACGTATTGTATTTTTGCCATCGAGGATAACAAGATGGGGTATTTATCATATTGCATGAATTTATTCCTCTACATCATGTCATCTTGCTTAAGGCGTTACTCTGTTTTTAACTTAATACTCTAGATGCATGCTGGATAGCGGTCGATGAGTGGAGTAATAGTAGTAGATGCAGAATCGTTTCGATCTACTTGTCACGGACGTGATGCCTATATACATGATCATTGCCTAGATATACTCATAACTATGCTCAATTCTGTCAATTGCTCAACAGTAATTTGTTCACCCACCGTAGAATACTTATGCTCTTGAGAGAAGCCACTAGTGAAACCTATGGCCCCCGGGTCTATTCTCATCATATCAATCTATATCACTTTATTTACTTGCTTTGTTTTTACTTTGCCTTTACTTTTTACTTTGCACCTTTATATCAAAAATACCAAAAATATTATCTCTATCAGATCTCACTCTCGTAAGTAACCGTGAAGGGATTGACGACCCCTAAGCGTTGGTTGTGAGTTGCTATCTTGTTGTGCAGGTACGAGGGACTTGCGCGTGACCTCCTACTGGATTGATACCTTGGTTCTCAAAAACTGAGGGAAATACTTACGCTACTGTGCTGCATCATCCTCTCCTCTTCGGGGAAAACCAACGCAAGCTCGAGACGTAGCAAGAAGAATTTCTGGCGCCGTTTCCGGGGAGGCTTACGCAAAAGTCAACATACCAAATACCCATCACAATCCCTATCTCTCGCATTACATTATTTGCCATTTGCCTCTCGTTTTCCTCTCCCCCACTTCACCCTTGCCGTTTTATTTGCCTCTCTTTCCCAATCTCCTCCTCTCTTTCCGTTGCCTTTTCCTTGTCCTTTGTTTTCTCGTGTGTTAGTTTGCTTGCTTGTCGTGATGGCTCAAGATGCTACCAAATTGTGTGACTTCACCAATACCAATAACAATGATTTCCTAAGCACTCCGATTGCTCCTCTTGCCAATACTGAATCTTGTGAAATCAATACTGCTTAGTTGAATCTTGTTATGAAAGATCAATTCGCCGACCTTCCTAGTGAGGATGCCGCTACTCATCTGAATGGCTTTGTTGATTTATGTGATATGCAAAAGAAAAAGGATGTCGATAATGATGTCGTTAAATTGAAGCTATTTCCTTTTTCTCTTAGAGATCGTGCTAAAGCGTGGTTTTCGTCTTTGCCTAAAAATAGTATTGATTCTTGGAACAAGTGCAAAGATGCTTTTATCTCTAAGTATTTTCCTCCAGCTAAGATTATCTCTCTTAGAAACGATATTATGAATTTTAAGCAACTTGATCATGAACATGTTGCACAAGCTTGGGAGAGAATGAAATTAATGCTACGTAATTGTCCTACTCATGGTTTGAACTTATGGATGATTATACAAAAATTTTATGCTGGATTGAATTTTGCTTCTAGAAATCTTTTAGATTCGGCCGCAGGAGGCACTTTTATGGAAATCACTTTAGGAGATGCTACTAAACTCCTAGATAATATTATGGTCAATTATTCTCAATGGCATATCGAAAGATCTACTAATAAAAAAGTGCATGCTATAGAAGAAATCAATGTTTTGAGTGAAAAGATGGATGAACTTAGGAATTTATTTGTTAAGAGTGTTTCTTCTGATCCCAATAATATGCCTTTATCTACTTTGCTTGAGAAGAATAATGAATCTATGGATGTGAATTTTGTCGGTAGGAATAGTTTTGGTAACAACGCATATAGAGGGAATTTTAATTCTAGGCCTTATCCTAGTAATCCTTCTAATAATTATGGAAATTCCTATAACAACTCCTATGGAAATTTTAATAAGATGCCCTCTGAATTTGAGAATAGTGTTAAGGAGTTTATGAATTCACAAAAGAATTTTAATGCTTTGCTTGAAGAGAAATTGCTTAAAGTTGATGATTTGGCTAGGAACGTTGATAGAATTTCTCTTGAGGTTGATTCTTTAAAGCTTAGATCTATTCCTCCTAAGCATGATATCAATGAGTCTCTCAAAGCTATGAGAATTTCCATTGATGAGTGCAAAGAAAGAACCGCTAGGATGCGTGCTTACAAAGATGCCTTTATTAAAGCATGTTCTTCTAATTCCTATGAAAATCAAGATGAAGATCTAAAAGTTATTGATGTGTCCCCCATTAAATCTTTGTTTTGCAATATGAATCTTGATGAATCTGAATATGATCTTCCCTTACCTAGAAGGTGTTCTAAGAATTCTGAGTTTTTAGATCTTGATGATGAAATTGATAAAAGTGGGACGGAAAGAAATAAAAATCTAGATATTGCTAAACCCACTATTTTGGATCTCAAGGAATTTAACTATGAAAATTGCTCTTTGATTGATTGCATTTCCTTGTTGCAATCCGCGTTAAATTCTCCTCATGCTTATAGTCAAAATAAGCCTTTTACCGAACACATTGTTGATGCCCTAATGCAATCTTATGAAGAAAAGCTTGAGTTGAAAGTTTCTATTCCTAGAAAACTCCATGATGTGTGGGAACCTACCATTAAAATTCAAATTAAAGATTATGAGTTTCATGCTTTGTGTGATTTGGGTGCTAGTGTCTCTACTATTCCCAAAACTTTATGTGATTTGCTAGATTTCCGTGACTTTGATGATTGCTCTCTAAAGTTGCATCTTGCGGATTCCACTATTAAAAATCCTATGGGAAGAATCAATGATGTTCTTATTGTTGCAAATAGGAATTATGTGCCCGTAGATTTTATCGTTCTTGATATAGATTGCAATCCTTCATGTCCTATTATTCTTGGTAGACCTTTCCTTAGAACGATTGGCGCAATTATTGATATGAAGGAAGGGAATATTAAATTCCAATTTCCCTTAAAGAAGGGCATGGAACACTTTCCTAGAAAGAAAATAAAATTACCATATGAATCTATTATGAGAGCCACTTATGGATTGCCTACCAAAGATCGCAATACCTAGATCTATCCTTGCTTTTATGCCTAGCTAGGGGCGTTAAATGATAGCGCTTGTTGGGAGGCAACCCAATTTTATTTTATGTTTTTTTTTGTTGTTTAGGAATAAATAATCCATCTACCTTCTGTTTGGATGTGGTTTTATGTTTTAATTAGTGTTTGTGCCAAGTAAGACCTATAGGATAACCTACGATGATAGTTGATTTGATTCTGCTGAAAAACAGAAACTTTGCGCGCACGAATTTAGTTATGATAAATCACAGGAACGTGATTTTGCGTTGATTCCTTTTGCTGATGATCAATAAACAAATTGTCCAGGACTTCCTATTTTGGTAGAATTTTTAGAGTTCCAGAAGTTTGCGTTAGTTACAGATTACTACAGACTGTTCTGTTTTTGACAGATTCTGTTTTGCATGTGTTGTTTGCTTATTTTGATGAATCTATGGCTAGATAATTAGTTTATAAACCATATAGAAGTTGGAATAAAGTAGGTTTAACACCAATATAAATAAATAATGAGTTCATTACAGTACCTTGAAGTAGTCTTTTGTTTTCTTTCTCTAACGGAGCTCACGAGATTTCTGTTGAGTTTTGTGTTGTGAAGTTTTCAAGTTTTGGGTGAATTCTTTTGATGGATTATGGAACAAGGAGTGGCAAGAGCCTAAGCTTGGGGATGCCCATGGCACCCCCAAGATAATCCAAGGACACCAACAATTCAAAGCTTGGGGATGCCCTGGAAGGCATCCCCTCTTTCGTCCACTTCCATCGGTAATTTACTTGGAGCTATATTTTTATTCACCACATGATATGTGTTTTGCTTGGAGCGTCTTGTATTATTTGTGTCTTTGCTTGTTAGTCTACCACAATCATCCTTGCTGTACACACCTTTTGAGAGAGCCATATATTATTTGGAATTTGTTAGAATACTCTATGTGCTTCACTTATATCTTTTGAGCTTGATAGCTTTGCTCTATGTGCTTCACTTATATCTTTAGAGCGTGATAATTTTTTTCTCTAGTGCTTCACTTAGATCTTTTAGAGCATGGTGGTGGATTTGTTTTAAAGAAACTTGATCTCTCATGCTTCACTTAGATTATTTTGAGAGTCTTTAATAGCATGGTAATTTGCTTAATGTTAATATACTTGGTATTCAAGATATGTGAAACTTTCTTTTGAGTGCGTTGAATACTAAGATAAGTTTGATGCTTGATAATTGTTTTGAGATATGGAGGTGATAATATCAAAGTCGTGTTAGTTGGGTGATTATAAATTTGAGAAATACTTGTGTTGAAGTTAGCAAATCCCGTAGCATGCACGTATGGTTAAAGTTGTGTAACAAATTTGAAACATGAAGTGTACCTGGCTTGTGCATCCTTATGAGTGGCGGTCGGGGATGAGCGATGGTCTTTTCCTACCAATCTATCCCCCTAGGAGCATGCGCGTAGTACTTGAATTTTTGATGACTTCTAAATTTTTGCAATAAGTATATGAGTTCTTTTGACTAATGTTGAGCCCATGGATTATACGCACTCTCACCTTTCCGCCATTGCTAGCCTCTTCGGTACCGTGCATTGCCCTTTCTCACTTTGAGAGTTGGTGCAACCTTCGCCGGTGCATCCAAACCCCGTGATATGATACACTCTTTCACACATAAACCTCCTTATATCTTCCTCAAAACAGCCACCATACCTACCTATCATGGCATTTCCATAGCCATTCCGAGATATATTGCCATGCAACTTCCACCATCATCATGACATACATTACTTTTGTCATATCGCCATTGCATGATCTTGTAGTTGACATCGTATTTGTGGGAAAGCCACCATGCGTTATTTTTCATACATGTCACTCTTGATTCATTGCACCATCCCGGTACACCGTCGGAGGCATTCATATAGAGTCATACCTTGTTCTAGTTTCGAGTTGTAATCCTCATGTTGTAATGAAAGTGTGATGATCATCATTATTAGAGCATTGCCCAAATAAAAAAAAAGAAAGGCAAAAAAGGGAAAGGCCCAAAAAAAGAGAAAGGCCAAAAAAAGGCCCATAAGAAAGGAAAATAAAAAGGGCAATGCTATTATCTCTTTTTCCACACTTGTGCTTCAAAGTAGCACCTTGTCTTTCATGTAGTGAGTCTCATATATTGTGCTTCAAAGTAGCACCTAGATTTTCATATAGTGAGTCTCATAAAGTTGTCCTTTTCATACTAGTGGGAATTTTTCATTATAGAACTTGGCTTGTATATTCCTATGATGGGCTTCCTTAAAATGCCCTAGGTCTTCATGAGCAAGCAAGTTGGATGCACACCCACTAGTTTTCTTTTGTTGAGCATTCTTAGCTCTAGTGCATCCGTTGCATGGCAATCCCTACTCCTTGCATTAACATCAATCGATGGGCATCTCCATAGCTCATTGATTAGCCTCGTTGATGTGAGACTTTCTCCTTTTTTGTCTTCTCCACACAACCCCCATCATCATATTCTATACCACCCATAGTGCTATATCCATGGCTCGCGCTCATGTATTGCGTGAAGGTTGAAAAAGTTTGAGATTATTTGAGTATGAAACAATTGCTTGGCTTGTCATCGGGGGTATAGAAGTTGGGAACATCTTTGTGTGACGAAAATGAAGCATAGCCTAACTATATGATTTTGTAGGGATGAACTTTCTTTTGCCATGTTATTTTGAGAAGACACGATTACTTTGATTAGTATGCTTGAAGTATTATTATTTTTATGTCAATATGAACTTTTGTCTTGAACCTTTCGGATCTGAATATTCATACCATGATTAAGAAGATTTACATTGAAATTATGCCAAAGTATCACTCCGCGTCAAAAATTCTCTTTTTATCATTTACCTACTCGAGGATGAGCAGGAATTAAGCTTGGGGATGCCTGATACGTCTCCAACGTATCTATAATTTTTTATTGCTCCATGCTACTTTATCTACTGTTTTGGACTATATTGGGCTTTATTTTCCACTTTTATATTATTTTTGGGACTAACCTATTAACCGGAGGCCCAGCCCAGAATTGCTGTTTTTTGCCTTTTTCAGTATTTCCAAGAAACAGAATATCAAACGGAGTCCAAATGGAATGAAACCTTCGGGAACGTGATTTTCTCATCAGATAAGATCCAGGAGACTTGGACCCTACGTCAAGAAAGCCACGAGGCGGTCACGAGGGTGGAGGGCGCGCCCTCCCCCTGGGCGCGCCCTTGCCTCGTGGGCCCCTCGAAGCTCCACCGATGTACTCCTTCCTCCTATATATACCTACGTATCCCCGTATGATCAAAAGAGGAGCCAAAAACCTAATTCCACCGCCGCAACCTTCTGTATCCACGAGATCCCATCTTAGGGCCTGTTCCGGAGCTCCGCCGGAGAGGGCATCCACCACGGAGGGCTTCTACATCACCATAGCCCCTCCGATGAAGTGTGAGTAGTTTACTTCAGACCTTCGGGTCCATAGCTAGTAGCTAGATGGCTTCTTCTCTCTTTTTGGATCTCAATACAATGTTCTCCCCCTCTCTTGTGGAGATCTATTCGATGTAATCTTCTTTTTGCGGTGTGTTTGTTGAGACCGATGATTTGTGGGTTTACGATCCAACTTATCTATGGAAAATATTTGATTCTTCTCTGAATTCTTTTATGTATGATTGAGTTATCTTTGCAAGTCTCTTCGAATTATCCGTTTGGTTTGGCCAACTAGATTGGTAGTTCTTGCAATGGGAGAAGTGCATGGCTTTTGGTTCAATCTTGCGGTGTCCTTACTCAGTGACAGAAAGAGTTGCAAGGCACGTATTGTATTGTTGCCATCGAGGATAACAAGATGGGGTATTTATCATATTGCATGAATTTATTCCTCTACATCATGTCATCTTGCTTAAGGCGTTACTCTGTTTTTAACTTAATACTCTAGATGCATGCTGGATAGCGGTCGATGAGTGGAGTAATAGTAGTAGATGCAGAATCGTTTCGATCTACTTGTCACGAACATGATGCCTATATACATGATCATTGCCTAGATATACTCATAACTATGCTCAATTCTGTCAATTGCTCAACAGTAATTTGTTCACCCACCGTAGAATACTTATGCTCTTGAGAGAAGCCACTAGTGAAACCTATGGCCCCCGGGTCTATTCTCATCATATCAATCTATATCACTTTATTTACTTGCTTTGTTTTTACTTTGCCTTTACTTTTTACTTTGCATCTTTATATCAAAAATACCAAAAATATTATCTCTATCAGATCTCACTCTCGTAAGTAACCGTGAAGGGATTGACAATCCCTAAGCGTTGGTTGCGAGTTGCTATCGTGTTGTGCAGGTACGAGGGACTTGCGCGTGACCTCCTACTGGATTGATACCTTGATTCTCAAAAACTGAGGGAAATACTTACGCTACTGTGCTGCATCATCCTCTCCTCTTCGGGGAAAACCAACGCAAGCTCGAGACGTAGCAACGGCCCAGGCGTCGGTGCAGGGGACGGCCCAGGCGTCGGTGTCGGGGACGCCGGTGAAGAGGAGACGGCCCGCTGGGCCGACGCGTCGGTCAGCAGAAGCGGCGGCTGGGCCGGAGTGTTGGCTCGCGACGCAGAAGCCGCTGTCGCAGGCGCATGTGGGCTCGTTGCATGGGACATGCAAGGAGCCATCTGATCGACGTGATCGGACGAGGATGACAGAGCGGTCGGGGACGAGGGAGCCGGAGGGTCAACCTCGTCCAGGAGCTCCAGCCGTGCACATCTCCCAATACCTGCACCATGGTTATACAACAAAGAGGGCGAACTTCCAGCATCTACAAATTGATCAGGCGATATAGTGGATGGGTGCACTGACAGTGTGGAACTTGTGTCAGGTGGGGGGAGAGCAGCAAAGGGAAAAACATGCTCATCAAAAACGACATGGGAGATATACACACGATTAGACGGGACATGAAGGCACTTATACCCTTTGTGAATAGAATTGTACCCTATAAATACACACTTCTTTGAATGGAACTCAAGCTTGCGATTATTATACGGACGGAGATGCGGCCAACACGCACAACCGAACACTTTAAGAAATGTGTAATCAGGAATCTGACCAAGCAAGAGTTCAAGTGGAGTTTTCATATGAAGGAGCCGCAAAGGAAGCCTATTTATAAGAAAACAAGTTGTAGTAAAAGCATCACTCCAAAAATGAAACAGGACAGATGCATGAGCGAGCAAGGTTAACCCGGTTTCAACAATATGACGGTGCTTACGTTTAGCTGAACCATTTCGCTGATGTGTATGTGGGCAAGAGACACGATGAGCAATTCCAAGTTTTTCAAAGAAAGTACTAAGATTGCGGTACTCACACCCCAATCCGACTGTACATGAATGATTTTATGATTAAGGAGACGCTCAACATGTGCTTGAAATTGTAAAAACACATTAAACACATCAGACTTATGCTTAAGAAGATAAATCCAGGTAAAGCGACTATAAGCATCAATAAAACTGACATAATATTCGTGCCCACTAACGGACAGCTGGGCAGGACCCCATACATCTGAAAACACAAGCTCAAGAGGAGTTTTGACTATATGTGTAGAAACAGAAAAAGGTAACTGATGACTCTTGCCTTGCTGATAGGCATCACAAATAGCAGCAGCTTTATTACTAGAATCGGACGGTAGCTCATGACGATGGAGGACATGGCGAACAATGGGTGATGCTGGGTGACCAAGGCGAGAGTGCCACAGTGAAGGAGACACACGAACGCCATTCAAGACTTGGAACGCAGCAGCGGGAGCGAGAACGTCGGTGGGCGCATCAAGAGCATATAAACCACGGCGGTAGCGACCTCTAAGAAGTATGTTCCTCGTAGCACGATCCTTAACAAAGAGATGAAACGGGTGAAATTCATAGAAAGCATTATTATTCTGTGTAAGTTTAGGAATAGAGAGTAAGTTACGTGCAACTGCGGGAACACGAAGAACATTTCTAAGATGCAATGTCCTAGAGGTGTTTGTGAGAAGTGATGCCTGACCAACATGCGAAATGTGCATACCTGCCCCGTTAGCTGTGTGAACCTTGTCATGCCCGCGGTAAGGCTGCTGAACGGCTAGCTTGCCCAGCTTGTTCATGACATGAGTTGTTGCTCCAGTATCCATGTACCAAGAAGGATCAACAGCATAAGAGGGAGTGTGACCCTGTTGCACCATGTTAACTTGACGCTCGTTGCCCTTGCCATTATTGCCGAAGCCAAGGAAGTCAGTCTTGAACCGAATATGACAGCGGGAGGCGACATGGCGAGGTAGGCCACAGAGCTGACATGGCTGAGCCGCACCACAGGCGGTACAGCAGGCGCAGGCGCGACTGTCGACGACAACTACCGGGGCGCCAGGACGCGGGGCCTGCTGCTGAGCCGGGGGCGCACCACCGGACTTGCCCCCCTCCCAAGGACGAAGCTGCAGAGGAGCCACGGCCGCCGGCTTTGCCGCGGTACATGGCATTGACGGAGGAGTCGACGGAGACGTCGGGGCGGCGCGCATTGAGTCGTTGCTCCATAGACAGGAGACAGTTGTAGAGTTCCTGAGGACGAATAGGCTCCTTGCGTTCATTAATCACCTCGGCAAGCGAGTCGTAGTCGTTGTCGAGGCCGGCTAGGATGAAGGATGTGAACTCGCTGTCACGAAGGGGCTCTCCAATGGAAGCAAGAGTGTCGGCCAACTTCTTGACCTTGCTGTAGAAGGCGGTCACCGTACCATTGTCCTTGCGAGTTTCACCAAGCTTGGCACGGATGGCCATGGACTGAGCAGTAGACTGAGACAAAAACTCGACTCCAGGATCTCCCACACCTCGTGAGAAGATGCAGCAAAGAGGACGAGCCCGGCCAAACCCTCACCCAGAGAAGGCTGGATGGCTGAGAGGATGGCTTGGTCCTGAGCGATCCACGCACGGAACATCGGATGCTGTGGCGGTGGACACGGCAGGGTACCGTTGACGAACCCCTCCAAATAATGGCTGCGAAGGAGAGGTAGCACCTAAGCATGCCAGTACAGATAATTGTCCGGTTTAAGCTTCACCGAAAGAAGGTGCGAGAACAAAAACGGCGGCGAGGAGATCGCGGCCAGAGCAGCTTCAGCATCCACATATGGTGCAGGAGAGGGCATCGGTGAAGACGGAGCCGCAGCCGGTGCGTACATGTGGGAGGCGTCGTACGGGTAGGGCGCACCATAGGGCGGCGGAGCCGGATACGAGCCCTGGCCAGGATACGCGCCGTAGGAGGGACGCGCAGGTGGCGAAGGGCCGTACGGGGCCGCATACAACGGGTAGCCGCCAGGGCCGCCATGATTGACATGGGCGACGTCGGCAACAGCAGGACCGACTGCGGTGTAGATGGAGGCAGCTGGAGCAGGTGCGATCGCACGCATCATCTGGTGCGATGCAGTCGGTGGCGGCGGCGCGGGCACAATGGAGTGCATGGCAGTCGGAGGCGGCGGCGGTTGCTGGGACCGAGCCGAAGCAGCGGGCGATGAGGATGACACGCCGGCGTACAGCGAAGACACCGGGCCGGCGAAGAGAGACCCCGCCGATTGGGTCTGCAGGGGGCCGAGAGATCCATCCGCCGTGTAGGGCGCAGTCCCGCCGTTGAGGAGACGCGCGAGGGACGGCGGGAGGAACGAGTGGTCCATGTGGACGGAGGCCGTTGGTAGAAGGGCGGGGAAGGAAACCGCGGTGTCGGCGGCGCTTGAGGCGACGGCGGCGGCTGGCGGCGAAGGCGGAGCGGAAGACATTAGATCGTTAGGTCTGATACCATATTAGACAAGGGTTTTACTACCTCTCTCTCAGTTTACAGGGCGTGCGCGTACCCCTAGGTCGTCAATTTGACCAACCTAATACAAATAATATACTACAAAAAATATACCAACATAAACTTTGAAGTTTCTACTTTCAAAAGGTATAATTTTTGTGTTATATAGTTTATATTATGGTGATAAATTGGCAACCTAGATATACGCGCAGGACTTGTAAACTGAAACGGAGATAGTAGGGTTTGTGGCACATCTTCAATCGTGGGGTGACCTTTTCATTATATAAAGAGGTACATAATAATGTGCAATACAATTACAAGTGGGGCCCAATATATACAGAGTCTAACACTCCGCAAGCAGGACCCCGCGGAGGCCGGTTGTCGAAGGACGAGGAGGAGCGAGCCAAGGAAGATCGGCCGTTTTGGCGGCTGGGATGGTACCAGTGGTTTCTTTTCGTTTCGTTTCATTTCGTTGTTGAGATCGGTTTCTTCACTGTTTGGTCCCCTGTAGCTAGCTAGAAGGCCTGGTAGAAATGTTCATTAACTTTTTCCACGGCACCATATGAGATTTTCCAAAAGTTTTAGTTAGCTGACTCAAGAGTTGTAAATGGGAAGTAGGATTCAGCATGAGCGATCTCAGTGCATATGAGGATGAGCAACCAGAGGATATATTGCACGTCTATAATACTAATGTGCAGTTCTCTATGTTCGGTTCGCAATGCGGCTTAGAGCATCTTCAACAGGTGCACAAAAACAGCTCCGCGCGCTAAAATTCGGAGTTTTTTGTGCGTCAGGCAGCTCTAGCAAAAGCTGTAAAATAGTGCACGCGCAAAAAAAGGTTTGGGCACGCGCTAAAAAGCACTATCTACAAATTTGGGGCGCCGGATAACGCGCGCATCACAATTTGCATTGCCTATTTTTTTTTGACGCGCGTTTTTTGGCATCAAGTAAACCAATGTTGGGTCTGGCACGCTAAAAGTGCTATAGTGGCAATGCTACAACTATTTTAGCGCGCAAAACTTTTGTGCGTCTGTTGGAGGTGCTCTTAGAGGCAAATCCCCACTAAAGGGTGCGCTGCAGTCAGAGATGATCTAGTTAAGGTCGTCGAACCCATCATGGCAGCCGCCGCCGGTTGGCTGGCTTGCCTTGTTGGTGAACAACTCCTATTGAGCAGATGATGGCTCAGCGGGAGCATATATGATCCTACGTGATAACATTGGCTTTGTCATTGTTTCATCATGCTAATTATTGTTCTTTTGCAACAATGTTCTCGAGACTGAAATTCAACGCTGTAAGGATCGAAATGCCTCTGGCTATTCAATGTTCTAGTCTACCGGTCTTAGTGCAATCAGACTTGGTGGTAGCCCTTGATACTACGACGAACGCCTCACTCGATAAATCGCTCAATGGTCATGGAGATCAAGAACTTTATGTTGCAGAGGGAGTTCAAATCCGTGAAGATCCAGAGATCGCAGAACACGGTTTCACATTGTCTAACTAATTATGCCCGTACGACTCGTAGCCCCGCCTGCTGGTTGCAACGGTCTCCCCCTTCATTCATAGTCTTATATTACCGGACTGTAATCCTGTTATTCTGGAATAAAACTCACTTTTATCCTGAAACCCCCCCAGAGTATATAGCGATTTCTTGTTTATGCATAGATGTTTTCTATAAAAAGAGCTTCACATGCCATCTCTAAAGGGCGAAAGTGAGAGCCCACACACAACCATTTGATGATTTTGGCACACAAGAGCTCCTATTGAACGCCAGCATGCGTCCAATAGCCAACCTTTCACTGAAGCGGTAGCGCAAATGGGCCGGCCCATTCACAAGTATTCAACGAATCTACAACGGTCGAGAAAAGTAAATAAAATGCCGTGGGTGGGATTCAAAATCTGGACCTCCCGATGGATAGCTGTGTTGCTAGCCAGTAGAGATAGTGACTGATTGTGACTAAAGGGCAACACTAGACATAAACTACTAAGTACATCAACAATTTTGTTTTATTTCAATTTTGTCAGCATTTCTTGGCAAAAATGTGAAAACATTTTCTTAGAAATTGTGATTATGATTTGAAAATTGTGAACAAATTTGAATTCAAGCAAACATTAAAGCATGAACAATTTTTAAAAAAAAGAGAAACAAAAAAATTGAAAACATGAACAAAAAATTGAAATTCCAAAACATTGGAATTTTTTATATACGATGAACAACTTTTAAATGTATATGGAAATTTTTAATATTTGCTGAATTCAAATACACACCGAACATTTTTTGTGATATATGCTGAACAATATTGAAATACACACTGAATTTTTTGTGATATATGCTGAACAATATTGAAATACACACTGAATTTTTTGTGATATATGCTGAACATTATTTAATTATGCATCAAACTTTTTGTGATATACGCTGAAACTATTTAAATAAATATTGACGATTTTGCTGATATACATTGGAAATTTTAGAATACACAATGAACATTTTTTTTAAATATGTCGAACATTTTCTTAATATAGGGTGAACATTTCTTTAAATATACAACGAATATGTTCGTATATAAACACACCATCAACTTTGTATGTTACATGAAAAAAGAAAATAAGGGAAAATGTAGAAGAAAAGAAAAGAAATAGAAACAGACACAGAAAAAGGCAAGAAACAAAAAGAAAAAGGAACAGGGAGAGAAGAAACAGCAGAGCAACCGTGGGCTGGCTCAAACTGGAGCTTTGGGAGGCCGAGCTTCATTGAAGGCACGTTGTTTTGGTGCTCGTGAGCGTCAAATAGAATCTGCGATCTTTTGCGGGCACGACTGTGTCTCGTCGGGAACTATCCGTGTCACGTCAAGGAGTTCTAAATGGACCGGTCCATAAGCACGCAGGTAGTTGTAATGTTTTTTATTTTATTTTTTCTGATTTAACAAAGAAAAATGTAAATACATAAATTTCAAGAAACATAATGTACTTAATATTATTTTAAACTTTCATCCAGAATTTTAAAATTTTTAACACAGGGCAATTCTTTGGTTAGTGCAATTTGTTAAAACATGATAGCATTAAAAATGTTTGTAACAGTTAAAAAAATGTTCATGTGTTTCACAAAAAATTGTGTACATTGACTTTTAAAATAAAAAATTATCAAATGTAAAAAAAGTTCGTGTAAGTAAAAGATAGTTGTGCACCATTCAAAAAGATGTACATTACATTTAAGAAAAATATTCATGAGTTTCAAAATTGTGTTTGTGAAATTTAATAAAAGGTTTGTGAAATTTAAAAGAAAATATTTGCATTGTTAAAAACAGTCTTTTGTTCATTCGAAAAAAAATCAACGGGTATTTCAAAATTGTCTAACACATATTTCAAAAAAAAAATCAAAAACATGTATTCAAAAATGTTCAAACACACACAAAAAAAACTTGCACCACAACTAAGGGCTCATGTGCATCATCATCGCCAAGGCAAAGTAAAAATTGTGAAACAGACTTTGTTCTATGTTGAAAGTACCTGAGATTCGACTTGCAAAGTCCGTTATTATATATACTTTTTTTGCCTTTCTGCGTCTGTCATTGGATAGTTCATAATTTATCAAGCGCGGCAAATGTTGGTGCACGATTGACAAGATTGGAGGAGTGGACAAGGCATGTGCAGCTAATCGATAAGAGTATATGCGATTCATGTAGATTTGACCTTTTGTCATGGTTGTCTGTAGTGCTGCCAAAACCAAGGCGATTCTATATCAGGATGAGGCCGTAACTTCAGGAAAGATGTTATATTCAAACAAAGTTGGCTCGTCATTAGATAGTGAAGGTTGACCCAACAAAACTCGTAAAGACACTTCTTACCTTTTTCCATGAACAACTGAGAGAGGTCACGCATACTGCCCTTGCAGTTCAAGGTACGTGATCCTGCAATAGTTCATTCAAAATGCTCTAAAACATGTAACGTCATCGGGGGCTTTTGAAGCTCATGGAGTTGCTTAGGTTTTCCACACTTGGTTTGTAATGCCCACTATAGGCCCAGATAGACTGAACTCAGAATAGATGGATCATCGGAGAAACAAATTAGCATAATGTATCCAGTGAGAAAGCATAATAACAAAATTATGAGTATGAAATGACTGGCAAATCTTTTGGATCGCGGATGCGATATTAAGTAACAATTCATCGAGTGTAAAATCTTTGTGTGAACATCACTACTTGCTACATTGGTTAAGTGTTTCTCAACAATAGCCCTTCACAACTAGCCTTGCTTTATGTTTGATGACCTTGCCACCGAGATCTTTCTTCAGTTTCAAATCCATTTAGAACCAATTGCTTTGTGTCCCTTTGGTTGATCAGTGAGCTCCCTGGTTTCATTACTCTTAAATGACCCGAGTTCAGTCCATAGCTTCTCTCCATGCCCCTTCTTTACCTGTCTATTCAATAGATGTGGGTTCCTCTACTCCGTGTAGACATGAGCCTGACAAGACTGCTTTGGGCACCTCTTCAAACAAATCTTCCACTAGGTGGTATAGGCGACGTTCCTTTGAGCTGTGGAGGCATTTGTAGGTGGTGAGATGAAAAAATGACCAAAGAGTGGGGAAAAAAATCTCCTTTTTCAGTTTTCCCTTTTCTGTTGATAGATGGTGAACATTACGCTTCAGCTGGGCAATGGCATCTACATCGTCAAGATGCACATTGGACTCCACTATGGAACTTTTGGGCCTCTGCTCTGCTTCGCCCTACGCCCATTCTTATTGTCTATCTTGTTCGAACACAATACCTCAAGACACACAATTTCTTTGCACAAGGATGGTACATCCTATAGGCCTTACAATTCATACTCGATCAAAGTCATCTGTGAACTTCGATCGACAAGTTTTGTGAGGTACCAACCAACTTTCTTCACATGCCCGATGCATCCAAATGTGCGCACGTGCTCAACACTTTGTTTTACCCATGTACATCGCCTCATAGCGTGTGATACCACGAACACTCCCAATTTGTTGGTGCACATTTCAACATATAAATGGTAGTGGACACTGCTTCACCCAAAAACTATCCAGGCAGCCCCTTGCTTTTGAATAGACTTCTTGCCATGCCAACCACAATCTGATTCCTTCAGTAGATCATGAAAGCTTATGTGTCCAAAACGAGCAGGCCATCACCAAAGGAATTTCTGAAAATTTCGACAGTAGGCAAACTGGTTCAACAATGTTCACTATGTACAATCTGTTTGAGCCCTTCTTACTTTCGCCAGCACCTTGCGCTCTTTGTCTAGTACCATCAGCATTCCCTCGTCCACTGAGTTCTTGTAGATAAATTCATATAGTTGCCCCAAACTGATGATATTGCTATTCAACTTCAGAATGAAGACCCCCTAACGATAAGAAGACAGACCGCGACACAACTCATGTCCAGTCCCCCTATTCAAAGTTGAATGGTGTGTTGACAAAAGATGGAAAGAGATATTTCATGACATTGATTGATGATGCAACACGATTTTGCTATGTTGATGAGGCTTTATAGACTACTAAAAAATTTATAACAAAAGATGAACGGTGTGTGGACAAAATATGGAATCCGAACTTACTCTTTAGATGCATCAAGTGTGAAGGAAGCGTGGCTGCGTGAGGTTGTTCTTATAAATTGTGACAATCAAACATTTATTGTAAAATAAATTTTAAGGATAATGTGAAGTCCTCACGACATGCCAAGGGACGTTTTAAGTCAATTAGAAAATTGAAGAACTCCATAGTAATAATTGTTACATTTATTCAAACAGACAGAAACATGCCAGATCCCTTTACAAAGGGACTATGACTAATTGTGATACATAATACATCGAGGAAGATGGGTATGAGACCCATATGTGCTATGCCATAGTAGTAGCCCAATATTTGCAATCGGAGATCTCGTGAATTAGGACCAGAGAAAAACAAGCTATGTATTAAAAGAGAAGAGTAATTTATAGATCTCTTTATGTGAAGATGCATGACTCTTAGAGCTGTAAGGAAGGTTGACAACCTGTCTTAATGTGTTTCTATTGTCTATGTTTAGCAAAGATGTTGTCCTACAAAGCAGTTTGGAGAGAACACACTCATATGCGACCAATTGTTAAAGTCGCAGTCTATGCAGCGCCGGCCCTAGAGTTTCGGAGGCCCGGGGGCGAACTCAAATGAATGGGCCCAGTGACAACATTGAAGGAAAAAATTGATTCCGGATAAAAAAATTATTGCAAAGCTATAATAAACAGCGGCCATTTTTCCTTGGTAAATAATATACTCCAAGTGATAAATAACAATGCCATACTTCAGGTGTAAACCAAACATCATAGAAGTCACAGAGCATAACAAAAAAGAAATGACATGCTAGCGAATCTGCAAGCTTCTGGTAATCATGAGAAACAGCTTCTTCGTGCATTTT
The DNA here is from genome assembly GCA_963921465.1 of Triticum timopheevii. Taxonomy (NCBI): domain Eukaryota; kingdom Viridiplantae; phylum Streptophyta; class Magnoliopsida; order Poales; family Poaceae; genus Triticum; species Triticum timopheevii. Next base: position 599,176,180 of record OY997270.1, read on the forward strand.
TTTGATGCAAAATCATTAATGACAGTGTCAAGATAAATGTAATCCGTTTCAAACACAAGATTTTATTCCCTTGTAGGCCCTTTTTCAATTAGAATATCTCTTGATTTGTTGTCAAGAGTGTCCCAGTTTCTAGGGTCATAGATATCAAAAAGAGAAGATCCTTGTTCAGCTACACTTGCATGATTCTCACGGCCACTCAAATATTTGTATTCTTCAAGCTGCAGCTATCCAAATTCAATCAAGGAATCAAGAAGTCCAGGACCAAGCCGGCAACACCATACGGTCGAACCCTACTCCAAGGCCACTACTGTTGTAAAAAGAAGAATAGAGTGGATTAAGATTGAGGGCTCAGATAAATTCATCAGATTTACCTTTGTCTCCTGCTGTTCCTCGTGAACGTGCCATATGCGCTAGCATGTGCCGGCAGCGGCAACCGGCGTAGTCGCTCGATCGGCCGATCTGCGGGAGAGGAACAGGCGAGAAAAACGAACCGGCGTGTAGACTGAGGAGGAACATAGTCGCTGGCCTTGTGCCATGTGCGTGCGTGCCTGCCTTCAGGAGGCCTCTTGGCAATTGGGCTTAAGCTGGAGATGGGCCTCCCTGCCTACAGAATCTTTCTTTTTTATTCACCGATTCATCAAGACCTATATCTATATATACACTGCAGCACTGGGTCGGGGCCCCTAATTTGGCTGGGCCCCGGGCCGTCGCCCCTGCTGCCCTGGCCCAGGGCCGGCCCTGAGTCTATGAGACTTCGGCGATCTCTATTAAGCTAACGAAGAGACCAGGGAGTACGACATATATGCTCCACCAGCGGGCTGGGCTACTGACAACCAGGTACTGGTTTTGAATTTAGGTGAAATCTATTTGCACAAAACTTGCAATTCAAAAAATAGTCCATTATTCAAGTTATGGGTGGATGCAGCTTAAAGCTCTAGCGGAAGTTCAGTTTACCAGTCTCTGCTAAAACACTAGTATACTAAAAAAAGTATTGAGAATATACATATCACTAATTGGACAATTAAGATCCGGTGGGAATTATTAGAATTAATGGGCTTGGCCATGGACACTTATAGAAATTCCTAAGTAAATCTCAAAAACCCATGACTAAATGGCAAGAGTGGGCATGTAACCTTTAGTCCCATACCACTAATGCAGGTGGTGTGTGAGACAACTTATGTAGTGGAGTCTCCCTACTTCGCTAAGTGATTGGCATGAGAAGAGGAAGAAAACATCACACATGTGCTCCCCTTGCCATACCAGAGCGAAGGGTGTGGTCGTGCGACATGCGCATAAATGAATGGTTTGTCGAAATCTGGCTGTGGTATTACAGGGGCAGGACTTTCTTTTGGTTTTTATTTTTCTATATCCCAAATATTGGCGTACACCCGCGAACGTGAGAGCAGGTCTTCAGAACCTCTTGACCTTGTGATCCTTGAATGGGCAGAGGACGAATTAGGTTTTGGGATGCGCTTCGCGCGACTGCTTGTGTTCTTCGCCACAAGTCGTCTACCTGCAAGTTCAGGCACTATTGCGTGCCGTCATCGTCAACATCGGCTTCGGCCGGTCTTCGGCAACAACGCTGTTAACAACACCGCCTTCACATCATCAACAATTACTTCATCTACAAACGAGCCCTATGTGCGCTATGATCTAATCAAGACTCTAATTATGGTTGTCGTTACATGTGCGATGATTTTGTTCATGATGCTTAGTGCATCTAGTATGTTCGACAAATGCATTTTAATTGTTGTTTTAACCATGATTTATATTCGGAAATACTAACGCCCACACGTGTGGGCATCTGGCAACTCGCTCACACGCATGGATCCTCGTCCAACCAATTCTGCACGAATCTTTGCGCGTTCTAGCAGTTTTTGTGTGCCACGTAGGACTGGGCTGATGTGTGGGCATTCATCTGGTCGCCCCACACGTCCTTTTTCACCACACGGGGGGCTAGTGTGTGGGCGTTTAGCAATTCGCCCACACATCAGTTTTCACGCACGCAGAGGGGCTGGTGTGTGGGCGTTTATCACTTCGCCCACACGCCCGTCTCCTCGCTCACACCCAAAGCCGTCAGTTGCCATGTGTTTCTTCAGGGTACATGGCAACTGCCCTAACTTTGCTTGTAAGCAGATGGCAACTCTCTTTTTACCCGAGTTGTCATGTGTTTTGCATGATACATGGCAACTGCTCTAGCATGCACGTAAGCAGATGGCAACTCTTTCTTTTACATGGCAACTGCCCTAGCGTGCTTGTGAGCACATGGCAACTCTCTTTTTTACCCAAACATGTTTTTTTGTCATGCCTTTTTTGTACTGCTACATGGCAACTGCCTAGTGTTAGTAGGTGGCAACTTCTAAAGTTTTGAAATCATGGCAACTGCAGTAGACCAGACCATACATGGCAACTGCAGTTGAGCAACCATGGCAACTGTAGTTGTCCGACATGGCAACTGTAGTTCAGCGACATGACAACTGCAGTTAAATGAACATGTAAGAGGGTCCAGACCATGGCAACTGCAGTTAAATGAACATGGAAGAGGGTCCAGACCATGGCAACTGCGGGGACGCGTGGTGACTGTCACGCGGCGTGCGGGGCCATAAGGTAGGAGGCCTGATGTACGGGCGTGTGGGCGCTATCTATTTTGCCCACACGTAGGCATGTGAGAGGGACCGCGAGAAAAAAAAAGGTGTGTAGGCATTACTTGTTTTGCCCACACGTAGGCGTGTGGACTGATCCTCTAAAACACCACACAAAATGTGTGGGCAGACCCCTTAACGCCCACACGTGTGGGCGTTATCGGCGTCCTTTATATTTTGAAATTAATCATTAAAGTTGCCTAATTTTCCAACAGTTCGGTTGGCAGCTAGATTTGCTACCGACAACTGCAGAGCCACCGGTGGGGCGGTGAGGCGCTCGGCCTGTGTAGAATCGCCGCGACAGAGGCTCAGTGTGGCGCCCAAAGGAGAGGAAGGCGATGCCCGTGGGCGCCAGCGGCCTGGAGGAGGGCGTTCAGGAGCACGAGGACCGCTGTTTGTGGTGTTGGATGTCGGTGGTGGTGCTGCTGGGTAGGAAGAAACAGAGGAGCCGGTGCAGCTTAGATGAACTCATGATGGAAAACCTATACAGAACAAGGGACGCGTACAATACGTGCACACCAGGGACAACTGAAACGAGACTCACTGTACCATGCCTCCACAACGCACACATGCACGTACGTACGCCTGCCTGCCTAGGGCCGGGCCACGGGTGCTTATTACACAACCAACCAGATTGGAACTTAGTAAGTAGCTAGTACTTGGAATACACGGTGCACACACAAGAACACATGCCAACAGCAGCATTACCATCATACCATGTCTTGTTCACAATGATTCGCAGCCCCTTCTCTGGATGCAATCCCGCTCACACTTATTGTTCTCCTCCGATGGCGGGCCGTCACACTCACAGTTCTGGCATGCGCAAACGAATATACAAGTCTGACACGATTCACTGCACTGAAGCCAGCCCTGACGCAGCCTCTGGGCCAGATCGTCCAGCGCCGCCGACGCGGGCATCACAAGCCGCAGCAGGGCCGTGCCAACGTCGTCCTCACCGCCATGGGCTGGGCCGCGGCCATGCACGGCCGTGAGCTGTGTTCCGGCGCAGAGAGGATCACCAGCATGGAGATGGCGGACACCTTCACCGTAGATGGAGCGCAGGCCATCGCAAAAGCAGCTACTTTGTGTGGTGAAGAGTAGTGGGTAATAGAGAGTTGTGATGCCAAATGTGCTGCCTAGCTCGTCTCTATTTATAGATGGAAAAAGTTAGAGTTGTCTCGTTATCGTTCTTTTTTCTAGTGTGGAGTTCCAGATTATCTTCACGCCTATGAATTCATAGGCAAAGGGACGGGACAGTCGACCCGTATCTATCTCGAACGTACGTGCATCACGTGCTGCAACTAGTACCATATGGACCATTGAGACTTTGAGAGCCACTGCCCAGTAGACACGTCCAGTCCTCCATTAATTGGGGTCCTGGCCACCCACCTAACTGAAGTGATCTGTTTATCTCCCCTAAAAAAAATGATCTGTTTATCAAAGGACGGTGCGTGCCCAACAGCCAATAGCGACTCACAAAAAGAAGAAAGAAATTGATTCATCCATCTAATGTAAACTTCCATACTCCCACCGTTCGGTGAAAAGTGTACGTTTGAGTTTAAAATTTGTTCACAAGAGAGTGTATTTCTAGTTTCCCAATGCACTTTAAAGTACATGTGTTCGATAGCTCTCCATCACCGCTAACTCTCAACTCTCGCTTCCATCACTAGCTACAGTAACCCCGAAACGACAAGACTATCTGTGTGAACTGAGGCTAGCTCAAATGATTAGGTTCTTTATGGTGGAACCAACCCATCTGAGTTTAAGTCATGGACTTGAACTAGTGTTTGCATTTTTTTGGTTTTGTTTTAGTCTTTTCGACCACAAACTATGAGGACTTTGTCGTCGACTACAGAGACAGCTGTGATGACTTTGTGTATCTTAAGATGATGTGTGGACTCACTCTCTTAAAGGTACGTCTAAGGTAGGTTATAAGTGTGTGTGTGCATGTATTCATAGAGATGGGTGCATGTGTTTATGGCCCCGAAAAAAGTGGATCGACCTCCTCTGCCGCTCCCGCGGGCGACAGGGGAGGCCTCCCGCCGCCGCCGGTTCCCGTCCTCCCTCTTCCTCCAGTCCCCTCGCCGCCGCCCAGGCGCGCCGGCCGGCGAAGCCTGCCTGGCGTGGGCGGTGGCGGGACGCCTCTCCCCTTCGTCGTTTGGCTGGCACGGGACGGCCAGATCGATGGAAGGCGCTGGGCTAGCGTGGGGCACGACGGTGTGGCAGCGGGCGCTCCTGGCGGCGGCGTGCGATCGGCGCGACGACGCTATGGTGGCGTTCTCGCGGAGCGGTATGCGGCTGCACCGCCATTGATGGGGATCGTTGGTTTCGCTCTGGCGGCCAGCGAGGGTTGGATCCCAGGGCGGCGGCCCCGGACGGCGGAGGTTGTGTCGGTGGCTGTGGTCTCGCGACGGGCGATGCAGCGGCCGCGGTGGTGGACGATCCGTGCACAAGACGCTTGATGGAGGCCATTGGAACAGATCTGGGTGAAGACCTGCTCGCGGCTGCTGCCAAGGCCGGCGATGGCGGCACTTTTCGGTGTCATTCCCTTGTTGAAGGCATCGTTGTTGAGAAGTTCCAGGCCACTATCTGCTACCTCTAGGGGAAACCCTAGATTAGTAGATCGGATGACGGCGGCATTATTGTGTCGTTTTCCTCTTGTGGCGTCATTCTTGGAGGTGTACATGGGCTCGAGGGACCAGTGGACGGAATAATTGGTGGAGCGGTGCTTCATCCTGCACATTAATGGTGGCGTTTCTCGGCGGCGTGTCGCGGTGGAGACTCGCGCCCGATGTGTGGCGAGGGACTCGCGCAGGAGGGTGCCGTTATTAGGCGTCGTGGTGGCGTCGATGGCAGAGAGGCCGGGCAAGGTGGTGCAGCGGTACACACTGAAGATGGATTGGTGGCAGGTGGCTGCGGCGGCCTCATACCCGGCAAGCGTCCTGGTTGAGGAGTGCGCCGGACTGGTAGGTGCCCCATACCCGGCAGGCGTCCGGGTTGGGACCTCAGGTCTTAGATGTTTAGGTTTGGCTGCGATGTCTGTTTGGTATTAGGTCCAGACTATCAGCGCCCCTTCACCAATTGGATAGGAGTAGCGACAGTTGTTGCATAGACGGTGGTTTTAGTCTTACTGTTGTATCACTTTGTAAGGTCTTATAAGAATAATTAATAAAATGGTTGTATGCATCGCTCAGATGCAGAGGCCGGGGTCCTCTTTCTTTTCTAAAAAAATGTGTGTATGTATATGTACCGTGTGTTAAAAAAACAAGTCGGACTTCTTATGGATACTATCCTTGTTTGTGGGTAGAAAGCCCAAGAAACAACCAATGTTAAGTTCAAGTTACACGTGATGACATACACATATATTGTTGCACACCGAAATGGAGAACATTTTTTAATGGGTATAAGGGCATTTTCATCGGCGACCAGTAAATTTCCTTCTCCATCAGTTCACGCACAGCGGGAGACCAGCCCGCGGGCACGTACGGGAGACCACCATCAAATGTTGTCTGTATATATTTAACAACTTTATGAACCAACGGGACTAAATTCGTGCAAACACGGCGGATTTCATATGATAGCATGCCAATCATGCAAACACGGCGGATTTTCATTACATTCCAAACATATAGAACCAAAAAAAAACCTACGGCGGCCGCCGGTGTCCAAGCCCTTGTTGTTCCCTTCCTGGGACCGCCTCATCCATCCACCGTCTCCATGAGCACCGATGATAAGACGATGAAGTGAAGCTGTGGTCTCCCCGAGGAAGAGTATAACATGGGAAACGGACTGGCCCACATGGGACACAAGGCCCTGCCGCCTCACATGCCCTAATCATCCTCGGAGGAGTCCACACCTTGTCCGTCTCCACGATCGCCTGTAGTCGCACCTCCGCGATGGCGGCTTCCTGGCAAGCGGCGGCTTGAGCGCGGACGGCCACGTAGATCGCATGTTGAACCGCGACGAAGTTGGGTTTGTCACGGCCATAGCCGGCACGGCCTCCTCGCTCGCGCGCTCGCCGTAGATCTGGCCCTCTGCCAGCCGGTGTTGCTCTAGGAGGAACATGTTGTACAGATGTTCCTGCGCCTTGGAACACCGACATAGGCGCCCCCCCTAGGTTGCACCTCCTCCATGGCAGCGTTGTAGTGTGCTTGCGCCTGCTCCATGGTGAAGCCAACGTGCACAGGCCCGGGCTTCAGTGCGGTGTTGTTGGAGCCCGTCTCCATCGTGGGGTCATCCTCGTCATCGGAGACCTCGGGCGAGCTGGCTGGCAAGCCAACCTTGATCCGCCTGGTGCAGTGGCTCTGCCAGGCGGCTGCAAGGGCGGCCACCTCATGCTTCATCTCCATGGAAAGGCTCTCCCATAGAGCTTCGCCGCATGTAGTCATGGCGGATGCAGCGCAAGGGGGAGGATGTGGAGCGGCTTGTGTTGTGGTGTGGAATTAGCCGGGTGTTGCTGCCTTTAAATAGGGGAGTCTGGTGAGGCCGGGCATCCGGATTCGTCAATGCGCAGCGCCGGAGTGGGCTTCTCGGGTGGCGATCCTGCTTATTGGCGGCATACGGATGGACAGAGCATTGAATGGGCATGGTAGATATATGTTTCGTCCCGTCCATTAACGCGTCTCCGGCATTGAACATGCGCGGACACCGGGGACGCGTCGTGGGCAGTGCCCTCGCCCGACATGCCACTTCAATGGCGGAGGCGCCAGTGAGAAGTCGCGTCCACTCAAGAGCCGGCTCCAATGTGGAGCGGCTACTCCACATTGGCCTGAATGCGGGCAGCTGGCGTTGGGTGGGAACGCACGTGGGCGAGGGAGGAGGGGGTTTGGGTGGGCGAGGGTGGTCAGAAGCGGGCATGGGTGCTGCCCTGACGCCCGCGAAGCCACCCACATTTGTCTTCGGTTTACGGGAGAAAGTGATTCGGACCGCCCTGCGGACCAATGCAGGACCGCGTTGGATGGCACAACATGTTCGGACCGCGGGCCCAGATGTATGCGGGCGGTTTAAAGGTCGGCGTTAGAGATGCCCTAACGATTCTTTATTCAGGCAACTTCAATGGAAACATTACAATGTCATGTGGTTGAAGGAACCATACATGTCTTCCTACACCTAGAGACAAAGCAAATTTAGCTGTACAATCAGCCTCAAAGTTTCGAGACCTTCTCTCATACATAAAATCATAGTCCGAAAATTCTAGTTTACTAGCACAAATCTCCTGGATAATAGCTGCATGCCTCCCACCTTGATTTGCCTCAATATTTCTTATCACCATGGAGCAATCCGAAGAGACAATGACCCAGGAGACGTTCAAATCATTGGCACGTCGGTAATGCCCATGAAATTGAACGTCGATGAACCCATATAATTACCCAGATGATCACACTGTTCCACCACCTTGTACACACTGTTCTTAACGTAGATCACGTGGCGGTTCGTCTTGCGACCGTGGGGCAGCTGCAGGAGCATCCACCATCATCATGTACTTGTCGTTCTCTTCCAATGCCACTAGTGCGTAGCCTGCTACATCTACAAATGCCCCTTTTCTTTGCCAATAGAACCAAGTATGCAAGCTAGGAAAATGGGACATGGTGAGTGAGTTATGCGTTGCTTGTGATTTCAAGTAGAAAGATAGTTGGCCGATCAAATGAACATGGTGAGTGAGTTGTGCAATAAGGGAAATGGAACATGTTCTTCGATGCACCTAACAAAAGAGATGGAGCATGTTTTCCTGATCGGATGACTGTAGTAAGAAGTGGCAGAGCTATGTACAAGCCAACAGGGGGCATACCCCTCAACTCACCAATACTTGTTTTTGCATGAGGGGCGTCATATCAGCTCCGGCCAACACTCTTGTACTCGTCGTATAATAAGCCCTTGGGGTGCACTACAAGAACACAACACGAGAGTTGACCTGCCATGAACAACCGAGGCAAGTCGCCACCACAAAGCCATATCAGGTGAGCTCGTCGGCGGCAGACACATAACAAAACTGGAATGAAAAACCAACCATTATCGTCGGCCGTTAGCCTCCCCCTGAGCCGTGATGGTGTTTTTCATGTCTATTGAGTGGAAGACGTGCCATGATACTACACCTCTAGAACAGTGCGCTCTCATCACCGAAGACAAAGTCCACAGTGCCCTCAATGGGGCACTCGTGGTAGAGCTGCGTGTGACGCTTAGCGTGCAGTGTATTTGTAGAGGAGGATGGTAAATACACAAAGTATGAATGTTTGTGTGTGTGTGTGTGTGTGTGGGAGGGGGGGGGGGGGGGGGGGGGGGCAAGTCAGAATATTTCGTCCAATTATGTTCCCACAAAAAGAAAATCTTATTGATTTGTCCTGGCTGGGGGAAAATGAAGAACCCTCGATCCCTTTGCTTGGTGAAGAAATTATTAACATAGTCTCTGACTGAGTAACATGAGCACAACAAGGCTCTATCTATTGTGATGAGCGATATTTTTACACTCATTCACCCTTTGTTTAAACCGAGATATTTCATTAAAACCGATATATTAGCTCCGATATTGCTACCCTACCAATGACTAATGAATGCAAAGAATTCCACAAATCCTCTCTTTGATGTGTTTCCACAGAAAATGGGCTAAAAAGGGAAGAAATCACGCGTGAACATGGAAAGGATTGGGAAAGGAGATAGAAGAAATCATCAGGAGGCGCACCAGAGGAACTGTGCAAAAGATGGTGTTTCAGTCGTATGACGTGGAATCCGTGGTTCCTCGTCCACCTGAACAACTTTTATAAGGGGGGCCACGCCGAAATGTCAACAGAACGTCCGCGAGTGAAGCCAGAATAGAGCCATCTTCATCCCCTCTCATCAAAACCCTAGCTTCCGCCATTTCCATCTCCATAGCCACCATCACCACCATAGTCCATATCCCTCTAGTTCATACTTGTAATTGTGCATCGCACAAGACATCCATTCTAAGACATATTATCAATCAATCGATCTTCAAGTGTGTTCTTCAATGTGTTTTTCATGCGATCTGATCTCCATGTGTGAGTAGTTCGGTAAGATATGGGTTGAGGCATAGGCCTTGCAACCCTCTATATTTGTTGTGGGGGTCAATGGAAGGGCTTTGATAGCGTCCCGTATGTGTGAAATAAAATTGTTCCATAGATGTCTCTTGTCTTGTTCGTGATCTACATCCCTGCAGGTACCCAGGATCATGGAGATCGAGCCACGGAGAGGCTAAGGGCAGGGAGAAAGTGAAGTGTTATTCTTAACACAAGTGACAGAAGGGCTTAGTATGGTAACACGGATCCAATCCTTGGGAGTTCATGAGGTGTAGTCATTAAACGCCCAAAGCTCTTGTCTGATTATAATAATCTTAATTATCAAGGCAACCCCGCGAGACAGATAGGGTCTTCAGTTGGACAAATGAGCCTTGATGTAGGATGCGTGCCGGTCAAGATGTTATTTGGACACACACCCCACTTCGATTTGAAACAAGCACATCTCGATGGGTGACTTCCAGCGCACAAATTAAGATCATATTTGGTCCCAACACAAATACATGGTTGTAAGCATTGATACCTCATACCCGTACCTCTTTTTATTATAAGTGTTTCATCACAATTAGCTTGATTGATCCAGTCAAAAGCTGGAATTATTTCTTTGGCAGAAGCTTGCTAGAGACCATCGCTTCAGGGAACCTTCCTCCCGCGGGCTCAATAACCGAAGGTCACCTATGTTGCGAAATAGGTGTGGGGTACTTTTTGTTCCGTTACCGGATCACACAAAAAGAAAGTACCATGTTGATAGCCAGATAGTTTTGAATTTTTCCGTTGATATCACCTGGATCACATGTAGTAGTGGTGATTTTTTGTAAAAGTTGTGGAGTCAGTTACCCCCACAACTTTTTTTCCGAAATTTTTTTTGATCTATTCATCAGCTGTCAAGGTAGTAGAAATAACACAAGAAGTAAAAATAATATCCATGTCCTTAGACCACCTAGAGATGATTACAAGCACTAGCCGAAGGTGCTCCACGATCATCGCCCCTCCATCACCGGAGCCGGGCAAACCTTGTTATAATAGACGGTCAGGAAGTCATCGTGGTAAGGCCCTAGAGAACCATCACACCAGAATAACAACCACCACTAATGAAGAGAAACGTAGATCAGAAGGATCCGACCTGTAGACACACGAAAGTAGACAAACGAAGACCAAATCCAAGTGGATCCATCGAAGACAAACACCAACCGAATCCCACGAGATTTGTCGGAGGCAAACCTCCACAAGCTCTCCGACGATGCTATAAGCACCACTGGGACGGGGGCTAGGTGGGGAGAACCTTATTCCATCTTCAGAAAGCCAATGTTGCCTCGCCTTCCTGACTAGGGCATAAACCCTACTTAAACTCAAAGAGACACTTAAAAACGGAGCCCTCCCACCGGCAAGGACCCCACAATTTTACACAAATTGCCTTTAATTATACTTATATATATATATAAACAATATCAGTAGATTGACTCCAATATAAAGAAGCTTGTCTGACCTTACCTTGTCGGCTCAACACAATGAAAAGCATATCAGGGCATCTCGAACATCGTTCCCAAAATAAGACTCACTATCCGCCAGCAGACGCGTCTGCGTACATAAATACAAGAGCCAACCATGCAGCCATATACCTCAAATGTCCGCGCCAAACAACAACAACCTTCCGTCAAATAGCTAGCAACGGTCGGTCACTAGTGCCTTCCGCCAACACATGTGTGACTCAAACTGCATGATAGTTTTGTTGGAACCAGCAAGGCACAATGTTGTGACTGGTGTGCACCCGTGTTGGAGCCGGCATATGATGATACTGGAATCGGCATGTGGCCCTGCTAGAACTGGCATGCACTCGTGCTGGAACGGCGTGTCTTCGATGATGCAATCACTCGTAGTGAGCCAACGATGACACATGGTGATGCTAGAACCATCGTGTGGTGGTGCTGGAGTGGCGTGCCACCGATGCTGCAACCGCCCGAGCCGTGTAACATGTACCTGTGGCTAGAGCTACAAACGCGTATGGCCAGAGCCGTGGCGCTAGCAACGGCGACCACAATGTTGTGACCACGGATGCAACAATTATGGTCAGAGCTCGGGTAGCCATGGCGATCAACGATGCTACAGCCGCAGTGGGAGACAGAGCTGCAACCGCCTGCGGACAGAGAACAATGTCAGAGAATGTTACGGCTGGTCATGCCCAATGCTATGACCAGATGTCGTCGTGAGCTGCTCCTGGGAGGAGAGACAACTTTGATGCGGCTTCGGTGACGGGAGTTGTGACCGGCAACGCGGGGACCTTGTGACAAGGTATCGCCGTCGTTGAGGTTGCTGCAACCTGCGAGTGCTGAATGTTGCACGAGGCATGCAGCACGCGAGATGAGGATTGGGAGCAGGGCGGTTGGGGAGATGGAGATGGAAGCAAGGGAGGGTGCGAGTCGCGGGGCAGGGGAAGGAAGAATCGGCCTGATTCGTCATATCAACGGTGGGGGAGGCCACCGATCCAGGTCCGTGGCCGGTCCGCCGGTGCCTAGCGGCTAGCGCCACCTAAAACTTAAACCCCTAATACGTTACTCCCTCTGTCCTGAAATTCTTGTCTTAGATAGTTAGATTTGTCAAGATACGGATGTATCTTGCAAGAATTTTGGGACGTAGGGAGTATTTTGCTTGCGAGAAAAAATGGTCGTATTACAGCCATTGGTATGGCCCGGCTATAAATAAGAAAAGGACGAGCCAGGTGAAGAGGCTTATCATAACATCTCCCAACGATTAACTGACTCTCTTATCTACTCCAGAGTCCAGAGCTCCATCGATCACCTCACGGCTCACCGGCTATATTTGTCCAAGCTCAACTCACGTGTATGTGTGTGACAGTGTGAGAGAGACGGTTGAAGACCTGGTGACACAGCCACAGACATACTCGACACACGGGTGATGTGATGTTAACACTACTTTCACTTCCCCCCGTCTCCACTTGTTCCCCCGAGGATCTTGGCCGAGCTCTCCCAGCTTATTGCCATGCATGCACTGGCGATCGACGATTGAACGCATGCCGTCCGGCCCCGAACCAGCTGGAGGCCACCACCGCGCGGGTGCATGCGTGCGCGTCTCTGGTCAGACGCCAGCCACAGCCGCGCGCGGCGCCACCGTGAGTGCGTGGCGAGATGAGGTTGCCGGGAATGGCGCGGGGCGGCCACGGCGGGGCAGACGATGATGTGCAGCCCTACCGGCCACTGAAGGCGACGTCGGAGGGGGTGTGGCAGGGCGACAACCCACTGCACTTCTCGCTGCCGCTCCTCATCCTTTTTTTTAGAACGAAGGCTCAAGGAGAGCCCGGATTTGAATTAACAAAGCCATCAACCGGCCAGGAGTACAAGAACAAGAACACCACACCACATCGACCAAACGATACAAGGGGGCTGCAAGAACAGCTTACAACGCTACTCCTACAACCAGCAAACAGAAGATTAACTATGAAGAACTGCTAGTTGAGGATAAGCCCCACTACAACAAGGCACCAATATGACTACAAGTGCAGCCTCGAGGAGCACCGGCAAGGAATCGAACACAGGGCGGAAACCAGCAAATGAGATGACCCAACACTTGCCCTCTCTAACATCGAAAGGGATCCCTTCCCCTCGCCTAGGCTCGAAGGCGCCACACCGTCGAATGAAGAGACGCTCACCCGAGAGCTTGAGCAAAGGTTGGTCTCGAGACTGGGCCCGCCACGGAGCACGACCACAGGTCGAAGCACACACAACAGCAACACCGCAGACACCGAAGGCGGCCAATCGTAGAGGGTAAGCCGCCGGAAGAGTTGCCGAAGTGAAGGAGCTACCGAGCCACAGGGACTCGATAGACACCAGCCGCCCACCTACCAGCTGCTGCACGCAACCCCAAAGCACCAATCTTCCCTAGGCGGCGCCTCCAAGGAGGACACGACGCACCTGGCGCCGCCGCCGCCCATCCAACAGGGATTCGAGCTTTCGCCCGGGAACATTGGCCGGGGTGTGGAGAGGAGCCCACAACGGCGACTCCAGGGAGTAGAACGACGCCAAAAGGCGCCGCCGCTGCCGTGCTGGAGAAGACCAAACAGGGGTTTCCCCCGGGCTCGACCCACACCACCAGTTTGGGGTGCACCCCGCCGGCACCGGATCCAGCGGCCAGAGGCCCCAAATCGAACGAGCCAGCGGAGGCAGAGAGCAGAGAGGGGAGCCTGACCTTCAGATCTGGAGCGGAGGGAGGATGACCTCGCCGCCCCACGGCCGCAGTCCGCCTGCTCCTCGCCGCCCAAGCAGCCGAGGAAGCCGGCCCGCACCACCCACGCACGCCGCCAGCCGGAGACGGCGCCGCCTCGCCGCCAAGGGCCGCCGCCCTGGATCCGGAGTCCTTCTCGAGAGATAAGCGACGGAGACCTCGCCGCCACCGTCATCGGCAGCCGCACAGGCGCTGCCCGGTGACCGCCTCGGGTGACGGCAAGGGAGGGAGGGAGGATGGAGAGGGGCGGCGCCGGGAAACCCTAGGCGCCCTCGAGCCGCCCTGGGAAGGGCAGCGCGAGGGAGGGAGGGGGGAGGGGAGGCCGTACCAATGGATCACTAGAAGTTGAGCACTACGTAAGGTTGTGCCGCTCCTCATCCTGCAGATCTGCCTCGCCCACGCCGTCATCCGCGGCCTCGCCTTCGGCCTCCGCCCGCTCCGGCAGCCGCGTGTCATCGCCGAGACCATCGTAAGTTCATTCCTCATCGTCCCTCGCTCGCCGTCGTTTGAGTTATATTGTTCCGCGCGCTTAATAAGTCACGATGTCACCTCATCTATTTTTATTTTTGCACGATCTAATTAGTCCATGAACATTATAATTTGGTTAAGAAAAGCATTTTTAATGAAAAGCTTGATGTTAGATTTTTTTAAGGAGAATTACCCCCGATCTCTGCATCTGGATGATGCATGCAACCATTTTATTAATTATTCACGAAAACCTTACTAAGTAGTACATCAGGTAGTCTGAAGCCACCATCCTAGCAACAATTGTCGCTACTCCTATCCACCTGATAAAGGGGTGCCGACAGTGGCGGAGGTCGAGGGTGGACAGGGTGGGCCACCACTAGTAGAAAAAGGGTCAAACGTGAAGCACATTAGTGCCGGTTTGTATTAGAGCCGGCACTAATGTATACATTAGTGCCGGTTCCAACGGCTAGCCGGGCCGCTCTCATTAGTACCGGTTCGTGGCTAACCTTTAGCACCGGTTCGTGCCACGAACCGGTACTAATGAGGGTGGTGGCAGGATGTTGTCAGTCTGGGCCCCCTCCAGCACCTTTAGTACCGGTTCGTGGCACGAACCGGTACTAAAGGTCCTCCTGCATATAAACCCTTCGTCCAGCTCGCTCTGTTCTTCCCCCTTTCCCCTCTCCTCTCCTCTCTGTTCTTCCTCTTCTCCCCTCAAGCTCATCACACATTTTGCCCAAAATTTGTCAAGATTTGAAGGCCCCCATCCATTCGAGTGATCACAAAGGTTAGCAACTTTGTCCTTTCATCTCTCATTACTAGATTAGCTCTTGCAATGCTTTATATAGTTACTAATTTGTGAGTTTAGTAATTTGGGAGGAAATATATATATGTGCTAGTATTTGATTTATATGCAATTTGAGGTCAAAAATAACACTTAGTTTGCATATGTAGGTGTGGTTTACTTAGTGCCTTCTAAATCTCCGTCGTAACCACCGTCGATCGCCCGCATCGTCCCGTCGCCGGCACCACCTTGTGGTGAGCCTCTTGTTCATGAAATTTTATATAAAAAATTGATGTTTGTGTGATTTGGATATATAGTTAATCATGTAATAATTATCTTACCCGTACGTTGTTTGTTATACATAGTGCCATGGTTTTGATATCCGTCCCCGTCGGCCCTCGTCCTTATTATGATTCGGATGTGGTATATTCTCTTTTAAAACTATTTGTTGCATTTCGTGTTTATGACAAATTATGCCCATCAAGTTGACATAGATATTTTTATCTAGGAGGTATGTGAACCGAAAATTCCAACCGACCCTATTGTCGAGAGGTTAAATTTAGTTGAAAGAGAAAACGAGTACTTGAAAGAAAAATTGAAAAGAATTGAGGGGGAGAGGATGGAATTGGAGTTGCATGTTGCCGATGTCGTCGATGATCACAAGATCAAGATGGAGAAAATGCGCTTGAAGAATAGAAAGATTAGAAAATATGCCATCGATAGTGAGGCTTGGTATCATTATGCTGTTGGATCAATTGTTACCTTAGTTGCGATCTTGCGATCTTGATCGCATTTGTTGTTGCATTTAAATGCTTTAGCTAGAGAATTATTTGTTTGTTGCATTTAAGTGTTGTATGAACTTTATGTATGAACTTGTATTAATTTGGTCTATTCGGTGTTGTGTAATGAAGATGAGCCGGCAATGGATGTACGATGACCGATGCTCTCCCCAGTTCATTGAGGGCGTGCATACTTTTCTGCTTGCGGCTGAGGCAAACAAGCGGGCGGATGGTTTTATGCCTTGTCCATGTGCTGGCTGTAAGAATGGTCACAATTACTCTATGTCAAGAACCATTCACGTCCACCTGTTTGAGTCCGGTTTCATGCCCCACTATATTGTTTGGACCAAGCACGGAGAAAGAGGGGTTATGATGGAAGACAATGAAGAAGAAGAGAACGACGACAGCTATCCTGGCCATGGGTTCCCTGAATACGATGATACAACAATGGGGGGAAGAAGCTGAGCCGGTAATGCGGGAAGAAGCTGAGCCGGCAATGCGGGAAGAAGCTGAAGAAGAGGCATCAGATGAGCCCGTTGATGATCTAGGTCGGGCCATTGCCGATGCAAAGAGAAACTGCACAAGTGATTTGGAGAAGAAGAAGTTGCAGCGCATGTTAGAGGATCACAAAAAATTGTTGTACCCGAATTGCATAGGTGACAAGAAAAAGCTGGGCACCACACTGGAATTGCTGCAATGGAAGGCAGAGAATGGTGTATCTGACAAGGGATTTGGAAAGTTGCTGGTAATGATAAAGGATATGCTTCTAAAGGACAACGAATTGCCTGAGAGTACGTACGAAGCAAAGAAGGCTGTCTGCCCTCTAGGGTTAGAGGTGCAGAAGATACATGCATGCCCTAATGATTGCATCCTCTACCGCGGTGAGTATGCGGATTTGAACGCTTGCCCGGTATGTGGTGCATTGCGCTATAAGATCAGCCGCGATGAGCCTGGTGATGTCTAGGGCGAACGCCCCAGGAAGAAGATTCCTGCCAAGGTGATGTGGTATTCTCCTATAATACCACGGTTGAAACGTTTGTTCCAAAACAAAGAGCATGCCAAGGCGATGCGATGGCACAGAGAAGACTGTAAGAAAGACGGAAAGTTGAGAGTACCCGCTGACGGGTCGCAGTGGAGAAAAAAAATCAAAAGAAAGTACGGGAAGGAGTTTGCAGATGACGCAAGGAGCATATGGTTTGGTCTAAGAGCAGATGGCATTAATCCTTTTGGGGAGCAGAGCAACAACCATAGCACCTGGCCTGTGACTCTATGTTTGTATAACCTTCCTCCTTGGTTGTGCATGAAGCGGAAGTTCATTATGATGCCAGTGCTCATCCAAGGCCCTAAGCAACCCGGCAACGACATTGATGTGTACCTAAGGCCATTAGTTGAAGAACTCTTACAACTGTGGAATGGAATAGGTGTACGTGCGTGGGATGAGCACATGGGGAAAGAATTTGACCTAAAGGCGTTGCTGTTCGTGACCATCAATGATTGGCCTGCTCTCAGTAACCTTTCAGGACAGACAAACAAGGGATACCGCGGATGCACGCACTGTTTGGATGATACCGACAATATATATTTGAATAGTTGTAATAAGAATGTGTACCTGGGACATCGTCGATTTCTTCCGAGCAGGCATCCCGTAAGAAAGAAAGGCAAGCATTTCAAAGGTGAGGCGGATCACCGGACGAAGCCTCGCCACCGTACTGGTGCTGATGTACATGATATGGTCAAGGATTTGAAGGTGATATTTGGAAAGGGTCCTGGCGGACAACCTGTTCCGAAGGACGCGGACGGACGCGCACCCATGTGGAAGAAGAAATCTATATTTTGGGACCTGCCATATTGGAAAGACCTAGAGGTCCGCTCCGCAATCGACGTGATGCACGTGACGAAGAATCTTTGCGTGACCCTGCTTGGCTTCTTGGGCGTGTATGGAAAGACAAAAGATACACCTGAGGCACGGGAGGACCAACAACGTATGCACGGAGAAGACGACATACATCAGGGTCATGCAAGCTACACTCTTACCAAAGAAGAGAAGAAAATCTTCTTTGAATGCCTGCTCAGTATTAAGGTACCGTCTGGCTTCTCGTCGAATATAAAGGGAATAATAAACATGGTAGAGAAAAAGTTCCAGAACCTAAAGTCTCATGACTGCCACGTGATTATGACGCAACTGCTTCCGGTTGCATTGAGGGGGCTTCTACCGGAAAACGTCCGATTAGCCATTGTGAAGCTATGTGCATTTCTCAATGCAATCTCTCAGAAGGTAATCGATCCAGAAATCATACCAAGGTTACAAAATGATTTGGTGCAATGTCTTGTCAGTTTCGAGTTGGTGTTCCCACCATCCTTCTTCAACATCATGACGCACATCCTAGTTCACCTATGCGAAGAGATTAACGCTTTGGGTCCTTTATTTCTACACAATATGTTCCCCTTTGAGAGGTTCATGGGAGTCTTAAAGAAATATGTTCATAACCATGCTAGGCCAGAAGGAAGCATCTCCAAGGGCCATCAAAATGAGGAGGTCATTGAGTTTTGTATTGACTTTATTCCTGACCTTAAGCCGATTGGTGTTCCTGAATCGCGGCATAAGGGCAGACTGGATGGAAAAGGCACGCTAGGAGGGGAACAAATAATATGTATGGACGGACATTCTCTCACTCAAGCACACTACACAGTTCTACAGAATTCCACCTTGGTGGCTCCGTATATGGATGAACACAAGAATTTGCCACGCTCCAAACACCCGGAGCGGTCTGATGACTGGATTACACGTGAACAAACCAGGAGTTTTGCCAACTGGTTGCAGACACGTACCATGCATGACACCTCTATTGAAGATGACCTGTACTTGCTGTCCCAGTTACCATCTTCGAATATAATGACTTTCAAAGGGTACGAGATAAATGGTAATACATTTTACACGATCACCCAAGATAAGAAGAGCACCAACCAAAACAGTGGTGTCCGCTTTGATGCAGAAACCAAGACGGGAAAGGAAACATATTATGGTTATATACAGGACATATGGGAATTTGACTATCGACGTGGTTTAAAGGTCCCTTTGTTTCGGTGCAAATGGGTTAATATGACACGAGGCGGGGTAACGGAAGACCCGCAGTACGGAATGACAACAGTGGATCTCAACAATCTTGCGTATGCAGACGAACCATTCGTCCTAGCCAATGATGTGGCACAGGTTTTTTATGTGAAGGACATGTCTACCAAGCCAAGAAAAAGAAAAGATAAGGAAGCTGCATCGTACGATGAGCCAAAGCGGCACATAGTTCTTTCTGGGAAGAGAAACATCGTGAGAGTGGATGACAAGACAGACAAGTCAGAAGATTATGAAAATTTTGATGAAATTGCTCCATTCACAGTGAATATTGACCCGAGCATCCCGTTAAATGATGAAGATTTTCCATGGTTACGGCGCAAAGGGACACACACGAAGAAAAAGTTTCACACCCAAAGATCTGGGATGTGATCGGCTTCACTATCATCACTTTCTTCTGTGTTTCACACCCAGGAGGGAATGTCTGTAATAGTTAGGGTAATTATGTGTTTTGGCATTTGAAACGCGAAGAAATTTTATGTGCAAACAAATTCTTTTCATGCATTTACTGATTTTTTTTCCAGCTAAATGACCCTGAAATTGAAAAGCAATTCAAATGAACTCAGAAAAGGTTGAAAGTTGGCATGGTATCATAATTTCATACAAATAGCATGTGCAAGAAAGTAGAGAGGGTTACGGCAAAAACTGAATGCACTTCGTGTACAAAATGGGGGTTTCCGACGAAAACTGAACTGTTACAAAGGCATTTCATTTTTTAAATAACCTAAGCATTACAAAATTGAATATAATGATAAAACACACTAATATTAAACATAAGAAAAAGAATCACTGAAAAAACTTTTTTCAAAGTTAAGTTATTCACAAACTAGTGATTCACACAAATTTCAAATAATTCAAAATTTAAACTATTCAAATTTGAAATCTACCGGCACTAACAGAAAGTTTGTAATTTTTTGTACCTAAAGCAAAAATATTCACAAAGAAACTCTAAATACAGCAAAAAACAACTCAAAAATAAATAAAACAAAAAAAATAAAGCAAAAAAAAATTAAGAAAAAAAATCCCGCCTACTGGGCCAAAGCGGCCTGCATACGACTAGCGACACAACCTTTCGTTGGGCCAGGATGCAGGCCCGCGAAGGCCCAGTAGGCCCACTAGGCGAGGAGGACAGGTAGGCCCAGTAGGCCTGATTAGGAGAGGAGCTCGAGAGAGCTACCGCACTGGGGCTTATAAACCAGTGCGGTAGCCCCTCGACTAGCGAGGTGGGACTAAACTTCCGCACCGCACCTGCGCCAGCGCACCCCCTTTAGTACCGGGTCGTGGCACAAACCGGTACTAAAGGGGGGGCCTTTAGTACCGGTTTGTGCCACCACCCGGTACTAAAGGGGGTCGCTTCCCGCCGCTTGGCCTGGGCAAAACAGACCTTTAGTACCGGTTGGTGGCTCCAACCGGTACTAAAGGTGCCTTCTATATATACAACTGCTACGAAAATTTCAGTTTCCCTCTGTTTTCGTTCCTCTGTTCCGTCGTCTTCGTCGCCGTCGCCGCCGCCCTCGATCGTCTCCGACGTCGCCGCTCATCTCCGTCGCCGCCCCCGTTCCCGTCGCCGCCCCCGTCCCCGTCGCCGCCCCGGGCCCGTCCCCGTCGCGCCGTCCCCGTCCCCGTCGCGCCGTCCCCGTCGTCGCCGCCCCGGTTGTCGCCTCGCCTCGCCGTCGCCTCGCCGTCTCCGTCGCCCGCTGTGAGCCCTCCAGCCCCGAGCCCGTACACACACACAAGCATGTTTAATTAGTTTAGATAATTAGTCTTTAATTAGTTTAGATTATTTAGATTATTATTTTGTATGTTGAATTAGTTTAGATAATTAGTGTTTAATTAGTTTAGATTATTTAGATTATTATTTTTTCACTATTATATATGTATGAATGCATGTTAGATGGATATAATTAGTGCTTAATCAGTTAGAAATTAGTGTTATATAGAAATGTTAGAAATTAGTGTTATATAGAAATGTTAGAAATTTTAATGTTATTTAGATTATTTAGATTAGCATAATTAGTGTTATATATAAATGTTAGAAATTTTAGTTATCAAAATCCAATCATTAAAAAAATGTTACTTTTTGCGGGCATATAGCTAGTATTTGTTCTGGACGATGTCCGGCCCGCATCCTCGCTGTCGACCCGTCCGCGACGACGTCCAGCCGACCCATGTCCGGGACTGGGCTCCGCCGGGCTGGCACTGGGAGGTGCTGCTTGGAGGGGTGCGCCGCTTGATGAGGAACCCGGCCGCGGGTCCCGTCGTCGACCCTGATTTCGTTTGGTGGCGTTCGCGTGGGCCAGTTTCGGTGCGGAGGGACCCGGCCCCGCCGGAGGTGGTACGTCGCCGTGTCAGGGAGGAGGACGAGCACGTCCATCGCTACATGGTTGCGTTAGAGGGCGGCAGGTTCTCTAATACGTGGCAGTATCTTCGGGGATCTCACTTCAGCTATGATCCTGTGAGGGTTCCTTCTCTTTGGGTGTCCACCGCCCGCGCCGGAGGAACCGCGAGTGTCCTAGATTCTTCTGTAGTATTCGATCTTTATTAGCTAATAGCCAGTGATGTACTATTCAATATTATATATTATTCGAGACGATGTATTCGAGATTATATCTATTATTCTAGATGATGTATTCGAGATTATATCTATTATTCGAGACGATGTAATTTGAATACTAAATTGTTTTATATTTCTTTTGGATTAGTTAAACAAAAGCTATGGCAGACAATACCGACAGAGAGGGAGAACAGACCATGTTCGATATGATACGCGGGCCAGATGATAATCAGAATGAATAAGATTATGACAGCTCCGAATTTCCAAACAACACCGGAGAGGGTGATATGATATTCGATCGCGACGACGAAATTGATGAAGTCATGAACTATGATTATGACGATGACGAAGAACATGTTGATCCTGAAACAACAAACACAGGCGAGGTATATATATTTATATAAGCAGGCATCTGGTGATCATCACATGTTTTAAATGACTTGAAGATATATTAACGAATCGATCTTTGTTCTTTCAGCCATCCGGATCGAGCAAATCTTCAGGCAAAATGACGAAACGAGGCCCGAACAAAAAGTTGAAGCCGGGCGTAAAGTACAATATCGAGGCATGCGGCCCT
This sequence comes from Triticum timopheevii, assembly GCA_963921465.1. Classification (NCBI taxonomy): domain Eukaryota; kingdom Viridiplantae; phylum Streptophyta; class Magnoliopsida; order Poales; family Poaceae; genus Triticum; species Triticum timopheevii. The sequence goes on from OY997270.1 coordinate 599,198,372, forward strand.
ACTGGCAAACCATTAGCGCCTAAGAAGATTGCGGACAAGTTCGTTCGTCAGTGCGGAGTTCTTGTGAAGGACCAACTCCCGATCAAACTTCAAGAATGGAGAGAGCTAGCAAAGCCACGTCCAGATGTTACTTTTGTCGACAAGAATCAAAAAGATCTGCTTTGGGATACTCTCATGGAATATTTCACCCTACCAGATCATTTCACAGAAGCAGATGTGCAGAAAGTCAAGGAGGCTGCTCTTAGGATGATGGCAATTGCATTCAAGAACTACAAGAATCGTGAATGGAACAAGTACGTCAAGGGAGGAAGGAAGACTCCAGTATTCAAGGGAACACTGGAGAACCAACGTGATCATTGGGACGATTTCGTGAAATTCAAGGATTCGGAATTAGCTAAGGAACGGTCGAGAATAAACAAGAAGAATGCCGAAAAAAAGGATAAGTTCCATAAGCTAGGGCCAGGTGGCTATGCGGTGGCAATGCCTAAGTGGGATAAGTCTGAGAAAGAGATGGAGGATGCAGGTGTCACTCCGGCTACTAAGAGCTGGCCCCCCAGGGTCAGGACTTGGTTCTATGCGCATGGGGGGGAGTTGGACCTGGAGATAGGCAATGTTTTGACGAGGGCAAGTCTGAAGGGAGCCGACGATGCGATACTTGTTGCAATAGAAGAGGCACGAACGGGGGTGTTCCAGCCCAACAGAGAGAACGACGATCTTACGCGTGCCCTGGGAAATCCTGAACACCCGGGAAGAACACGAGGCAAGGGCGCTATGCCGTGGTATGAGGGGTTTTCAGACTAGAACAACGACTACAGAACCCATGCGAGAAAGAAGATTGCGGAGGAGAATAAGAGGAAGATGGAGGAGGAGCAGAGGAAGCGGGACTATGAACGCCTTCAAGGCCTAGAAGCAAGTCAAGCGGAATTGGCAGTCAAATTCCAGCGGCAGCAGGAGCAGATCGACTGACTTACCCATCAAAGGGGGTCTTAGCAGCTGCAGCAGCTAGCGGATGATCCAGCATTGGATAGCACCGGCCCATCCATGCCGAGAAGCAGCGTGGGTTCCGTCCCGGACGATGCAATGCTGGGTAGATACCCCGTGGATGACATCATGGAGAACACTAACTGCAAGCTACACGTCAAAATGAAGAACATATCCATGAAGGTGGCGGACGGATGTGCTTTCACAAATCCCCCCGAGGCAACCTTCCATTGCAAACCGATTCCAGCGGGCTATGCTCGTGTCTTCGTTGATGAGGTGGTGGACCCACCATATTCGGGGCTACAGCTTGACATTGCTGGAGGTGACGGCGAGCGCTTTCTCGGAGAGGCCAAACATCGTATCATCCTATGGAAAAAGGATTGCATCATCTTTCGAAGCCACCGACACCGCGTCAGCCGAGTCCTCGTCGAAGTCCGCCACCGAGTCAGCAGACTCCCGCTCCTGCAAGTCCACCAAGTCCGGCAAAGTGTCATGCCACACCTCCTCCTCCAAGTCCGGCAAAGTGTCAGGACAATCCTCCTCCTCCAAGTCCGCCACAGCGTCAGACGTCCACTCCTCTTCCAAGTCCGGCACAACCTCAGGCCACTCCTCCTCGTCCAACTCAGCCCCGTCAGCCGTCTCCGCCTCCTCAGCAATCGCAGAAGAGACACTCCGCAGCTATGGTGCGTAGCGGTACGAGTCGAGGTAGTACAGGAAGTACAGGCGGAGGCAAGTGATATAAATATGGTCCAAGCCTCAAGCCTCTTCCGCAGAGGTCTTATGACAGGTCCGAGGAGGAAATCACAGCCATATCGAAGGCCGAGGTGGAAGCCCATTTTGCACCGAAACCGCCACCGCCGCCAAGGGAGAAAGTGCCTGAGGAAACGATTGACCACTTCATTCGTATGGCTCAACCACCAGCTCCCAAGCCTATTGACATAGACTATGAGCGCCACATCAGGAAGTTAAATCGAGCACGTATACAAAGGGAGGCGAGCACGTCTACATCGGGATCGAGCAAACAAGAAGCAGCTGCCAAAAAATGCGGGAAAACCATTTCCCAGCTGGGAGAACAGGCGGCGCAATCGATCCCCTCGCTTGTTGTGCCAACAACAGGTGACAGTACGTGCGCCCAATATTATTGTGGGCAAACAGTGCATGTTCCCGAGGTGGGCAATGTGGTAATAACGGAGGAGCATATAATGCAGGCTGAAGTTCTCAACATCACTGTTGGACAACTCCTCGAGATCGAGCCCATGCCTTTGCTTAGAGAGGATGAAGTAAAACGGAAATATGTCCGGGGCCAACCTTTGATCGCGCCAGACAAGGTCAAGAACCTCCCAACGAGAATGTATGAATTGCATCAATGGTACATGAACATTACCAAGATTTCAGATCGATTGTCCCTCATGGTGAATGTCAAGCAGGACCATTACTACCATGAGAAAGCTGTGTCCATTGAGTATTTAGAACTGTTTCAGTTATACAATCAAGACGCACTCGACAAATCTATCGTCAGTTGCTATTGTCTGTAAGTGATTTCTTTCTATAATTTAAGTCTCAAGCTAGCTGTAGTGATCCTTTTGATCAATCATTACCTGTAATTATCCTCACTATATTCTTTTCTGTGGTATTATGCAGGATGAAGATATATGAAATGAGAAAAGGTGGACGCTTTGGCATTGGGTTCATTGACCCAAACACCGTTAATGAATACACCTGGAAGATAAATGAACGTCAGCAAAAGTACGTAGAGGACAGCATGCTAGAGTTCTTGAAGCACCTCAAATACAATGAAGATATACTACTTCCTTACAACTTCCAGTGAGTCACACTGTCTTGTACTACAAATTCTCTGTTTTTGCCTACTAGCTAGCTACATGTTTTTGCTTACATATGCCCGCTTAATTAAGACATGCAAACATGTGTGCATGCAGATATCACTGGGTCTTGTGTATCATTAAAGTTGACGCCGGAACAATTGAAGTACTGGACTCACTAATCTCAGAAAAAACTGACTATAACATCTTGTATGGGATAGTCAACAGGTAATTTCAATCATTATTAACTATATATCTCGGCCTATTTAGTTCGTCATTTCATGATATGAACTATTTAACAACCCCTTTATTCATTTTCTTTGTCGGCGGGCAGGGCTTGGACAAGGTTCATCGCCGTCACGCCCGGCGAATGGAAAAAAAGCTTAAATGGTTTCGACCCAAGGTAAGCAATTAAGTAGTACTAGCTAGCTAGCTAGCTAGCTAGCTGCCATCTCTTTAATTATCATGCTTGATTAATTTTTATCTAATCAAATTCCATTCTCGTAAAGACCCTGAAGCAGGCGCAGGGGACTGATCTGTGTGCATTCTGCGTTTGCGAGAACATTCGCATGATGGCATCCGAAAGGAGCAGATCTCAAAGACAGGAATGGGTACGCTTGTCAGAACACTATTCATAATTTTTACACCATTATCGATATCTAGTCACACAACTAATACACATGCATATTGATCTCCTTCTTAACAGTTCAAAGAGGTGCGGGAGAAGCTCATAGAAACGGAGCGCGTAGAAGCACTTCAAGAGGAAATAGCGGGATTTTTGCTCGACTAGGTCATAAATCCGAAGGGAGAATTCTATTACCCGCTACCGCCCCCATAAAAACCACTTCCAATTGTCATCGTGCTCCGAAGGCACCAATTAGGCTAATGCCACTGGCTCCGAAGGCAACATTCATATGTAGGAGAAATTGTATATAGCTATACATGTGTGTATGTGTGAATTAATTAATATGGTGGTTTGTGAGACATTGATGATATATATATATATATATATATATATATATATATATATATATATATATATATATGCATAACGTGTACAATGTGTAGTATCGTAAAATACCGGCAAACGAAAAAGAATTAAAATGGAAACACAAAATTAAATGAAAATGAAATCATAAAACTAAAAACCCCCCAAAACTTATAGTACCGGTTGGTATTACCAACCGGTACTAAAGGGCTCCAGGCCCCCGGAGCTGGCTCGTGCCACGTGGTTGCCCTTTAGCACCGGTTCGTGCTGAACCGGTACTAAAGGGGGGGGGGGGGGCTTTAGTGACCACAATTTAGTGCCGGTTATGTAACCGGCACTACAGGGCCTTACGAACCGGTGCTAATGCCCGGCTCTGCACTAGTGCACGGCCCACCCTGGGATTTTTTTGAATTATAGGTTTATAGCATAGGGAAAAAGGTAAAAAAAATATTAAGATTTTTTTATATGAACAGTTCTATTGTTGGCCCACCCTGACCCATTGGGCTAGATCCACTACTGGGTGCCGATAGTTTGAACCTAATACCAAACAGACATCACACAAATGCCTAACATTTAAAGTCAAAGGCCCCAACCAAGTTACATACTGGGTTTGGGGCACAAGCTGCTCCGACGCACTCTCTGTGTCATCGCCGCCATCTTCCATCAATCCATCTTCAGAGCAGAAAGTATTGCATCGATTTCGCCAGACCTCTCTGTCATCGACGCCACCATGGCACCAGACAACACCATCCTCCTGCGCGAGTCCATCTCCGCGCATCGGACGCCGAGTCTCCACAGCCGAGATTCGCCGCCATCAATGTGTGAGATGAAGCACCGTTCAACTAAAGAATCCGTCCTCTGGTCCCTCGATCACGTGTGTACCTCCAAGAATGACGCCATCAAGGGGGGAACGACACTAGAGCGCTGCCGTCATCCGATCATCCGATCTAGGGTTTCCCCCGAAGGTAGTCGAGAGTGGCCTTGAACTTCTCCACTGCGATGCCTTCAAAAAGGAAACGACGCAATAGCGCCACCACCGTCGGCCTTGTCAGTAGCCGAAAGCAAGTTTTCACCCAAATCTGTTCGAAGAAATCCAACTCTCGTGCACGGGCCGTCACCACCACTAGCACCACCAGGCCGAGCACACGCCACCGCCGGCACCTCCACGGTGCCCAGAGGCTGCGAGACTTGCCGCCACCACGCCTGACTGGCAGCCACGGCCGGGCCCGAGCCACCCAGATCCAATCTGGGGTCAAGAGCCCCAGGCCGCAGCCATTGTGTAGGCGGCACCACCGGACGGGGACATGCCCTCCATGCCGCCGCAGAGCGAGCTGACGCCGGAAGTTCGAAACGCCGCGCCACCAAGCCCATCGGGAGCGACTGCGCCGCCGCGAGGAAGAAGGGAGAGCCGCGCCGGGGGAGAAGCCCCGCCGCTGCCGGCACTGTCCGGGCTTTGCCTGGCAGTGGCCCTTGGCTGCGACGAGGTGGGAGGGAGGGTGGAGGAGGGCCGGCGGCGGGAGAGGCTAGGGTTCCCCCGTGTCGCCTCCAAGAGGGACCCGGGGGACGGGATGGGAGTTGACGACGATGACTAGTCAGTAAGTTTGATGTTAGATAGCTTGAATTAATGATCATTAGCAGCTCCGTGGGAATTCGTCCATCAAATGTTGCTAGTCAGAGGGTCATTAGGTACTAAATTAAGTAATTAACGATCTTCTGAGTAGCACTTTGAATAGTATTCGTTGCGAAGGAATACTCTGCACAGTCGTGTTCCTTTTTCGCTCTGTTGCTAGTTTTTGTGCACAGGTGGAGATTCAGAAACAAACTTCACTTGTATGCGTAAGTGTGAAAACAGAGTGTGCCCATCTATCCGACCACTGTTAATTTCATTGTGGTAAATATGTTACTTCAGCAGCCATATGAGTTTTGATTAAGCTGGTCCTTTTGGGGATATTCAAAATGGTCAGGATTTTTCTCAGAGGGAATATACCCGGGTTTATAGCTAGAAAGGACTCCCCTTCCCGACAACTTGTACTTTTGCCTTTGCCTAATTTTGGGATGCGGGTAATTTATTTATTTCACTATGCTTCCTAATTTTGTTACACCTCCATTCGATTGAGGTATTTAATTTTGGATTTGGTTCACGATTTTGTTAGGCCAACGACTTTTCAAACCAATTAGTAGCAACCGGTCTATAAAATATATCAATCCCACGCACCCGCTCATCACCTAGAAAAAAGAAGCATCATCATGTGATATTGAAGCACCAATATAGTATATGCAGCCACTGACCCAGAAATTTTCCTATGTAAATACTGGTTAAATAGCTGATAACATAGAATCACACGGTGAAAGACCCGCCAAAACATCACATTATATAAATAAAAATAGAACACACTCCATCATCTCCTCCACTCGCCAAACTAAATATTCCTTCAATTCCAAAATATATAATGTATTATTTTTTGGAAAGTCAAATTTCTTTTATCTTTGACCAAGTTCAAAGGTAAAAATATCGACATCCACGGTACTAAATAAAAAAAATGAAAAATCACAACATGATGAATCTAATGATACCAATTTGATATTATGGATTTTTATATATTTCTCTACAAATTTTATCAAACTTAAAAAAGTTTGACTTTTCAAAAACTATACACCTTATATTTTCAACAGAGTGAGTAAAAAAGTTATGAAAACCCAACAACACTGGCGGCATAGCAAAGCGCGTCAAACCCTTCTAGTATATACTACTCCTACCAGGAATTGAGTTTCGAGTAGTGCTTCACATACTCACATAATTTTTTTTTGCTTCACATACTCACATAATTAGTACTGTAAGTACCGAAGCCAAATGCAATACCTAATTATGGAACGGATGGAGTACTAGAAGGTAAAATTAGTTTAAAAATAAGGATTTTGAGAAATATGTGAGTAGAAGTTTATACTTGTAGCTATTTTCTAAATTTGAGAAAGAAAAGTTAAACTACAAACGAAAAATAGATTTATTATGTCCAACAACTATCCATTGGGATTTGATCCCAACCCCTGCCATTTAAAAAAAAAAGGTAAACAAAAACTAAAGCTTATATTCATAGCAACGCAGAAAATGCATACGAAAGACCAGTAGTATTCTTGAAAATTTTACTACTACAAGAACACCATGTGCATTTCCGAGATGAAAAGTTCAGCTCCCTCCTCCTCTAAACTCTTTAGTTATACTAGCGAAAGAGCCCGTGCCTTGCAACGGAAGAGAAAACATAACACACGCTCTTAACTCAACAACCATCACTCAAGACCACAATAGGTCCATCTCCTTTATTTTTGCGAGGCATCATATTTATGTTGCCGCTTATCCTCCTTCTCATCCTCGCCAGCGATGGCCTCGGTGTTCACACAAAACAACAAAAAATGTGTGTTGAATATGGTTAATCCTAAGGCATTCTCTCTCCCTCTCTTCTCCCTCTCCCTCTCTCCCTCCCTCTCTTTCTCTCTCTCTCTCTCTCTCTCTCGCTTTCTCTCACTCTCGCGATGAGAAATCTGTTGTTTTCCCCTGCGACATTTTTCAGAGGTATGCATGTGTAGTTATCGATGATTTCTTTTCCCTATATGGTTATAGTGGGGTGTTTATTTGCAATCTGGATCACCGTCGGTATGAAAAAAATAGGTCTTGCGCTATAAATTATAAGTTTGCTTCCATAACAATATTTTAAAAATATTTAACAGGTAAAATTAACATCATATTTAGATTCCACACATTTTTCTAATAAAATTTCATATATAATATGTTAAAATCGAAGTTACGGTTTAAAAGATACAGATAATTTAAAAAATCATTTGGTTACCTCAAATATATTCCCAAATAATATTTAAAAATATTTAACATGTAAAAATAATCTAATATTCATATTATACATATTTTCTAATCAAATTTCATATATAACATGTTCAAATCGGAGTTACGGTTTAAAAGATATGGATGATTTTAAAAAGCATTTGTTTGACTTAAATATGATTCGCGCGGATGAATTACCTAAAACATCAGGGGGGGGGGTTTTAAAAAAATGTAAAATAACGGTTCGGGTGTGACTTAAATTCGGACGGTGGGTTGATTTCAAGAAAAGACAGGGACTTTTATATAAAATGCCATGACGGACGAAGGAAACCCAATTTGCTTTATTATTAGGTAAAGACTATCTCTTTTTTTCGACGGACTATTTTTGAAAAGACAAATTACTACCTTAAGTTTTCAAAACTCTGTTTTAGCGTAGATTGTTGGGTGAAGTGTATTCTTGCAAATTTGGCTTAAAGTAAGTGTCTTTGAGTCATATATGACCCAAAAAAGTAACCTATATCTTGGGTATTGGTAGTGAATTGTCAAAGTTTTACCCAAATAAAAGTGTCACATGTCAGGTGCGTGGCCCTTGGGGTGCACTACATAAACACAACACGAAAGTTGACCTGCCATGGACAACCGAGGTATGTCACTACCACAAAGCCATATGGGGTGAGCTCGTTGGCGGTAAACACATCACAAAACTAGAATGAAAAACCCACCACTGTCGTCGGCCGTTAGCCTCCCCTGGGCCGTGATGGTGTTTTTTCATGTCTATTGAGTGGAAGACGTGCCATGATGCTGCACTTATGAAACAGTGCATTCTCATCACCGAACACGAAGTCGACAGTGCCTTCAATGCGGCGCTCGTGGTAGAGCTGCGTGTGATGCTTAGCATACAGAGTGTCTTCGTCGAGGAGGATGGTACAATATCCAAGGTATGAATGTTTGTGGGGGGGGGGGTAAAGTTAGAATATTTCCTTCCAACTATGTTCCCACCAAAAGAAAATCTTTATTAATTTGTCCGGGGTGGGGGCGGTGCCCCCCCACCCCCACCCCTGATATAGAAAATGAAGAACCCAGATCCCTTTGCCTTGTGAAGAAATTATTAACAAAGTCTTTGACCGAGGTTTTCTCTAACATGAGCACAACAAGGCTCTCTCTGATGGTGTGATGAGTGATATTTTTACACTCATTCACCCTAAACCGCGATATTTCATTAAACCCGGGATATTCGCTCCAGTATTGCTACTAATGACTAATGAATGAAAATGATTCCACAAATCTTCTATTTGATGTATTTCCACAGGAAATAGGCTAAACATGGAAGTGGAAAAGGAGATAGAATAAGTCATCAGGAGGCGCCCCCAAGAAAACAGTGCAAAAAGACGGCATTTCATACGACCGCAAGCGCTCGTGTGGCATGGATTCTGAGGCTCCTCGTCCACCTGAACAACTTTCTAAAGGGGACCACGCCGAAATGCCAATAGAATGTCCGCGAGCGAAGTCAGAACAGAGCCATTTTCATCCCCTCTCATCAACCCTAGTTGCCGCCATTTCCATCTTCATAGCCACCATCACCACCGTAGTTCATCTCCCTGTAGTTCATACTTGTAATTGTGCATCACATAAGGCATCCATTGTAAGACATATTATCAATCAATCTTCAAGATGTGTTCTTCATGTGATCTGATCTCCATGTGTGAGTAGTTCGGTAAGGTATGGGATGAGGCATAGGCCTTGCAACCCTCTTTATTTGTTGTGGGGATCAATGGAAGTGCTTTGAATTAACGTCCCGTATGTGTGAAATAAAATTATTTCATAGATGTCTCTTGTCTTGTTCGCGATCTTCATCCCTGCAGGTACCCAGGATCATGGAGATCGAGCCGCACAGAGGCTAAAGGCAGGGAGAACGTGAAGTGTTATTCTTAACAACAGTGACAGAAGGGTTTAGTACAGTAACAAGCACCCGATCCTTGAGGATTCATGAGGTGTAGTCATTAAATACCCAAAGCTCTTATCTGATTATAATAATCTTAATTATCAAGGCAACCCCATGCCATGGATAGGGCCTTAGGTTGGACCATTGATTCTTGATGCAGGCGTGTCGGTCAAGATGTTATTTGGACACATCCCCACTTCGGTTCAAAACAAGCACATCTCGATGAGTAACTTGCAGCTCACAAATTAAGATCATATTTGGTCGCAACACAAATACATGGTTGTAAGCATTGAGACCTCATACCCATACCTCTTTTTATTTTAAGTGTTTCATCACAATTAGCTTGATTGATCCGCTTAAAAGATGGAATTATTTCTTTGACAGAAGCTTGCTAGAGACCATCGCTTCAAGGGAACCTTCCTCTCACAGGTTCGATAACCCAAGGTCACCTCTTTGGGGAAATAGGGTGGGACAATTTTTGTTCCGTTACCGGATCACACAAAAAGGGAAGTATCATGTTAATAGAAACAATAGGCTGAGTTCTGAATTTTTTCATTGATATTACCTGGATCACATGTAGCAGTGGCAATTTTTTGTAAAAGTTGTGGGGTCATTTTACCCCCACAGCCTTTTTTCAATAAAACTTTGGATCTATTCATCAGCTGTCAAAGTAGTACAAATAACATCAGAAGTAAAAAATTACATCCACGTCCTTAGACCACCTAGCGATGATTACATGAACTAGAGCGAGCTGAAGGCACTCCACCATCATCGCCCCTCCATCATCGGCACACCAGAACAGTAACCGCCGTTGATGAACAGAAGTGTAGAACGGAAGGATCTGACCTATCGACAAATGAATGTGGACAAACAAAAACCAGATCCAAGTGGACATCAAAAACAAACACCAACCAAATACCATGAGATTTGTCGAAGGCAAACCTCCACACGCTCTTCGGCGATGCTAGAAGCACCACCAGGATAGGGGCTAGGCGGGGAGAACCTTATTCCATCTTCAGGAAGTCACTGTCACCTCGCTTTCTGGCCGGGACACAAACCCTACTTAAACTCAAAGACACACCTAAAAACAGAGCCCTCCCGCCGGCAAAGACCCAAAAGTTTTACACAATCTACCTTTAATTATACTTATTTATATAAACATTGTCACTAGATTGACTCTAATATAAAGAAGCTTGTTTGACCTTACCTTTTCGGCTCAACACAATGGAAAGCATATCAGGGCATCTAGAACATCGTTCCCTAAATAAGACTCACTATCCACCCGCAGATGCATCCAGACGCATCCACAAACATAGATACGGGAGCCAACCATGCAGCCATATACCTCAAATGTCTGCCCCAAAAAACAACAACCTTCCATTAAATAGCTAGGAGCGGTCACTAGTCTCTTCCGCCAACACATGCTTGACTCAAACTGCATAATCATGTTGTTGGAACCAACAAGGCACAATGTTTCGACTAGTGTGCACCAATGTTGGAACCATCATATGATGTTCCTCAGACTATGAGATTATGCAACTCCCGAATACTAGAGGAACACCTTGTGTGTTGATACGTCTCCAACGTATCTACTTTTTCAAACACTTTTGCCCTTGTTTTGGACTCTAACTTGCATGATTTGAATGAAATTAACCCGGACTGACGCTGTTTTCAGCAGAACTGCCATGATGTCGTTTATGTGTAGAAAAGAAAAGTTCTCGGAATGTCCTGGAAATCCACGGAGGCACTTTTTGGAATTAATAAGAATTTTTGGCGAAAGAATCAACACCAGGGGGCCCACAGCCTGTCCGCGAGACAGGGGGGCGCGCCTCCTCCCCTAGGGCATGGCCTCCTATCTCGTGGCCCCCCTGGACCTCAACCGACGTCAACTCCAACTCCATATATTCACGTTCGGGGAGAAAAAAATAAAAAATAAAGTTTCATCGCGTTTTACGACACGGAGCCGCTGTCAAGCCCTAATCTCTCTTGGGAGGGCTGATCTGGAGTCCGTTCGGGGCTCCGGAGAGGGGGGTTCATCGCCGTCGTCATCATCAACCATCCTCCATCACCAATTTCATGATGCTCACGCCCGTGCGTGAGTAATTCCATTGTAGGCTTGCTGGACGGTGATGGGTTGGATGAGATTTACCATGTAATCAAGTTAGTTTTGTTAGGGTTTGATCCCTAGTATCCACTATGTTCTGAGATTGATGTTGCTATGCTTAATGCTTGTCACTAGGGCCCGAGTGCCATGATTTCAGATCTGAACCTATTATATTTTCATGAATATATGTGTGTTCTTGATCCTATCTTGCAAGTCTATAGTCACCTGTTATGTCTTATGATCTGACAACCCCGAAGTGACAATAATCAGGATACTTCTCAGTGATGACCGTAGTTTGAGGAGTTCATGTATTCACTATGTGCTAATGCTTTGTTCCGGTTCTCTATTAAAAGGAGGTCTTAATATCCCTTAGTTTCCACTAGGACCCCGCTACCACGGGAGGGTAGGACAAAAGATGTCATGCAAGTTCTTTTCCATAAGCACGTATGACTATTTACGGAATACATGCCTACATTACATTGATGAACTAGAGCTAGAATTGTGTCACCCATGAGGAATCGCATCCGGCATAATTATCCATCACTGATCCATTGCCTACGAGGTTTTCGTATATTGTTCTTTGCTTATTTACTTTTCCGTTGCTACTGTTACAACTACTACAAAAACCCAAAAACATTTATCTTTACTTTTGCTACCGTTACCTTTATTATCATACCACTTTTGCTACTAAATACTTTGCTACAGATACTAAGTTATCCAGGTGTGGTTGAATTGACAACTCAACTGCTAATACTCAAGAATATTCTTTGGCTCCCCTTGTGTCGAATCAATAAATTTGGGTTGAATACTTTACCCTCGAAAGCTGTTGCGATCCCCTACACTTGTGGGTTATCAAGACTAATTTCTGGCGCCGTTGCTGGGGAGCATAGCTCTCTTCTCTGAGTCACTTGGGATTTATATCTGTTGATCACTATGAAGAACTTGAAAGATGCTAAAACCAAGATTTTTCCCTCAACTACGAGGGGAGGTAAGGAACTGCCATCTAGCCTTGCACTAGATTCTCCTTCTGTTATTAGTAAACTTGTGACACCTAAACCTGCCACTGCTATGAATTCTCATATGTCGCATGTTATTGATGATGCCACTTCTGCTATGCATGATGAAACTACTTCTGTGCTTGATACTACCTTGCCATTAGGTGAATTTCTTGATGAACAACTTGCTAGAGTTAGGGGGAATGATATTACTGAAGAACCTATTATTGATGATAGTGATGATGAAGGTTCTCCCAATGGTTATGTATTGCCTATTGTTCCTAAGGGTTATGTTATGAATGAAGAAGCTGCTAGGGAAATCTTTGCTTGCAATGATAGATATGATCTAAAGAAATTATTAGCTAAATGGAAGCAGCAGTCTCTTAATGCTAGAATGAGACCCGATCCTGCTTTTGCTACTTCACCTATCTGTGTTACTCATAAGGATTATGAATTCTCTGTTGATCCTGATATTATTACTTTAGTTGAATCCGATCCTTTTTATGGCCTTGAATCTAAAACTGTTGTGGCACATCTTACCAAGTTGAATGATATAGCCACCCTATTTACTAATGATGAGAAGTCTCACTATTTATATATCCTTAAGATATTTCCGTTCTCATTAAAGGGTGATGCTAAGACTTGGTATAATTCTCTTGCTCCTGGTTGTGTGCGTAGCCCCCAGGATATGATTTATTTCTTCTCTGCTAAATATTTCCCTGCTCATAAGAAACAAGCTGCCTTGCGAGAAATATATAATTTTGTGCAAATCAAAGAAGAGAGTCTCCCAAAATCTTGGGGGAGGCTTCTCCGGTTACTTAATGCTTTGCCTGATCATCCTCTTAAGAAAAATGAAATACTTGATATCTTTTATAATGGACTAACTGATGCTTCCAAGGACTACTTGGATAGTTGTGTTGGTTGTGTTTTCAGGGAAAGAACAGTCGACGAAGCTGAAATACTATTGAATAATATGTTGACTAATGAAAATAATTGGACTCTTCCTAAGCCAATTCCTGAAGTAATTCCTGAACCAGTTGAGTCAACTCCTGAGCCTATTACTAAACCCACTCCGAAGAAGAGAGGTGTTTTATTTCTCAGTCCTGAAGATTTGCAAGAGGCAAAGAAATCAATGAAAGAAAAAGGTATTAAAGCTGAAGATGTTAAGAATTTACCTCCTATTGAAGAAATACATGGTCTTAATTTACCGCTTGAAGAACCACATTGTCTTGATAACCCGACACATGTACTAAAGGTAAATTCTCTATATAGATATGATAAATTTCATAGCCCATGCCTAGATGAATTTGATGACTTTATGGCTAGACAAGAAAGTATTAATGCTTATGTTGGTAGAGAGTTAAAGAATAATGCTTTTGAGATAGGACGCGTAGGCGATAATATAGCTAGAGTTAAAGATGAACTCAAACTCGTTAGCAAATATGCTTCTATGGTTGCTACTCAAGCTAAGCAAGTACTTAAAGCTCAGAATGATTTGCTTGATGAATTAATAATAAAAATGACTTTGCTGTTAGAGTGGCTACTAGAACTGGTAGAATGACTCAGGAACCTTTGTATCCTGAAGGCCACCCTAAGAGAATCGAGCAAGATTCTCAGAGAAATAATTTAGAGGCACCTAGTTCTTCTAAAAAGAAGAAGAATAAAAACGATAGGACTTTGCATGCTTCTAGTGAACCTACGGTAGACACACCTGAGAATCCCAATGATATTTCTATTTCGGATGCTGAAACCCAATCAGGTGATGAACATGAACCTAGTGATAATGTTAATGATAATGTTTATGTTGATGCTCAACCTAGCAAAAACAATGATGTAGAGATTGAACCTGCTGTTGATCTTGATAACCCACAATCAAAGAATCAACGTTATGATAAGAGAGATTTTGTTGCTAGGAAGCATGGTAAAGAAAGAGAACCATGGGTTCAGAAACCCATGCCCTTTCCTCCTAAACCATCCAAGTCAAAGGATGATGAGGATTTTGAGCGCTTTGCTGAAATGATTAGACCTATTTTCTTACGTATGCGCTTAACTGATATGCTGAAAGTAAATCCTTATGATAAGTATATGAAGGATATCATTACAAATAAAAGAAAGATACCGGAAGCTGAAATTTCCACCATGCTTGCTAATTATACTTTTAAGGGTAGAATACCAAAGAAACTTGGAGATCCGGGTGTGCCAACTATACCATGCTCCACCAAAAGAAATTATGTTAGAACTGCTTTATGTGATCTTGGAGCCGGTGTTAGTGTTATGCCTCTCTCTTTATATCATAGACTTGAATTGAATAAGTTGACACCTACTTAAATATCTTTGCAAATGGCCGATAAATCAACTACTATACCTGTTGGTATTTGTGAGGATGTGCCTGTTGTGGTTGCAAATGTCACTATCTTAACGGACTTTGTTATTCTTGATATTCTCGAGGACGATAGTATGTATCCTTGCTAGACCTTTTCTTAATACTGCAGGGGCTGTTATTGATTGCAACAAAGGCAATGTCAGTTTTCATGTTAATGGTAATGAGCATACGGTACACTTTCCGAGGAAACAATCTCAAGTTCATAGCATCAATTCTATTGAAAAAGTTCCCACTATCATTTTTGGAGGTTTTGAATTTCCTCTCCCTACTGTCAAGAAAAAGTATGGTATTCTTATTGTTGGGGATTTTCATATCCCCGTTGAGGTAACTTAGTGTTATTCGAAATTTCTCCAGTTCCGTGTTATTTGGAATGAGTTTGTTAACAAGACTTGATCAACCTTGTTAGTGGATTCATTTTGATGATCACGAGATGGATGAAACTAGAAGGCACAACCTTTTGTACCCACTTTTTACTTTCTGTTATTTAGAATAAATATAGCAAAAATAGTATTATTTGTCTGTTTTCTGAATTATCCGTGCATTAAAAAATAGTCCGAAAATAAAAGTGCTCCAAATGCCCTGCAAATTTAGTATGATTTTTTCTGGAATATTTGAGGATTTTAGGCACTGAAATCACTACAGGAGGGGCAAGCACCAGGCCACGAGAGAGGAGGGCGCCCCCCCTATAGGGCACGCCCCCTGTCTCGTGGGGCCCCTCCACTTATGCCAGCACCCACACACTTCATCTTCTACCCAAAAAATCCCCATCCAGCTCAAGCACGAGTTCTAGCTCATTTTGCTGCGATTTTCGATCTCCTTGCTCAAAGCTCCATTCACAAAACTGCTTTGGGAGATTGTTGCTTGGTATGTGACTCCTCCATTGGTCCAAATAGTTTTTGTTCTAGTGCTTTATTCATTGCAAATTTTTGCTTCATAGGTGACCATGTTCTTGAGCTTGCATGTTAAATTTTTGAGGTCCCAAGCAATTCCAATGCATGATATAGGCTCTAGGCACTTGTAGGAGTAGTTGCTATCAATCTTGTTCAGTTTTATTCACTTTTATTTTGAAGTTACTAAAATTCAGAAATTTTCAAAAAAAGAAATATGCTTAGAAGAATGTACCAAGGTGGTTCCTCGGCAAAGAAAGGTCCAAGGATTGCTATACGTGAGCAAGATGTTGAATTGCCGAGGGACGCAAATGTACGAGGTTGTGAGTGGCCATCCGATGATTTTATGGTCGAAGCATGCTTCAAGGAGGAATTTGACGCGTATGTGCGTAATGCCGAGCTGGAGGACTTCTTACAAGATAAGTGTCCTCAATATTATCAATTGACTGATTCCTTTGTGCGGAGGTTCGAATATATTTCTGCGCGTAATTCTCCTAGTGTCATGTTTGATATTTATGATACATCTTATACCATGGATTTAGAGGATTTCACAACTTCTTGCAAACTCCCGCAGTGGGGTAATATTAATGATCCTCGCAAATCTGAATTTAGAGATTTTCTTGCTAGTATTAGTGTGGGAGAATCTAGGGACATAGCACAAGCTACCATAGGGAGCATTCATTTTCCTGCTATACATTATTTTGCTCTCTTTATCGGCAGATGCATTAACAGTAAAGACGAAGCATGTCACATGTGTGTCCCTGATCTTTGTGTCCTCAAGAGTGCTGTTTCAGGTTATAAAGGTTATAACTTGGGGGCAATAGTTGCACGTAGGTTGCAGAATAATAGTAGAAGGGGAGATTTATTTGGAGGAATTTATGCAACCTGTGTGGCTAACTTTCTTAACATAGCCCCACGAGAGGGGGATATGCTTTTACCTCCTGTTTATTTGGATAAAGAAGCTATGTTCGATCATCATTTTCTTGAGAGGAATGAACAATTCCTCCATTATCGACTAATCTAAGACAAACGCAATGTCGTCCCTGTTACTCTTCCTGCCCCCAACCTTTTTGATTATCAGGCAAAAGGAAAATATGTTGTAACCAGGGAAGAAGCAACTGAATATGAGAGGGGAATGGAGGCAGCTCGCCAACACGCTGCTGCTCAGGAGGCGGTCGCCTCTGCATCTCAGTACAACCCCAGTTTCACTTATGGATATCAGCCAAGCGATCCTTGGTACTAGACCAACTTAGGCCAAAAGCCTAAGCTTGGGGGAGTACGTATTTCTCACCAACTTTACATTCATGTTCACACACTAGTCATCGGTGCTCATACTCTTTCATTGTATTATCCATGTTAGTTTAAATTTCTTTTTCTAGCTTTCTTCTTGTGTGTTTGATAAACCTTAAGAAAAACCAAAAAAAATCGTTAGTTTAATTTCCATGCTTGTAGTAGAATTAAAATGAAAACCCAAAAAGATTTCTAGTTCTTCTTTTTTACTTGTTGGGAGCTTTCCCGTGTAAATAGTTTTATTTTCTTTCTTTTGGGGGTCGAGAAGACCATATTGAAAATGCTTAAGGGCTCTTATATGCATGATTGTTTATTTTACTTAGATCCCATATTACCTATCTTCTCTCTTGAGTTGAATGCTTGCAGATTCCAGCTTAGTCCAATGCACGTGCACTATTATTATTATACACATCGTTCGGTCGTGCGAGTGAAAGGCAATAATGACGATATATGATGGACTTATTGGGATGAGAAAAGCTGGTATGAACTCGACCTCTCTTGTTTTTGTGAATATGATGATTCATCGTTCCTGAGTCAGCTATTATGATGTAAACATATTTGCAATGACATCTAGAGATTATAGTTGCTTGTGCCATGCTTGATTAGCTATGAGTTATAATGGTTTACCTTGCGTGCCAACATGCTATTAGATCGATTATGATGTGATATGATGGGATGGTATCCTCCTTTTAATGAATTGAGTGACTCGACTTGGCACATGTTCACGCATGTAGTTGAATCAAATCAACATAGCCTTCATGATATTTATGTTCATGGTGGATTATATCCTACTCATGCTTGTATTCGGTGTGAATTAATTTTGATGCATGTTTACGACTGTTGTCGCTCTCTCAGTTGGTCGCTTCCCAGTCTTTTGCTAGCCTCCACCTATACTAAGCGGGAATATTGCTTGTGCATCCAAACTCCTTAAACCCCAAAGTTGTTCCATATGAGTCCACTATACCTTCCTATATGCGGTATTTACCTGCTGTTCCAAGTAAATTTGTATGTTCCAAACTCCAAACCTTCAAATGAAATTCTGTTTTGTATGCTCGAGTAGCTCATGTTACAACTAGGGCTGCCTATATCTTCCATGCTAGGTGGGTTATTCTCACGAGGAGTGGACACGGCTCCTCATTCACGAGAAAGGCCGATAACCGGGATACCCAGTCCCATGATGCAAAAAGACCAAAGCAAATCAAAATAATTAAACAAAACTCCCCCAGGGCTGTTGTATGTTGGAGGCACTCGTGGTTTCGAGCAAGCCATGGACTGATGCTTGTTGGTGGTTGGGGGAGTATAAACCTTTACCATTCTGTTTGGGAACTGCCTATAATGCATTTAGTATGGAAGATACGGCCATCTCATAGTTGTTGCGTTGATAGCGAAAGTATGCCGCTCAAAATGTTATTCAATCTCTATTTTAAAATCGAGCTCTGGCACCTCTACAAATCCCTGCTTCCCTCTGCGAAGGGCCTATCTATTTACTTTTATGTTGAGTCATCACCCTTCTTATTAAAAGCACCCGCTGGAGAGCATACTGTCATTTGCATTCATTATTATTGGTTTATATTGGTTATGACTTGACTGGATCTCTTTTACCATGAATTACAATGTTTAGTCAGTCCTTGATCTTTAAAGGTGCTTTGCATTTATGTTTTGCGGTCTCAGAAAGGCTAGCGAGATGCCATTTTGTTATATCATGTTATGATTATTTTGAGAAAGTGTTGTCATCCGAGTTTTATTATTATGGCTCGCTAGCTGATTATGTTATTGATATGAGTAATTGTGAGACCTAGGTGTTATTGTGAGTATGGTTAGTTCATAATATTTGCTGAAACTTGAATGATGGCTTTTCATGTTATAACAACAAGAGCAAACAGAGTTTGTAAAAGTTTTTCTTTATCACTTTCAGTTTATCAACTGAATTGCTTGAGGACAAGCAAAGGTTTAAGCTTGGGGGAGTTGATACGTCTCCAACGCATCTACTTTTCCAAACATTTTTGCCCTTTTTTGGACTCTAACTTGCATGATTTGAATGAAAGTAAAGCGGACTGACGCTGTTTTCAACAGAACTGCCATGATGTTGTTTTATGTGTAGAAAAGAAAAGTTCTCGGAATGTCCTGGAAATCCACGGAGGCACTTTTTGGAATTAATATGAATTTTTGGCAAAAGAATCAACACCAGGGGGCCCACAGCCTATCCACGAAACAGGGGGGCGTGCCCCCTCCCCTAGGGCGCGACCTCCTATCTCGTGGGCCCCCTGGACCTCCATAGACGTCAACTCCAACTCCATATATTCACGTTCAGGGAGAAAAAATCAGAGAGAAAGTTTCATCGCGTTTTACGACACGGAGCCGCCGCCAAGCCCTAATCTCTCTCGGGAGGGCTGATCTGGAGTCCGTTCGGGGCTCCGGAGAGGGGGATTCATTGCCGTCATCATCATCAACCATCCTCCATCACCAATTTCATGATGCTCACCGCCGTGCGTGAGTAATTCCATCATAGGATTGCTGGACGGTGATGGGTTGGATGAGATTTACCATGTAATCAAGTGAGTTTTGTTAGGGTTTGATCCCTAGTATCCACTATGTTCTGAGATTGATGTTGCTATGACTTTGCTATGCTTAATGCTTGTCACTAGGGCCCGAGTTCCATGATTTCAGATCTGAACCTATTATGTTTTCATGAATATATGTGTGTTCTTGATCCTATCTTGCAAGTCTATAGTCACCTATTATGTGTTATGATCCGACAACCCCGAAGTGAGAATAATCGGGATACTTCTCGGCAATGACCGTAGTTTGAGGAGTTCATGTATTCACTATGTGCTAATGCTTTGTTCCGGTTCTCTATTAAAAGGAGGCCTTAATATCCCTTAGTTTCCACTAGGACCCCGCTACCATGGGAGGGTAGGACAAAAGATGTCATGCAAGTTCTTTTCCGTCAGCACGTATGACTATTTACGGAATACATGCCTACATTACATTGATGAACTGGAGCTAGTTCTGTGTCACCCTATGTTATAACTATTACATGAGGAATTGCATCCGGCATAATTATCCATCCCTGATCTATTGCCTACGAGCTTTTCATATATTGTTCTTCGCTTATTTACTTTTCCGTTGCTACTGTTACAACTACTACAAAAACCCAAAAACATTTATCTTTACTTTTGCTACTGTTACCTTTATTATCATACCACTTTTGCTACTAAATACTTTGCTGCAGATACTAAGTTATCTAGATGTGGTTGAATTGACAACTCAACTGCTAATACTCAAGAATATTCCTTGGCTCCCCTTGTGTCGAATCAATAAATTTGGGTTGAATACTTTACCCTCGAAAGCTGTTGCGATCCCCTACACTTGTGGGTTATCATGTGCTACCAAATGTCACAACGTAACTGGGTGATTATAAAGATGCTCTATAGGTGTCTCCGAAGGTGTTTGTTGGGTTGGCATAAATCAAGATTTGGATTTGTCATGCCGTGTATTGGAGAGGTATCTCTGGGCCCTCTCGGTAATGCTCATCACTATAAGCCTTGCAAGCAATGTGACTAATGAGTTAGTTACGGGATGAACCATTATGGAATGAGTAAAGATACTTGCCGGTAACGAGATTGAACTAGGTATGATGATACCGATGATCGAATCTCGGGCAAGTAACATACCAATGACAAAGGGAATAACGAATGTTGTTATGCGGTTTGACCGATAAAGATCTCCGTAGAATATGTAGGAGCCAATATAAGCATCCAGGTTCCGCTATTGGTTATTGATCGGAGATGTGTCTCGATCATGTCTACATAGTCCTCGAACCCGTAGGGTCCGCACGCTTAACATTCGATGACGATTTGTATTATGAGTTATGTGTTTTTGATGACCGAAGTTTGTTCGGAGTCCCGGGTGAGATCACGGACATGACGAGGAGTCTCGAAATGGTCGAGACATAAAGATTGATATATTGGAAGGTTATGTTCGGGCACCGGAAAGGTTTTGAAATGGTTCGGGCATTTTTCAGAGTACCGGGAGGTTACCGGAACCCCCCGGGGGATTAATGGGCCTTCATGGGCCTTAGTAGAAGAGAGGAGGTAGCGTCCAGGTAGAGGCACACGCTCCCCTATGCCCAAACCGAATTGGACTAGGGGAGGGGCGCGACCCCCCCTTTCCTCTTTCTCCTCCACCTCTTTCCCTCTCTCCCTTCTTGGAATAGGAAGGGGACTCCAACTAGGAATGGGAATCCTAGTTGGACTCCCCCTATAGGCGCGCCCCTCCTTGGCCGACCTCCTCCTCCTCCCTCCTTATACAGGGGCAGGGGCACCCCAAAGCACAATAGTTGTTCTCTTAGCCATGTGCGGTGCCCCCTCCACAGTTTAACATCTCGGTCATATTGTCGTAGTGCTTAGGCGAAGCCCTACGTCGGTAACATCAACACCGTCACCATGCCGTCCTGCTGACGGAACTCTCTCTCTTCCTCAACTGGATCAAGAGCACAAGGGACGTCATCGCGTTGAACGCGTGCTGAATGCGGAGGTGACGTACATTCGGTACTTGGATTGGTTGGATCGCGAAGACGTTTGACTACATCAACCGCGTTACTAAACGCTTCCACTTTCGGTCTACGAGGGTACATGGACACACTCCCCCGTCTCGTTGCTATGCATCTCCTGGATAGATCTTGCGTGATCTTAAGAATCTTTTTGAAATTACTGCGTTCCTCAACAGTGGTATCAGAGCCAGGTCTATCCGTAGATGTTTTATGCACAAGTAGAACACAAAGAGTTGTGGGCGATAATAGTCATACTGCTTACCACCAACGTCTTACATTGATTTGGTGGTATTGTTGGATGAAGCGGCCCAGACCGATATTACATGACCGTGTTCATGAGACTGGTACTACCGACGTGCTTTTGCACATGGGTGGCTGGCGGGCGTCTATTTCTCCAACTTTAGTTGAATCGAGTTTGACTACGTCCGATCCTTGTTGAAGGTTAAAACAACACATTTGACGAAAAATCATTGTGGTTTTGATGCGTAGGTAAGAACGGTTCTTGCTAGAAGCCCATAACAGCCACGTAAAACTTGCAACACCAAAGTTGAGGAGTCTAACTTGTTTTGCAGAGCTTGTTGTGATGTGATATGGTCAAGACGTGATGTGATATAATTTGTTGTATGAGATGATCATGTTTTGTTAAATTTGTCGGCAACTGGCAGGAGACTTATGGTTGTCTCTTTATTGCATAAGATGCAAGCGCCATATAATTGCTTTACTTTATCGCTATGCGATAGAAATAGTTGCAGAAGCAATAGTTGGCGAGACGACAACGATGCTACGATGGAGATCAAGGTGTCGTGCCGGTGACGGTGGAGATCATGATGATGCTTCGGTGATGCAGATCATGAGCACAAGATGATGATGGCCATATTATGTCACATATTTTGATTGCATGTGATGTTTATCTTTTATGATTCTTATTTTGCTTAGTACGGCGGTAGCATTATAAGATGATCCCTTACTAAAATTTCAAGGTATAAGTGTTCTCCCTGAGTATGCACCATTCCGATAGTTCTTCGTGCTGCGACACCACGTGATGACGGGGTGTGATAAGCTCTACGTTCACATACAACGGGTGCAAACCAGTTTTCCACATGCGGAATACTTGGGTTAAACTTGACGAGCCTAGCATATGCAGATATGGCCTCAAAACATTGGAGACCAAAGGTCGAGCGTGAATCATATAGTAGATATGATCAACATAGTGATGTTCGCCATTGAAAACTACTCCATCTCTCGTGATGATCGGACATGGTTTAGTTGATTTGGATCACGTGATCATTTAGATGACTAGAGGGATGCCTATATAAGTGGGAGTTCTTAAGTAATATGATTAATTGAACTTCAATTATCATGAACTTAGTCCTGATAGTATTTTGCAAATTATGTTGTAGATCAATAGCTCGGGTTGTAGCTTCCCTATGATTTTTATATGTTCCTAGAGAAAGCTAGGTTGAAAGATGATAATGATGCGGACTGGGCCCGTGATCTGAGGTTTATCCTCATTGCTGCACAGAAGAATTATGTCCTTGATGCACCGCTAAGTGACAGACCTATTGCAAGAGCAGAAGCAAACGTTCTGAACATTTGGCTAGCTCAATATGATGACTACTTGATATTTTAGTGCACCATGCTGTATGGCTTAGAACCGGGACTTCAAAAATGTTTTGAACGCCATGGAGCATATGAGATGTTCCAAGAGCTGAAATTGGTATTTTAGACTCATGCCCGTGTCAAGAGGTATGAGACCTCTAACAAATACTTCACCTAAAAGATGGAGGAGCATTGCTCAGCTAGCAAGCATGTGCTCAGAATGTCTGGGTACTACAATCGCTTGAATCAAGTGGGAGTTAATCTTCTAGATAAGATAGTGATTGACAGAGTTCTCTAGTCACCATCACCAAGTTACTGGATCTTCGTGATGAACTATAGTACGCAAGGGATGACGAAAACAATTCCCGAGCTCTTCGTGATGCTGAAATCGACGAAGGTAGAAATCAAGAAAGAGCATTAAGTGTTGATGATTGACAAGACCACTAGTTTCAAGAAAAGGGCAAAGGGAAGAAGAGGAACTTCAAGAAGAATAGCAACATGTTGCTACTCCCAGGAAGAAGCCTAAGTCTGGACCTAAGCCTGAAACTGAGTGCTTCTACTGCAAAGGGACTGGTCACTGGAAGCGGTACTGCCCCGAATATTTGGTGGATAAGAAGGATGCAAAGTGAACAAATGTATATTTGATATACATGTTATTTATGTGTACCTTACTAGTGCTCGTAGTAACCCCTGAGTATTTGATGCTTGTTCAGTTGCTAATATTAGTAACTCGAAACAGGAGTTGCCGAATAAATAGAGACTAGTTAAGGGTGAATTGACGATGTATGTTGGAAGTGGTTCCAATATTGATATGATCATCATCGCACACTCCGTATACTTTTGGGATTAGTATTGAACCTAAATAAATGTTATTTGGTGTTTGCAATATGATTATTCATTTAAGACAGAGAATAATTGTTATTCTGTTTACATGAATAAAACCTTCTATGGTCATACACCCAATGTTGATGGTTTATTGAATCTCGATCGTGGTAATACACATTTTCATAATATTGATGCCAAAAGATGCAAAGTTGATAATGATAACGCAACTTATTTGTGGCACTGCCGTTTGGGTCATACCGATGTAAAGCGCATGAAGAAACTCGATAAAGATGGAATTTTGGAATCACTTGATTATGAATCATTTGATACTTGCGAACCGTGCCTTATGGGCAAGATGACTAAATCTCCATTCTCCGGAACAATGGAACGAGCTAATGACTTATTGGAAATAATACATACTAATGTATGCAGTCCAATGAGTGTTGATGCTCGTGGCAGGTATCGTTATTTTCTGATCTTCACAGATGATTTAAGCAGATATTGGTATATCTACTTACTGAAACACAAGTATGAAACATTTGAAAAGTTCAAAGAATTTCAGAGTGAAGTGGAGAATCATCATAACAAGAAAATAAAAGTTTCTATGATCTGACCGTGGAGGAGAATATTGGAGTTACGAGTTTGGCCTTCATTTGAAACAATGTGGAATAGTTTCACAGCTCACGCCACCTGGAACACCATAGCATAATGGTGTGTCCAAACGTCGTAGCCGCACTTTATTAGATATGGTGCGATCTATGATGTCTCTTACCAATTTACCACTATCTTTTTGGGGTTATGCATTAGAGACAGCTACATTCACGTTAAACAGGGCACCGCCCAAATCCGTTGAGACGACTCCGTATGAACTGTGGTTTGGCAACAAAGCTAAGATGTCGTTTCTTAAAGTTTGGGGATGTGACGCTTATGTTAAAAAAGGCTTCAGCCCGATAAGTTCAAACGCAAATCGGAGAAATGTATCTTCATAGGATACCCTAAGGAAACAATTGGGTATACCTTCTACCACAAGTCCGAAGGAAAGTTTTTTTTCTTGCTAAGAACGGAACCTTTCTAGAGAAGTAGTTTCTCTCGAAAGAAGTGAGTGGGAGGAAAGTAGAACTTGATGAGGTAATTGTACCTTCTCCCGAATTGGAAAGTAGTTCATCACAGACATCAGTTCCAGTGATTCCTACACCAATTAGTGAGGAAGCTAATGATGATATGAAACTTTAGATCAAGTTACTACCAAACCTTGTAGGTCAACCAGAGTACGGTCCGCACTAGAGTGGTATGGTAATCGTATTCTGGAAGTCATGTTACTAGACTATGATGAACCTATGAACTATGAGGAAGCGAAGATGAGCCCAGAATCCGCTAAATGGCTTGAGGCCATGAACTCTGAGATGGGATCCATGTATGAGAACAAAGCGTGGACATTGGTGGACTTGCCCGATGATCGGCAAGCCATAAAAAATAAATAGATCTTCAAGAAGAAGACCGACGCTAACGGTAATGTTACTGTCTACAAAGCTCGACTTGTTGCGAAAGGTTTTCGACCAGCTCAAGGAGTTGACTACGATGAGACTTTCTCACCCGTAGTGATGCTTAAGTCTGTCTGAATCATGTTAGCAATTGCCGCATTTTATGATTATGAAATTTGGCAGATGGATGTCAAAATTGCTTTCCTTAATGGAGTTTTTGAAGAAGAGTTGTATATGATGCAACCATAAGGTTTTGTCGATCCAAAGGGTGCTAACAAAGTGTGCAAGTTCCAGCGATCCATTTATGGACTGGTGTAAGCCTCTCAGAGTTGGAATAAACATTTTGATAGTGTGACCAAAGCGTATGGTTTTATACAGACTTTTGGAGAAGCATGTATTTACAGGAAAGTGGGTGGGAGATCTGTAGCATTTCTAATATTATATGTGGATGACATATTGTTGATTGGAAATGATATAGAATTTCTGGATAGCCTAAAGGGATACTTGAATAACAGTTTTTCAATGAAAAATATCGGTGAAGCTGCTTACATATTGGGCAGATCTATAGAGATAGATCAAGACGCTTAATTGGACTTTCACAAAGCACATACCTTGATAAAGTTTTGAAGTTCAAAATGGACCAGTCAAAGAAAGGGTTGTTGCATGTATTACAAGGTGTAAAGTTGAGTAAGACTCAAAGCTCGACCACGGCAGAAAATAGAAAGAGAATGAAAGTCATTCCCATGCCTCAGTCATAGGTTCTATAAAGTATGCCATGCTATGTACCAGACTAGTTTTGTGCCTTGCTATGAGTTTGGCAAGGGGGTATGATAGTGATGCAGGAGTGGATCACTATATAGCGGTCAAAGTTATCCTTAGTTACCTAAGAGGACTAAGGAAGTATTTCTCTGTTATGGAGGTGATAAAGTGTTCGTCGTAAAGAGTTACATTGATGTAAGGTTTACACCAGTCTAGATGACTCTGAGTCTCAATCTGGATACATATTGAAAGTGGGAGCAATTAGCTAGAGTAGCTCCACGCAGAGCATTGTAGACATAGAAAATTTGCATAATCCGATGGAGCTCTCCTTTGTAAACGAGCTCTTGGATCGCATCGCCGCCCTGGGAGTAGCTACAGACTACGATCAGATTGGGCTTAAAACCGATCTGAGAGAGATCAACTCTCCCCAGGCCACCCACCATGTTGCTGTGGTAGAGGAACAGTGCGGTGACTCTTCTTCTATATTAAGGACCAGTTATGTCCAGATTCCTGATCCCTCCATGCCGGATTCCCGCGGAGGGACGGACGTCAACCAAGCACTGAACCGAAAGTCAGGCAGCGTGCCAGATTCGTTGGACAACATCCAGCAATCCAAGCTTCCAAGTTCGGAAACTTTTCGGCCTTTGAGCCTCAGATTGGATGGGGTTCTAAATTTAATTCCACCCGCCCACCCAAACACAAGCGATCTATCTCGAATTCGGCAAGAGCCCGCTGAAGCAGTACATCATTACTGGGCCAGATTCCTCCTGGTTATGGACAGGATAAAGGACTACCGTGAGGAAAGCGCAATCTCAATTTTCTGCAACAATTGCACGGACAAGGGAATTATGAACGCCATAAGTCATCGTGAAATTACACGCTTCGCCGACTTGGCGTCCATAGTATGAAAGTACTGTGCGATGGAGAGTGCCTGGAAAACCGAAACCAAATTTTGGGACAATCCGGCTCCGAACACAACCCTAGTCCGAAATAAAAGGATGCATCATATTCAGGCACCTGAGTTAAAAACCAAAAAGCAAAAAAAACCCTAAAGGGCACGGAACCATACTGGTGGGATGGCTCAGCGGACCCTGCAAAATCCATAGTACAGAGGGCGCCACTCCAACACATAGCCTTCGAGCATGTTGGATACTACGGTAGGTGGCCAAAAGTGGCGAAGGGCTCCTAGCCCCAGAGAACCAGCCCAGCAGTACCAGTACGGTATTAACAGTTTTCGAGACTTTCGCATCAAATAATATGCGGAAACGAACACTCCGCAGCCTCGCCGAAGTCTACCAAGTAGCAACAATAAATCCTTGGAGCGACACGGCTATTACCTTTAACGCCAGTGACGAACCTAAATTCCGAACAGCCCAAGCACCAGCTGCATTGGTCCTCAGTCCAATACTGGACGGCTTTCGCCTTACTAAGGTACTCATGGATGGCGGCAGCGGATTAAACCTCATCTACGAGGAAACCCTTCGACAAATGGAAATAGACTGGAGCCGCATTGAGCGAAGCAGCACAACCTTTAGAGGAATAATCCCTAGTCGGGAAGCACGCTGCACAGGAAAAATTACACTGGATGTGGTGTTCGGCTCGCCGGACAATTACAGGTCCGAGGAGGTCACGTTCCAAGTGGCCCCGTTCAATAGCGGATATCACGCTTTATTAGGGCGAGAGGCATTCACAATTTTTCAAGCTATACCCCATTATGGGTACATGAAGCTCAAAATGTTCGGGCCTAGCGGAATCATCACTCTTGTCAGTGATCCGGATATAGCACTCCGCACCGAAAATAAGACAGCCCCACTAGCCCTAGAGGCACTATCCGAAGCCCTAGCGGCCGAGGAACTCACTGCGCTATGCTCCACGGTGAACAGGGACGATGTGATACTCGATAAGAGATCCAAGTCCACCTCTTTTAAGCTAGTGGACGAAATAGTCAAATTCCAAGTCCATCCAACGGACCCCACAAAGACGGCCTCCATTGGGGCACAATTAAACCCTGATGTAGACGCCGCACAACGAGAATTCCTTCAGGAAAATTGGGACATCTTTGGCTGGCACCCTTCAGACATGCCAGGAATCCCACGCAGGTTGGCAGAATACAGCCTAAATATCCTAAAAGGATTCAAGCCAGTCAAACAGGCTCTTCGGCGATTTTCCGAACCCAAAAGACAGGCAATGGGAGAGGAGCTAGCCAAACTATTAGAAGCCGGATTCATCAGAGACATAAAACATCCGGACTGGCTAGCAAACCTGGTAATGGTACCAAAGAAGGACAAATCCTGGCGCCTGTGTGTCGATTTCAAGGACCTTAACAAGGCTTGTCCAAAGGATCCTTTCCCCCTTCCTCGCATCGATCAAATTATCGATGCTACCGCAGGGCACGATTCATTGTGCTTCCTCGACGCATACTCCGGCTACCATCAAATCAAGATGGCGGAGACAGACCAAGCCACAACGGCATTCATTACTCCATACGGACCATTCTGCTTCAACACAATGCCCTTCGGGCTAAAAAACGCCGGCGCAACATATCAGCGCATGATTCAGACATGTCTGGCAACCCAGATCGGCAAAACAGTGGAGGCATACATAGACGATGTGGTCGTCAAGTCCAAACAGGTCGAAACACTAGTAGATGATTTAAGGCTCACATTTGACAACCTCCGAGCATATGACATTAAGCTCAACCCAGAAAAATGCATTTTCGGTGTACCAGTCGGAAAGCTCTTGGGCTTCATTGTATCCGGTAGAGGAATTGAAGCAAACCCAGCCAAGATCCGAGCTCTGTCACAATTGGATATCCCAAAAGACCTCAAGCAAATACAAAAATTAACTGGATGCGTGGCGGCTCTAAGCCGCTTCATCTCCTGCTTGGGAGAAAAGGCATTACCCCTTTATCGCCTCCTCCGGCGCACCGAACACTTTGAATGGACGGATGCCGCCATGGTCGGACTCGAAGAAATAAAGGCCATATTGGCAACAAATCCGGTCCTGGCCGCGCCAAACTTGGGCGAACCAATGTTATTATACATCGCGGCAACACATCAAGTTGTAAGCGCGGTGCTCGTCGTCGAACGAGAAACGGAAGGACACAAATTCCCTCTTCAAAAACCAGTGTACTACGTATCCACTGTCCTAACTCCATGCAAGTCCCGGTATCCACATTATCAAAAGATAGCGTACGCGGTGTTAATGGCATCCCGGAAGCTGCGACACTACTTTCAAGAGTGTTCGATAACAGTAGCCTCCGAAGTACCTCTTAACGACATTATAAACAACCGCGACGCGACTGGCAGGATTGCAAAATGGGCCACTGAGCTCCTACCATTCGACATAACCTACAAACCATGGCAAGCTATAAAGTCACAAGTTTTGGCCGACTTCATCGCTGAATGGACCGAAGCCGAACTCCCTAAAGAGTACGGCGCATACTCCAATTGGATCATGCACTTCGACGGCTACAAAATGTTGGCCGGCCTAGGAGCTGGCATCGTCCTGACGTCCCCAACCGGATACACGGTCCAATATGTACTCCAGATAATGTACACGGACTCCAACAATGCAGCCGAATACGAGGCCTTTCTACATGGTCTCTGGATGGCAATCTCCATGGGCATTCAACGCCTAGAGGTCCGCGGGGATTCAAACCTCGCAATATCCCAAATAAATGGAGACTTTGACGCCAAGGATCCGAAAATGGCAGCCTACCGTAACGCCATCTTAAAAATGTCAGCTCGGTTCGAAGGACTCGAATTCCACCATGTAGCCCGGGATAATAACCAGGCGGCCGACGTGTTGGCACGCATCGGCGCAAAGCGCGACGCTGTCCCTCCCAACATCTTCCTGGAGCGGCTTTTCAAGCCGTCCGTATTATGGGAAGGGGAGTCCGGAAACAACAACCCAGAACAAACCGCACCGCCCAACACCGAACACTTTGACACAATCGGTGGCTCTGCCAAGGAAATAACACCTTCAGCCCACGAAATAATGGCAGTCATTGCCCCGTGGACGGAACCATTTCTAGCCTACTTAGTCAGGCAGGAACTTCCCGAAGACCAAAACGAGGCCCGCTGCATAGTACGGCGATCTAAAGCCTACAAGGTCCATGAGGGAGAGCTTTATAAGAAAAGCACAACCGGAGTCCTTCAAAGGTGCATCTCCGAAGAGGAAGGGCGAGATCTTCTGGCTGAAATTCACGCCGGACTCGGTGGGCACCACGCCGCAGCCCCGGCCCTTGTAGGTAAGGCCTTCCGTACAGGATTTTATTGGCCGACGGCCCGGGCAGATGCTCAAGACTTAGTCCAACGATGCGTCGGTTGCCAGCTCTTTGCTAATCAAAGCCACATGCCACCCACCGCCCTCAAAACTATACCCATCACCTAGCCGTTCGCGGTCTGGGGGCTTGACATGGTTGGACCCCTTAAAGGAGGAACCCACAAGCAAAAATACCTACTTGTCATGGTGGATAAATTCACCAAATGGATAGAGGCCAAGCCAGTTAAAACGGCCGAATCCGGGCCTGTGATAGACTCCATATCTGGGGTCGTACACCGTTACGGCGTCCCCCATAGCATCATCACTGATAACAGCACGAACTTCACGGCCGACGAGGTTAAACTCTAGTGCAAAAACATGGGCATCAAGCTCGACTACACTTCAGTGTATCACCCTCAAACTAACGGTCAAGTCGAACGAGCAAATGGTCTAATCATGAGCGGCATCAAACCCAGACTAGTGCAGTCCCTTAAGGAATCTAACACGCACTGGGTAGAGGAGCTCGACTCCATACTCTTGGCTGCGGACCACGCCAAACCGCACTACCGGATTCACACCATTTTTATGGTATACGGCGCAGAGGCAGTTTTGCCATGTGACATAATTCATGACTCACCTCGCGTGCGCATGTACGAAGAAAGAGAAGCCGAGCTGGATCGGCAGGACAGTTTGGACGCCTTAGAAGAGGAGCGCGACGTGGGAAAAGTTCGTTCCGCATTCTATCAACAGCAGGCTCGAAGATACCAAAGCAGAGAAGTACGGGCCAAAACTTATAATGTTGGCGAACTAGTTCTACGCCTGCCAGACAAGAAAAAGGACAAGCTCAAGCCCAAATGGGAAGGTCCCTTCATCATCGACCAGGTCCTGGCCGGCGGAGCATACCGTCTGCGAAATGCATTGGATAACCGACTCGAGCCAAATCCATGGAACGCAGCCCGTCTCCGCAGATTCTACGCCTAGCGCCGGACTCTGAGTTCGTCTCCCTCCCCCATCTATATTTTATACTTTAACTGTCTTTTATTTGCCCCTCTCTTCTTTCTCCTTTTTTTCTTTCTTTTCTTCTTTCACGGGCCTTCGGTGGCTCATCTGCGCTTTGTTCGCACACACTTGACGTGCTATCCGCACTCATTATACCTGGGCGCTTCTTTAATAGAAGCTTATTTATAAGGGTATCATACCCAACACATGTGTCACACTTCCGCATGTACCTTTTATTCACTATTATATGCATCAATATGACTTAAGTTTTGGCCAAGCTGGGTTGCCTGGCTCCTGTGCTTACCCTTACGTTCCCGATTGTTCGGCTAGGAGGTAAAGGGAGCACCTCTGCGATTGTTACTACCGGGACAGCCGGATGTGTACCTCAGACTGGGTGAAGCCGAAAGCTAGCGTTCTTAAGGGAATATTCGGTCGGTGAATTGAAAGATGATTTCTTACCTATTTATTTATCTGCCCCCATATGCTTTCCTGCTTTTTTCGTAGTCCGGACATGCACTTTAGGGCATGCCTCCCAGGGAAAGGAACCCCTAACGGAACTATTCTCCCTGGAAGATGTTTCTTACTAACCATGTAATATAACATAACTAGTTGGGCACTTGTCTGATAAAGCACTAATGACCCCTATGCCTGGTCTCCATGCATGCCCCGGTTCTTATATAATCATGAGGGTATTCGGATACACTCCGGACTGTCGGGTCCTGAGGTTGAAGCGAAAAGGTTCGCAACGACAAACGATCTACAATCTGGCTAGAAGGTATTTTTCATGTCATTTAAAATTACATAGTCAAGCTGACTGATGGTATTCCTCTTCGATACCATCTAATAAACTGTCTAGTTTACAGTCTCGCTGTGAATACTTTGCGGCCAACTCTACTTGGTCGTCCACTAAGCTCACAGGAATCTCCTTCCCATCAGGCCCCACAGGTCCGACCTCGGCCATATGGTTGGGGTCAGCCTTCGCATACCGTGTCTTCACCATGGCCCAGGCCTCCCTGGCGCCTTGACGGCAGGCCAATATCTTCCACAACCGGAAGCGCCGCCGTGCTCCCTGAAGCTTCTCCGCAAGCTCTCCAAGACCTTCGGGCAATGACACGGAAGGCCATAAGGCCTGGGCGACTCCGCTCATCACCTGTCGAACACGTTCGTGCAGTTGCAGCAGCTCGGGAAGCAGGTCACCCGTTGAACCGGGCATTTCCTCCGCAGGACGACCTGTGAGCACGCCTACAGACACATTTCTGTCAATCGACTTCCTCGCCGAACTCTTCTTTTCAAAAAAGTATGCTCAAGCACTTACTATAAATGTCGCGACGAAGCCGCCGATTCTCCTTCACGGAGTCAGACAGCTGGGCCCGAACATCTTTCAGTTCCTCGCCTAGCTGGGTGTTGGCATCTTGGAGCTTGTCCCTCTCTTGCTGCACCCTCATAAGCACCTTCTCGCCGGCCTTCAGCTGGTGCAGTAGCTGTTGCTTGTCCGGATCTAGTCAGGGGCCATCTGCAATATTATCATCAGACTTATAAACACGCCGCACTCCACAGACTGCTTATCTTTCGAAGTATGTATTACCAGAGGGGGTCTCTGCGGCTCCCCCTGCGGTGGCTAGTGCGGCCTCAAGTTGGGCCTTGCACTCTTGAAGCTCCTGGGACAGGTGGGTATTCTTCTCCGTAAGATCCTGCATAACAAATGATCCTTAAATCAGTTATTCTAACTATTTTAAGTCTCGGGGGCTACTGGCATATATAACTATCAAAATTCCTCACCCGTATGTCTTTCACATACTGCTTCGTGGCTCTGGTTAGACCATCTTGAGCGGCACGGAGGTGCGCGTCTCCCGCATTAAAGGCATTCAATGCCTCCGGGGAGAAACAAGCGTCGCGAAGAACTATCCGGCGGCGCCTATGATTCATAGTGCTCTCCACCTCAGACCTGGTGGCGGATAGCCTGTCGGCATCCTCCGTTGGAGGAGCATCCGAAGCACGCCTTGTGTTCGCCTCCCCCTCCAGACCAGGCGTTGGAGCCTGGCTGGCGGAGGCTCGATTGGCAACCTCTCCGGACACAATCCGGCGAGCGCTCTTTCTCCTAGAAAAACCATGAGCGTTAATATACCTCCCAGGAATCTTTCCTTTAAACACGGTGGTGCGTCATACCGTTGCGGCGACGTTTCGATTCGCGCCGCACTCCTCTTCCGCCTGCTGGGCCGAGCTGACCCTTGTTGGTCAGCCGCCGCGGGTTCGGCTTCCCGCCTTAAAGGCACCTCTTGCGGAGCACCGTTGGTATACGGTGGTCAGAAATAAGCATGGATGAGTAATGATGTCAGTACTCCGGTCACAGTTACCTGGGAAGCCAGAGATAAACCGGGGTAGTCGGTCGTAATGGCGACCAAAGCATTGTCCATGCTAAGTTGGTGGAACACCCCATCGATCAGCTCCACCTTTATGTCCAGATCCTCTTCAGAGGCCGGATCAAGGGATCGTTCCGGATCCTCTGGTTGTGGAGCCAGGCTGTGTATATCCTCTATGGCCCGGCGCAGCTCCTGCGTCGAAATCACAAAGTGAGACACTTAACTTTGGGAATATGGATCGGATAGACAGACGTCCACTTACCCAGCTCCGAGGGTTGTTCATCGAAAATCCATTGAATGGACTCGCGCGAAGGAAGTCCTCCTTCTCCCCCTTGTACAAGCCGGACAGGATCTTCACCAGATCGGCAACCGATCTCGGCCCCTTGCGGCCATGACGGGTGGCGTCATCCTCCCCGCTGAAATCCCACATGGGGTGGCCCCTATATTGGAGTGGATGCACCCCTCGCATGATGCACGTGGCCATGACTCCAATCATGGTCAATCCGGAATGAGCCAATAACCTTATTCGTCCCATCAGATATTGAACGTCCCTATCATTCTCCCATTGAGGGCTCCGCAGGCGCCAACTCAGGCGTTTCTTCAGAGGAGCGTTGCTGAACTCCGGGAGGCCGATCCGAACTAGATCCGGCAGCGGGGCGTCTTCCATATAAAACCATTCCGAAGGCCAGTCTTCGGATGCCTTCTTCGGGGTTCCGGATAGATATCCGGTCCCGGTGATGCGCCATATTTCGGCTCCGCCCACTTGATATATCGACCCCTCGTGAGAACTGGGTACGAGGCAAAACAATCTCTTCCACAACGCAAAGTGGGCCTCGATGCCCAAGAACAGCTCGCAAAGGGCTACAAAACCCGCGATGTGCAAGATGGAGGCAGGCGTAAGGTGGTGAAGCTTGAGCCCATAGAACTCCAGGAGCCCCCGGAGAAACGGATGTATGGGAAATCCGAGTCCCCTTATTAGATAAGGGACGAAGCATACCCGCTCTCCTTTGGAGGGATTGGGGACGCTCTCCTCCTGCTTTCCGCCCTTGTAGGTGGCCAGTCCGGCCCGAACCGGAACCATAAAGGCTGGGGGAAGATATCCCTCTGCTTGGAGCGTCACCAGCTCGCTATGCGGGACTGAACATCTCCCCCAATCTCCTGGCCGAGGGCTGGGGGCGTGAGAGGAGGAGCCGTGTCGACTATCCATGATGGAGTGGATTTTTGTCAGAGGTGCTTCGATGAATACTCGCGGAAGGAGGATGGTGTGATTCGGATCTAGATCCTCGCCTCTCTTATAGGCAGCTTATTCGCGCAGCTAGGGGGTAAAAAGCGTAAATATACCCTGGCTTTTCGCATTCATACGACACGTGGAAGAGGGCCATCATTGGACATGGAAGCCAAGGAGCGCAACATTTATAAGGAAGCCGGACACTATTCGGCAAGCACATGGAATTTGGAGGAGAACCCGCCTTGCAATGCCGAAGACAATATACGTGCCGGACTCATCGTCATTGAAGCCTGGTTCGGGGGCTACTAAGGGAGTCCTGGACTAGGGGGTGTCCGGATAGCCGAATTATCATCATTGGCCAGACTCCAAGACTATGAAGATACAAGATTGAAGACTTCGTCCCATGTCCGGATGGGACTTTCCTTGGCGTGGAAGGCAAGCTTGGCGATACGGATATGTAGATATCCTACCATTATAACCGACTCTGTGTAACCCTAGCCCTCTCCGGTGTCTATATAAATCGGAGGGTTTTAGTCCATAGGACGAACAACAATCATACCATAGGCTAGCTCCTAGGGTTTAGCCTCCTTGATCTCGTGGTAGATCCACTCTTGTACTACCCATATCATCAATATCAATCAAGCAGGAGTAGGGTTTTACCTCCATCGAGAGGGCCCGAACCTAGGTAAAAACATCGTGTCCCTTGTCTCCTGTTACCATCTGCCTAGACGCACAGTTCGGGACCCCCTACCCGAGATCCGCCGGTTTTGACATCGACAGCGTCCTCCATGGCCGTGAGCTCGCCGCCATGAGATGCCCACCACCTCTAGTACTAATACTGATGTAGTATGTAGTATGAAATAGTGTTTGTAGTGTTTGATCATGTAATATATGTAGTATGTGATGAACTACTATGGTGCAATTGCTGGGGAACGTTGCAGAAAATAAAAAATTTCTACGCTTCACCAAGATCAATCTATGGAGTCATCTAGCAACGAGAGAGGGGAGTGCATCTACATACCCTTGTAGATCACGTGCGGAAGCGTTCAAGAGAACGGGGTTGAGGGAGTCGTACTCGTCGTGATCCAAATCACCGGAGATCCTAGCGCCGAACGGACGGCACCTCCTCGTCCAACACACGTACGGTTGGGAAGACATCTCCTCCTTCTTGATCCACCAAGGGGGAAGAAGAGGTTGATGAAGATCCAGCAGCACGACGGCGTGGTGGTGGATGCAGCAGCGATCACGGCAGGGCTTCGCCAAGCTTCTGCGAGAGGGAGAGGTATTGCAGGGGAGAGGGAGACGCCAGAGACTTGGGGTGCGGCTGCCCTCCCTCCCCCTCTTTATATAGCCCCGCCTGGGGGGCGGCCTTAGGAGATGGGATCTCCAAGGGGCGCGGCGGCCAAGGGGGTGGCTTGCCCCCCAAGCCAAGGGGGGCGCCCCCCACCCCTAGGGTTTCCTGCCCTAGGCGCAGGGGGAGGCCCTAGGAGGGCGCACCAGCCCACCAGGGGCTGGTTTCCCTCCCCACTTCAGCCCATGGGGCCCTCCGGGATAGGTGGCCCCACCCGGTGGACCCCCGGGACCCTTCCGGTGGTCCCGGTACAATACCGGTGACCCCCGAAACTTTCCCGATGGCCGAAACTTGACTTCCTATATATGAATCTTTACCTCCGGATCATTCCGGAAATCCTCATGACGTCCGGGATCTCATCCGGGACTCCGAACAACTTTCGGGTTATTGCATACTAATATCTCTTCAACCCTAGCGTCACCGAACCTTAAGTGTGTAGACCTACGGGTTCGGGAGACATGCAGACATGACCGAGACGCCTCTTTGGTCAATAACCAACAGCGGGATCTGGATACCCAAGTTGGCTCCCACATGCTCCTCGATGATCTCATCGGATGAACCGCGATGTCGAGGATTCAATCAATCCCGTATACAATTCCCTTTGTCAATCGGTACGTTACTTGCCCGAGACTCGATCGTCGGTATCCCAATACCTCGTTCAATCTCGTTACCGGCAAGTCACTTTACTCGTACCATAATGCATGATCCCGTGACCAGACACTTGGTCACATTGAGCTCATTATGATGATGCATTACCGAGTGGGCCCAGAGATACCTCTCCATCATACGGAGTGACAAATCCCAGTCTCGATTCGTGCCAACCCAACAGACACTTTCGGAGATACCCGTAGTGCACCTTTATAGTCACCCAGTTACGTTGTGACGTTTGGCACACCCAAAGCACTCCTGCGGTATCCGGGAGTTGCACAATCTCATGGTCTAAGGAAATGATACTTGACATTTGGAAAAGCTCTAGCGAAACAAACTATACGATCTTTGTGCTATGCTTAGGATTGGGTCTTGTCCATCACATCATTCTCCTAATGATGTGATCCCGTTATCAATGACATCCAATGTCCATAGTCAGGAAACCATGACTATCTGTTGATCAACGAGCTAGTCAACTAGAGGCTCACTAGGGACTTGTTGTGGTCTATGTATTCACACATGTATTACGATTTCCGGATAATACAATTATAGCATGAATAATAGACAATTATCATGAACAAAGAAATATAATAATCGAACAGCAATTTCTCCCGCGAATCTGTTTTATCAGATTATGCAGTTTCATCTACGGTTTCTGATCGACCGCACTCGTTCTCGACCCACAAACGAGATTTATGTCGAACTGTAAACGTGTTTTGCGGGTCGGGATTTTGCGGGATCTGCCAGAGTTGCTCTAAGTACGGAAGCCAAATGCAATGCCTAATTACTCCTTGCATTCTATAATTTGAAGTAAAACTACGACACTTATTATACAGCGGAGAGAGTACTAAGAAGTAAAATTAGTTTTAAAACAAGGATTTTGATAAATATGTGAGTAGCAGTTTATACTCGTAGCTATTTTCTAAATTGAGAAATAAAATTTAACCAACAAACAAATATTTATTTTGGTCCGACAACTATCCATTGAGATTTGATCCCAATCCCTGCCAAAATTTAAAAAAATAAGGTAAATAAAAACTAAAGCTTATATTCATAGCAACACAAAAAATGCATACAAAAACCAGTAGTATTCCTGAAAATTTAACTACAAGAACTCTATGTGCATTAAGAGACGAAAAGTTCAGCTCCCTCCCCTAAACTATTTTTTTGAAAGATCCACCCCTAAAATCTTTCTTTTCATCAAACATTTTTTGGAAAGACAAATTATTACATCAAGTTTCCAAAAACTCTATTTTTTAACGTAAATTATTGGGTGACGTGTATTCTTGCAAATTTGGCTTTAAATACTTGTATTTGAGTCATTGAGGATACTCCGACCAAATTTGGCTTAAACCAAAATTGTAGGTGGATACTCCGACCCCGGATACTACACGAACTCTTTTTTCCTGATTTTTTTGCTTAAAGTTAACTTAATTAGCGTTGTTTCAAAAGAAACACACCCAATTTTGATTTTCAGACGACACCACCGTGTAATTGCAGTGTGACTCTTGTGTTCGTGCATTTGTGCGTTTGTATATAGTTCGAATGGTGTTGCTAATGCTCAAATTAATCGGGAATTAGTCCATGTCACCTAGGGAATCAAAGTAGACTTTCATGCTCAGGCATTCTCAAATCAGTCAAATCACTTTATCAGAAATTTCTACATCATGATCATCTATCTCCGATTATAGCAATGCAAGCTCATGTTAATGTTACTGCTACTGGTGGCGAAATGCAGGGCGGCGTCCTCCTCGGGCCGTCGGCGCTGGGCCGGAGCAAGGTCTTCCTCCACAACGTCTTCCCTAGGGAGAGCCTCATGGTGCTCGACACGCTGGCAGCCATCGGCCTGCTCTTCTTCCTCTTCCTCGTCGGCCTGGAGCTGGACCCGGCGTCGCTCCGCCGCACCGGCCATCGCGCCCTGGCCATCGCCGTGGCCGGCATGTCCCTCCCCTTCGCGCTCGGCGTCGGCTCCTCCCTCGTGCTCCGGGCCGCCATCGCGCCCGACGCCCCGTGTGTCCCGTTCATCGTCTTCATGGGCGTCGCGCTCACCATCACGGCCTTCCCCGTGCTCGCCCCGATCCTCGCCGAGCTCAAGCTGCTAACCACCGAGATCGGTCGCATGGCCATGTCGGCGGCCGCCGTGCACGACATCACGGCGTGGATACTGCTCGCGCTCGCCATCTCGCTCTCGGGCAACGGCTCGCCGTTCGTGTCGATCTACGTGCTCCTCTGCGGCGCCGCCTTCGTTGGCCTCGCGCCCTCGCCACCCTTCTCGTCAGGCCGCTGCTCCTGTACATGGCGCGCCGGTCCCCCGAAGGTGAGCCGGTGAAGGAGTCGTTTGTCTGCGGCGCCATGGCCATCATCCTTGCTACCGGACTCGCCACCGACACCATCGGTATCCACGCGCTGTTCGGCGCGTTCGTCATCGGCGTGCTGGTCCCCAAGGAAGGCGCCTTCGCCAGCGCGCTCACCGAGAAGATCGAAGACATCGTGTCGTCGCTGTTCCTGCCGCTCTACTTCGTCTCCAGCGGGCTCAAGACGAATGTGGCCACCATCACCGGCGCCAAGTCGTGGGGGCTCCTCGTGCTCGTCATCATGACGGCGTGCGTCCGCAAGATCGGCGGCACAGTGCTCACAGCGCTGCTGATGCGGGTGCCGGTGCGCGAGGCGGTGGCGCTGGGGCTGATGATGAACACCAAGGGGCTCGTGGAGCTCATCGTGCTCAACATCGGCCGCGACCGCAAGGTCCTCAACGAGGAGGCATTCGCCATCCTCGTGCTCATGGCGCTCGTCACCACCTTCCTGACGACGCCGGCCGTCACCGCCGTGTACAAGCCGGCCCGGCGGCAAGCGTCGTACACGCACCGCACCGTGGAGCGCGATGAAGCTGATGGCAACAGCGAGCTGCGGGTGCTCGCGTGCTTCCACGCCAGCCGGGGCATCCCGACGCTGATCAACCTGGTGGAGGCGTCGCGTGGCACGCGGCGGAGCAAGCTCACCATGTACGCCATGCACCTGGTGGAGCTCTCGGAGCGGTCGTCGGCGATCACCATGGTGCAGCGCGCGCGCCGCAACGGCTTGCCGTTCTCGGGCCGGCTCGGGCGGAAGGACGCGGGCGGGGAGGAGGTGCAGGTGGCGTTCGAGGCGTTCCAGAGGCAGAGCGCCGTGACGGTGAAGCCGATGACGGCCATCTCCGACCTGGCCACCATCCACGAGGACATCGTCAACTCCGCGGTGCAAAAACGTGCCGCCGTCATCGTGCTCCCGTTCCACAAGATACTCTGCCACGACGGGGCGATGGAGGCGTGCGTGGACCGAGCGTACCACCACGTGAACGTGCGGGTGCTCCGGAAGGCGCCGTGCACGGTGGCGATCCTCGTGGACCGGGCGCTGGCGGACCCACGTATGGCCTACCGGTGTCACAGGACACCGGGTAAATTTTCTGCTTACGGTAGATGCATACGCCAGGTACTAGCGTGACACCGGTAAAATTGGTGCAGGGACACCGGCTAAGCCGACGACGGCGCGCGGGAGCGGCCCAATCGGCTATGTGGTTACGCATGCACGCGGAGGCACATGATTGGATTCATTGTTGATCAATCAGATTTGTTTGTAAGTGTACGTGCAGTCGTGCATGTTCAGTGTGCTGGCTTCTCCGCTCCTCCTGCACCGATTCGTCTCAGCGTCGCCCTCGCCCGGTCGCCCGCTCGGCGGTTTACCATCGAAGCTTCGTGGCGTATCAGACGTGGCCCTAGTCCACTCACCAGATCGTTGGAGAAAAAAAACATTTTCTCCCATGGATGCGCTTCTATTTGCTCTAATCTTTGTTTCCCAAATACATAAACAATATGCCTAGTATTTTGAATTTTAAGTTAATTACAATTGAGGATTGGATTACCTTGTTTATAAATTTTTTGGCAGCTTTTTTTAGGCAAAACCACTCTACTTTATTAATTTGTAACAATATTCATGGGTATATACAATAATTTTTTGGCAGATTTTCACATCTATTTGAGAACTGCTTCATTGTGTTTTTCCAAAAATAAAATACAGTGACCATATATGTTTGATAATTGGATTAATGTGATTTTTAAAATTTCACGATGATTTCTCAATTTTGCGGATACAATTTTGGTTCGATCTAGTCTATTTTTACTGTCGGTTGTTTCGTTGTGTCAAGTATGTAACTACCTCCATTTTTATATACAAGACCACAAATTCATATACATGTATCAGGGTAAGATTTAATGCATGCTTTGCAAGCTACTTTTTCTTTTTGTTTACTGAGATCATTAATATACCGCAAAGAAGAAGAAAAATGAAACTAATCGAACGTTGAGCATGCAAGTATTAAACAGGTTGCTAGTATGAAAACATATCGTTATTTTCTGTCTCACTTACTCTTAGTGACCTTGTATGGATGCAAAATGTATATTCCCTCGGTCCGATGAAAAGTGTACACATAGAAATTTTAGGACAAATTATGGAGTGGAGTAAAAAATGCATTGAAAAGATGCAAGCAATTATCACTCTCCTCTTTAATTACCCAACGCCCAATGAGCTAAGTGCATGTAGATATTAAGGAGACCATGTGTACAATGTTATTGGTCTTGATTACCGTGTGATGGTAAAAAAATATTTTTTCTACTTTAAAGTGCATTGGAAAGATAGATGTACAATTTTTTATGGACAAATTTAAAGAGTACTTAAAATTAAAAGCCAAATGTACAGTCCTCACCGGACGGAGGGAGTAATCTATAGATAAAAAATAAAGGCCACATAATTATTCATAGTATTGCATGTGGACCACTTGCACACATATGTGATGTACACTTGGACAATGGGACACCGGGACATTTTTGTCCCGGGTCCGCCCCTGGGTGTCGGCGCCGGACGTCCCCTACACCGTGCTCCTACTCTTCTTCGGCGGGCCCGACGACCGCGAGGCACTGGCCTACGCCGCCCGCATGGCCGAGCACCCCGGTATCGTGCTCACCGTGGTACGCTTCAGCGCGGCTGCTGCGGCCGCGGCGGATCTCGCGGACGTCGACGAGGAGGCCATACAGAAGCACGTGGTCCCCGGCGAGTCGGTGAGCTACGAGGAGGTGGTGGCGCGGGAGAGGCTGGAGGTGGCGGCGGCCATCAAGGCATTTGGGAGGGGGAAGAATCTGGTGGTGGCCGAGCGGTCGGCGCAAGCGATACCCCTGATGGAGAAGACCGACTGCCCGGAGCTGGACCCGTGGGGAGCTACCTGGCGACAATAGAGTTCTCGGCGACGGCGTCGGTGCTCGTGGTGCGGCGGTACGACCGGAGGAATAACCCGACCTCGGCGGGGGACGAGGAGGTAGAGGACACGGTGGTGCGCGCTCCGATGCCATCTCCGGCCTACACGCCCACCAAGACGTCGCCGGGTGAGCAGAATAGGCCAGCCGGCGGGGGAGTCGGTACGTGACGGCCGGTGCGCGCATGCAGTTCCGACGTAGCTAGGCTAGGCTCCCAAGTTTAGTTCTCTAACTGTGGTTACTGTGCCTGTTGACACGTGTATGTACATGTACAAAACCAAACAAATAACAACACATGAGCAGCTCGTAGTATCTCCGTTCAATTTCTTACGTGTTTGCTAACAAGTAAGTACTCCCTCCGTTCAATGAATGTGGTGGTTTTAGTTCAAATTTGAACTGAACTAAAATCACGACATTTATTATGAAAGAAGTATAGAGAAGAGATACTACCGATATCTGCATGATATGTAATCATTCGGGTATATTTTTTTAGGTGTTGGATGCATTCTACGTTACAATAATTGTTGTATGTTGTCGGGGAACCTTGAGATTTACCTAAGTGGGCCATGTTTTTTTGTATGGTGCAGGGGCGCCTGGTTTTTGCGTCTTTTTCTTTTCTTTGTTTTTCTCCTTTCAACGGGATTCAAAAAATGTTCATGAAACTATGAATTTTCAACAATTTCAGAAAATTCTCACAAAATTTAAAATTTTCAACAGTTTCAAAAAATGTTTGATAATTTCAAAAGTGTTCAAAGATTTTTAGAAATTGTTCATGAATGTTAGAAACAGTCCGTGAATGTGAAAAGATGTTCTCAATTTTTTTAATGATTTCGAATAATGATCATGAATTTGAAAAAAGGTAAAGAATTAAAGATGTTCATGAATTTTCAAAATATTCAGGGATTCCAAAAATCATAAATTTAAAAATATTCACGAATTTCAAAAAATGTTTTGTATACTTAAAAAACTCACTGATTTCAAAAAATATTTGTGAATTAAAAATCGTTTGGAAATTAAAAAATGTCCTAGATATCAAAAAAATCCGTGGATTAAAGAATGGTCAGGAAATATGAATAAATGGGGAAAATAAAAAATAGAAAAATCCAGAAAAAAGCTGTTCAGGAAGGTTCTAGAACCTTCCCAAAATCGTGGAAACCGTACAAAGAAAGCAATATGGGCCAGCCCTTGTCGTAGCTCTTGGCGCTCGGAAGGAATGTGTTTGCTTGGTATTTCACGCGTTGCGCGGGGGATGGGAGCAACTAATCACTGAGAATGTATACAGTGCACCGAACGAATATGTGCATCAGCTGCACCGGGCTATTAGACTAAAAAAAAAAGGTGCACCAGGCTATTTTGGTCCATGGTAAATGTATTGTTGGCACAGTAGCGAAGAAACCTTTACGCATTATCAAAATCAACCTGCACTCCACCATTTTTTTTTCTCTCCATCATTAAATGCATATTTTTAATATATTTTTCCTTCAAACATAGGAATGACCATATATGTTGAACCATATATCCAAATTTAGATCTGTTCTGACCATCATCTTTGTTTTGATGAGTTGTTCAAA
Organism: Triticum timopheevii; assembly: GCA_963921465.1. Lineage (NCBI taxonomy): Eukaryota > Viridiplantae > Streptophyta > Magnoliopsida > Poales > Poaceae > Triticum > Triticum timopheevii. Next base: position 599,242,515 of record OY997270.1, read on the forward strand.
ACAAGACTAATGTTGTATATACTTTCTATATTTTTCGTATTAAAACTTGACCACAACATTTGTAAGGTCCAAGTCATTTTAAAATATGTATTCAATAAATATGGACATTTCGGTGTGGTTCCTTGCATGTCTGAGTCTTGTTTATTTCGAGAGATATGAGTGCATTTTTTCCACAGGGATAGATTTCTTATTGAGCGCAGATTTAGTGAAGAAACGACACAATTAGCATTTCATTGTTTTCCAAGATCAACTCAATTCAACCTTGCACCTCACGAGTCACCCATCTGCTAACTCAACAAAATTTCAATAAAAAATTTTTTTGCACTGCTAGCAACTTTGTTTCCCTTCTCGGATTTTGTAGGTTCAATCGTTAATGGAAAAAAAAATCTCTTGCATAATTGTTGGAGATACATTGCCCTATCTTGTTGCTAGTAGAGTACTAGCATCACTATCACTAGATCGATGAAGGCGCGCGTTGCCGCGTTCGTCAACTTTGACGATAGAAGGATAGGAATTTACAACCTGAAAATATAAAATTTCCATGAAGTGCGTTCATTCTTTTCAAAGTAGGAACGTAAAGGCATTAGACAAAATGTTCCCTTTCTCATGGGCAGGGCTACAAAGGACACATCTATTGAAATACCACCTTTTTTTCATAAACCAGGGTCCCAAACAAACTTGGTTAGCCAATTTTCAATATATTCTTCGAAAACCTTGCATCTAAGTTTATGTCACCATGATTGGGGTTGTTTCATCATATAGGCAACCTGGCACGATCAATCAACTTTGATTAATAACATTTGGGATGGTTATAGGATGGGAAAAATAATTCAAACAAATATTCTTAATAGAGGCATACGCCTCGATTAAAAATAGTACTTGTCGTTAAATCAGTGGAAATACTTGTAGGGCTACAAAAGCTCACACATGTAGTATTGGTGGACCCAGTTACTGAAATTTTTACAGGGGAATCCTCCGTGAAAGTTGTACCAGTGAACATGAGGTAGAACCAAAGTCAAGCAAGTACTCCAATCAAAGAAACCAACGAACCAATAGAAGAAAGGGCTTGATTGGGTACATAGGAACAAAATCTATTTATACCTTAGGGCATCCACAGTGTGATGTTTTTGTGCCTCTAAGGCTGCCTCTAAGGATTTCTAGTCTACCTCTATACACTGCACGATTTAGTTTGTCCGCCTCTGTGCTTAGCGTCGCCTCCAACACTAGAAGCAGCCTCCAAGTGAATAAACAAATGAAAGAAAAGAATAGAGGAGGAAAGAGACATGCATGCACGGGGATCAGAGGTAGTAAATTGTTTTTTTTTAATTTGTTGTAGGCTTACGGTGGGCTCCACCTTGGAGACATGTTAAAATCTTTATACACTGCGGAACTTTCATTCATGCTTAGAGGCATCAACGTGGGGCCCAGCTTAGAGGCCGCAGTGCCTCCATACGTTGGAGATGCTCTTAGTAATGCATCAATGCCCCATGATATAAATGCGCAAGATGGCCACGGCGTTGATCAATCAGCATATAACCAATAGACGTCATCGTGCAAGGCTCCCTATGCACCCTCTTTTCAACCATTGATGAGTCTCCCTTCTCTCCACCCCTTTGGTTGCAGCCTATACTTCATCTTCTTATCAAATGACTTGTCATATCTAAACATCGCAGTCACAATGGTAAGGAACCTCGTCTTGCGCTTCTCTTCTCTATACTTGTCCACCCCATCCGCGATCACCTTGCCTGCCTGGTCGACCCTCGCGCCCTCTCATCTTCTTGTATATCACGAGCCCCTTTGTTGCTTCCCAACCACAAATTTAGTGGTTAGGGGCAATGGATTTGGCCTTCTTAGGTTTTGGTTAGGGCATTGTGATTCTTTGCATGCCGTGAAAGAAGATTATATTTTTTCAAAGAAAAATATTGCTTATTAAGCGCAGGTTGGGTGAACAAACGACACAATTAGCATTTCAAAGTTTTTCTAGATTCAATCAGATTCAACATGGCACCTCATGATCCAACCATCCGCTAGCCCAATACAATTTCATTATATATTTGTTGCACGACTAACAGTTTATATTCCCTTCCAGATTCTTCCTAGGTTCGACCAATGCTAAAAAATTCTCTCACATAATTGTGGGAGATGCACCATCGCCACCACTGTGTTTGTTTTCATGGCATCATAAAAAGATATGCATACCATGGATGCAAATTTTCTTTGCCCAATGTGTACCACTTGCAAATTTTTCTAGGTTCGATCATTGATGAAAAATGTCTCTCACGTAGTTGTGCGACACATTGTCCTAGCTTGTTCCAGTAGAGTACTACCACCACAATCCTATCAATTTCTTTGCATGACATCATCAAAATATATGTGTATTATGGACAAAGCTTTTCTTTGCTCAACATGTATTACTTGTCTCTCCTGCCTCTAAGTTTTGGGATGAGAGGATCGGAAGCAAGAAGAAAACCCAAATACCCCCAATCCCTCCGCATCCCCTTTTCGGCCATTGATGCAGCCTCCCTCCTCCCATCCCCTTTGGTTGCAGTCTATGCTTCTTCTTCTTACTAATGACTTGCCATATCCAATTGTTGCCACCGCGATTGTAAGGGGCATTGAAGGAAATATGCCCTAGAGGCAATAATAAAGTTATTATTTATTTCCTTATTTCATGATAAATGTTTATTATTCATGCTAGAATTGTATTAACCGGAAACATAATACATGTGTGAATACATAGACAAACATAGTGTCACTAGTATGCCTCTACTTGACTAGCTTGTTGATCAAAGATGGTTATGTTCCCTAACCATAGACATGTGTTGTCATTTGATTAATGGGATCACATCATTAGGAGAATGATGTGATTGACATGACCCATTCCGTTAAGCCTAGCACTTGATCGTTTAGTATGTTGCTATTGCTTTCTTCATGACTTATACATGTTCCTGTAACTATGAGATTATGCAACTCCCGTTTACCGGAGGAACACTTTGGGTGCTACCAAACGTCACAATGTAACTGGGTGATTATAAAGGAGTACTACAGGTGTCTCCAAAGGTACATGTTGGGTTGGCGTATTTCGAGATTAGGTTTTGTCACTCCTATTGTCGGAGAGGTATCTCTGGGCCCTCTCGGTAATGCACATCACTTAAGCCTTGCAAGCATTGTAACTAATGAGTTAGTTGCGGGATGATGTATTACGGAACGAGTAAAGAGACTTGCCGGTAATGAGATTGAACTAGGTATAGAGATACCAACGATCGAATCTCGGACAAGTAACATACCGATGACAAAGGGAACAATGTATGTTGTTATGCGGTTTGACCGATAAAGATCTTCATAGAATATGTGGGAGCCAATATGAGCATCCAGGTTCCGCTATTGGTTATTGACCAGAAACGTGTTTCGGTCATGTCTACATTGTTCTCGAACCCGTAGGGTCTGCACGCTTAAGGTTTTGATGACAGTTATATTATGAGTTTAAATGTTTTGATGTACCGAAGGAGTTAGGAGTCCCGGATGAGATCGGGGACATGACGAGGAGTCTCGAAATGGTCGAGACGTAAAGATTCATATATTGGATGATATGGTTAGGCCAAGGGGTCAAGCCCATGAGGCTTTAGGTCGGTGCAAAAGGAGTTTTGCGGAGGCCAGGGGGCCAAACGCCAGAGACCCTGGCGTCTGGCCCTGGGCCAGACGCCGAGGCCCATGGCGTCTGGGCCAGATGCCAAGGATTGTGGCGTTTGGTCCTGGAGTCCGAGTGGGACTCTTGCCTTTCGGGCAAAACCGACTTTGAGGAGGCTTTTGCTCCAAGTTTCGACCCCGGGGCTCAACATATAAATAGAGGGGCAGGGCTAGCACCAAAGACACAACAATTGATCCCTTGGATCTCTTAGCCGTGTGCGGTGCCCCCCTCCACCATAGTCCACCTCGATAATATCGTAGTGGTGCTTAGGCGAAGCCCTGCGATGGTAGAACATCAAGATCTTCACCACGCCGTCGTGCTGACGGAACTCTCCCTCGACACTCGGCTGGACCGGAGTTCGAGGGACGTCATCGAGCTGAACGTGTGCTAGAACTCGGAGGTGCTGTAGTTTCGGTGCTTGATCGGTCGGGCCCTGAAGACGTACGACTACATCAACCGCATTGTGCTAACGCTTCCGCTTACGGCCTACGAGGATACGTGGACAATACTCTCCCCTCTCGTTGCTATGCCATCACCATGATCTTGCGTATGCGTAGGAATTTTTTTGAAATTACTACGTTCCCCAACAGTGGCATCCGAGCCAGGTTTTATGCGTAGATGTCATATGCACGAGTAGAACACAAGTGAGTTGTGGGCGATACAAGTCATACTGCTTACCAGCATGTCATACTTTGGTTCGGCGGTATTGTGAGATGAAGCGGCCCGGACTGACATTACGCGTACGCTTACGCGAGACTGGTTTCACCGTTACGAGCACTCGTTCTTAAAGGTGGCTGGCGGGTGTCTGTATCTCTCACTTTAGCTGAATTGAGTGTGGCTACACCCGGTCCTTGCGAAGGTTAAAACAGCACTAACTTGAGGAACTATCGTTGTGGTTTTGATGCGTAGGTAAAAACAGTTCTTGCTAAGCCCGTAGCAGCCACGTAAAATTTGCAACAACAAAGTAGAGGACGTCTAACTTGTTTTTGCAGGGCATGTTGTGATGTGATATGGTCAAGGCGTGATGCTATATTTTATTGTATGAGATGATCATGTTTTGTAACCGAAGTTATCGGCAACTGGCAGGAGCCATATGGTTGTCGCTTTATTGTATGAAATGCAAATGCCCTGTAATTGCTTTACTTTATCACTAAGCGGTAGCGATAGTCGTAGAAGCAATAGATGGCGTAACGACAACGATGCTACAATGGAGATCAAGGTGTCGCGCCGGTGACGATGGTGATCACGATGGTGCTTTGAAGATGGAGATCACAAACACAAGATGATGATGGCCATATCATATCACTTATATTGATTGTATGTGATGTTAATCCTTTATGCATCTTATCTTGCTTTGATTGACGGTAGCATTTTAAGATGATCTCTCACTAAAATTATCAAGAAGTGTTCTCCCTGAGTATGCACCGTTGCGAAAGTTCTTCGTGCTGAGACACCACGTGATGATCGGGTGTGATAGGCTCTACGTTCAAATACAACGGGTGCAAAACAGTTGCACACGCGGAATACTCAGGTTAAACTTGACGAGCCTAGCATATACAGATATGGCCTCGGAACACGGAGACCGAAAGGTCGAGCGTGAATCATATAGTAGATACGATCAACATACTGATGCTCACCATTGAAAACTACTCCATCTCACGTGATGATCGGACATGGTTTAGTTGATTTGGATCACGTGATCACTTAGATGACTAGAGAGATGTCTGTCTATGTGGGAGTTCTTAAGTAATATGATTAATTGAACTTAAATTTATCATGAACTTAGTCCTGGTAGTATTTTGCAAATTATGTTGTAGATCAATAGCTTGCGTTGTTGCTTTCATATGTTTATTTTGATATGTTCATAGAAAAAACTGTGTTGATAGAGGTTAGTAGCAATGATGCGGATTGGATCCGTGATCTGAGGTTTATCCTCATTGCTGCACAGAAGTATTATGTGCTTAATGCACCGCTAGGTGACAGACCTATTGCAGGAGCAGATGCAGACGTTATGAATGTCTGGCTAGCGCAATATGATGACTACTTGATAGTTTAGTGCACCATGCTTAACGGCTTAGAATCGGGACTTCAAAGACGTTTTGAACGTCATGGACCATATAAGATGTTCCAGGTATTGAAGTTAACATTTCAAGCAAATACCCGAGTTGAGAGATATGAAGTCTCCAACAAGTTCTATAGCTAAAAGATGGAGGAGAATCACTCAACTAGTGAGCATGTGCTCAGATTGTCTGGGTACTTCAATCGCTTGAATCAAGTGGGAGTTAATCTTCCAGATAAGATAGTGATTGACAGAATTCTCTAGTCACCATCACTAAGTTACTAGAACTTCGTGATGAACTATAGTATGCAAGGGATGACTAAAACAATTCCCGAGCTCTTCGTGATGTTGAAATCGACGAAGGTAGAAATCAAGAAAGAGCATCAAGTGTTGATAATTGACAAGACCGCTAGTTTCAAGAGAAGGGCAAAGGGAAAGAAAGGGAACTTCAAGTGGAAAGACAAGCAAGTTGTCACTCCTGCGAAGAAGCCCAAAGCTAGACCATAGCCTGAAACTGAGTGCTTAAACTGCAAAGAAAATAGTCACTGGAAGCGGAAATGCCCTGAATATTTGGTAGTTAAGAAGGATGGCAAAGTGAACAAGGGTATATTTGATATACAGGTTATTAATGTGCGCCTTGCTAGTGTTTATAGTAGCCCCTGAGTATTTGATACTTGTTCGGTTGCTAAGATTAATAACTCGAAACAGGAGCTACAGAATAAACAGAGACTAGTTGAAGGGCAAATGATGATGAGTGTTGGAAGTAGTTCCAAGATTTATATGATCATCATCGCACACTCCCTATACTTTCGGGATTAATGTTAAACCTAAATAAATGTTATTTGGCGTTTGCGTTGAGCATGAATATGATTTGATCATGTTTATTGCAATACGGTTATTCATTTAAAATCAGAGAATAATTGTTGTTCTGTTTATATGAATAAAACCTTCAATGGTCATACACCCAATGAAAATAGTTTGTTGGATCTCGATCGTGATGATACACATATTCATAATATTGATGCCAAAAGATGCAAAGTTAATAATGATGGTGCAACTTATTTGTGGCACTGCCGTTTGGGTCATATCGGTGTAAAGCGCATGAAGAAGCTCCATAAAGATGGATTTTTGGAATCACTTGGTTATGAATCATTTGATGCTTGCGAACCGTGCCTTTTGGGCAAGATGACTAAAACTCCGTTCTCCGGAACAATGGAACGAGCTACTAACTTGTTGGAAATAATACATACCGATGTATGCGATCCAATGAGTATTGATGCTCGTGGCAAGTATCATTATTTTTTGACCTTCACAAGATGATTTGAGCAGATATGGGTATATCTACTTGATGAAACATAAATCTGAAATAGTTGAAAGGTTCAAAGAATTTCAGAGTGAAGTGGAAAAATCATCGTAACAAGAAAATAAAGTTTCTACGATCTGATCGCGGAGACGAATATTTGAGTTACGAGTTTGGTCTTCAATTAAAACAATGTGAAATAGTTTCACAGCTCACGCCACCTGGAACACCACAACGTTATGGTGTGTCCGAATGTCGTAACCGCACTTTATTGGATATGGTGCGATCTATGATGTCTCTTACTGATTTACCACCATCATTTTGGGGTTATGCATTAGAGACTGCTGCATTCACGTTAAAAGGGCACCATCTAAATCCGTTGATACGACACCATATGAACTGTGGTTTAGCAGTAAACCTAAGCTGTCGTTTCTTAAATTTTGGGGCTGCGATGCTTATGTGAAAAAGTTTCAACCTGATAAGCTCGAACCCAAATCGGAGAAGTGCGTCTTCATAGAATACCCAAAGAAAACTATTGGGTACACCTTCAATCACAGATCCGAAGGCAAGTTATTCGTTGCTAAGATGGATCCTTTCTAGAGAAGAAGTTTCTCTCGAAAGAAGTGAGTGGGAGGAAAGTAGAACTTGATGAGGTAATTGTACCTTCTCCCTTATTGGAAAGTAGTTCATCACAGAAATCAGTTCCAGTGATTCCTACACCAATTAGTGAGGAAGTTAATGATGATGATCATGAAACTTCAGATCAAGTTGCTACCAAACCTCGTAGGTCTTCCAGAGTAAGATACGCGCCAGAGTGGTACGGTAATCATGTTCTGGAAGTCATGTTACTAGGCCATGATGAACCTACGAACTATGAGGAAGCGATGATGAGCCCAGATTCCACGAAATGGCTTGATGCCATAAAATCTGAGATATGATCCATGTATGAGAACAAAGTATGGACTTTGATTGACTTGCTCGATGATCAGCAAGCCATGTTAAATAAATGGATCTTCAAGAAGAAGACGGATACTGATAGTAGTGTTACTATCTACTAAGCTCGACTTTTTGCGAAAGGTTTTCAACAAGTTTAAGGTGTTGAATACGATGAGATTTTCTCACTCGTATCGAAGCTTAAGTCTGTCTGAATCATGTTAGCAATTGCTAGATTTTATGAAATCTGGCAAATGGATGTCAAAACTACATTCCTTAATGGATTTAAAGAGTTGTATATGATGCAACCAGAAAGTTTTTGTCAATCCTAAAGATGCTAACAAAGTGTGCAAGCTCCAGCAATCCATCAATGGACTGGTGCAAGCATCTCGGAGTTGGAATATACGCTTTGATGAATTGATCAAAGCATATGGTTTTATACAGACTTTTGAAAAGGCCTGTATTTACAAGAAAGTGAGTGGGAGCACTACAGCATTTCTGATAAGTATATGTGAATGACATATTGTTGATCGGAAATAATGTAGAATTATTCTGCAAAGCATAAAGGAGTGTTTTAAAGGAGTTCTTTAAAAGAAAGACCTCAGTAAAAGCTACTTACATATTAAGCATCAAGATCTATTGAGATAGATCAAGACACTTGATAAGATTTTCAATGAGTACATACCTTGGCAAGATTTTGAAATAGTTCAAGATGGAACAATCAAAGAAAGAGTTCTTGCCTGTGTTGCAAAGGTGTGAAATTGAGGAAGACTCAAATCCCGACCACGGCAGAAAATAGAAAAGAGAATGAAAGTTATTCCCTATGCCTCAGTCATAGGTTCTATAAAGTATGCTATGTTATGTACCAGACCTATTGTATACCTTGCTCTGAATTTGGCAAGGGAGTACAATAGTGATCTAGGAGTAGATCACTGGACATTGGTCAAGAATATCCTTAGTGAGGACTAAGGAAATATTTCTCGATTATGGAGGTTGAGGGAGTCCTGGACTAGGGGGTGTCCGGACAGCCGGACTATCATCGTCCGCCGGACTCCAAGACTATGAAGATACAAGATTGAAGACTTCGTCCCGTGTCCGGATGGGACTTTCCTTGGCGTGGAAGGCAAGCTTGGCAATACGGATATGTAGATCTCCTACCATTGTAACCGACTCTTTGTAACCCTGGCCCTCTCCGGTGTCTATATAAACCGGAGGGCTTTAGTCCGTAGGACATAACATCCATTACAACAATCATACCATAGGCTAGCTTCTAGGGTTTAGCCTCCTTGATCTCGTGGTAGATCCACTCTTGTACTACCCATATCATCAATATTAATCAAGCAGGACGTAGGGTTTTACCTCCATCAAGAGGGCCCGAACCTGGGTAAAACATCGTGTCCCTCGTCTCCTGTTACCATCCGCCTAGACGCACAGTTCGGGACCCCCTACCCGAGATCCGCCGGTTTTGACATCGACATTGGTGCTTTCATTGAGAGTTCCTCTGTGTTGTCACCGATAGGCTCGATGGCTTCTTCAATCAACAACAACGCCGTCCAGGGTGAGACTTTTCTCCCCGGACAGATCTTCGTATTCGGCGGCTTCACACTGCGGGCCAATTCGCTTGGCCATCTGGAGCAGATCGAAAGCTACGCCCCTGGCCCTCAGGTCGGATTTGGAAGCCTAAACTTCACGACGGACATCCGCGGAGATTTGATCTTCGACGGATCCGATCCGCAGCCGAGCGTGCCGCACTGTCGCGATGGGAACGATTTAGCTCTGCCGCCGGACAGTACCTTGGAGGCCGCACACGAATCCGCTCCGACCCATAGTCCGGAGCCGATCGCGCAGATCGAGGACGGGTGGCTGGACGCCGCCTTGGAAGCTGCAACTTCCACGGCGGTGGAGCCGAACACTGACCTCGTCCCTTATAAATCCCGTGACTCCGAGGCGCCGGACTCCCAGCCGGACTCCGAACCTCCTGCGCCCCCACCAATCGAATCCGATTGGGCGCTGATCATGGAGTTCACCGCCGCGAACATCTTTCAGCACTCACCCTTTGGCGACATCTTAAATTCGCTAAAGCATTTCTCGCTATCCGGAGAGCCTTGGCCGGATTATGGCCAGGATGGTTGGGATGCGGACGACGAAGAAATTCAAATCCCACCCACCACCCACTTTGTAGCCACTGTCGATGATCTAACCGACATGCGAGACTATGACTCCGAAGACATCGACGGTATGGACGACGATGCCGGAGACGATCAGGAACCAGCGCCTACAGGGCACTGGAAGACCACCTCGTCATATGACATATACATGGTGGACACCCCAAAAGATGGGGACGGCGAAGAAGCAGCGGAGGCAGATTCCTTAAAGAAACAGCCCAAGCGCCGACGTCAGCGGCGCCGCTCTAAATCATGCCACAGCAAGAATGGAGATTCCGGCATAGGAGATAATAACACCCCAGAAAGTGCCAAAGACAATCCCCTCCAGCAAGATTCAGCGCAGGAGGACGCAGAAGCAAGCCCTCACGAAAGAGCGGCAGACGAAGAGGTTGAGGATGATAATTACATACCTCCCTCCGAAGACGAGGCAAGCCTCGACGACGACGAATTCGTCGTGCCCGAGGATCCCGTCGAACAAGAGCGTTTCAAACGCAGGCTAATGGCCACAGCAAATAGCCTAAAGAAAAAGCAGCAGCAGCTTCAAGCTGATCAAGACCTGCTGGTCAACAGATGGACCGAGGTCCTCGCGGCCAAAGAGTATGAACTCGAACGTCCCTCCAAGAGTTACCCAAAACGCAAGTTGCTCCCTCGATTAGAGGAGGAAGCATACATACATTCATCACCAGCGCACAATACGGCCGACCGACCACCCCGTGGTCGCGACAGAGAGGCATCCAGGCCCTCCACCAAGACCGTACCCCGGCATCGCTCCAAAAGTACGAAGCCACGAGGGAACGCGCCGGACTTGCGAGATATATTGGAGGACAAGGCAAGACAATCCAGATCTATCTATGGATCACGTGGGCGCCCCACGACCCACGACGAATACCGTCGAGCCGGATACAACAACTCCGGCCGGGCCGAACACAGCAGACAACGCTCCCTTGAGCTACGTCGTGATATTGCTCAATACCGAGGTGCCACACACCCGCTATGCTTCACTAACGAAGTAATGGATCATCAAATCCCTGAAGGGTTTAAACCCATAAACATTGAATCCTACGATGGCATGACAGACCCCGCGGTTTGGATCGAAGATTATCTCCTTCACATCCATATGGCCCGCGGCGACGATCTCCACGCCATCAAATATCTCCCGCTCAAGCTTAAAGGACCAGCTCGGCATTGGCTTAACAGCCTGCCCGCAGAGTCAATTGGGTGTTGGGAAGACCTAGAAGCCGCATTCCTCGACAACTTCCAGGGCACATATGTGCGACCACCAGACGCCGATGACCTAAGCCACATAATCCAGCAGCCAGACGAATCGGCCAGGCAATTCTGGACACGGTTCTTAACAAAGAAAAATCAAATCGTCGATTGTCCGGATGTATAGGCCCTCGCAGCCTTCAAACATAACATCCGTGACGAGTGGCTAGCCCGGCACCTAGGACAGGAAAAGCCGAAATCCATGGCAGCCCTCACATCATTAATGACCCGCTTCTGTGCGGGAGAGGATAGTTGGCTAGCTCGCAGCAACAACCTCAGCAAAAATGCTGGTAGTCCAGATACCAAGGACCACAATGGCAGGTCGCGTCGAAGCAAAAATAAACGCCGTGTTAACGGCGACGACAAGGAGGATATGACAGTCAACGCCGGATTCCGAGGCTCTAAACCCGGTCAGCGGAAGAAGCCATTTAAAAGAACCACTCCGGGTCCGTCCAATTTGGACCGAATACTCGACCGCTCATGCCAGATACACGGCACCCCCGAAAAGCCAGCTAAACACACCAACAGAGATTGTTGGGTATTCAAGCAGGCAGGCAAGTTAATTGCCGAAAACAATGACAAGGGGTTGCATAGCGATGACGAGGAAGAGACCCGGCCGCCGAACAGTAGAGGACAGAAGGGTTTCCCCCCACAAGTGCGGACGGTAAACATGATATACGCAACCCATATACCCAAGAGGGAGCGGAAGCGTGCACTAAGGGACGTATACGCGATGGAGCCAGTCGCCCCAAAGTTCAATCCATGGTCCTCTTGCCCGATCACTTTCGATTGAAGAGACCATCCGACCAGCATCCGCCATGGCGGATTCGCCACATTGGTTTTAGACCCAATCGTCGATGGATTTCACCTCACGAGAGTCCTGATGGACGGCGGCAGTAGCCTGAACCTGCTTTATCAGGACGCAAGATGGGCATAGACCCCTCAAGGATTAAACCTACAAAGACGACCTTCAAAGGCGTCATACCAGGTGTTGAGGCCAATTGTACAGGCTCAGTCACACTGGAAGTGCTCTTCTGATCCCCGGATAATTTCCGGAGCGAGGAGTTAATCTTCGACATAGTCCCGTTCCGCAGTGGCTATCACGGTCTGCTCGGACGAACCGCATTCGCAAAGTCCAACGCGGTGCCGCACTACGCATACCTCAAGCTCAAGATGCCAGGCCCTCGTGGAGTCATCACGGTCAACGGAAATACGGAACGCTCCCTCCGAACGGAGGAACATACAGCGGCTCCCGCGGCAGAAGTACAGAGCAGCCTTCTAAGGCAATTTTCAAGTCCGGCCGTTAAATGACCGGACACAGCCAAACGCGCCCGGAGCAACATCAATCAAGACCACCTGGCATGTTCTGAGCACGCGTAGCAATGCGGCCCCAACCCCAGCCCTCGCATGATTGCAAGACCAACCCTCCGCGTACATCATTACGCTCTGGAGATACCATGGGCATAAGGGGAGGGGCACGACCACAACAGACCCAGAGCGCGGCTCGACCACACCAGGGGCTCCCAAGTGTGTCACTCTTCTTATTTGTATTTTCCTTCTTTTTATATATAGGACTCCGTTTACCAGAGGCCCTGTCCGGTGGTGAACCCGCTGAACTCACGATGCAACAGCCAGGGAAGGAAAAAGGCCGCGACGAACACTCAGGTGGTCTCCATTAAGAGCACTAAATTTGATTATACACACCAGTCTGCAGCCCACCCCTGGAGGGGGACATGTTTAATTAGTCCAATCCCTTGCTTACCGCACTATTTGTATCATTCCGCACTCATAGCAGAATCCCTTAAATAAATAATGCAGCATTTTTGCCTATAATTGCATCACTTTACATATATGTTCATTAATGACATCTTGCACCCGTATATTTTGGTACGGCCGAATACACCAGGGGCTTATGTTCCCCGCATTATGGTGTGATAAGTCCGAACACTTTCACAAGTGCGGCACCCCGAACTTATAGCATTATATGAATCGGCTCCGAATCATGTCTTGGGTCACTAGTTGGGTTTGCCCGGCTCCCATGTTTTGGTACCTTACGTTCCGTTCTGTCGGCTAAGGTGGCACTGGAAGAACCACTGCGATTGCGCCCCGGTTGAGCTGGGCGAGCGCCTCAGTGGAGAAAGCTAAAACTGACTGTCATGATAAGGCGAGAGACTGGTCGCTGTTCGACAGGTCTTTTCGAGTCCTTAAAGACTTATGCCGCTTCGAGCGAAGAACCGGATAATGTCCGACGAAGGCGTGGATAGCGCCCCGAATTCGGCCTTCCAAATACTAGGGGCTTCGCCGAAATTTAAAATTATAGAATTCTATGGCTAAGTGAGAGTGTTCAAGCATTATAAGTCCGGTTGCCTTGTTCGTTGTGTTGAGCGCCTCCCTAGATGGACCAAAAAATGGGAACAAGAGTGCTCAAGTTTATCCCGAACACCCCAGCACTAGTGGCATGGGGGCTGAAGCCGACGACTTGCCATCTCTCAGATTTTATAAACAGCCGCACAGAAGGTAATATTTTAAATTAAACAAGAGTTGCTTAGCGCATATGAACAAAGTTTTCAGCACACAGGATAACACATAGTGAGTTTACTCAATAATTACATCTCTGGGGCACTCATCCGCAATCTTGCGGGCACCCTTCAGGACAGTCTTATAGTACATCTCGGGCGTACGATACTCCTTGCCCGTTGGCGGTGCGTCCGTGATAAGCCTTTCCGCATCCAGCCTGCCCCAGTGCACCTTTGCGCGGGCAAGGGCCCGACGAGCGCCTTCAATACAGGCGGAGCGCTTGATGACCTCCACCTAGGGGCACGCATCCACCAGCCGCCGCACGAGGCCGAAGTAGCTCCCAGGCATGGCCTCTCCAGGCCACAGCCGGACTATGAGGCCCTTCATGGCCTGCTCGGCTACCTTGTGGAGCTCGACCAGCTGCTTCAGCTGGTCGCTAGGGGGCACCGGATGGCCGGCCTCAGCATACTGAGACCAGAAGACCTTCTCCGTTGAGCTCCCCTCTTCACCATGGTAGAATGCGGCGGCATCGGACGCACTGCGAGGCAGATCTACAAACGCCCCTAGAGAGCTCTGAATTCAGGTAAGTGTCGGGTAGTTTACATTAACATGCTTGCTTTGCATGAAAAATGCCTTACCCGCCGCTATTTTCTTCACATCCTCAACCTCCTGAAGGGCCTTATGGGCCTCGGCCTTGGCGGCTCTGGCATTTCGAGAGCCGAGGCAAGCTCGGACTCCCGAGTCTTTGAGTCGCGCTCCATACTCTCATGCTTTTCCATGAGAGCCTGGAGCTCTTGCCGCACCTCCGCCACCCGCGCCTCCTGCTTCTCGCGCTCTGCCCGTTCCGCGGCCGCATTGCGTTCGGCCGCAGACACAGCCTCCTTCAGGGTTGCCACCTCGTTCGTGGCCCCTGCAGTACCCACGTTATCCTTGTTATTTTTATTGCAACCTAAATCCTTTTCTGTAAGGTAACTATTCAAAGTGGTGTTACTCACCTTCTTTGTCCTCGAGCTGCTTCTTGGCACGGCCTAGCTCTTGCTCGGACCGCTCGAGGTCCTGCTTCAAAGCACCGACCTCCGCAGTCAGTGCGGCAGAGGTCAGCAGCGCAGCTTGCAAACCCATATTGACACAATTTTTTAGCAACCCTGCGCATATCTTTTTTAGATCCTCAGTCCGGCTTTTCTTTCCGAACACCGAACCGAGCATCAGGGGCTACTGTCTATGCGGTATTACATTACACAATTTTAACTTCTTACCTCAAATCCTGTTAGAAGGCTGCTGCAGGCTTCGGTCAGCCCGCTCTTGGCGAGATGAACCTTCTGAATCACCGCACTCATGATAGTGCGGTGTTCTTCCTTGATGGAAGCGCCTTTGAGCGCCTCCAGCAAGTTGTCTGGCGCCTCCGATTGGACGGGGGCCGCCGGCGTCACGGTCTTGCCCTTCTTGCGAAGGGGCCGCCTGCCGGACTCCGGAACCACTGCGGGTTCCGGTATGGAGTCCGGTGCAAAGTCCGGGAGGCTGCCTTGCGGCGCCTCCGGAGCCTCCTCCTGATGGGTCCCTTCCCGGGATCCCACCTCGGCGCCCTCAGCGGCGCGAGGGGTGGAGGCAGTCGGGATGGAATCCATATCCGACGGAGCCAGTGACCCGCTCGATGAAGCGGGGAGATCATCATCGGCCGGACTGCAGGCAAAGTGCGGCATTAGAAGGACACTATGTGACACATAAGAAATTACAAATCATTCAGGAATCCGGATACTTACGATCTTGCCGGAGGCCTGGCCCTTGAGGGCCACTCTTCGTTGTCAACGTTGGTGTTGGCGGAGCTGTCCGGGGGAACAGTCCTTCCCCTCTTGGACCCTTCGGCCTCCCCTGTCGGGGATGCCTTCCTCTTTCTCTCTCCCTCCTCTGGGAGAGAGTCCTCCTTCTCCTCCTCGTCTTCGGGGGAGGAGTCCGCCTTGGAGCCATAGGACGATGAATCCGATACCACCTGGCGCCGGGAACTTCTTCGAGTTCCCATGGCCTCCTTCTTGGCCTTCTTCTCCGGCACCACGTGCGGTGCCGGAACCAGCAGCCCCGCTAAACGGGCGTCTACTGGGTTTTCTGGCATGGGAGCCGGGCAGATGAGCTGCTCGACCTTCTTCATCCAGTCCTGTCAAAGGGAAAGGGAGATTGAAACCCGCGCAGAGTCAAACTGTTAAAAACAAGTGTCCCGTAAAGGGGTAGAATCACTTACCTCGTCAGCTGAACGCTGCGAGCGAAATCCGCGATCTTCAGTGGCGGATGTGGGAGCCTCGGCGCCCTTGAACAGCACCCTCCAGGCGCCTTCGTACGTCGTGTCGAAGAGCCCGCTCAATGCCTAGTGCTGTGCCGGATTGAACTCCCACAAATTAAACGCTCGTTGTTGGCAAGGGAGAATCCGATGGATGAGCATGACTTGGACCACGTTCACAAGCCTGAGCTTCTTGCTCACCAGTTTCTGGATGCAGGCTTGGAGTCCCGTCAGCTCCTCCGAACTACCCCATAGCAAACCCTTCTCTTTCCAGGAGGTAAGCTGCATGGGGATACCAGATCTGAACTCGGGGGCTGCCGCCCACGTAGGGTCGCGCGGCTCGGTGATGTAGAACCACCCCGATTGCCACCCCTTGACGGACTCCACAAAGGCCCCTTCGAACCAAAGGACGTTGGGCATCTTGCCCAACATGGCGCCTCCGCACTCCGCTTGAGTGCCCTTCACTACCTTCGTCTTGACATTAAAGGTCTTGAGCCACAAGCCAAAGTGGGGCTGGATGCAGAGGAAGGCCTCGCACATGACGATAAACGCCGAGATGTTGAGGATGAAGTTCGGCGCCAGATCGTGGAAATCCAGGCCGTAGTAGAACATGAGCCCCCGAACAAAGGGGTGAAGTGGAAAGCCCAGTCCGCGGAGGAAGTGGGGAAGGAAAACGACCCTCTCATGGGGCCTAGGGGTGGGGATGAGCTGCCCCTTGTCGGGCAGCCTATGCGCGATATCGCCGGAAAGATATCCGGCGCTGCGCAGTCTTGCGATGTGCTCCTCCGTGACGGAGGAGGCCAACCATTTGCCTCCCGCTCCAGACATGGTCGAAGAAGGTCGAGACGAGATGCGCGAACTTGGGCGCTGGAGCTCGAGTGCGCGGAGATGGATAAGCAAAGGAGGAAGAAGGCGTAGGTGAAAAGGTGGATCCTTATCCCCTTATATATAGGCGGACGATGACTATGCGTCCCCACCGGCCTAGTAAAACTCGCTTATCTCCCAAGCGCCACCATCAATGGCGCGGTTGGGTTACCCACGTCCGTGTTTATGAGAATCCCGAAATAAGGGGAACACGATCTCTGCTTCGACAAGACGTGCCAAGGAAACCGCTTCGCTAAACGCGCTGAGGTGGTATAATAAAAAACGATTCAAGTAAAGGCTTGGTAGTGGTGTGACGTCATGCTACAAGATACGTCAGCAGATTGAACTTGTGTACATAATATTCTCTCTACGGTGGAATGTGGAATTTATTTTGCAGAGCCGGACACTATCCTGGTGTTCACAATCTTCTATGGATTATTCGGAGGAGGAACCCGCCTTGCAATGCCGAACATTATGCGCGCCAGACTCATCATCATTGAAGCCAGGTTCAGGGCTACTGAGGGAGTCCTGGACTAGGGGGTGTCCGGACAGCCGGACTATCATCGTCCGCCGGACTCCAAGACTATGAAGATACAAGATTGAAGACTTCGTCCCATGTCCGGATGGGACTTTCCTTGGCGTGGAAGGCAAGCTTGGCAATACAGATATGTAGATCTCCTACCATTGTAACCGACTCTTTGTAACCCTGGCCCTCTCCGGTGTCTATATAAACCGGAGGGCTTTAGTCCGTAGGACATAACATCCATTACAACAATCATACCATAGGCTAGCTTCTAGGGTTTAGCCTCCTTGATCTCGTGGTAGATCCACTCTTGTACTACCCATATCATCAATATTAATCAAGCAGGACGTAGGGTTTTACCTCCATCAAGAGGGCCCGAACCTGGGTAAAACATCGTGTCCCTCGTCTCCTGTTACCATCCGCCTAGACGCACAGTTCGGGACCCCCTACCCGAGATCTGCCGGTTTTGACACCGACAGAGGTGATAAAAGAGCCCGTCGTAAAGAGTTACATCGGTGCAAGCTTTCACACCGATCCAGATGACTCTAAGTCTCAATCTGGATACATATTGTAAGTGGGAGCAATTAGCTAGAGTAGCTCCGCGCAGAGCATTGTAGACATAGAATATTTGCAAAGTACATACGGCTCTAAATGTGACAGACCCGTTGACTAAGCTTCTCTCACGAGCAAAACATGATCACACCTTAGTACTCTTTGGGTGTTAATCACATAGCAATGTGAACTAGATTATTGACTCTAGTAAACCCTTTGGGTGTTGGTCACATAACGATGTGAACAATGGGTGTTAATCATATACAGATATGAATATTGATGTTAAATCACATGGCGATGTGAACTAGATTATTGACTCTAGTGCAAGTGGGAGACTGAAGGAAATATGCCCTAGAGGCAATAATATAGTTATTATTTATTTCCTTATTTCATGATAAATGTTTATTATTCATGCTAGAATTGTATTAACCGGAAACATAATACATGTGTGAATACATAGACAAACATAGTGTCACTAGTATGCCTCTACTTGACTAGCTTGTTGATCAAAGATGGTTATGTTTCCTAACCATAGACATGTGTTGTCATTTGATTAATGGGATCACATCATTAGGAGAATGATGTGATTTACATGACCCATTCCGTTAAGCCTAGCACTTGATCGTTTAGTATGTTGCTATTGCTTTCTTCATGACTTATACATGTTCCTGTAACTATGAGATTATGCAACTCCCGTTTACCGGAGGAACACTTTGGGTGCTACCAAACGTCACAACGTAACTGGATGATTATAAAGGACTACTACAGGTGTCTCCAAAGGTACACGTTGGGTTGGCGTATTTCGAGATTAGGTTTTGTCACTCCTATTGTTGGAGAGGTATCTCTGGGCCCTCTCGCTAATGCACATCACTTAAGCCTTGCAAGCATTGTAACTAATGAGTTAGTTGCGGGATGATGTATTACAGAACGAGTAAATAGACTTGCCGGTAACGAGATTGAACTAGGTATTGAGATACCGACGATCGAATCTCGGGCAATTAACATATCGATGACAAAGGGAACAACGTATGTTGTTATGCGGTTTGACCGATAAAGATCTTCGTAGAATATGTGGGAGCCAATATGAGCATCCAGGTTCCGCTATTGGTTATTGACCAGAAACGTGTTTCGGTCATGTCTACATTATTCTCAAACCCGTAGGGTCCGCACGCTTAAGGTTTCGATGACAGTTATATTATGAGTTTAAATGTTTTGATGTACCGAAGGAGTTCGGAGTCCCGGATGAGATCGGGGACATGACGAGGAGTCTCCAAATGGTCGAGATGTAAAGATTCATATATTGGATTATATGGTTAGGCCAAGGGGTCAAGCCCATGAGGCTTTAGGTCGGTGCAAAAGGAGTTTTGCGGAGGCTAGGGGGCCAAACGCCGGAGACCCAGGCGTCTGGCCCTGGGCCAGACGCCGAGGCCCATGGCGTCTGGGCCAGACGCCAAGGATTGTGGCGTTTGGTCCTGGAGTCCGAGTGGGACTCTTGCCTTTCGGGCAAAACCGACTTTGAGGAGGCTTTTGCTCCAAGTTTCGACCCCGGGGCTCAACATATAAATAGAGGGGCAGGGCTAGCACCAAAGACACAACAATTGATCCCTTGGATCTCTTAGCCGTGTGCGGTGCCCCCTCCACCATAGTCCACCTCGATAATATCGTAGCGGTGCTTAGGCGAAGCCCTGCGATGGTAGAACATCAAGATCTTCACCACGCCGTCTTTCTGACGGAACTCTCCCTCGACACTCGGCTGGATCGGAGTTCGAGGGACGTCATCGAGCTGAACGTGTGCTAGAACTCAAAGGTGCCGTAGTTTCGGTGCTTGATCGGTCGGGCCGTGAAGACGTACGACTACATCAACCGCGTTGTGCTAACGCTTCCGCTTACGGTCTACGAGGGTACGTGGGCAATACTCTCCCCTCTCGTTGCTATGCCATCACCATGATCTTGCGTGTGCGTAGGAATTTTTTTGAAATTACTACGTTCTCCAACAGGCATTGTCTTGCGCTTCTCTTCTATAGCATTGTCCACTCATGTCTGTGATCACCAGGGGTGGAGGCACGTTATCTCACCCGGTGTCACTGGCACCGGGTAAAATACGTGTTTCCCTTGTACATACTCCAGTATTTTGGGCTGGACACCGGTTATTTTTGGACCTGGACACCGGCCAGCCCAGCAATACACAAGCCAGGCAGTGCAGCCCATCTACGTTAATGCCCACACATGATCGATCAATCGATCCGACGATCCCTGGGCCAATGGTCCTTTTACGTGCGCGTGTTGAAATAAGAAAAGCTATCGATCCGATTAATCGATCCCCAATGCGGCTGTACCTTACCTGTACGTGCGCCCGTAGGGTTACTCGTCCGCTCGGTTTCTGCGCCTCAACCCTCGCAGCGCCCGTGCTCGCCCCTTCCCCTTCTTCGTCGCGCGGCCAGCCGCCGGTCCGCCCAGTCGCCGTTTTTCAAGCATCGCTAGCCGGCCGCCTCTACCCTCGCCCACTCACGGATAGTTGGCAATTTGAGGTACGTCTGAACTCTCAACTCTCAACTCCCAACTCAGCACTTGGTATTCAGTAATTGCCGATCTCTCTGAAATCTGAAATCTCTGAAATTTAAAAAGCTATTTAAATTGGGAACAATTCGCTGGCGATTCATAGCTAACCAGGGGAGGATTATTTCTGCGAAAGCAGCGAGGCACAATGTCGAGTAAGTTTAACTCCCTAATCGTATTTGTATCATTCAATCAATACATTTTGTTTATTATTTCTATTCTTGCATATGCAAACACAAATAATGTAACTCTGTACATTTTTGCTAACACAATAATAATAAATCACAGGAGAATTTATGGAAAGGTTTCTTAAGAAAAAGAAGACATCAGCACAAGATGATATAGCTAGCCCATCACATGAACCGGATGATCCTCCAGCTCAGCCACATGAACCGGATGATGCTCCATCACAGGAACAAAATGATGCCTTCACACATGAAGGTCCAACCCCTAATATGTGGAATTCATCTCAAGCTCTAGAAGAAATCAATTGGGAAGAGGAAATTCAGTTTGATCCTGGCAAAAGGAGAAGCATAGATGAGTATCCTCCTAATCTAAGGGATGTGGTAAGAAGAAAATATTTGGCTAAGCCTCTTTGTCAACCTCGTAGTTATAATTTTAAAACTACAACTATTGGTGGTCGAGAGAGAAAGTTTAATCCTGATTGGTTTGATGAGTTTGGGAGCTGGCTTGAGTATAGTGAGTACAAAGAAAAAGCGTATTGCTTCTGTTGTTTCTTATTCAGGCGCCGTGATAAGAAAGAAGCTGGATATGCAGCATTTGTTGCAAAGGGTTGGTCAGGCTGGAACAAAAAACATAGACTAAATGATCATGTCGGAGATGTCAACAGTGTTCACAACCAAGCAAAAAGAGATTGTGATGCTTTATTGCAACAAGACTAGCACATTTATGTTGCTTTCAATAATCAAAGCAATGCTGCGAAGAAGGCGCATTATACTAGACTAAATGCCTCAATTGATGTTACTAGAGTTCTATTGCAGCAAGGGTTACCTTTTCGCGGCCATGATGAGTCAGAGGAGTCCTTGAATAAAGGAAATTTTAAGGAATTTTATGCTTATACAGCACAGCAAAATCCAGAACTACGCAAGGTTGTAGGCCCTAATGCTCCAGGTAATAATAAGTTGACTTCTTCAATGATTCAGAAGGACATAGCTGAATGTTTTGCAAAGCAAATATTGCATTCTATTCTAGAAGAAATTGGAGATGGTGTATTTTCTTTGCTAGTTGATGAATCAAGGGATGTGGCTGGTAAAGAACAGATGGCAGTGGTCTTGAGATATGCTGGTAAATGCGGAAGTGCGAAAGAGAGTTTAGTTGTCCTTGTTCATGTGAAGGAGACAACTTCAAAGTACCTCAAGTCTGCTATTGATGATTTATTTGCAAAACTTAGCTTAAGTCTCAAGCAGGTTAGGGGCCAAGGATACGACGGCGCGAGCAACATGCGAGGTGAGTTTAATGGTTTGCAATCTTTAATCATGAGGGAGAACAACACAGCATATTACGTTCATTGTTTTGCACACCAATTGCAATTAGTTGTTGTGGCCGTTGTAAGGAAGCACAAATGGATTGGAAACTTTTTTGATATGATCTCTGTTTTGCTGAATGTGGTTTCTGGATCTTCAAAGAAAAAAGACATGATTCGAGACAAATATAAAGAACAAGTGCGTGGAGCCTTAGGTTGTGGTGTACTTCAAAGCAGGGGCGGAGGCACGTTATCTCACCCGATGTCACTGGCACCGGGTAAAATACGTGTTTCCCTTGTACATACTCTAGTATTTTGGGCTGGACACCGGTTATTTTTGGACCTGGACACCGGCCAGCCCAGCAATACACAAGCCAGGCAGTGCAGCCCATCTACGTTAATGCCCACACATGATCGATCAATCGATCCGACGATCCCTGGGCCAATGGTCCTTGTACGTGCGCGTGTTGAAATAGGAAAAGCTATCGATCCGATTAATCGATCCCCAATACGGCTGTACCTTACCTGTACGTGCGCCCGTAGGGTTACTCGTCCGCTCGGCTTCTGCGCCTCAACCCTCGCAGCGCCCGTGCTCGCCCCTTCCCCTTCTTTGTCGCGCGGCCAGCCGCCGGTCCGCCCAGTCGCCATTTTTCAAGCATCGCTAGCCGGCCGCCTCTACCCTCGCCCACTCACGGATAGTTGGCAATTTGAGGTACGTCTTAACTCTCAACTCTCAACTCCCAACTCAGGACTTGGTATTCAGTAATTGCCGATCTCTCTGAAATCTGAAATCTCAACTGTGTGTAGGTATTTGGTAATTGCCGATCTCTCTGAAATCTGAAATTTAAAAAGCTATTTAAATAGGGAACAATTCGCTGGCGATTCATAGCTAACCAGGGGAGGATTATTTCTGTGAAAGCAGCGAGGCACAATGTCGAGTAAGTTTAACTCCCTAATCGTATTTGTATCATTCAATCAATACATTTTGTTTATTATTTCTATTCTTGCATATGCAAACACAAATAATGTAACTATGTACATTTTTGCTAACACAATAATAATAAATCACAGGAGAATTTATGGAAAGGTTTCTTAAGAAAAAGAAGACATCAGCACAAGATGATATAGCTAGCCCATCACATGAACCGGATGATCCTCCAGCTCAGCCACATGAACCGGATGATGCTCCATCACAGGAACAAAATGATGCCTTCACACATGAAGGTCCAGCCCCTAATATGTGGAATTCATCTCAAGCTCTAGAAGAAATCAATTGGGAAGAGGAAATTCAGTTTGATCCTGGCAAAAGGAGAAGCATAGATGAGTATCCTCCTAATCTAAGGGATCTGGTAAGAAGAAAATATTTGGCTAAGCCTCTTTGTCAACCTCGTAGTTATAATTTTAAAACTACAACTATTGGTGGTCGAGAGAGAAAGTTTAATCCTGATTGGTTTGATGAGTTTGGGAGCTGGCTTGAGTATAGTGAGTACAAAGAAAAAGCGTATTGCTTCTGTTGTTTCTTATTCAGGCGCCGTGATAAGAAAGAAGCTGGATATGCAGCATTTGTTGCAAAGGGTTGGTCAGGCTGGAACAAAAAACATAGACTAAATGATCATGTCGGAGATGTCAACAGTGTTCACAACCAAGCAAAAAGAGATTGTGATGCTTTATTGCAACAAGACCAGCACATTTATGTTGCTTTCAATAATCAAAGCAATGCTGCGAAGAAGGCGCATTATACTAGACTAAATGCCTCAATTGATGTTACTAGAGTTCTATTGCAGCAAGGGTTACCTTTTCGCGGCCATGATGAGTCAGAGGAGTCCTTGAATAAAGGAAATTTTAAGGAATTTTATGCTTATACAGCACAGCAAAATCCAGAACTACGCAAGGTTGTAGGCCCTAATGCTTCAGGTAATAATAAGTTGACTTCTTCAATGATTCAGAAGGACATAGCTGAATGTTTTGCAAAGCAAATATTGCATTCTATTCTAGAAGAAATTGGAGATGGTGTATTTTCTTTGCTAGTTGATGAATCAAGGGATGTGGCTGGTAAAGAACAGATGGCAGTGATCTTGAGATATGCTGGTAAATGCGGAAGTGCGAAAGAGAGTTTAGTTGGCCTTGTTCATGTGAAGGAGACAACTTCAAAGTACCTCAAGTCTGCTATTGATGATTTATTTGCAAAACTTAGCTTAAGTCTCAAGCAGGTTAGGGGCCAAGGATACGACGGCGCGAGCAACATGCGAGGTGAGTTTAATGGTTTGCAATCTTTAATCATGAGGGAGAACAACACAGCATATTACGTTCATTGTTTTGCACACCAATTGCAATTAGTTGTTGTGGCCGTTGTAAGGAAGCACAAATGGATTGGAAACTTTTTTGATATGATCTCTGTTTTGCTGAATGTGGTTTCTGGATCTTCAAAGAAAAAAGACATGATTCGAGACAAATATAAAGAACAAGTGCGTGGAGCCTTAGGTTGTGGTGTACTTCAAAGCAGGGGCGGAGGCACGTTATCTCACCCGGTGTCACTGGCACCGGGTAAAATACGTGTTTCCCTTGTACATACTCTAGTATTTTGGGCTGGACACCAGTTATTTTTGGACCTGGACACCGGCCAGCCCAGCAATACACAAGCCAGGCAGTGCAGCCCATCTACGTTAATGCCCACACATGATCGATCAATCGATCCGACGATCCCTGCGCCAATGGTCCTTGTACGTGCGCGTGTTGAAATAGGAAAAGCTATCGATCCGGTTAATCGATCCCCAATACGGCTGTACCTTACCTGTACATGCGCCCGTAGGGTTACTCGTCCGCTCGGCTTCTGCGCCTCAACCCTCGCAGCGCCCGTGCTCGCCCCTTCCCCTTCTTTGTCGCGCGGCCAGCCGCCGGTCCGCCCAGTCGCCGTTTTTCAAGCATCGCTAGCCGGCCGCCTCTACCCTCGCCCACTCACGGATAGTTGGCTATTTGAGGTACGTCTTAACTCTCAACTCTCAACTCCCAACTCAGGACTTGGTATTCAGTAATTGCCGATCTCTCTGAAACCTGAAATCTCAACTGTGTGTAGGTATTTGGTAATTGCCGATCTCTCTGAAATCTGAAATCTCTGAAATTTAAAAAGCTATTTAAATAGGTAACAATTCGCTGGCGATTCATAGCTAACCAGGGGAGGATTATTTCTGCGAAAGCAGCGAGGCACAATGTCGAGTAAGTTTAACTCCCTAATCGTATTTGTATCATTCAATCAATACATTTTGTTTATTATTTCTATTCTTTCATATGCAAACACAAATAATGTAACTATGTACATTTTTGCTAACACAATAATAATAAATCACAGGAGAATTTATGGAAAGGTTTCTTAAGAAAAAGAAGACATCAGCACAAGATGATATAGCTAGCCCATCACATGAACCGGATGATCCTCCAGCTCAGCCACATGAACCGGATGATGCTCCATCACAGGAACAAAATGATGCCTTCACACATGAAGGTCCAGCCCCTAATATGTGGAATTCATCTCAAGCTCTAGAAGAAATCAATTGGGAAGAGGAAATTCAGTCTGATCCTGGCAAAAGGAGAAGCATAGATGAGTATCGTCCTAATCTAAGGGATGTGGTAAGAAGAAAATATTTGGCTAAGCCTCTTTGTCAACCTCGTAGTTATAATTTTAAAACTACAACTATTGGTGGTCGAGAGAGAAAGTTTAATCCTGATTGGTTTGATGAGTTTGGGAGCTGGCTTGAGTATAGTGAGTACAAAGAAAAAGCGTATTGCTTCTGTTGTTTCTTATTCAGGCGCCGTGATAAGAAAGAAGCTAGATATGCAGCATTTGTTGCAAAGGGTTGGTCAGGCTGGAACAAAAAACATAGACTAAATGATCATGTCGGAGATGTCAACAGTGTTCACAACCAAGCAAAAAGAGATTGTGATGCTTTATTGCAACAAGACCAACACATTTATGTTGCTTTCAATAATCAAAGCAATGCTGCGAAGAAGGCGCATTATACTAGACTAAATGCCTCAATTGATGTTACTAGAGTTCTATTGCAGCAAGGGTTACCTTTTCGCGGCCATGATGAGTCAGAGGAGTCCTTGAATAAAGGAAATTTTAAGGAATTTTATGCTTATACAGCACAGCAAAATCCAGAACTACGCAAGGTTGTAGGCCCTAATGCTCCAGGTAATAATAAGTTGACTTCTTCAATGATTTAGAAGGACATAGCTGAATGTTTTGCAAAGCAAATATTGCATTCTATTCTAGAAGAAATTGGAGATGGTGTATTTTCTTTGCTAGTTGATGAATCAAGGGATGTGGCTGGTAAAGAACAGATGGCAGTGGTCTTGAGATATGCTGGTAAATGCGGAAGTGCGAAAGAGAGTTTAGTTGGCCTTGTTCATGTGAAGGAGACAACTTCAAAGTACCTCAAGTCTACTATTGATGATGTATTTGCAAAACTTAGCTTAAGTCTCAAGCAGGTTAGGGGCCAAGGATACGACGGCGCGAGCAACATGCGAGGTGAGTTTAATGGTTTGCAATCTTTAATCATGAGGGAGAACAACACAGCATATTACGTTCATTGTTTTGCACACCAATTGCAATTAGTTGTTGTGGCCGTTGTAAGGAAGCACAAATGGATTGGAAACTTTTTTGATATGATCTCTGTTTTGCTGAATGTGGTTTCTGGATCTTCAAAGAAAAAAGACATGATTCGAGACAAATATAAAGAACAAGTGCGTGGAGCCTTAGGTTGTGGTGTACTTCAAAGCAGGGGCGGAGGCACGTTATCTCACCCGGTGTCACTGGCACCGGGTAAAATACGTGTTTCCCTTGTACATACTCCAGTATTTTGGGCTGGACACCGGTTATTTTTGGACCTGGACACCGGCCAGCCCAGCAATACACAAGCCAGGCAGTGCAGCCCATCTACGTTAATGCCCACACATGATCGATCAATCGATCCGACGATCCCTGGGCCAATGGTCCTTGTACGTGCGCGTGTTGAAATAGGAAAAGCTATCGATCCGATTAATCGATCCCCAATACGGCTGTACCTTACCTGTACGTGCGCCCGTAGGGTTACTCGTCCGCTCGGCTTCTGCGCCTCAACCCTCGCAGCGCCCGTGCTCGCCCCTTCCCCTTCTTTGTCGCGCGGCCAGCCGCCGGTCCGCCCAGTCGCCATTTTTCAAGCATCGCTAGCCGGCCGCCTCTACCCTCGCCCACTCACGGATAGTTAGCAATTTGAGGTACGTCTTAACTCTCAACTCTCAACTCCCAACTCAGGACTTGGTATTCAGTAATTGCCGATCTCTCTGAAACCTGAAATCTCAACTGTGTGTAGGTATTTGGTAATTGCCGATCTCTCTGAAATCTGAAATCTCTGAAATTTAAAAAGCTATTTAAATAGGTAACAATTCACTGGCGATTCATCGCTAACCAGGGGAGGATTATTTCTGCGAAAGCAGCGAGGCACAATGTCGAGTAAGTTTAACTCCCTAATCGTATTTGTATCATTCAATCAATACATTTTGTTTATTATTTCTATTCTTGCATATGCAAACACAAATAATGTAACTATGTACATTTTTGCTAACACAATAATAATAAATCACAGGAGAATTTATGGAAAGGTTTCTTAAGAAAAAGAAGACATCAGCACAAGATGATATAGCTAGCCCATCACATGAACCGGATGATCCTCCAGCTCAGCCACATGAACCGGATGATGCTCCATCACAGGAACAAAATGATGCCTTCACACATGAAGGTCCAGCCCCTAATATGTGGAATTCATCTCAAGCTCTAGAAGAAATCAATTGGGAAGAGGAAATTCAGTCTGATCCTGGCAAAAGGAGAAGCATAGATGAGTATCCTCCTAATCTAAGGGATGTGGTAAGAAGAAAATATTTGGCTAAGCCTCTTTGTCAACCTCGTAGTTATAATTTTAAAACTACAACTATTGGTGGTCGAGAGAGAAAGTTTAATCCTGATTGGTTTGATGAGTTTGGGAGCTGGCTTGAGTATAGTGAGTACAAAGAAAAAGCGTATTGCTTCTGTTGTTTCTTATTCAGGCGCCGTGATAAGAAAGAAGCTAGATATGCAGCATTTGTTGCAAAGGGTTGGTCAGGCTGGAACAAAAAACATAGACTAAATGATCATGTCGGAGATGTCAACAGTGTTCACAACCAAGCAAAAAGAGATTGTGATGCTTTATTGCAACAAGACCAACACATTTATGTTGCTTTCAATAATCAAAGCAATGCTGCGAAGAAGGCGCATTATACTAGACTAAATGCCTCAATTGATGTTACTAGAGTTCTATTGCAGCAAGGGTTACCTTTTCGCGGCCATGATGAGTCAGAGGAGTCCTTGAATAAAGGAAATTTTAAGGAATTTTATGCTTATACAGCACAGCAAAATCCAGAACTACGCAAGGTTGTAGGCCCTAATGCTCCAGGTAATAATAAGTTGACTTCTTCAATGATTCAGAAGGACATAGCTGAATGTTTTGCAAAGCAAATATTGCATTCTATTCTAGAAGAAATTGGAGATGGTGTATTTTCTTTGCTAGTTGATGAATCAAGGGATGTGGCTGGTAAAGAACAGATGGCAGTGGTCTTGAGATATGCTGGTAAATGCGGAAGTGCGAAAGAGAGTTTAGTTGGCCTTGTTCATGTGAAGGAGACAACTTCAAAGTACCTCAATTCTGCTATTGATGATTTATTTGCAAAACTTAGCTTAAGTCTCAAGCAGGTTAGGGGCCAAGGATACGACGGCGCGAGCAACATGCGAGGTGAGTTTAATGGTTTGCAATCTTTAATCATGAGGGAGAACAACACAGCATATTACGTTCATTGTTTTGCACACCAATTGCAATTAGTTGTTGTGGCCGTTGTAAGGAAGCACAAATGGATTGGAAACTTTTTTGATATGATCTCTGTTTTGCTGAATGTGGTTTCTGGATCTTCAAAGAGAAGAGACATGATTCGAGACAAATATAAAGAACAAGTGCGTGGAGCCTTAGGTTGTGGTGTACTTCAAAGTGGGACGGGATTAAATCAAGAGCTAGCCCTTCAAAGACCCGGAGACACTCGATGGAGTTCACACCAGAGGACTCTGAAGAGTTTGATTGATTTGTTCCCTATAGTTATTAAAGTGCTAGAATATGTGGAAGAACAGGACAGGGATGACACAAACAGAAGGCAAGCATGTGGTCTCCTTGTTTATTTCCAATCATTTGATTTTGTGTTCTACCTGCAGCTTATGTCCACTATACTGGCTATCACAAACACATTATCAGTGGCTCTACAAAGGAAGAATCAAGACATTGTAAATGATGTACATTGTGTGCAGTCAACCAAAGATAGGTTGAATGATTTAAGGAGGAATGGATGGGAATCAGTCTTGGGTGAAGCTTATGCTTTTTGTGAGAAACATGAGATTTCCAAGTTGGAGATGGAAGAGCAATATGTCAATCCAAAGAAGCCACGTCAAAAAACAGGTATCACTAATAAGCATCATTACGAAATGGATTGTTTCAATGATGTTATTGATTGGCTGCTTCAAGAACTTGACAATCGATTTAATGAGAAAAACTCTAAGCTACTAATATGCTTAGCTGCTTTGAGCCCAAAAGAATCATTCAAAGATTTCAACTTAGAGCATTTGATAGATCTAACTAGACTTTATCCGAAAGATTTTGATGATGGAGAATTGAGGGACCTTACACATCACGTCCGTCTTTACATTGCCGATGTTCAAGCAGATGAACGCTTCTCTGGCATAAATAATATTTGTGAGCTCTCTCAAAAAATGGTGGAGACCAAGAAACATATTGTGTATCCTTTGGTTTATCGGCTTGTGAATCTAGCACTTGTATTGCCTGTTGCCACTGCTACAGTTGAGAGATGTTTTTCGGGCATGAAAATTGTGAA
Source organism: Triticum timopheevii (assembly GCA_963921465.1). Taxonomy (NCBI): domain Eukaryota; kingdom Viridiplantae; phylum Streptophyta; class Magnoliopsida; order Poales; family Poaceae; genus Triticum; species Triticum timopheevii. The sequence continues at coordinate 599,272,631 of OY997270.1, forward strand.
GACATTTTTGCGCAATCGTCTTGGTGATGATGCATTGAATCACAACCTTATTTGCTATGTGGAGAAGGAAGAAATGAGAAAAGTTACCAATGATACAGTCATTGATCGCTTTGAGGTCATGAATGAACGTAGAGGGCTATTTTAAAAGGTAATGATCTTGACTTTATGAATCATTGCAGAAGTCTATTTAACATGTACTAAGTGTATTTTATTTTATTTTGTAGGTATCCAGGATCTATTGGCCTATGTCGTCGTGATCTGACCATATTTTGTTTTCATCGTTTCGAGTTCTTATGCTTAATTCTTCAGATTTATGTAATCAACTAGTATTTCAAGTGGATGTGAAACAGTTTATTTTGGTAAGAGATCTGGTTGCATTATAATTTCTGTTGTTGGGTGTGCTCTTTCATATATATTATTGCTTGTTGTTCATCCTTGTATATATGATGTGCACGTGGACACCGGTACATTTTTGTTCTGGATCCGCCCCTGGTGATCACCTTGCGCGCCTGGTCGACCATTGCATTACTCTCATCTTCTTATCTATCACAAGCCATGTTGTTGCTTTACTGACACAAAATTGGTGGTTAGGGAAATGGATTTTGCCTTTTTTGGGGTGTTGGTTAGGGCTCCTGATTCTTTGCACGCCGCGGATGAAAATTGCACTTTTTTACAGAGAGATGTAGCTTATCGAGCGTAGGTTGGGTGAACAATCAATATAATTACCATTTAAATATCTTTCTAGATTCAACTGGATTCAGCCTGGCAGCTCATGAACTAACCACTTGCTAGCCCAATATAATTTCATTCTTTTTTATACGGCTTGTGGTTTCAATTCCCGGTCTTAATTTTGCAAGGTTCGATTACTGATGCAGATATGTCTCTCACGTAATCCTGGGAGCATCGCCCTAGGTTGTTGCCCGTATTGTGCATATTTCATGGCAGCATGAGAGCTTGGCATACCACGGATGCAGATTTTCTTTGCCTAAAAATGTGTATGTTTTTTAGAAAAGGAGGAATCACCCCCGGCGTCTGCATCTGGGTGATGCATGCGGTCATATTATTTATTATTCACAAAAACCTTACAAAGTAATACAACAGTAAGTTCGAGGCCACCATCTATACGACACCTGTTGCTACTCCTATCCTCTCGATGAAGGGGTGCCGAATGTCCGGGCCAAATACCAAACAGACATCGCACGAAAGCCTAATAACATCTAACACCGGATGGCCCATCCAAGCCACATAGGCTGGGACTGGGTAGCACTTCGGTCTGGCGCACTCTCAGTGAGTACCACACGCACGTTGCAAAGGGCCGTCACCTTTCGTCTTCTCTCGATCCATCCTCAAAGCATGTACTGACGCATCGACCTTGTCAGGCCTCTCTGCCATCGACGCCACCATGACGCCAGACAACGTCGACCTCCTGCACGTGTCCCTCGCCACACATCTGACGCCAAGCCTCCACTGCTCCATGTCGTCGAGAACCGCCGTCGTGAATATGTAGAAAGAAACACCGCTCCACTATAGATGCCATCCGCTGGTCCCTCGAGCTCGAGTGCATCTCCAAGAATGCCGCCCCCAAGGGGGTAACTACACATGAATACCGCCGTCATCCGATCAACTGATCTAGGGTTTCCCCGGGAGGTATTGGATGGGGTTGGGAGCTTCACCTCGATGATGCCTTCATGAAGGAAATGATGATAAGGGCATCGTCATCACCGGCTCCGGCTAATGACCAAAGACCAAGTTTTCACCCGGATCCGTCCCAAGAAATCCACCCGACAACCTGTGCACTGTCTCGACCGCCTTCAAAGCTCCAGATCTAGCCGCCTAGATCCGGCGACCAACCGCAACAGCAGTGCCACCGCGGGAGCCCCAGCGCACCGGCCACTGCCTGCATGCGCCACCACTGAAGCCTGGGAAGAGGGATCCCACCCCACCTCGGCAAACCGCGAGAGCCGCCGAGATGGATCCCGCACGCTCATCGCCGTCTCTGATCTGAACCAATCAGTGGCAAAACCACGAGATCGCCGATGCAGATCCGCCTTGAATAGGGACTGCACCACGCCATGCCGCCGCGGGAAGCCCGAGCTTCACCCGCCGCCCCGGGATCCAGCCGCCGCCGACAGGACGTGCCGCCCACCTGCAGCATGCCGGAGGAGCCCCCCCCCCCCCCCCCCCCCCCCCCACATCCAGATCTGGACCATCCAGATCTGGACCGAGAAGCTCACACGGCCGCCCCGCGCCAGCACGCCCCGCCTGGCTGCGAATCTGCAGCCACCCGCGCCCCCGCGCCAGAGAGCTGCCATTCGGCCGCCCGCCCGCCCCGGACGCAGTCTTCGGAGGAGTGGAGCAAAGGAAAATAAGGGCCAGTTCTGTTGCTAGCACGAGAAAATGGCCTGCGTAGTAGCGTACTGTGGACGCACGCGCCTTTCGCCCCGCCCCCCATTCGTGTCTCGGTCTCCCTCTCGGGTCTCGCTCTCGGGAGCAGAAGCAGAGCAGCAGGGGCCAAAAACCCCACCCAACCCCCTTTCTCTTCCGGCCATCGCCGCGGCCAGCCCTCGTCTCCTCCCCCAATGCCGCCTCCGCCTCCGCCTCTCGCTCAGGAGATGCCCCGTCCGGCCGCCGCCGCCGCCCGGGAGGACCACGCGACCATGGTAAGGACCTCGTCCTCGCCATCCCCTCCTCGCGATCACCCAGCGGCGTTCTTGCGCCCCCCTCCCCTTCGCATCCTCTCGAGCATCCTGCGAAATCGGCGCCCGGAGGCGGCGGATTTCGCCGTCCCGGGTGTTGGTTAGGGCATGATTTCGCGTCGTGTTTTCTTTTGTGACAAAAAGGGGCGGATTTCGACTACAGCGCCTTTCATGTATGCTCCTAACCCGATTCGGCCCCGGAGGTTGCTCGATGTTGTTGCGGTCCTTGTAAAATTGGGGGTTTGGAGGCCTCTAGATAGACTGGATCTGTCTGACCAAGGGGCACTATGCGTTTGAAACCAACTGTCTTCCAGGGTTCTGTGCAAAAGAATCCGTGAACGAGGCTGATAATCTGTGCAATTTCATACTTGATGATGGTTCTGCTTACCCTGCAGGACGAGGCACGCCCAGCAGCAAGGTGTGAGATATGTGGGAGCGGAGAGAACCAGCATGTTATGTTCAGCTGCATCCAGTGCAACGGCTGTCAACATCGGTATGCCCTTTTTCTTTACCCCTGTTTTGTTGAGCTTTCACCTTGGTTCAGCTGTTAAGCACTCGGAACGTGTACTGCTTACCACTCTGCCAAAGTATGCATATTTTCCCTTTTTTTTTCTGTAACCCTGTTTACTTTGTAGTATTTTGTATGTATGAAGAACTGGAGAATATTTGATATGAAACTAGGATGGATTTTGTAATAGAAAACTGATGCAGAGAGCCAAAGATATTGAATTAGACTCAAAGCATTCCTAGATGATCCAAAATTTATTATATCCTTCTTTTGATCTGAGGAAATTGTGTCCAAGTGCACTACCCCCTCCTTCCACAATTATAAGATGTTCTAGCAGTTTCTGATTTGGATGTGTATAAACGCATTTTGGTGTCCTTGTTCACTCGTTTCAATCCGTACGTGTAGTCCATATTGAAATATCCAAAACATCTTATAATTGTGAACGGAGGAAATATCTTTTACAGCTAGGAAGTGAAGCTCATTTGACATGAAAATTCTATCTACCTCTCTGAAAGTTTTTCCTTTTTTTTTTTCATTTTGTAGTTATTGCCTGGTGGTGGTGGAATTTGAAATGAGATATGACTGGTGTTGCTCTGAATGCAAAAAAAAGGCTAATGGGGACCCAAAACCTATTCAAGGTAAAAATAATGATTACAAATATCAGCAATTATTTCGTCCTATTACTAAGTTCTTTCACCAATCTCATTCTTTGAACCATGTAACTAAGTTCATTTCCTCCCTAATCATGGTGAAGGTGAAGAAACAGAGTTTCAAAGGCCTGATAAGAGTCACCGGAATGTGGCCCATCAAATTGGTGTTAAAACACCACAGATATATGAAAATTCTAAAGTGAAGTTCATTCCCTGTGAAGAGGGGGCACTGTTGAGTAGAGAGAGGCCAGCAGTTCATTATACGCGAAGATTTGTCGCGCGACGTAGTCAGGTTAAGCCTGCATCTCCACCAAATCTGAAGTGCTCATCCCCCAGTAGACAGGTTCATCCTGCATCGTCTCCTCCACGTATGAAATGCATATCACCCAGTAGACAGGTTAAGCCAGCATCTCCACCAAATCTGAAGTGCTCATCCCCCAGTAGACAGGTTCATCCTGCATCGTCTCCTCCACGTATGAAATGCATATCACCTAGTAGACAGGTCCATCCTGCATCTCCAACTATGAAATGCATATCACCCAGTAGACAGGTCCATCCTGCATCTCCAACTATGAAATGCATATCACCCAGTAGACAGGTTCATCCTGCATCTCCCTCAAGCATGAAACCTTCATCCAGTATGAAGAGCATACTTACCAGTAGACAGGGTCGCCCTCCATCTCCTCAAAGTATGAAACAGTCGTGCAGTATGAAGTGTGTATCTCCCAGTAGGAGTGATGGTCAAGCATTTTCCTTGAAACGATGCGCTGTTGCAAGTCAAAACCCGATAAAAGCTGATGATAAGAAGAAGAGACAGAAAGTGCAGTCAGGTATTTTCACGCATCTAGTGCCATATCTTTCCTTGTTTAGAACAGCTAGCTGTTGCTTCTGCCTAAAAGTTACAGTTCATGAAGACATTATTTTTGAAAAAACAGGTGCGACGATTCCTATGATTCCACATAATACAAAAGGAGAAGTTACAAAAATTGACCAGCAGCTTCAAGATCAGCCTAAAGAAGAGAAGGTAGCCAATGCAGATAGAGGAAAATGCAACTCCTGGATAGACGATCAACCTACTGGGAAAAGTGCACTCAATGCTTCAGGTGTAATTCGTGATCGCTTGATAGTTAATACTACACTTCTCGATAAAATTAATATTTCACAGAATGATTATTGTTGGCAAGCATTCAAAACCTATCATGTATATATTGTAATTCTTGATTTACATGAAATATATGTATTGATCTTACGTCAGATAAAATTTGAGGATTTAAGAGGACTAATCAAATGGTTATGACGGTCTATTTTTGAATTGCTAACAGATTATATTCCATTTCCAAAGTGACAGATGCTGATAGTGGATGTGGATCTGGAACAAAGAGTCTGCACAACAATATAGACATGCCAGTGATCATCAGCTCAAGTGCAGAGTATGCAAGACGCCCTCCACCAGAAGGACATTGCTGGAAGTGAGTATGCTCTCTTTGCGAATTTTTTCATCTCAAGAAGTATGGATCATTTCAACTTGTAATGATCCATTCATGGTTGCTTAATAAAACAAATATGAGGAACTTAGAAATCCAGGGATATTAGAAGGTAAATCTGCTTCTACATGATTCCCTTAGTGTTGTTGCTTCAACTTCTCCATCTGTTGTAGATGGTTTAGTGTGGGAAAACACAAAATTTGCAGCTCCCATTTTCATTGATCATTGCTCCAATGACCCGATGATACTGCACTCACTTCATAACTGCAGTGGATCTGCATCTCCCAGGGGTTTATCCATGGCTTTAGTTTTGATTAACCAGAAATTAGCTGATTTTCTACAAAAAAATTGCTCAAGTAGTATGGGTGTGTTCGGATTCTTGGCTGGGGTATATTAGCTTCCTTAGTAACGATTGGTATTTGGCAAATTGGTAGGCGGTAAAAAAATACTTGCTTTGCAGGCTAGGTAACTTCAATCATTCTGTTTTTTATTCTGATTGTTCCTGATTGATAAAATGGAGTAGGAGTTCCCTGGTTCCAACAGAAAAATATTGTAGATCAATTTCAGAATTGAATCCACTCGAACCTTCTGTGAATAAACATTCACCTTATGGAAAAAATATAAGATACTGTTCTAGCAATAGCCTAAGTGGATTCGATTATTCGGTCCTAGCAAAGTAAGACTAGCAAAAGGTGCAAGAGTGTGTCTGTTTCAGGAGGGAAATAATTCAAAATCTGACAGAATCAGATATTTGTCTATTGGATCTAAATAAAATAAATTAAGATATTTGTCTCTTGGACATTTTGGGTAGTCTAATACTCCCTCCTTTTCGCAATGAGATTCAGTTTTGGGGGAATCGCCATTTCAGGATTCAGGATGCCTGTGTACTGAGGAAACCAAGAGTGTTGTTAGTGCAATAATTTATGCATGCATATCCACCTCGGAGTGACCACTTGATTCTTGATTGCATGAATTATGTCCCTGTGAACTCCTTACTCCATTATTATGCGACTGTGCCAAGTTGATTATTAAAATGAGGGTACATCTTAATATGCTACCAACAATGTTGGGTTTTCATAATTCAGCTTTGTAAGAAAAAGCGCTACTGGTCTCTATGATCAATATGGATTTCAGTTGTCTAAAGTTGTCCGTTTTCTAGCATCACACTTTAAATTTTGATATTCTGGTATTATCTGATGTAATCAGTGACAACCTTTGTTATGCTCTGACATTCCTACGCTTTTTAGGGGATGCTTTCTCCTCTCTGATGGAGAAAGTTCTAATCTTGGTGAATTTAAAGCATACGTCCCATCTGTAGTATCATCCAGAGTTTGTGATATCGCCAAGAAGATGCCTAACAATATACAGTTGAAGATATCACCTCGAATGAATTACTGGCCAAAGACCTTTGATGAATTCTGTCCAGTTTATGACGACATTGCCTTGATATTTTTCCCTGCTGAACTTGACTGGTAGGTTTATGATGGTCTCAGTACAAAAAATGGCTTATGTGCTACTGCATATTTGACCTTGTTTATAGCATGCGTTCATATACTTATCGTGCCTTCTTTCCTTATTATATTTGAAGTTATAACAAAAAGCATCCTCGTCGCTTGGAGGCGTACAGCAGTTTTGTCATGAAGGCATATATTGATGACATCATGCTGTTGATATATTCCTCGGAAGTGCTTCCACCTGATTCTCAGTGTTAGTGCTCTTACTCTGTATTTGCCTATTTGGATATCTCTGAAAAAGAAAAGTACCCATAATATGTTCTTTCTGTTTGATGGGCCCATGTAATTTGTTTTTGCTTATATGCCTGGGTATAAAAATCAAATGCAGTGACTGATTTTTAGTGGTGTGCTAATTTCATACCATGGTAACAGGGATAGACGGAGAGAATTACTTATGGGGAGTTTTTGTGAAGCCGAAGGCAAAGAGCAATCATGCGCACTTAGGTTCAGTTGCTACATGACCTAGTGGTTTCTTTGGGCGTGAACTCATCAGTAAAAGGTACGAGCAAACTGCAAATTATGGTGCTCATGAAAGATTTAGTTAATACTGTTTTCACACGGTTTTGGCAGCTTTGTTGCTCTCTTTTCTGGTGTCTGCATTATTATTCACAGAACCTGCAATCCTAGTAGAATACTAGAATCTCTTATGTTCGCTTCATTTGTCCTTGTGGCCTAGTAGGCTTGCATGCTCTTAGAATTTAATCACTGTTATCTTTGTAAGCTGGGTGAGCTTACAAATTAATCCTGTGCAGGGGCAGGCAGTCAATTCGAGGGACGGCTGAGGACGGACTCTCCATCATATGCCACAATGCTCGCATTATGGCACAGAGGCATTGGACTGGTTTAATCCACTCGAGCTCCTTGCTGAAGGAAGCTCGAATGAACCAGCATTGGTAGTTTGTATAGATTGACATGTCAGTGTAATATGTTACTGCTACTCTATATGCTTGATTTGCAGCGGTGTATTGCTGCTAAGGTGGGGAAGTGTTAGGACTTAGGAAGTACTCCCTCCGTAAACAAATATAAGAGCGTTTAGAATACTAAAGTAGTTATCTAAACACTCTTATATTAGTTTACAGAGGGAGTAAACCTGTAATGCTAGTGACGTGCTGGAGATGATACAAGTATTATGAGGGTTGTCAAATTAGGAAGAAATGCTCCTCCGATTAGGCTGTTCCCTGCTATGCCAATATGCAGCGAGTCGTCAATTTCCCTATGCATTCCTCGCTACATTATGGGTTCCTGTCAGCCTTTTACAGCTTCTCAAGCAGTAGCAGATCACACTAGAGCCGCAGCATGGAGTATCAGGGCATGTTTGATTTGCAGGATTTGAAAATGTAGGGTTGCAATGTCATTCCCATTTGAATCCTTCCAGATTTTGGTTTGCTTGATTGTGTCATAGAAAAATCAAAGGATTTTTTCCAAGAGATTCCAGAGGATGCTAAAATTCATATGGAATGTACTATTTTCATGGGATTCGGTTAAGCGACTGGCATAGGAAAAATTCGTAAGGAATTCAATCTTTCAAAATTCCTTTGAATCAAATCTGGCTTGGAGAGGTCAAATTTTCGCAAATTAGAGGGCATTTCTGAAATGGATGAGACGAGAAGCAAGGAACAAGCTACTACGCGTTGACACTTGGTGCGCTAGGATTCGAGGACAGGCTGTTAATTGACACTTCGTACACTCTAAAACATCTATCTATCATATATAAAAAATATTTGACGGGCAACCAGAAAAATAGAAATTATCTAGCCATTAATTAAATTTAATGTTCAATCTCAACCGATGGATCTGAAGAAAAAATTGTTCGCATTAAATGTCAAAATAATTACCCACCTATGCCATGGAATAGTTTTTTACATAACCCATTGGCTCCAACGTGAAATAGAAAACACCAACGAGAACCTAACGCTGACCTAATAAAAGGCTCCTGACTCGATGATGAAAAAAAAACAGGGTTACAGACTCCCCTTTTGTTCCCTGTTCTTCACCCAAACGCCGCCCTCACGTCTGCTCATGCCGCCGCCATCGTCCTCACATTGGCCTCGCTGCCGCCGGCCATGTGAAATCGCGGCCCTCATGTTCGCCTCACGTCGCCAACGTCGTACTCACGCAGAGAACGTTGCCCTCACGTTTGCCTTGCTGCCGTGATCTCTAATCTTGGCTCCTTCCTTCAGCTTGAACACGTCATGTGCAGATTTGTATGACGAGAATATGATGTGCAGGAACACATGGAGCTTCCCAGGTCGTGGACGGCCGTGTCCAGGAAATGCCAGGGCGCTTGAGCTCATACGTGAAGAACTAAAGGTGACTTCCATTAACCCCGCTGTTAGCCGGTGTACGTACACAGCATAAATGACAAAGCTTATGGATTATTCCAGCGGCAGTATCGAGCAATCGAGGTTGTTCTGTACGTGCATGTTGCTCCTTTGTAAAGCATCGGAGTGACGTAATCCTTGAGACTTGAGAGGAAAGTAGCTTTTCTTCATCTTCGTTTTGACAGGAAGTACTTGGTAGTGTGGATCTGAGCGGGTTGCGACCATTATCCTGGTCTTGCATCATCCGTCAATAGCTACCAGGAAGTGGAAGGATTTAGTCATTCCATCATAAGACCATGTGCGAGGAGCCCATACTAATATTGATATATGACTAAAAACTACAAAGTACCATACTAATTTCTATTCAATTATTTTTTGTTTGAAAAATTATCAACCTAATCGTTGTAACTATGCATGCAGATATGTTCTGGGTTTCCTTCTGCTAGCTACGCAGCCATCATTGGGCCGGATAAGATAGATGCGATTGGGATACACATATGATGGGCTTTGGAGAATGACAAATTTGATGGGATTAACACCATATATATGCATGATTACCACCAGTCTTTTTATTGATCAGGCTGGACTGCACGTGCTAAATTCTTTTTTTGCAGAAGAAAAAACTATAACTGAAGCTTTATATATTTCTTTACATTCCCTTTTTTCCATTTACATCCATCTAAAGTATAATTTATGTCCCATCCAGAGGATCTATATGGGTATTTGAAACATCGAAAAGAAATAGTACACCCTGTAATTAAGAAACTTCGACAAAAGTTCTAGAAAATACCTCACCAAATTAGAAATTGTATGGCTAACTACATTGTTTGAGGTGGCCTGATATGCAGACGCATACTGATGCCTTCTCACAGCCATGAAATTTATTTTTGTAAGCAGCAGTGACCACAGTTTTGGGCACATGATTGGAGAAGGTAAGGCATTTTCATGCCTACATAAAAAAAATAGAAGATCCGATCAATATAACTAGCGGGTTGTCCCGCGCGTTTGCGTGGTTAGATTTCCAATGTATTGATACACACACTATCTCAAATTTTGATATCAATCAGTATTCAATTTTATCAATTAGTTTTATATAAATATGATTGTATAACATATTAAGAAATTAAGTCCTCTCAAAAACGTTATTTATCCTCAATGAATATTGCTTACATTATTCATTCTTATGACTTATGATTTGATACTTCATGTCGATAGGTAAAAACTAGCCAGAGAGTGAATACTTTATTCCAAGGAGTTATATGCTAATCTCTGCTTCGAGGTCATGTTATATCGTTTAGCACAACTAAATGATTTGTTACATTGGCATGTATGGTTTTTGCCTCCAACTCCAACCACCACCATGTTATTTCTTTTGTAGAACCACAACCTTGTGTTTGCAAAAAAAGGAAAAAGAACTACCACCTTATCATTTTGTGGGTACTATACGCATTTGCAAATAGCACACTAGCATTCATGCATTGATTCTTCTTCCTTGATGCTATGACGTGTAGATGATTGTTATTTAGATTACTATAGTTTTAGGTTTTTCTCATCTAAGTTACCAATCAAAGCCGACATCTGAGTTACATGTTACTAAGAAAATGAAGTTGTTATTTTTTTATTCTAATTTTAAGGTAAATTGATATATATTTCTAAATACCTATTTTGTACATAATATCATAAAATGAGCTATTTGATAGACATCATCTGCATTATTATATATAAAAGGGTTTACCTAATACAACTACGGATGTTGTTTTGTGTTTTGCATGAAGCTGATAATTATGTTTTTTTCTGTATTCCAAATTACAATTATCAAATGCAGTTGTATTATTCCTCCACCACGCTATAGAGTTCTCTTTTTTAATATAATGTAATCCGGTGCCGCTTCCAACTGCCATAACATTACATGTCGACAATCGAATTTAATTATTGTTGTGTTATAGTTGTTTAGATTTATAGCATTTTTATTTTGCTCAGAAAGTTGAATCAGATTTAAAAACAATTTAAACATATAAACGCCATGAAGAAACCAATTGATCATGTCTATGTACATCTACGTGTAACCGGTCACCCCATATTTGTGTAAGTTGCTTCTAAATCTAGACTGTTAAATTTTGTTAATCAATGGATTACATATTTTGGTTTTTGCTATATAAATTAAAATCAATGAAGTATATATTTTTGGCATATATTGTGCACATACGTCATGATTCTTTCTAACATTTTTTTTATCGAGATGGCAATTGTGCTTTACATAGTTCTTCGTGAGGTAACCAAACTAATGTGATAAACACTGCGCAACATAAGACTTTTACAATGATCATTTTCTGTGTATCATTGGGCTTGCAACTTGTGTTTTATATAATTGGGCTCGATACATCTTTTACTGTCCAATGGTCAATACACACTCTTTTCTTATTAAAGGTCTCCTAATGGCAATGAACACATAATGGAAAAAAGATGAATAAAAGATATAAATCTAGAATACGTACATGATGTGCTCTGACAAATAAAAAATAGGAAATATCAAACAAAGATGCATATATACACGTTTCTGTTTTCAGATTGTGTCCATGCATGAAGTCTTCATCTTGCATATATACAAGTTTCTGGATCACGGCTGTGTAGGTGCATAAGTCTTCCATCTTACGTAGTGTCGTGGGTGTACATACAGCTTGCATTGACCGATAGAAGCGATCTGTCGTGAACTGCTACTGATGAGTTTGATTTGGCGACGGGCGATGGCTATAGAAGCGGCTGTTATCTTGGCCCATGATTCGAACACCTTCAATAGTGAAGAAGGGGTCGCAATGTTTCAGCCTTCGAGACTTAATTCCGGCGGCGGTGTCTGATGCAGTTAATTTTTACTCTGCAATCTTGAGCCGCAAGTCTGGAGCGAAGGAGAGATGCCAGCGATGGAGCAGCAGTGGCGGCAGGCTGCGTTTTTGGACATATCTTTGCTCTCGACCTTAATTTGCAAATGTATATATGCACAAAAATGAATACTGGAATTATAGCAAATAAAGTTCGTGTACATAGATGAATCTGATTTTCAACAAGAAAGAATGACAATTTTGTTTGAAATTCCCATGATTGAACAGATGAAAATGTCCATCTATGATAACTATGTTGGATCTGCATTATATATTTTCTCATGTTTGTATTTTGTAGTACATGCATATTGAAGGCAGCCGTTGTCAAATTAGGAAGAAATGCTCCTCCGATTAGGCTGTTCCCTGCTATGCCAATATGCAGCGAGTCAATTTCCCTACGCATTCCTTGCTACATTACGGGTTCCTGTCAGCCTTTTACAGCTTCTCAAGCAGTAGCAGATCACACTAGAGCCGCAACATGGAGTATCAGGGCATGTTTGATTTGCAGGATTTGAAAAACGTAGGATTGCAATGTCATTCCCATTTGAAACCTTCCAGATTTTGGTTTGCTTGATTGCATCACAGAAAAATCAAAGGATTTCTTTCCTAGGGATTCCAGAGGTTGCTAAAATTCATATCGAATGTACTATTTTTATGGGATTTGGTCAAGCGACTGACATAGGAAAATTTAGTAAGGAATTCAGTCCCTCAAAATTCCTTTGAATCAAATTTGGCTTGGAGAGGTAGATTTTTCGCAAATTAGAGGGCATTTCTGAAATGGATGAGACGAGAAGCAAGGAACAAACTACTACGCGTTGACACTTGGCGCGCTAGGATTTGAGGACAGGCTGTTAATTGACACTTCATACACTCTAAAAACATTCAGTTAATTACACCTAAACTGCATATTCTTGAACCTTAGACATCAAGAATATGACATCGCTGAATATTGTTAGCCTATGAGACCACAGTGTGATGTTAGAGGTAATGTTCCGGATGACTTCGCTGCTGCTCACCTCTAGACAACAAAAAACTTTGTTGCTCCCATATTTTCCGAAGAATGATCAGTAAGATAAAACTCTTGATGGATGGATTCCGACAGGCCAACAAGCATGTCGATGGACAGGTACAAGACTCCGTGGCTGTACCGTACAAGTAGGCTATGGTGCCCCATGTGCAGGGTGATCAATCCACGGCCAAGAGTAAAGCTAGAAAGGGGGTCCGTTGTTGGAATTGTGCAGTCGACACGCACGTAGCGAAGGATTGCAAGGTACTAGTGTTATATTTGCGACAAAATTGCTCATCCAGTGTTGCGATGCTCGGTTCTTAAACTCACTAAGAGCATCTACAGTCGTGTTTGGCAAATCTGACCCCTCAAACACCCACGGGCGTGCCCGGACGCGTCCGTGGGCACTGACCAGTCAAGCCTCAAATTTCACTTCTCACAACCGGACATCTCAATTAGCAATACTTCAAATCCATACAAACTCACGCAACTACGTTACACATCGTCCGACTACTACATTTACAACATGACATCGGACTACCAAAATTTGGCATGTTTGGTTATGACGGAGAAGATCATCCCCGGCTGCCCTTGCCCTTCCCAGCGCAATTGCCGTCGTTCTTGCGGAAGTATCGGTCGAAGACGCAGTAGGTATCGAGCCAGATCTGCTCGTCGCCGGAGCTGTCCTCCTTCTCCTCCTTTGGTGGCAGTTCGGTCATGGCACGGATGCCCAATTCTGCTCTCGGGTGAGGGCGCGCGCGTTCCTCCGCTGCCGCTTCTTCACAATGCGGGCGCGGATGGCTCCCTCCTCTGCGGCCGCCCGCGTCTCTACATCAGCCGCCTCCGCCTCCGCTGCCGCCATGTCGGCAGCGAGACGGGCCTCGGCGGCCCTTATCCTCTCCTTCCCACGGTGGGCACACCAGTCCCGGTGGTACTCATAGCCCACACGACAGGTGATGGGGAAGGAGAGATTTTACGGCTGCCGAGACCGTGATGGTCTAGCCCCAGAGGATCTGAGGGCCCGTTGAGTCGATGCTATGGTGTCGCACCGGATAGATCCTGCCGTCGGCCAGGCGATGTCCTCCCGGGAGCGGTGGAGTGCAATCCGAACGGCCATTGCGCCCTCCATCCCGCACAGATGACACCCCAGTCGACGGATCCGGACTGGTCCGAGTCAGATCCGTTGCCCACCATGCCGGAGACGGCCGGAGATTGCCAGAGGTGAGCTTGGGTGGCGGAGGGGAGTGGTTAGGGTTTGGTCCGACGAGCGAATGAGGAGGAATATATGTAGGGTCGAGTGGGCCAGCATGGGCCGGGTCCGTCGTGGCGGACGCACCTAGGCGCCCCCATGTCCGTCCCATATTTGGACCGGATATGAGGGGTGTCGGTCAGCCACGACGTTTGAGGCGCCCGTTTGGGTCGATTTTTCATGACCGGTTAGTGATTGGGCCGTCCGCCCGGGCGTATTGGGTGGCTTTGGGGCGTCCGGCTATAGATGCTCTAAGCCCAATGCTTTTGTTTCGAGAGTAGGTGCATAAGAGACTTATTTTGCTTAGCTTCCCGATTGCGTTGTGAAGGATCATTTGGCACTGACATAGACTCCTATTGCTCGTGTTCAGGTCAACGGTATGATGGTTCCGACTGGTATCATTGAGAGTCAGATAGCCAGGAGATGCCTGGTTCAGAACCAATGGAAGTGGGAGGTTATACAACATGGGCCAGATACCTACCTGGTTAGCTTTCCTTCCTTTGAGGATTTGGTTAGGCTGACGGTATTCAGATGAATGTGCCATCGGTTAATGCTCAAATGTCTCAGGAAATCCCACATAAGTTGGAACTTAAGCAGCTTTGGCTTCATGTTGAGGGTGTTCCCCGTACAGTTTGTCATTTTTGGGGTCTGTGGGCAGTGGTACTCTTATGGGCAAGACCTTGGACGTTGATCTCATCAGCTTGAGACGTTGTGGGGTTGTCCATATTCTGGTGGCCATGACGAACACTCAGATTTTGTCAAAGGAGATAGATGAGGTTGGGCATTTCATTTCTACGGACGTGGTGGTTAAGATCAAGGGCTATGCACCCACGTTTATCAGGGAACCGACATACTATGTACCGGATCCATATTTTTTTCCCATTTATTTGGAAACGCAAGGGCGACGATGCTGTTGATGATAGCAATGTAAAGGAGAAGGAAAACAAGATGGATACCTCGGAGCTGACTGGAAATACCTCCATCCAACCGACATCCAGTTCCGCCCCACCTAATTGACGTCCATATGACACATGTGCATTGACATGGGCTTGCAAGTGCTGTCTCTCCACATGTATAGGGAGTTGGCTCCGTGGTCTTGGCGGCGACCCCTTTTAACTCTAATCCACATAGTCCAAGGGGTCTTGAGTTAGCTGCGGATCTCCATGCCAACTCCAAGTCAGAGCGGTGGCTCCGGAATTCTCTTGGGTAAAGTGTTGACCTTGGTCGCTTGGGCGGCAGTGTCATCGACTCAACTGGTTCGAGGCCTCAGAGCCAGAATGGAAGTCGGAACGGTGGCTTCAGAATTCTTCCATGTGTAGTGACCTGGTCGCTTGGGCGACAGTGTCATCAACTCAACTGGTTCGTGGCATCGGGGCCGGAATGGAAGTCCGAGCGGCGGCTCTGGAATTCTCCTGTGTGCAGTGTTGACCTTGGTCGCTTGGCCGGCAGTGTCATTAACTCGACTGGTTCACGGCCTCATAGCCGGAATGGAAGTTGGAGCGTCGGCTCTAGAATTCTCCTATGTGTAGTGTTGACCTTGGTCGCTTGGGCGGCAGTGTCGAATCGACCGATTCGCGGACTTCGGGCCGCAGTGGAAGTCGGAGCAGCAGCTCCAGAATTCTCATGTGTGTAGTGTTGACATTGGTCGCTTGGGCAGCAGTGTCATCGACTAGTTTGGTGTGCGGCCTTGGGGTTGGTGTGGAAGTCAGAGTAGTAGCTCTGGAGTCCTCTAGTGTTGTGGGGTGTCGTCTCCGGACACTTGGGAGGCAGAGTCTTCGGCTCACCGGGTGCGTGTCCTCGGGGCTGGCGTGTGCATGTCTTGCAAACGTATCGGTTTCTGGTCAGTTTTCCTTATTAACTGGTCGATTCTCTTCGTCTTAATGAAAAGGTAGAGCTCTTGCTGCATCCTCAAAAAAAGAAGAATGGCTTTGTTTTGCACATTACACCTCGTGTTGAGCCGGTCTATGTAAAAGGGCACCCAAAGATCTTCACTTTATTTGGAACCCAAGAATCCCAAATGGTGTTGAGGTGAGGGTCTGACGGATGCATGGAAAGAGTAGCATGGGACCCTTTGGTAGCAAAGGATGCATTTAGTAGTCACCGATCGTCCAAGGACAAGGAGAGGGCAAAACCCCACAACAGAGAATTCAGAGAAACAAGTTCTTGCGAAGAGGTCAGGCTAGCCAATTACATAGGGCATGCTCGACCCTATCCTGCATGATATTTTATACCGTGGCATTTGGTTGTGTCTGGTGTGAGAAAAGAGCTAGGAAAGCTATGGGAAGTGTTGGGGAACGTAGTAATTTAAAAAAAATCCTACGCACACGCAAGATTATGGTGATGCATAGCAACGAGAGGGGAGAGTGTCGTCCACGTACTCTCATAGACCGTAAGCGGAAGCGTTATGACAACGCGGTTGATATAGTCGTACATCTTCACGATCTACCGATCCTAGTACCGAACGTACGGCACCTCCGCGATCTGCACACGTTCAGCTCGGTGACGTCCCACAAACTCATGATCCAGTAGAGTTTCGAGGGAGAGTTCCGTCAGCACAACAGCGTGATGACGGTGTTGATGAAGCTACCGACGCAGGGCTTTGCCTAAGCACTGCAACGATATGACCGAGGTGGATTATGGTGGAGGGGGCACCGCACACGGCTAAAAGATCAATGATCAACTTGTGTGTCTATGGGGTGCCCCCTCCCCCGTATGTAAAGGAGTGGAGGAGGGGGAGGAGGCCGGCCTCCTAGGCGCACCCCAAGGGGAGTCCTACTCCCACCGGGAGTAGGATTCCACCCCTTCCAAGAGTAGGAGTAGGAGGGAAGGAAGGAGGAGAGAGGGGGAAGGAAAAAGGGGGGCCCCCCTTCCTTGTCCAATTCGGACTAGAAGGGGAAGGGCGCGCGACCTACACTGGCCATCCCTTCCTCTCTCCACCAAGGCCCATGAGGCCCATTAGAACCCATATTGGCTTGTGGCTGCACATGGAAGTTTCTAGCATGAATAATCTTATGATCATTTGAGCCTGGGTGGCGGACCGTAGGATGATCACACGGGTACTTTGGGATATCCTAGGATAAGACTGGATTCTCCAGGTGCCCTGACAACCACTGGGTACTCCAGGGTGCCTTAAGCAATCCACCCATATGTGTATTTAAGTAGCCACCTTAAGTTAACCATTAATTAATATTACTCACATCTGTCATGGATACACTCACCCAAACCACGTCTACGAGCATAGCATAGAAATATAAGCATAACGTAAGTAACTCCCAAAGGTTTGATAATAAAACAGGGCAATAGGTTCTACCTCATCATCTACTTCCCAAAACTCACATGTTAAACAGATCCTAACCATGCAATGTTGAGGGTTGATCTAATGCAATAAAACTGGGTAGTAAAGAGGTATGATCAAAGTGTTACTTGCCTTGCTGATGATCCGTGAAACCTAGAGACTCATAGTAGCACGCTTCGCACTCCGGGTACTCTATCGCGAACAAACAAGCATACAATAAGCACTTAACTAGAAGAATGGATAAAAATCAAATAAGAGATCTAACCATAAAGTTCAACTGAAGAACTCCGGTTTGCAAAAAGAATCAAATCAAACGAAGCAACGAAACTCAAACTGTGAAAGAAACAAGATCCATTTATTAATCTGGACTAAATTCAAATTTTACAGTACCAAAATCTTGTTCAAGTTGGTTAAACAGAAAGAGGGCTTCGAGACGAAGATCTAGGCACTTGAATCGCCTGATTCCGATAAACGAGCAAAAAGATAAACTAAAACGAAGATCAGGACAGAAATCGCGATCGAAAATAATTGCGGAAAAACCCTGGAAAAAGAAAAACTGACGAACAGACTAACGAATGAACGTTCGCTGTCTGCGGCTAACGGATGAACACCATTCGTTAAAACGAACATACGGACGAACGTCCGCTATTTAACTAAACCAAAAAAACGAACTGATCTAATAAAAAAACGAATCTAGGTTTTCGAAATAAAACCGAACGGTTTTTTAAAAAGCGGCGGCTACCTCGGCGTTCGTGACGTCGGCGGCGGCGGCGGGGGGTCGAGGCGAGCGGCGGCGGCGGCGCGTGGTGGCGGTGGCGCGTGGCGGCGGCGGCGGCGGCTGGCGGTGGGGTCGGGCTAGGGTTTCGGGTGGGGCGGCGGCTCGGCTTGGGCCTTCGGCCTTTAAAGGGTCGGCCGGGTCGGTGTCCCAGGCGGACATGGCCCGGTAGGTCGGTTTCCTTTTTTTAAAATAATTTTGACGCGTAGAAAAATGAATAAAAGAAATACTAAACGGACTCCAAAAATCGTGAAATAAATTTTCCTCGTCCTCTAAAAATAAGGCGGACAAGGTGAACATTTATTTGGGCCCCTAGTGAAATTTTTGAAAACGCACTTTTTCCTAATTCAAACAAAATAGCAATAAAACTCCGAATAAAATACTTATTTGATTTTAATATTTAACCTCCAATATTTCTTTATTTTGGGGAAGTCATTTTATCCCCTCTCTTTTATTTTCATATAGGAAATATTTGAAGAGAAAAATAATTAAAACCAAATGATCCTATTTTCAAAATTTGAGAAAACCTCAAATATGAAAATAACGAAATCCCCAACTCTCTCTGTGGGTCCTTGAGTTGCGTAGAATTTCTAGGATCAACCCAAAATGCAATAAAATATGATATGCAATGATGATCTAATGTATAACATTCCAAATTAAAAATTTTGGATGTTACAATGACACTTATATGGATGTCTCAATATATTGATCGGAAAGATAACTTTGAGGTGGTTTGCTACCTACAACAATTTCATGTTATGTTCTCCGCTATTGATAAGAACTTTGCAGTGATTTTTTGTCGCACATTTAGAGATTGTTATATGATTCAATTATGTTAGCACTATTGTGAGATTGCACTAGTGAAAGTATGAACCCTACAATTTGTTTCCAAGCGTTGCAATACCGTTTGTGCTCACTTTTATCACTTGCTACCTTGTTATCTTTATTATTTTTTTATTAGAAAAACATATATCTACTATCCATACTACACTTGTATCACCATCTCTTCGCCGAACTAGTGCACCTATACAATTTACCATTATATTGGGTGTGTTGGGACACAAGAGATTTTTGTATTTAATTGCAGGGTTGTTTGAGAGAGACCATATTCATCCTACACCTCCCATGGATTGATAAACCTTAGGTCATCCACTCGAGGAAATTTGATGTTGTCCTACAAAACTCCGCGCATGGAGGCCCAACATAGTCTATAAGAATAAAATTTGCTTAGTAGACATCAGCCTAAAAGCCAAAAAGTCGCTATTTAAGAGCTTTATTGGTTTTAAGCCAAAGCAGAAACATAAGCCCAAACAAACACAGCCTTAAACCGTGCGCCCAGATCATGAATTGTTTTCACCATTGGATTTCCCTCACGTCAAGATCTTTCAAGCTAGATCCTTTGTTAATAGGTTTCAACAATCATTTTTTCACAAAAATACCTAGAAAAAACGAAAGACAAAACTAAACCAGAAGCATTGTTTTTTACACTTTTTTCCCTTTCCGAGAGGCATAACTGTGCATCTCACGGAAGCAAACCTGTGCCTCCTTGAGAAGCAAATCTGCGCCTCCTCGAGAAGCAAATCTGTGCCTCTCGCAAAAAAAGAACACCTTTTTTCTCCCTTTTTGGGGGTTCCTCTCGCGAAGAAAATATGTGCTTCCATGAGAAGCCAACCTGTGCCTCTCGTGAAAGAAAAACAAAGTGTGTTCTCACTTTCCAAGAGGCGCAACTGTGCCTCTCACGGAAGCAAATCTTTACCTCCATGAGAAGCAAGTATGTGCCTCTTGCGGAAGATAGTAAAAAAGGTTTTTTCACGCAAAAAAACAATTTTTTCCTCCAATACCTAGGGAAAACCAGGCAAAAACCAAAAAGCCAAAAAAACTAAAGAATACCATCTAAAATCCCAAAACATGTAAATAAAAAAACTCGAAAGAGCGCCCATCACGCAACACATAGCGACTACTGAGAGCGCGTCAAGTGGCCCGCTTTGAGCCCACTAAAAATGACCCTTGCGAGGATCCCGCAAGGGGTGCCCGACCCTTAGTTAGTTGCTCTCATTAATTAGTGATCTTAGGGAAATTTCTGATGGATATATAGCCCTCTAGTTGACACCTAGGGCTATAGCCCAGTTACCACAAGCCCAACTCCTGCCCTGCCATTAGTCTATTGCTTTGGTTTGGCCCAGCCAGGTAAAGAACTATAGTTTTTCACCTTCGGATTACAAATGTGTAGGCCTAGAATTGACGATTTGGGGCCCGGGGTGGCCGTCCCTCCCCTCTGAGGGATAGGCGTACATAACCCTAAATGCTCGCACCCCACTCCTTTCTTGCCATATATATATAGTCTCATTCGTCTCCTTCCCCCTTGTCTACAACCTCCGCCGTCGTCTCCCATACACATAATTTATTATATCTCGGCGTAGTCGCCAGCGCAAATGGTAAGGAACCTAATTGTGTGTTTCTCCTCTCTAGCGTAGCCCTCCCCCACCCCTCCTGTGATCACTCTGTGGACATGGTTGAGTATCGCACCCCTCCCTATGGGTTGTGTATTCTTGTCTCCCTTGTCAATCTCGATCGGGAGAGATAGAGAAGCCCGCGTGCCACGCGTGAAAGAGGCAGAGGGAGGGGAAGGCGGAAGTCAAAGAGGCGAGGCTACCAGCTTGATGTGGTGTCTTGATGGCGCATGACGCGGGCTGCTCATGGCGGCGCTAGGTTGGAGAATGGGGGGGCAAGGAGAGAGGGGAAGGTTATCCGGAGAAGAGAAAAAGAAATTTCTATTGTTAGCGAGGTAAAAATTGCATGGAATCAGTGTGCAAAGAGCATCCCGTGCGTACCCTCTTTGATCTGGTGACATGTGTTCCTCTGATGAATCTGATGGAATACCTCTGTCCTATGTTGTTGGTTCCCATTGGCTCATATTGCAATTATGCGTCCTAGATCCACTGTAACCGAGGCTTGCCACCAACGTGGCTCGCCAGAAGTCGAGGAACGGCAAGAGTGCCGCATCGGATTATTCCTAGAATTTTTTATCAAGGAAGCTAGAAATATGCGACAACGGGATTTCGTCGGATGCAATGGAGGGACACGTGTCGCCGGATAAAGCGGGTATGCACGAGAGGTGCTTTGCACACGGTCTCCACGACACCGCCACCGGGAAGGATCGCGAGACGGTAGGGTCGGACTTCGGGCATTGTTGGGGATATAACTGTTTGTGTAAGCCGCCCAGGAGGAGCCGGGTTACACAAAGAGGATTTACCAGAGAGAAGCCCAAGGCCAAGCATGAAGATGGCGGTTCAATAAAGGGCTTAAGGCACGCAGGCGACTTAAGTCACGTTGTAGTAAACCGCCGTAATGGCATGACTTGTAACATAAGGTAGATTTAATTAGTCACCGAGCCGGATACTGTTATAAGCCGGTCGGGACTCTGTAAGCCACAGGGCGTCAACCCGTGTATATAAGGGGACGACCTGCTGGCGGCTTAGGGCAAGAAACAACTCATCGAGAGCCGGGCATAGCATATCTTGTTCCCTGGTCATCGAAACATCAATACCAAACCCAGCTAGACGTAGGCCTTACCTTCACCGTAAGGGGCCGAACTAGTATAAACCTCTCGTGTCCTTTGTCCTGATTTAACCCCTTCAAGCTTCCTAGTTGCGATAGCTCCACAACTAAGTCCTTTCACGAGGACATCTGACGTGACAATTCCACACAGTTGGCGCCCACCGTGGGGCCGGCGCATGGTGGATTTGAGTTCTTGAAGGGCAACTTCGAAGGGCTCAAGGGATACGTAGTGGGCCGGATGACCAAGAGTCGTCGCGGCAAGATCTACATCGACGACGAAGGCTGGGGTCCCGATGCCGGCTCAATTGAGTATGGATACCGGGTCCCCTTCGGCGGAATCCACGTCTTCATCGGCTGGATCGGTGAGCCGGGCCCTGAGCCGGACAACTGCACCGACCTCGTCGAGACAGCTCAGCGTGCGAGGAAGACCCGGACTCAACCTGTTATGAAGCGTGCTTTCGTGGGCTGCATCCATGGAGAGGAACTTTCTGAAGGATCTGAAGATAGGGGTGAGACGGTCGTCCTCTCAGACGGTGATTCGTCCGCCGGTTCAACAGATTCGTTGTACCAAGTGCAAGACGGCGTGCTCGGGGGCTGTTTCGATGGCGTCAGTATTCCGGACCCCTGTGAGCCGCCAAGATGGGAAGGAGTCTTTTTGGCTGGGACTCAGCCCCGCTCAAACTCTACAGCTGCTGCAGCAATAACGTCCGGGTTAGGAGCAGCCGGGGCAGGTGGCCCCGTGCACCCACCGGCTCAGGTGCTGATAGACCTCATGGACAAGCTTACGACCCTATTAACCGCAACGGTTATTCCCGCAGATAAAGATGAGCATGACGCAGAGGTGGCATGGGTGCGTGAGGAAATAGCTTAGGCCAAGGAGGCCTTGGTAGCTGAGGACACTAGATTAGACACAGAGCGGGCGGCTCTAGATGCTCGGGCACAGCGGCTGCAGTCGGAAGCTTACCAGCTCACCATGAGCTTGAACGCATCCAATGAGGTGATGAGGAGGAGACATCAGAAAACCCAGTCCCGTTTACCTCCGAATTACGACCCTCGGGTTCTTTTTGCTACACCCGGAGCCGGTCCAAGTAACCTGCCAGAGGCTAATCAGCTTATGACAGCCGGAATAGGAGGAGCGGCTCAGCCTCGGGAGATGGCACCACCTCACGTGAGCATGCCACCGCCGCGTTATGTGCCGATTCCACCGGGTCACTTTTCCAACCCCATGGAGAACTTAATCGCAGCTTCAACACGTTTGGCGGCTCTTCCCATTGACGGTGATGACCCGGCGGCAGTGGAAACCCGGAGGGTCAGAGAACTTCTCCAGATGGCCTTAGCTCAGCAAGAGACCTATTCTTACAGCCGGGACAGGATTCATTCAACTCCCCCACCTTGGTTAGCGCCGCCTCACCAGAACCGGAGCCCGAGTTACAGCAGGCACATGGAGTCGGAAGCTTTGTCAAGCAACGCCCAACGCCGTAACCAGCCCGGTGGCTATAATCCAGTGCAAGATCGAATACGTCAGGAGAACGAGCGGGCGGCTCAGTTAGCGGCTCAACAGACGGCACATCAAGATTTTCCAGAATATCCAACGACCTCCGTTGAGGCGGGAGTAGCCACTAGAACCGGTGGTGTTCCTTGCCTGGTGCCGGCTTTGCGTAATGTGCGGTTGCCCAAGGACTTCAAGGGACCTCGAAAGGTGCTGAATTACACAGCCGACTTACAGCCCGGAGCATGGATCAAGAGTTATGAGATGGCCATGGAGCTGTTGGAAGTCAGTGACACGGCGATGGCTAAATATTTCACCATGATGTTAGATGGAACGGCCCGGTCTTGGTTAAAAGGTTTGCCACCCAATTCCATTGGTTCATGGGAAGAGTTAAAGGCCCGGTTCATCTAGAACTTCAAGGACACCTGTAAGCAATCTATGTCGATTGTGGACTTGACGAATTGTAAGCAGGGGGAGGGTGAATCCACCACCCATTGGGTACGTCGGGTCAAGGAGATAATCCATTCATGTCACAAGATGGATGCCGGCTCTGCAGTCCTTATGTTGGAGAAGAATTGTAGCTTTGAGCCGCTGAGGCAGAAACTGGGGCGCCTTAAACGTGACTGCAAGGATATGGGTACGCTGATGGCGGCTTCAGTTAAGTATGCCGATTCTGATAGTACCAAGGATCCCGCGTCTGACGATGAGAAGACAGGGAAGGGAAAAAGGAATGGCAATGGAAAGGGTCAACAGCATAACCCGGGGAATCAAAGCGGCAACAAGCGTAAGGCGGACGGTAACCCGGAGTTTGTGGCCAATGCCAATACGCAAGGTAACAATCAGAGACGTAAGGGTAAGCCGCCTCGATCTGGCAGGTCGGGCCCATCCCTTGAGCAGCTACTCAATGAGCCTTGCCCGAGACACGGCACCAGGGAGCGGCCCGCCACACATCTGTGGAAAGATTGCACGATCATGAAGGCGTTTAAGAATTCCAACACCTATGATGGCCATAATGGGTCTGGTGGCGGTTCTCATGGCCCAGGTGGCGGTTCAGGTTCCGGCTTTCAGGGACGTCAAGGAGGCTATAATCAACAGCAGTCTGGTCAAGGAGAGTAGCAGCAGCAGCAGTCGGGTTATCAAAGCAACCCGAAGCAGTTGAATGGTGGGCAGTACCACGTGTTTACCACTAGTTTATGCAAACGTGACCAGAAGGTTCATAAGAGGGCCGTGAATTCTGTCGAGCCGGCAGTTCCCCGTTACTTCAGGTGGTCAGAACAGCCCATTGTATGGAGCAGGGAAGATCACCCTCCACGGGTTAATAATCCGGGTCAGTTGGCCTTGGTGGTAGCACCTCAGGTTGGTGGATATAAATTCTCTAAGGTACTCATGGACGGGGGTAGTAGCATCAATATCCTCTATTATGAGACCTTTCGACGCATGGGGTTAACTGATAAAAATCTAAGGACGTTCAACATTGTTTTCCATGGAGTGGTCCCTGGTAAGTCAGCTTACCCAGTGGGCAAGATTGAGCTGGAGGTGGCCTTCGGAGATGAATATGACTCCAGAGCTGAGAAGTTGACGTTTGAGGTGGTCAAAATCAGTAGCCCATATCATGCTCTATTCAGGTGGTCAGCTTATGCTAAGTTCATGGCCCGGCTGTGTTATGTTTATTTGCAGCTCAAGATGCCGGGTCACAAGGGCACCATCACTGTGCATGGAAGTCGGAAGGTGGTGTTGGAGTGTGAAGAAGGCGACGCGGCTTATGCTGAGTCGGCCTGTGCAGCGGAAGAGCTCAAATTTTATCAAGATAATGTTGACCCAGCGGACATGACCTCCCTGAAGAAACCAACTACAGAACACGACCCGGAATTGAAGTTTAAATCAGCTGCCGAGACAAAGCTTGTTGACTTTACTCTGGGTGAACCTTCTAAGCAATTCAGCATCAGCAGCAATTTGGATCCCAAATAGGAAAGCGTGTTCATCGAGTTCATCCGTGAGAATCGGGACATCTTTGCATGGAAACCTTCTGACATGCCAGGTGTAGGGAGGGAACTCGCTGAGCACACTCTCAATATTGAGCCGAAGTATAAGCCAGTCAGGCAGTTTCTTCGGTGTTTTAACGAAGAAAGACAGAAAGCTATTGGAGAGGAAGTCGCCCGGCTCTTAGCGGCCGGGTTTATTGTTGAAGTTTTTCACCCGGAGTGGTTGGATAACCCGGTGCTTGTCCTCAAGAAGAACGGCACCTGGCGGATGTGTGTGGACTACACGGACTTAAACAAGGCTTGTCCGGCTGATCCCTTTGCCCTCCCCCGTATTGATCAAATCATTGATGCTACGGCGGGTTGTGAACGTTTGAGCTTTTTGGATGCTTACTCTGGTTATCATCAGATCAAAATGGCAGTTAAGGACCAGGAGAAGACAGCTTTCATCACTACGTTTGGGGCCTTCTGTTATGTATCTATGCCGTTTGGACTCAAGAGTGCTTAGGCGACTTATCAGCGATATGTGCAGAACTGTCTACACGATCAAATCGGGCGTAATGTTCATGCTTATGTAGATGACATTGTGGTGAAGTCCAGAGAGAAGGAAACCTTAATATCCGATTTAAAAGAGACCTTTGATAATCTCTGGGTTTATAAAATGATGCTTAACCCGGCCAAGTGTGTATTTGGTGTACCTGCAAGCAAGCTTTTGGGTTTTCTGGTATCAACAGAGGCATTGAAGCTAATCCGGAGAAGATTAAGGCAATTACCTCTCTGGCCAAACCGGTGTGCATCAATGATGTTCAGCGATTGGCGGGTCATGTTGCCGCTTTAAGCCGGTTCATAAGACGGTTAGGTGAGAAGGCCCTACCGCTATATCAGATGATGAAGAAAATAGACACTTTTGTCTGGGAGTGATGCTTACTGATGCTGCCTTTGAAGACTTGAAGAGACAGTTGTCTGAAACCGCCGGTTCTTTGCGGCTCCCATTGATAAAGAGCCGTTGCTGTTATACGTGGCTGCCAAATCGCGAGCCGTCAGTGTTGCCATCGTGGTGGAACGTAAGGAAGCTGGCAAGGGAGCATCCGGTTCAACGACCAGTTTACTACATCAGTGAGGTGCTCATTGAATCTAAACAAAGGTATCCATATTGGCAGAAACTTGTTTACAGAGTGTTTATGGCCAACCGAAAGTTGAAGCAGTACTTTCAAAGTCACCCTATAACTGTGGTAAGTTCTGCCCCTTTGGGAGACATCATTCAGAACAGGGAGGCCACAGGACGAGTCGCCAAGTGGGCCATCGAGCTTGGGCCTCATGATTTGAAGTATATGCCACGTACTGCTGTTAAGTCTCAGGCCTTGGTGGACTTTCTCAATGATTGGACAGAGTTACATGCCCCTGAGGAGAAGCCAGATAACACATATTGGACTATTCGTTTTGACGGGTCCAGGCAGCTAGAAGGCTCGGGGGCTGGAGTCGTTTTAAACTTCCCCTCGAGGTGAAAAAATTTTGTTATGTACTCCGGCTTATGTTTCCATGTACTAACAATGCAGCTGAGTACGAGGCCTTACTCCATGCACTAGTAGAAAAAGGACCTAATGTGAGAAACATTAGTACCGGTTCTCATATGAGCCGGCACTAATGCGCCCATTAGTGCCGGTTCAAATGACTTGGCGGGGAGGTGACCTTTAGTACCGGTTCATTGGGAATCATTAGTACCGGTTCGTGCCACGAAGCGGTAGTAAAGATGCTGGTGCCCGGCCAGAACCTTTAGTACCGGTTCGTGGCACGAACCGGTACTAAAGAGGTTGTGGCAGGCGCTATTTTTAGGTCCCACCTCGCTCCCCTAACAAGAATTTGACCACCTTAATTATGTTACTTCTCAAACTATCCCGAACATTTGGTCTTCATTGAACTCTATGTGTAGGATCTGTGGCTGCAATAGGAGTCTTCGCCGGTTCTTGAATCGGTGGTAGATTCCTATTGACGATTTAGATTATATACAAAAAGTTCATTGACGATCAATGTATTTTTTATATGTACTTCTGTGTAGCAGTAGCGCGTTTTGGCTGAAAGGCGGTACTGATCATGTATTTTTTTTCTACGTTCAGATGCACAATTTAAATATTTTATTTTTTGAACTATCACAAGCAAGGAGAGGAAGAAGAGGAAGAAGCCCAGGGAAGAAGAAGAAGAAGCAGAAGAAGAAGAAGAAGAAGAAGAGGAGGAACAAGAAGAAGAAGAGGAAGAAGAAGA